>OY288243.1:7726085-8981585 GCA_958450325.1 Agrostemma githago | reverse complement strand
ATGCGAGGTTCATTTACAAAACAATAAACAAGCAAATAAATAAAACTCGGAAATAAATAACGTACAAGTTACACGGGCGGAAATACAACCCGGCCAATACGAAAATAAACGGAACAAAAGATAACAAAAAGATAAGAACGGACCCGTATGTAAACTTGACCGCGAAATATGTAGATGGACTAACCCCGATTAAATACACATTATGTCGTGTACTAAACGAAGGACGGAAATATGAGACTGTGGCGTATTGCTAGCCCGATCTCATATCCCGTAGTCTTGTCCCGACTTATCACGTCAAAAGGTGGTCAAAGTCGTTCTACGTGTCGTGATGTGCATGGTTTTGAAAATAGGATAGTCACGTGATAGTCTTTACACGTGATGACTAATGTCGATAAAAGGACGAGGCTTGAAAGTGTGTGTCAAGGCCCTCGGTGTTCTGGGTTACAGGACCCACTCGGTCGAGTCATGGTCTGACTCGGTCGAGTGCGTTCTCAACAAAGTTTCTGCCCAGTTTTATGGACGCTACTCGATCGAGTGGCCTATGCACTCGGTCGAGTACCCTCTCAAAAAGGGTTCTGTCCAGCTTTATGGACGCTACTCGATCGAGTGGCCTAGGCACTCGGTCGAGTGGCCTAGGCACTCGGTCGAGTAGCCCCTGTACGAGTGTCAACTCGCTTCGTTTTTTTGAGGTTGAAAACGACGGTCGGTCGAGTTAAATGCAAATATCGCATGATTTGAATTCAACTCGACCTCCGGTACTATAATCGTGTACATGTACGATTATGATACCGTTGTTGGGATTTTATGAAAACGTTTACGTTAGAAAATTTGAATTAGCAACGGAATGCCTCCCTCTACGTCACGACATCGAAACTAACCCTTTCGGGTTATGTGATGTTGGTTTTCGTGTCAACGGGTTCCGCACTAATTAAAATGGGATCGAATATGTTCAACTACGATTAGTCGCGATCACGTCACGCCCTTGAGCACATTGGGGCGGGGCTCCTCGAAAGGGCTCCACCTCCGTCGTTACTCGTAAAGGGATTAGACGGACTTTAGGCGACAATTATAGTCAAACGTATCCGAAATCGAATTTTCGATACTAATATATATATATATATATATATATATATATATATATACGCGGTATGATAGTAATATGTTAGTAACGCGAAGAAAAAGTTAGTATGCGAAAATGTGAAAGTTAGGATCAAAGTTAAAGTTAGTGTGTTAGAATTACAATATTAATATAGGTATAATATTAACGATACAAAAATGTAAATAAAGGAAACAAAGATCAAAATGGGGTTTAGGACACCCTCAACATACATGCTTAGTAAGGACCTCGGAAATGGACTCGCGAATAGTGACGGGACTTGGAGTATCGAGAATGTATGCAAGTTATGGTGTATGTGTGTATTTGCTTAGGGTTGTAGTGTAGAGAGCATGGGTAGATTAGGGTAATAGTTTAGTGTAATTTTGCATTAGGTAAAAACTGAAATGCAAAAGGGTTGGAGGGGGTATTTATAGAGTTTACCCCACGACCTAGGGTCACTCGATCGAGTGGCCCTAGTGCACTCGGTCGAGTGCCCTATAAAATGGGCCTGATCCGGTTTTTGACGCTCCACTCGACCGAGTGGGTCAATCCACTCGATCGAGTGGATCAGGTAAATCGAGGTAAAAGAGGAAGGTGTTGACTTGGTTGATTGTGTGATCTTTTTTGAATTTAGGAATGGGCGCCAGCTTCTAGAAGGTGTACTTGGGCTGTTTTTGTGACGGGTTCGTCTTTGACCGGGTTTTGACCCGGTCGCCAAAAGACGGGATTTATTTTTGGTGTCGGTTTTGGCCCAAATTAGTCTTATTTTGCTCGGAACGACCCACTGGGCCTGAATTTGAGGTCTGTTTTGTGAGATTATTACTCCGCTAAAAGTCCATGTCAGATATTATTGATTTCGGGTCCAAATCCGAGTATACTAAGTCACGTTTGCGTCCGATCATCATCGGGTGTTTGTCGGGAACTGCTATAGACACTAGCAGGCAAAATGCGGGTGTCTACAGAGCCCCCACTCTGACTGAGGCTTGGACAAGGCGAAAGTCAGAGTAGCTACCAGGCCAATCGCAGATTACGACCTGGCAGCCTTCCGGTCGGGTCGTTTATAGTCCAGTAGACTAGCGTGAAGGGCTCGCCAGCCATAAGCAGAGGGTCATACCTGTCCTGCCGGTGATAGCTCCGTGGGGAGTAAAACTTGCTTTTGGAGGTGTAGAGGTACCCGTATGCTGATACATCATGGCTTTGACTGTAGCATTCTGGGATAAATATGGGCTCACGTTGGGGAGTGAAATAGTGGCGCGGGGACTTGCTTCTGAAGTCTTGGGGTGTACCTGTATGCTGACACATGATAAATTGCATGTACCACATAGGCAAAACACTGACTCGTGCTGGGGAAAAAAAAAAAAAAAGGTACCGGACTTTGGAAGGTTGAAATTTTCAAATTTTTTTTTTAGGAATTTTTAGAAAAAATTTAGGAAAGCTTGGGACAACTAGATTCCTATTCTGGGTTGAAGTCAGGCCTGCACATGCTGGGGCCCAGATTGCTGAGGAGGCAGGGTTAGTTAGGGTTGCAGCCAGGCTTCCCTATTATAAATACAGGTTTCCCTGCTTCAACTTACTGCACCTCAAATCAAAACTCTTCTTCTCTTAACAAAAATCTCTCAGTCTTTCAAGAGAAATCAAGTTCCTGCCATGGGTATCGAGCATCTCACTTCAATGCTTTTTGCCTGGTCCCAACACTTTCGGGACGAGGACAAAATTCAGCTGACCCAAATGGGGATTGTCAGCCTGTTTCCTCTCCGGCGTCTGGTGCCTGATTCACACTTTTTGGATGCTTGTTTGGCGCTTTGGGATACTACCCACCACGTCTTTGCGTTCCCGCGGGGAGAAATATGCCCTCTTCCCGAGGAGATCGCAGCTATCGGGGGTTGGAGCCCTGTTGCTCGTCCCGCCATCCCTCCGTTCTACCCGGACCCGAGGAGAAGACTGAGGGACTTCCTAGGTCTGTCTCATGCTGAGACAGATCGAATGGTGCGGGGAGATACTGTCTCCCTCTTTGACTTGGCTGACAAGTTTATGAACAGCCAGGATGTAAGGGCTACGCCTTCCCACAGGCGTAGGGCCTTTGCATTCTGCATGCTGCACCGCTACGTCTTCGAGGGGTTGATGGATGCTGACTCATGCGTGGGTCAAATTAGACTGATTGGAGTGGTTGACCAGATGGAGACTGGTCATAGCCCTGCTTGGCTAGCCACTGGGGAACTCATTATGGGTCTGGATGCTAGGCGACTTGACCCAACCCGGCAACTGACGGGGAGCACCCTCATTCTGCAGGTATATGCCTTGCGAATTTCAATTTTTCTTTTCTCTTTCCCCTTTTTTTTGTTTCGTGATTTCTTGAAGTCCGTAAGTCACTCGATCGAGTGGACCTATCACTCGATCGAGTGATGTCTGCAAAGTGTTTCTGCCGGTCTGTGAAGGGCTTACTCGATCGAGTCAGATGGTGTACTCGATCGAGTGTCACACCTGACGGGATTTCGTTCTTAGGGAGCCTTACTCGATCGAGTCAGATGGTGTACTCGACCGAGTGGGCTATAGCGGACCATTCCGTTACTCATAAATTCTGTGTATACTTTTTGCAGGTTTGGCTGTCGGAGCGCTTATCGATCATAGAGCCTCCTCCGAGCGTTCCCAACTACCGTAGCAGCCAAATCAGTTCAAGGGGGCGCCGGATAAGCTCGAATCACCATATAAATCGAGCTTACTGGGACGAGGAATTGGTGTTCCACGGTGGCCCATTGATTAGGTGGAC
The DNA here is from genome assembly GCA_958450325.1 of Agrostemma githago. Taxonomy (NCBI): domain Eukaryota; kingdom Viridiplantae; phylum Streptophyta; class Magnoliopsida; order Caryophyllales; family Caryophyllaceae; genus Agrostemma; species Agrostemma githago. The sequence goes on along the minus strand of OY288243.1, from coordinate 8,977,722 downwards.
GGTTGCTTGGTGGTTCCTTTCTAAGCTGACGGGGTTGGCCAAGAGGGACCAAGCTCGTTACCTTGTGATCCTGTCCCTTGACTAGACAGTTCACATTTACCCGGACCGCATTCTGAGACAGTTCGGTTCGTCTCAGCGCATTCCTGAGACTGAAGCCATTATTAGCGTCTCGCTCCAACTGACGGACGCTATGTGCGACACCTGGTTGCAGAGATGGTTTACTTGTCCTACATGGACTATTCCCAACCCTTGCCAATCCGCTTGGGTTTCTCGAGCCTACGAGAAGTGGACTTCTGAGGAGTCCGAGGAGGTTCGCAAAGCTCTGAAGGTCGACGAGGCTTTCGAACTTGTCCGTCGAGAGACGGCGAAGGACAATAGGGGATTCTTCGATGAGGGAGAGACCCCTGCTACCTTAGTCCGATTAGAGTCGGGTCTTAAGTCACATACTAAGACTCGAGCTAAAGATGTCGGTGCTAGTGGCACGCGGGGGCGGCAAAGCCCCCAGACTGACTTGGAGCGGCGACTTGGGCCAAGGCTGGCGGCCCGGGACCGATTAGGTCCGCGTGACCGGCTCCCAGAGCCCGTGAGGGCCCGACTCGGGCCTATCGAGATGGATGAGGACTCGAGTTCCAAGAAACGAGTCCGGGCTAAAGAGGTTCCGGTGGTGATTCGGGAACGCTCTCCTCCGCGTCGTCGTCAGTGGACGGCCAAGGAGGCCAAGGACAAGGGCAAGATGCCCTAAATACCGAGTCCTTAGTTTTATTATTTAAATATTATTATTATTTTGTCGTGTGTTTTTTTGTAGTTTTTTTAATTCCTGCACTTGTAATTTTCCCAAGTTCATTGGGGCCTCTTTTTTTGTGATTAATAAAAGAAAGTTTATTACTAAACCGTTCCTGTCTGTTCTCGATTGCATTGGTTGTGCCTTTTTGAGGGGCTGCCTACGTATCCGCGATTAGCAGAATCAAACCAGACGTAGTTCATGCTTAGGAAATTTGCAATCTTGAATTACACCAAGACTAATGGTTCAAGATGTTTTGCGACAGTAGAATAAATAATTCTAGCTCATTGACTTGCTTTTTGTAAAATAAATGATTTTGATAAAAATTGCTAATGACATTGAGAAATGGCTAAGGGTAGTAACGCTTCAGCTGGTCCAGGTTGGTTGGGTTAACGAACTCATTCCCGTCCAGGTCCGTCAGCATTACTGCTCCCCCTGATAGGATCTTCTTCACCAGGTATGGCCCAGCCCAGTTGGGTTTGAATTTTCCCCTTGGGTCAACTGGTAGTAAGGCTCGAACAGACTTAAGGACTAGGTCCCCTTCTTTAATGTTTCTGGGCCTTACTCGCTTGTTGAAGGCCCGTTGGATCCGTTTCTGGTAAATTTGGATGTTGTTGAGAGCGCGGGACCGTCGTTCGTCTAGTAGAACCAACGAATCGTACCGTGCTCGAACCCAGTCAGCTTCGGGTACTTGACTTTCTAGCAGAATTCTGAGGGACGGTACCTCTAGCTCCACTGGTTGGACTGACTCCATCCCATAGGTTAGGTAGTATGGTGTTGCTCCGGTTGCGGTGCGAATTGACGTCCGATACCCCCATAGGGCAAAAGGTATTTTGTCGGGCCAGTCCCGATAATTATCAGCCATCTTTTTTAGTATGGTGACAATCGTTTTATTAGCTGCCTCTACTGCTCCGTTCGTTTGGGGACGGTATGGCGAGGACGTGTGCCTTTGAATTTTGTATTTAGCCAGTAGGGCCGCGGTCTCAGCTTGGAAATGAGTTCCATGATCACTGATAAATTCATGTGGGATTCCATACCGACATATTATCTTGTTTTGGATAAATTTGGCGACATGTTTAGCATTGAGGATGCGATATGATTCAGCTTCGACCCATTTGGTGAAATAGTCGATAGCTACTAAAATGAAGCAGTGCCCGCCGGTACCGGAGGGATTTATTTTCCCGATTATGTCGATACCCCACGTTGAGAACGGCCAAGGTGACGTCATGGTATAGAGCAGAGATGACGGCATATGTTGCACATTGCCAAAGATTTGACAGTTATGGCAATGTTTGACATATAGCTGGCAGTCGGCTTCCATGGTGTTCCAGTAATACCCGAGCCTCATGATTTTTCGGACCAACATGTGAGCATACATATGCGGGCCGTTTTCGCCATCATGTACTTCGGCCATTACTTTCTCGGCCTTATATTTGTCAACACAAAGGAGAAGAGCCCCCTGTGCCGTCTTTTTGTACAGTTGCCCGTCATCAGTACGGATGAACTGGCTGGCTAGCCTTCGTAAGGCTTTCTTGGCTCGACCCTCAGTCCCGGGAGGATACTCTCCGTTGGTCAGGTATGTTAACACAGCCTGGTACCAAGGTTCGGGATCAGTGATCTCGATGTCTTCGATGTCATGGATGTACGCCGGCTCAGACCGTCTTTCGACACAAATTGGCATACTGGTCACGTGGTCGGGAATGTTCAGTAAAGACGCCAATTTTGAGAGTGCATCTGCAAACTGATTTTCTTCCCGAGGAAGGTATATGTACTCTACCTTCTGGAATTGTTTCTCGAGATCCCTTACTCGTGCCTGGTAGGCTACGAGATTAGCATTCCGAGTCTTCCATTTTTGAAGTGCTTGGTTAATGACCAAGGATGAGTCGCCATGTACCCGGAAATTTGTGATCCCTAGGTTGGCGGCGGCTTGTAGCCCATAAATGCATGCTTCGTATTCTACTGCATTATTGGTAACGTCAAAGTCCAACTTGATGGAGACGGGAGTATGCTCCCCTCTAGGTGAAATTAGGAGGATCCCGACTCCGAACCCTCGAAAATTAGATGCTCCATCGAAGTATAAATCCCATGTTTCGGCATCGGTATGGAAAATATCTTCGTCTGGGAAGGACCAAGTGTCGGTGTGTCCTTCCTCGGTTACCGGGCTGTCAGCGAGGAATTCAGCTACTATTCGCCCCTTAATAGCTTTTAACGGTACAAATTTCAGGTCGAACTCTGCCAGCATTAGAGTCCATCTTGAAATCCGGCCATTGAGGATGGGTTTTTCGAAGAGGTACTTGATCGGGTCCATCTTGGATAGAATATGGACCTCATAGCTGAGCATATAGTGTCGAAGCTTCTTAGTGGCCCAGACTAGAGCCAAACACGTCTTTTCGAGCATGGTATATTTGCACTCATACTCTAAGAACTTCTTGCTGATATAATAAATGGCTCGTTCTTCAGAGTCAACTGTCTGAGCCAGCATAGCCCCCATGGCTGTCTCGGTCGTTGTCAGGTATAACAACAGAGGCAAACCGGGTTGAGGTGGCATCAAAACTGGCGGAGCAGACAGAATTTCTTTGATTTTGTCGAAAGCAGCTTGGCACTTGTCATCCCATAGTATCCGTTCCCCTATTTTCAGTTTCTTGAAAATTGGTTCACATACCATGGTTAGCTTGGAAATGAATCGACTAATATACTGGACTTTCCCGAGAAATCCCCTTATTTCTTTTTCGGTTTTAGGAGCTTGCATCTCGGTAATGGCTTTGATTTTAGCTGGGTCGACCTCGATAATCGTTGGCTAACGATATGACCCAGTAATTTGCCTGACGTTACCCCGAAACTGCACTTTTGAGGGTTTAGCCTCATGTTGTATTTGCGCAATCGGGTGAAAAATTTCCTTAGGGCGGTGATGTGACCGTCCCGTTCTTTGGATTTGACGATCATGTCGTCTACATAGACCTCTACCTCTTTATGCATCATGTCGTGTAGTAAGGTGGTAGCGGTCCTTTGGTATGTGGCCCTGGCATTAATAAGACCAAATGGCATGACGGTGTAACAGTAAGTACCCCAAGGTGTAGTGAAGGTAGTCTTACTCATGTCTTCTTCCGCCATCTTGATTTGATTATATCCGGCATACCCGTCCATGAATGACAGAAGGGCATGATCGGTCGTGTTATCCACCAGTATATCGATGTGTGGTAACGGAAAATCATCCTTCGGGCTTGCTTTGTTAAGATCCCGAAAATCTACGCATACCCGCACCTTACCGTTCTTTTTAGGAACCGGCACGATGTTTGCAACCCAGTCCGGATACTCGGACACTTGTATGAAGCCGGCTTTGAACTGTTTGTCGACTTCTTCCTTTACTTTGAGAGACCACTCGGGCCTCATTCGACGAAGCTTCTGTTTGACCGGTTTGCACCCGTCTTTGATAGGTATGCGGTGCTCGGCTATTTCCCGGTCTATCCCCGGCATGTCCTTGTAGGACCACGCGAAGACGTCTTTGAACTCTTGGAGAAGGTTTATAAACTGTTGTTTCTCCTCGGGATCTAAGGATAACCCTATCTTAAGTATCTGAGGCTCTAAGGTTGTTCCCACGTTTATGGACTCGGTCTCTTCAATTACCGGATTCCGGGATTCCCTTTGCTCTAGTTGCTCGATCAGATGTGGAGGTAAGGGTACCTGTTCGTCGGATTTCTCAATGTCATAGCATAAAATAGTTTTGAAAGCAGAATTTAAAAGAGACAAGTCGTAAGCAAAACGGTTGTTATTATTGATTGAAAACTTGGAAAATAGCTCAAAGAGAGCAGCCATCTGATCATTGGTCAGCGGCGGGATTGGTAAAGCACTCGGGACAGACCCCGAAGTGCTAGCAGCAGGAATGATAGAAGGGAGGGGGGTTACAGGAGTGACTCTAGCACCGACTTCTCTAGACTCGACCTCAGACTCTGACTCAGACTCCGACTCAGACTCGGACTCAGACTCAGGCATGTCTCCCTCTCCGGCGACCAGCTTGTAGATCCTTCCTTGACTGTCAGTCCACTTGACAGTCTTCCTCCAGGCCCTTTTTACCGTCTCGGAATCAACATCCGAGATCAGCTTGGTCGGGTCAAACTTGTTGCTGCGGAGGATCAGGTTGACCAGGTCTTCCTTTGGAGTCGGGGCTACGGTGTCTTCCCCGAAGAGTAGCCCTAGCGCGGGCTCGGCATCATTCGCTCCATCGGACTGGATGAGGGCGAACACCTCATCCGGGATGTAGTTGCAATCCCGGGCCAAGTGGGTCCCGAGGTGCGTAGCATTAGGTTGGTATAGTCCAACCTGGATGGCCCCGAATACGGGTGTGACAAAGTAGTCAGACAACCGTGGGCTGTAAGGGCTCAAGTAGATACCCTTCATGATGTTGCAGGCCTTTTCGATTCCTGCTCGGACAACGTTGTCCGGAGTGATGGCATAGCCAAGGCCGAAGTGAGAGTCTTCGTCCTTGAGAACCTCAATGATCTTCCCAGCTGGAAGGTCGGGTCGAGAGGTAGCCCCCGGAAGGTACCCTAGGTTTTGGAGCATTGTGTCAATGCTCGTGGTGAAGTAAGGCCTAAAGAGGTACTCTTCCTCGATCATCCCCACAAAGTCGAACCCCCAAAGGTCCGTGCGGCCCGTGGTGTTACAGCTAGCCACGGTCATTGGGGTTGCCTCTAAAGTAATAACACTGTCGAGTAGAGGCATCTTGATCTTACGGTGGAGGGTGGAGGACACAGCTTTCACCGCGTGAATCCACGGCCTTCCTAGGAGCAAGTTGAATGATGAGGTGACATCAATCACCTGAAATTCAAGCTCCTTTTCTATCGGGCCCGTTATCATGGTCAGTTTTACGGCCCCAGCTACCGACTTTGGACTCCCATCAAAGGCTTGGATGGTTTGAGCAGTCGGGATATAGTCAGCCTCGGTAATGCCGAGGGCTTTGGCGGTCCTTAGAGGAAGGACATGGCTGACTCGTCGTCGACTAGGGTCATCGAGAGGTATTTTCCTCGGCAAATCACCGTGATGTAAAGGGCCAGGTTGTAGGAGGTCCCGAATGGCGGCAGATCGGCTTCGGAAAATGTGATCATTGGGCCTCCTTCTTTGGCCTTACCCTTTAGGTGGGGTAGGACCGTGGTTACCATTTCAGCGGGGGTAGCCAAAGAGTCGATCTTGACTTGATCGAGAGCCTTTGTAAGTGCTTCTCGATGTTCTTGAGAGCTAACAAGAAGTTGCCATATAGTGAGGTCAACTCGGGTTCTCTTCAATTGCTTCACGATGGTCGTTTCGGCGGTCGGCTCTTCAGGGGCGACTTCCATCCTGATTGGATCGGTGATGGTTGCCGGGATAGGGGTGTCCCTAGTGCTTGTGGCTAAATAGGGACGACCAAGGTTGTTGCTGGCTAGGACCCGAGTTTTGGCCTCTCGAATCTGTTCAGGGGTGATGGGAACGGTTTCCCCTTTAGCGAGGTAGATATCATCCTCGTCGTCAAACCAGATCCCGTTCACTTGCGGGATGAAGGGAGAGATAAGGTGAGAGCAGTCAATCACCTCCCCGGCAAAGATGGCATGGGAGCTGAAAGGGTTCTCCTTGTTGCTGGGCTTATCTCCGGGTAGCGGGATTTTACCGCTTTCAATTAGGTCCTGGATCAAGTGTTTCAGCTTCCAACATTTCTCGGTATCATGCCCATTGCCTCGGTGGTATTGGCAATAGGCCTGAGCATTGTAGTTCTTGGAGCGTCGCTCGACCGGAACTTCAGGAGTTGGGCCTATCGGTTGGATTAGGCCTTTGGAGGATAGCCTTTGTAAGGCATAGGTATAGGTAGTACCTATATCAGTGAAGACCCGAGGTGGGGTGTTATTCTTGGACGGGGCATCTAGTAGATTAACCGCGTCAAAAATGCTGCGAGTTGCAGCCTGGGGCTTAGTGGTGGAGGAAGAGGCCCCTTGGTACCCTTTGCTAGCGGCTTTAGTGAGGCTCTCTAGTCTCAGGTCGTCTTCGATCCTCATACCCATTTCAGTAAGGGTGGTGAAATTGGGTATGACAGCGTACCGGAGGTGAACCCGGTAGGAGGGGAGGAGGTTCTTGACAAAAGCCTCCACCAAAGTCTTCTCATTGGGCTTATCGACCAATTTCACGCTCTCGGCCCTCCAGCGTTGAAGGTATTTAGTGAAACCTTCTTTTGGCTCTTGGGCCATAACCTCTAGAGATCGCATTGTGGTTTGGATCTCGGTGTTGTCAGCATAGTTCCGAGCGAACTCGGTAGCCACATCATCCCATGTAGGGTATTTTTTCGGGTCTAGCCTGTAGTACCAGGCCCGTGGGTGCTTCTCAAGGGATGCAGCAAAGAGATTCTTGAACATGGTCGAATCCACTCCCTTGATGGCCATGAATTCCTTGAAGGCCCGCACATGTAGTAACGGGTCCTCAGTTCCCTTGAACATGGGCAAACCTGTGAGGTTCAGGTTTGCGGGCAGCGTGTCACTCAGCGGGTTGTATTCTCGACTATTCTCCCGATGAATGTTGTTGCTTCCAGCCAAATGGACTTGTTCCTCTAGCCGGCGCACCGCGCTGACTAGTTCAGCTAGAGGCTCATTAGCCTCGACATTAGGAGCCCTTTGCTCCACCGTAGCTAGGCGAGCAACAATGGCCACCTGGCCAGCCCTCATTTCGGTCAGTTGGGCTTCGATGTCGGTCTGCTTCGCGACCATGACGTCCAAAGAGGTTTGTAGGCTGTTCAAAGTAGCCATCCTTCGAGCGTGTCTAGTTGCTGGCGGCCTGTCTGTAAGAACACCGCGTAATCAGAAACTGAACCCAGATCTTGGAAAAAAGGAAAGGAAAAGTATATCCCGAGCGACACTAGGAAAGAAGACTAGAGACTCGAGAAAGACATCTAGACGGATGACTCGATGGGTGGTATAACTTCCTTAGGATTTTGGCTTTGTGGGCCTAATCTCGTTCGAAGGAAGGTCCACGTGAGACTTTTTCCCCAGACTTTTGACTCGAGTGTGTGGACGGACTTTCCTTTGTAGGGGTATGCCCTACGCGGGTCGGTCGTGCCTTGACGGATAAGGCGGACTCGGGAACGGGGGGAAACTCGTGGTATAGGATCAGCGGAGTTTCGACGCTATAGACCTTCGACATACTATGCAAAGACCCGACACACGGCTAGACGGTAGGTCCTATAATAAGGAAGGTTTACTAGGAAAGTTGGATGTTTGAATTTTGAATATTAAGTGGATGAATTTCCGAGAGTTTGGAAATTAAAAACGGAATTTCGAAAACCAAGATTAGAATTTTGAAAATTCAGAAAATCGAGATGGTGTTGGAAATTCACGAATTAAAATGGGCAGCATGCCGACTAGAGAAAAAGGATATTTTGAGTCAAATCATTTGATCCTAAATTTCGGCGGCATTCCGAGCTTTGAAAATTGGATATTTTGAAAAGACGGGTCCCGAAACGGACAGCATTTCGGGTTTTTCAAAATTTGGGTGTTTTTTGGAAAGATGCATTTTTTTGAAATGACGGTTTTTTGAAAAATGACACGGAAACCAAGTAGCACGTAGTCAAACAAGCATTATAACGACGCTTATGTATGCTTTACACTAAGTCTCGGTCGGTCAAAGTAGGGTCTATACCAACAACGATAGCATTCTCACGAAACGGGACGGACTTCCTAGCCGATTTGGAACTAGGACCTGCCGTAAAACCCCGGTGAGTTCCGCCATCGAAGTCTTTAGTGCACCCATGTAGGAATGCACCGTGGTATAGTGGGACGTCGGTCACAAGTAACCGGCCCGGGCAAAATTTGGGTTATGCATGAACCATTAAACTAATGCGCGCGCACTAATATTCGAACGATTTCTCTTCGAGTCTCACCCTAGGAACCCCGATGACATGTAGTACGTCAGGTCTCCCCAGCGGAGTCGCCAAATTGTGGACATGACGTAGGTCCACCCCGACGCGGCCACGCGCGGGTTTGGGTAGGCGAATGAATCTCGTGGTGAGATTGCTCTCGGGTTCGAAATTTAAGTCAAAATGGAGTCGCCACCAAATTTTGTGGTTATTCGGAACCATACGAGCCCACTCTATGTCGTCATGGGCTATACACAAAGTAAGCCCACTTCGATTTCAGAGTTCATTGGGCTCGTCCCTTTGCATTGCAATATCGATACCGTATAAACCGGCTTTCGTATATAGAATGACTCTCGTGCGCCAAGGGTTTCGGACATCCGGAAACCAAAGGTTCTGAGTAAGGGGTGAGGGTACGTGTTGGGAAGCCCACTAAGGACACCCAACCCCGCCCGCACATAGCGGCCTCTACTAAGACATCGTTCGTGTTCGTGTGCGCGCGCTAGTAAAACGATTAAATGATATGCAAACAGCGTTTTCGGGCTAAGCATGTGAATAGTATGTGAACTACGTCATTTAATGCATCTTAATTATGGTCGAAGTGGTTTAGCATGCGAGGTTCATTTACAAAGCAATAAACAAGCAAATAAATAAAACTCGGAAATAAATAACGTACAAGTTACACGGGCGGAAATACAACCCGGCCAATACGAAAATAAACGGAACAAAAGATAACAAAAAGATAAGAATGGACCCGTATGTAAACTTGACCGCGAAATATGTAGATGGACTAACCCCGATTAAATACACATTATGTCGTGTACTAAACGAAGGACGGAAATATGAGACTGTGGCGTATTGCTAGCCCGATCTCATATCCCGTAGTCTTGTCCCGACTTATCACGTCAAAAGGTGGTCAAAGTCGTTCTACGTGTCGTGATGTGCATGGTTTTGAAAATAGGATAGTCACGTGATAGTCTTTACACGTGATGACTAATGTCGATAAAAGGACGAGGCTTGAAAGTGTGTGTCAAGGCCCTCGGTGTTCTGGGTTACAGGACCCACTCGGTCGAGTCATGGTCTGACTCGGTCGAGTGCGTTCTCAACAAAGTTTCTGCCCAGTTTTATGGACGCTACTCGATCGAGTGGCCTATGCACTCGGTCGAGTACCCCCTCAAAAAGGGTTCTGTCCAGCTTTATGGACGCTACTCGATCGAGTGGCCTAGGCACTCGGTCGAGTAGACCCTGTACAAGTGTCAACTCGCTTCGTTTTTTTGAGGTTGAAAACGACGGTCGGTCGAGTTAAATGCAAATATCGCATGATTTGAATTCAACTCGACCTCCGGTACTATAATCGTGTACATGTACGATTATGATACCGTTGTCGGGATTTTATGAAAACGTTTACGTTAGAAAATTTGAATTAACAACGGAATGCCTCCCTCTACGTCACGACATCGAAACTAACCCTTTCGGGTTATGTGATGTCGGTTTTCGTGTCAACGGGTTCCGCACTAATTAAAATGGGATCGAATATGTTCAACTACGATTAGTCGCGATCACGTCACGCCCTTGAGCACATTGGGGCGGGGCTCCTCGAAAGGGCTCCACCTCCGTCGTTACTCGTAAAGGGATTAGACGGACTTTAGGCGACAATTATAGTCAAACGTATCCGAAACCGAATTTTCGATACTAATATATATATATATACGCGGTATGATAGTAATATGTTAGTAACGCGAACAAAAAGTTAGTATGCGAAAATGTAAAAGTTAGGATCAAAGTTAAAGTTAGTGTGTTAGAATTACAATATTAATATAGGTATAATATTAACGATACAAAAATGTAAATAAAGGAAACAAAGATCAAAATGGGGTTTAGGACACCCTCAACATACATGCTTAGTAAGGACCTCGGAAATGGACTCGCGAATAGTGACGGGACTTGGAGTATCGAGAATGTATGCAAGTTATGGTGTATGTGTGTATTTGCTTAGGGTTGTAGTGTAGAGAAAATGGGTAGATTAGGGTAATAGTTTAGTGTAATTTTGCATTAGGTAAAAACTGAAATGCAAAAGGGTTGGAGGGGGTATTTATAGAGTTTACCCCACGACCTAGGGTCACTCGATCGAGTGGCCCTAGTGCACTCGGTCGAGTGCCCTAGAAAATGGGCCTGATCCGGTTTTTGACGCTCCACTCGACCGAGTGGGTCAATCCACTCGATCGAGTGGATCAGGTAAATCGAGGTAAAAGAGGAAGGTGTTGACTTGGTTGATTGTGTGATCTTTTTTGAATTTAGGAATGGGCGCCAGCTTCTAGAAGGTGTACTTGGGTTGTTTTTGTGACGGGTTCGTCTTTGACCGGGTTTTGACCCGGTCGCCAAAAGACGAGATTTATTTTTGGTGTCGGTTTTGGCCCAAATTAGTCTTATTTTGCTCGAAACGACCCACTGGGCCTGAATTTGAGGTCTGTTTTGTGAGATTATTACTCCGCTAAAAGTCCATGTCAGATATTATTGATTTCGGGTCCAAATCCGAGTATACTAAGTCACGTTTGCGTCCGATCATCATCGGGTGTTTGTCGGGAACTGCTATAGACACTAGCAGGCAAAATGCGGGTGTCTACACACCGAGACCGAGAAATCTCGGCCGATACGAGACATCTCGGCCGAGATTCAATACCCTGCTAAGTAGTACTCCCTCCGGACACAATTTACCGCCCCGCTTTCCTTATTTGGAAGGTTTTTATTTTTTGCCCCACTTCTCCACTTTCATTTTATATCATACCCAAATTACCTTATTACCCTTCTTTCTATCATTTATTACAAGATTAGTCGTTCAATTAACCTTCCATCTTATACTTAACCTATAATATTTGGACATGTGTCAATAATTTTGGCCCACCATTAATTTGTTTACATTTTATATTGGTCTTCTTATTATACGTGCAAAAGGCTATGGGACGAAAAATTATGTCCGGAGGGAGTATAAAATATGGGACATCATGATGTTCGGAAGATTAATAGGCCAACTCTTCGAATTAAACTCAATGACGAGTGACCTAGCAATAGCATCCTGCATCCGGCAAATGCTAAGTTGCTGACTGCATGAGCTTCTTGTATTGTTCCCAAATACGGAGTACCAAACAACGTTCTAGACAGCATTAGTAGCAAAACCTTAGTTTCAAAAGGACTCGACAATGAAATCCTAGTTGCGCAGAGTGGCACAAGCGAAGAAGGAAACACTAATCCGGCGGACCAAACTGTCATAAGAGTCGGAATCCAATTACAACTAGAGCTACAAGAAGATTCTTCGCAAATTTGATTGAACAGAGACAGAGTTCACAATCTATGTATTTAATCATCAACTATGCACCATAACAGTGTGTCATTGGTTGCAGCATATACTCCCTCCCATTCACTGGAAAAGCACACTATTTCTTATTTGACTCATTCACTGGAAAAGCACACTTTTCTTAAATGAAAAGTTTCACCCAAGCAAAAGACATAAATACCCTTATTAGTTACCCTACAACTATCCTCTCTTGCACCTACCCCACAACTAAAAAGTTGAGGGATATTTTGGTAAAGTGGTCCAACTTACCCACTTGCCTTAATATTTGTTTCAAAAGTAAACTGGGTTTTCCCAGTGAATGGGAGGGAGTACTTTTTAACCCCAAAGTTTACAAAGCATAAGCAACTTCACCGAACTGGGAAAATCAGCACAGAACAAAATCATGGCAAGCAAGCCGTTCATTTCATTTTCAGCATTTGCCGTTTGCTAAGCATTCCCCAAAATACATAGTTAGTCACCTAGAGAAAGCGTGCATAATCGCGTAAAAGAGTAGTGTTTGGGTATCAAACGATTTAAGGCCTCCCGCCGGACAGGGCCGGCAACCTTCCTCTCCTTTCCTTGCGTGACCTGAACTCTGACCTGCACAGGGAGCAAACAAGGACCTCGGAGGTGCTCCGAGGTTGCCTCTCCGACGCTCAAGTCAGTTGGATGGGTTGGGATACGTAGTTTGTTTCTTGGGAGGATATTACTTAGCTTTTTAGAGAGATTGTGTGTGTGTGTTTTCTTGCCCCCCTTCTAAGGGTGGCACCTTCTGCATATTTATAGGACTTTGAGGCGGGGAGACGGTCGCCGGGTACCGAACCCGATCGAGGACGACTCTTCGGATGAGGGGAGCCGGCAGACTCCAACCCCTCGAGAAGCAGTCAGCAACTAGCGACGCCGGCTACCGACCGAGTCAGCGGTACCGACCCCCATCAATTGCCCCTCGCTGGGTGTCTGCCCGAGTCGTCGCGGGCCGCTTCTCAGTGAACAGTCTTTGGGCGAGGTGCCGTAGGATCGGTCTCGTTTTGCGTGCAACCTGTCCACCCTTCCTACTTAGCATAGGTTGTGTAGAGGTAATGATGGCTTTTAGTTTTCCTAGGTTGATTGGGTGGTTGTATGCATTTAATGGTGCATGCATGGCTTTGTTGCTCCTATATAAGGTCTCCCCTTTTTTTTGCCATTTTTGGTATCATTGTTTCACCCTTTTTCAAGTAATCCGCTTCTTCTTACTCATGTCGTCCTCTTCTGGCAGCAATTCTCCTTCCTCCGCCGTGGTGCATCCGAGCAGTCCTGTCCGGCGTAGGAAACGCTCCCCTTCTCCCGAGACTTCGGAAAATAAGTATGGTCGTTGGATCTCTCGAGGGCCTCCATACCGTCCACCGGCGCCTATCGAAGCTGCTCCTCCTGCTCCTCCTGCTCCTCCTGCTCTTCCTTCTATAGCAGGGCCTTCCAGGCGTTCTCCTAGCGGCGGTAGTGCCCATCGTCGCCAGCGTGCCAGGGTGCACTTCGGCGTCTCTGAGCCGGATGTTGATCCGGATTGTCCTGCCTCGGCTGACTCCTCCGGCTCTTTTTCTTCGAGCAGCCGCTCGTCTGGGCCGTCATGGATGGACGGCCCTTTCTGTCCTGATGACTCGTCGGATGAGATGGTAGATGGTTTTGACATTCCTCGCGGGGTTCGTGCCCCTCCTCCTTCTCCTGCCTCGTCCTCTTCCTCTCCTACCTCGTCCTCCTCCCTCCCTGATGAGGACGTCGAGGGGGAGGATACGGAGTGAGGTTTTGTTAGGCGGTATGGGTCGTGGGGATACCTCATTTTGCCGGTTGAGGTCAGTAGATGGAGCGGCGGTACACATGGCGGTGTGGCTATGTTTTTAGGTGATCTTTTCCTTTTGGTCGGCTTGTGTAGTTTCGGGGTTTGCCGGCCTCCCCTTTTTCTAATATTGTATTGCCCGGATGTATGTGAATCCTCGTTCGTTTGCTGAATATGAATCCTCGTGTTTTGTGCCCTAAGTCGCGCTTTCCTACTTGCTTACCCTTTTTCCTTGTTTTGTCTTTTCGTATTCTTCAACTTTTTGTGTTGCATTGAATGCCACTTGGTCTCTGTCAGTTGGTAGGTGGACCTAGGAGGTTTTCTTTATATAAATAGGGGCTCCCCCCATTTGCCCCCTCCATTTGCAATTTTACTCTCACTAAGTGCAAACCCCATTTTTTACTTTTCCATCGTTTCTGACTTAGGGGCCGTCTCCTGCCGTGGGAGCTTCTATTTTCGCCGGCTCTTCTAGGTTAGTCTTCTGTCTTTTGCCTTTTGTTTTATTCCTTTGCTCTTGCGTCATGTCCACCCGTTCCCGTCAAGTACGTTTTGGGGTAGAGGACGATGGGGGGTTGTCGGAGCACGACGGGGCTCAGCGCAGTGGATCTGTCGAAGGGACCGGTGATCTTTCGTCCGGGGAATCCGTAGAAGAGGTGGGGCCTGTTTATGCGGAGCCTCTTCGGGCTTTGCGCATTTCGGCCGGTGGGACGCTGACCTTTGCAAGGGGTGGCGGAGGTTTGCCGTCGTCCGGCGATTTGGGGGGGGAAGTCGTTGGGAGCTCTATGGTCCTGCGTCGCCGTCTTCAGAAGGGGGGGCCTAGTTTGGGGGAGTCTTCTGAGGCGTGGGCGTGTTCTCCTCGTCGTTCGGCCTCCGTCTCTGGGCCAGCGTCATCAGAGAAGGATGGCGTTGGTGTCGACCGTCGCCCTCTCCTTCATGCCAACACTTTGATCGACGAAGGTTGGCGGCGAAAGGTCCTTGATGTCGGTGGCCTTGAGGCTGCCAAAGAGCTTTATCCACTTGGGGAGGGTTATGAATACTTGTTACCGGACCCGGGTCAGTCCATTTGCTCTCCTCCTGAGGGGTGTGTGGGGGTATCCGTGGAATCTTTAAAGTTTGGCCTCCGCTTTCCCCTTGATCCCTTTGTGGAGGCGGTGTTTTGCCGTATGAGGCTGGCGTTGGGTCAGCTGACTCCCCAATCCTTCCGCGCCATTATTTCGTTTTGCTGGGTCTGCCGGTTTAGAAGGTGGAGGCCTTCGGTGGAGGCGTTCAGGTTTATGGTGCGTCTCAAGGCGTCGTCGTCCTCCTATTGGGCCCTTGGCCGGCGAGGCAAGTATGTCACCTCTTATCCTATCCTTTCGAATTGTCATAAGTGGAAAGGTGCCTTTTTGTACGTGCGTTCGGGTAAACCTTGGGCCATCCCCCGATTCTTTCAATCGGACGTTCGCATCAATCTGGAGAGTGATAGGGAGATGGGGGGTTGCTTGGATTTGAGGGAGTCCGGTTTGGGGCAGTCGGACAGGGTCGTTGTCGGCGCCTTCCCCGCCGTTATGAAGTGGTTTGGCAAAGAGAGGGTGGCCGTTCCTTCAATATGGCTGCCCCACTATGATCTAATCACAAGGAACGACTTTCTGGAACGGGTGGGCATGAGCGTTCCTGTCGCCGGCCCAGGTAACTGGCGACCTACTTATTCACTTGTTATGTCTACCTTTCTTGATAGTCCTCAGGCTCTCAACCCTTTGCCCATTTTTCTGCCTAATTGTGTAGATAGCAGGTCGGCGGCTACTTGGTCGCCTGAGGAGATCGATTCACTAGGGTTGGATCCTTCTCTCCGTCCTCTTGTCACCACTCCGCCGCCTCCCTCATCCGACCGGCTAACCATCATGACCTACCAGAAATCTAGGCTTTCCAGACTAAGGAGGGCGGCGCCGGCGTTCGGCGAGGCTCCTCCTCCCAAGAGGCAGGCCTTGGGCTCTTCTGCTGACCCCGAGGGGGCCATGAGCGTCGCCGGTGTACGGATCGATGTTGGGGATTCTGAGGTTGTTACCTCCCCAAGGACTACAGGTTCGCCGGCGGTCACTATTGCGGCTCTTCCTGAACAGGGGGTGACCGCCGACCCGCCTTCCGGGTTCGGGGAGGCTGTCGTGGGCCTGGAAGCCTCCCGAGACCGGGAGACTATGCGCGACGTCGCTGCCGCTGTGGACGCGCCTCTTCTCTCTTTGTCCGACCTTTCTTTCTATAGGATGTTGGAGGGGGACGTTTCACCTGTCGACCGGATTCAGACCCTCGCCCAGTTGGATACCGTTTACCGTGGCTTGGGGGAGGATTTATCCAAGGTTGTTCAGGCCAGCATCAAGATTAAGAAGGCGGCGGAGGAGGGCGCGAAGTTGATGTCCCGTCTGCAGGAGGCAGAGTCGAGGTTGGAGTCGGAGAGGCAGCTAAAGTCGGTAGCCGAGGCGGAGCTGGAGTCGGAGAGGCAGCTAAGGTCGGCGGTTGAGACGAAGCTGGAGTCCGAGAAACGGCTGAGGTTGGAGGCTGAGGAAAAGGAAGCAACCGGTCGCGAGGAATTGGAAGCTCTCCGGGGGGCTCACTCTTTCTGCGGGTCAAAGCTGGCGGCCGCTGAGCAGGAGCTGGAGAAGAAATCTGAGGAAATTGCTAACTTGGCGAAGGAAGGGGATGATGCTTTTATCGAGGGGATGAAGGCCGTGGTTGACTTGACGTCCAAGGCTCTTCGCGAGTACGACCCGGATTTCGACTTTGGTCGGTACAATCCGATATACGAACGTCTTCAAGCGGAGGAGGAAGAACGTGAGGGTGGGACGCCGACGGCGGAGCCTCCTACTTCTTCTAAATAGGGACTCGGGCCGTCGTCCTCCTGTGCCTCATGTACCCTCAGGGAGGGAGAGGAGGGGGCGGCAGATGAGCCGGCAGATACTGCCAACTCCTCTGCCCCCTCTTGAGGCTTTTTGTGGATCTCCTCGCACCTACCCCTTTGAGGTTCAGGCATAGGCTTGCCCTCCATGCTTCCTCGTTTCTCCTTTTTGTCGTTTGTAGGTGGCGCTTGATCCTTTGGGGACGGCTGCCGATTTTTACACGATCGTAGCCTTATTTTGACTCCTTAATTGTAACAAACGCCTGGCGCTTCTGACGCCTTTGTTTTCCGGATTACTCATTTATGTTTTGTATTTCGTGTTCCCTGGTTTATTGGTTCTCGACTTATGCCCCCATACTTTACCGGCTGTGGTCCGGCCGCAGTCGGTCCTCAACTTATGCCCCCACACTTTGCCGGCTGTGGTCCAGCCGCAGTCGGTCCTCAACTTATGCCCCCACACCTTGGGTGGGGAGAACTTGTTGTTTTCCGGTTTTTCGACTTATGCCCCCACACCTTGGGTGGGGAGAGCTTGTTGTTTTCCGGTTTTTCGACTTATGCCCCCACACCTTGGGTGGGGAGAACTTGTTGTTTTCCGGTTTAGGTGGCTGGTAGGCCGGCTGTGGTCATGCCACAGTCGGTTCCCAACTTAGGTGGTCGGTAGGCCGGCTGTGGTCATGCCACAGTCGGTTCCCAACTTAGGTGGCTGGTAGGCCGGCTGTGGTCATGCCACAGTCGGTTCCCAACTTAGGTGGCTGGTAGGCCGGCTGTGGTCATGCCACAGTCGGTTCCCAACTTAGGTGGTCGGTAGGCCGGCTGTGGTCATGCCACAGTCGGTTCCCAACTTAGGTGGCTGGTAGGCCGGCTGTGGTCATGCCACAGTCGGTTCCCAACTTAGGTGGCTGGTAGGCCGGCTGTGGTCATGCCACAGTCGGTTACCAACTTAGGTGGCTGGTAGGCCGGCTGTGGTCATGCCACAGTCGGTTCCCAACTTAGGTGGCTGGTAGGCCGGCTGTGGTCATGCCACAGTCGGTTCCCAACTTAGGTGGTCGGTAGGCCGGCTGTGGTCATGCCACAGTCGGTTCCCAACTTAGGTGGTCGGTAGGCCGGCTGTGGTCATGCCACAGTCGGTTCCCAACTTAGGTGGCTGGTAGGCCGGCTGTGGTCATGCCACAGTCGGTTCCCAACTTAGGTGGTTGGTAGGCCGGCTGTGGTCATGCCACAGTCGGTTCTCAACTTAGGTGGTCGGTAGGCCGGCTGTGGTCATGCCACAGTCGGTTCCCAACTTAGGTGGCTGGTAGGCCGGCTGTGGTCATGCCGCAGTCGGTTCCCAACTTTTGGTGGGGGGTCCATTCTTGATGATGGGCGAATAGGGGCTCCCCCCCTTATTGCCCCCTGCTTGTTGGTCGAGAACGTAGTGAACGGGGAGCAAGTAGATTTAGCAAACAGAGCTTTATTAAAGATTTTTACAAGTTTCCGGTGGCAGGGTCGTCGACAGGTCCGATGATACCCTGCCGAGATTCATTACAGTGTTTTGCTTGCTAGCTCAGACGTAGTATTTCCTGATGGTGTCGGCGTTCCAGTGTGACGGCAAGTTCCGACCTTCTTGGTCTTTCAGCTTGTATGTACTTGGCCCTAGGACCTTGGTGACCTCATATGGCCCCTCCCAGTTGGCGCTAAGTTTTCCATGCTCATTTGCCTTGCCGACGGCCGCGGATTTTCTCAGGACCAAGTCGCCTGCCTGGAACGCTCGGTGGTTTACCCTTTGGTTGTAGGCCTTTCTCATGCGTTGTTGATATGCTACCAAGTTTACGCGTGCCTCCGCTCTGGTTTCTTCTACCAAGTCTAGGGCCTCCTCCATGGCTGCTTCATTCCTGTCTTTCTCGTAATATTTGCTACGGGCGGAGGGAATGCGCGCTTCTATGGGGAGGAGGGCTTCTGCCCCATATACCAGGCCGAACGGTGAGTGCCCCGTTGCCGCTTTCTGTGTCGTCCTTAGGGACCAAAGGACACTTGGTAACTCATCGGCCCATCTCCCCTTGAGGTCTTCGAGCATTTTTCTCAGACCGTTGAGGATTTGTTTGTTGGCGGCCTCGGCCTGGCCGTTGGTTTGCGGGTGGCAGACGGCCGAGTATGCCACTGAAGTCCCGAATCCCCTTAGCCATTCTCTCAGTGGGGGGTTATCGAATTGCCGGCCATGGTCAAAAACCAGCACCTTGGGTACGCCGAATCGGGTTATAACGTTCCGCCATATCACCTTGCGCACGGCCGGCTCTGTGATGTTGGGGACGGCTTCTGCTTCTATCCATTTTGAGAAGTAGTCCACTGCCACTATCACGAATTTTCGATTTCCGGTTGCCGTAGGGAAGGGCCCTAGTATATCCATCCCCCACTGAGCGAAGGGGATAGGGCTCAGGATGGGCTGTAGCTCTCTGGCCGGCGCGTGGATCACCGGTGAGTGAATTTGACAATTTCTGCATTTCTTTGTCAGTTCTCGGGCGTCATGTATGGCGGTTGGCCAGTAGTAGCCCGCTCTGACTGCTTTGTGTGCCAGATTCCTGCCCCCAATATGGTGTCCGCACATCCCTGAGTGGATGTCGTCCAGTACTTCTGCTGCCTCCTCCGGTTTGAGGCATCTCAGTATTGGGGCGGCTGTTCCTCTTTTGTAAAGTTGTCCGTCTAGCATCATGTATCTTGAGGCTGTTGTGGGCATTCGTTTAGCCGCTGCTGGGGTTGTCGGCAGTTGTTTGTTCAGGATATACTCGATGATGGGTGTCCGCCAATCGTCGATACTCCCGCGTTCCATGTTGAGGACGTCGTCTTGGCCGTTCCTGATCGTTGTGATGCTTTTTTCTTGCCGGACGTCTACCCAGACCGAGCGCCTGATATCTTGTAAGCTCGAGCTTGCGAGTTTTGATAATGCGTCTGCCCTGTTATTTTGTGACCTAGGTATTTGCTTGACCTCGTATGATTGTAGTTGGGACAGCTCTTCTCTTACTTTCCTTAGATAGAGTGCCATCGAGGGCTCTCGGGCTTCGTACTCCCCGTTGATCTGGTTCACTATTAGTTGTGAGTCGGTCGATAGTACGATTCGCTGGGCTCCGGCTGTTCGGGCCAAGTGGATGCCGGCTAATACAGCTTCGTATTCGGCTTCGTTGTTCGATGCCTGAAAAACGAATCTTAGCGCGTGTTCGAATTCCTCGCCGTCGGGGCTTGTTAAGACGACCCCGGCTCCGGAGCCATTGCTGGTGGACGATCCGTCGGTGAAGACTTCCCACGTTTCTGATGGGGGGTCGTCATCCTCTGAGTGGGAACACTCGGCTATGAAGTCCGCCAGTGCTTGGGCTTTTATCGCCGTCCTCGACTGGTAAGTGATCCCTAGGCCGCTCAGTTCCACGGCCCACTTTAGCATTCTTCCCGATTTTTCGAATTTTTCCAGCGCTTTTTCGAGAGGCATGTTCGTAAGGACGGTTACCGGATGTGCGTCGAAGTAAGGGCGTAGCTTTCGGGCGGCCACGACTATGGCGAAAGCCGCCTTCTCTATCATGGGATAATTTTTCTCTGCAGGACCGAGCGCGTGGCTGATGAAATACACCGGCTGCTGGGCCTTCTCTTCCTCTCTGAGAATGACGGCGATGACCGTGACATTGGTGACTGCTACGTAGACGTACAACCTCTCGCCCTCGACTGGTCGTGCCAGCGTTGGTAGGGTTTTTAAGTGTTCCTTTAAGTTAGCGAACGCCGTCTTCTGCTCCTCTCCCCATTCGAAGCGCTTGTTGCCTTTGAGGACTCCGAAGAAAGGGGTGGATTTATCCGCTGCCCTTGAGATAAAACGGGCGAGGGCGGCCATTCTTCCTGTGAGCCTCTGTATATCCTTGATAGTTCTTGGTTCCGGTAGGTTTTGGATGGCCTGAATTTTTTCCGGGTTGGCGTCTATTCCCCTGGCGCTTACTAAGAAGCCTAAGAATTTTCCGGATCTTACCCCGAACGTACACTTCTGAGGGTTCAGCTTCATCTTGTACTTCCTTAGTGATTGGAACGTCTCTCTCAGGTCGCCCAAATGCTCGTCGTCTGTCTTGCTTTTTACGATCGCGTCGTCCACGTATATCTCCATGTTTCTGCCTCTCTGACCTTTGAAGATTTTGTCTACCAATCTTTGGTAGGTGGCCCCCGCGTTTTTTAATCCGAAGGGCATCATTTTATACATGAATGTACCGGCGCTGGTAATGAACGCGCATTTGACCCGGTCTGGTTCCCACAGAAAGACTTGATGATACCCGGAGAAGGCATCCAGAAAACTTAGCATAGTATATCCGCTGGTGGCGTCCACCAGCTGGTCGATCCTTGGAAGGGGGTAGCAATCTTTTGGGCATGCTTTGTTCAGGTTAGTGAAGTCGACACACATTCGCCAGGCGCCTGACGACTTCTTCACCATTACCACGTTTGCCAGCCATTCTGGGTAGTCGCATGTCTCTATAAAGCCGGCTTTTAGTAGTTTGTCGACTTCACATCGGATGGCGTCGTCCTTCTCTGTCGACATGCTTCTCTTCTTCTGCTTCACCGGTCGGAAGGTAGGGTCGACGTTTAGCCTATGTACCGTTACTTCTGGGTCTACCCCCGTCATTTCGTCGGCTGAGTATGCGAATACGTCTGTGTTATTTTTTAGGAGGCCGACGAGGCGTTCCTGGTAACTTGGGTCTAGGCCGGTTCCTATGAGGACGGATCGGCCCGGCTCTAGGTCTATCGTCATGCTCTCCCCGCCTGGCTCTACGCGCTCAGAGTCGGGCTTGTTCGTTGCTTCTATCTTGAGGGTTTTCGAGGCCGGTTGTCCTTGTTCGGTGTCGGGGGCCATTTTTGTCTTTCCCTTCATTTCTTCTTGGGATCGTTTTAAGGCTACCGAATTACAACTTTTGGCGGAGCTCTGGTCCCCGTGCAGCTTTCCCTCCGTATTTCTGTCAGTGACGTATGCCAGCGTCAGGGCGCGTATTGATACCAGGGCGTGTATTCCGTCTAGGGTTATCCGGCCTATTAACGCATTGTAGGCAGACTTGGCGTTTACCACTACGAACTGGGCCGTGATTGTCTTTGATTTGTCCCCTTCCCCGAAGGTGACCGGTAGGTCGATTGTTCCCATGGGGACGACTCCGGTCCCAGAAAATCCATACAAGGCGCCAGCAGTTGGGTTAAGGTGCCGTTTGTCGTAGCCCATTTGTTCGAACGCTTCTTTGTACAGTAGGTTAGTGTAGGCGCCTGTATCTATCATGCACCTTTTGACCATATGGTCGCCTATCTTGATGGCCAATACCAGGGGGTCACTATGGGGGTAAGTTACTCGTTCGTAGTCCTCCGCCGTGACGCTAAGAGTTGGGACTGCACCTTTCCTATACTCGCTCGCGTAGTGTATATGACGGGTTAGCTCCCTCAGGTGGCCTTTGACCTGCCTCCTGCTGGCTCCCCCCTCCTGCCCCCTTTTTCCCACTGTATTTATGACGTTGTGTTCTTTTCCCTTATCGGCTCTTTCCCTGGGATTGTCGTTAGCCGCACCTCTGCCATAACTATTGCCGGCAGTGTTGTTGATGGCGATGCGGCGGCCCCTGGCCTCGTATGCTGCCAGCGAGCCGCGACGTATGAGGTCTTCAATTTCATCTTTCAGATTTCGACACTCCTCTGTAGTGTGCCCTGTCTGGTTGTGAAAAGCGCAGTATTTCTTTGGATCTGCGCGCGGTCCGGGTTTGATGGGTCGCGGGACCCCCCATTTCTTGTTGTCTTTCTCTATCTCGTAGATTTCTGCCCGGGGACGGGTCAGCGCGGTGTAGCGGTCGAATCTTTCTCTGCGGCCTCCCTCCGACCTCTTTTCCCCGTGGCTTCGGCCCGGTATTCTTTGGGGCTCCTTGTGACCCGTCGGGCTTCGAGTTCTTTCCAAGGGTGGGCGCCGGGCCCTTGGTGGGGAGGGGTCTTCACGCCGTGCTTTGTAATCTTCTTCGTTCATGTATCCTTCTGCGATTCGCCGGGCTTCGACCAGCGAGGTAGGTCTTTCTCGGAGTAGGTGACTCTTGAGGGGTCCTTCTGTCATCGTATGGGTCAGGGCGCAAGCGGCCGTCGACGCATCAATTGTTCGTATCTGTTGACATTCCAAGTCAAACCTTCGGACATACTCTCTGATGGTCTCCTTTGGCCCTTGTCTCATGGTCATCAGATCCACCGTTACGATCTGTCTGCGCCGACTTCCGGCGTACTGGTCTATGAAGGCCGTGCTGAGGTCTCTGAAGCTCCGAATGGATTCACGCGGCAAACCCCGGAACCATGATTGGGCATAGCCGGTGAGCGTGGTGGGGAAGACTCGGCACCACACCGCATCGTCGAGTTCGTACATGGCCAGGTAGCTTTCGTACGTCGCCAAGTGGTCCTCCGGGTCTGTGGTCCCGTCGAACTGGATGTTGGGCACCTTTACTCTGGGCATGGGGTGTTCCGTAATTTCTGGGTGAAATGGCGACATTGTCGGCCGACCTTTCTTCGGTGCCTTTGCGCTTGGTGCAGCCAGTTTGGATTCGCCCTCTTCTTCCTTTTGGGAGGTAGGTGCGCCCCTGCCGGTTTGACATGTTACGAACGTTTCTCGTCCGGGGGAATCTTCCCGGGCGACATTGCTCGTCAGTCGGGTAAATACCGAGCCTCGTTTCTCGGGACTGGCGTACTTTCTTCCGCGTTCCCTGGGACCCAACCGGTCCTGAACGGTTTTTGCGGGCCTTCCATCCCTTTCTCGCTGGCCTAGGCGGTGATGGACCGTCCTTAGGGGGCTGTGACTTCTCCTGGTTTTTCGGGTGCCGGGACCCAGCCTGTCACGTATGGTTGGGGTATGGCTTCGGCTTCTTTCGCGATGTCTGTTGCCCGTGGAAGACTCGCTGTCCCTTCTCCCGGTGTTGCTCAGCGAGGGCGTGCCCGAATCCGTCCTTTGGTGGGACGATGAGGGTTCCGCGGATCGTCGGCGGCGGCGTATCCTGATGTGTTCGTCATCAAGGCGCCTACTCTTCTCTAGGTATCGCTGTCTTCTCTCTTCCAGCGTCGCCTTCTCCGGCAGTCCGGGGAAGAGTTCTCTTGGGGAAACGTCGGTTCCTTGGAAGATCCCGGCACTAGGCCTGGAGGTTTCTTTGGTCCGCCGTGCGTTCGGGGCCTTCGGGGTCGCCGCTCCTAAGAGGGCAGCGAGGAGAAGTTGAGCGGCGGATAGCTGTTCGGGGGTGAAGGTGCTTTGGGGAACGGTTGCCGGGGGCGCCGTTGCTGGTGTGGACGTTGAGGCCAGGTGGCCTTTGCCCCTGTCCTTATCTCGGGCCTGGTTCCCCGGTGGTGAGGTTCTCAAGATTTCGAGCTCGGTTTCCGTCTCGGTAGGGATGTTCCCGGTGTCGTGAGCTGTCATTATGACGTTTGGACGATTTTTCTTTCTTAGAGCAGGGAGCTTTTTTGTTCAAGTCTCCCCACAGACGGCGCCAAATTGTTTGGGTATCAAACGATTTAAGGCCTCCCGCCGGACAGGGCCGGCAACCTTTCTCTCCTTTCCTTGCGTGACCTGAACTCTGACCTGCACAGGGAGCAAACAAGGACCTCGGAGGTGCTCCGAGGTTGCCTCTCCGACGCTCAAGTCAGTTGGATGGGTTGGGATACGTAGTTTGTTTCTTGGGAGGATATTACTTAGCTTTTTAGAGAGATTGTGTGTGTGTGTTTTCTTGCCCCCCTTCTAAGGGTGACACCTTCTGCATATTTATAGGACTTTGAGGCGGGGAGACGGTCGCCGGGTACCGAACCCGATCGAGGACGACTCTTCGGATGAGGGGAGCCGGCAGACTCCAACCCCTCGAGAAGCAGTCAGCAACTAGCGACGCCGGCTACCGACCGAGTCAGCGGTACCGACCCCCATCAAGTAGAATACATCTCTCCCAAACAAGAATAGTAAATACACAAACATCCACAAAGCAGAAGCAAAATCCAATACCGATAGATCAAAACTTCTGCATTTGTTTAGATAAAATGGCATACAAGAGTCAAATAGCACCAATAGACGAAGTGCTCCTTCATTACCTATCATGGTAAACAAAAGCATGGTTATGGGATTCGCTAAAACAATGCACGATTCGTAGCGTCCCCATATATGGGTAACATAATTAACAGGTGAATAATAGGGTGATGCTGAGATCAAGAAGACCAACACAACACCTTTCCACTAAGCAAAATTGTGGCGGTATGCATCACCTTCGATCATGTTTTCAATAGTTAATCGCCAAACAACATGAAATTCCACCCATTTGTACAACCCCTTCGCAGTTGAAAAGGCACCAAATTTGGGAAAGACAAGCAACCTTCTTCACACTACAAAAATAACCTTTACTTACAAAACCATCAATTGCTAGTTGGAGAAGTAGGAGTCTAGGACTCACCAAACCTCCTCCTATCATTAGTGAAGATTTATTAATCCCTAAAATGCACCCTATTTATCATATCATAGGACAAAATAAGTAAAGAATCTACTTATTTATACAACAAATCATAGGCGATAACATAGTTTCGAGTAATCAGACACTAACACAACAAAATATGCATATAGTAGTTGGGAAACATTAGCCTTTTTTTTTGGGTGGTTCCATTGATAAAATCATGACAATCGCAACAGCATTAAAAGGCGACACAAATAGCAAGATGGATGGGATGATGATTAATTCATTCCCTTAAGCTTCAACATGAAGAAATCGAAACAAATATAGCCAGATAAAACAGTACATCCATCCAGCAACCAACATCTCATTTTTCAATGGCAGAAACAGAAGATACATGAAAAAGAAGATACGAGTAAAACATCCCAATAATAATAATAATAAGTAGCAGTAATAATAATAAAAAATGTTTAGTTGAGTAAAGTAGAATGAAGCAAAAAAGAAGGCAAGGTGTTAAGTAGAGTGAGGGAGAGGAGGAGGCAACATGTGGCGAAGAGAAGCATTATGAATATGGTGGTTTTGTGAGTGGTTATTATTATGAAGATGGTGCAGAATGAAGGGATGGTTGAGTAGCTTGGCAGCGGTCCAGCGCTTCCTGGGCTCTCTCTGCAAGCAACAGCCGATAAAATCCTTGAATTCCCGAGAGGCGGTGGGCGGGGCCTCTGGCGGGGCATTCATACAAATAGCACACATCAAGCTGGCCCAATCCCCCTGCCTCCCGACATTAAACGGAAACCTCCCCACGTAGAACTCGAGTATACTAACCCCGAAGCTCCAGATATCCCCAGCGTATCCGTTGTACATGCCTTGGTTCAGATCGGTGTTGATTCGCTCAGGGCTCATGTAGGCTATGGTGCCGACGCTGGAGTTGCAGGGATCCATGGTCTGCTCCAGTATCCGAGACACTCCGAAGTCGGCAATCTTGACCTGCCTGTGGGTGTTGATGAGGAGGTTGGAGGGCTTGATGTCGCGATGGACTATTCTGCGGCCGTGGAGGTAGAGGAGGCCTGTGAGGACCTGCCTGGACAGCTCGGCCAGGTACGACTCGTCCGACAGGTGCTGGCCCTCCAGCGACCCCCTGTCCATGTACTCCAGCAACACCTGGATCTCACCGTTGTGATCGAACATGTCGAAACACTTTACCACGTTCGGATTGTCCACATCCCTCAGGATCTCGATCTCCCTGCAGATCTGCCGCCTCACATTCTCCTCGTGGTTCCCGTATATTACTTTCAGGGCGTAGATCTTCCCCGACCGCCGGTGGAGCACCTTGTACACTGTCCCCCCCGCGCCCGACCCGATCCGGTTCACCCGCTCTAGCTCCGCGAATCCCACCGAGTTTAAAGACGAAGATGATGACGACGACGATGACGATGACGATGACGAGGACGAGGACGGGGCTGACGACGACGGTGGAAGTGGAAGCGGGACGGCGAGGGAGGGATCTCTCTGGGGTAACGGGAGGGTGAGGTCGGGGCGGCGGCGGGGGCGGTTGGAGCGGCCCAATGAGGTGGCAGAGGAGAGAGGCGGTGGAGATGTTGATGAAAGCGGCGGTGGGGATGATGCCGGCGATGGGGATGATGATGATGATAGCTGAGGTGGAGGTTGGATGGGTTTCATCTCAATTATTATTATTATTATTAGTAGTAGTACTATTTTTTAATGTTTATTTTAATTTTATGTTTATATATTTAGGGGGAAATAAAGAGCGAGTTGCGGAGTAGAAGATACAGCGTACTAGTGGAGGGAGAAGAAGTACATGTGTTTGAGGAGAGATATATATAGAGAGAGGAGGGGAAGGGAGAATGGGTGTGTAACTGTTTGTTGTGTATGATGGATGGATGATGATCCGTACGGTAGAGAATAGAATTGAAAGTAAGAAAAGAGGCCAAACAAATTGAAAAGAAAAAGAGGAAGCAGCAGAATAGGGTTCAAATGTTTGATTAATTCTTCCTCCTCGAATGTAAGGGTGGGGGTTGTGGAGAATAAGTCTTGGCTAGCTAACATGAGAAAGGGAGAAGCTTCTCGGAAGAGCAATTGCAATGAGGAAGAAACAGATCACAGATGTGATACTAAGATAGAGAGAGTGATAGGGATACTTTTGATTGGAACAATATGGGCCGGGAGATACCATTTTCTTGGGTCCTGCTTTTCACGCAAATTGATTAAATATTATTGATAGTATTGAGATGATTCTTATATTTTAAAACTTGTACTCTTTTCTTGAATATCATTCAAAAAATATTTGATTATATAACAAGGTCTTGAGTAACTCTTAAAAGTTGAGTGTTATATTTAAATTAGTTGGAAAGCCCGTGTGATGCATGACCGATTTTTAGTGACAATGATAATGACACCAAGTCAGAAGATTGCATAAATTTGTGAGACTACGCAAAAGTAGAAAGTAAGTCGAAGATAAGGATATGTATAATAGTAAAGGAATACTATCCACATACAAGAATGCGTTTTTTGGGAGGTCTTATGTGCGACAAACGTCAAATTAAATTATACGTGTGCATTGTATTTAAAACTCGTAATATCTCTCTTTAAGACAATACTCGGTAAGTATTTGGGTTGATAGTTGATATCTAATAATCAATAATGACTTTAATTTATAATCATAGGATCATATCATCCCTTATGATAATCTTTCATCAATATAATGTGGTACAAATACAATTATAATACAGAGTACTCCCTCCTTCCTTTTATCTTCTTCCATATTCTATTTTCGTCCGTCTTTCTATCTTCTTCTCATCGCAAATATTTTTTAATTGGTTCAACCTTTTTGCTATATTAACCTCACTTTTTACTTATAATTACAATCATAGAAAGGGAGAAATATTTAATTAATACATATGACATTATTCTTTCAATGACATTATTCTTTCTATGTGATATAATTTTACTTAATTTTATAGTCTTAAAAGCTCTTTAAGTTTTGTCGATATTTAAGGACGAATTATATAATGAAAATTCATCGCCCTATTATATAATTTTTCGATGCGAGATAGAGTTTTTCTAAGACTAAAAAGATGTTTGGTTAATAACTGTGGACGAATGATTACTCTTATTTATAATATAGAATTTAATCAGCTCATCATAATTTTTCGATGTGGATAATTTTGCTTAATTTAATAGTCTTACTACTCCCTCCGTCCCAATGAATTGTTTGTCTATTCCATATTGGGGAGTCTCAATGAATTGTTTGCCTTTCTATTTTAGGAATGTTTTTTATATGCAATTTGATCATTCTCATGAATTTTGCTCTACATGTCACTCTCTCATTGGTTCCCTTAACCTTGGTGCCAAAAGAAAAGGCAAACAATTCATTGGAATAGAGGGAGTAAGAGATTAAGGATCAAAAGAGATTTTTTTATTGATATCTAACAACAATGATTATTTTTGTTTATAATACAAAAATTTATCACATGAATATAATTTTTCAATATGAGATGATTTTACTATTTCTATATGTAATAGATTCATTACTTTTTCGAGCAAATAATATGAAATTCGTAACTTTATAATAATTTTTAGATGTGGAAAATTTTTACTCAAGTGTATAGTCCTAAGAGTTTTTTTAAGACTCAAAAGTGTGGGATGATTTTACTTAATTAAGTTTATGGTCTTAAGAAATTTTCTTAAGACCCAAAAGAGTTTGTTTTTCCATCTAAGTTATTAAGACCATCCACAACGTAGAGGAGGTTTTATTTCTCTTATTTTATCTCTCCTTCTCTTATTTTGACACTTCATTTTTTCTTTCTTCCATCTTACTTCCTCCGTCCCAAAAAGATTGTCTCATTTACTTTTGCACAATAATTAAGAAAATTGTGTAATGATGGGATATATAGACAATTATGACTACTTTATAGGGTAATGTGTGAAGTGGTGTGGGTTAATAGAATGGCAAAATGCTGGTAAATACTTTGTCTTAGTAGGGACGAAATTGTAAAAATGGATGTACTAAAAAAGAAAGTTGAGAAATGGGACAATCTTTAAGAACCTACCCAAAAAGGAATACGGGACAAACTTAGTGGGACGGAGGGAGTATTTTTTATATTTTCATCATCATCCTCATTTTTTTTCACACAATGGAGAGATCATCTTCCATCAATTAATTATTATTTTCGTTACTTTGATGACACTCCTAACTTTTATAAAATAAAATAAAAATTAATACTCCCTCCATCCAACTTTAAACTTCATGGGGGGAGTGGCACAAAAATTAAGGGTGAGGTAGATTATGTGGTGAAAAATGAAAGTTGAGAGAAAATGTGGAGTCAAAAATGATATGGACCACAAAAATCAACCAAAAGAGGAAATATTGTAAGTAGGAAGTTTAAAGATGGACAACCCTTTAAGGAAAGTAGGAAGATTAAAGGTAGTATTATTTGTCTACATGACAAATAATAATTTGTTGCTAGGCACAAGGTCAATGCTTGTTTTCCTCTAAGATTAGAGGAAATAACTCCAATGTAGAGGACATCCTCTTAGAAGAGATAGCGTGTTAAGAGGATGATCCATCCTCTACATTATTGTGGATGTTCTAAGGACGAACGATTACTCTTACCTTATTACGGAGTATATCATGATGTGTGATAATTCTACATAAATTTATAGTTTTAAGAACTTTTTTTAGGACTCAAAAGACTTCTGATTGATATCTAAAGACGATGATTACTTTTATTCATATATAATAGAATATCATAACTTTTTCTTTCGATGTGGGATAATTTTACTTCAATTTATAGCCTTAAGAAGAGTATTATAAAATTCAAAATATTTTTGATTAATATATAAAACGAATAATTTCTCTGATTGATGATGTAGAATTTCATCACCTCATCATAAATTTGTATTGTGGAATAATTTTACTTAAGTTTATGATCTTAAAAAGTTCTTTTATTAGGACTCAAAAGATTTCTCGTTGATATCTAAATACGAATGATTGCTTTTACTCCGTATTAAAATAGTAGAATTTCATCACCTTATTATAATTTCTCGATGTGGGATAATTTTACTCAAATTTATAGCTTTAAGAGCTTTTATAAGACAATTATATTTTATATCTAAAAACGACTGATGTCTCTTATTTGTGATATAAAATTTCACCATCTCATCGTAATTTTTTGATATGCGATAATTCTACTTACATTTTATAGTCTTAAATTTTATTTTGAAATCTGATTTTTGGTTAATATCTAAATACAAATGATTTCTCTTTTCCATAAGCTTATGACGGGAGGGACTTGTCGTCTATCCTACCGATCAAATAATAACCAACGAACCTAAGCTAGGTAGCTAGGGTAAGTCGAGTCGATCCACAAGGACGGGAGTTCAAAACAAGAGGGTGTTATGGTCTAAGACTAGGTTCAAGGCTAACTAAACTAGGATGATGGCTAAGGTTGACAAATGACTAAGCTAAGGTCTAAAACACGAAGTAAAAGGCCAAACAAGCAACTAATGACAAAAAGGAAGAAAATTAAATCAATAAGAAGACACTAGGGCTAGGTCGGGTTCATGGAGGCCAAGAAGATTCAAAGGGGAAACGAGGGTTACTAGCATGTTTTCGTAGCCTAGGTTACGATCGGGCTCTCGCTACTTAAACGGCCTAGGGGTCATCCTCACCACGCTCTCGCTACTAATGGGGAACCTAACCTACCGACCAAACAAACACAAGCAAGAGAAGAGGCAAGAAAAACAAGGAATGATCATCACAAGTCTCATAAGCATTTCATCAAACATGTAGAGTGCAAGGCAAATAGGAAACAAAAAAAAAACTAATACCACCCTAATCATCCCTAATTACACCCAATCCCCCTACTAACCCTAGGGGAAAACTACTCACACATATCTAAAGTAAAACTAACACAAACAAGAGAAACCAACACAAGGACCAAAACATTCATAATGGAAAACAAGGATGAACAATAAACAAGATATAAAGATGAAAACTTGAATAACGAAAAAGATTAAGAGAAAAGAGATGAGAAAGATTATACCAACTAAAAAGGAATGAAAAAGATGAACACTTGCATATAAGAAGACCCAAAAAATCCATCAATGTTGTCAACATTGGTAGATTCTTCAAGAGATCCAATATTACAAGAGTAACTAACTAGATTAAGGAGTAATTAAGGACTAATCTATACTAATCTAAGCTAATCTAACCTAAAGTAGTCTAGGGTTTAGTGGGTAATGTAAAAGTAATCAATAGTTCTCAAACAGTACAAGAGGAGGGGGGGAGGAGGTATATATAGGGTTACAAGAATAAGGGAGGCGGAAAAAATGACACGGGCCGGACTGGGCCCATCCCAGCCGGGAAGGAGGTGATCCCGGTCGGGATGGGGTGGTCCCAGTCGGGATGGACATGGTCCCGGCCGGGATGGATCTCCAGTAAGTCGTCTTTGCTTTGCACTTCATCCCGGTCGTGATGGATGTGTTCCCGACTGGGATGGGTCTTGTAGGCTTCAAATATGGTCTCATAGGCCCCTACTTGCTCTTCCTAGGCTTCTCATCGATTCTTGGTGCTCGGGAATGGGCCCCAAGGGGCTCGGATCGAGTCTAAGCCACCGAGTCATCGTCGCTTCTCTTCGTTG
The DNA here is from genome assembly GCA_958450325.1 of Agrostemma githago. Taxonomy (NCBI): domain Eukaryota; kingdom Viridiplantae; phylum Streptophyta; class Magnoliopsida; order Caryophyllales; family Caryophyllaceae; genus Agrostemma; species Agrostemma githago. Next base: position 8,945,991 of record OY288243.1, on the reverse strand, counting down.
GCTCCAAATGCGTCGGAAACGAGTCGGAATCGTTCCATTTCTCCAAGATAGGCCTTAGGAACCTAAAACAAGCTAGAAGAAGCGTAAATAGCCTCGAAACCGCTCCAAAGAGCGATTCTACAAGAGAAACCGGGACCAAACACAAGAAATAAGCACTACAAAACACACTTAGCAACTCCCCCACACTTAATCCTTACTCGCCCTCGAGTAAGCACGAACTAACTACTAAACTAATAAAAACTAAAATACTAGCCGAGCGGGTATTAGCGCACCCTACACCCTTTCAACTCACGCGAGAACACTTAGAGGAAAAGTGCTCTCCGCAAGCCTAGTGAGGTCTTGCGACAAACTGCGGACACAACCGAACAAACAAACAAACAAACAAACAAACAATCGTTTGCATCCAAGAAGAAACAAATACCGTTTCCCTCTACAAAGCGGTGAAAGAAGCACCGGTTAAGGACTCAAGGCAAGTGACAACGTTCCCAACCTAAAAATACAAACCGAAATGGACAAAATCCTAATAGTAACAAAGCAACAAAAACGTTGGTAACTTACCTAGGTCCTCCTAACCTTCTAAGAACGTACTACGGGACGATAGGCGGTATGGAAAAAGGATGAACCACGAAGTTAGTCGACACTGTAAGTAAAGTGAAACCCCGCCCCCTTTAGCGATGAGCCAAGAGGGTCGTCCCATGCTCAAAAATAGCCTAACTAGTCCAAGTAAAAAGGTGGATAATGGTTGCAAAATGAGGGAAGACCGACCATTACCGCTATCATCCTTCCTAGGGACTCGGTCCTTTGGTAGGCTCTTCACGATAACGATCGGTAAAAGGCTTATTTTTGAAGGGGTAAGAATTTTTTTGTGAAATGATTTTCTTTGGCATTTTTTCTTTTGTATTTTGCTTTTGATTTGCTTTGCCATTTCTTTTTCTTCTTTTGTATTTTGTTTTTGATTTGTTGCGCCTTTTCTTTTTCTTCTTTCTTTTCTTTCTTTCTTTTTTTCTTTTTTTTTCTTTTTCTTTTTGACTTGGTTTGCCTTTTGGATAAATCTTGTATTGTAGGCAATTCTTGCAACCAAGTAAGAAACTTTCAACAAATTGCAACTTATTTGTGGAAATGTGTAGAAGGTAGAGAAATGGGTGAGTCGGGCACACTTTCCCTTCAAACCCACAAAAAGGTGGAAAATTTGGAATAATCAAACAATTTCGAACACGGTCACCTAAGAGACGGGACTCGAGAACCAAGGCCTTTTCACTCTGTGGGTGGTCAAAATGGTCAAAATGCAAATCCCGTAGTAAATTCCTAGTAGACTAGGTGGACTCAAGGTAAGAAACCAACGAAACTATTGATTTAAAGTCATTCTACTAGACTAAAGTCCAAGGATCGACTCACATCACTAGAAAGGGAAAGTAACACTTGCGCACTAGCCTCAAAACCGGGTTTTCGAAAACCTTTTTCTACACTAGACACAAACTACACATCACAAAACGAAGACGCAACAAAAACGAAAGAAAATGAGACAAACACAACAAAACAACACAAAACAAACAAACAAAGAAGACAAACAATCACCACCCCGAAATTTCCAAACAAGTAACTAATCAACCACAAACTCCAAAAAGCTCCACCCGATACACCATTACAAAACATCCTCCAAACTCCACAAAAAGGAAAAAGGACAAAGAGATATAAGGATAATACCGGATGTCAAGAGCTTTCCAAGATTTATCGATGATCACGCAACCTACAAGGAAATCGGGGGGGGGGGGGGGGGGGCAAAACACACAACACAACAAATATACGACACAAAGACACAAAAGAAAATGACACAAGAGAAAATCTTTTTGGGTTTTTATGGAATTTTTCAAATTTTTAAGAATTTTAAATTTTTTTTGAAAAAACTACGAAAATAAGACTAAACTAGACTAAGATATCGCTTCCCCACACTTAAACCGAGCAATGTCCTCATGCTCGATCGGTAGTGTGTGGAAGACACTAAAAAGAAGAAAAAAAAGGGAAAATAAAGCTAAAAAACAAAAAATGAAAGTGAAGAAAGGGTAGAATGTGTCAGGCCGGGGTGTAATCAAGTCACCAAGGGCTGAGACGAGAAAAGATATGGATGAGGGAAGAAGTAAAAAGAAGAAAATAAAAGGAAATGGGAGGGGAGGGCTAGGTGTAATCAAGTCACCTACCCTGATTCCGCCCGAATCCAACTAAATTCTACCAAAAAGAGAAATAAAACTAAAGAAAAAGTGAAAAGACTTACAAATCCTAGAAACCAAACTATCCAAACATACAAATACAAATACAAAAACTCAAAAGAAAAGGAAAAAGATATTTACAACATGGTACTCTCACCATCTACGCCTCCGTAGCCATCAAGAGCTCGGAGGAGTAAGTCAAATGCTCTAGCAACATCTTCGTTAAGGCTCATGTGGCCGAGCCAAGCTACTATCAAGAGCTTCCAAGTCGGAGGCAAGGAGCAACCATCTAATCCATTAAGCTCGGGTTTCTCGTGATCTTCTGGGTCTTTCCAACCAACATAGCGACGACTGGTATGACCATCCGGTAGGTATAGTGGTCTAAAGTCATGCTCGGCGTTATGATTCGGAACATCGCACCCTAAGGGTGTTGCTTCTTCTACGGGGTCAAGAGTGAAATTCTTTCCCGCCGCCCGACAAGGATCTACTCCATCAATCATTTCACAAGACAAGGGGCTTGAAATAAAGTGCGGTAAAGGAGGTGAAGGCATCAAGTTTTCTTCTTCGGAGGCTTTAGGGGAGACCTCATCGTTGTACTTACTAGAATTCTCACCATGAAGAAACTCAAGGCCTTTGATGGCGGCCTCAATTTCTTCGACGGTTTGGTCTAGCATAACATCTTTGAATCCCCTAATCGGCTCCTCCAATTTCCTATTCAAGGCAAGTTCTAAGGCATCTATCTCTTTTTCCCAAGTATTACCTTCCTTTTCACTCACCTTGTCAAGTTGGCCTAGAGGAGTCTTCTCTTCAATTGGTTTTGGATTGTCAAGATCCGGTTCATCACGAAGAAAGTCATACAAATCCAATTTAATAGCCAATACATTGGCTTCCCAAGAGTTACTTTGAGAACCATGTTCAATTTCCTCCTCATTCTCAAATCTTGAAGCTTCAACTTCCTCCATTATTCCCATAGCTTCACCATCCAAGCAACTCTCAACAATGATCCCTTGGTTGACCCTCTCTTCTTTATTCGTCGCTTCATTATCGGGTTGATTTTCTTGTGGAGACAACCGATCTTCTTGCCCAAATGAACTTTCCTCAACAAGTTGTGGAGCTCGAGTGGCCAACATCGTGTAATGAGCCATGAGTGCATTGATTCGAGCATCTTGCACCTCTTTTTGGGCCATGAACTCCTCTTTGTCCCTTTTCATTTGAATCATCATCTCTTGTTGACTCTTTTGCATTTGAATCATCATCTCTTGTTGACTCTTTTGCATTTGAATCATCATTTGACAAATCTCAAAGTTGGGGATTTTTGGTTGTGGGTTATGTGAGGGTATTTGGTAGTTGTTAGGATGTTGGAATGATCCTTGACAACTTTCATGGTAGCCATATGAAGGGGGTTCATAAGATTGTTGATGAGATTGATATGGTTGGTAAAATTGTGGGTCTTGGCAATTTGCCCCATGATTGTCCCATAATGATTGATGGTAGCTTGGACGCCCCATTGTCGTAACGTTGCCTTGATACATTGAATGCACTAGAAGCACTTGAGCAAACGTTAGTAGCCTAGTGCTTTTGAGGCACTAGGAAGAGAGAAATAGGCACATAATGAAAGAACGAAGATACACAAGGAGAAGAAAACACAAAAATCAAGAACCAAGTCTAAAACTAAGCACACAAGAGTCTAAACTATGCCGTCCCCGGCAACGGCGCCAATTTGATGGGAGGGACTTGTCGTCTATCCTACCGATCAAATAATAACCAAAGAACCTAAGCTAGGTATTTAGGGTAAGTCGAGTCGATCCACAGGGACGAGAGTTCAAAACAAGAGGGTGTTATGATCTAAGACTAGGTTCAAGGCTAACTAAACTAGGATGATGGCTAAGGTTGACAAATGACTAAGCTAAGGTCTAAAACACGAAGTAAAAGGCCAAACAAGCAACTAATGACAAAAAGGGAGAAAATTAAATCAATAAGAAGAAACTAGGGCTAGGTCGGGTTCATGGAGGCCAAGAAGATTCAAAGGGGAAACGAGGGTTACTAGCATGTTTTCATAGCCTAGGTTACGATCGGGCTCTCGCTACTTAAACGGTCTAGGGGTCATCCTCACCACGCTCTCGCTACTAATGGGGGAACCAAACCTACCGAACAAACAAACAGAAGCAAGAGAAGATGCAAGAAAAACAAGGAATAATCATCACAGGTCTCACAAGCATTTCATCAAACATGTAGAGTGCAAGGCAAATAGGAAACAACAAAAACAACAACTAATACCACCCATCTCACCCTAATCATCTCTAATTACACCCAATCCCCCTACTAACCCTAGGGGAAAACTACTCACACATATCTAAAGTAAAACTAACACAAACAAGAGAAACCAACACAAGGACCAAAACATTCATAATGGAAAACAAGGATGAACAATAAACAAGATATAAAGGTGAAAACTTGAATAACAATAAAGATTAAGAGAAAAGAGATGAGAAAGATTATACCAACTAAAAAGGAATGAAAAAGATGAACACTTGCATATAAGAAGACCCAAAACATCCACCAATGTTGTCAAGATTGGTAGATTCTTCAAGAGATCCAATATTACAAGAGTAACTAACTAGATTAAGGAGTAATTAAGGACTAATCTATACTAATCTAAGCTAATCTAACCTAAAGTAGTCTAGGGTTTAGTGGGTAATGTAAAAGTAATCAATAGTTCTCAAACAATACAAGAGGGGGGGGGGGGGAATATATAGGGTTACAAGAATAAGGGAGGCGGAAAAAATGAAACACGAGCTGAACTGGGCCCATCCCGATCGGGAAGGAGGTAATCCCGGTCAGGATGGGGTGGTCCCAGTCGGGATGGACATGGTCCCGGCCGGGATGGAACTCCAGTAAGTCGTCTTTGCTTTGCACTTCATCCCGGTCGTGATGGATGTGTTCCCGACCGGGATGGGTCTTGTAGGCTTCAAATATGGTCTCATAGGTCCCTACTTGCTCTTCTTAGGCTTCTCATCAATTCTCGGTGCTCGGGAATGGGCCCTAAGGGGCTCGGGATCGGGTCTAAGCCACCGAGTCGAGAAGTATCCTCAATTCTGTCAATAGAGAAGAATTCTTCAATAGATCTTCAATTACACAAGAACTAACTAGGATTAGACTAAGATTATGGAGTAATTAAGGAGAGATTAAACTAATCTACACTAATCTAAGCTAATCTAACCTAAAGTAGTCTAGGGTTTCATAGGTAATGTAAAAGTAATCAATAGTTCTCAAACAATACAAGAGGGGGGGGGGGGGGTTATATATAGGGTTACAAGAATAAGGGATGCGGAAAAAATGAAACACGGGCTGTACTGGGCCCATTCCGGCCGGGAAGGAGATGATCCCGGTCGGGATGGGGTGGTCCTGGTCGGGATGGTCATGGTCCCGCCCGGGATGGACCTCCAGTAAGTTGTCTTCGCTTTGCACTTCATCCCGGTCGTGATGGATGTGTTCCCGACCGGGATGGGTCTTGTAGGCTTCAAATATGGTCTCATATGTCCCCACTTGCTCTTCCTAGGCTTCTCATCGATTCTCGATGCTCGGGAATGGGCCCGAAGGGGCTCGGGATCGAGTCTAAGTCACCGAGTCATCGCCGCTTCTCTTCGTTGGCTCCAAATGCGTCGGAAACGAGTCGGATTCGTTTCATTTCTCCAAGATAGGCCTTAGGAACCTAAAACAAGCTAGAAGAAGCGTAAATAGCCTCGAAACCGCTCCAAAGAGCGATTCCACAAGAGAAACCGGGATCAAACACAAGAAATAAGCACTACAAAACACACTTAGCAGCTTACGATCCTTAGAACATTTTTAAGACTCAATTTGTTTTTAGTTAATATCCAAGGACAAATGATTATTATTTAAGTATAATATAGAATTTCATCACCTCATCATAATTTTTCGATGTTAGACAACGTTAGGATAATTATAATAATAAATAAAATAGTTTGTTTTCATATTTAACTTAAGAATGAGCGATTACTCTTACCTACTAAGTATATAATAAAATTCGATCAACTTATTATAATTTTTCGATGTGAGAATGAGCGATTACTCTTACCTACTAAGTATATAATAAAATTCGATCACCTTATTATAATTTTTCGATGTGGGATAATCTTACTTAAGCTTATAGTCTCAAGTACTTTTGTAAGACTCAAAAACTTTGGTTTTTGATATCTAAGAACAAATGATTAATCTTATTTATAATACAAAGTATCAAATTGCATCACCTAATAATTTTTTGATATAAAATAATTTTGACTTGAGCTTAGATATAATCTTAAGAACTCTTGTAATAATTTTACTTGAATTTATAGTCTTAAAGAGGTTTTTAAAACTCAATTGAGTTTCAGAAGATTTCTAATAACAAATTATTAGTCATATTTAAGGACGAATATTATACTTATTTACAATATAGAATTCATCAGCTCATCATATTTTGGAGCAATGATTACTTTATTTATAATCGAATTTCATTGTCTTATTGTAGAATTGATTACTCTTATTTCTTATTTATAATATAGAGTTTCATCACCTTGTTATAATTTTTCGATGTGTGATTATGTTACTTTAGTTTGTAGGCTTATTAAGATATTTTATAAGACTCAAAAGTTTTCTAATTGATACGGAGTATTTAAGAACGAATGATTAGTCTTATTTATAATATAGAATTTCATTATCATAATTTTTTTTGATGTAGGATAATTTACAATCTTAAGAACTCCTTTTAAAACTCAAAAGAACACATTGCTCTTATTTATAATATAGAATCATCATCTTATTTTAATTGTTTTGATGTGGACAATTTTAAGTTTGTAGTCTTATTAAGAGTTTTTTTAAGACTCAAAAGTTTTTTGGTCGATATTCAAAAATAATAATTTCTCTTATTTAAATTATAGAATTTCATAACCTCATCATAATTTTTCAATATGGGATAATTATTTAAAGGTTCTAATCTTAAGAGTTATTTATGACTTAAAAGATTTTTGGTGGGTATCTTAGGACGGATGATTACTTTTATTTATAATATAGAATTTCATAACCTTATTATAATTTGTCGACATGGGATAACTTTATTATTTTAATATGTAATAAATTCATCAATTTTCGAGCAAATAATATGAAATTTATATTCAAATGTAAGCATTTTCTACCAAGAATCTAATTATTTCATTTTTATAATTTTTTTTACGTTAATTTTTTGTTAAGCGAAATTTAAAGGTTTCAAGATGAAAATTATAAACATCACGTTAATATGACAGATTAAATATATTATTATAATAATTAAAAGATTCTCTACTTGATTTTTTTTATTATTAATGATACTTTCTTAACTTGAGTTTTGATACAACGAACCAATCATATCGCTCGAAAAGTTCCTCCTTTATATATATATATATTGATTGGGATTTCTACCTAGTACCCATAATTTTTTCGAATTTTACGTGGTACCCCCAACACTTTTCAAAACATACGTGGTACCCCGAGTTTTACAAAAAAAAAACACCAATCGTAACACTAACTTTTAATTCCATCAATTTTGACCATTAAGTAATGAGTAATAACGTATGAGCTGAATGGATGATCTTATAATTAACTTGCCCTTGCTAATCACCCAGAGGCCAGACCCCACCGCTCACGACCCCCATTATCCACCCAAACTCAAACCCACACCGCAGTTTACCACAATTCGAACTATCACACTCCATTCCTTTTGATGACCACGATAAGTTCAATACCCTTAATAGTTAGAGATTTCACCACCACGCCACCGTGTAGAAGTCTAGGGTTCGTCACCCTCACACCGCTAGGGGCACAACCACACTTCATCACCTATCATTCACCACCCAGAAGCCCTGTGTCAATCGAATCCAACTTCGCTGTGGCTTGCCTGAACCACCAGAAGACAACCACAAAAACTCAGCAAGCTACTATAGTTAGCTTCACCAATCGATTTGAGTTACTTTTGTTGTGCGACGAACACAAGCAGTCGGTCAAAATCCGACTAATTCACAAGCGAACAACAATTAACTCTCCTCTACATCCCAGATCTTCCCATCCACGACCATGACTGAACCATCACTACACCACCACTCCCTCGCCGGTTCGACTCTTTAACCATAACCCGCATGAAATCAGTCATCGTCCAGCCCACGGTTCAAGACCATGTCGATAGCCTCATAGAGAGTCTAGTTATTAGTTTTTTAACGATTAATAAACAACCAATCATTATGGTAACAATATGACAATTGTTAATGTAATTAATGATATGCAACAAAAATTTTCTCTTAATAAAAGTAGCGGAGGCTGTTGTCGAGTAGCCCCGCGAACAACAATGAAAATCCTAAGTTGGAACTGTCAGGGGTTGGGCAATCCCCGGACAGTGAACACCCTCCAAGATAGGTGCTGGAGGGAGGGCCCAGACATCGTTTTCGTCATGGAAACGATGCTTAAGGCGAGTAAGTTAGAGGTGATTAGAAATAAATGTGGGTTCAATAAAGGAGTCTATGTAAATAGTCAAGGGAGATCGGGAGGGATAGGTCTATGGTGGAGGAATGTGGAGGCAGACTTAGTTACGTACGACAAAAATTATGTATGTATTAAGGTTCGAGATGAAGCTAGGGGAAGGAGTTGGATGGCGATAGGAATATATGGGTGGCCAAGTGCAAATGAAAAACATAAAACTTGGGAGCTACTTCGCAGGCTATGCTTGTAGAACTCTACTCCAAGGATTGTGTTTGGTGACTTCAATGAGATATTGGGCTCCCATGAAAAGGAGGGAGGTGCTATGAGGGGGGATCGAGAAATGAATGCTTTCCGGGATACTCTTGTGGACTGTAATCTGTATGACATGGGATTTCAAGGGAACATCTTTACTTGGCAACGTGGGAGAGCTGTTGGGAGAGTTATTAGAGAGAGGCTTGATAGAGCTGTGGCAAACTTTGAGTGGAAAAACATCTTTCCAGAAGCCGGTGTTTATCACTTACCCATTTATACCTCTGATCACGCCCCAATCGTAATTTATACGGAGGAGCGAAGGTCTAGGAGAACTAGAAGAAGACAGTTTCGTTTTGAGGCTATGTGGATGTCGGACCCGGGTTGTAGAGAAGTGATCAAGGAAGCGTGGGAAAGTGGTCAGGCGGACGGGATAACGGACAAGGTGGGCCGATGTGCTTCGAAGTTGACTAGGTGGGCTCAAGCTACTTTTGGAGATATCAAAAGAAGAATTCGAGAAAAGGAACCTGAGCTCGATGCATGGCAAAAATGGGCACCCTCGGCAGATATGCTTGAAAATTGTAATCGGCTCGTGGGTGACCTCGATACACTTCGACAGCAACAGGAAACATATCGGTACATAAGGGCAAGAAAGACCGAGTTGCGAGACGGGGATAAAAATACTTCCTATTTCCACTACAAAGCAAGTCAAAGACGTAAAAGAAATATAATCAAGGGCTTGGAAGATGATGGGGGGGGGGGGGGGGGCATACCGCAGAGGATGAAATTGCTTCGATCGCCACGTCGTTTTTTGGTGAGCTTTTCAATTCTCAGGGAGTGAGAAACATGAATGACGTTCTGGGAAAAGTTGATAAAGTGGTAACAGGGAGTATAAATGATGTGTTGACTAGGGATTTGGATGAGGATGAGATTAAACGAGCACTATTTGACATGCATCCTAACAAGGCGCCCGGACCCGATGGTATGCACGCTAGTTTCTATCAACGTCATTGGGATATTGTGGGCTCGGATATATGTAATTGTGTCCGTAGATGATGGGAAAATGGCGAGGAGTTGGGGTCCATTAATAACACGTCTATTGTCCTAATTCCGAAGACGACGAAGCCAAGAAAGATGAGTGAATATCGACCTATTAGCCTGTATAACGTTCTGTATAAGATTATATCAAAGACACTTGCGAATAGACTGAAACCTGTCATGAATGAGATAATTACCGAGGAGCAGAGCGCGTTCACCCCAGGACGGCTCATCACAGATAATGCGCTGATAGCCTTTGAAGTTTTCCATGCAATGAAAAGAGGAGGGGAGGGGAGGACAGGAAATTTAGCTCTCAAGCTGGATATGAGTAAGGCTTACGACAGAGTGGAGTGGGAGTTTCTCGAGGCTATGATGCTGACCTTGGGCTTTGCTGAAGGATGGGTTAGACGAGTTATGAGATTTATTTGTAGTGTCACCCATTTGTTTGTGATCAACGGAGAGTTGCAGGGACGGGTTACCCCGAGCCGTGGGTTACGACAGGGCGACCCAATCTCACCGTACCTTTTTCTGTTATGTGCTGACGCTTTCTCTTATCTCATTAAGAGAGCTGTTCGAGACGGGACCATACATAGAATTCAAATCTGCCGGAGTGCCCCTGTAATTTCCCATCTTTTTTTCGCCAATGACAGCGTTCTTTTTACTAGAGCGACCGTGGACGAATGCTCGAAAGTAGCTAATATTATTAGCCAATATGAAGGAGCTTCGGGACAGAAAATCAATTATTCCAAGACGGAGGTCATTTTTAGTAAAAAAGTTCGTAATAATGTTAGAAGCGAGATAAGGAACATTATGGGTGTCAGGGAGGTGGAGCGGCACGAGAAATATTTGGGCCTTCCCACCGTTATTGGTAGGTCGAAGAAGGCTATTTTTGCGGGATTGAAGGATCGGGTATGGAAGAAGGTGAAAGGTTGGAAGGAGAAACTCCTATCGAAGCCCGGGAAGGAAGTGCTAATTAAAACGGTTGCGCAAGCAATACCAACATATATGATGAGCGTCTTTGCTATACCAGAAGGTATTATAACAGAGTTATATAAGACCATGGCCCGCTTTTGGTGGAATTCGACGGCGGAGAAACGAAAACTCCATTGGATGTCGTGGGAGCGGTTATGCCGGGACAAGGGGAGAGGGGGGCATGGCTTTCGGGACCTGAGAGTTTTCAACCAAGCTTTGCTTGCAAAGCAAGTTTGGAGAATGTATACGAGTCCCGGGTCGCTTGTTGCACGTGTCTACAAGGCAAAATATTTTAAAAATACCTCGGTTTTGGATGCGAGACGAGGGCACGACCCAAGCTATTGTTGGCGGCGCATATGGGGTGCAAAGGCTTTGATTCTCGACGGTCTGAAATGGCGTGTCGGAAATGGTCTGAAAATTAACGTGTGGTCTGACGCTTGGCTCCCGGGCATGACGGCTAACAGATTTCCAGTACCAAACCTCGAGTTTGATGGAGATATGATGGTTGCCGACCTAATTGACCACGAACATGGAGTATGGAATGTTAGTAAGATCGAGGAAGTGCTTGTTGCGGAGGACGTCAAGGGTGTGCTTGAGTTACCTCTGAGCTCGTACGATACAGAGGATTCCTTGTTTTGGTGGCCGACGAAGGATGGTATTTTTACGGTGAAGTCTGCATATCGCTTGGGGGTAAGTGGCTATAGTGGATCGAGTGCTAGTGGAGTTACAGATCGCCAAGGCCAGTTATGGAGGACAATTTGGGGTCTCCGCATACCACCAAACTTGCACATTTCGCATGGAGAGCTTGCTCGGAAATCCTGGCCGTCAAACAACGCCTCCATTACCGACATTGTGCTGAAAATTCTGTGTGTGGATTGTGTCATTGTGAGGTTGAGACAACTTTGCACGCCTTGTTGGATTGTTCCGTAACAAAGTGGGTCTGGTGTGGAGTAGAGTTTGAAGAAGTGATTGAAAACGCCTCGAGGAGTCATTGTGCTGAATTTTTTGTCGAGGTGCTTGAAAAACTCGATACCGCGGATAAAATAAAGTTCCTCACTTTAGCTTGGGGGACATGGTCGATTCGAAATTCCATGATATTTGAGGAGAGCCCAACACCACCATTGATCATCCTTCATGGTCTGCAAGCCTTAGTTCAGGAGTATGCTGGGTATCATGAGAGAGTTAATGGACAGTTGCAGGTACATGCCACGGGAATTGGAGGAGATAGATGGAAAAAACCGAACCCAGGTATTGTGAAACTAAATGTTGATGTTGCTCTATTAGGGGAGGATATGGCGGGCCTCGGTTTTGTTTGCAGGGATTCGGAGGGGCGTATTCTACGGGTCGGAAGAAAGAGAGTGGCTGCTAGGTGGTCTCCCGAGGTTGCGGAAGCAAAGGCAGTGAGTTTCGGGCTAATCAAGGCACATGAAAAGGGTTTCAGCGAAATCATTCTGGAAAGCGACTCTCACACGGTCATTCAAAGTCTGGAGCAAAGACGAGAGTGGAGGAGCCCGATCGGAATTTGCTTTGCTAATATTCGGTTTTACTTAGCGCTTTTTTTGTCCTATACGTGTATGCATACAAAACGTGGTGGGAACACTGTGGCCCATTGGCTTGCAAGATTTTGCACTGATGAGGGTCGAGAGGTTATATTCGATTCAAATTTTCCGCAAACAGCCATTGAGTTAGCGGAATTTGATTTAATATAAACGGCCACGTTTTGACTCAAAAAAAAACTACTCAATCTAATCTTTCTATTTTTTTTAGTAGGTCTAATGAGAGACGGTCTTTTGTTAAGTTTACTGAGAGACCAATTACAAATGAAGGTAACAGTGGTACCAAACATAATAAAAGTGGTAAGTTTAACCTAAAAGGGTATACAAATATAAATTAGGTACGCTTATTATAAAAAGCGGTACAAACAAAGTTGTCATTTAGAGGTATATTTAATAAAAAAATATGTACGAATAAGATTTAAAGTAGTACAGATAAGTGATCTCTCAATAACTTATGGAGAGACCGTCTCTCCCAAGAATTTGTGTTTTTAGAAATGCTCAAAGCGTGACTGCACAATATTACTCCCTCCTAATTTCTGTTTTCCAATGATTTAGAGCAATAGGAAAAAAAAGGTTGAAAACTGTGGATTTTTTATGTCAAGCCGATGTGCTCTTTGTAAGGTAGAGGAGGAAACTGTGGACCACATCTTTTTCCAATGTATTTTCTCACAGGTGGTTCTTAAAGAAATCTTCAACTGGGAAGGCATAACCCAACGACCAAGGAGTTTGAAATACGAACTCAAAAAGTTGGAACGAAAGAGGAGAACTAAAAACTAAAAGGCAAAATGGCACATTTGTAGCATCATTACTACCATCTATGCTCTTTGGGAGGAACGGAACAAGCAAATTTTTGGAGAGGCACACAAAACCAATCAGGCTATTATCTATCGCGTTAAATGTTTAGTTTGTATTAGACTCTTCTTCTCTAACAAGGGTGAAAATAGGTGAAATGATTGATTGCTTACCGACAACATGAGGATTAAGTCCTTTTTTTTGTAGGATAATCTTCATTTTTGTAAAGTTATCTTTGTTTTCGATAGGGTGAATACATAGCTAATCTTTTGGAAAAAAAATTATAAAAAAATGAAAAAACTATTTATTTTGTAATTTTATCTAAGACTAAAATTCATGAATATTATTTATTATATTCACTTTTAATATTTACTATAGTACGTACTATAAAATTTAAACTTTGAGAAGAGATCAGGAAAGTCCACTTTGTAGTTTTGAGTCCGTAAGTCCTCACTACATCCTTTGGATTAGAGGAAGATGGATGAGTGTGATTTGTTTGGATAATTAAAGTAATAACTCACATATTTGGTAAATATCACAAATATTCTCTCTATTCCCTTAATTTACTCTTACAACTCTCTCTCTCTCTTTCGTATTAAAATTATTCTGCCCCTCTCCTCGTAGTCACACACAATTAAACATTGAAGAACCTTTCACCTTCATTATCACAAAAAAATCCTTTTCTTCTGTTCCTTTTCACCTTCATTTTCACCAAAGCAAATCTACATTCAAGCACCTATGTAACTTCTCATCCGCATACAGTCGACAATACTCAAGATAAATCATTGGGTTTTTCTAATTTACGCTAATGTTTGTACCGAATGCTAATTTTTTCTAGTTTATGATTCTAATTATTACTGTTTATGATTACCATTGGATCGATCTGTATTTTTGTGTTTGTAAATCCAGAATGACTAAATGAAGAACTAGGGTTTATTTATATTTTTGCTGATTTAATTGGTGGTTATGCTAATGAAATGATTTTTAACTTTTTAGTTGAAGAACACCTCTCTTTATTGACATCTCAACGTTATTTGGTATTAAGGATTAATGGGTTATCTGGGTATGTATGTGTGACGACTAATGAATTCACTAATTTCATATGTGTCCTTTTACTCTGCAATGTTACTCCAATAAACATCGGTTGTTACTTTAGTACGCATCAGTTGTTACTCTAATACTTGTCATGCATTCCCCTACAATGTATTTAACGTGAATATTGTGTATGTATACTGTTACTCTACATGTTACTCTATTAACCACCAATTGTTACTTCAATACACATCAACTGTTACTTTGATATTTGTCCTGCGTTACTCCTGCAATGAAATTAATGTGAATGTGGTGTATTTGAGCATTTTTTACCATCTAATGTGTATCCTTTGTGTGCTCATCATGCATCACTGTCTTAGATGTCTGATGGAGACCAACACAGTGGATTCTGCTAGTCTGAGTAGAAATTCTCAGAGTGAGCGGACTCTCCGAGTTGCGACCATATCTCGATTGAAATAGGGCAATGCCGAAGGAGATGGTCAGTGGTTTCATCAACCGTGAGACAACGGGGACAAAGAGGATCATCTCCTAAACCACGACGGACACGGTTATAGTGTGTCATAAGTCGATCATGAGAAGCAAGCCAAATGAACATACGTATACGTTATTGGACCGGGAGTTTCCAAATGAGGTGCCAAGCCGTCTGATTGTCCTCCGCCGGTGCCTCAGACCCTCTGATAATATTTAGTGCGGACTTGATAGAAAACTTACCATATGATGTTCCGTTCCAATATAACTCATCTTCAAAATATGGATCAGGAGATAGTGTGAGTAAGCTAAAATTTTTAATAAGTCTTCTTGAGGTAGAAAATTGGAAAATTCATCCCACTTCCATCCCGAACTTTCATCCCACATATCACTAACTGTAGCTCCAAGAATTGTCTCAGGAATATGTATTATTACTTTGTCCGACAGACAACCCTTGTCGGTCCAAGAATGGTCCCAAAAGAGTGTTCTTCTCCCGTTACCTACAGCTATGGAAGCTCCCTTAAGGATATATTTTTCTTGTGAAGTTATACCGGCCCAAACATTGCACATATTAGCTTTGGGTTGGAACATGTCCACATCACATCGGCCATTACAGTACTTAGCTCTAAGGACTCGTGCCCGTAGACTTGAAGGCTCCGTGAGAACACGCCATCCAAGTTTGACAAGAAATGCAGCGTTTGATTGACGAGAAGATCGAATCCCTAAGCCACCTATTGACTTCGGTTTTTGCACCGTTACCCAGGAGATAAGATGAATTTTCTTTTTCTCCTCCGTCCCTCCCCACAAGAATTTTCGAGTTCTGCTATCGATGGTATCACAAATCGACCTTGCCAATTTGGCCGTTTGCATACTGTAATTAGCGAGGGTGGACAATGTTGATTGAACTAAGGTATTTCTACCAGCTAGTGAAAGATGTTTCGTCTGCCAGCCAGCTAGTCTTTTATTGAATTTTTCCTTGAGATGGCTAAAAGTTGCTTTGGTGACTCGCCCATTAATAGTCGGCATGCCTAAATAAATACCCAAATCCGGGGTACTATCGAAATCGGGAATATGAGCAATATCTTCCCTATCGACCATGGATGTATTATCGGAGAAAAATATTTTTGATTTTGCAGTACTAACTTTCTCTCCGGATGCTCGGCAGAAATTATTTAGGACATAATTTATAACATGTACCTGGTCCGCTCGTGCTTCCGCGAATAAAACCATATCATCTGCGAAGAAAAGATTAGAAATCTTTGGGCCATTCTTACAAATAGGAACCAGACTCCAATCGGAAGCACAGATCCTCTCGTCAATAGCTTGTTGTAGTTTTTCAAGGCACATGACGAATAAATACGAGGATAATGGGTCTCCTTGTCGTACTCCTCTTGTGGGTTTGAACTGTTAAGTTGGTGCACCATTCCAGAGGATTCGCATCGACGGTGAAGTGACACAGTCCATAATAGACTCGATCATAAGAGTAGGAAAATGCATATCTCGCAAAGTCGCCTTGATGAAATCCCACCGTAACCGATCATACGCCTTTTCCAAGTCAATTTTAATAGCCATATAACATTTCTTACCCTTGGATTTACGCATAGTATGAATTGTCTCTTGGAAAACCACTATATTATCGGTAATATGGCGATCTGGGACAAATCTACAAGTGTACAACCATTTAAAGAGGTTGTTAATGAAAAATGAAGCCCAATTAGGAAAAAAATGATTTAGGCGGAAAAATGTTAGATAGAGTCATTCTTTTAGTTAAGAGAGGATTACGATGCTTCAATATGAAATCAACGTTACTCTATAAACAATTAATAACAACTCACCGTTGACGTAGTCGATAGTTTGCAAATCTGTCATGAACAACATGATGAAGATGAATGACGATGACAAACAAAATAAGCACTAACTATATAAACCTTTAAGAAACTCACCGTTGTGCTCGACAATCTGCATATCAGGCATTGAATTGATAGACAAGATGTTGCAGCCACACGAAGAAGATGAATGAAGAGAGCTTAAGAGAGTTTTTTTTAATTAGAGTATGAATGAGTATGAATGAACGTGATACTGAATGATGTGATTTCCTATTATGATGGCAGTTACATTCCACCAATTTAGGAAGCAATATTTTCTTTTTAAATGAAGCAACAAATGACTTAAAGGACTCAAAAGATGAGAGGGACTCTCTTGAGTCTATCTCTTTAAACTTCAATCTATAAACCTTATAAATGTATGAAGTTAGAAAACCCCTTGCAACTATTCCCTTATGAACAGTAACTTCACGTTCTCTTCACGTGCTGCTCTGTTTCCCTCTCCCCTGCTCCTCATCCCCTGCTTCTTCTTTCGTTGCTGCTCCTTCGGCTCTTCCTCCTTCCTTCTTCATGCGTTCCTTCTCCGGTGGCTCTTCTTCCTCCCTTCTCTCCTGCGTTCCTCTTCTGCGTTGCTTTTGATTCCTGGTGAGTCCGCTTCCTTTGTAATCAGTTTAGGGGTTCTTTTGTTTGGGTTCTGTTGTTTCCGATTGTTGCCCTTCTCCAATCTCTGCTGTGTCTGGGGGGTTATGTGCCTTGGGTTGTTCGTGGACTTCCGTGTTTCTCGATTTGTTGTTGGGTTTGGTCGTCTGAGTCTGACTTTTCGGGTGACGCGTTCAATTTCTGGGCAGTTTGGGGATGTGTTGCTCTGGGTTCTGTGAGTTTTCATCTAGGGTTTTCAGTTCTGGGTTCTGGTTTGGCTTCCAAGTATCATTTCTGATTTGTTTGCTTCGATTGTAGCTTTCGATTGCAAGTCTGGATCGTTTCCAATTCTTTTGGTGTCGTAGCATCGCGTTTCGGAACGGACTTTTTCAGTAGCTGTGAATGTATAGGGGCTATTGCAGCTTTGGTTTTTGGTTTTCGTCGATTGGTTATAACCAAGGGTTCGTTTCCAATTGTTTTGGGTGTCGTAGCGTCGCGTTTCAGAATGGACTTTATCAGTGCTTTTCAGTGTCTGGGGGCGACTGCGGCTTTGGTTTTCGATTTTCGTAGATTGGTTATAGGTCTGGACCATACCCATCTGTTTTGGTGTCATAGCGTCGCGTTTCGGAACAGACTCTTCAGTGGGTTTGAATGTCTGGGGGCGATTGCAACTTTGGTTTTCGGTTTTAGTTGATTGGTTATAGGTCTGGATCGTTTTCATTTTATTTCGTCTCGTAGCATCGCGTTTCGGAAGGGAATTTGTCTAGGGGCAATTGTAGCTGCGACACCACAAAAATGTTAACGATCTCGCGTTTCGTTGATTGGTTATAAGTCTAGATTGTTTCCAATTATTTTGGTGTCGTAGCGTCGCGTTTCGGAACTAAATTTTTCAGTGGTTTGGGATGTCTAGGGGCGATTATTGCAGCACTGGTTTGTCTAGGGGCGATTGTAGCTACGACACCACAAAAATGGTAACGATCTCGGTTTTCGTTGATTGGTTATAGGTCTGGATTGTTTCCAATTATTTTGGTGTCGTAGCGTCGCGTTTCAGAACTGACTTTTTCAGTGGTTTGGGATGTCTAGAGGCGATTATTGCAGCATTGGTTTTTCGGCTTTTGTAGATTGGTTATACCCAAGGGTTTGTTTCCGTTTGTTTTTTTTTGTAGTAGCGTCGCGTTTTGGAGCGGACTTTATCAGTGGTTCTGAACGTCTAGGGTCGACTGCAGCTTTCGTTGTCGGTTTTCGTGGATTGGTTATAGGTCTGGATCGTAAATGGATCATTTTGGTGTCGTAGCGTCGAGTTTCGGAGCGGACCTTATTCAGTGGTTTGGGATGTCTAGGGACGACTGCATCACTGGTTTTCAGCTTTTGTATTTTAGTTATAATCAAAGGTTCGTTTCCATTTGTTTTGTGTGTCGTAGCGTCGCGTTTCAGAATGGCCTTTATCGGTGGTGTTGAATGTCTTGGGGCGACAGTAGCTCTGGTCTTCGGTTTTCGTGTGTTGGTTATATGTCTGGACCGTTCCCATGTGTCCTCGTGTCGTAGTGACGCATTTCGTGAAGGGGTCACCAGTGGGTTTGGATGTCTAGGGGTGGTTCCAACTTTGGTTTTCAGCTTGGGTACTCTCTTTTTGGCCCGGCTCGGGTATTGTGGACACATGATTTATCTTTAGATCTTGGCATAACCGTTTTGTCTTGTTGATGGAGTGGTAGTCCATTTGAGTTTCCTGGTTATTTGGTAGACTGATGCATTTCTTTTTTTGTTTTTTGTTTTTGTAGTCTGCTGCGACACTGACACGTGATGGAAGGTGCGCACGATTTTGATACCTGTGTTGCTGAGAATGCCTGTATGGCTCGTGTGCCCGATACTGGTGCTTGTGTTGCTGAATATGCGTATCCTGCTAGGTGTATTGTTGATGATATGCCGTATCACATACAGAACATGCGCTCGACAGCGAAGCTCCACGTGATGCTCAAGGACAGGCTGAGGAAACTAGGCTATCCAGTAGTGTATTTGGGCCCCGTACTTAGACGGCAAGGTGTTGCTTTCAACAGAGCTGTATTTTTAGAGTTTGGAGAAGGTCTGGACAACTTCTGCCATGCTTTTAGGCTTGTAAATATCTTCAGAGAACACGGCTACGGGAAGGAGCACATCTCAGAACAGACCGATACTTTTGGTGGCATTCGTTTGTGGACTGCAACACGGGAGGACAACGAGTGCTTGCCAGGACAAACACATTTCCAGTTCTTACCGGACGCCATTAGAGCGGATGCAGTTTCTGAGGCGTGCCACGACAATGAGAATGAGTTTGAGATTTTGTTGGATGCACTGCTAACCCTGTATCCGTGGCTATTTATGTGGTATGCTGACGTATGCTTTCCGTTTTTTCCTTGTGCAAAGACTTTGAT
This sequence comes from Agrostemma githago, assembly GCA_958450325.1. NCBI lineage: Eukaryota > Viridiplantae > Streptophyta > Magnoliopsida > Caryophyllales > Caryophyllaceae > Agrostemma > Agrostemma githago. Next base: position 8,926,285 of record OY288243.1, on the reverse strand, counting down.
GCGTAGTGGGCTGTGTAATGAGGACCAGGATAAACCTAAGTTCAGTTGGATCTGTTTCAGGACATGCTGCTGGTACTTGGTTTGATGCTTATTTAAGATGCTACTATTTAGTAATGTAGGGTCTTAGATTTCCACTTGTGCACAGCGTGTCATATTAGTACCTAAGTATGTGTCGTTTCCATTTGTTTGGTGTCGTAGCGCCGCGTTTGGGAACGGATGTTTTTCAATGATTGTGAATGTCTAGGGGCGATTGTGGCCTTGTGTTTTAACAGCCGACACAGGTATGCAGCGATTGTGGCCATTTGTTTGGTGTCGTAACAGCCGACACAGGTATGCAGTTCCTCCCCTTCTTCACCATTCTTTTGTGTGCGGAAGTTGCGACCCACGGGTGAGCACCAGACATATGGTTGAAGATCTCCTTGAATTCAGATCTCCCCCGCCCGACTCTCTCAAGGCACTGCTGCAGCTTGAAAGCACTCATGTACCTTTCCTCGCCGCTTCAAAATTCTATTGCTATAGCCCTTGAAAAATGACCACCCTGATTGTTCCAAACATGGTAGATTTTTCTAGCCAAAAAGCGCAGTTTGATTAGTTCATCCCTGACACAGTTAAAACTCTTGCCAATGGTTCCCATGTCGTCTACACTGTCGTAGGGTAAGCTATGCATGATGCATGTTGGTGGGTACACAAATATTTCAGCCATTGATTTCGGTCTGCTTATTTCTTTTCCCTGCTAATGGATCTTTCAATTGCAAGGTATATTCGATTTGGTGATGAGAATATATTTGAAAACCGCGCACATGTCACCGTGTAGTTATTATAAAGTTTTGCATGCGGCAAGATTTTGTTCCCTTTAGTGATTAAGTGATGGTAGTTGAGGCTGGTGCCACATTTACTGCAGTGGGTAAATGCAGGGACAGTGATTGGGGGCAGTGACTGCTTTTGGGAGTGAGAAATGACCCTTTAGTTGCCAACTGGAGTAAGTTATCATCATTACTCATCGTTTCTCTCGAATGTTTACTCATTGCCGCATAAACCTTGCCCGCTTGTATCGTTAAGGGACGATCAGTGCAGGCGTAAACCGTAACGTGTTTACGTGGTAGTACTCTGTTATACATCTAATATGTTATGTCATATGATAATAGATGTTTACGGTGCCTGTCCTGAACGCTCCCGATATTTGTTTACTTATTTGATTTTGGGTCATATTTTGTAGTATTGTGGTGCGTAACGTAAGCGTACTCCAAGTGATTAACACAGTTAAGTTCACGCGAACCATACGCCTTCCTATACGTTACTCCCTCATGTATTTATTAGTGTTGCACTCTATTTAAACCACTTTTGTGCTTGACTCCAGGTTTTCATTACGTGCTACAATTCCATTTCTTCCTCTCCATTGCAAAGTTGCAGATCTGAAACGGGCAATCATACTTCTGTAGAAGAAACACTTCACAGCATGTAATTATTTGGGCATGGGCCATTTTTGGTGACTGGAAACACTAGAAGGTAGTATACTGTCAACACCTACATATCCAGTAGATACTCTTATTGTTTCATCCAGGTAAGAGACAGAGGAATGAATATCGTTCTATCCTGTGAATTAATATCTGCATATAGACTGCGAGAGTAGCTATACATTTTTTTTACTTCTGAATGCTGCAGAGGTATAGGATTGCATCTGCAGTATACCTGAACTGTGCACATAGCAGTAAAATGGACGACACATATGCTTTTGAAGGTTTCGTATATGAGTACGCATATCCTGCACGGTGGATAGTTGACGACATGCCCTATGAGATCCGGAGCACCGGTTCAGCGGCCTGCTGCCACAGGGCTGTGAAGCTACAAAGGTTTATATTATTTAGGTTGTCCTTTATTTCTTTACATAGAATAGCCATGTATACAATTAACCAGCTGTGACCAACACGTAGGATTCTCGCTGTCGACTTCTGCGTCAACTACCATCATACATGCGCCTGTTGGCGCTAAAGCTGAAGCACTGTCAACCTGGCAATGTTCACGCTTAAAGTTATTTGTTAGCTGCAGAGCCATTTTATTATCGGCTACTCCTCCTGGTATCTATACATACACAGTGCAGACATTACTACTTAGGTGCTCCTAACCAATGAATGCCTTTTACTCCACACTGATCTTGCACTTCAATTTTACACATGCCACCATTTGTAGGATGGTTGCCCAACACATGGCACTGTCTGGAACCAGTAACCAGACAACCAGGCCTCTCCTTCAGAAAAGCTATAGTGCTGGAGTTTGAAGAAGGCGTGGACAGCTACTGGCCCGCCCTTAGGGTTGCGAGCCTGGCTGAAGAAGCGGGTTTTGGAAGGGGACGTATCTCCGAGTGCACTGAAACATTTGGGGACATTTGTTTGTGGGTTGCAACGCAAGGGGACAACGCATACTTGCCGCAAAATGTGCAATATCGATTTGTGTCGGCTTAATTGAAGGCGAACGCAGATGCTGTCGCATCTGAAGATGACGGTATGGAATTTGACAGTGTAATGAGCGAACTCTTGAGCTTGTACCTGGAACTATTTATGTGGGATACTCTAGAGTGATTGTCGCTCTCTTCCCATAACAGTAGTTTCTTGTTCCAGTTATACATGTGCCGCTGGTTTAATGTGTTTGGAAATTGAGGAGACGCCAGTATTAATTGTACTTGGTCCCTTTATCCTTTTCCCTCTGGTTGCAGGTCTCAGATGTCGGCTGTTTGCGTCGATTTTAGCTTGATTTTGTCCATTCGTTGTTGTGTCCGTGTGTCGTGTTTATTAATGGACATTATCGATTGTGATTGGTTGAAGTGAACCGCTGTTGTGTACGTTTTTTATTTTTTTGTCTACCTATCTTTGAGTTGAAGGGTGATTGGTTTGTTTGTGTGGTGGCGAGTCTGCGTTCACCCATGTATCGTGATCAGTCGGTTGAGAGTTCAAGCCTCACCTGCTAACTTTCACCCTTTTTAAAATTAACCTGAGGCTGTATCTTGCTGTAGTCTCGGTGATGTAGGATCCATTTTTAATAGGACTAAGCGCAGTTATGCTACTACGATGGTTGCTTGCGAAGCAGTGCTATCATCAGGCGCCTTACCTGAGATTCGATGCAATGAGTTCGCTGGCTACATGCTATGAGTCTGTGGTGCGTCGATTTGTTAGCTACGTTACATTTATCATCCGAGGGATCTGTGTGTGTTACAGACGCACTACCTGTACCTATTAGGTCCAGCCACTGCACGCTGGAACCAGGTGCAAACTGCCTGTATGCAGCATGCTTCGAAGTTGTTACATTTGGTGACCAGGTTTAAACGGCCGTTTGAGAGAGTACGTGAGGACAAATAAACTGGGTATGAGTGCAAAAGAGTCGGTAGAGTTCGGGACGTTTGTCTTGACCGGTTGCAGGATGGCACTGGTACTATGCTTCCTGCATTTATCAATTGTGGGTTGTGTGGTGGGACACTGGTTACGTTGCAATAGCCAGGTTTATGGTCAGTGGGAAATGGAGAAATGAACCGGCCACTTGGGATGATGATTGTATGTGTTTAGATTCAGCACTTGACCTGTCATAAATTCATAGCAAATATCGTGTGATGAATATCGTAAAAAAACTTGTCCATGCTCATTTCCTTTATTGGACATGCATAAGTAAATTCCTCTATTGCCTCGACTATAATTAGAGAAAGTATAGGTCAACGATTCGTAAATTGTTTTTGGATCTATTTTCATCATGCTTGGAGTTGTGTTCATGTTTAGTGCCCTGGAAGTCCACCTCCCTTTTTCCGAACTTCACGGATATGTAGCTTTGACTTTCGCAGGCTACACTAGAAGTAGTAGTGGTATCTTTAATAATTGTAGCAGGAGTGTAGGATTTGCCAGCCAGATAAATAGCGGGTATTGAGTAATCCATCCGATTCATTTGTCTCCTTACCTTTACTTGTTTGCACTATTTATTAGTAAAAATAATCTCTGCCACAGCTTCAAGTGTGTAGTGTACAGCATAGCCATGTGGGATATTATTTTAGTCGTTGTGCTGAGTGCACTAAGAATATAAGACTTTTATGTTTTCCAATAACGTGTGATTAACGCTGTATACAAGTCAAAACGTGCATAAGCAAGTGTAATAAATTCAACGTAAATAATTAAGTAAATTGGGAGGAGTGTCAGATAAGTAGGAAACAATAGCTGATGTCTTGCGGATGCTAATTATAGCCCACTCTCCTCACACTTACTAAGCTCACACTCAATTACACTGACCAGTAATATTGGTGACCCTTCAGTTTCTTATCTCATCTTACCATTATCACAATAAAAAACCCCGGTAAAAAAAATACTACCTCCGGTTGCTTGTGTTGCGCCTTTTTCTTCCTCCACTCTCTTCTGCTGCAAGTGTTGAGCTCCTACCAGTAACATTCTAATTGTAAGCTTTCTACTCTTTGGCAGCTTTATTGTTTTGCTTCACGGTGTTCGCGGAATGTTCCTAAAGAATGCTTTAGTTTGCCGACATTTAGCATCTCTGTGATCAGCTGTTATTTACTCTTTTTTTGTCTTTTTAAATTTTATATCATGGCCTTTTTAAAAAAAATAAGGGGGTTATCTCTTCAAGCTTGACAGGTTATGCCTGTTTACTGATATGGAGTCCGCTGCAGAGTTGTGCTTCTGTACCTACTTTGATCATGTTACTATATCTGTTCTGTCCTAGCCATGCAAAGGGTCGAGACTTAATTGGATAACTAAATGTGCCTTCTACTATATACCGAGGGATCCATATCGTATCGTGACCACATTTCGTGGTGATCTTTCAGAAGAAGGCAACTGAAAATATACTGAACAATGATAACCAAACCAGTGTACTGAAAAGTGTTTTGGTACAGGTCAACTGAAAATTAGCCAAGTTGATAAGCGTGGAGTCACGTTTATTCTTCAAGTACAGGGTTTTTATTTTACACTATAGTATTATACTATGCGGTGGGCAGTCATTCTGCAAAGCGATAATCTGTGCGTAATTAGTATTACATTGTGTAGGATAGTATGCGTTGCGTATTTACATGTCGTTCAAGTTTCCTGGGTTAGGGTTGATATAATAGCTATTTACGAATTTGTGGAATAGTGGTTAGAACAATCCGTCGAGCTCCTGACTATTATCCGCTATTTTATGCTTCTGCCTCTTGACATTGTCCATGGCTAATGATGTGGCTAGACCTGTTTTTCGCTCCTGTTCTTCGCTTTAGTCTTTATACTACGTCTCAGTCTTTTATCAACTAGAGTATAGTCATTTGGCAGCATTGCCACGCTGCCATTCAATTTGTGGTATGTCCGCAGCCTGTTCAGTGTTTCTCTACTGACGTTATTGGCTCGGGTGTCGTATCCAAGCATTACTCTGATATGGACTACACGGTGCAGGACTGTCAGGCATTGCTATGGTCACGTATCGTTGCAAGGGTTGAGTGACAAACAATGTAAATGCAGATAAGGCCGAAGTTATATCCAACAGTAGGCATAATAAAATGGAGCGCTTGCCTTTTATTTACAGAAGCCTACATGAGGTCAGGATCTATAGCAGGCAGTACTCACTGGGAAGTAGAGTCTTTTCTAGCGAGGACTACATGGAGCAGATTTTCGATAGACTTGATGTAGGTGGCAAAGCAGCGGTGTCGGCTGTGTGCAAGGCATGGGCGCGTATGTTTCTGTTACATCTCGATGCACCTCGTTGGACTGTAGACTATAATAGGAGTCTGCAAAAAAGACATCGCAGAGGTCTGACAACTGTTTACAGGGGTGACATTGTTGTCTCGCAAAGATGTAGATGCCATCTGACTGACAACGTGATTGATAAGACAATGCTGCACAACTTCCAATTGGCTGCAAAGTTCCCTTCACCAAATTTATATGTTAGTGACTGCGCCACTACGGAAGGTGGGGCCAAATACTTTGGGCAGTTTAGCAGGGGAGAGGTTGACAGGGCGTGTGACATCGCTCTGTTATGTGCTAAATTTAAACCATTTTCCCCTCATTTAGACCCGTTTTTCCCCCGTTTTGCGAGTTTAGAGTGCGATTATCGCCATATTTTGAGTACTTCTCGCATTAGCGTCCCTCTTGTGCGTTTTACGTGTTTTTGGTATTGTTTCTATCAATTTTGATAGGATTTGGCACCGAAATCACGATCGAGCTTCCACGAGCACAAGAGAAGGGAACACCGTCCAAAGAGCAAAGCACACAACTTAAAGTTTAAAGCCATCCAATCAATCAACGAAGAATGAGACAAGGAAAGAGGCCAGAAGAATGACCGGGTGAAATTTCACCCGATGAAGTACCACCGGGCAAAATTTCACCCGACGGTAATTTGCCTCCCCGAAGAATTTTCCGAGCTTCCTCACCGGGCAAAATTTTGCCCACCGGGTGAAATTTCGCCCGATGGTGAATAGTGCCAGAAATCGCCAAAAATGAAGAAAATCTCACCGGGCGAAAATTTCACCCGGTGGGATTAGTCCATCAAGCCGCAGGACGAAACTTCGCCCTAAGTAGATGCAAAAGATGATTATCTCACTAATGAAGCAAAAGTTGGATTTGGGCTTTAGGTTAAGAGACCCATTAAGGATTACTATATATATGTTACCCTAATTTGTTGCCCAAGAGCATGCATTATCCCATCATTAGTGTAGAGGCCTCCATTAGTGTAGTCTTCCATCACATTACACCATCCATTTGTAGAGTAATTTAGTAGTATTCTAGTAGTAATTCTCTATAATTCTAGTAGTTTACATAGTAATTTAGTAGTAGATCTACTTAGTTTCCATCAACAATTCTCTAGATTTCAAGTTTGTAGAAGATTATTTCAAGTTTTATTTGAAGATTTCTGGGTTTATTGAAGAATTAGTGACAAGTTCTTCATTCTCTCCATCAAAGATTCAACCTTTATTCATGCAATCTTCTTATTTGTTGTAGATCTTCGTAGTTGGTACATTTCTTTCCACTCTCTAATCTCTAGTTTAGATTTAATATAGTTTTCTCATTATTGTCTTGTTTAGATCATCTTAGTGTTGTTAGTTTCTCTAGATTTTATTCATGTTGTTCTAGATTATTCTCTAGTTTATTTTGTTAGATCTTATCTCTTCCATAGTTTAGTGGGTAATTGTTAGATCGTAGTTTTCTCATCATCTTGTAGTTAGTTTCCTTAGATCTAGTTATTATGCATGTTGTAGTTAGTTTCTCCGTAGTTAATGTTTTGTTTTCTTCCATTATGATTAGTGAGTAGATTTCTTGTTGGGGGGTTTAGGGATGAGGACTTGGATTATTTGAATTTAGGGATGTTGGTGGGTTGCTTGCTTGTTGGTTTATCTTGCTTGTGGTTTTTGTGTCTTTGTTGTTTTAGTCCGGCCAACTAGACGGACCTTGACTCGTTTCTATCAATATGGGGAAACTCGGGGTAGAAATTACCACAACTAGAGACTTACCCTTCTTCGCCGCGAAAGCGGGTTTTTAGGTGGGTTGGGTGAAGAAACCGAAAGGTGGCTTTCTCCCTTTATCAATGTTGCGACAAAAACTCGATCCCGACCTTCTTAGACCCCATGTTCCGAATCCCGACTTCCCCCTAACGCCTTTCCCTAGATTGATCACCCCTAGCTATTTTTGTAGTCATTTCTCTAGCATAGACTCGACCCTTAGAAACCCCCCTCTAGACATCAAACACGCCGCTTTAAACCTGTCAAAACACTCCGTTCCCTGTGGACCAACCTCGACTTACCACGATTACTCTAGTAGTTTTTGTGTGATCTCGAGTCTTATAAATATCGTTTGATCCCCCGTCCTTTGCTAACGACCGATCCGATTGGGTGCCCGATCAAAATGGCGCCGTTGTCGGGGAACGACTAGTTGTTGTGTTTGATTCTTTTCCCATATCTCTTTTCCCTAGTGCCGTAAGGTGCTAGGAGTCTCACCATTTAATTGAGTTTTATGCCCAAGAACACGTCATCGCCCTTGTGGTTCGATCCGGAGCCAGAAAGGACTTTTAGAGCTTTAAGTTTTCGGGGAAATAACTCAACCACCATCATTCCACATCCTTCATTATCACCTCCTAAACTTAATCCCATCCTACCACATACACCTTCTACACCTTCTACATCACACAATCCCACTCCAAATAATCCTTCCAAACCTTTCACTTCACAAATTCACCACCATCACCACCATCACCAAAAACTCCACCACAAAATCAAAATTCACCCCCTCCAAATCAACTAAATTCAAATCCACCATCACCACCAATCCAACCAATGTCAACCCTAGGATCTCATTCCCAACTCACACATGAAGAAACACCTTCTCCCGTCGATTTCGGAGAGATTCCCGAGAATTATGAATTAAAAGCCTCATTGACAAATGCGGTTCAGCAAGATACTTTTCATGGTTTTTCATAAGAAGATGCTCAAGAGCACATTGCTTCATTTAAAGAAAAATTAGTAGGAACCCGTCTCAATGGATTAACTTCATGCCAATTGCATCGTTTACTATTTTCAAAGACCTTGAGAGATGGAGCTCGTAGATGACTTCAAGGCCATCCCGCTAATAAATTCACAACATGGGCTCAACTATCCAATGCCTTCTTGGAGAAATATTTTCCGCCGTCAAAGACTAACCAATATCGCATGGAGATACAAACCTTCAAGTAAGATGAATTTGAAAGCCTAAGTGAGGCTTGGGAAAGATTTAGAGATTTGTTACGCAAATGTCCACACCATGGAATACCCGATTGGCTAACCACCCAAACTTTCTATAACACTCTCTCATCGAGAACCAAGGAAAACCTCAATTCGTCCGCCGGAGGAGACTTTTTTTCTCTCACCGATGATGCATCTAAGAGTCTTATTGAGAAGATGGCGAGGAGTGATTCTAGAATGGTTCAATCGAGGGATTCTAGAAAGAAAGTTGGAGTGAACTCAGCTAAGATTTCTAATGAATTGAAACTTCAAACGAAAGTTGAAGAATTGAAAAAGAGAATGGATGCCATGAGTTCAAAGCCCACTCCTAGAGGTATGTATCAAGTTCAAGGGAGTGTTCCACCAAGGCAGCCATCACCTCCAAAGCAATTAACATGGGAAGTTCAATGTGATCATTGTGGCAATTATGGCCACGATTGTAGCTCTTGCATTCCTAATGAAGAAGTTTATATTGAAGAGCCAAATGAAGTCCAAGCTATACAAGTGTATGGGCAAAGACCTCAATTTGATCCCTTTTCCAATACTTACAATGCCGGCACAAGGTTTCACCCAAATTTCTCTTTTGGAAATCAAAATGTTCAAAATCCGATGCCGCATGCCCAAGGGAGTCAACCGAGGCCATTCAATCAAAGTCAACAAAGGCCCTTTAACCAAGGTCCTCCAAGGATGCCCCCATATATGCCTCCTCATCAAAGGAGCAACTTCAATCAACAAGGTAGCAACTTCCATATTCCCAACAATTACCAAAATCAACATGGTAATCATTTCAATCATGGATACCATCAAGGGTTCCAAGGCAATTTTCAAGGAAATCAGGTTACAATCAACAACCATTTAATCAACCCTCTCAATCTTATGGTCAATCAAGCAATTTTCAATTTGGTCAAAGAGGAGTTCCATGGGATAATATTAATGATTTGCAAAGAACCGTTGGGCAACTATGGAATGAACATCAAGATACTAAGGCAAGGCTAAAGGTTTGGGAATCACAAGAAGCAACAAAAGCCTTAGTCGCCTCAATTCATCCACCCCATGGTTTGCCCGAACAACCCCAAAACCCAAGAGACTCCTCACACCAAGCAAATGCCGTCTTTTTGAGAGGTGGCAAAGAACTTGAGGACCCATACAAGAACTTGAACTTGAACACCAAAAGCACCTCATCCAAAGTCAATCAACCAAGTGCACCACAAGCATCATCTCCCACTTCCCCCAAACAAAACTGGGGAATACAAGCGGATTTTGATATCCTTCAAAATGTGAAGATTGAACTAAGAGAACAAAGAAAGAACAAAGAGCAAATGGAAATGCAAGAGCAAAAAGGAAAGAGGCGGAGCGATTAGCCGAGGAAGAAAAAGAATCCAATATTCCACCGCCTCCCGCTTTTGTCCCACCATTGCCTTTTCCCGAACAAGCTAAGCCACATAAGGAGAATTCTCAATTTAGCCGTTTTGTGGATATGTTGAAGAAGGTGGAGGTAGCTTTACCCTTCACCGAGGTAATTTCTCAAATGCCCCTCTATTCTAAGTTTTTGAAAGATGTCTTGACTAAAAAGAGAACAATAGAGGACAAAGAATGTGTCTCTCTCACGGCACAATGCAGTGCCATTCTTATGAACCAAATGCCAAAGAAACTAGAGGATCCCGGTAGTTTTTCCATCCCTTGCCGGGTTGGAAACGTTGTTGTTAATCAAGCTTTATGTGACCTAGGGGTTAGTGTTAGTTTGTTACCTCATTCTATTGCCAAGAGACTTAGTGTGGGGGAGATGAGACCCACTAGCATGTCGATTCAACTTGCGGACAGGTCTGTCAAGTACCCACTTGGGATACTTGAGGATGTACCCATTCAAGCTGGTAAGTTTTTCATCCCCTCCGACTTTGTTGTCATGGATATGCCCGAAGACACTATTACTCCCATTATTTTAGGTTGAACTTTTATGGCTACCGGAGGTACTATAGTTGATGTCAAGAATAGTAAGTTGTCTTTTAACATAGGGAACGAGTCGGTAGAGTTTTTTCTTTCTCAAGCTCTTAAACAACCAATGATTGAACAAATGAATTCCATTGAAGTTATTGATAGTTTGGTTGAGTATAGCTTGATAGATGATGATGATAAGCAAGAAGATGAACCATTTGACTCTAGAACCACCCCTTGAAGATGAATGTTTCCACCCCTTGAAGATGAATGTTTGCATGAAGATAAGGTAGAACCACTACCGGTGGATAAGAGTATGGTATCTTCTCCTCCTAATCTTGAACTTAAACCACTCCCCTCTTCCCTCAAATATGCTTTTCTTGAAGGAACTAATTATCCTGTTATCGTCAATGCTACCCTTGATGGACCTCAATTGGAAAAACTTTTGATTGTTTTGAGAAAGCACAAAAAGGCCATCGGGTATAGCATTGCCGACCTCCAAGGCATAAGCCCAAATGCTTGTATGCATAGGATCATCCTTGATGATGATCACCGTCCTTTGGTTGAGGGTCAACGTAGGTTGAACCCCACCATGAAAGAGGTTGTCATGAAGGAAGTCTTCAAGTTGTATGAGGCTAACATTATATACCCAATAACCGGAAGTAAATGGGTTAGCCCCGTCCAAGTTGTGCCGAAAAAAGGAGGAATGACGGTTGTAAAAGGAGAAAAGGGTGAGTCTATTTCTACTAGGACCATTACCGGTTGGCGCATGTGTATAGACTACCGAAAAATCAACACGGCCACCATTAAAGATCATTTCCCTCTTCCCTTCATTGATCAAATGCTTGAAAGATTGGCGCATCATTCTTATTTTTGTTTCCTTGATGGTCATTCCGGGTTTCTTCAAATTTCCATTCATCCCGATGACCAAGAGAAAACCACTTTCACTTGTCCCTATGGCCCCTATGCTTATAGAAGGATGCCATTCGGATTGTGTAATGCGCCGAGAACGTTTCAAAGATGTATGATGGCTATTTTCTCCGATTTTATTGAAAAATCCATGGAAGTTTTTATGGATGATTTTAGTGTCCATGGTTCATCTTTTGACTCTTGCCTTGAAAATCTAGATCAAGTGTTAGCTCGATGCGAAGAGTATAGACTTGTTTTAAATTGGGAAAACTGTCATTTCATGGTTGAACAAGGTGTTGTCTTAGGTCATATTGTTTTTAATAGAGGAGTTGAAGTTGATAAGGCGAAAGTTTCCGTGATCGAGAACTTGCCACCACCTACAAATATCAAAGGGGTGAGGAGTTTTCTAGGTCACGCCGGTTTTTATAGACGATTTATTAAAGACTTTTCCAAGATTGCCAAGCCTTTAACTTCTTTGCTTATGAAAGATGCACCTTTTGTTTTTGATGACTTGTGTCTTGAGGCCTTTTGCAGGATAAAGACCGCTCTCACTACCACTTCGATTATCAAAGCTCCCGATTGGAATCTTCCATTTGAGATCATGTGCGATGCATCCGATTTTGTCATTGGTGTCGTTCTAGGTCAACGGGTAGACAAGAAGCTACATGTGATATACTACGCTAGCAAGACACTAGATGAAGCCCAATCGAGGTATACCACAATCGAGAAAGAAATGCTTGCCGTTGTCTATGCCATAGAGAAATTCCGAAATTATGTTGCCGGATCCAAAGTCATAATTCACACCGATCATGCAGCGATTCGTTACATCATGTCCAAAAAGGAGACCAAGTCCCGACTCTTTCGGTGGGTCCTCCTTTTACAAGAATTTGATATTGAGATTAAAGACAAAGCCGGATCAGAGAACTTGGTAGCGGATCATCTTAGTAGACTAACGGTTAGTAAAGGAAGCAATGAAGAAGATGGTATACCCATCAATGAAGCTATTAGAGATGAGGCCTTGATGGCCGTTGAAACTATTACACCTTGGTATGCCGATGTGGTCAATTTCTAAGTATCTCATTTTATTCCGGACGATTATTCCAAGCAAGAGAGGAAGAAACTACATTATGAAGCCCGACGCTATTATTGGGACGAGCCTTGTTTATTCTGCCGTTGTATAGATGGAATTTACCGACGATGTGTCACGGCCGATGAAGGATATAATATTGTGAAGCACCTTCACTCGACATCTTATGGTGGACACTTGGCCAACCAAAAGACAATTGCCAAGGTTCTCCAAAGCGGGTTTTGGTGGCCATCCATGTTTAAGGACATTCGAGCTTTCATTCTCACATGCGGTGCTTGTCAAAGAAGTGGGAATATTACAAGAAGAAATGAGATGCCCCTTCAACCCATCTTGGAAATTGAATTGTTTGATGTTTGGGGCATTGATTTCGTGGGTCCGTTCACATCCTCTTTTGGTAACAAATACATCCTAGTCGCGGTTGATTATGTCTCAAAATGGATTGAGGCCGTAGCTTCCCCCACCAATGACTCCAAGGTTGTAATCAAGCTTTTCAAGAATGTAATTTTCCCAAGATTCGGTATGCCTAGAGCTATAATTAGTGATGGAGGCTCTCATTTAGGAAGGATACCTTTGAACACCTCCTTAGGAAATATGGTATCACTCACAAGATGTCCCTAGTCTACCACCCTCAATCAAATGGGCAAGCCGAGATCTCCAACCGTCAAATCAAGGGAATTTTAGAGAAAGTTGTAAATACACACCGAAATGATTGGTCATTAAAGATAAATGACGCCCTTTGGGCATTAAGAACGGCTTACAAAGCGCCGATTGGAACCACTCCTTATCGTCTTGTGTATGGCAAAACTTGTCATTTACCGGTGGAATTAGAACACAAAGCGGAATGGGCAATCAAAGAGCTAAACTTCGATGAGAGTGTTGTAGGAGATAACCGCCTTCTCCAACTACAAGAATTGGAAGAACTAAGACTTGAAGCCTACGAAAATTCAAAGATCTACAAAGAACGAACTCGCCAATGGCACGATTCATGAATACTTCGTAAGGACTGTTTCGTTGGTGATAAGGTATTACTCTTCAACTCTCGCTTTAAGCTCTTCCCCGGTAAGTTGAAATCAAAATTGTCGGGTCCATTCGAAGTGACCAAGGTGCAACCATACGGATCAATAGAGATATCTAGCCCGGAAACCGGGAAATCTATGGTTAATGGACAACGTTTGAAGATTTATCACCCCGGTCATGTTCGTGAGACCTTTGCTACCGTGAAGTTTGGTGAGCTCCCATTGGGGAGCGATGTTTAACCCCCTCTCGAAATTGAAGTAGGTTTGGTGGTATCCTCAACAACCACCTTGTATATATGTATCATATTTCTTTGAGTTTATTAGTCTTGTTAGCTTGAGAAGAATGGTTGAACTTGGATTTCACCATGGAGCATTTATTTGGGTGAAGATCAAGCTTTTGGAGGAGTTATGGAGCTAATTTGAAGACCACAGGCATGTTAGTGGGAGATATTGATTTTGTAATTTGAGTCGAGTCAATATTTGAATCTCTAGGTGGTTATTGAAGAGCCATGAAATGGCAAGCCAGAAAAACGAAGAAAACGAGACCGTCGGGCGAAACTTCGCCCGGTGAGACCTGACCGGGCGAAACTTCGCCCTACGGAAAGTTGCCAAAATTGCCGGAATTGAAGAAGATACCACCGGGCGAAATTTCGCCCGGTGAGATTTTCACCGGGTGAAATTTCACCCGGTGGAAAAAAGTGGCAAAAATGATTTTCACAACAAAAAGTCCGTCGGGTGAAATTTCACCCGATGGTGCTTGACCGGGTGAAATTTCACCCGGCGGCATGGGATTGAATGACATTCACCTATAACACACTTCCTCACTACAATTTCAATTCCCTCCTTCACATTTACCACACATAACTTTTCCTCCAAAAATTTTTACACCAAAATTTTACCACCCACTTTAAAACTTTCACTTTCCCTCCTCAACCACCCTTATTTATATCACCTTTTTTACCCACAATTCACTCCACTTTTTCACCCATCATAAACACATCAAACCACCTTCCATACCCAACCACATTCAAACCTCCATTCATAATTCCATTCCAACTTTGTGATTATAATTTTGGGTTTTTAAGGAAGGAGAAGAAGTTATGGGATCATTCTTGCAAATCATTATCATGGAGACAAGAGCCCAATAAGCCGCTCGTAAACAAGGTATGGCATCGACCTCTAAACTTTCTAAATCTCATAAGCCTAAACTTCTACCTTGTCTTAATACACCCTTAGCTCAAACCTTCTCCGGAAAGACCTTTCGGAGCACAAGGTGGCCTTGTCCTTTCACAATGGAAATTCTAGGAATAGAGGACGATATTAGAGAGTTATCGTCAAGGACCGGAACAAGCGGACTCCTTAATTTTGTGCCTTTCACAAATAAAGACCTTGCATGTGAGTTCTTAAGTACCTTTACTATCAATACCCCGACCACACCAAGAGAGATTATATTTCATTTATTCGGTAAACCCCATTGTTTGATGATGAACGCAGTTCATATGCATATTTAGTCTCATTTTATCCTCCGTTTTTACCGATTTCACGTGCCTTAGGAATAGTTTAGTAGCCTTTTATCCGTAGTTTGTTATGCTGGGTATTTCGTTTATGTTTTGGCAGGAAACATAGCAAAAGGCGGAGTTAAGAGCTACAAGTGAAGAAAACAAGAAAAACAAGGTAGCAAGGCGGACAACGAAGGCCGAACCGGTCGGTATGATACCAAACCGGTCGGTTTGATCCTGTACCGGTCGGTTTGATCTTGTACCGAGCGGTTTGATTTCAAACCGGTCGGTTCGTTTTCGTACCGCTCGGTTTGTTTGTGAACCGAGCGGTTCGCGATGCGTCAGAGAGGCTTTCCTATTTTCCGAATAATCTTTATTCTACCTTAATTAGAATCTTACGGGATTATTTTAATAAACTATATTCTATTTCCTAATTAAACCCATTGTAATAAGTATAAATACCCTTCTTAGGGTTAGGTTGAAGGGCACCTTTTATTCATTCAAAAACTTTAGTTTTAGTTTTATTATTAGGATCGGAATTCTGCAAGCTTGTAGCGGTACTTTTTAGCTTTTAATTATCATTCAATCTTTCAGTTCTTCATAATCGGTATTTTTCCCTTTTTCCTTATTTTCATATTAATTTCAATTATGCTTAATTATTTTGTTGTTTCATCTTTCACCACGAGTAGCTAATTTATTTATATAGGGCTGAAGGGGATCTATGCTAATTGAATTGGGGATGTTAGTTTAATTATTTGTTTGATTGATCATTCATATGTTATTGCTTTACTACATGTTTTGTATCGTTGTTCAATTAGTTTGAGACGTTGAACTAGTTGAATATATAGGAACCCAAACCTAAGATCGAAAGCCTGGTAAGGGTAGACTTACAAGTAAGTGGGTAGGATAATCTGGTAAGTTACGAGAGCTCATCAGAATCTATCCTAAGGTTGACATAAGATCCGAAAGGCCGTGTCTTTGCCCTAAATAACTGTGATTGATTGATTGAAAGATTAATTAACTTTACCCAATTTAATTACATAGTGAACCGTAAGACCCTAGATCTCTTTTAATATTGTTAGAACCCTTAATTTTCATTACTGCAATAGTTTAGAAAAACAAACACAAACAATTCGGAATTAAAATAGTTTAGAATCAATTATAGATAATTTACAATATCCATCCATCTCTCTGTGGTTCGACCCTTACTTGCTACTAGCTATTTTTTAGTTGTTAGTTAGGTTTATTTTGACATAGGTGATACGACTTTAGCCTTGTCATTTGACTATTTCCGAATTCGGCCTAGCCTTAGGTCTACCCTCATCGGGTACCGGACTTAGTGAACCTTTTAGTGATGTCCAAGCTAGTGCTTCTAGAAGAGACCTTTGGCGGTGCATAGCATGTGGTCAACGAGATTTTGAACCAAATACAAACTTTACCTCTGAAATCCGTAACCCTGCTATTCGTTACTTTGCCGAGATTCTTTCCCATTGCTTGATACCATCTATCGATAATATTTACAATCTGAATGTGTGCGTCTTACATTTGTTTTATGACTCCTTGCTTGGTAACCCTAATCCCCTAGACCTTCCACTTGTTGTAGCGTTGCATTTTCACAAAATTATTATTGCTCAACGCCCGTTTGTAGACTGTGGAGGTCTTGTGACCTTAATCGCGAAAAACTTAGGTTATGCGACCGACCACCTTATCCCACTTGATAATCGAGTCTGGCTTGATGAGGCCTATCTTCCGTCTTGGATCTGTAATGTACCCGATCATCGCCTCGTCTCCATTTGCCATGACCGTGCTTTAATAGTCCCCAACATACACCGAACCAATATTTACAATTGTCACAATTGGAACTTACCCTTAGGTCCCGATGAATTCCGACTAAGCCAATCGGGGGGAATGGAAATTTGGGAGTATGCAAACTATAGGTTACCCGAGGGTCGTACGATCTACGACCTTTCTGAGTTAGAACCCACCGAGGGCGTACAACCCTTACCCGGGTCTCCGACGGTTTCTTTCGCGTCAAATGATTACCCAAATTAAACTATCCCCAGAGTCGGTCGGTGATGTGTATGTTGTGCATATGTGTGGATTAGGTCAGTGAGTCTTTAATCAATCTTTGAAATGAATTTGTTCCTTGTTCCCTGTTTCATCAGTTTATAATCATTGTGATTGTTTAATCTCTAACCAAATTGCAAGTTGTCCCACTGCCCCATCGATTTTTTGTGGCCGTAGCGGCCTTGGTATTGCTCCCGGTCTTTAGGCGACTTGACTACGCCATTGACCCTTTTGAAAAATCCAAGTTTTAATCGACTCTTCTCAAAATTTTCTTAATCCGGGCTAGGTGACGTGACTACACCTACGCCCAATTTTTCACCCTTTCGTTTTAATTTCTTTTCTTTCCGTTTACTTCATTTTCATTTTCTTAGCCACTTGGCTAGGGTCTAGGTGATGTGTTTGCACCTAGGCCCGCCACTATTTTACCGCTTTCCTTATTTTTTTTTTCCTTTTTCTTTTCTCAAAAATTTTGAAAAATCCAAAAACATTTGAAAAATCATAAAAATCCAAAAAGATTTTTCTTTTTCGTCTTTTTTTATCTTCCCCTACTTTTCCATTGAGGACAATGTACAGTTTTAGTGTGGGGGAGGAGTCTACCATCTTTTATTTTTCAAAAATCTTTTCAAAAACAATAAAAATTTGAAAAACTCTAAAAATCAAAAACATTTTTCTTTTCTTTTCTTGTTTCTCGTTATGTTTCGTGTCCCGTATATGGTCTTGTTCTCTACTCTTACAGGTAACCACCACCTTGATAGCGCGAATTGAAGAGATTATGAAAGCACTCCGCTTGGTAACTTCGTTCCCTCATTCTATAATTTTGTAGAGGAGTTAGGTTGTTGCTATTGGAGGCTCTCGAAGTTGAGCATTTGGGTGTTGTGGTTGATTGCGTACTTTAATGTCGATGGAGTATGGAGTACATGACCTTACTTGTGCTTTCTTTTATTTGCCTTTTCCTTTTCGTGTGTTTCCTTTCGTTTTTGTATAGTGTGTCTAGGACTAAACATTTTGAAAACCCGATTACAAACCTTTTACAAGAGTTTACATTCCATTGTAGATAACCCATTGTAGATTTTGGACCTTAATCTAGTAGAATGACTCTTAATCAATGAATTTGTTGATCTTTTAGCTTGAGTCCACCTTTTCTACTAGAGGTTTACTTCGAGGTTTGCATTTGACCACCTTGACCACCCATGGAGGAGTTAGGCCTTGGTTCCCCCATCTCGTTTTCTAGGTGACCTTGCTCGAATGACCATTGCACCTTTAGTCCAAATTCTTTCCGCCTTTTTGTGAGTTATCCGGGAATGGCGCGCGTTCTCGATTACCTATTTTTCCTCCACCTATACATCACCACAATAAGTTTACACAAAAATAACCTCTAAGCTTGGTTATGAACCACATCAAAATCAAAAAGCCAAAAAAAAGGGCAAACCAAAGCAAGAGAAAGGGGCACAAAAATATGAAAAACAAGGAGAGAAAAGGAGCTTCAAATGAAAATCATATCATCGAAAAAACGTCTCCTTCAAAAAAAAACCCTTCGATCGATTCATCGCCGTGAAGTGCCAACTAGAGGACCGGGTCCCGAGGTAGGAAGATAGCGGTGATTGGTCGATCCACCCCAATAATTGTAAACACTCCACCTTTTTGTTTGGGCTAATTTAGGAAATTCGAGTTTGGAATGACCCTCTTGGCCTAGCCAAAGAGAGCGGGACTGCACCTACCTACAGTGTCGAACAAATCCATGGTTCACTTTTTCCACTCCGTTATACGCCCCGTCGTACCCCTTTAGAAGACTAGGAGGACCTAGGCTAAGTTATCTAGATCTATATTGCTTAATTGTCATAGTATTAGGCTTAGGTCCTTATTTACGTGGGTCATTTATCTTGGAAGTTTATTGTTGTTTTAGGTAAGTAATCAGTGTCTTCCCCGCCGTCTCGATGAGGGATTCAGTGTTTTATTTTTGCTTTGGATGCGTCTACTCTTTCGTGTTATGTGTTTTTGTGTGTTTAGTCGCATCCACCATTTTGAGCAAGCCCCAACTTGCCTTGCATGGAAGTACTCTACCTCATGGGTATTTCGATGTGAGTTGAAGGGACGGAGCGTGCCCGTTAATTGCCCCGTATCGGCTTAGCATAGTCTAGCTAGTAGTAGTTGTTGTAATTTCTTTTTGGGTCTTTGCTCGAGGACGAGCAACGGTTTAGTGGGGGGGAATTTTTGTGTGCTAAATTTAGACCATTTTCCCCCTCATTTAGACCCGTTTTTCCCTCGTTTTGCGAGTTTAAAGTGCGATTATCGCCATATTTTGAGTACTTCTCGCATTAGCGTCCCTCTTGTGCGTTTTACGTGTTTTTGGTAGTTTTTCTATCAATTTTGATAGGATTTGGCACCGAAATCACGATCGAGCTTCCACGAGCACAAGAGAAGGGAACACCGTCCAAAGAGCAAAGCACACAACTTAAAGTTTAAAGCCATCCAATCAATCAACGAAGAATGAGACAAGGAAAGAGGCCAGAAGAATGACCGGGTGAAATTTCACCCGATGAAGTACCACCGGGCGAAATTTCACCCGACGGTAATTTGCCTTCCCGAAGAATTTTCCGAGCTTCCTCACCGGGCGAAGTTGACCATGCGAAATTTCGCCCACCGGGTGAAATTTTGCCCGATGGTGAATAGTGCCAGAAATCGTAAAAAATGAAGAAAATCTCAACGGGCGAAAATTTCACCCGGTGGGATTAGTCAATCAAGCCGCAGGACGAAACTTCGCCCTAAGAAGATGCAAAGGATGATTATCTCACTAATGAAGCAAAAGTTGGATTTGGGCTTTAGGTTAAGAGACCCATTAAGGATTACTATATATATGTTACCCTAATTTGTTGCCCAAGAGCATGCATTATCCCATCATTAGTGTAGAGGCCTCCATTAATGTAGTCTTCCATCACATTACACCATCCATTTGTAGAGTAATTTAGTAGTATTCTAGTAGTAATTCTCTATAATTCTAGTAGTTTACATAGTAATTTAGTAGTAGATCTACTTAGTTTCCATCAACAATTCTCTAGATTTCAAGTTTGTAGAAGATTATTTCAAGTTTTATTTGAAGATTTCTGGGTTTATTGAAGAATTAGTGACAAGTTCTTCATTCTCTCCATCAAAGATTCAACCTTTATTCATGCAATCTTCTTATTTGTTGTAGATCTTCGTAGTTGGTACATTTCTTTCCACTCTCTAATCTCTAGTTTAGATTTAATATAGTTTTCTCATTATTGTCTTGTTTAGATCATCTTAGTGTTGTTAGTTTCTCTAGATTTTATTCATGTTATTCTAGATTATTCTCTAGTTTATTTTGTTAGATCTTATCTCTTCCATAGTTTAGTGGGTAATTGTTAGATCGTAGTTTTCTCATCATCTTGTAGTTAGTTTCCTTAGATCTAGTTATTATGCATGTTGTAGTTAGTTTCTCCGTAGTTAATGTTTTGTTTTCTTCCATTATGATTAGTGAGTAGATTTCTTGTTGGGGGGTTTAGGGATGAGGACTTGGATTATTTGAATTTAGGGATGTTGGTGGGTTGCTTGCTTGTTGGTTTATCTTGCTTGTGGTTTTTGTGTCTTTGTTGTTTTAGTCCGGCCAACTAGACCGACCTTGACTCATTTCTATCAATATGGGGAAACTCGGGGTAGAAATTACCACAACTAGAGACTTACCCTTCTTTGTCGCGAAAGCGGGTTTTTAGGTGGGTTGGGTGAAGAAACCGAAAGGTGGCTTTCTCCCTTTATCAATGTTGCGACAAAAACTCGATCCCGACCTTCTTAGACCCCATGTTCTGAATCCCGACTTCCCCCTAACGCCTTTCCCTAGATTGATCACCCCTAGCTATTTTTGTAGTCATTTCTCTAGCATAGACTCAACCCTTAGAAATCCCCCTCTAGACATCAAACACGCCGCTTTAAACCTGTCAAAACACTCCGTTCCCTGTGGACCGACCTCGACTTACCACGATTACTCTAGTAGTTTTTGTGTGATCTCGAGTCTTATAAATATCGTTTGATCCCCCGTCCTTTGCTAACGACCGATCCGATTGGGTGCCAAATCACGCTCTCAGTTTGATAAACAGGGCAGATGTGGTCGTTCTCGACTGATCTGCTGCTCAATTACTGAACCATGTCTGCTGTATAAAAGTACACTCGCCTCATTTTTGGTGATAGCCGCTTACGGCAACTATAGCACTATAAGTGCAATATTTTGTACACATATGTTGTCTATATTTGTATTGTACCTGTCTTTTAGACAACGTGTACCTATTGGGTCCAGCCACTGCGCGCTGGAACCAGGTGCGAACCGCCCGTATGTAGCACGCTTTGAAGTTGCTACATTTGGCAACCAGGTTTAATCGCCCGTTTGAGAGAGTAAGTGAGGACAACCGACCTGGGTCTGAGTACAAATTAGTCGGCAGAGTTCGGGATATTTGTCTTTACCGGTTGCAGGATGGCACCAGTACTATGCTTCCTGCATTTATCGGTTGTGGATTGTATGGCGGGACACTGGTTACGTTGCAATGCCCAGATTTATAGCCAGTGGGAAATGGAGAAATCAGTCGACCACTTGGGATGATCATATGTGTTGAGATTCAGCACTTGACTTGTCATAATTTCGTAGCATTTATCGTGCGATGAATATCGTACGAAACTTGTCCATGTTCATTTTCTTTGTTGGGCATGCACAAGTAAATTCCTCTATCGCCTCAACTATAATTTGAGAAAGTACAGGTCAACGATTCGTAAATTGTTTTTGAGTATATTTTCGTCTTGTTTGCATTTGTATTCATGTTTAGTGCTCTGGAAGTCCACCCCTCTTTTTCCGAACTTCACAGATATGCAGTTTTGACTCTCGCAGGCTGCACTAGGAGTGGTAGTAGTATCTTTAATAATTGTAGCAGGAGTGTAGGATTTGCTAGCTAGATAAATAGCAAGTATTGAATAATTCACCCGATTATCTTGTTTCGTTACGTTTACTTGTCGGCACTATTTATTGGTAGAAATAATCTCTGCCATGGCTTCAAGTGTGTAGTGTAAAGCATAGCTATGTTGGATATTGTTTAAACCGTCGTGCTGAGTGCATTAAGAATCTAAGACTTTTACCATTTCCAATAACGTGTGCATAACGATGTATATAAGACAAAACCTACATAAGCAAGTGTACTAAACTTAACATATGTAATTAAGTGAATCGGGAGGAGTGTCAAATAAGTAAGAAGCAATAGTTGATGTCGTACGGATGCTACTTATGGCCTACTCTCCTCACACTTACCAAGCTCGCACTCAATTACACTGACCAGTAACATTGATGACCCTCCAACTTGTTACATTGTCTTACCATTACCACAACAAAAGACCCCGGTAAAAAAATACTACCTTAGGTTGCTTGTGTTGCGCCTTTTGCTTCCTCCACTCTCTCCTGCTGCAAGTGTTGAGCTCCTACCAGCAACATTCTAATTGTAAGCTTTCTATTCTTTCACAGCTCTATTGTTTTGCTTCACGGTGTTTGCGGAATGTTCCTAAATAATGCTTTAGTTTGCCGTCGCCGTTGCCTGATATACATGACATTTCGCATCTCTGTGATCAGTTGTCATGTTCTCTTATTTTGTCTTTTTAAATTGTATCGTGGCCTTTTTAAAAAAAACAAAAAAAGGGTTATCTCTTCCAGCTTGTCAGCTTATGCCTGTTTACTGATCTGAAGGAGTTGTGCTTCTGTACCTACTTTGATCATGGTACTAATCTGTTCTGTCCGAGCCATGCAAAGGGTCGAGGCTTGACTGGATAACTAGATGTGCCTTCTACTATATACTGAGGGATCCATATCGGATCGTAACTGCATTTCGTTGTAATCTTTCAGAAGAAGGTAACTGAAGATATACTGAACAACGATAACTGAACAGTATACTTGAAAGTGTTCTGCCACACGTCAACTGAAAATTAGCCAAGCTGATAAGCGTGGAGTCACTTTTATTCTTTTATTACGGGGTTTTGATTTTACACTGTAGTATTATACTATGCGGTAGGCAGTCATCCTATAAAGCGATTATCTGTGCGTAATTAGTATTACATGGTGTAGGATAGTATGCGTTGTGTATTTGCATGTCGTGCAAGTTTCCTGGGTTTAAGTTGATATAATAGCTAATTACGAAGTTGTGGAATAGTGGTTAAAACAATCCGTCGAGCCCAGACTATTATCCACTGCTTTCTGCTTCTTGCTCTTGATATTGTCCATGACTAATGATGTGGCTAGAGCTGATTATCGCTCCTGCTCTTCGCTTTAGTCTTGATACTACGCCTCAGTCTTTTAGCAACTAGAGTATAGTCATTTGGCAACATTGCTACGTTGTCATTCAATTTGTGGTATGTCCGCAACCTGTTCAGTTTTTTTTTGCTGACATTATTGGCTCGGGTGTCGTATCTAAGCATTACTTTGATATGGACTATACGGTGCAGGACTGTTAGGCATTACTATGGTCACGCATCGTTGCAGGGGTTGGGTGACAAACAATGTAACTGTAGACAAGGTTGAAGCTATATCCAACAGTAAGCATAACAAAATGGAGCGCTTGCCTTTCATTTACAGAAGCCTGCATGAGGTCAGGATCTATAGCTGGCAGTACTCAGCGGCAAGTAGAGTCTTTTCTAGCGAGGACTACATGGACCATATTTTCGAGATACTTGATGTAGCTGGCAAAGCAGCGGTCTCGGCTGTGTGCAAGGCATGGGCGCGTATGTTTTTGCTACATCTCGATGCACCTCGGTGGACTGTAGACTATAATAGGAGTCTGCAAGAAAGGCATCGCAAAGGTCTGACAATTGTTTACAGGGGCGACATTGTTGTCTCACAAAGATGCAGATGCCATCTGACTGACAACGTGATTGCTAAAACAATGCTACACAACTTCCAATCGGCTGCACTGTTCCCTCCACCGAATTTATATGTTAGTGACTGCACCACTACAGAGGGTGGGGCCAAATACTTCGAGCAGTTCAGCAGGGGAGAGGTTGATAGGACGCGTGACATCGCTCTTAGTTTGATAAACAAGACAAATATGATTGTTATCGACTGATCTGCTGCTCAATTCTTGAACCATGTATGTTGTATGAAAGTACATTTGCCTCATTTTTGGTGATAGCCACTTATGGCAACTATAGCACTATAAGTGCAATATCTTGTGCACATGTGTTGCCTATCTTTGTATTGTGCCTGTCTTTTGGACAACATTGTGTTGTCAATATTGCTGATATTTGAGGTTTACTGTTCTTTGTTAGGCCAGGATTCATCTCTACAGATGACACAGGCACTGAAGTAGTCTGTTTGATGATAACTGACTAGGTGACTAGCCGTTGTATTCTTGACTGATGACGACTGTTGCTTAGTCTTCCTATAACTGTTACATACAACCAATATACGGCCAGACCGAGTACATACTATTTGTCCAAAACATGCCTCAGATATTTGTGCCAGGGATACTCAGTAAGAGTAACGTCAAGTTACCTGTAATAATCGGTATATAGCAACAGTAACCATCATTCCAGCAACGGCGAACATCCTCTACGGCGACTTATTAATCTTTAATGTCGTCGCTGGAAATTATTATATCGTATACTAACCAGTCACTCACAGTAATTATGTGTTGAGTTGAGGGAATCACGGATCTTGAGACATTGAGTTAGGGAGAGGCCAAGTATTTGAGATTCATTAAATGTCACTTTTAGCCTCATCTGTCAAATCCACAACCAGACTATTAATTGCTCCCTCTGAATGACGGTCCAGCCCCTCACCAGAATAAAATTAGGGTTGCCGGACACCATATCGACATTGCTCTTCTATTGCTCTATGTGCGTCCCATCCTGCGTCTGCTTGCGCCGTTGTTTACCCTGTTCGATTCAGTATTCGGTGTGACGCTGTTGGCGCGGCTACTAAGCAATGTAAGTTTCTAACAGTTCTACATATGTTGTATGCCATCTACTGTGTAAACGATCTTATACTCCATGGACTGTGTACGCGATCTTATACGCCGACAAAATAAATGTCGGCCCTATACATATGGCATCTTTACAGTTTATTTCCCAATCGATCCATCATCCGCCACCTGCATCGCTGTTATTTTTTGCATTGCTACAATTTGATCTACTTAAGCCTTCTGCTGTTATACTTTCTGCAGTTACCAGCCGGAGGTTGGACGACAAGACACTGTTTGCGTTCTGCTAGCCAGGTGTACGGCTAATGGGTAACGGTAGAGTGGATCGGCCGCTTACTACCACCGCGGGGAATGGGTGCGGTGGTACATCGCTGAGGGAAGAGTACCTGTACCCAGCTCGATGCATTATGGCGAATATGCCATATTATATAGAGTTCACCCCTCTGCCACGCATTGTTTGCAAGGAGTTTGGCCCCTGAAGGACAAGTTGGGAATGTAAAAGTGGCGTGCTATGCAATTAGTTCACTTACATCACACATTGACTACTTTTGGCGGCTTCGCGATATGCTGTAGTCCTACTCGCTTGTACCCGCGATGCTGACGGTACCGTACGTACATATGTGATTTGCGTACCGTTCACTGACAGTTGGGTCATGGGGCAACAACTTGTCCTCTCCCGGTACATTTGTTGATTACTATTTGTGTTACTCAACTCCATAATTTCCTTAGCTATTGGAGTAATGATAGCGTAGTATCACGGTTTCTGTTGCATGGATGTAGGTTCGTTTGCTTATGCATGAATGTCTGCTATGTTCTCGCTAGCCTTTAGATTGTGTGCGCGACGAGAGCATGCATGATGGAATATGAGACTTCATTCATGTATATCCCACTAGAAGGCTGACTAGAAAATGCAAGTCATTTGTATGGTTCCGACACATGTACGCTAACGGAACCAGAGCTATGCACGGTGACGTGAGGGTCTGGTTCTCACGTGTTTATAGCTGCGCGTTGTATGTGTTTCACTCCTAATACAGCATATTACTGATGTCGCTTGTGTGACTATACTAGGCCATGGTAGATTGCAATAACGGAACCCAATGTCCTCTATATGTGGCTATAGTTTAGCCTTCCTTAAAACCTATTACAAGCACCTATACGTACTTATATTTTCAAGATATAATTATGCCTCTCATCTAGAAGTTCAAAAGCTTAGATAAAGTTCCATCAAGATGTGACACTTGGTGAACATGCTTTACACTATCACAAATGTGCATATACCTATGATGTAATTATCTATCTCTGTTATGCATTTTGTCGTTCCATGCTCAGTCGTTCGTACGTGATTGTTCTACGTACGTACGCTGACAGTTGTTTATTAGTGTTTCTATGAATGATAACGTGCTCCCAAAAAGTTTGGTAAATAATGGACTCCTCATATTTCTCTTTGTTTATTAATTTATATGCTCATTGCTTTAATTTACACTTTCTTGAATTCATACTTAACAACAGTTTATTAGCACGTTCTCCCTTGCAATAAGGTCGGTTCGTTTAAGTTTGCATCGATGTCTACTATGCTTTTCCTTAACCCTTAGTTATTTGTGCAGACACAACACGTTTGACGGAATATACAACCCCGTTCATGTGCATGTCACTGCATTACCAGACTGCGTGTACAAATTACCTGCATAGTCCCAACCCACATGATTTTATACAAATCGGAGCTACACATGGTATTCCCGACGTTTAGTTTTAGTGTATTTATAGATGTATGTTGTACTTCTAACGCCACGAATTACTATAGCTTGTTAGTTCTACATGTTTGTAGGTGATTCTAGAGTAAGCCCTCTCACCACCTATTACACACAGCTACACATGTTGTTGTTCCCCAAGCATCACAAGGTTACATCTTGGAGTCATGCTTTATCCTATAATCAATGTACAAGCACCTATAATGTAGGTATTTACCTGTAATAAGTATTTGTTAAGCCCTAGCCCATTTAGACGTAATAATTCTTTTATACACGTGCGATGACGCTTGTTTATCGTTATTTATGTCATTTATAACGTGCTAATACAGGATGTAGCGGTTTGACTTGCACCAACTAATGTGTTGGCGATTCTAGGCAACTAAACTAGACACATATGGACTCATGTCTACGCTCACAACATTATTTACATATATGATTTTACGTACTGCTAATCCCGCCGTTGCATTCATGTCCTCAGCCATTTATACGTAATAATTCTTGTATGCACGTGCGTTGACGCTTGTTTTCGCTCGTTATGTCATTGGTAACGTCCTAATACGGAATGTAACGGTTTGACTTGCGCCGACTAATGTGCTGGCGATTCTAGGCGAGTAAACTAGACATTTATGGACTAATGTCTACGTCCGCAACATTATTTACATACATAATTTTACATAATGCTAATCCCGCCGGTGCTTTCATTTTTTTGTAGCAAATGAACTTAAAATATTGAACATAGTCCCAGTACCCGTGGCTGGATAACCAACAACACATAGTGAAGTATAAACAAGTTGAGGTGACTATATCAAACGTACAGCTACACACCCGTTTAGATATCCGATGTACTAGGTTGTGAATTGACATGATATCACGTCTGCTTTACAGACACAGCAGATAGAGTACTGAAACCTGTGTTCTAGACGGGATAGATGTAATTGCCTACCGTTGATGCTTACTGGCTATTCTCTACCTACCAGTGCACAGCCTGCATCGGTACTTTGTTAGTCCTTGGCAATGTGTTTTACTGTCCATCATCATACAATCTAGGCCAGTACCCCACATCATCATTTGTCCTTTCAAGATATTTGGCACTATTGCTTGTACAGTTGTGAGCGGGTTCCAATCTAACACCTAACAAAATTACTTGAACAACTTTAGGTTAGAATGGCTTTACAACTGCTCCACCATTTCAGTCTAGCTTATCAGGTATGATCAAGAGTTTTTTTACCCTTGAAGCATTTATGTGAACGAGTTTGTTGTGTGCTTCTACGGACAACAAGATTTGTCGACTTTATGTGTTGTGTTGCCTAGATAATCCGCGCGTTCTTAAACAAAGAGGTAGTGGTCAATGGGTTATACGCTGAGAGCGGTCTGAAAGTCGTGCACAAGTACTTGCTCAGTAGGCATTATTATATATTATACTATATTACACAGGTGAGAGTGCGTGGGAGATTGGGCACCATTGGGTTCCACGGAATACAATCGTGTATTCTTTCCCTTGATATTGTATGTTGACTGATACGATTGTAGGCAGCAACTAATTCTTACGACACTAGCCTTGGGTGACCATTTGGCTGATGCTTTTATCATATATCGCGATACACTAAGTTTAACCTTTACTGGTAGCTGTAGTTTTCAGATTTGTGTTAGTGTTTTGCTAGATGGACTGTGTGTAAATCTCGTAAGCAGCTTACCCGTACTGCTTTATCCTCCACAGATGTCGCACTTATCGTTGTATTTTTTGGTATATGCTCATTCTATTGTAGGACTCTGTCCTACTTCGGACGTATGACATTGTTTCATTAGCGTTTAGTCAGCTGCATCATGGTGTTAATTTGGTACCATCATACTTTCTGGTTTCTGATGCTCACTGTAGATCAATATCCAAATGTTAGGTTGTGTAAATCAAGATATCCAAGTGCTAAGATGGCATTTGTTTGACATTCAGGTGCTGGGTGCAGCTTCTACCACAATAACCATTCCGTATTGTCCGCTTCTGGAACGCATAGTTGAGGTACTACAGTGGCCAGCTCCTGACTACCGTATACTAGACATATCCAGGAATAGTGCGTATGTGTTGGTGAGGCCAAACTCTGGCACGCTTCTCCTGTCATATGTCGGAGGGCATGCTGCTTCTGTTGCAGAGTCGTGCGATGTTGCTGCACGGAAGGTTATCCATAGCATTGTCAAGATGTTTGATGTTGTCGTTGAAGACTTAACCTTTGAGAGACAGAGACATTATCGACTATACCGTCTCAAGCGTACAGGGCTCGAAGACATTATCAAAAAGAGATACATGCATGCACTGGAGGAAGATGTACCCGGTAGCCCCACGTACGACAAGCATGTCTTCCTTGATTATATGCCCCTTCTGCGGAAGATTTTCCAGACTGTCGCGATACAGGCTACACCGCTTGAGACTGTGCGGCACTCTGCAGGTAGCTACACATCGTGGATTGCAGTCCAGGTTCCTAATGGTAGTCAGCGAAACGAAGTGTTTATCGGTCCAACCTGTAATGCTGCCGCATATACGAAGTGTAAGCTAGCTAAGAAGGTTGTCACCTACCTGATACCTGCTTACAATCTTGAAATCATCGATGTCAATTACAACTCACGCAATGCACAGTTTGCTGCTCTTGTCTGTGATCTTGAGCGCGAAAGTTATATGACAATAAAGGAACGAATTAATGGTATTCTAGGTGCGCCTGGTTATTCGACCTTGCTAATAGAGTCAGGCGACGGTATATTCGAGGTTGCAGCCCTGGATACACCAACAATTACTCCTGAGGCTGAGACTGGTCAGGGAAGTTCAGGTGGAGATTTTGCTGTGACTGGGGACGTTGTCGTTTGTCAGGGAGGGCAACAACCTGTCTTTTACCGCGTCCCATGCACTCGTGCGTCTGAGAGCAATCATACGCAAGACATATAGGTGAACTTTTAGTTGGTAGTCGCAGGTGTCTTCGTGATGGGTTTGGTTACTGCAACTGCTCTCTTCCAATGTATGTTTGGAACATTGTTGTCAAATGTAGGATATGGTCTCTACGTACTTACATGTTCATATTTGCAGTGACTGGTATTTTTGTGGTGCCACAAGTTCTTTTCAGTTCACTGCGAACCAGCAGCCGAGGGCTTTTGTTTGGTTATCGTATTGTACAGGTGCTACCTGTCGCCGCATTAGATATTTGGCTGTGAAGGATGTATGGACATGCCTGTTATGGATTCTAGTGTTATTTCGTGTGTGCATACTCTTACACTCCCTAATGACTCAGTGCCGAAATACTACATTTGGTATGCTAATTACTCTTACGTATCAACGCTGCACTACTATCGTATACACGCCTCACCGGAAATTGAACGCAGATCTAATCAGAAGTCGGGAATTGAAATCAGACTCAGTAAATTGTACTCACCAGAAATTGAGAAAAGCGAACTAATCAAAAATCGAAAATGGAAATTAGACTCACCAAAGCGGTTGCACTCACCAGAAATTGAAAAGTACACTAATCAAAAATCGAACATCGAAATCGTTTGCTACGGAGCTTTAGTTCTTCTGTAGTGTGTTGGCTGTGTGGCTGACTACTGAACGTTTACAAAGCGGCATGTACTATACCAAAATCTGAATTCAGGCGGGCGGTTGTGCTTTGAATCCTATCCAGCAGATACTCTGTCTTTTCTCCCTGTATTTGAAAAACATTATTCGACTTCTCAGAATGTTCACTGGATTGCTTAGATAGCGCACCGTTGCTAATGCATAATTTAGTCAGAGTACGTAGATGTTCTTTTTAAAACAGGCAGAGCACATACGAGCGCGTGCTTTCTTGTTCGCTATACAATATGGCTACACAGGATAATAACTCAAAGTGAAACGGAAGAATTATGACACACAGATATTATCACTAAATATATAAAGTCAGTGTTAGGAAGACGAAAGCCAAAGAAAAGAAAAAAAAGACAAAAAAGATAAACAAACGATGTATGTACAAGGTCTAATCTGTTATACATCATGTCAATCAGGACTCATTACTCTAATTGTTTTCTGCATTTTCCGGTTCAGGCCTATGATTTGGGCTATTATTTTTAAAGTATTGAGTTGACCCAGTAATTTCTATTGGATGGTTATCTGCTCTATGCAATCTCTCGCTTAGTAGTGGGTATTATCAAGAGTGACAAGACTTGGGAATACACAGCTCTGTACTTGATTGCCTATAGCTGAAACCTTAACATTCAGTACTAGATTAGTTGTCCTATATCCTATATCCTATAATATATAAACATGTGATTGCAGCCAATACATCCTGAAAGTATATCTTCTACATGTTTGACGTAGCGTTGGATCCCTTAGCTTTGTGTTAAAAATATAGCGTGCGTACATGTGGACAAGTATGCTACCACCGTAGAAAAAAATGCCCTAAAATGCAACAAGATTTTGCGCTTTCAGACCGTGGCACTTCCGATTGTCGATTCTATGTACGTTAGCCGTCAGCGCCCTTCCAATCTCGATTAATACTCTTTTCGTGGACAAGCCATAGTCTGCCTACAAGTTCGCGTTGCTAGGATAAACCTGCGCCTTCATACTCTCTGTGTCGTTTACGTCTCCTTACACTCTAATTTCAGATTGAACAAGATAGATACGCAACTTAATCGTTCGCCCCACTCTATAATCGTTTGGACTCAGGACAGGTTCTAATTATAACAGTCACTCTAACTGGCCCTTGCAGTATTCTACCTTTTGAACGCATCATGGACACTTAGTCTGGGATCCCACTTTATCCACAAACATAGCGCGAAACTAACTGACCACTTGACGTACTACACCTCCAAAATTCTGCCTATACGTTTTTACAGGTGATGGCATAACTCATCATCCTTCACTATATATAACAATATCTGTTACAATTACTCTGCTCACACAAATTTACTTGCTTGCCTAGTTGTTAGGAGTATGCACGCGCATACACCCAGCAGCAACTTCTTCCTGAACGATCAGCAAACTAAGAGGTGCCTTCTGCTAACTTTTACATGTTTTCTGAATTACAGATTCTATGCCTTCTTTCAACTTTATCTGGCTGCTACGTGCTTATATTAGTGATTTATATAATACCACATCAGTTGTTTCATTGTGTATGCACATATCTGCGTTCTGTATTTGTTCTTGAAATGTTGGAAGGTTAGTGTGGTAGTCTATGACATTGCTTCTTGTAGGATATTTCCTGGGTGTTCGAAGTTATATATATCACCTTTCAGTTAATACTGCTACGGTAGTTATTATGTGCATGAGAATTATTTGGGAGGGCTGCCCTGTGATTTGGTTATTCTCGATGGCAGGATGTTGGCACTGTTTTAGCGACTTCTGTCAGCACTTCTACCTACCCAATTATTTCCTTTAGTGGTGAGTCTATCAACGGATATAAGGATCAATAGCAGATTACTACAAAATGTATACCTAACAGTAGCGTACATTACAAAAAACAATATTAGATGTCGCTCCTCCAAAAGGGACGAACCGTCGTTGAACTAAATGTTAGGATGCTTCTAATACCTTATTGATGCACATTAGATGTGTCGCCTGCAGTGTGTTTTGAAGTTCTGCTGGACTTTTGCCTGGTCTGAAACTGTGGCTTCTGCTAGATTAAGGTACAACTTACACTGTAGGTTTAGAATGTGTGAATCCAGAATGTGTTAAGCTAAACGTGTCAGTGCTTCTCCTACGTACGCTAAGTATATGTAATCACCTAGCCGTCAGGTAGATCTTTGAAACCATTCGCCCAACATCATGTAAGCAATCAGTCTGATTTGAACAGTATTTATGGTTTTGCAGCATGAAGGCCAAAGCAACTTACCTAGCTGACTTGAACACGGACAGTCGTGACTACAAGGTGAAGGTCAAGGTAATAGAAAAAAGACGGTCGAAGACATCTCCTAACAAGAATATGGTCTACCAGAGTTTGCTGCTGGAAGATGAAAAGGCAAGATTGCAGTTCAGAAATTACATTGCCGTCAAAAATCTATCGTTTCAGTTTCTGATTGAGTTTTTAGATGAATCATGCCTGTGAATATTGGTTGACGTGCCTGAGTGAATCATTTTTACGATTGTTGGAAACAAATTACTTTCGCCAATCTGGGAAAGAATTACGTCTTTTTTTATGTAGTAAATTACGAAATGCGTTGGTGCAATCCTCAACATGATTCTTATTATTCGTCGCTATACACTCGAATGCTAGGACCGAACTACTGATATATAGACAGGGCCATGGTGTTCATCGTGCCCAACGCATAACTTATGTAGAGTGCTTCATCGGTTCTGTGCCCAACTGTTTCGCTTTGGGTACAATACCTGGTCGCTCACCGGACGAGTATGACCAATGAACCTTTCCTTATTGCTAGATAGTTGCTGAGAATATATATAAACTTCACAGTTCTCCCTCGGTAGCCACTGTTTGTGCAACCCATTAGTTGACTCAACAAGAAAACCGCAGTTTTCATGAGCCATGGGGATCTACACTCTGCATTTGATCTTGATGTTTTTTTCCTTGACTACATTATAGTCTGCATATTTCGATATCGTCTTTTCGTGCACATTGCTTTTAGTAATACATTTGCTACGTAGGGCTAAGATTCCTGCGTACACCTTGCAGGGCACGAGGATGCGAGGTGCTCTGTTCGCTGACCAAGTTGCAATGTATGAAGATGCAATTCACCGTAACAAGACATATGAAATAAGGAATGCTGCTATAAGCCCTGTCAAGCCCGAATGGAAGACAGGTCCGGCTGATCTCGACTACCATATGACATTTGGCCGTAGAACACTCATATTTCCGTTAGATGATGACATTGGCCTTGGTACTGTTGCTACTCAAGAATACCTACCAATCTCGCAGTTTCCTAGGCAGCAAGAGAATTCTAAGCTGTTTGGTACGTACCTTTGTGTCTCCAAATCTCTGCCTCAGTTCATATATCTATACACATATCTGTCTGTAAATATATATCTGACAGTCTAGAAACGTATAGTACTGGACAACTTACCTACAGTTATCCTATAGTTCATTAATCATCTGATGTTACAAAAATGACTACCATTAGTCATATATGTTGTATGCATATATGTGGTTATGAGTTAGTCAACATTACTCTTGCAAGCCCGTTAACAATCCTTTATGAGATGATGCCGCTTGGTTGACCCATGGTATAGTGAGACCTGCCAGTCTGCCACATACAGGGTGGCCACAAGTCTGGTACCGGGCACTTGTGTGAGGAACATTACGACAGACCACGTGTGTGAAGGGGAATCTGATACAGATCAGTGCAGCTGCCCTCGCGTTAAAATTTCGAAAGATTGTCAATTTATTTAGTAGAAACGAAGTGCCTTACACATGAATATACATCCAACAATAAGTGCCCCTATACATGATTATAGTATCCAAGACCATGACAATTAGTACACTGGTTTGGATGTAACCAGAAAGATAACAAGCCACCGGAAGATGCCTTTAGTTTAGCTGTTAGGTGGTGTGTGGTCAGCTGTAACTTGTCAATGAGTTATAGATGAGTGACTACCAACTACTATTGCAGATGTGCTGGGTGTTGTCCTGTTTGTTGAAGACCAGCCGCGTGTGATTACAACATCTAACAAGCGCGAGTCCAGGGTACGGGAACTCATGCTGATTGACCACAGGTGACATA
The DNA here is from genome assembly GCA_958450325.1 of Agrostemma githago. Classification (NCBI taxonomy): domain Eukaryota; kingdom Viridiplantae; phylum Streptophyta; class Magnoliopsida; order Caryophyllales; family Caryophyllaceae; genus Agrostemma; species Agrostemma githago. The sequence continues at coordinate 8,891,691 of OY288243.1, read as the reverse complement.
AACACTAATCTGTCGCTCATATGACATATGTTCTGCATATCAGTGAGTCTAACGTTACACTTGGTGTTGTATCTGTAACAGCACTACGCAACCACTAGCAATCTCCGTATGGGATGAACTAGCTGAAGACGACTGCACCATGCTGATTCCAGCACCGGCAAAGTTTAGGATCGTAGGCCTGATAGCGCTTCGAGTATCAGGCTACAAAGGTCTATATTATTTAGGTCGTCCTTCATTTCTTTACATAGAATATCCATGTATACAAATAACCAGCTGTAACTAACACGTAGGATTCTCGCTGTCGACTTCTGCGTCAACTACCATCATACATGCGCCTGTTGGCGCTAAAGCTGAAGCACTGTCAACCTGGTAATGTTCACGCTTAACGTTATTTGTTAGCTGCAGAGCCATTTTATTATCAGCTACTCCTCCTGGTATCTGTACATACACAGTGCAGACATTACTACTTAGGTGCTCCTAACCAACGGATGCCTTTTACTCCACACTGATCTTGCACTTCAATTTCACACATGCCACCGTTTGTAGGATGGCTGCCCACCACATGGCACTGTCAGAACTGCAATCAAGGATTTTGAGTGCAAGAGTATCACCTCAGACACAGAAGGCTACTACAATTGCAACCATCTGTTCTAAAAAGGTGCGCATGGCACTGTTCTCTGTTTTAAGTTGAACATACTGCTCATATGCAACCAACTGTAGATGCATCCCTGTTTATAATCCCTGAACTGTTCCGCAGGCGAAGTCAGTCCTCCAGGACGACGGGCACTAGCTGGATGTTACTATTCCGGATGCTGACCTATCCAAAATGCATGCTTACTTGGGCTGCTCCCACTGCAGCAAACGTTCCAGCACACCACCAGGAACTGCCTACACTTGCTACGCTTGCTCTGTCCCAGACTGTACTTCAGAGCCACGGTATGTTCGGCACCATCCTACTTCTTTACATTCGCTCTGACCTTCAGAACCAGCTGTACACCTTAGATGCGGAAATAGTGTTGCCCAGATTGACCTGTGATAAGCTTAGCTAAAGGCGTACTGCACACGAATTCCTACAGGGTCACATTCAATTGTGAAATATCAGACGGGACAGTCACGCTACCGTTGACAGCTTTCACAATAACCGTTTCAAAACTATGTATGATGTCAGTGTCTGACTTATTCCACATGAAACAATCTGTAAGTCGATAACCGTCTATACGTACCTGCTAATGCAACTGCTGGACACGTAAGGTATATCGTCACACGTCGTCCATAACTCTGCAGGAAAACGATGAAGCTTTTGCAGTCATCCGGGAAACAATGGAGCGTAGGAAGTTCTCGGTCTGTGTTTGTCCATCGTCGTCGCTATCAACAAGTAACATCCTGCAGTGGGTGGTGAAGCAGGTTGTAGTGGCTGACGATGGTGTCGACAAACCAGCGAACAGTGACGGCACTCCAGCAAGGAATATACAGGCTCAGAAAGATGAAACAATTGTAGCCGTCGTGGAAGAGGTCAGCAAAGATGAACCAGTCAGCAGCAGCTCAGCTACCACTGTCGACACTCCGTCGCCCGAAACTCCTCGTAAAACTTAAAACTTCGTCCCGCTTATTTGGCTAGCGTAAACAAAACCTCTGCCACCTTTTTCATGTCTTGTAACTTTTGTCTACTACTCATCGAAAACTTGCGATGAAAAAACAATGACCGTATTCTGTGTGGCCAGGTGTTGCCCAAACTACCAAATGTATCCCTAAAATATCTCTGTAGTTTCCATCGAACAATTTTTAAAGTACCCCCTTTCAAGTTTACGTTAGTCTGCAAGGGTACAGTTGCTATTGCTACGGCAAACGTTTGCTCAAACCTACTTCTTTCGCCTTCGAACTCTGGAACAAATTGTACAGACCCGAGCCACTGTTATCTAAACCGATATTTGCAACCAAAATGTAACCCGCCGCAAACCTATGGACAAATTGTAATTACCAGCAAAACATAGACTTCATGTGTACAGCTTCCTATCATACCTGCCTACACCTCATGCCAAATCAGCTCATATAAATAGATTAGCTATACTAATTCAGCCACCCTCCTCACAGATTCCAACCTCTCACCCACTTACCCCTACTAGCATCATTGATAAACTCAACCCCCTACTTTCCCTCCCCCTTCCCTGAACATTAAGACATTGCTGGACCCCAAATTTCAAGAAAAAAAACAAAAGTACATCTTCTACTTTCCCAAAACTCTTCTACTGCATTTGTTGGATCTCCATCAAGACCGATTGGAACTGTAAGTTTTCTACTATTGCATACCTTCCACTATTTAGCTTAACATAAATCACGAAATGATCCCAAATAGTAGTCAGTGTGCCCCAGCATCGCCGCCATCTGTCTCAATCTACCAGGTTTGACCTTTACTGGTAGCTGTAGTTTTCAGGTTTGTGTTAGGTTGTGTGTGGATCTTGTAATTAGCTTACCCGTACTCCTTAACTATATAAATTCCTTCTGCTCTTCTTGTTCGTACTCTTGTTCCTCCTTTTTCAGGTTGTTATTGATTTCTCCCTTTCTGTTGTGCGTTTATGCTTCATTTAGGCTTAGAAATACATTCATGTTCCGTGATTTAGAATTTAGAAACACTTGGTAAGCTTGGAGTCAGGCTTGTCGCCAATGACCACATCACCCATATTTTATTTCTTATGTATATCCACATCCATAGCTTATATTCTATATGTTGACATATCGCTTTGATTTTCCTGAATAGTCACTGCTATTTCGCGGAAAAGATATAGCATTTTTCTAAAGGCATCAACTTGTTCGTAACCATTCCTTGGATGTACTCAGATAATAAGTGGGATACTAAAAGAGGGATGGATGTTGTTCGTCACACGAAATGCGTCATGTTGGTTTGTCGCATCACCAGCAATTATGGTCAATATAGAATTATGCTCGGTTCCTGTTTCTGTATTATCTGTGCAGCTAACTGGCTGCGGCCAGTATCCTGACATGTAGTCACACTGTACAGGCCTTTCAAATATTAGCATGGCTGCGTATTCTTGCAGAGGCTGGATAACAAACAATGTAGACGAGGATAGGGATGCCATCATACCTACTAGCAGGCAACAGAAGTTACAACGCTTACATTTAATATACAATCGTCCCCACGAGGTTATAGTCCATGGTAGGTTGTCCTGCTCGCAAGTAAGCAGAGTCTTTTCGAGCAATGACTACATGGAGCAAATATTCCTAAAACTTGATGCGGTTGGCAAGGCAGTTATATCGCTTGTCTGCAAGCGATGGGCTCAAATGTTCGCACTAAGGCCAGATGCGCCTCGATGGGCTGCAGATTACGACAGGCTCCTACAAAGAGAACAGTTTTTTGGTGTGACAACTACCGTTCGGGGTGAAATTATGGTTTCGCGCAGGTGCAGATGCTACTTAACCAACAACAACCTCGTGAAGAGACTGGTGCATAGTTTCCAGGCGCAGGCAATGAACACTACACCTCATTTGGACATTACTGGTTCTACCTCTGCAGAAACTACGACCGCCTACATTGCACAATTTGGTGAGGAGGCTGTAAACACAGCATAGGTAATAGCTCTGGGCCTACTTGGTACGCTAGATGTTATTGTTATCGAATGACTTGGTTATCAATGTACATAACTACGGGTACTGTGTGTATGTGCTACGACCTCGTTCTCGTTGCTGCATAGACATGCCCTTGTGAAACATATTTAAAATTGTTTTGAAAGAAGCGCAAGCCGGACAATATCTTCGTTATGGACTTAGTAATCTAATGCGCAGTGTTTAGAAGGAAATGCAAGACTTTGCAAACGTTTGAAACACAAGTACCTCAAATTGTTTTCGTTATTTTATTGAAAGCAAAAGGTATCACTGAATCTTAGAGTTTTATGCGGGTGTAGAGGTTCGTGGAGGGTGGAAAATCATAACAGATCCTTGGACTGTCCTCGCATTTGGAATTTATCGTTAGTGTGTCGTGTGTGTCAATGCCTTGTGCCACTTATCGATGTAGATCAGTTGAATAGCTCGAATGCACAAAGTTGGCCAACGTGATAAGACGGAGCAGTAGACATGCACTAGAGGATAGTGACAACTATTGGAATAGACGGTCTCTTAATACCTTATTGAGAGACCACATCTTCGCTACCACTACATATGCTTTTAGTAACCTTACGTGACAATTTAGTTTCGTACCTGTCTTTTTTAATAAACGTTTCACTTCTATAATAGGTTCGAGACCACTTCTACTCTCATTTTTACCTAGTTTCTCCATAAAATTAATAAGCATATGTCTTCCACCTAGTTTCTCCATAAAATTAATAAGCATATGTCTTCCAGGAGATATCCTTCTGTATGCATTGCACAAGCGATTACGAAGTGTTGTCGCTTGGCTAACTCCTTTCAGACATGCCTTAAAGAAAAAACAAAAACGATAATAGGCGAAGTAGCGATTTATACGGGTCCAACAGTCATAATTTCAGCACTAGACTTTAGAATTGTTGTCAAGGCACTCACGGAGTGTTTTAGCTTCTCCATAACATTAACTATTCTCTTAACTACCTAACTGACCTGACATTAATAGCTTCAAAACTATCAAAAACTTCCCCTTGTGGACCGTATCTTCGGCTTGCTCCTCACGTGACTTGCTCTTCCTCCCCTTCTCTTCCTCCCCTGCTTCTTCCTCCTCTGCTTTCTCTTCCCCTACTTCTCGCTCTTGCGTTTCGTCTGCTCTCCTTCTCCCCTGCGTTCCTCTTATGCGTCCTTTTCGAATTCTGGTGAGTCCAATTTAGGGTGTAGGGTCTAAATATCTTTACACTTTGTCTGGTTTCTCTTCCCAATATGTCCGTTTTGGGTTCTCTATTTATAGATTTAATACTTCATGATGCTAAAGCGGCGTGTGCAATATTATGCTTGCTCTATAAAGCGAGGTCCTCATCTGGTAGTCTCGAGTATGTGTGGCCTTTGAATCCACTAGCTTTGACTATTAATGTTTTTGGTTTTTTCCTGCTCTGCCTAAGATTGTGCTCCCGCTGTTCTCGTATTATCATATAGATACATGTTGATTCCATTTACGGTCATCATTCTTCTGCGACTGTCAACCCATAGGAGGGCATAAAGTAACAATTGTTTGTATGCCCCAGTAGTAGATAATAATTTAATGACGTTCAGGATGAAATAATGGTGGCGCGTCGTTTACACAATGACTTGATCTCTAACATCCAAACCCACTGAAGAGCCAGTTCCGAAACGAGACGCTACGATAGCAAAACAGATGGACACGATAAATATAAATAACTCATACAACCTACTACATTGCCCGAGTACAATCTCAGTAAAAACCGATGCTTTCAGTTTTCACTTCGCGACATTGTATCTCTTTCATAAACATTTCACCGATTCACGCAAACGTTTACGGAGTACTCCGTCCGTCTCTCTTCTTCTGCGTCCCGTTTGGTTCATGCGTTCTTTCTCCCGCGATCCTAAACCCTCCATTCTCTCCTGCGCTCTTCTTCTACGTCCCGTTTGGTTCCTGATGAGCCCGCTTCCTTTGTAGTCATACATGTACTGTACCACTACACCCTATTCCCATTATCCATCAAACAATTTGTTCAGTACCCCTTTCAGGTTTACGTTAGACTGCGAAGATACGGTTGCTGCTGACCCAATAGACGTTTGCTCAAACCTACTTCTTTCATCTTGGAGCTCCGCGCGCGGAGAAACAACTACTGTTTTAAAAATTTGGAGACTACCACATCACTCAAAATATATTCTCTATTCTCCGTGAAATTGATAGTTCACAAAACCCCATGATCTTATGAGATTACACACACTATCCTTTAAACCTCACAAAAACAGGCAAGAACTGCCATTTTGGCATCATGAACAGTTTTCTTGATTACAAGCAACTCAAAAACTGAATCTTCATTTCCGCTACAAGATTTTTTAGTCAACTATACATCATTAAGAACTAATGAAACATAGTACATAGCTACTGCCTTAATAATGGATGTCGATGTCATGATGTATGACTCGTAATGTCAAGAAAATAAGATTAATTACCTAAATCATAAATTCCATATCAACCAAGACAACACTGCGACGTCTACAATTATAGCCCAAAAATATCAACTGCACACAATAAGCATTATGATCAAGGACCATAAACTAGCAGCTGCAAATCTATAAATCCACGTCCATTGATGCTCCATTTAGGCCTCTAACAGAACGCAAAATTAAAGTGACATTTGCTGAAACCACTGGGCCTTTGTCTATCCAACGATCCATATTCCTGAATGCTTCAGATCAGAAATTTTCTGTGTCAAAAATAGCTGTCAACCAGTCGTTTCTTTATGTTGCTATAGATTTACCCTTTATGGTGAAGGATGGCCACTCCGATGTTGCCGAAAAGATGATGAACCTTGCAAACTGCGCATTCTGTCTTCTCTTAATCGTGTAGTAAATGACGATTGTTGTACCCTGCAATTTAGAATATGAAGACCAGCCCAACAAAGCTAAGACATCCCAAACCCAAATTTGAAAACTAGGCACATCATAGCCTCAACAGATTTGGCATTAAGAAACTAGTAATCAAGGGTGTGATTTGAAGGGAAAGGGAGTGGAGGGATTTGGAGGTAAGTGAATTCGTGTGAAGGGCTTTGAGGGGGTCGAATCCCTCTATCTCCTCAAAGACAAAATATTCTCTCTCCAACAAAGAAGATTTGGAGGGAAAGAAGACAAAATATTCCCTTCCCTCCTATTTGTCTATCCAAACAAGCCCTAAAAGTTAGCCTCGATAGGAAAAGGGAGCTAGGGGAGGGTTGTTTAGATAACAAATGAGGGTGGAGGGAAATGGGGTGAAGGATTTGGAGGGGTCCATCTTCCCTTTAACAAGGCAAATCAAAATCTTCCTCCAAAGAAAAGTATTGGAGGGAAAATGTATCCAAACAATTCATTCCATTCCCCTCCCCCTCCCTTCCCTTCCCTTCCCTTCCCCTCGCCTCCCTCCTGTTTTGGTATCCAAACAAGCCGTAAGAGGCGATCATAATCGAAGGATGCTGTCAACAGAACCAAACAACAAAACCTTAATCCCTAATGCATTGTACTAATTTCGCCACAATGGAAATAATTCAGCGCATATCTGGGACAGGAACAACTGAGGGCTTGTTTGGATTTGAAGGGAGAGCAAGGAATTTTTGTTTGGTTAACAAATGAGGGTGGAGGGAAGTGTGATATTGGGGGAGGGGAGGGATTTTGGGGGATCTATTCAACTTCCTCCACGCCAAGTGTTAAAACCTCTCCACCATAGAAAAGATTTGAGGGAAATTATACCAAAACAGCATACACCTCTACCTCATTCGCCCTCCCATCCCCTTCCCTCCTACTTTGATATTCAAACAAACTCTAATTCTCTTTTCTCATACCTAGGTGAGTTGGCAAGCTTTGACGTTTGCTGAGTGACAACCATCGAGGAAGTACTGGCAGGTGGAAATTCTACAGCCTGCAAATCAATTGCGAAGATCATTAAAAATCAGATGCAGTTTCCTTCTGAAGCATAGAAAAGCTAACAAAACACTGTTAGATCTAGAACACTAACACCACATTAATGAGTTTGAAGTAGCACATCCAAATAATCAATTTTCCAAACTCATTAGCTACAGTTTTTGCAAAGTGTAGCTTGCGATTAGCAAGTGAAGAAACATGCAAAAGTAAAGAGGTGGAGAATTTTACTTTTTTTGGAAATATAATACTCAGAAAAATGTAAAAACAAACAAATCTCTTTACGCAAGAAAGTAAAGAAACACACGTCTCTATCCATCTCTATTGATTGCTCTCTACCACTCCACACTACGAAGTCCAGACTACTTTCGTGCCTGATGACCTTAAGCCGCGCAAGCAAAATTATGTTGATGAATCAGGCGCTACTATATTCCTTTCACTCCTATCCAGGGTACTTCCATATATGCTGTAGACAACAAATAGGAGATTTTAAAAAGCGTCTGATGTAAGAAGACAAAGACAGTCAAAACATATCATCTTCAGAAACTTTGTTTCCACTTTGTCCTCCCACAACATATGCTTTTCGATTCAATGTTGTCAATATTGCTTTCAATAACCTTATCATATTTTTCTTAAATCTTCGGCTACCCTAAAACCCTAAACACAAAGCTTGCAACTGAAATTACAGCACAATATCTCATCCAAAAAAATTCTAATTTATTGGCCAAATCTTTCAATATAAACCCCTACTTAAACTAAATTTGCTTCGGTTGTTTCTATGAAGCAAAATAAATATCTTAAAGCCAACGAAAATAGAGATAACTGCTCGATAATTCTTATCCTAAAATTTACTACATATATATTCCGTAAATTACTTTAAATATAAGTCCCAGCAGCCTATGATGACCCCTTGACTAAATCTAAAAATAACAGCAGAAGATACTTTTTTCAGAAATAGTATTTTACAACTGTATTGTATTACTGTCAAGTATCAACGAAATGTCAAGCAGCTCTTTTTATCAAGACACTGGTTGCAGTCCAATATCGATATATTTCTTTCACCATGGCAAACAAAATGGAATAAAATTAAATAGTATTGTACCAATCAAAGCTCACCTCTAATGTACCTTCACTCTGTAGCTTATCATTTGAAGGCAGGTCATCAAACTGAGAATTTATGTCATCCCAAATAAATCCATTATCAACGGGGACAGAAACCTTATCATGTCGGTCTGCTACGCCTGAATGTGCAAGATATGCTTTGTATTTGCCTGCACAACAAAAAGAAAACAATTTGCAATTCAAATGTCTTGAAGTCCCTAATGTAATCAAAGAACATGCTAGAATGAACTAAAGCAAATAAGTCATTGAAGCAATCTTCGTAGTTGAAATTATGCAAATAGAACAGGATTCTTAAGGCGAGCCAATTCAATTTTTACTAAGACAGACTCAAAGAGTCCATGTCGGTTATTTTAGGCGACAGCATGCGACAAAGATGAAAAGAGATCTGCAAAGAGTCTAGAGAAGAGAAAGACTAGATTATTCATTTATTTGCCATGCTCTGCTACATCAGAGTTAGTGCAACACATAAGACACCTTATCATGTGCCAAAAATTCAGCCACATGGAGAAGAATTCACACAAACAAAAACACCTAGAATACAATCAGTGACAAGAACACAAAAAGATGGTGTCTCACAACTGTCACAAGGTTCTTCACTAAATGATAATCTCTACGATTCTTACGATTCGCAACATATTCCATATTTGGCAAATTCATTAGGTTTGCTACATTTCTATAATAGGTAGGTTTTGTTTGTGTTAGTTTTTTACTTTATTGTGAGACCCACCATCTCCACTTACAACCTTATTATTTGTGCAAATAGTAAACGTTGCGAATCGGAGGGAGTAAGACATGATAATGCAGATGAAGGGCGATATAGACGTGATTCTACAAACCAGCCAAGGAATGAAGAGCATTCTCAGCAGCCTGTTGTTGAGCATCCTTTCTAGTCTTGCCCATTCCAACACCAATCTTCTCGCCTGTGAACAGTACCTAAAGAAAGTAGAGGGGCCAAAAAAAAGTTTATGTTCACTAAACTGGTTTATCGTCAAAAGCTACCTAATATTTACAACATTCGAAAACAAATGTCTAACATCTTACTTTTTGCCCAGATGTATCTAAAGTTTATATTTCTTTGTTGAGAAGTGCCAACTAACTTTTTTAGTCAAAATCAACTCAACAATTAGGTTTGACTTAATGGAAATCATGATTCTTCCGAATTTAAAAAAAGGTAATCATTCACAAAACAATAAAACAAAAGGTAGTTTCTCACAAAAAAAAAAATCACGTTTAGTCAACACCGGAAAGTTGACTTTCGGTCAACCCGAGATTAGATTTAGGTAGTTTTTAACAAAAAATGAGAATAAAAGGCAGTTTAAAGCCAAAACTAAAATAAAAGGTAGTTACTCACAAAACACCCTATATAAAAGATAAATTTTGACAAAAAAATCCTAAATAAAATATTCAGATATTTAAAAATAAAAAAACTACTCAAATATAAGCTAGTGAACTGATTTGCCCTAAACAATCAACATACGTCCAACAAGTTTAATATTACTTTCACTTATTTAGGTTACTCACACGTCATGCACCAGAAAGAGGAGAGGAAATTCACAGCCCCTCTTTAGTTTAAGCGAAGCAGTTTCCCCAACTTTTTCCCCCCTGCATGTCTCCCTCCTTGTTATCCCTTCTCCAAGGTTTTTTTTATTACAATCCAATTGCTTTTCCCTTTCTCTTTTTGGTCTTATTTGACACAATTAAAATTCAATTCAAGGTACTCGATCAATCGGCGGTGTCGTGATGTATCGTTTCCCATTTTGGTGTGTCAAAACACATGTCTAGTGCCATGTCAACTACAGTCGTGTTAGAAAGGAAAAAAAATGGCTAGATGAAGAGTCAAACTAACATAATATTCCCTCTATTTCACTCAGTTAGCTCCATTTGTTATTAATTGGAATATGCAGTTCTTTCTGAACTAAAGGTGATTTGAGACAAAGATGTGTAATGTGCAGTTCGCACTAACCTCCACGGAGAACTGTAAATCCTTACTTGTGCTTAGAACGGGCTTGAACTCAACCTGAAAAAATAACAGGTAAGGTCTTTCCTCAACGTTGACCAGAAATCATTTTTCACTATTACAGGATTAGATTTCACAAACCTTGGAACAACATCTTCGGCCAATTTCTTGAAGCACACTGATAGACAAGCCTGATGGCATTGGAGTTACTTTGACAGAATCGCAAAATGTTTCTTTATTATTGGCTGTCATTGGGTTCAATGAGATAGCAGCTTCTGCAGGACCTGTTCAATTTGTGGATGAGTAACCATAATTAAAGAAAATTATAATCTAGTTACCTAGAACTACAATTCGGTAATGGATAGTCCGATTTTGAAGCAAAATTTGAAATACATCTTCAGACAAGTTCATTTTACAGATCTGACCTTATGATTCATAGTTACCTCATGTAAATCAAATTTCAGGAACACTTATTGACTGCCAAATCTAATGCAGTTCTCACTTGAATTCTAACAGCGGTTAATGGATACTTATAACAACTCTGCGTGGTTGTTTGGTCAACAATACAAAACACAAACAATTGAAATTCATGAGAATTGCGATAGTGGTTGTTTGATCAGTCAATCAACACTTTTTTTGCTGAATAGGTAACATATATGTACCTGCTAGTTCCATAGGTGAAACATTACACTTTTGCAAATCACATCCTTGACTGGCCTGCAGTTAGACAAAACTACAAGAACTAAGAATGATTACACAACATGTGCATTAGAAACACAAACCAAACATAAAACTAAGCATGACAGTAAGATGTAACATGCATATAGTATCTAAAATGTGTGGGGACAAACCTCCTTAGTAGTGCCAAATGAGGGAGTAGATGGAGCTGTGCTATGACAAAGAGAATTTGAATAAACTCGAGCTGCATCAGGTTTTGACACATCAGATTCAAGGGTACGCGTAAATAGTCTTGGGTGTCCTCTACTGCTATCTTCAATCGACCAGCCAGTTTGCGGTATTTGAGACGGTAATCTAAGAATAGGAGGATCACCTGAGGCATTCCTCCCTTCTCTTTTAGCTGGTACTCCAAGTAGACCTTCTAATCATTAAGGGACATAAAGTTAAGATAAGAGATGTGGAGTACAAAACTATACACCATTCATTTTTATTGTCCCCATTTTACTTTGGTGGCAACAAAGTTGTTTAAACAATTTATTTATCCACATATACATATATATATATATATATATATATATGTACAGATAAATTTAATATTTGTAATGATTGATTTATTAAAACCAACCATTTTTATGATATTTGTAAAAAAAAAAAACATAGGAAGTAGTGTACATCTTGAAAAAAACATAGGTTCAGAATTGATGTTCATTTGACCACCAAAGTCAAATGAGTATAGCTTAAATAAGCAGGAGATAGTAGGTAGCTTCTCAAGTTAAAAGAATAGATATTAAATAACCATTTTTGTGAGGGGAAAACATAGATAGCCAAGTGAAAAAGAATCAGGCTTTAGTACTTTGCAAAGGCATGGTTGTTCTCAATGGATTAGCAACATTTGAAACAGATGGAACAGTCTGCTGGGAGTTTTCAAGCCGCATGTCCAAGTTATTTCCAGCATTGTTATCTGAATCCACGGCACTATCCTTCAAAAGCACAGAAAAGTGTCAAATATATTTTATAACTCTAGGACTGAAAATCAAGTCCAGAAGATTGGACCCATAGAGAATTAGCTTAATGACTGACTAAGTTCAACCAATTAAGCTCAATGGACACAAATATAAAATAGTGATATCAACAGGTAAAATATAACAGGTTACCAATTGGGGTAATCCCCGTTCAACTTCTGCACCAGCAATGCCTTCGCTGATGGGAATGTTTGTGTTACCATTCAGAACAGCTCCTGCCTCCTATACAAAGACCTTAAATTTGAGGATAAAAAATTACAATAGCTTAGCAAAATATTGAAAAATACTAATAAATTGTATACCTCCGGTATCAAATAATTGCTCACATCAGGTGGTGAAGGAACATTGGACATATCATCCTCATAAAACAGCTCAGAAATTTTTCTCAGCAAGTTTTCATCAAAATCTCTGTTACAATGGACCATGCATAAGGACAAACTAAGAAAACAATTTCGAGCTTAAGGTATTTGGAGCATAGCTAAAAATATTATCCACTAATTACTCACTTGAAAAAGCCACCCCTGACATTGCATGCAACATTTCTTGCTACGCATAGGACTGGCACAACATTAGCTGTCTATTGGGAAAAGGGAAAGATTCAATGTTTGTTAGTGTCAAAATTTCACTGAAAAAAGATTTATTCCCTATGACCCGAAAAAGATTGACCACTTTCAATTAGTATTCATTTTTTAAGAAAATGAAAGGAAATAGCTATAATACTCTCTTCACCCCCAGGTAAAGAAGTGGCACTCACTTTTGGACCCTTCCAACTTGCACCTTTAATAGAGGATTAGAGGCTATTTATCTACAAGTAGGAAGATTATAATCTAATGTTGCTTAGCATGGAGTGATCAATTATTTTGGGACAAATCAAAATGGGATAGTGATCATACTTTTATGAGTATGTATTACCTCAGCTTGCGGAGCATAATATGGGGTGAATGCAGGAACCACATGCACCCGTGGCTGGTCCTTATCCTCCCACACCTTTAACCTGTCATCTATCACCATGGCCATATTGGGATGACAAATTCCATCTTTAAAGACGTTTAGCAATGACTTTTTTGATCCTGATAAGTTAACAAGAAGAAGATCTCATAAATGGGGACTACAACACCATGAAAAAATCATCGTCGATGAGACATGACTCTGTCAAGCTCATCCTCAATCAAAGTTCAATCGTTCAATCTATATAATGATTGACATCACATAAGGTCCCAAATTTAGCTGAATGAAGCAAAAGAACAAGGAAAAGAAGAGCCATTGATGTATAAGTGAGTAGCAAATCATAGATTAATTATGCAACGGAATAAAGATGTAATCTTTGACTTGAAATTAAAAGTGACTAGGTGTCTAAAAGAGACATTTTTGTAGCTAAAAGGATAGTATGTAATCCTGCAAGATTACAGTTTCTGTGATCTCACAACCTCGCAAAGAATAAAGACCAAAGAAGAAAAGATGATTTTGATCTCGCAAGAAAGAAATAAAGAATTTAGAACTCGCTAGTTTATAAGCTTAACAAAAAGTATTGAATACTTAAGTTTATTTCGGAATTGAATGAATAAAACAAACAATTATTTTTAGTAAAACTAACTCGATCTACTTTAGGAGTAATGCAAGGTTGCCGCTACAAGTACATTATAAAATGTGTATGAGATCGATCACTTCTGCCAAAATCTAGGCTCTCTAAGTAATTTCAGAGTAAAAGAAAGGTGAAAGTCAATGAGTCTCTTTACATGCCAGACCACTCGTAGAATAGCTCATCCAGTATAAAACATACATCACTCAATAACAATTTGATAAATATACTTCCTCCATTCCATTTGATTGTTTGCATTTATTTTTTCATACTTGCCAACGCACGTTTTCTTTTGTCTATATCTTTAGTTATGTATTTTTAAAAATTATAAAAACTTAATACTTATAATGTACTTGATTAGACAATTTAAACAAGATCCCACATGACTATATTTTATCTTATATATTATAAGTTACATTGACGATTTCACTCACCTATGAATAGTGTCCAAAAAGCAAATGCAAACAAACAAATGAAACGGAGGGAGTATTAGGTTATAGGCTTAATACCTGAGTTTCTAACTTTCCAATTTCTGTAGCTTCTTATAAAATTATAAGTTGGATTTGCCTCTTACAAGCCAGGGGTACCATGTGCAAAACTGGAAAGATAATGAGGGGAGGGTATTAATGTTGCCAGGGAGCACAGTCATCCTATTCATTTCCAGTTTGTTGTACACTTCCAAAATAATGTGTGAGGATGCAGTCTCTCTGTAACAAGTGTTAGAGCTGACTTTTAAGCACAAAGATTAACTGGCGAAGTGCAAGGTGATTGGATGGATAAGAAGGCTTTTGTCTTTTATTGGACAACTTCGTAGTAAGTGTTTTTTTCTCAGTTATTGGCACTGGGGTACAATGCATGGTTCAAAATCTTGGCCGGGCTGTATCGTATCGGCCGTGTTGTATCGATTTTTCACTCTACCAATACAAGATATCGCCATCACCAGAGAAATCACCGACAATAAATGTGATCTGCATCGGCCGATTAAGGACCAATTGTAACGCTACCGCTATGACTAGGACTCATACCTTGAACCATGGTGCAATGAGATCTATTTACGTCCATGCCGTGAGAAAATGAGATTCTCCCCTCATCATTCTCTTGTTGTTGATGTTTTATGTACAGTGATTAATAAAGCGAGTAACGTTAGTGAGATTGAGGATCACAGAATTAGGAATTGGGAGGAAGCAAAATCACCCGAGTCATTTACAGTTTGCTAATGACACATTTTACTTCTAGGCTCACAAAATAACAGTGCACTATCTCATTTACAGATATTTTGAGTGGGTTGATGTAACAAAATGCAGCATTGTTAAGATTAATGTCGATCAGCATTTCTGAGTTGCGTACATAATACGACCCTTTCCATAGGCCCACGTTTTGGTTAAATTCGTGTTCATCCACTTATCTTGGAACTAGTGTTTCCATCTTTTGTGAAGAGAGACAATATCCTTTATTTGGATATTAACATAGGGGAGGGGAGGGAAATGGATCCCAAGACAAATTACTGCCCTTTCAACAAAGAAAATATTTGGAGGAAAAGTTCCCCTGTTTTCTTCCATGTATCCCCTTCGACTCCCCTCCTTTTCCCTTCACTTTTAGGCTTTGTTTGGATAATAAAATAGGAGGTAAAGGGAAGGGAGGGGGAAGGAGGGAAGAGAAAGGGAAGGAAGGGAGGGAGGGGGAAGGAGAATGAGGTGTGAGTGTTTGGATATCATTTCCCTCCAAATCCTTCCAATGTTGGTAAGATTTTGATTTGCCTTGGAGGAGGAAAAATGGATCCCTCTAAATCCCTCCCCCTCCATTTCCCTCCATCCCCATTTGCTAACCAAACAAGTGATCCTACATACCTTACTCCCCCTCCCTTTCCTTTCCTTCCAAATCCCTCAATCGAAACACGCCCTTAATATCCAAATTCCAAATACATGCCTAGAGTGTATATGTGGCTAGTTAATTTATGTGCAGCTAGTTGGTTGAAAGGGCATATTCCTCCCTATGAGAAAGGATCACATTAATTAGCTCTTCCATTCACTCGCTGCCGCACTAATTTCTTGCTATTCAAAATTCTAACAAAGGTAGCTATTTGTAGGAAAAAGATTATGAAGCATATGTTGTGGTTCAAGTCTAGTCTCTAAAAACATTATTTTTGTGTGTAGAAAACTGTTCAATATTAGGGACACTTATGCCACCCACTTATACCCGTGTGATTATTCATAAGAAATTTTCATCATTAAGGAAATTATCTTCGCATTAGAATTCTATTCTTTAGGGCTCCCTTGGGATGAGGGTAATATATCGGATGATAATAGAGCTAAAATGAACTAGAAATGGAGAAGATTAGTGCTTGGTTGTGGCATTTTATGGTGTAAAAGAGATAGGAGGGAGGAACAATTACCACCATTGGGGAGTAATGCATACTTAGGGGGAGAGGGGAGTAAAGGTCCCCCCAAATAGCCTATATTACCCTCATTTTCTCCATATCCGCTTAGCATTATCACTACTCTCCGTCATTTTCTAGTTCATTTTAGCTCTATTACTCCCCGATACATTACCCACATCCCAAGCGAGCCCTTAATAGTACTCAACCTAGAGGTGGAACCCTTGCGGGACTACAACTACTCATACTTGTCAGTAGTTAAATACGTCTGAAATTCATCCACTTCTCTTTCCACACGTCGTTTACTAGATAGTTACTAGGCTATTCATACTCGTCCATTATTTTCCTTCTCTATATTCATCAACTCCTCCTTCAACATGTTGCTTAATAGTTAGGTGATGGATATCGAATTTACTATTGGGTATTCTCTTTTAATAATTTTACTATTGTTCCATGAAATAAAATCCAATCCAAGCTGGAAACAATATGGAAAAAAGAGTGGGTGGCTTCCTTATACAGTACCATACCTGACTTGACGCATACAACTCGATTTGAGAGTTGGTTAGAATGAATCAAGTTAGCCTCTGGATCTAGGAGCCTCCACATCTCTAAAGCATAATCTCTCTCAGCCATAGTGCACACAAATACTTGGAATCTTTTGCGCCCCCTTGCTGTCAAATAACTTCTCAAATCCTCCCAAGCTGGACGCAGTCTTACCAGTACGCTAGTATCACGGTTCTGTCAGCAATAAGGAAACCGATGCAGAACAAACTTAGGGGACGTTTCGTTCAAACAATAGAAACAGAATGGAATGGATTCTAAACCGGGGAGGTATGGAGTTAGAACCAAAACTTATTAGTACTCGTTTGGTTTGGTTGATCCGGGAATGGATTCTAAAATATTAGTACACGGAGTATTTATTATTACCTCGGGATTAATCCTGGTGAGAACGATGTTTGTTTGGGGGAGTCGAATAACGGGCCTGAGAAGCCTGTCCTGATTGTTGTTGTTGTTGTCGGAGGAAGAGGGAACCTCCTCAAAGCGGGCCTTAAGAAGAGTGGCACCAGCATCAGTAAGAAGACAGTCACTGTCGGCAAACTGTTTAAGCAAAGCCCTGTCGTCGGCATAGCGCTTGAGCTCGGCCGACATCCCGGAGGCGCGGACAGGATCCCCCTCCCTGGCAATCCAGCCCTTCAAGGCATCGATCCGATCCTCGAACGACTTCATGGTATTCGCGACAATGAGCGTCTCGTCAAGGTCGAAGACGATGGAGAGGCACCTGGGATTAAGCATCCCTATGCAGTGGGAGTAGAGCAAGGAACATGGCCCCCCGACCCCGCTGTTAGGATTGGGAATGGGAATGGGAATGGCGTAGCACCAGAAGCAAGGGAACTTCTTCTGCTTACTGGGCATTGCCACCAAGTGAATCTCCTCGGTTTCCAGAAGCACCACCGCCGTCTTCAGCTCGTAGAAGCAGGACGCGTGGAGGTTCAGCAGGTGCGTTGCCGGCTGCTGATCGTCTGACGACGGTTCCAGTTTGCAGCGGAGGGAGTAGGGGGAGATTGTGTGGAGGATTGACAGAGGGTGGCACCGCTCCGAGATTGGGGAAAGGTGATGGATTCGAATTTCATTCTTTGGGAACTGGAAGAATTCTTTTGAGATTGGGATTGGGATTGGGATGCTCTCTAATTCGCCTAAATATGTTTCGCCATGGTACACCACTGATTTCACCCCTATCTTCTTGCTGCTGCTGCTCATCATTCTTCGATTTCAATTTGAATTTGATTTTGATTTTGATTTTGATTTTGATTTTTATGGGGGTTTCATGGGAAGAGGGGATTTGATTTTGTATAGCAACTGCTTTCTGGGTTCTGCCCTTCTCCAACAGCACGTATGGAGTGGACTATGGAGGAGGAGGAGGAGTCCGCCAGTCAGAGGTCTGGACAATTGGAAATTAAAATGATGAATCGTTTGAGCCTTTATATAGACATGGCAAATGAAATCAAATCCGAAAAATCAATCGAAATTACCTAAACACCTCACCATACAATAGAGACACAATCTTGGAAGAGACGGTCTCAATAACTTATTGAGAGACTACTCTTCAGTACCTGTTCTATTTGTACTCTTAAATGACAAATTTATTTTGTACCTATTTGTATAAGAAGCGTATCCTCTTTGTATTTGTATACCTACTTCTATTAGGTTTGGTACCGCTGTTACTTTCATTTGTATTAGGTTTGTTACTACTGTTACTTTCATTTGTATTTAGTCTCTCAGTAAAATCGTCTCTCAGGAGACCTACTCCGCTCGAAATATGTAAGTTAACATCATCCAAAACCTGAATTAGTTTGAATTGTTTCGAAATTGAACTGCATTTTCAATATGTGAAATAGACCCAAAATCGAATCAACTTGAACTATTTTAACTTGAATCGAAATACACCTCAACCGATATCAACGTGTATAATTATGACTAAAACTTAACCTTATGACCCGAAGTGACCGAATGTAATAATTTTATTAGAAGATTACCATAATAATATAGCAAGGACAATTATGGAGTTTAGGTTCAACATTTCTTAAGCCAAGAACGAATATATACAAGAATTTTCATCTTCACTAATGTTGTCTTCATAATTCAAGTAAGTTATTGAGAGACCGTCCATTTCTAAATTTTGTGATTTAATTATGCATAACCATTGTTATCTAATGATGAAAGCCCCCTCGGACACCCTCTGAGACTCTGTTTGTCACTTGTGCAGGAAAAGGTCGCCCTAGCCGAGCCAAGGAGGTCTAGTGTACTGGAAGAGAGAAAGAGTGAAGTCGGTTCAATCGAGAACCCAAAGAGCAATTGACAAGATGATCAACACATTTTATATCGTATTTTTATAGTCCCCCGATACCTATTTTTGAGCTTTTCTTCTTCCTAAATTATATGTTTAATGTCGATTTCTATTAGAAAGTCGATACTGCCGATTCTCGTGCTATTTTGCAGGTTAGGTGCAATTTCGAGCATATTTAGGAGTAATAACCCGGATAGCCGAGATGAGAACGGAAGACGAGGAGGAAAACGAAAAGCTGAGAAGCAAATGAGAGCTCAACCACGAGTTCAGCTGCACCCACTCGATCGAGTGGTGCTAAGCACTCGATCGAGTGCCTCATATTCGAGCCCAACTGGACTGCATCAAAGTTTTGGGCCGATTCCTCTTTTCAGCCCAAAGACGGACAAGATCTGGAGCAATTACGGCTCCACTCGATCGAGTGGCACTGCATGCACTCGATCGAGTGGCACTGCATGCACTCGATCGAGTGGCACTGCATGCACTCGATCGAGTGCGTCTGACTCAGGCCGCGGATTAGATTCTAATTCTTTTAGAATTTTGGGCCTGTTTTGAGTCCAACTGATTTCTTTTAAATCAGTTGGAGAAGGAGATTGTGAGACATCCTTTTTCCGATTCGAATTATTTGGTACATTTAGTTTTAATTTGAATTTGAATTTGAATTTCAGTTTTCTAGTTTTAAATCTTGTCTTAATTCATCTTTTGTTTTCGTAGTTATTTTGATTTCAGTTTTTGCTTATTATTTGTTAGTGTAGAATTATTATCGCTTTTTGTAGTTTAGTTCAATTCGTCTTCACCATGTTTATTTGCAATTCATCTTTTGTTAGTTTAATTACAATCAACTAGTCGTTTTACCCGTGCACCGCACAAGACTATGTTGTTTTATGTCTTTCGTGATTAGTTTCCTCTATTTACCTTATTGTCCAGCCAATATTTATTTATATATATTTTTTGAAATCTTACATCTTTGCATTGTAACTTTATTTACTTACAAAGTCTTTGCAATATGATAAGAAACAAATGCAATAATGCATTATTTGACGTTAATGCGATAACTCATTACTGATGACCTATTGGCCAGGGTGGTACATTTTTCAGACTGTCTCCAACTCAGTTTGAGTTTGTAGGAACATAAGACAAAATGATTAAATCAACTCAATTACATAAAACTACTAGTTGCGTGGCCGCGCGCGATGCGCGCGGTGTCCGGGGTGGCAGTGGTGAGGTGGGTGGCCGTGGGGGACGTCCGGGCAGCTTTATGGGTATAGCTGGGGGAAACCTGTGGTGCAACGAAAAGTCTTCGTGCAGCCGAAGCTGCAGATGTGCGCGTGGAGTGTAGGGATTGGCATATTGGTCGAGCGAGACTGCAGCCGGACGACGCAGCTTTCATGTAGTAAGAGGTGAGCCGCCACACCCGTTGGGGCACATTTTTCATGAGCGTCACCCGTGCAGAGAGTAAGGGAAACAGCCACGGAAGCATGCTCTACACGGGAAGCAGATAACCAGGAACAAGCACTTCTTCATAAAACCAGAAACGTAGCTGTTACATGCAGTCACTGATCAGACTTTTTCTGATGAATCATAATTCCAGACCAAAATTCTAAAGAGGCCGACATAAACCAAAACGAGAGACTTTTTAACCCTGTGCTGCTAAAACACTAAATCGGCCGAAAGCAAAGATGAAGGTTTGTGGGCGATTCTTGCAGTGATTCAAATCTGTCACAGAGTAGTGTGCGGGTGATTCTTGCCGGGTCTTTGTCGCCGCATGCATCTAAAGCGCCAGGTATATGGTCATAAGCTGGCTACAGAAGAAAAGGATGAGAGGAAACGCAAGTCATAAAATATGGTCATTCAAAAACTAGCTACCATACAGGCATTCACAAAACATAAGTGTTATAACGGTACTCGTATTAGAAAATATTACTCGAGCTTTTCGATTTCATCTCCGTCAATCAACATTTTGGTTGTTATATATATTGTTGACATTGATTCATCTGGAACTTCATCGTCATTTTCTTCAGGAGTGCACTCAATAATGTATAATGTCCAGGTTCGGGTTACTGTTTGACGCTAGCTGGAATCTATGTAGTAGTGTCCTAGCGTGCATGTTATCAGTCAGATAACACCGACATCTCCGTGAAACTTCTTTAGAGCCCCTATAAATGGACGTCATTCCATTACGGTGCACTGGTCGCGGCCTTTTATCGTAATCAGCATTCCACCGAGGCGCATCAGTACGCAACAAACAAAATTGATCCCACTTCTTGCAAACCACCGACACATTAGCCTTCTCAGTGTTAGAAGGGAGTTTGTCAAATATCTTTTCCATGCAACGCAAAAACATAGTAATGCATCAGAAAGCAAAAACATAAAACACACTCTTCACAAAACAAACATTAATACAACAAATATAGACAACAAACAAGCTAAGGACCTTCAAAATGCTTTCTTTTTTTGTGATGCATAATAGCTTCCTAGTCCTTGTAGAATTTCGGGTATAATTGCACCCACTTCTTTGACAACGTTGCAGTGGCAGATCTACAAATGGTAGAAGAGATTATGTTTTTTCCGTTGTTATCAAGGAGAGCGATACAATTCTCAATGCTAAATTAAAAATGTGAAACGCTATGACTCTCCCATTAGTTTGAGCTATATTACCGGACTTTATTGTCTTTTTCATTAGATGTAGTCCACCCACCTTTTCCATATCTCATTCTCCTTCCTCTCTTTCTCATTTTTTCCCCACCTATCCCCTTCCTCAACATAAATTCATCCTTAAATATGACTTTCTTTTTATCGTCTAGTTCACAGAGCGTCTTGTCCTTTTAACTCCTTTTACATTGCCTCCTCATTCACTTCCCTTTTCCTTCTTCCCCCCTTAATGTCCATTCTCTTCATATTTCTCCTTCCACGTCTACTAAGATCAATTTTCCTCCTCCACTTTCTCTCATTCTTCTCCTTCCCCCTCCTGTTTGTCTTCTTCTCCTCGTTATCATATAAAATTCATTCTTAAACATGATTCGTTACTGTCATCCAGTTCAGTATGAGCATCACTCTTCACCTTCTTCTACCCCTTTTCTGTCACTCCTCTTTCTCCTCCACCCCCTCTACCTCAGTGCTCTCTCTTCAGATCCTACTTGTCAAGCTACGAAGATTAGTCTTCCACATTCACATATAACTTGCTTTTGTTATTCAGTTTAGCGAATGTGTTGACCCTTTAACTCATTCACCCTCTCCTCTTATTCTTTCCCTATCTCCCTCAATATTCCTCTTTATCCTTTCTTCGTTCCCTTCTTTCACCCATTTTTGTCCTTAAATATGACTTACTTCAGACCATACTTGTCAATCTACTATGATTAGTCTTCCATAATCTCATGCTTCATATCGGTGTCATTTCCTTAGCTCCTTTTAATCCTCCCATTTTGAATCCCCTTCTTCTATGACGTTCTTTCTTTTCATGTTTCTCTTTCCCCGTCTACTAAAATTTGTTTTTTCCCTGCACCATCTCAACCACATTCCCTTCCCCTTCCTTTTTCTCCTGCACTACCTCCACCACATTCCCTTCTTCTTCCCCTTTCTCTCATTCTCCTTTTCCTCGTTACTTAAGATAAATACTTAAATATGACTTCTTTGCATATAATTTAATGAGAATGTCTTCTCTCGTCTCCTTCTATCCCTACCATTTTCACCATCTCCTTCGATCCCGCGCTCTCCCATCTTCTCTCCTCCTCTAACGTTGCTTCTATTCATGTTCTTAATTCTCTATTTACCTACTAAATCTATTTTAATCTTCTCCTCCTTGTCTTTCTCATTTTTTCCCCACCTCTCCCCCTCCTCATCATAAATTCATCCTTAAATATGTCTTTATTTTTGTCGTCTAGTTCACAGAGCGTTCCCTCCTTCCCTTCTTTCTCATCTTTTCCCCACCTCTCTTCACTTTTGTCGGACTACAATCACAATTCTTTTCCCTGCTCGCACCCTCACACATTTCTCCTCCATCTCCCTGTACCTTAATGTTCTTCTTCTTCCTAACCTTAATCGTCAATCTCCTAAGATTAATTTTTCATATCCACATGTTTCACATCACCATGTCCTTCCCCTTTCCCTCATTCTTCTTAGCATCCGCATCGTCATTATCCAGATTCAATTACTACATACCACTTGATTTTGTTATGTCCTCCAACTTTCTATCTTCTTCCCACTTACAATTTCATCCAACTTCCTATCTTCTTCCCATTTCATTTATTTCATTATTTGTCCATATTTTTTCATTATTATCCATTTATACACTAACTTCAACCTTATTTATAGGATTTATTTCATCAAATTGGGGTCAAACTATGTTAGTTGGTTGCGAACGTCTATTTTGGTTGTCTTGGTTCTTTGGGAGTTTCTCTCTTTATGTTGATCTTCAAGAATATTACGTTAGTGATTTTGATTTTGGTTTGTTGTCTGAAATTCAGTTTGCTCATCATTGTTTCAGATGCCAAGTTTGTCTTCTCTTCCACCTTTTCAACAGGGTGGCGTCAACATGTTACCTATCATGTACCCGACACTTTCTCTTCCTGTCATGATTATCAATCTATTAAGATTAGTCTTTCACACCCACATGCTTCACATATGCAATGTCCTTCCTTTCCCCTCCTCGTCATTTTCTAGAACCAATCATTACATATGAGTATATGCCTTATTTTTGGTATCTAGTTTAGTGAGTTTGTTGTTCCCTCAACTTATTCACCCTCTCCTATTCTTCTCCTTGTCTTTCCCCGGTATTCCTCTTTATCTTTTCTTCTTCCCCTTGCTTTTTTTTTCGTCCTTAAATACGATTTACTTTTGTAATCTAGTTCAATGAGGATGTCGTCCCCCTAACTCCTTCTACTTCTCACATTTTTTTAATCGTCTTTTTCTTTTGACTCTATTCATCTTTTTCTTTTAATATGAGTTCCATGACCAACGAAGGCCCTCGATTGCCTCCAGCTTACTAAAGTTCATTTTTTTACGAATCCTAGAGATCTAAAACCAAAGTTGTGCTTTCATAAGCTAGGCCACTGTGAAGTAGATTCTAGATCATTGACGATTTCAATGGCGGGATTCTAATTGTTGCAAAATGGCAACAAGTCCACACATCAAACACGAGAAAAGTCGAGATCCATCAAAACCTACCACCATATATAACCCACATTATACATATCTACGCACCGACATAAAATACAAACATAAAACTCGACTCGAGAAGTATAAATCATCATCTCACTGAAACGGAATTTGACGATCAATGCTCAATTGCACAGAGCTCAGAAGTAGCTAAGCAATGTCGATTTTAGTATACATTAAAGTAATAAATTTTCAAAATTCTAGGTCGAATTGGGTACAATAAAACCACCACCGTGATCTGTGAAAACCGGAAATCCGTAATCACAATTTATAAACAGGAAAAAGGTGGTAGAATCAAACAATAGCAGCAGAGCGGAGAGAGATTTGGAGATTAAGTTCATCCAAAAATATAATTTTAAAAAAAGAGTGCAAGAATCACAGACAAAAATACGAAGAATAAGAAGAAGTTACATGATTGAAAATGGTGCAGGAAATGGATTAAGGACGTAGTTGATAAATCATCAAATGCTGAATGATAAAGCAGATTTGATTGATCAAAATTTCTGTGGAAAGGCTTACAAGCTCCATGAGCAAAATTGCGTGTTTAATATAGAATCACAGCCTATGATCTTTTTAACTTTTATCGAACATTATGTTTTTTTCTTTGACGTGTCCATCAACATTGATTTTTTACATCCTTTCACGGCCTTACATAAATTTTAGCTTGTGCACATCCTATAGTAATGAATGAAATATAAAGTACTGTATTATGCAGTTATTTATGATTATTCTAAGGTCTAAAAGAAGTTTTTTACCCTAAAGCAATAATATTAATAAGATCTGAATAAAAATTCTTACTCCCCTTGTCTTACGAAAAGAGTCACTAATTTTGTAAGAATTAAGCATAAAAAATCAAATTACATGGAATTCTGTACACACTAAATAACTACGGAGTAAATAAGTAACCGAAATGAATTCAACATGCTGCAACATCCTATCCACCATTTTCACTCCCTCCGCTAACCTAACTATCTCTCTAGATAATCAACGTCTTCATACTTCATACCATCCGATCTCTACCACTAATAATATTTTCCTTTTTTCCAACATTCCATCTCGTCTTCTCCCCCGATCACTTTGTTTTCTCCTGCCCTCAACCAACTCCTCAATCCTTCTATAGGTATCCTACGACAAAAAAAACACACGGAGTAATATATATAATTAGAGTTTGTGAGGAGGGGGTGGAATTCATGCCCACTTAATTACTCCTAGTGGTGTACTAAAACAATTAAGTGACTAAGTGTAATCCCCTAGAAATTCTAACGCAATACAGTGGCGGAAACACTGTAGAGTTGAGATTAAAACACACTGACAAACTATATCTTATTAAAAGAAATGGTAAGTCAATACAAAGGCCTCTTTTTACAAAAGGGCTAAAAGTAAAATCTTCAAACGGGTCTATACAGATCCATAAAATTACAAGAATGAAGAGAGAGTAGGATCCACGCTACTCGCTAGCTCACACCCAAAACCCAGCAGCAAATACCTGTCATGTTAAAAACATAACAGCCACGTCAGTGGGGAGTAACTCGGACGTTCTCCCAGCCAAAATATATCATATGGAAAAAATAATAGTGTTACTATATCAAAATAATTAAAATGAGAAAAACATTAAAACGATATAATAAAAATAAGTTTTCAGCGAAACTTAAAGCATTTGCAAACCTGCAAGTTAATATCAATCGATAACAATATTCAAAAATGGCGTTATGGAAATCAATCAGTGCAACGGAATAGACTTTCACTAGGATAATACTCAAACTAGCTTCGAGAACTTAGTCAAAACAAATTAGACTTCGGTCTCTAACTAGGCAACTCAACTATAACAGGACTGCGTGCAGCGAGGTCCTGGCTTAAGTAATGTACACCCCTCCTGGACACCAACCGTAATCCAGTTCAACCCGACGGCGACTTACACAATGCGATATTTAAGTTTAAGGTCAAAATATACACACTCCTGAACACAAACCATGCTCAGTTCAACGACCAATGCGTCTCAACATAGACACACCAGCTTTATAGTTGATGGCAAAACGTATACCCTAGACTGTATTACTCTACCTATACACTTGTCCTCATTCCATAACTCCAAAACAGCCATTATCGATATTCAAAAGTAAATATAATCAATATAAATGATATGGATAAAAGGAATAACCATTTTATATAAAAAGGAAAACTTTCTATAAATAAAAACTTACTAATTTTAGAAACTTACTTAAAATAGAAATAGTCTTACAGAAAATACGTAAGTTATTAAAATAAGTGAAATGTATAAAAATAGCATTTCTAACAAAATTAACATTTTATTATTATCGTCGTTATCGTAACTTTAATATATTTCTAAATTCGTTACTCAAAATATAATTAAAATATAATAAGTCAATATATAATATTTTAATAAATAATTAGGAAATCGAGTTAAAACAATAAATTTTAGAAAAGAGATATTTTAAGAAAAACGATATCACAATTAATTGAATCAACGAGTTTTATATATGAAATGAATTTTAGAAAGGTTTCAAATTATTTTTAGCAAACAACTTTTATTAATAAATAATACGAATTTTAATAAAAATAGTCAATTGTAAACAAATAAGAAATTATTAGTGAAAATAGACTCGACTAAAAATATATTTAAAACGAAATCGACTATTTCTTCATTTATTAGTATAAATCGTAAAACGAAAATTAATTTATTAAACAAATATACAAATTTCGATTAAGATATAAAAATATGATTTTTAAGTGAAAATTATAAATTAACGAAATATGACGAAATATGAAATCGACATTATTTAGTTACTAGTGTTACGATAACCAACAAATTACTATAACGATCGTAAATAATAAAATTACTAACGATTTATAAAACGATATTGAAAACTCGTAAAATATTTATAAGGCACAAGATTTATAAAAGAAAATAATATTTTTAGCAAATAATAAATAGCTAAAATTAGAAAACCGAAGTTAAAGTATTTACTACATACTACTACTCAAACATACGATATAAAATCGAGTAACGTCCTAAAGTTACCTTGAGTCGATATCCGAAGCGATCACGTTCTTGTCCTTCTTGAACAGTCCAAGCTCCAACCTTCAATATTCCTAAAGTCATCTCAGAAACTGGTTCTTCATTAAAACTTCGATGCACTTAGTCGAGTACTGATTGGAAGAACTAACTTCAAGCATTGATTCGATACACACACAGAACACACGAATCAGAGAAGTGGAACATCGAACGAATGGGAACATGATATCAGCAGCCACCCGCGAGGACAACCGCAACCGGTACACGTACAAAAGTATCAGCTACATCGAAGACAACAAAAATGAAAGGAACCTTGATGAAAGGATAACATCACAAGAGTAATTGTGTGAAAAGTGGTAATTGAACACCAGAAGACGGACACAACATCAAGAGCAATCGAAACTGATCGACACAGCCATAACGACACAGATTGCAGCAGTAGCACAACACAACACCAGCAGTATCAGCTAGACGCAGCACCAAGCAGACTCGACGAAAAGAAATGAAGCAAAACAACACGGTAACAACGACGGTAGCAGCTGCTAAAAAGAAGAATGAATGGAATAGAACAGAAGGTGAAACGAAACCGAATAGAAGATGATCATAGAAATCACGTACAAATAAGACTTCAGAAAACGCACGCATACGAGTACAATAGGTGCACAGCAGTAGCCGAAAACAGAGAGGCACGAATCAAGGGAGACAAACACGCATAAGCCAAAAACGGTAATGAAACAGTACAAAAACCCACCAAACATCTGCAACGAAAAGACACAGCGCAACAGACGCTAACAACACGAACTAGAACGAGGAAGAAGAAGGGTAAATGGATCACCTTTGACGAAAACGAGCATCAATCTCGACAGTAAAGAACCGAGGGGTAAGGAAGACGGGGTAAAAGAGGGAGTGACGCAGGAAACGAATTGTGTAACAATCTGCCAAGAAAAGCGATGATGATTAGGATTTGTTATGCCAAAATCTGAACCAGAAACACGGAGGAAGAATCTGACAAACACGACTCAAATAGGCAGCGGAAACAAAGGAAAGCAGAGGCGTCAGGAGTCCGAGTCACTGCGGATTTCTGGTGCAACAGCAGCGATGACGGAGATCTTGACAAAAGCGGTGAATATAGAGGAAAGAGAAAAAAAAAGAAGGAGAAGAAGAAGATTACCGTCACGGTACAGGGACAGCAACGAGCAGAAGGAAAACAGAGGCGGAAAACGGACTGGGGAAGAAGAAAAGAAAAAATAAATAAAGAGCAGGCCGCTTGCTTGAAGGGCGTACAAGACGAGGGAATCAGATCGCTAATAACCGGGAGGCATAAGGAGGAAGAACGAGGGATGAATGAAGCGGTTGAGGAAGAATGAAGAGGTGAAAACTGAAAAGGCAGGGGAGGGAAATTATTGAAAAGAATGAAGCGGTGGACAAATATCAGAAAAGAAGGAAAGGGGATGTATGTAATAATAGCAAGGGGACACATACAAAGAGAAATCGGGAAAGGGGATGAATCCTCTCCATTAAATGAATCGGTTTAGAATTACGAATTTAAATGAATTCCGTAACGAAAAGCTGACTGACCCAATAATCGAATTAAAAGGAGTTAATAAAATTATATAAATAATCGGGCCGACAAATAAAGTGAGTAAATAAAGTACTCGAGACGAAAACAAAGTTGATAGAAATAAATAATTAGACGATGAAATAATATTTTCCGATAAATAGTAAATTTTCGATAAAACGAATTAGATTGATTTCTGAAAGGAAATAAATATTTTGACGAAACTTTAAAATAATGAACTTCGAGTCGAAAATAGAATTTCGAGGTTAAATATAAATAAATAAAAAGAATTTAGAATTTAAAATTGTTGGAATAGGTTTTCGATAAGAATTAAATTAATTGTATAAAATAAATAGAAACAAAATTAAAAATATGTTTTATATATAAGAAGTGTTTCCAAGTCAAATAGAATTTTAGGAGTTTGAAATGATTAAATGAGAACTTCATTTTATAATAATTTTAAGAATTACGAGTTAAATCGTAAAAATAACAATACGAACATAAATTTAATTTAATTTAATTTATAAAAATCAGGGGTGTTACACTAAGTTAGAACGCTTTCTTAGATCTTCTTTAACATCTCGACAATCCCTTAGATCTGCGAATATCCTGTTTAGAGTTTTCTGCCCTTTCTCCATTATTTCTAAAATATCTCGACAGTTGATGCCTCAAAATGAGAGGTTAAGTGGCTCATCTATCTTGAAGTTGGTGCCTCAAAATGGGAGGTCGAGTGGTTCGTCAATTCTGAAGTTGGTGCCTCAAAATGGTGACTTTTGGTATCATCTACACTTGAATTGTTGGTATATGCCTTTCCATTGGGAGTGTTCCTGTTTTGTTCCTATTTCTTGAAACAGGGAGGGATGTTTCCAAACCCGTTTTGTTCAATGCTCTCCGGGGTGCATAACCAATCAAATGGTAGTTATTACGCGTAAGAGAAACACCGTAAATCCGGAACATTCATTCAGAAAAGTATTCACCGTAATCAGAACCGTGCTCCCTAGACTCAACTTAAACTCTCAAATAATACAAGTGTCTTACAAAAATGACTCAAGTTGTGAGCCAAAAAAAAGTAGTGTGGACGGCCGCAGGCCCATATTAAATACTCCCTCCCTTAAAACCAAACACACCAAAACCCATTTTGCCACTATTCACAAGTCAAGACAATCTTCAATATTCTCGACAATCCAAAAATTAAAATATAGTCATGTGAGATCTTGTTTGAATTATCTTTGTGAATAGAGTAAGAATATCAAATTTTTAGGATTTTTAGTAATGGAAAATGAGAGATATAGACGGTGTAAAATACGTCTCGACAAATGTGAAAAAGCAAGTGGTGTGTTTGGTCATGAAGGGAGGTAGTAATTGATAGCCTCACTGTGGACATGACGTAGGTCCACCCCGACGCGGCCACGCGCGGGTTTGGGTAGGCGAATGAATCTCGTGGTGAGATTGATCTCGGGTTGGAAATTTAAGTCAAAGTTTGGAGTCGCCACCGAATTTTATGGTTATTCAGAACCGTTCGAGCCCACTCTATGTCGTCATGGGCCATACACAAAGTACGGCCCATTTTGATTTCAGAGTTTATGGGGCTCGTCCCTTTGCATTACGATACCGATAGCGTTTACACCGGCTTTCGTGTATAGAATGACTCTCGTGCGCCCAACGGTTTCGGGCATCCGGAAACCGAGGTTCTGAGTAAGGGGTGAGGGTACGTGTTGGGAAGCCCACTAAGGACCCCCAACCCCGCCCGCACTTAGCGGCCTCTACTAAGACATCGTTCGTGTTCGTGTGCGTGCGCTAGTAAAATGATTAAATGATATGCAAACAGCGTTTTCGGCTAAGCATGCGAATTAAATGTGAGCTACGTCATTTTAATGCATCTTGATTCACGTCAAAGTGGTTTAGCATGTGATGTTCATTTAAATAAATAAATGGCAAACATCGAAAATAGAAAACTCGTAAACAAATTACAAATTACACGGGCGGAATACAACCCGGAATTCACAATACAACGAGCAATAAAATAGAATGATCGAATTATAAGCGACAAATGCTAACTAGGAACGGACCCGTATATAATAAATAAAACTAGACCGTAAGTTGTGCAAATGGACGAACTTCGATTAAATACACATAACATTGTGTATTAAACGGTGGACGGAGATATGGAACCTAGACGTGGTGCTAGCCCGATCCCAAATCTCGATGCCTTGTCCCGACTTATCACATCGAAAAATTGGCGTCTAGATTAGTCATGTATCGGATACGACTAAAGAGTCGTCAACACAAGACTAATAGTGAGAGACGATCGATCAAAGTCGTTTAAGTGAAATGATATGCATGAGTTTTGAATAAGGAATCACGTGATTGATTTTACACGTGACGACTAAGTCGTAAAAAAAGGACGAGGCTCGGATGATGAAATAAAGCGCTCGTCTTGTTGGGCTAAAGGACCCACTCGATCAAGTCATGGCATGGACTCGATCGAGTGCGCCTTCGAACTAGCTACTGCCCGGTTTTTGGGGTGCTACTCGATCGAGTGGCCCATGGCACTCGGTCGAGTGCCCCCTGTACGAGTTATAACTCGTTTCGGAAAAGGTGGCTATTCTGATTTATTTACTTTTAAATCGATGGTTGGCCGAGTTAAATAGAAATATGGCATGATTTAAATTTAACTCGGTTTCCAGTGCTATAATTGTGTAATATACGATTATAATACCGTCATCAGAAATTTGTGAAAAATGTTATTATGGGATTGAAAAATTTGATTAGCGTCGAAATGTTGTTCCTCCGTGTCACAACATCGAAACTAATCCTAGCGGATTATGTGATGTCGGTTTTCGCATCAACGGATTCCGTGCTAATCTTAGAAATGGAATCAAACACGTTCAACTATGATCGACCACGATCACGTTACGCCCTTGAGTACATTGGGGCGGCGCTCCTCGAAAGGGTGCCACCTCCGTCGTGACTCGTAAAGGGATTAAACGGACTTTAGATGGTCGTCATAGTCAAACGGGTTCGAACCCGATTTTATTATTATGTACGTATACGCGGTAAATAAATGTTAAATGTTAGAATGAAAAGAAATAAAAAGTTAGTAACGAAATTGAAAAGTTAGTAAACGATAATTAAAATGTTAGTGTTAGTAATAATAATAATAATAATAATAATAATAATAGTATATACATAAATATATAAACATAAAAATAATAAGAAGAGGGGAGAAAGGATGCCGGGGTTTGAATTACACCCTCAACCTACATGCTTAATGGCCTCGGAAACGAACTCGTAATAGCGACGGGAGCGCGGGAGTGTCGAGATATGTAGAGTGAGTTATGGTGTGTGTCTTTGACGAGTTTTATCTCGGGGTTTTGAATGTATTTGTGTGTGTGTGTGTGTGTGTGTGTATGAGTGCCTAGAACTCAAGGGTGATGAATGTTTGAAGGTTGAAGATGTAGTGTAAAATGTGACTGATTTTGGGTTGCCAAAGTGTTGTAAGTGTAAGGTGATTAGGGTTGGAAAAGGTTATGTAAAAAAGTTGTAGTGTAAAAAATTGTTTTTGTGATGGGTGATGATGGGGTATTTATAGGACAAATACCCCGAATCAGGGTCACTTGATCGAGTGGCGCGGGTGCACTCGACCGAGTGCCCGATTTGGGTCTGGTTTGGCGGGTTCATGGCCTTACTCGACCGAGTGAGTGTGAACCACTCGATCGAGTGTGTGTGAACGGAGGAAGTGTAAATAGGGAATGAATGTTGACCATTTTTGAAAGGATTTGGTTGTTGTGACCTGATTTATTTTGTGTATTTGGACGCAGCGTGAGGCTGGTTTCGTCTCGGGATTCGACTTTGACCGGATTTTGACTCGGTCGCTAAAAGACGGTTTTATTTCCGGTGACGGTTTTGACCCAAATTAGTCTCATTTTATTGGAAACGGCCCACTGGGCCTGAATTTGAGGTCGGTTTTGAGAGATTTGCACTCCGCTAAATGACCACGTCGGATACTATTGATTCCGAATCCGTATTCGAGCGTATTAAGTCACGTTAGCGTCCGATCATCATCGGGTGTTTTGTCGAGAACTGCTATAGACACTAGCAGGCAAAATGCGGGTGTCTACAGAGCCCCCACTCTGACTAAGGCTTGGACAAGGCGAAAGTCAGAGTAGCTATCAGGCCAATCGAGGATTACGACCTGGCAGCCTTCCGGTCGGGTCGTTTATAGTCCATTAGACTCGCGTGAAGGGCTCGCCACCCATAAGAAAAGGAGTCATATCTGTCCTGATGACGATAGCTCTGTGGGGAGTCGGACTTGCCTTTGAAGTCCTAGGTGTACCTGTATTTGCACGTAATATCTAGATGAAACACCGACTCATGCTGGGGAGTAAAGTAGCTGCGCGGGGACTTGCTTCTGAAGTCTTGGGTGTACCCGTATGCCGACACATCACGTCTTGGATGTAGCATTCCAGGAGAAACACCGCTTTTGGTGTTCCGTTGGGAAGCACTAGCTGACACCTGAAATGTTAGATACATAGGCAGAAATAGCAGGCATAGTATATAGCAAGATAGCACATAGGAAATACAGTTAGCATCTATAGACTAGTTTGCGCTGAGGGAAATGATTTTTGCTTAGTTTTGAAATCGAAGTCCTGAAAGCAACTAACGTGCTAGGAGATAGGTTTTCAAAATTGAAAGGGGTAGAAAAGAAATATGCAGTTTAAATAGACCGAAATTTGACCTTGTCGAAAAGGATTTTATCAAATGGCTAAGTTTTGCAAATTTCAAAGCAAGAATTTTTAAGAGAGACATACCAACAGACTCGACTCTGGACTCTCGAGGGTTGGACCGTGACTCAGGGGGTGGGCCACCTAAGATGACAAGACTCTTAAGCTGCACTATTCCGTAGCCTAGGCGAGTGGCAACACGGTCGAACATCAAAATGGGAAGAATGTGTAATATGGGGATTGCAGTAGTCTGTAATGAGACTGTTTTTGCATGACAAGGCTTAGCAGTAGCAATGCTATGGTCTAGTACTTTTTTGAATTATTGATTTTGGGGTACATTCCCAAAGTGGGTGTTGCTTCGAGTCCTTGACAGATTCTCGTCTTTGACTGAGCCGAGTACTAGGACACACTATAGAAAGGTGGTTAGATTTTTGAAAGTATTTGGATTATGTGGGTGGATGGAGAACTTCTGCCTAAGAGAAGCCCCCAGGACGACAAAGCTAACTGTTGAGAACATGACAGTGTCGTGACAGGAATGATGGTGCTTTCTGAATTTGTGTCAATATGGGTGGTTGTGCCCTTGTTGAAAGGCTGCCTACGTATTCACGTGTAGTGAAATCAAACCAAGCCGTAGTTCAGTGGATTGGAAGATATATTATGGTGCCTAGTTTATTAGGGCTTTGTGTGTAACTAGCCATAGCGATGGTGTAGGCTAGGTGAATTCCCAATGATTTCTTGATCAAAGGGCTAGAACAGTTAGGATGTTTATCCCATGACTGTGAGCGTTCTCCGGGGTAGCCCCCAGAGGTGGTGTGAACTATTTGGGCATGTTCTATGCCGACCGCAGGTTGAGTTCCCGTGTTTGGGGTTGGTAACTGGTTTGGATGTTTTTGGAAATGTGGTGCCAGGTAGAAAGTGGCTTTGATGTTTTGAAATCTGGAGCTCGATTTTGTGGAGCTAAAGCTTCGAGGGTAAGGTATTGTAATGTGGTAGGAAAGGGGAAAGTCGAATGACTCGAACTTCAATCGCGGTAGGTTGATAATGCGGGATATGATTTCCATGTCTAGCCCTAATGGTTAGGGGTATCCTATGGAGCTTGAATCCTCAAAATTCCGGGCTGTCTCTTAGCCTAGGTCTCGGGAAGGTCTTGAAGGTTGTAATGTGGGAAGGCTAAGTGTGGTGTTAGCTAACCAGCTTGATTGTCTCTCCCCTTTTTGATGGCATAGGTATCGATAATTTTTGAATTGATCGTACCCCGGTCAAGGAGCTTTCATTTGAGTTGACCGTTAAACATGGTCATGGGTTTTTGAATTTTTTTTGTTTTTTTTGGTTGACCTCTTAGCCCCGGTCGTGGGATTCTTTATTTGAGTTGACCGTGCCCCGGTCAAGGGTGCCTCTTTTTGATGATGGCCTACTTTTTTTTGTTTTAGCCTTTTGCTTTTTCCTTGGACTTTTGATTTTTTTTTTGTCCAGTTTTTTTAGCTATCCTCCCCTATGGTGTTGTGGGTGGATATGGGGGTGGGCCCATCGGTTGGATTAGGCTTGTGGAGCTAAACCTTTGTAAGGTGTAAGCCTAGTTGGTGTTTGTGTGAGTGCAACTCGCGATGGAGTACTCTACGGTAAGCATGGTGATTTGGATCTTGGTATTGTCATCATAATTCCGAGCAGGCTTGGTGGGAGTACCGTCCCGAGCTGGGCATAGAGTCACGATGCTTCTTTTTTTTTGCTTCTGGTCGGACTAACGCCTAAGGTAGGGATTGGTCTGTTTTATTGGAGGGGTGTTTATTGTGGGGAGATGAGCTTGCCTCCCGTCTTGAACCTAAATTAGGAGACTACCTAGATTTGTCATATGATTCGAGACCGCTCCTGCTAAGGGTAGTTTTGTGGCTTTCTATACCAGACATGGAACAGGTAAAGGAAAACACGGGTCTCATTTCCTGCAGTCATTATAGATGTGCCTATAATAGTCACGTGCATGTGCTCACAGTGTATGATGGTGTTCATCATGTTCTCGGAAACACATAAGGGAAGCTTATATGAGAAATTGAAAAGGTTAATTTCATTGGATTGAAAAAAGAGGAGAGACTACAGTTGACTCTGACTCTGACTTTGAAATGAGGATGTAGAATATCCTAGACTCGGACTCAGACTTAGACTCGAATCGAATCCGGACTTTCGGATACTTGGTGGGTCGTTTTTTTGGTAAGGTCCTTGATTGGAGGAAACGACAGCTGCCACGACTCGCCTAAACTCGACTTTGCGCGAATGCAAGAGAGAGAGAGAGTCAAACTAGACATGGCCCGGGGTGACGGGCCGACAAAGACTCTTGGACCGGGATACTCGAACGTTGACCTAGACGAGGTAACAATCCTGGCTTGGACTTGACGATGAGACTCAAGCTACATGAGGGTAAGTCCGAAAATGGGGCGACCGTGTTTGACCGCGTCACGTGTTTGGACCAACCGTGGCGACCTAAACCTTTAGGAGACTCGGGTGTTCGTAGCATAGGTAAGACTCGAAGAAGACATCATAAGGACGCCGGTGTATGATGAACGTAAGGTACCCCTTAAGGTGACTGTGGTCGAATGCTCGGGTGGAGGACAGCCCCCGAGTGAGACTGAAGACTCTGATAGGACTCAGATGGTGCGACATCTGAATGATTCGAAAGTGACAAACGTGAGACACCACGTGTAGGACATGACCCTTAGAGCAACCGTGATTGATCGCTCTGCTGAAGGGTAGCCCCCAAGTGAGATTGTAGGTTTTGCTAAGACTCGAGTGTCGGACGAGTGACCCTTAGATGTACGGACCACAAACCTTTTGTTATAGGGTTAAGCCTTGTAAAAGGTTGACTCGGCCTCGAGGAAAGGCAGACGGGGTAAGGGAAGAAACTCGCGATGTAAGATCGGCAGAGTTTCGACGCTATAGACCCTTGACTTGACTTGAATAAGGATAGACCCTGTGATTAGGGTAGACCCTTAAGTTAAAGGACTTGAATTGGGATGACTCGACTAACGGATTGAAAGACGGGCAAAATTCCCCTAGGAAAGGTCGTGGGGACCGTCCTGTCGGAGGGAAAGATCGCGTGTGACTTTCTAGTTAGGACTCGAGTGTTCAGACGAACCTTCCATTTACGAGTGTATGACTCGTGTTGGTCGGTTATGCCTTTAGGAAAAGGCGGACTAGGATGGGGAAGAAACCCGTGATGTAGGATCGACGGAGTTTCGACGCTAAAGACCTTCGACGTATTACGAGAAGACCCGACACACGAATTACGGTAGGTCCTATAATAAGGAAGGTTTTTGAAAAATGATTGAATTTTGAAAATTGAGAGGACAGTCCTGAAATTGGCAGTGGGCCAATAGGACCGGGCATTTTGAAATATTAGAATGGTTGCGAGTAATTTCGCGTTTTGAAAATTGAGGAGGCGATCCCGTCTTTTGAAATTGGCAACATGCCGACAGGGCCGAAGTTTTTTTTTTGAATATTTGGAATTTTGAAAATTTGAATATCGAAAATAAATTTCCGAAAATTTGAAAATCGAAAATAAGATCCCGAAGATTTGAAAATCGAAAACGGCATCTCGGGGATTTGAAAATCGAGAATCGTATCTAGAGGATTTGAAAAAAATCGAAATGGAATTTTGAAATTTGAAAATCGAAATGGAATATGAAAATTCGAAAATCGAATGGTGGATCGGAAATTCGAATTTTGAAATGGACAGCATGCCGGCTAGAAAATAGGCTATTTTGAGTCAAATCGTAAGTCTAAATTTGGCAGCATTCCGAGTTTTTGAAATTGGATATTTTTGAAAGATGCATTTTTGAAATGACGGTTTTTTTGAAAAATGACACGGAAACCAAGTAGCACGTAGTCAAACAAGCATTATAACGACACTCATCTATGCTTTACACTAAGTCTCGGTCGGTCAAAATAGGGTCTATGCCAACAACGATGGCATTCTCGTAAATCAGGACGGACTCCCTAAGCCGAGTAGGTCTTAGGACATGCCGCAAAACCCATACGAGTTCCGCCATCGAAGTCTTTAGCGCACCCATGTAGGAATGCACCGCGGTATAATGGGACGTCGGTCACAAGTAACCGGCCCGGGCAAAATTTGGGTTATGCATGAATCATTAAACTAATGCGCGCACACTAATATACGAACGATTTCTCTTCGAGTCTCACCCTAGGAACCCCGATGACATGTAGTACATCAGGTATCCCCAGTGGAGTCGCCAAATTGTGGACATGACGTAGGTCCACCCCGACGCGGCTACGCGCGGGTTTGGGTAGGCGAATGAATCTCGTGGTGAGATTGATCTCGGGTTGGAAATTTAAGTCAAAGTTTGGAGTCGCCACCGAATTTTATGGTTATTCGGAACCGTTCGAGCCCACTCTATGTCGTCATGGGCCATACACAAAGTACGGTCCATTTCGATTTCAGAGTTTATGGGGATCGTCCCTTTGCATTACGCTACCGATACCGTTTACACCGGCTTTCGTGTATAGAATGACTCTCGTGCGCCAACGGTTTCGGGCATCCGGAAACCGAGGTTCTGAGTAAGGGGTGAGGGTACGTGTTGGGAAGCCCACTTAGGACACCCAACCCCGCCCGCACTTAGCGGCCTCTACTAAGACATCGTTCGTGTTCGTGTGCGTGCGCTAGTAAAATGATTAAATGATATGCAAACAGCGTTTTCGGCTAAGCATGCGAATTAAATGTGAGCTACGTCATTTTAATGCATCTTGATTCACGTCAAAGTGGTTTAGCATGTGATGTTCATTTAAATAAATAAATGGCAAACATCGAAAATAGAAAACTCGTAAACAAATTACAAATTACACGGGCGGAATACAACCCGGAATTCACAATACAACGAGCAATAAAATAGAATGATCGAATTATAAGCGGCAAATGCTAACTAGGAACGGACCCGTATATAATAAATAAAACTAGACCGTAAGTTGTGCAAATGGACAAACTTCGATTAAATACACATTATATTGTGTATTAAATGGAGGACGGAGATATGGAACCTAGACGTGGTGCTAGCCCGATCCCAAATCTCGATGCCTTGTCCCGACTTATCACATCGAAAAATTGGCGTCCAGATTAGTCATGTATCGGATACGACTAAAGAGTCGTCAACACAAGACTAATAGTGAGACACGATCGATCAAAGTCGTTTAAGTGAAATGATATGCATGAGTTTTGAATAAGGAATCACGTGATTGATTTTACACGTGACGACTAAGTCGTAAAAAAAGGACGAGGCTCGGATGATGAAATAAAGCGCTCGTCTTGTTGGGCTAAAGGACCCACTCGATCAAGTCATGGCATGGACTCGATCGAGTGCGCCTTCGAACTAGATACTGCCCGGTTTTTGGGGTGCTACTCGATCGAGTGGCCCATGGCACTCGGTCGAGTGGCCCATGGCACTCGGTCGAGTGCCCCCTGTACGAGTTATAACTCGTTTCGGAAAAGGTGGCTATTCCGATTTATTTACTTTTAAATCGATGGTTGGCCGAGTTAAATAGAAATATGGCATGATTTAAATTTAACTCGGTTTCCGGTGCTATAATTGTGTAATATACGATTATAATACCATCATCGGCAATTTGTGAAAAATGTTATTATGGGATTGAAAAATTTGATTAGCGACGAAATGATGTTCCTCCGCGTCACAACATTGAAACTAATCCTAGCGGATTATGTGATGTCGGTTTTCGCATCAACGGATTCCGTGCTAATCTTAGAAATGTAATCAAACATGTTCAACTATGATCGACCACGATCACGTTACGCCCTTGAGTACATTGGGGCGGCGCTCCTCGAAAGGGTGCCACCTCCGTCGTGACTCGTAAAGGGATTAAACGGACTTTAGATGGTTGTCATAGTCAAACGGGTTCGAACCCGATTTTATTATTATGTACGTATACGCGGTAAATAAATGTTAAATGTTAGCTTGCGAAGAAATAAAAAGTTAGTAACGAAATTGAAAAGTTAGTAAACGATAATTAAAATGTTAGTGTTAGTAATAATAATAATAATTATAATAATAATAATAATAATAATAATAATAATAAAAGGGTCCAAAAATTTTCGATAGCACAGGACGCCGGAGCACGCGCTGCTCCTTTTATTTTTACTCGGCTTAGTTTTGCAATAGCCAAGGGGGTGGGGGCCCAGATAGTATCTCGGCTGCCCACCAATTTTTTGTAAACTTTGTTCTGATTTATCAATAAAATTCTCCATTTTGTATGAAAATAATAATAATAATAATAGTAATAGTAGTAGTATATACATAAATATATAAACATAAAAATAATAAGAAGAGGGGAGAAAGGATGTCGAGGTTTGAATTACACCCTCAACCTACATGCTTAATGGCCTCAGAAACGAACTCGTAATAGCGACGGGAGCGCGGGAGTGTCGAGATATGTAGGGTGAGTTATGGTGTGTGTCTTTGACGAGTTTTGATCTCGGGGTTTTGAATGTATTTGTGTGTGTGTGTGTGTGTGTGTGTGTGTGTATGAGTGCCTAGAACTCAAGGG
Organism: Agrostemma githago; assembly: GCA_958450325.1. Lineage (NCBI taxonomy): Eukaryota > Viridiplantae > Streptophyta > Magnoliopsida > Caryophyllales > Caryophyllaceae > Agrostemma > Agrostemma githago. Next base: position 8,851,577 of record OY288243.1, on the reverse strand, counting down.
TGATGAATGTTTGAAGGTTGAAGATGTAGTGTAAAATGTGACTGATTTTGGGTTGCCAAAATGTTGTAAGTGTAAGGTGATTAGGGTTGGAAAAGGTTATGTAAAAAAGTTGTAGTGTCAAAAAGTTGTTTTTGTGATGGGTGATGATGGGGTATTTATAGGACAAATACCCCGGTTCAGAGTCACTCGATCGAGTGGCGTGGGTGCACTCGACCGAGTGCCCGATTTGGGTCCGGTTTGGCGGGTTCATGGCCTTACTCGACCGAGTGAGTGTGAACCACTCGATTGAGTGTGTGTGAACGGAGGAAGTGTAAATAGGGAATGATTGTTGACCATTTTTGAAAGGATTTGGTTGTTGTGACCTGATTCATTTTGTGTATTTGGACGCAGCGTGAGGCTGGTTTCGTCTCGGGATTCGACTTTGACCGGATTTTGACTCGGTCGCTAAAAGACGGTTTTATTTCCGGTGACGGTTTTGACCCAAATTAGTCTCATTTTATTGGAAACGGCCCACTGGGCCTGAATTTGAGGTCGGTTTTGAGAGATTTGCACTCCGCTAAATGCCCACGTCGGATACTATTAGAGCGTATTAAGTCACGTTAGCGTCCGATCATCATCGGGTGTTTTTTGGGAACTGCTATAGACACTAGCAGGCAAAATGCGGGTGTCTACACTCACACCTAGTAGATTTAAAAAAAATGAAAGATGGACAAGCGAGGGAAGAGGAAAGTGGACAATATGAGCAGAGGAGCTACACTAAACAGCTGACAGCAGCCGCATACCTATCAAAATTTATAGGTAGGCGAGCAGTTACCTTTCTTTCTTATCCAATTTAATTTTAAGATCGATATATATAACTCACTTTATCTATTCTCATAAATAATCGATTGAACTTAAACTACACAACTCACTTTATTTATCGTGAGATCGTCTTATTCGAAAATTGTCTAACTCGGTAATTTTTAGGTGCAGAAATGACGAGGGTAATATGGTCACGTTACGTTAGGGTTGGTTAAAATATCATTAGGAAAAATCATGACCCAAGAAAAACAGCGGATGAGAAGACGTGAAAATTTAGGTGGCATGTTAGGGACGATAATATCTACTCCCTCCTCCCCACAATAATTTTACCACTTTTAATCAAAATGGGTGAGATTAAAATAATGAGTGGAAAATCATAGTGGGGGGAGGGAGTATCATTTTTTCTGGAATCTGAATGTTTCTAAAATAAACTGTCAATTGTAGCCTTGTAGGAGAACGTTTCGATAAAATAAACTACTATGGAGTATCTTCCTTCCGTTTGTAAATGAGTGTCTCATTTCAATACAATATAAAACTTCTCACATATATTTTTCATGAAACGACAATCTTTTACAAACGGAGGGAGTATCTAACAATAGTTTCCATAATTGACTACACAAAATCAAGTACTGTACATCTTGTCCGCGGCTTTGAGTTGTCATTGAACGCGTTTGTCTTTAACGGGCAACTCCTAACCGTTCCTGACCGGCTGATCCGACAACTTACTAAAGGACGGAATGTAACAGAGGCCGCTTCTCAACGCAACTGTTCCTCATCTGTTCAATTCTTTGAGAGGCATCTTCTCTGTTTGCAAGGAACCCACGCCTAGCAAGTTTCTTAATACGATTCAAGTGGAGACCACGTAGTTTGTCATTTATCCAGTGTTGCCCAAATTTCCAAATTAATGGACAAACTGTCATTTGCGCTTGTCGTGCAAACAGGTCTAGTATTTTGTTTGACATAAATCATAAACTTAAGAAATACTCCAAAAGTCTGTATAAATGAAGAGACAGATAGTCAAACAGTATGGTGACCCTGAAGAAGAATGCATCACAAAACAAAACAAACAAAAGACAATACATGATTCTGTAATTAAACCCCAAAGAGCTCAAATCAAAGGAAGACGAGAATGAAGAAGACCCACATAACAAAATACAAGAAATCATCAACAAAAGCAGAAAACCAAAGCAAGCGCGCGATGCGCGCTGTTTTTGAGGCGGTATCGAGTTACTGAAATCGTGAGATTGGAGTATTTTTTTCCTCGTGTGAACCATTTAGGTACGGTGTGCGCTTTGGTGATTAGGTCTATGTCTCTTCCAGTGTGTTCTTATCGCAATCTGTTGGGTTGGGTTTCTTGTACCATATTGAACGGTTCTTTGGTTCCTTTTTTTAACAAATTACAAGAAACCTGCTCGATTGCTATATCTAATTTTGTGTCTCAGTATAAGCATATATTATAGGGTGACATGTTTGTCAAGGAAATTGTATTCAGAACTGTAATGTAATCTCGAGGAAATTGTCAAGGAACTGTTACCAGTGATTAGCACCCGTCTCAGAAATTAGACCACTTTGATAAAATAGAATTAAAACAATTAAAAGGGAATATGGAAATATCTGTTTTTTCAGGAATTAATTGCAAAATGATGGAAGTAATTAGATCAAGACAATAATACGGAGTACCATCGAAAGTGATCAATTTGCCACGTTTTGATTTTAATTTGTGCGGGTCAACAGAGTTGGCCATTTCCCACGTGTCGGAAGCACAACCTAAACTAAGGTTGCTCCTCCATTTATTTTTTTCTCTTCTACTAAGGTTACTCCTGCATATCCCATATTTCAGTCTCCTTCATCTCCTCATTGTCTAAGATTATCCTTAAATTTAATTTGTTTTTGTCAACTACTTCAACGAGGGTGTGTTATCCATTCAACTTCATTTACTCACACAATCTTCGCCCTCTCCTTCCCCCCTAATGCTTCCCCTCTTCCCCTCTTCCTCCCCCTACTTTTCCTTCAACTCATTATCATCATCAACAAAGATTGTTTCTTAAATATAACTTGCTTTTGACATTTGATTCAGTGAGGGTATCGATTTTTCAGATGTTTTTGCTCATCTCATTATGTGTCTTTCTTATATACCAAATTCAATTTTCCTTCTCTTCGTCCTCCATATGCCCCCTTCCCCTTCTTTTTACTCTCCTCGGTTATACTCATCTAAATAAATTCTTAAATATAACCTACTTTTGTCATCTCCTTACCCTTTCCTTCTTCTCCCCTTCTTCCCCTTCATCTTCTTCTCTTCGTATTCCTCTTTTCCTCATCTACTTAGATAAGTGCTGCTCCTCTACACTCACTTCTCCAGTTCTCCTTCCTTCGTTCCTTCCCCTAATGTCTCCCTTCTCTCTGTACTTCTCTTTTTATTTCCTAAGGTCATTTTCCTTCTCTTCGTCCTCTCACACATGATCTTCCCCTGACCTCCTCATCATCAGCGACAAGCGACTTTTCAAATTTAGCACACTTCCTCTACTTTAATCACCAAAAACACAATGACCTGAACAAGGTGCAATTATATCACGTAGTCCCCTTTATTCTTCCTTCTCTCTCCCATATTGGTCATCCTCTTCGATATCCCTCCCTTTTATTTTAATCTACTAAGAACAATGCTCATGTTCCTCCACCTCCACTATATCCCATTCTCATTTCCCTTCCCCTCGCCATCCTTCCTTGTCGCCTCTCATTATGACTCTCATTGGTTTGATCTATTTTACCGAACTTTTATGCCGGTACTTCAATACATCTCACCTCCTCCACATTCCCTCCTCTTCTTTCTTTTCATGTTTCTCGTTCCCCGTCTACTAAAATCGTTTTCTCCTTGCACCATCTTCACCACATTCCCTTCTACTCCATTTTTCTCTTGCACTACCTCCACCACATTTCCTTCTCTTTCACCTTTCTCTTATTCTCCTCTTCCTCTTACTTAAGATCAATACTTAAATATGACTTGTTTGCATATAATTACGGTAACGTAGATTGATCATCCCGATTGAAACTGAATAGATTGATCATCCCGATTGAATATTTTAGCTTAAAATTTGAGATTCTTGGGTTCGGTTTGATTACAACGTTTATCAAAGTGATGTATTGGAGTAAATTTTATTGATTAAGTTATTTTTTTAATTGGAATTTGCTGTTATGTAGTTCTCAGAACAGGTATGGCTTCACATGGCCATGGTCTACCAGCAGTCTTGGGTCCATGAAATTATTGTCACTTTTAGGTTTCGAAATTCGGGTATAAACTTTAGAACAGATATATAAGTCTCAACTTTTGCAAAAACGCTTGTCAATCTAAACACAGCTAAATGTTACTTAACCGGTTATATTTTTAAGACGGACACTGTGCAAAAAAAAAAATCAATCGTTTGTGTTTTGTCAACATGAAATTAGTAATTTAATGTGTTTTGGATAAGAATCTCAAGCTACTACTTTAATTTTCTTATTGTAATCCTCAGAATATTAATCCTGAAAATGAGTGGGTGCTCTAAATTTGGACCATTTTATTGAACTTATCATCCAAAATTTTCTCGAAAATTAGAAAGTAATTTTACATAGGACGGAATTAAAAAATAAAATAAAATACAATTTTTTGTGATTTTATAACGATGTGGAATAATCGCATCTGCGCTTTTCTTACACCATAAATGGCAACGGGGGTAAGTGTTGTCGGTCCCCATCTTCCACCATTCCCAGGCTGCTCACCTTCTTTGCCGAGCTTTTGTGTAGACACCTTAGACCCAGTTGATGTCTGCACAAGGAAATTTAAAAACGACTGTTAACAATGGTATATACTTGATTAGTGGGGACTCAGTTTAGACCTGTCAAATTTAGAAAATAGTATTCTACCACCAGTTGTATGTACAATCAACCGACTGAGCGTGCATGTATACTTTCTGAGCTTAGAGTTGAGTTGAAAGTTTTTGAGCAAAACAATCATGTGCTCTAGCTCGAAAACTTTAAATTAAAGCTCAGAAAACTTACAACAAAAATCACAAATGCAATTGTACATAGAGTTATGTACAACTGGTTGTATAATCAACTCATTGGTCAAATTTTATTTGACTACTTAAATTGAAGTATGCTAATGTAAATTGAAGTATGACTACCTTCTCCTTAATCTTGGGTCCCTCCTCTTCATCGTCGTCGTCATCATCATCTTCATCCTCGTCTTCCTCTTCATCATCTTCTTCGTCTTCGTTGTCATCACCGTCTTCGTGATCATCTTCTTCTATATCCCCAAAAAAAAACAAAGAACGAAGGTAAGATGAGGAAAAGGGAAAAAAAGAACACGAAGGCAAGACGAGGACAATCTACCTAAAGGAAAAAAACGAAACCATGATGATAAGTGTAGTTTGTAGTGCCTAATTTACTGTATTTTGGTCCCATTTTCCTTGTGGAATTGCTCCTTGGGAGCGGTTTATGGGCTACTTATGCTTCCTTTAGCTCGTTTTAGGTTCCCGAGACCACTCATGAAGAGTTGGAGCGATTCCGACTCAATACATACACCTTTTGGAGCCAACGAAGTGAAGGAACGATCACTCGATGCCTTGGATTCGACCCCGAGACCTTGGGACCCAATCCCGAGCCTCCGAGACCCGATCGCGAGTCCCGAGAATCGATGAGAAACCCATGAGAACCAAGGAGGGACCAAAAAGATCATAATGGAGGCCTACAATGTCCTTCCCGGGCGGGATGATGCCTTCCCGATCGGGAAGGAGTGCACAATTGAAGATGGTTCTGTTTTGAGGCCTTCCCGACCGAGAAGGGGGCCTTCCCGACCGGGAAGGGGTCCTTCCCGACCGAGACCAATCCTTCCCGACCGGGAAGGGTCAGATACAGACCCGCGTCACTTGTTTCATCTCCCTACTCATTGTAACCCTATATATACCCCTCCTCTTGTATTCCTATGTTATGTTCTTCATTACCCATAAACCCTAGACTACTTTACCATAGTTTAGCATAGATTAGTGTAGATTAGTCGGTAATTAGTCCTTAATCTTAGTTTAGCTCTTGTATTAAGGGAATTCTTGAAGAATCCAACCAAGATTGACAACCTTGGGTGATGTATTTGGGTTTTCTCTTTTATGCAAGTTTTTCCTTCTTCCATTCATCTTGTTAGTAGGTATAATCTTCTTTTTCCTTCTCTTAATCTTGTTTGTTCTTTCAAGTTTCAATCTTTGATTATTGTTTATTGTTCTTGATTGTTCTTCATGGATGTTTTTATGTTTGTGATGTTTCCTCTTGTTTTTGTTAATCTTAGTTTGATTATGAGTGATTAGATTCCTTGTGGGGTTAGTAGGAGGATTAAGTGTGGATTATGGATGATTAGGGCTTGATTATGGGTAAAGGGTGAATCTTTGTTGTTAGTCACATGTTGGGCACACTATGTGTTTGTTGAAATGCTTGTTTGAGTTGTAGTGGCCATGCTTCTCATGCTAGTCTTCCTCTACTCATTGTTTGTCTAGTATGTGATTATGTTGAGAATAGTCTTAGACACAAGAGTGTGGACTAGGGTTTAGACGCGAGAGCACGAACCCACCTTGACATCGGTCTACGTAGCGAGAGCCCGGACCCACTCTAGCAACTAGGAGACACCTACACCCTTGATTACCCAAATCATCCTACTATGCTTATGAACCCGACCTAACCCTACTCTTTCCTCGTTCGATTTCTTTAGTTCGATAGATTCGTTTAGCCTTAGTTGTTACCCCTAGCTTAGCCATAGTCTTAGTTCATTCCCTTCTTATCGTTCTAGTTTAGTTTAGCGTCGAGACCTAGTCAAGTCTTTAGGTGGAACTTGGTCCAAACCCTCTTTACCGTCCCCGTGGATTCGACCCTACTTGCCCTAGCTACCCACTAGGAATAGTCGGTTTTATATTGATCGGCGGGACCCACGACAAATCCTCCCATCACAAGACGAGGGAAATCTACCTCACAAAGTCTTCTAGCTTCCGCTTCTTCAAAAAACACGAGAACTCAAGGACATACACAACTGTTTCAGCATCTTTGCCCACTCTCCTCCTCCCTTCACCAAGCACAGACAACATACTATCCAGATCCAATCGATTCAAATCGATAGAAGCAGTTGCGGGTCCAGTAATCCGATTCACGACAATCCAGTAATCCGATTCACAACAGAAACTAAAACCGAACTCATGTAGTACCCGACTGCCAATGAAGCCCATGAAAACGATGTAGCCAAATGCCATAAATACTTAACAGCACGAAATGGTAAAAAACATATCCAAAGAACAGCAAAATAGTATTCCAAAACAAAGAACAGCAAATGCACAGAAACCTGAGTTCAGTTCAATAAAGGATCAAATTAACTGCAAATTCTTCATTGCCTATTACAAGAGCAATTGAACACCACCACCGCCAACAACAACACCAACGACTACAAGCATGAGCATTAACCCCTAACAACATATGAGTATATAACAGCCATTTGGGACCTCAAATGTTTAAGGGCGCGACTGCATATATTTAGATGTATATTAGCAGAGCACAAACTGGTATGGTAGCAGCCCCCTTCTAACCACCCAACAAGTACAACATTAAAACAATGGAAATCAGATACCTTGGCAGAAGGTTCTCCTTGTTCGCATTGGCCGTCATTTCCGTCTTCAAGAATATATTCAATAAGAAGGCTATAAGCAGCCTCTTCAATGAAAGCCCAACCTTCATCACCATACACCTACAGTCCACTTGATTTATCAAAACACCCCACAATTCAAAGGGCAAGGTACAAATTTCCAAGAACAAATGCAAAAAGACATAAAAATTTCAAGAATCAGATAGCACATACATTCAACAAATCCCTGACTTTGCGATGAACAAATTCAGGAGAATAGCCCATTGGTTTCAAAGCATCAATTGCAGCATCCATACGCGTAAGACCCACCTACCAAGATTACACAAGAATTACATATAACCCACAAAAAATCGAGTAAAACAGAAAAAAAAATGCGAACAATAACTCACCTTTTTATGTCTTGCTGTAGGCGCCATCAGAAGCAGCCGCATGATTTGAGTATAGGGGAGCACTAATAAGAAAACATCGACAATATCTAAAACATTATAAAATATATATATAAGACGAAAATTTCATTGTCGTTATTACATAATATTATATCAAAAAAATATCATCAGACGAGGATTCATATTTTGAAAGCGCGTTACCATTTTTCAACTTGTGCAAAAAAGTCTCTCTCTCTCTCTCTCTCTATATATATATATATATGCTATACCTTTGCTTTTCATTACCGTTTTTACATTACTAATGTAATGTCATGACGAAGTTTAAAAAACCTCGCATATGAGTTCAAGAGTCGATAAAGGCTAGTATTTTTTAGCCCTTTAGTATATCTACTATGAAGTTCCTAAAAGGCAATTATGTTGGAAGCACGAAGACCGAAAGGAAACCGAATCTACTCATGTTAGGCAAGTGGGTCAAGTTGGTTAACACAACTGTTTCAAAGAGGTTGATGATGACAACAAAAGGGTAGCCTGTAAGCCTCTATGACATAACAACAATGATGATATTTCATCGGGTACATAAGTTGGCATTCTCGAATTGTTAAAGATGCTCCAAACCATTTCACAAAAAAAAAAATTTACAGGAAACAAAAGCAAAGATTGGTGAATAATCCAGAAAATCTCCCTCGCAAAAATGGAGAAACAACCAACAACATGATCATAACATTGACACAAATCTGGGTTAAGTTATTCCAATTCCAATAATTCTAGCAGTGGACGGCGACATACTGACAGAAAAGTGATGGAAGAGGAAAGTGGACAGTGACAGACTGACAGCAGCCGCCTGTCAGATTGGCAGACTGACCTGCTGTCAGATTGACAGACTGGCCTGCTGTCAGATTGACAGACTGGCAGACTGAAAAGCTGGACGTAGTCAGGTTTTTTTAAAAAAATTGCTCAGTTTCTGCTCAATAAATCGAAACAAAATATCCAACAAGAAACTCACAAATTGAATACAGTCAAAAATCCAGAAAAAATCACACATTAATTAATGAATTAAAAGAGGAAAACTTGAGCAGGACCCAGAAAAATATAATCAGAATCAACATAAAAAATGAATTCGTGGAGAAAGAATTAAGAAACAGAGATAAAAAATGGCGGCTCACCAATCTTAATAGAAGTGGTTCGTGGAGAAAGAATTAAGAAATAAAGATAAAAAATGGCGCCTCACCAATCTTAATAGAAGTGATACGAAGACCACAAGCCTTAAGAACGACACTTTCCTCTCTCTCTCTTTTGTTTTGCATGGGTGTCCCCTTTTTTGCCACTATGACCATTGGTAACTTAGTACCATCTTTGCTTGAGACAAATACCTACAAGAAACGTTTTAGGGAAAAATGGTTTTCTGGGTGTTTTATTTGTCATTTTACATAAATAAGACAGACAGATTGAGGATATATACCTGAGCAACCTGAAACTCGGAACGATCAAAATTATGGACAACAGTTCCTCTGAATATTTTCATCTCTGGAACATCAGCTTCTAAATCACATTCAAAGATCAAGCCAGGGGACAGGAAGCTCGTAAACCTAAAAAACACGACATTGTCATTCCGCTCTGCAAAGATTTCATCAACTGCTCCAATGCCTAAGGGTAAGTGATGCAACAGAGAACCGGTCTCAAGATCTCTCACTTGCAGAACGTGTTTCACGTCGCTTAAGTAACAGACAAGCAGTTGGTTTTGGTTGACAGCTGTGGCCGATTCAAGAACATCCTTCTCAGATTCAGGAATCACATCAGTCCATATGGTTGGAGTATTCAAGTCAACACGAACTAACTTGTATCTTGAAGCATCCTTATTAGTTCGGAAAGTGAACACAGCATCATCGTTCGCAACTACACTATAAAAGGCGTCAAAATTATCCACGAGCTTCATGAAAGGAAGCACATCTTCTACCCCCTTGAAACCTTCAAGGCCATTAGACAGACGGTTCAAATCTAAATAGTATACTTTGTTCACCACATCAGCGCCTTTTGTCATATAGATAAGAACATACTGAGAAACATAAAACAAACAGAAACAGAACTTTTAATGAATCCAAGTCGTGTTTTTTCAAATCCTACACTACGAGGATGACATACAAACAACAATTACCTTCCGGTCATCAGTGACGACAGCCTCAAACATATATTCTGGGTTATCAGCGTCTTTCCAGCATAAAATATCTTCTGACTGGTCCGTACCAACAAAATGGTAAAACAACTTTTGGTTGATGTTGGGAGGTTCAGTTCCCGCATCTCTTTTTTTTAGTCCGAGTGTCCGACATTACACCAAAGATCTATTAGAACAGGAAAAAGCACACAAATTCCATATTTATGTCATTTTTACAGATTCGGCATTATAGTAGACAAGCCCCATTCCGTTCATTTCAGCCACGTTAAATTCGTTCGTTTGAGTTTTGTTTAGACAAATTCCTGGTCTGAACAACGATACAGTCACGGTGAACAATACATTAATGTGGATTAAATGTAAAGCAATGGTAGAGGCTGCAGCTCACTTGGGTGGTGGAAAATGGCTGTAAAAGAATCCTTTACTGTCATTTGTCCATTTGATAGTACTGAACTTCACCTGCAGCTAAACAATGCTCACCATGTCTGAGTACTACTAAGCTACTCCGTATCAAACACGTTCGTAATCATATTCTTAGTAAACACTCACCCAGGATAAAGTGTCGGGTTTAACAATCCGTTCTTCAGTTTTCATTACATTGATTGTTTCCCAATCGCTCCCACCCAAATTCAACACATAAGCAAAATAGCTCGCGTCCTCGCTCACAGAATACGTGTCCAGGGATACTGTCCCGTCTTTGCTAAGTTGGTTAGGATCCAGTAAGACCTTTGGCTTCCCACGCAATTCCTCCTGCGAAAAAAAACGGAAAGCGAAGTAAATATTAAATATCGAAGAAATTATCCTTCATCTTCGATTCTTCGGTTTAATCAAGCAAACAACTACTGGTAAAAGATCATCGCAAATGCAATCATAACGGAAAAGATAATGCACAACTCGAAAACACAATTTCAATTATCCATATTCGGTATGAGCTCGACTATCTCATTCATCTTCAATTCGATTCTTAGGTTTAATCAAGCAAAAAAAAGTAAAATAAAAAACGAAAATCAAGGGAAAGAGAACCCTAAAAACTGGAGAAGAAGAAGCCTATAATCTCATATCCATAATCTGCAAGAGAAAAAGAACAAAATCAAAAACTCAAAAACGAAATTCAAGGTAAAAAATCCAAAAATCAAATAAGCAAGGGCAAAGCAACCCTAAGAACTGAAGAAGCAGCTCTATAATCCCAGATTGACAGTCTGAAAGTGAAAAAAGCAACATCAGGAACCCAAAACGAAATTCAAAGGCAAAAAAAGGAAAGCAAAGACAACATAACAAAAAGCGGAGTTCCAGAAACGGAAATCAAAGGAAAAAAAAAGAGAATTAATGGCAAGAAAAAGAAAATCAGGAATCAAAACGAAGAGAAAACAAAAGTGAAAAGCAAAAAAAAAAGAAAATCAAATGCAAGATGAGAAACAAAGAGGGAAGAGAATAGGAAGAGCAGAGAGAACGAAAATAGGGAGGAAGAGAGTGGCGCAAGGAGGAGCACACTATTTATATAAGGTTTTTTTTTTTAGGGTTTACTGTAGCTTACAGTAACTCCAGTTTCTCTCTTTTTAAAGGGTAGAGGATAAGATGTCATCCATAATAACTAATAAATCTATTTTTTTACTACATCTTGATTTTGATTTTGTTTCTTCGTTCTTTGTTTCTCTCTCGCCTATTTTTTTGGCTATTTATATAATGACTTTTTTTTTCCATGACTTCTATTGTTATGGTTTTAAGTATCACTTCCAACCTGTGATGCATTTTGGGTGTGTTATTAGTTTTGTTTCTACAATATAAGCAATTGTTTACTTGCCCTTCTCTTAGTTTTTTCTTCTCCTTTTAACTCGTGTACTGTGTTTACCGCAATCTCTAATCCTCTAGCATGTTTTCCTAAGTTGTCTTTTTATGGTTGCACCTATAAAACATACTCGTCTCCCTCATTAGGGGCATTTTTTTGGAGTATCTTCAGTTAGTATTTTTGTTGGAGTACTTTTTTAGTTAGTATGTTATAGATAAAGACATAGAGTTTGTTGTTGTTGGGTCATGATCTTTCCCCTCCCTCGTTAGGGGCAATGTTATCTTTTCACGCTATAAAGTGCCGACAACCTGACTGAAATGTCGACGACTAAGAATAATACTCGATCTTTCTTATTACCTTCCAATTTTCATCATTCTTTTCTATAATGGTTAATTAGTTAAACTTGGTTGGTCTTTTTACTTCTCATGTATTGTTTTATTATTATTTTTTGTTAATAAGACATGCACATTATTATTATTATTATATGAAGAGACCTTATAATGTCGTAAACTCGTAATACCTTATTACCTTCGTAATTTGCGACTTTTAATTTGTAAACGTGATGACAACCACCTTGCTATGTACATTGTACTGTTTTTGACGATTTCTTCAGTTGCGCACTTGTGTGATGCTTGAGGTTCATGCTCTCTAATTAATGTTGAGTCTACTATTGTTGGTTAAGGAATGATTATAGTGAGAGAAGATTAAACGAAATGGAAGCTGAAGAGGTTTAGAGTAAGATACTAATATTCTATGTTTTTTTAGCGATTTTCTATGTGGTATCCTCCAACTATTGAGTTTTCTATGATATAACCCTACTTTTTGACTCAAACTTTGATATGATGATGCATAATTTTTAGATACGAGGTTGGACATAAAAAAAACATTGATTTCTAAATACGAGGTTAGACATAAAAAAAACATTTATAAGATAATTCTTTTTTCGAATTGATCGTCTCTATGAGATCTTCAATTTGACATAAAAAAACATTGATTTCTGAATTCGTAACCGCGAGTTACGTTAAGTCAACGTTTGTTGTCCGAAAAGTTTTCAAATAACAATAACTCATCCCTACTCGAAGTTTGGAAAACAATATTTTTTTAATTCATCGTCCTTAAAAGATCTTTAATTTGATAAAAAATCTTTTACCAATTTTCAAGCACAGATCCAAATTCTAAAGTTATGGATGGTCAAAAAAATTGTCAAACAGACTTTAAAAAAATTCGTAGACTATAGAATAATTGCAATATGTAATGTTCTTAAGTCATGTTTTGGTGGTTCTGTGTTTTTCTCTGTCGGGGTCTATTTTGTCTTTTCAACTTTTGTCCTGTTTTTCTCGATTGTTTTTTCGCTACGGATGCTTCTTTCCCCGTCGCTTCAAAGCTTTAAAGCATTTTTGGTGTGTAAGTTTTGTTACTAAAACATAAGTAAAAAATTGCTTGTAGTTGATGTACGTAATAATAATAAACTTACTCCTTGTCTATCTTTCTTTTCACATTCTTAGCTGAGGTGTTCACCGGAGGGCCAGACTCTGTTGTAGGCTGGCTTTCTAAGTCGTCCTGTATTGGTTGATCTGCGAAAACATTGGACTTGTTTGGGTATATTGCCTTGTGTGTAAAAAGATGCTGGTGTTCTTTGGTAAGAATTGTTGCTGTTACCTCTGTTTTTTTGTCCTCCCTTCGCACTGTGGTTGGAGTTGGAGGGTACTTTGGCGTCGGTACTACCTTTTGACACTTTAGTTCCCGTTCGGAGTTGTATTTGGTTGTCCCAATCTTGACTTTCATGGTGTATTCTCTCCCGACACATTGTTGGAGTATGTCAAACACTTTCTCCTTTCCCCCATCCCGTTTTTTGGTCTCTTGTTAGGACAAAACGGTTAAAATTTCTTCGAGTAGGTGGTGCGTTATTTGTTGTGCGTACTTTCTCATATTGGGTTAACAGTGCTTCTATTGGTCTTCCGATTATCTTCTCAGCTTCTCTCCCGAAAATCACCAAAGTTGCGTATGTTGTTTCATCCGTTATTGTAGTGATTAATCTATACATGTATTGTGGGTATTAACGTATTTGTGATATTGTTTAGGAGCAGTAGATAAGCTTAATATACCATATGGTGAGTTATAATTTTTGGGTTTTTTCTTACCTTTGTTTGGGGTAGGGTATTGGTTGGTTACATTGGCGACACTTTCTGTCCTCGTCGATTCCAGCGGGGCATGCTGTGCAAGACTGATACCGCCAGTCAACATCTGATCTTACTTCTGTTATCGTTTTGTGGCATTTGTATACCTCATTCTGTTCCAATTGTTTCATTTAATCGGAAATGTTCAATGGGTATATCATAGCAGTAGGCTTGTGATGTCTGTTGACATTACCTGATCGTTGACATCTGCTTGTAGAAGCTCGGCAATGGTTGAAGTGACCATATCTTCTGCGACCTCAGCATCGAGAACTCTTACTGGAATGGGTTCTTGGTCCCTGTAGGGTGGTATGGCAACACAAATAATAATATGTGGCTAATTTAGTGTATGTGAGATCAGGGTCGTGGTTCATGTGCAGTATTTTTATGGTGTAATGGGAAGATAACACTCATTGATATAGGTGGTTAATTATAAGTGTTAAGCTTTCAACCATAACTCCTTCCTTTTCATAACTCCCTCCTTTTCATCTTCCACTCCATAACTCATTTCTTTTCATCTTCCACTTCATAACTCCCTCCATAACTCATTCCTCCATTTCATCTACTTCATACCTTTTCATCTTCTTCATAACTCCCTCCTTTTCATCTTCCACTTCATAACTCCTTTCTTTTCATCTTCCACTTCATAACTCCCTCCATAACTTCTTCCTTCTTTTCATCTTCCACTTCGTACCATTTCATCTTCCATCTAATAGTATCGTGACACGTGGCTTGCTTTAGCTTTGAGATTTGGGGAAATGCAGGATGAAGAATGCTTTGTTCTCCTTTTAATATAATATATATAGATATGCGTAGCTAAATTCTATCTAGGGTTTAAGGGGATCAATGTGTATTAATTGGGTTATAGTAAATTGACCTGTCTCTGATCGTATGAACTGTCGCCTGAATATTGTTTTAATTTTGATTGATTGATTACTGGCCAGGATTGATTGATTAGTATCACAATTAGGATTTTTCGCCGACCGGGTTAAGGACTAATTAGGTCATGATATTTTGGGTAGACTAGCTTAATTCTAGCGACCGCAGGTTAAGTTCTGTTCTAAAGTTTGTAGAAGTACCGCCCGGACCTACACCTTAGACAGTTCGATTATTGACCTGTTAGTTGACTCCCTGACCCGATTGATATTCATTGTGAACCTGAGATCCTAGACTATTTTATTATTGATTTACCTTTTAGTAATTAGTTGTCAGCCTATTAAACAAACAAGAAAAACAGTGACCTGTAGTTGTGGACATGACATAGGTCCACCCCGACGCGGCCACGCGCGGGTTTGGGGAGGCGAATGAATCTCCATATGAGATGGTCAAATTGAAATTTAAATCGAAGTAGGAGTCGCCACCGAACTTTGTGGGATTTCGGGCCCGTTCGAACCCACTCTATGTCGTAGTGGCCATATACAAAAAATGGCCCATTTCTGATGTCAGAGTTTATCGGGTTCGTCCCTTAGCATTTGATACCGATACCGACATTATCGGATATCGTGTATTGAATGACTCTCGTTGCCAATGGATTCGGACATCCGGAAACCATGGTTCTGAGTAAGGGATGAGGGTACATGTTGGGAAGTTCACTAAGAACACTCAACCCCGCCCGCACTTAGCGGCCTTTACTAAGATATCATCCGATTTTTATGTACGCTCGTTAGTTCGACGATTGAATGATATGCAAAGAGTATTTTTAGACTAAACATGTGAATTATGTTTGCTAAGTCGTTTTAATGCATCTAAAAATTAACGTCAAAGTTGTATTTTAGCATGTGATGTTCATTTTAGTACAATAAATCAAACAACAAAAACGATAACAGATTACAATATACGAGCGGCATACCACCCGGAATTACAATGCAACCAACGATACAATACAACAATCGTGATAATAAAGGAGCAAACGAGTAAACGAGTTAGAAGATGTAAATATGATATGATGAAAAAATTGTATTTGGTTTTGGAAATCGATGATTTGGTTAAGTCGTGTAAAAATATGGTGCAATTTATACTCGACTTAAATATTGATACTCGTAATATTCGATGCTTGATTATAGAATCAGTATCGAATATTTAGAGTAGATTTTGAAAAAGTTGCTGAAAGATTGTGTAAAGTTTCTGAAAACTTGTGACTAAAAAATTTGTGACGAAAAATTGTGACAAACAAATTGTGACAAAAAATTGTGACAAAAAAATCGTGACAAAAAATCGTGACAAAAAATCGTGACAAAAATTGTGAAAGGGAGAAAAACGGGATTTGAAACACCCTCAACCTACATGCTTGATTATCTCGAAAACGGACTCGTAGTGGCGGCCTAGGCGCGGGAGCGTTAAGATGTATATAGGTGAGTTATGGCGTGTATGGTTAGGGAGGGGATTTGGCGAGTTTTGCTCTCGAGTTTGTATATATTTTGCCTAAAATTGCCTAGAATTTCGGGTTATTATTTTGATGTCGGGATGTTATGGATGAATTGTTGTCTTAGATGAATAATTGATGTGTGAATCGTTGGATGATTGGTGTCCATGATTGATGTCGCGAGGGTAGAGTATTTATAGGATGGGATACCCTACTTCGGATAGGAGATTCCTAGTGTTTGGATAGGAAAGCGGTTTCTTCCCAAGGAAGAAAGCAACGGTTGGGTGGAAGTATGATTCCGTCTTTGGGTAGGAAAAGGTTACTTGTAGGGGAAGAAACACCCGGTTTAGATGGAGTAGGATTCTGACTTTGGAGCTGATATTTGTGTAGTATTTGACTTCGAGTCAGATTTTTGAAGTGGTGTGACAAATTTTTCCGCCTCGAAAACGCCTTTGACCGGGGTTTGACCCGGTTGCTAAAAGACGGTTTTGCCCTTGGTGTCGGTTTTGACACAAATTAGTCTTATTTGACTAGAAACGACCCAGTGGGCCTGAATTTGAGGTTTGTTTTGTGGGTACTCCGTTAAAAGCTCGTGCCAACTACTATTGATTCCGAGTCCAAAATCGAGTGTATTAAGTCATGTTTACGTCCGATCATCATCGGGTATTTTTTGGAAACTGCTATAGACACCTGGCGGTCAAAATGTGGGTGTCTACAGAGCCCCCACTCTGACTGAGGCTTGGACAAGGCGAAAGTCAGAGTAGCTACCAGGCCAATCGAGGATTAAGACCTGACAGACTTCCGGTCGGGTCGTTTATAGTCCATTAGACTTGCGTAAAAGGGCTCGCCAGCCATAAGATAGAGATCATACCTGGATAGATGCTGATAATTCCGTGGGGACTTTGCCTAAAAAGTCTTGGGTGCGTCTGTTTGCAGATGCATCCCGTCTTGGAGTTGCGCGGGAGCTTGCCTTGGAAGCTATGAGTGTATCTGTTTACAGATACATCCCATCTTGGAGTTGTGCGGGAGCTTGCCTTGGAAGCTATGAGTGTATCTGTTTACAGATACATCCCGTCTTGGAGTTGCGCGGGAGCTTGCCTTGGAAGCTATGGGTGTATCTGTTTACACACACATCCCGTCTTAGAGTTGCGCGGGATCTTGCCTTGGAAGCCATGGGTGTATCTGTTTACAGACACATCCCGATTCTTCATTAGAAAATGTCGCCTAAGCTTTTCCACTGGGGAATTTTTGCGAGGAGTCTTCCTCTCGAGTCTGGGTGTACCTGTATAATGCCGACACATAGCAATTTGCATGTAACATTTTAGGCGAAATACCGACTCATGCTGGGGAAGTAAAAACTTGATGTTCCTTTGGGAAGCACAAGTGATACCTGAAATATTAGATATATAGGCAGAAATAGCACATATAGCAGACAACAAGATAACATACAGGAAATCCAGTTAGCATCTATAGACTGACTTGCGCTGGGGAAAATGATTTTTGCTTCATTTTGAAATTGAAGTCCTGAAAGCAACTCACGTGCTAGGAGATAGATTTTCAAAATTTGTAGTTTAAATGGACTGAAATTTGACCTTGTCGAAAAGGATTTTCTCAAATTGCTAAGTTTTACAAGTTTTTGAAATGAGAATTTGAAAAGAGAGGCCTACATACCGAGTGACTCGTCTCTGGACGCGACAGGACTAGTTGACAAACACGACTGGACTATCGAGGGGTTGAACCGTGACTCGGTAAAAGGGTGTGGGCCACCTAACAAGACTCTTAAGTTGCGCTATTCCGTAGCCTAGGGGAGTGGCAACATGGTCGAATCCTCGGAATGGGAAGGATGTGCTATGGGGGGATTGCAATAGTCTGTAATGAGACTGTTTTGGCATGACAGGACTTTTAGTAGTAGCAACGCCGTAGTCTAGTGCTCTTCTGGATTTTTGATTTTTGGGTACATTTCCAAAGTGGGTATTGCCTCGAGTCCTGACAGATGTCTTCGGCTGAGCCGAGTACTAGGACACACTACAGAAAGGAGGCTAGATTTTTTGAATTTATCTGGATTTTGTGAGTGGATGGAGGTTTCCTGCCTAAGAGAAGCCCCCAGGACGACAAAGCTAGCTGTTGAGAACATGATGGTGTCGTGACCGGAATGATGGCGCTTTTTGAATGTGTGTCAATGTGGGTGGTTGTGCCCTTGTTGAAAGGCTGCCTACGTATTCACGTGTAGTGAAATCAAACCAAGCCGTAGTTCAGTGTTGAAAGATATATTATGGTGCCTAGTTTATCAGGGCTTTGTGTGTAACTAGCCATAATGATGGTGTAGGCTAGGTGCATTCCCAATGATGCCTTGATCAAAGGGCTAGAATAGTTAGGATGTTTATCCTGTGACTGTGAGCGTTCTCTGGGGTAGCCCCCAGAGGTGGTGTGAACTATTTGGGCATGTTCTATGCCGACCGCAGGTTGAGTTCCCGTGTTTGGGGTTGGTAACTGGTTTGGATGTTTCTGGAAATGTGGTGCTAGGTTGCAAATGGCTTTGTTGATTTGACATATGGAGCTCAATTTTGTGGAGCTAAGGCTTCGAGGGCAAGGTATGGTAATGTGGTAGAAAATGGGGAAGTTGAGTAAAAATGACTCAAACTTCGATCGGGCAGGTTTGATAATGCGGGATCTGATTTCCATGTCTGACCCTAATGGTTAGGGTATCTGATCGATAAGCTAGTCGTATACCTATCAAAGATAACCAACTTAGGTCTAACTAAAAATATAGCTAGGGAAGTCAGGATCGTATCCACAAGGAGACAAATAAATTCTACTTGCAACTTAAGTCTATCTAAGTAACCAAATCAGGGGTTTGTAATTGGGTTAACTAAACTAAAGTAGTGAAAGAAAGAGAAATAAAGGAGAAGAAATAACTAAAATAAATAAGATTAATAAAGATGAATAAATATAGAGAGAAAACTAGGATCGTCGGTTCACCATGAATTTCCTACGGTCATGGTCTAGGTCACAGGTCTGTCGCAAATATTGGTCTAAGGGGTAGTGAAAAGGTCCTTCCGGTCCGCTATTCATCCTAGAATGCTTCTAACGGCTTCCGATCTTATTAGGGAAGTAAACTAATGTGTTGTAGCAGGTCTAACTCTTACCAGGCTTCCGATCTTAGGTTCGAGTTCACCAATTCAATTAATCAATTACGTCGACTTAATCAATTAATCTCAATTAAATGCTACAATTAACAACTCAGACGCAATATCGTAGACAGATCTATAAACTAATTAGCAATCATATTCAATTCATGGATCCCCTAAATCCTAACAAGGGAAATTAGCTACTCATGGAAAAATTTACGACAACAATAATAAAGATGATAAATAAATTAAGCATAGTGAATAGATCTAAAGAGAAATTAAGAATAAAAGAATTAATAAGATTAAGAGAGAAAGAATTAAGAACAAAGAGAATAAGAAGGAACAAAGAAAGAATTAGATTACCGAGTTTAATGGAAGAGTAGAAAAGAATTCATAAATCTAGATCTAAAAGTTTGAGGGTAGAGAGAAATCTAAAGAATAGTCTAAAGAGAGGTAAAAGTATAAGGGGAGAAGTTGTCTAAAAAAATCTAGTCTAACAGTTTCTTAAATACTAAGTTAAAATAAAAGCCCAAAAGTCTATTAACACTAAACATCAAATTAGGAAAGTCTCGGGCTTCGTCCAGTCTCGAGAATAGTCGGTCGAGAATTTTGAATAGTCGGTCGACTATATGGATAGTAGGTCGACTATTAGGATAGTCGGTCGACTATTATTGACCTGTTTCCGTTCTCAGCACTGCGCGCTCAACTTCAAACGCTTGCCATTTCTTCGTTACTTCTTCAAATCAGGCGTGTAATATACCGTTAGAAAGCTAAGAGAAAGAGCTTTCCAACGCAACTGAAATCAGCTCAATTGAAGGTGTAAAACTTAATATATTCACGTTTTAACTTGACCTATTTGGAAACGATCATTCTCTTTTCTTATTTCGCATAATATTTCATCTTTAAGAACGAGTTTTGCCTTGTTTATGCATCAACGGGTCCATACCTGAATAAGATGCAACATGACCACAAAGTATCAAATTCGGGGAAAAATAGTAGACAATGCTACTCGATATGCATGGAAATGCGTGCGTAAAAGACATAATAATCATATATAAATTGCACGCATCAGTATCCTATGGAGCTTGAATCCTCAAAATTCTGGGCTATCTCCAGCCTAGGTCTCGAGAAGGTCTTGAGGGTTGTAATGTGGGAAGGCTAGATGTGGTGTCATCTGACCAGCTTGATTGTTTCTCCCCTATTGGATGGTATGGGTATTGATAATTTTGAATGGGTTTTTGAATATTTTTTGGTTGACCTCTTAGCCCCGGTCATGGGTGCCTTTTTTTATGATGGTCTGCTTTTTTGTTTTGGGCCTTTTGCTTTTTCCTTGGACTTCTGATTTTTTTGTCCAGTTTTTTCTTTTTTTCCTTTTTTGTTGGTTAGACTAACACCTAAGGTAAGGATTGATCAAGTTGGTCAAGTCTTATTGGAAGGGTGTTTATTGTGGGAAGTGGGCTTGCCTCCCGTCTTGAACCCAAACTAGAAGACTACCTAAATTTGTCATAGGATTCGATACCGCTCCTGCTAAGGGTAGTTATGTGGCTTTTCTATACCAGACATGGAACAGGTAAGAGGAAAACACGGGCTCGGTTTCCTGCAGTCATTATAGATGCGCCTATAATAGTCACGTGCATGTGCTCACAGTGTACGATGGTGCTCATCATGTTCTCGAAAACATATAAGGAAAGCATATAGTGGAGATAGAATATTGAAAGCTGATTTTATTGAATTTTTGAAAAGAGGACAGAATATAAATGACTCTGACGCTGATTTGGAAATGAGGATGTAGGGTATCCTAGACTCGAACTCAGACTTAGACTCGAATCAAATCCGGACTCGGATGCTCGGTTGGTTTTTTTTTGGTAAGGTCTTTGATTGGAGAGAACGACGGGTGTCACGACTTGCCTAAACTCGGCTTTGCGCAAGTGCAAGTGAGGGAGTCAAACTAGACACGGCCCGGGGTGACGGGTCGACAAAGACTCTTGGACCGGGATACTCGAACGTTGATCTAGACGAGGTAACGACCCTGGCTTGGACTCAACCATGAGACTCGGACGGTGTATGAGGGCGAGTCCGAAAATGGGGCAACCGTGTTTGACCGCGTCGCGTGCTCAGACCAACCGTGGTGACCTAACCCTAGATGACTCGAGTATTTGTAGCATAGGTACGACTCGAAGAAGGCATCATAAGGACGCCAGTGTATGATGAACGTGGGGTGCCCTTAGGATGACCGTGGTTGACTGCTCGGTTGGGGGATAGCCCCCGAGTGAGGCTAAAGAATCTGATAGGACTCAGATGGTGTGACACCTTAAGTGACTCGAAAGTGGGATACGTGAGACAACACGTGTAAGCCATGACCCTTAGAGCAACCGTGGTTGATCGCTCTGCTGAAGCGTGGCCCCCGAGTGAGGAAAAGCCTGAAAAGAAAATGACTCGAAAAAGACACCTAGACGGGTGACTCGTGAAAGGTGGGCCTTCCTTAGGATTCGGCTATGTGGACCGAGTCCCGCTCGAAGGAAGGTCCACGTGAGATACTCCCTAGACTTTGGACTTGAATGTGTAAACGAGCTTCCCTTTGTAGGAGTTCGTCCTACGCAGGTGGGCCGTGCCTCGACAAATAAGGCGGACTGGGATGGGGAAGAAACTCGTGATGTAGGATCGACGGAGTTTCGACGCTATAGACTCTAACAACTTATGACAAGACCCGACACTACTAAATACGGGAAGTCCTAAGAAGAGGAAGGTTTTGAAAAGGGAAATTTGGATTTAGAAAAACCCGAAAAAGTCGGATCGGATGGGCCGATTTTTTTGAAAACCGAAAAGTCTTATCGGGCCGAAATTTTGGAAATTTTGACAAAGTTTGGGCAGCATACCGGCTAAAAATAGGCTATTTTGAGTCAAAATTATAAGTTCTAAATTCGGTAGCTTTCCGGGCTTTGAAAAATGGATAGGTTTGAAAAGATGCAAGCTTTTGAAATAGCGGTTTTTGAAAAAGAAGGCAAGTAAATCAAGTAGCACGTAGTCATGGAAACAGTATAATGACACCATGTATGCTCTTAATCTAAGTCTCGGTCGGTCGAAATAGGGTCTATACCAACGACGATAGCTTTCTCGCAAATCAGGACGGTCTTCCTAAGCCGAGTTGGTCTTAGAACCTACCGTAAAACCAATGCGAGTTCCACCATCGAAGTCTTTAGTGCACCCATTTAAGAAATGCACCGTGGTATATTGGGACGTCGGTCACAAGTAACCGGCCCGGGAAAAATTTGAGTTATGCATGAACCATTGAACTAAAACGTGTACATTACTAATCGAACGATTTCTTTTCGAGTCTCACCCTGAGGATTCCGATGGTAAGTGACTCATCAGTTGATCCCCAGCGGAGTCACCAAATTGTGGACATGACATAGGTCCACCCCGACGCGGCCACGCGCGGGTTTTGGGAGGCGAATAAATCTCCATATGAGATGGTCAAATTGAAATTTAAATCGAAGTAGGAGTCGCCACCGAACTTTGTGGGAGTTCGGGCCCGTTCGAACCCACTCTATGTCGTAGTGGGCCATATACAAAATATGGCCCATTTCCGATGTCAGAGTTTATCGAGTTCGTCCCTTAGCATTTGATACCGATACCGACATTATCGGATATCGTGTATTGAATGACTCTCGTTGCCAATGGATTCGGACATCCAAAAACCATGGTTCTGAGTAAGGGGTGAGGGTACGTGTTGGGAAGTTCACTAAGAACACCCAACCCCGCTCGCACTTAGCGGCCTTTACTAAGATATCGTCCGATTTTTATGTACGCGCGTTAGTTCGACGATTGAATGATATGCAAAGAGTATTTTTAGACTAAACATGTGAATTATGTTTGCTAAGTCGTTTTAATGCATCTAAAAATTAACGTCAAAGTTGTATTTTAGCATGTGATGTTCATTTTAGTACAATAAAACAAACAACAAAAACGATAATAGATTACAATATACGAGCGGCATACCACCCGGAATTACAATGCAACCAACGATACAATACAACAATTGCGATAATAAAGGAGCAAACGAGTAAACGAGTTAGAAGATGTAAATATGATATGATGAAAAAATTGTATTTGGTTTTGGAAATCGATGATTTGGTTAAGTCGTGTAAAAATATGGTGCAATTTATACTCGACTTAAATATTGATACTCGTAATATTCGATGCTTGATTATAGAATCAATATCGAATATTTAGAGTGGATTTTGAAAAAGTTGCTGAAAGATTGTGTAAAGTTTCTGAAAAATTGTGTAAAAATTGTGACTAAAAAAAATTGTGACGAAAAACTGTGATAAAAAAATTGTGACAAAAAATTGTGACAAAAAAATCGTGACAAAAAATCGTGACAAAAATTGTGAAAGGGAGAAAAACGGGATTTGAAACACCCTCAACCTACATGCTCGATTATCTCGAAAACGGACTCGTAGTGGCGGCCTAGGCGCGGGAGCGTTAAGATGTATATAGGTGAGTTATGGTGTGTATGGTTAGGGAGGGGATTTGGCGAGTTTTGCTCTCGGGTTTGTATATATTTTGCCTAAAATTGCCTAGAATTTCGGGTTAGTATTTGGATGTCGGGATGTTATGGATGAATTGTTGTCTTAGATGAATAATTGATGTGTGAATCGTTGGATGGTTGGTGTCCATGATTGATGTCGCGAGGGTGGGGTATTTATAGGATGGGATACCCCACTTCGGATAGGAGATTCCTAGTGTTTGGATAGGAAAGCGGTTTCTTCCCAAGGAAGAAAGCAACGGTTGGGTGGAAGTATGATTCCGTCTTTGGGTAGGAAAAGGTTACTTGTAGGGGAAGAAACACCCGGTTTAGATGGAGTAGGATTCTGACTTTGGAGCTGATATTTGTGTAGTATTTGACTTCGAGTCTGATTTTTGAAGTGATGTGACAGATTTTTCCGCCTCGAAAATGCCTTTGACCGGGGTTTGACTCGGTTGCTAAAAGACGGTTTTGCCCTTGGCGTCAGTTTTGACCCAAATTAGTCTTATTTGACTCGAAACGACCCAGTGGGCCTGAATTTGAGGTCTGTTTTGTGGGATTTTTACTCCGTTAAAAGCTCGTGCCAACTACTATTGATTCCGAGTCCAAAATCGAGTGTATTAAGTCATGTTTACGTCCGATCATCATCGGGTGTTTTTTGGAAACTGCTATAGACACCTGGCGGTCAAAATGTGGGTGTCTACAGTAGTCTTAAGTCTAGACCTTAGAGCAAGTAGTTGAGTCCCGTCTCCTTGTGGTTCGACCCCTACTTCACTATCTACATTAGTTAGTGGACCTTAGGGTATCTTTGATTAGGGATACAACTACCCTGTCAAATTTTGGCGTCGTTGCCGGGGAAACGGTGTTATTTATTTACTTGTTTTGTGTTTTAGTCTTTTGATTACCTTGTCTCGAGGAACTTCAGTTCCTTGAGATCGTTTCTCACATTTTTCTGTAGTTTCCTCATATGCCCAGGTCCTCTCGAATTTTAGGCTGCGTACCACCATACGATCCTGAACCAGAGAGAACTCTCCGCAGGTCTAGGAAATTCTATAAGGAGATTTCTGAGACAGAAAGATCAAAATCAGTGAAACATTCGGACGACGAGCACATATCCGAATCGCTGTCCTTTGAAGAGGATAATTCCACTACTGCCCCCTAGACACCGCTAGTCAAAATGCCTCCCAAACTTGCTAGCCATTCCGAGCCGGAGCAAAGTGCCCTACCGAAATCATTGAAGAGGCCCACGACCATTACGGATACATTTGAGATTCCCCGCATTTATTACATTGGTGGAGCGAAATCAATTCGATGGAGGTCCTGATGAAGACCCGGCGAAGTACATGAAGCTCTTCACCGACTATTGCTCTACTATTCCACTCCCCGTGGGAGTAACACAAGAAGAGGTGATGGAGATGCTATTCATGTTCTCCTTACGCGATAACGCAAGAGACTGGATCACGGATCTAGACCGCGTTTATGAGGGAATCACAGATGGAACTCCCTAGCCTTAGCTTTTTACAAGCATTACTACACGCCATAGAATACCAACATGTTGAGGAGTGTAGACACCCACATTTTGACCGCCAGGTGTCTATAGCAGTTTCCAAAAAACACCCGATGATGATCGGACGCAAACATGACTTAATACACTCGAATTTCGGACTCGGAATCAATAGTAGTTGGCACGAGCTTTTAGCGGAGTAAAAATCTCACAAAACAGACCTCAAATCCAGGCCCAGTGGGTCGTTTCCAGTCAAATGAGACTAATTTGGGTCAAAACGGACACCAAGGGCAAAACCGTTTTTTAGCAACCGGGTCAAACCCCGGTCAAAGACGTTTCCGAGACATAAAAATCTGTCACGCCATTTAAAAAATCTGACTCAAAGTCAAATACTACACAAATATCAGCTACAAAGTTGGAATCCTTTCCTATCCAAAGTCAGAATCCTACATCATCTAAACCGGGTGTTTCTTCCCATGCAAGTAACCTTTTCCTATCCAAAGACGGAATCCCACTTCATCTCAACCGGTTGTTTTCTTCCTTTGCAAGATATCAATCTCTTATCCCAAGTCGGTATTTCATCCTATAAATATCCCACCCTTATACACACAATTCATACACACAATTCCCGACATCAATTACAACATCAACACAACAATTCCAATCCCGACACACAAATTACAACCCGGAATTCCAGCAATACTAGGCATATTATATTCCAATCTTTCCTCCAGAAATCCTATAGGATTCTCGACCATTCACAACCCAAAATTCTAGGCAATTTTAGGCAAACCGTCTACAAATTCGAGAGCAAAAATCGCCAAATCCCAAACCATACACACCATAACTCACCTATATACATCTTAACGCTCCCGCGCCTAGGTCGCTACTACGAGTCCGTTTTTGAGATAATCAAGCATGTAGGTTGAGGGTGTTACAAATCCCGACTTCTCCCTTTTCTTCTCTTTCTCTCGTCCGTCTGTCTTTTTTTATGGGTCATCGTCACGTTTTTTTTCTCCTTTTCTAATATCGATACTACAATATAATTTTCTATATAAAATAAACGTTCTTAAAAATACGATATCGATTCCATAGTCGAATATCGTATCAAAAGGAACTAAATCAATCTCGTTGAAGCTAAAAATTCGTCATATGGTCTTAAAAACAAATATGACGATTTCAACGCGGAGAGAACTAACATTGTTTTTTTAAGTTCGATTTTCAAAACGATTTACAAAATATCTTTTCTAAAAATCATTCCGAATATTTGATATCGATTTCATAATCGAATATCGAAAAATTTAAGTCGAGTATAAATTATGCTATATTTGTACGCGATTTAAAAAAATTGTTGATTTTCGAAAAAAAGGGTCTCGAGAACAGGCAGCCATGCGAGTCGCACGAGTCCTGTGCGAGTCGCGCCTCACCCGCGCGGGTCGCGTAGTCTCCTGAAAACCGTAACACCGAAAAGCAATCCCGTCTTATTTTTTTTTTAAAAAAAAAAACATCTTTTCCTTTTTTATAAAACAACGGGTTTTTCGGTATATTTCAGGTCTCGACAAATCTTTTCAAAACCATGCGTTGCATTATATTTACATCTTTTATTCAATTTACAAACCTTTACTAACCCGTTTGTTCTTTGTCTTTGTATCTTATTTTCGTTATTTTGTTTTATTATACTAAAACGAACCCCGCATGCTAAAACAACTTTGGCGTTAAATTTAAATGCATTAAATGACGTAGAACAAACGTAATTCACATGTTTAGTCTAAAAAGCCTTGTTTGCATATCATTCAATCGTCGAACTAACGCGTGTACACCAAAAATGAATGATATCTTAGTAAAGGCCGCTAAGTGCGGGCGGGGTTGGGTGTTCTTTGTGAACTTCCCAACACGTACCCTCACACCTTACTCAGAACCGTGGTTTCCGGATGAGCGAAACCATTGGCATACGAGAGTCATTCGATACTCGATTACCGATAATGTCGGTATCGGTATCGCAATGCTAAGGGACGAACCCAATAAACTCTGAAATCGGAATGGGCCGTACTTTGTGCATGGCCCACTACAACATAGAGTGGGTTCGAACGGGGCCGAACTCCCACAAAGTTCGGTGGCGACTCCTACTTCTATTTAAATTTCAACTCGAGATCCATCTCACATGAGATTCATTCGCCTCCCCAAACCCGCACGTGGCCGCGTCGGGGTGGACCTATGTCATTTCCACAAGGAGTCAGATTACTAACTTCCGACAGACATCTCACAAGAATATCTACGAGGCATGGGCAAGGTTTAAAAAGCTAGTCAAGGAGTGCCCACATCACGGATTCGAGGTATGATTTTTATGCAATCAATTCTATAATGGTTTATATGACGATTGCCGAGCTACGCTCGATTCTGCAGCTAATGGCAGGTTTCAAAACAACGTTGATGATGATAAAGCATGGAAGCTAATTGAAGATATGACAACTCATCACTCACGTTGGGGAAATCCACGAGGTAACACCCGAGGAAATAGTGGTGACTCCGAGTCATCAAACGCCATAGTTAGCCACCTAGCCGCTTTAACTAAGCGACTTGATTCTATGGAGTTTGCTAGGACCCAACAACAACAACAACAACAACAAGGAGGTATGTACCTAGTGAATGCAATGTCTGAGGTAGTTTGTGAGAATTGTGGGAATACGGATCATTATGCACAAGAGTGTGCAAGTTTAGAAACGACAAATGTTTTCCAATCCATAAGACCACACCTCCCATACATGAACCAACCGGGCTATGACAAGTCCTTGTTGTCTTATAGGATCCAGAACGTGCTTAACCCACCACCACCCGGTGGTAACAAAACCGTCCCATATGTAGCACCCCATAACCGACCTTCCCAAAACAATAACCGACAACAATTCCAAGGAGGGCAACAACAAAATTGGGGTAACCAACAAAATTGGGGTAATCAACAGTGGGGTAATAACCAACCTTGGGGTAACCAAAAAGGGTGGGGGAACCAACAACAATTCCAACCGATCCCACAGAACCAAACCCAAGCTCAAGCTCCAACCAATACCGAGTATGCGGAGATCAAAGCTTTATTGATGCAAGGTATCCAAGCTCATAATAAGCAAGAAACCCAAATTAACTAGATACTTGCCCATAACAAGATCCTAGATACCCAAGTAGCACAACTTGCCGCCCAAAAGCAAGCTAGGCCACCGGGTACTCTACCTCCTCAAGGCGAACAATCGCATGAGCAAGCCAACGAGAAAACATTGAGAAGCGGAACCCATTACAACGGTCCGAAAATGCCCGAGGAGTATGTAGTGGTTGACGAAACCGAGTTGGAGAAGCAAGAGCTCGCCGAGGAAGCATTGAGTAGACCACGGATTGAGGCCACTCGATCGAGTAACACCACATCACTCGATCGATTAGACCCTCCAAAATCGACCAGAAGCTCTTCAGCGACACCACTCGATCGAGTGCCCCCAGGTGACTCGATCGAGTATGGTGACACTCGACCGAGTAAGCCTGGACTCGATCGAGTGGAGCCTGTAACACGTGATTCATCGTTCATTCCTCCTCCATCTTCGTCAAAGGATGGAAAATCTTCTCAAGCATCCTCGTCTCAAGTCAAGGAACCTGCAATTCTGATCATGCTTCCATTTCCCCAGCGACAACGTAAGACAAAGCTTGATCAACAGTTCGGTAAGTTTATGGAAGTCGTCAAGAATCTGCAGGTAAGTGTTCCTTTTACTGATTTGATCACCCAAGTTCCTGCTTACGTAAAATTTATGAAAGAAATACTAACTAGTAAGCGGTCTTTTAGTGAAACTGAGACAGTTGCTTTCACAGAGGAATGCAGCGCGCTACTACAAAGTCGTACCCCGCCCAAGCTCAAGGATCCATGGAGTTTTTCTATCCCTTGTACTATAGGGACATTAGCTATTGATCAAGCCCTGTGTGATTTAGGAGCTAGCGTCAGTGTCATGCCGTACTCCATTTGTCAAAAATTGAATATGGGTGTCTTAAAATGTACTAATATGACCTTGCAGATGGCTGATCGATCGGTCAAATATCCTCTAGGTGTATTAGAGGATGTTCCGGTCCAAGTAGGGAAATTCTTTATTCCCGTAGACTTTGTAGTCTTAGACATGGCTGAGGATGCCATAATCCCTATCATCCTTGGTCGCTCTTTCCTACATACGGCAGGGGCGATCATCAATGTCAAAAATGGAAAGCTCACACTCTCCGTATGAGATGACACCGTGACTTTCAGTCTCGATCAAGCTCTTAAGAAGCCCATGATATAAGAGTCCTGCTATAGTATCGATGTCATTGATTTAGAGATAGAAAACTATATTGACGATTATCTTGGCAGGGACCATTTGGAGAAATTGCTGACATCCGGCGATGCTGATGCCGAGAAGAGATCATGGAGCGTGGAAGTGGATGAGCTAGAACGCATGCTAAACGGGAAGGAGAGCACTACTGAAAAGGTATACAGTCTCGACACCCCTAAAAAGGAGGTCGAGGTAAGTAAACCTGAACTAAAACCCCTTCCCTCTAATCTGAAATATACATTCCTAGATGATAAGCGTCTAAATCCCGTAATTGTCAACGCTGCACTCACAGATAGCCAACTTTCGGAGTTGTTAGTCATCCTACGACGACATAAGAAGGCTATTGGGTACAGCATTGATGACTTACGTGGCATTAGTCCTGAATTTTGCATGCATCGCATTCATTTAGAGGGAGACCATAGACCGTCTATTCAGGGACAACGTAGGTTGAACCCGAACATGCAGGATGTGGTTAGGAAGGAGGTTATGAAACTTCTAGATGCTGGCATTGTCTATCCCATTTTCGACTCTAAATGGGTTAGTCCAGTCCAAGTGGTCCCCAAGAAGGGAGGGGCCACAGTTATCACGAACGAGAAGAATGAGCTTATTTCTACTCGATTAGTGACTGGGTGGAGGATGTGCATTGATTACCGTAAGCTAAACGTAGCTACAAAGAAAGACCATTACCCACTCCCGCAGGTGAGGACACACCCGCCCCACCGAGCTACCTCATTCTTGAGGAGCTCTTCATTTTCGACGAGGACGTTCAACCCCCTCGACGTAGGGTTCGCGTAGAGACCGAACACGACGAGACCGAGCCCCCTAGACACACACCTACACCCACCCCGACTTTCCCATTCCACACTCCGGGTGCCGAGTTCCCGCACCCGTACCCGTTTATGTATGACCCAGTTTATGAGCACCAGCGTCGGATTCACGAGGGGATTAATCAGAGCCTCGTCAACCGCGAGATTCACGAGTACATGACTACTCTTGGAATCTCGACCTCTCACCACCCGACTTACTGGAGAGGTCCGGGAGACACTAGTGGTATATTCCATAATTATGGGGTTGATCCAGCTACTTGGGGTTCGGACTACGGGCACACCTACGGCGGCCTAGGAGCACAGTGGCTGCGAGGTCTAAGACAGCCGGGTCAGCAGGGTGGTACTAGCGGCTTAGGCTAAGGCGATACTGGAGCCGGTCCATCTGGGATCGGTGGAGAGGATGATATGGCTGACTAGCCGGTTTGGGGGAGCTACCATTGTATATACGGTACTTTCTTTCCTTTTTATTTCTTTTTTTATTGCTTTCATAGATTTTTCTTCCCCTTAGGTCGAGTTGTCCTTAGGGTTGGCTGTGGATTTGTCTGTCTTATATGTTGTAGAGTCACATTGAGGACACTGTGACATTTAGGTTAGAGGGAGAGTTTGTGTGTTTTCATTTTTCGTTGTGTGCTTTTACTGCTTTAAAAAAAAATCCAAAAAAATTGAAAAATTAGAAAAATTCAAAAAGATTTTATTTTTGTGTGCTCTGTGTCTGTCTTGTGTCTGATGTGAAACATGCAAAACGGTGATGATGACATTGCGTTTTACATGATTTCTCCTAATTGACAGCTGACTCCGTACCTGAATGCATGTAATACTTGAGATGAGATGATTTTGATATGATTGCCTATCAAAGCGTTGACTGCCAAATGAGTAAATTTGACCATTTTGTCGGCAAACCAAAAAAATCTGAGGATTTAGAGCTTCCTAGGCCAGTAACATCCATAACTGGTCTCATTTATAATTAGGAATTGAGTGGTTTCTCCTTATGAAATGTGTAACATAAATTTGCATAAATATGACGTCTGTCTTTTGATATTGAATACGTGTTTGGTTTGAGGAGAAGGTACATGAGGAAAGGCTTTTCTGTTTTTGATGAGCTCTACATAGCCAAAACGACCCATTTTTACTACCCTGTAGATTTAGGTCATTTTTCTTTATTCAGCCCATTTCAGCTGTTGTAAGCCTGTTTTTATTATATATATCAATCAGCTATAACCCAGAATAGCCTTCCTTACCAGGACAGTCACAGTGAATATAATTGGAATTACTTCACTAATAGATCATAATTTGGATTTTTACAACTTTTGGATCTTAGTGTGTAGTATTCACTACAAGAGTTAAAGTCAGTGGCGACTGAGCTTAGCTACTGACATCTGTCGCTAAAAAGAGACGTACGACTGTCAACAGTCGCTAAGCGACAGTGGTTACAGTTAGTCGCATCTAGCGACTGATTTCAGTCGCTAAAAAAACGCGCGACTGAAATCAGTCGCTAAATTTAGCGACTGATTTCAGTCGCTATGGCCTCATTTTAGCGACTGATTTCAGTCGCTAAGAGCGTCAGTTAGCGACTGAAATCAGTCGCTAAATGGTGCGACGTGGCGTCCTACAACGACTGATTTCAGTCGCTAAATAGAAACTTTAGCTACTGATATCAGTCGCTACCGTGCCAGAAATAGGCCGGTTATATTTATTATTTTTCTAGCCAAAATCTGCACAATAAAACAAACCAACAACCACAATACATCCCAAGCATCATTCCAAACGTTGTTCCAAACGTTACGCAAGCTTCACACTCCAAAATTGGCAACCAAGTACGCAAACGTCGTGAATACACTAAATTAAAAGTATTGTTACAAACTGTTTTTTCAACAAGCATTCAGAAACTACAAATTGTTTTCATTCAATCAACTCAGCCAATAGGGAAACTAGCTGACGCACCACTACCACCGTCACCGAAGGGGTCTCTAGGATCTGCGAATCAGGGAGTGGGGCCGGAGTTGCAGTTATACTGCTGTGTGATCCTAAGACGCCGTAGCTCTTCCAGAATTTGCAGGTTAAAGGACTCCTGCATCTTCAGCCTCTCATCCTGCTCCTTCAGCCTCTCAGCCATAGCCACCCATAGCACCCTCTCCTCTTGGATTTCCGACCTCATCTCAGCCATTTCGGATGGTACACACTCTGTCGAGGTCGCATGGCCCCCCGAACATTGGGTGGTGTTCATTACAGGGAATGAGCGTTCCCCGTACCGTACACCGCTCCCTTGCGGTATCCCTCCGCGACTCTGAACCAAATCGTGCTCGGGTCCACACCTTCATTCTCGGGCGCTCTAGTGGCCGCCAAATACGATCTCTGAAAGAAATTGAAGTCATGATTAGGTTGATTGTTTGAAGAAAAAAAAGTAACGAAGTCTTGTGTTTGAAACTTACCCAAGTGTCTATATTCTTCTTCGTGGCGAATGATCGACCGGTGGCATCGTCCCCCTTACTCTTCGTGTCGAGAAATAGCTGCACAGGAGGAGGGAATTCTCCGGTTTTCTTCTTCACCTGTTGACAGTACATGTACATTTCTCATTTATTTTTATAATGAAAACATTAAATAAGAATCCAATATAAAAATCAAAGGTACGAAAATACTAACGTTCATGGCCCGTTGGTGCATCGACTGCGACCCACCATAGTGAGTGCACTCCGCCTCCGCCTCGGGGTCCCCTCCCCGCCTCTTGTTCTTTTTCGCCTGGACGGATCTTTTAAGGAACTTCGGGTCGGAGCGTGCTGTTTGGAACTGTTGGATGGCGTCACCTACAATTTATACACTTTGAGATCAATAAATGTTTTGAATATATATACAACTTTCTGTTCAAGTACTAACACCAATTTAGTAATCGAACCTCTAAGGTGTTTCTGTAACTTTTCATCGCTCGCCATCTTATACATCATGTCTTTGTGTCTGTCCTTTGCGACATCCATGTATCTGTCTCTCACAGCCACCTCGAGACCATCGTTGTAAAAGTGTTTCAACTGCAAGATAGTTTGTTGTCATTGTATTAGTAATCTATAAACAGTAACAGATAATTAATAAAAATCAGAAATTGGTGTACCTTGAAGTTGGCAAATCACTTCTCCCGTTGCCACAGAGGCAACTTGGTCCAACTCGTGCAGTAAGTAGTCAAGTCATTCATGAAACTGTCCTTGACACTAGTCACCACCGCACGTGTACAAAACCTATACCAAAGAGTGAAATAAGATGATGTCTCACAAAAAAAGGAAATATATCGTCTCACCATGTGTTCTCCGGGCTAATAATAAGGCGCCCTTCGTCGTTATATCGAAGCGCTTCTTGCTGTTGCGGTTGCGGTTGTTCTGGTTGCTCATTGCCCTGCACCTCCTCCTCGTTCTCCACTTGTTGTTCGTCCTCCCGCCGGTTCACTTCTTGGTCTTCCTGCTGTTGCCGGTCCTTGTTCCTGCTGCTGCTCGAACTACCAAACCTCAGCCTGCTGCCCAACGTCATATCTGCAGACATGTAATAGTTGAAAATTAGAAACTGACATCATAATATTGAAATAATCTCGAAAAAAAATATGTAATGCAGATTACTATGTACAAATAATATAACTTACTAAAACTATACCCTACTAAAAATCATCGTCACTGTCGTTGTCATCTTCCACTTGCCTACTCGAACCAACGACATCCTCTTCCTCGACGTCATCTTCGTCCTCCTCGTCATTGACCTCTAAATCATTGGTGTCATCCTCCTCCTCGACCATATCACTAGAAGCACCTTCCTCCTCCTCACCGCCTTCATCGTCTTCAAAATCTTCCCCCACATCTACCTCATTATTGTCATCATCATCATTTGCAAAAAGATTCTCATCAACTGGAGACAATGTTGTACCACTAGAAATGACGTCCTCTTGGAAGAGGTCAGAGTCATAGTGCCCCCGTGGCTTAGTTTTGAACACCGCCCACCACTGGTTTACAGTTCTGTCATTCTTTGTGGTTGGGTAAGGTGCAAAGTACACTTGGAGTGCTTGATGTGCAAGTATAAACGGATCGTACTTGGAGTATTTTTTGGTATGATTAACTTCAACTAGTTTGTACCTTTCATGTACTCTTGTACCTTGCACAGAGTTGTCCTTCCATTCGCATTTAAATACCACAGCTCTATACCCACGATCATTTCCAACATAGCACAGATTGAAGATGTCCTCCAATAGACCGTAGTAATCTTCACCCTCAAGTGACGACACACTCACACCGAAATTACATCTACTCCTACTGCTACCATGGGCAAATGTATGGAAATTGTAACCATTAACCGAATACCGGTTCCAAGTTCTAACATTCCATAAAGGACCTAATGCTAGACTCCTAACCAAATCATCCTGAATATTCTCTGAAATTACATGCTCCTTAAGCCATTTAGGAAATTGTTCCTCATGCTTATTCCAAATGTCATCAGCATTTAAATGTGGATTAGCAACCACAAATTCAGTTACAAATTTCTTCTCGTACGGCTCCAAAACTTCACAGTTTGATAGCAAGTACAGGTGAGCACGATTGTGGTCCTTCTCATCTAATGTCCTCCACCCGCCAGCTGATGACGATCCCTCACCTTCCTTACTTTGAAAAAAGTCTGGTATGTTGGGGTCAATCGTCGTCTCTGGTGTTTCTAGGTTTAGATTCTTGGCTTTGGTGTTCACTTCTTTCTCGAAATACAGAGAACAGAAGTTGGCTATCTCCTCTGTTAAGTAAGCATTACATATGGAGCCCTCAACCCTCGCCTTGTTACCAATTTTTTTTCTTCAAATGGTTGAGAAATCTATGACAATCATCAAGCAATTATGTTATTATCAAATTACAGTGTCTAACGTTAGTTAGTGAGTAAAATAAGTAAGTAGTTGAAAGTTCTCACCTCTCAAATGGGTACATCCATCTAAACTGTACCGGTCCTCCCACTTTAGCTTCGTAGGGCAAGTGGACCGGTAGATGCTCCATTGAGTTAAAGAAGGAGGGTGGGAAGATCATCTCAAGTTTGCATAGTATCTGAGGAATTTGATCCTCCAAACGAGTCATGTCGTCATTTGTAACTGTCGACGAATACAAATCTCGAAAAAACTTAGATATCTCAGTGATAGGATTCCAAACACTTTCCGGCAGCAGGTGCTTCAACGCCACAGGTAGTAACCGCTCCATGAACACGTGGCATTCGTGACTCTTCAAGCCTTGGAGCTCCAGGTTCTTAATGTCCACACACCGACTAAAATCGGATGCATACCCTTCAGGGAACTTCAGTTTCCCTACCCACTCTAACACGGCCTTTCTCTAAGCCTTATCAAGGCTAAACAAGGCCCTAGGCTTGGACCCATCCCGCTTGATATGCATTTTCGGACGGTCACAAATTTTTTTCAAATCTTTTCGGGATCCTACGGTGTCACATGTCTTACCCTCTACATCCATGACGGTGTGAATCAGTTGCTCAAAGAAATTCTTCTCAATATGCATCACGTCCAGATTATGTCGGAGTAATAAAGTACTCCAATATGGAAGGTCGAAGAAGATGCTTCTTTTAAACCAACCATTTTTCAATTTCTTAAGATCTTTGAACTCTTGATCGGTCCCGTCAACAGTAGATGGGAACTCTGAAATCACCTCCCAAATGTCATCTCCTTGGAGACGAATCGGTGCCTCATCTAGCACCACCTCACCCTTCTTGAAAGCTCTCCTATTCTTCCTGTACATGTGACCCTCGGGTAGAAACTGTCTATGACAGTCAAACCAACTAATTTTGCTTGAATTACGTAGGTAGAATGCTTTACTTTCACTCATGCAACAAGGACACACTCTTTGGCCCGTCGTAGACCAACCGCTCAACATACCATACGCATGAAAATCGTTTATAGTCCACAAAAGCGATGCTCTAAGTTGGAAATTTTGTTTCAACGACACATCATATGTCTCCGCCCCTACTTCCCACAAGTGTTTCAATTCCTCTATCATTGGTTGTAAGTAAACATCCAAGTGGTTTTTGGGATTTTTTGGGCCGGGAACAATGAGAGAAAGGAAGATGAACGGTGGTTTCAGACAAAGCCATGGGGGTTGTACGGTGTGACCATGACAGACCAGCATGAGTATGACTTACCGAACTGACCGAAAGGGGCGAACCCATCGGTACACAACCCAAGTCTCACGTTACGGGGTTCCTCAGCAAATTCAGGGTAAATCCTATCAAACCGTTTCCACTCCTCCCCATCACTAGGATGACATATCTTGCCCTCTACACGAGTTTCTTCTTGATGCCACCTCATTTGTTCAGCAATGGTTTTGGTTGCGTATAATTTTTGAAGTCTAGGGGCGATGGGAAAGTAGGTAAGTCGACTAAGTGGTATAGGTTTTTTATGCCTCGCAACACTCTTTCCCTTCTTACCCCTCAAAACAATATTCCCATCTACAGTTTTGTATCTACCCTTCCCACATATCTTACATTCCTCAAGCATGACATCGTCCTTCCAAAAAAGCATACATCCATCGGGACAAGCATCGATCTTTTGATGCGGAAGTTCAAGACCTTTAACTATTTTTTTGGTGTTGTAGAATGTTTTGGTCATAATGTTGTCTTTTGGGATGAGTTTCTCAATTAACGCAGCGATACCGTCTACGCACCCAAAAGGTAGGTTATACTCACATTTAAGGGTCACTACCATAGACGCGACTTCTAACAATGTCACATCACACCCTCCATATAATGGCTTCTCCGCAGCCTCTAACATATCAAAAAAAGCTTTCGCTCGTGGGTTTGGCTCTTGTGGGGTTGGTTGGTCATCGTCGTTAGTGTACATGCTCTCATCATTAAACAAATTGCACTCAACCACATCAACAATCATTCCTCTCACCCCGCCCTCATTCTGATCCATCTTAGATTCCTCAAAAGCAGACTTCTCACCATGACAAATCCAATAATAGTATTCGGGCTAAACCCATCTGAGATAATATGTTCCTTAATCAAAATACTATCCAAGAATTTGATGTTCTTACATTTCATACAAGGACACCTAAATCTACCCTCTGACGCATATTCGGGATGGGTTTTAGCGAACTCAAGAAAACTATTAACACCCTCTAAAAATTCCGTTCTGGGACGTCGTCTCTTATCTAATCTTTCCTCATACATCCATTTTCGTTCCGGTCGCTTCATTTTTTTATCTAAAAAAATTGAGACAATAACCACATACAAATTATTTCCTCTAAAGTAATTTACTAATATATATACACTACTCACATATTCTGTAAAATTCTCAATTTACCAAAACATAGTGCTATTTGCACTCATTCAATCCATAATTACATCACTAAATCGGCATAATTGTATTTCAATTCCAATTTGCTAACACATCAAAACAACCCAATTCATTCAACTACGTAACCGCAAACCCTAATTTTATACTAACAATCTACCTATTTCAAATTGGGGAACCTATTGGGCGATTAACATTCTAACTACACTAAATATTCCGACAACTAAAAAACTATCCAATCCAATAACTAATTTATTTATATCTATAAAACAAATTAACAAATAATTGAAACTAAATATAGATAGATGTACATACCTTAAGGAAAATGAGAGAATTGAAGAAGGAATGAAGAGGAATGGAGGATGGGCGAGTTTAGAGAGAAGTTAGAGAGAAGGAGTGAAATGAGTGAATGAGCCGGGGGAGGGGGGGTGTTCGGCAACTTTAAAAAAATTGACACTTTTAGCGACCGAAATCGGTCGGGCGCCACTATTTTTAGCGACCGATTTCAGTCGCTAAGGCACATATTCAGCGACCGAAATCAGTCGCGCATCACTTTTTTTAGCGACTGATTTCGGTCGCTAAGGGTAGTTTTTTTTTAAATCCGTCTCCTCGTTCAGTGACTAATATGGTCGCGCGTTGAACTTTCAGTCGCTAAATTAGCCACTGAATTTCTCAGTCGCGCGTGGTTGGTAGCTAGATGAACTATTTCTTGTAGTGATTGTTATGTGACTTTGTACTCGCCTTCCCCTTATTTGGATTGAAAAAATATAGAAGCATGAAAAAGAAAGAAAGAAAAAAAAATGGAATTAGAAAAAGAAGAAAAGTTTCAAGAAAAAAAATACATATATGCTTCTTGTAATTTTCGGGGAACTGTCGAGATGCTATAACTAGAATTGAATTGTAATGGGGAGGATGATAAAATTCCCTCTTATGCTCTTTTGAGTCTTACTTCTAGTTAATGGCCGGAATTCATAGATGAGGTTTTTAGATGGATAGTTTTTATTGTGTAGCTGCGACTACTGGTCTTAGCCCCTCATTTCCATACGTGCTTTAAGCACAATCCATTTTATTCCCTCACATATAAGTCACCCTTTGTAAGTCCTTGGCATGTACTATGGTTCTGATTGGTGGAACACGTATTTGATTGGGGAGATTGATTTCATATTCGATTGCATGCATATTTCATAAGTCGAGTGAGTGTCTTTATTCTTTCTTATCTTCACATATATACTTACCTGTGCTTATGAGTGTCGAGTGACAACTGTAAGGAAGTCCGACATTATTGGTCTTGCAAGATTGAAAAATTGGCAGACAATTGTTTGACTATGGCATAATTATTGATCTCGTTGCATTCTTGAGCATTACGTGTTTTCTCGTCGGTTTTAGTCGATTTTAGGAGAATAATTGTAATTCAACTCTGAGTCGTGTTTCACATCACTTGTCCTCGTATGTATATATTTTAGTTGTTTGCTTGAGGACAAACAAATGTTTGGTTTGGGGGAGTTTGATCAACACATTTTATATTGTATTTTATAGTCCCCCGATACTTATTTTTGAGCTTTTCTTCTTCCTAAATTATATGTTTAATGTCGATTTCTATTAGAAAGTCGATACTGCCGATTTTCGTGCTATTTTGCAGGTTAGGTGCAATTTCGAGCATATTTAGGAGTAATAACCCGGATAGCCTAGACGAGAACGGAAGACGAGGAGGAAAACGAAAAGCCGAGAAGCAAATGAGAGCTCAACCACGAGTTCAGCAGCACCCACTCGATCGAGTGGTGCTAAGCACTCGATCGAGTGCCTCATATTCGAGCCCAACTGGACTGCATCAGAGTTTTGGGTCGATTCCTCTTTTCAGCCCAAAGACGGACAAGATCTGGAGCAATTACGGCTTCACTCGATCGAGTGGCACTGCATGCACTCGATCGAGTGCGGCTGACTCAAGCCGCGGATTAGATTTTAATTCTTTTAGAATTTTGGGCCTGTTTTGAGTCCAACTGATTTCTTTTAAATCAGTTGGAGGAGGAGATTGTGAGACATCCTTCTTCATACTTTTAGAACATACATCACGTTACTTTTGCAATTTCTTAGGATTGAAGTATTACGTTCTTTTCCACTTTCCTTCGCAAGATACATCGAATTCCGTTCTTCCCTTTTTCGATTTCGAATTATTTGGTACATTTACTTTTAATTTGAATTTCAATTTCAATTTCAGTTTTCTAGTTTTAATTCTTGTCTTAATTCATCTTTTGTTTTCGTAGTTATTTTGATTTCAGTTTTTGCTTATTATTTGTTAGTGTAGAATTATTATTGTTTTTTGTAGTTTAGTTCAATTCGTCTTCACCATGTTTATTTGCAATTCATCTTTTGTTAGTTTAATTACAATCAATATGCGTAGCTAAATTCTATCTAGGGTTTAAGGGGATCGATGTGTATTAATTGGGTTATAGTAAATTGACCTGTCTCTGATCGTATGAACTGTCGCCTGAATAGTGTTTTAATTCTGATTGATTGATCGCCTGATTAGTATCACAATTAGGACTTTTCGCCGACCGAGTTAAGGACTAATTAGGTCATGATATTTTGGGTAGACTAGCTTAATTTTAGCGACCGCAGGTTAAGTTCAGTTCTAAAGTTTGTAGAAGTACCGACCAGACCTTCACCTTAGACAGTTCGATTATTGACCTGTTAGTTGACTCTCTGACCCGATTGATATTTATTGTGAACCTGAGATCCTGGACTCTTTTATTATTGATTTACCTTTTAGTAATGAGTTGTCAGCCTATTAAACAAACAAGAAAAACAGTGACCTGTAGTCTTAAGTCTAGACCTTAGAACAAGTATTTGAGTCTCGTCTCCTTGTGGTTCGACCCCTATCTACATTAGTTAGTGGACCTTTAGTTAGTGGACCTTTGGGTATCTTTGATTAGGGATACGGCTACCCCTGTCACAAGATCTAGTCCCAAGTTTAGATATAGTTGTTGGTACCCAAACAGTAGGAATTAAGCCCCTACTAGTTTACTAACCCGTGAAAATTCACGGGGTTGAGGTCATTTCTTTGTCATTAGAACATATAGAAAAAATTAATAAGAGTATAACAGAAAGACATTGTTGCGTGGTACATTTGTGAAATTATTGAATTTAGAGAAATAATATTTTTACGGTATGGTCAGTATCTAAGTTTAAGAACTCATATGGATCCGTGAACACAAATTTTACTTGAAAAAACGAAAAAGCATACGTTACGTAGAATTAATAGTTTAGAGACGGTCTGTTTTATGAAAAACTTGGCCGTGAATTACTTTTAAAGTAATTTTAAATACTTAGAATTAATAGTTTACGTGAAAATTCACTATCTACATTAGTTAGTGGACCTTTGGGTATCTTTGATTAGGGATACGGCTACCCCTGTCACAAGATCTAGTCCCAAGTTTAGATATAGTTGTTGGTACCCAAACAGTAGGAATTAAGCCCCTACTAGTTTACTAACCCGTGAAAATTCACGGGGTTGAGGTCATTTCTTTGTCATTAGAACATATAGAAAAAATTAATAAGAGTATAACAGAAAGACATTGTTGCGTGGTACATTTGTGAAATTATTGAATTTAGAGAAATAATATTTTTACGGTATGGTCAGTATCTAAGTTTAAGAACTCATATGAATCCGTGAACACAAATTTTACTTGAAAAAACGAAAAAGCATACGTTACGTAGAATTAATAGTTTAGAGACGGTCTGTTTTATGAAAAACTTGACCGTGAATTACTTTTAAAGTAATTTTAAATACTGAACGACATATTTTCATCAATTAAAATACAAAATCTTCTGACGATTTAAGCTCAAAAAAATATTTTTCTTATCAAATTTTTATTTATTTAAGAGTATAGCATTGTTTTTATACTCTTGAACTACGGAGTATAATGTTTATATTTTAAAAAAATTAAAATTAAAATTTTAAATTATTTTATTATTAAATGGTAAAAAAATACTCGAATGTATTAATTAAATTGTAAATTTGATTACGAAATATATTTTAATTTAAAATATTAATTGCTTAATTATAAATCCAAAGATAACTATAATGAAGTAT
The DNA here is from genome assembly GCA_958450325.1 of Agrostemma githago. Taxonomy (NCBI): domain Eukaryota; kingdom Viridiplantae; phylum Streptophyta; class Magnoliopsida; order Caryophyllales; family Caryophyllaceae; genus Agrostemma; species Agrostemma githago. The sequence goes on along the minus strand of OY288243.1, from coordinate 8,809,547 downwards.
ATAAATATAAATTTATCAATTTTAATTTTTGTTGATTCAACTGGTCAGGTTGCAACCCTAAAATATTATCATTATTACTTAATTTCTACACCCATTTTTTGTACCCTCTGTTAATTTTTTAAAACAGAGTGTAAAAGATAAATATATCCCGTCCCAGTACATATTGTCAGACGATCTCTATAGAAACCCGCATTTTGACTGCAAAGTGTCTATGGTAGTTTCCAAAAAACACTCGGTGATGATCAGACGCAAACGTGTTTCTACGCGCTCGGATATGGACTCAAAACCATTGATTGCTGGCTTAGGCATTTACGGAGTACAAATCTCACAAAACTGACCTCAAATTCAGGCCCAGTGGGTCGTTTCCAATCAAATAAGACTAATTTGGGTCAAAACCGACACCGGAAATAAAACCGACTTTTAGCGATCGGGTCAAAACCCGGTCAAAGCCATTTCCGAGAAGTAGACCCATGGTCCTCCCTCAAGCGGGTCATCGGATCAAGCCCGTCAAGGCACTAAACCCTAGACACCAAAGTGCATAGCAATGCCTATATAAACACCCCCTTTGCAACACAATTAAACACTTTTGGACAACCTTGATCAACATCTTTTTCACCCTATACAACCCTAATCAACCTTAATCCTCCTCTAGTCTCACACTTCGAAGAAACCCTAACCCTAGCATCTAGGAATCCAAACCCTAATCACCATAACTCTATTTACATCTCGATACTCACGTGCAAGCCACAATTAACGAGTCCCGTCCGAGACAAGAACATGTAGGTTGAGGGTGCAAAAAAACCTTTCTTTTCCTTTCTCTTCTTCCTCGTGCATCGTCCGTGTCATCGTCATTGTCCCGTTTTTTTTGTTTTTTTAATCGTCATTATCGCATTCTAATATTATTAATAATTACTAGTACGAAAACATTAAAATACTTGTGAATTTGTGTCGAGTGCGAATGATGTTGGGATAAGGAAACCCGAATATACAAGAGTATTGCACCCAGCGTTGCCGGTCGCTTATCCCGACACCCCTAGCACTTGATTATTAAAGCAAGTTAACTTAAACAATAGTTTTTTTTTACTTTTGTATATCATTATTCATCGCATATTCCGTCAATTTCAAATACTATTTTCGAATCAAACACCTTTATTTTATTTTATTTTATTAGGGTCGAAACCCGTTGACGCGGATCCGACATCACATAAATCCCTAGGGATTTATTACGATGTCGGGAAGCCGAGGGAATCAAGTTGGGTCCGTTTAATTTAAAACAATCGCAAAGTGTCAATCTATTAGATTCGATACCAATTCAATAGTTGGATGTCGAATCTAAACGATTTAGTCAAATAAATTAACTAATGCGATTTTCGTTGATGCTAAAATAGTTGTCATTTAATTCGTTAGAATTAATTACGACACTATAAACGCGGAGAAAATCCATATCGTTTTAGTTAAATTCAAACGACTTATATTATTTTCTTCAAGTTATCGCTCTAACATTACATATCGACTCCATAATCGAATATGGGATATAACGAGTGGCACGAAACCGGGACCAAAGTCAGTACGCCACGCGAGTCGCACGGACCATGTGCGAGTCGCGTGGTGGCGCGAGTCGCGTTCTTCTCGCGCGGATCGCACGGATCCCTGAAAATCGTGACATAAAATTAGTAATTCCGTCTTAATTTAATTTAGCAATCTTTTTCAAACATCTTTTTAGACGCACTCTAAAAATTCGATATCGGTTCCATAATCGAACATCGAATAGTACGAGTATCACAAATTTAAGTCGAGTATAAGTCACGTCATATTTATACGCGATTTAATAAAACTATCGATTTTTCAAAAAAAAAAAATTTCGAAAACAGCCCGGGACGCGAGTCGCGCGCATCCCGGGCGAGTCGCCTTCTCGGGCAAGTCGCGCCCTTCCCGGGCGAGTCGCGTCGTCCCCTGAAAACGCGACATATAAAAAGGCAGTTTTCTATTTTTTTCGAACATCGTTTCTTTAGCGAAACAGCAAGTTTTCTCGGCATATTTTATTTTTCTCGACCCCGGTCAACACGTGTCAAGTCCATCATGTGACCTACTTTTTTTCTAAAGCCTACATCATGTTTACTTTTCTATAGCATCCTATACTTTTTGCACACCGTTATTATCCTTATATCGTTACTAACCGTTTTATCTTTTGTCGATTTATCTCTCCGTCGTTTATTTTATTGTACTAAAATGAACCCGCATGCTAAATTTAACTTCGACGTTAGGATTAGTTGCATTAAATCGATGATGGGAGGGATTTGTCGTGGATCCCGCCACCAAATAAAAAAACCAACTAACCTAACTAGGGTAGCTAGGGCAAGTCGGGTCGAATCCAAAGGGACGGGGTGTCGGACTAAAGTGCGCTACAGTCTAGGACTAGGTTCGAGACAAGCTAATCTAGGGGGAGGCTAAGGACTAGGCTAAGGTCTAAAACGCGGAAAAGGAAGGCAAAACAACTAACTAGTGACTAAGGGAAGCTAATAGAATGATAAGAAGAAGCTAGGATTATGTCGGGATCAAGGGGTGATGGAATGGTCAAGGAGGAGCAAAGGTGAAGGGGGTAGTCGGGTAATCTAGGTATAGTCCGGGCTCTCGCTACTTAGACCAACCTAGAGGTTCCACCTAAAACCCATCTTGGCGACACACATGACAAACGGGGCTACTAGCATGTTATCGTGGCCTAGGTCGCATCCGGGCTCTTGCTACTTAGACCGAGCTAGGGGTCGTCCTCACCGAGCTAGAGGAAACCCAAAACTTCCACCAACATCTCCAAAAAGCCCTTAATCACCCATTAAACACCCAAATCACCTTACTAACCCTAGCAAGAATCTACTCAAACATATCTAATGCTAAAATTAACACTAACAAGATGAATCAACACAAACAACAAAACTTGCAAAATGAAACTAGTGAAACAATGAACTATGAACCTAACAATGAACAAAGATTGAAACTTGGATGAATAAACAAGATTAAGAGAAGGGAAAAGAAGATTATACCTACTAACAAGATGAATGGAAGAAGGAAAAACTTGCATAAAAGAGAAAACCCAAATACATCACCCAAGGTTGTCAATCTTGGTTGGATTCTTCAAGAGATCCCTTAATACAAGAGCTAAACTAAGATTAAGGACTAATTACCGACTAATCTACACTAATCTATGCTAAACTATGATAAAGTAGTCTAGGGTTTAATGGGAAGTGAAGAACATGAGCTAGGAATACAAGAGAAGGGGTATTTATAGGGTTACAATGCAAAGGGAGATGAAACAAGCAATCACGGGCTGTAACTGGGCCATCCCGTCCGAGATGAGTTGGTCCCGGTCGGGATGAGGTGGTCCCGGTCGGGAAGGCCTCAAAACAGCAGCTCCTCTTTTGTGCACTTCATCCCGGACGGGTTGAGGTCATACCCGTCGAGGATGAGTCTTGTAGGCCTCCAATATGATCCTTTTGGTCCCTCCTTGCTTCACATGGACTTCTCATCAATTCTCGGGACTCGGGATCGGGTCTCGGAGGCTCGGGATTGGGTCCCAAGGTCTCGGGGTCGAATCCAAGGCATCGAGTGATCGTTCCTTCACTTCGTTGGCTCCGAAAAGTGTATGTATTGAGTCGGAATCGCTCCAACTCTTCACGAATGGTCTCGGGAACCTGAAACAAACTAGAGGAAGCATAAGTAGCCCATAAAGCTCTCCCAAGGAGCGATTCCACAAGGAAAATGGGACCAAAACACTACGAAATAGGCACTACAAACTACACTTATCAACTCCCCCACACTTAACCCTTACTCGCCCTCGAGTAAGCACAAACTAACTACTAAACTAGCCGAGCGGGTATTAGCGCACCCTACGCCCTTTCAACTCACGCGATAACACTTAGAGGACAAGTGCTATCCGCAAGGCAAGTGGGGTCTTGCGACAAAACTGTGGATGCAACCGGACACAAAACACATAAACAACAAACATACAAACAAACAGACAAAGGGTTGCACCCAAAAGAAACGAAATACCGCTTCCCTCAAACAAGCGGTGAAAGAAGCACCGGTTTAGGACTCAAGGCAAGTGACAACGTTCCCGAGCTAGCAATACAAACCAAAATGGACCAAACCCTAATAGTATGACGACAAAGCAATAAAAACGTTGGTAACTTACCTAGGTTCCTCCTAACCTTCTAAGAACGTACTACGGGACGATCGGCGGGATGGAAAAAGGATGAATCACGGTGTTAGTCGACACGGTAGGTAAGTGAGACCCCGCCCCCTTTAGCAATGAGCCAAGAGGGTCGTCCCGTGTCCGAAACCGCCTAACTAGTCCAAGTAAAAAGTGGAAATGATTGCAAAAAGAGGGAAGACCGACCCTTGCCGCTATCCTCCTTCCTAGGGACTCGGTCCTTTGGTAGGCTCTTCACGGCAAAAGTCGGAAAAAGGCTTATTTTTGTGGGGTTAGAATCTTTTTGTGAGACGATTTTCTTTTGGCATTTTCTCTTTTCTTTTTGCATTTTTGCTTTGTTTGTTGCCATGCCATTTCTTTTTCTTCTTTTCTATTTTCTTTTTGGCTTTTGAGCCTTTTCTTTTTCTTCATTCTTTTCTTTCTTTCTTTTTTCCTTCTTTTTCTTTTCTTTGCCCTTTTGGCTTGATTTGGCTTTTTGGCATCTCTTTGTGATTTAGAAAGAGAGAAATCAACAAGTTGCAAATTATTGTGTGGATATATGTAGGAGGTAGGGTAATGGGTATGTCGGGGTTGCGCATCCCCTTTCAAACCCACAAAAAGGTGGAGAACTTGGACTAATCAAACGATTCTAGACACGGTCACCTAAGGGACGAGACTCGGTAACCAAGGCCTTTTCACACCGTGGGTGGTCATAATGGTCAAAGGTGCAAATCCCGTAGTAAATCCCTAGTAAGCTAGGTGGACTCAAGGTAAGAAACCAACGAAATCATTGATTTAGGGTCATTCTACTAGACTAAAGTCCAAGACTCGATCTATACTACTAGAAAGGGAAAGTAAACACTTGCACACTAGCCTCTAAATCGGGTTTTCAAAAACCTTTTTAAACACACAAGACACACTAACACAACACAAAACGAAGACACGACGAAAACGAAAGAAAAAGAGACAAATGGCCACAAAACAAAAACAAGCAAAACAAACAAACAAACAACACAAACACCACCCCGAGCTTCCAAATAAGCCACTAAATCAACCAAACTTTACAAAGCTCCTCCCGAGCACACAACATCACAATCTCCTCCAAACTTCACAAGAGATAAAGAAGAAAAAGGGATAAAGATGTTACCGGAAGTCTTGAAAGCTCTCCAAAGCTATTGGTGATTCAAGTAACCTATAAGGAAAAAGGGAGGCAAAACACGCACAACACAACAAATACACGATACAACGACATAAAAGGAAAACACACAAAAGGAAAATCTTTTTGATTTTTATGAAAAAATTTCAAATTTTTAGGGTTTTTAAAGATTTTTCGAAAAACTACGAAAATAAAACTAACTACGATAGAATATCGCTCCCCCACACTTAAACCGAGCCATGTCCTCATGCTCGACCGTAGTGCATGGGAGCACAAAAGAAAAGAAACTACGAAAATAAAGCTAAAAATCAAAAAGAAAAGTGGAGAAAAGGGTAGAAAGCGTCCGGCCGGGGTGTAGTCAAGTCACCTTGGGCCGAGACAAGAAAAGATATGGTTGGGTGGACTCGAATGTCGAAGAAGAGGCACAAAGGGGAGTAGGGGGCCATCCCGGTCGGGATGGGTGGTCCCGGTCGGGATGACATACCCGTCCCGATCGGGATGGCACTCCAGTAAACCCAAAATATGGTACCCTCATCCCGATCGGGATGTATCCTTCCCGGTCGGGATGCTTCACTCTTCCCGGTCGGGATGACTTCTTCGTGGCTTCCAAAACCCCAAAAGCTAATCAAAGCTTCAAAAACCCGTTCTTTTGCTCACAATCATGCTCTATCGATAACCATTCCTCTAGGAGTCATCTTCACTTCACCTATCACAATAAACTCAAACACAACATCAAATTCTCTCCCTCACAATGCTCATCAACAATCCAAATAACAAGAATTTCACAAAACTAACAATCCTAGAAACCAAGGTACCAAACAAACATATATACACACACAAAAGCAAAAAGGAAAAGAAAAAGAGATATATACAATAAGGTACTATCACCAACTACACCTCCATAGCCATCAAGAGCTCGAAGGAGTAAGTCAAATGCCCTAGCAACATCTTCATTTAAGCTCACATGGCTGAGCCTAGCCACTTTCAAGAGCTTCCAAGTCGGGGTCGAGAAGCAATCATCTTCATTATGCTCGGGGTTCTTGTGATCTTCCGGGTCTTCCGAACCATGATAGCAACGACCCTTGTGACCATCCGGTAGGTATAGTGGTCTAGAGTCATGCTCGGTGTTATGAGGGGGGAGATCACACCCTAGGGGGGTTGCTTCTTTCACGGGGTCGAGAGTGGAGTTCTCTTCCACCGCCCGACAAGGATCCTCTTCATCAACCGTCTCACAAGACAAGGGACTAGAAATCGAGTGCGATAGAGGAGGAGGCAACAAGTTTTCTTCATTGGAGGCTCTAGGATTCTCCAATTTCCCATTCAAGGCGAGTTCTAAGGCATCTACCTCTTTTTCCCAAGTATTACGTTCCTTTTCACTCACCTTGTCTACATGGCCTAGAGGAGTCTTGTCTTCACTTGGCTTTGGATTGTCAAGATCCGGTTCATCACGAAGAAAATCGAACAAATCCAATTTGATAGCCAATACATCGGTTCCCCAAGAGTTATCTCGAGAATCATGTTCACACTTCTCCTCATTGTCGGGCCATGAAGCTTCAACTTCCTCTATTCTTCCCATATCTTCACCACCCAAGCAACACTCAACAATGGTCTCTTGATTTACCCTCTCTTCTTCATTTGTGGCTTCATGGTCGGGTTGACTTTCTTGTGGAGACACCCGACCTTGTTGCCCAAATGAACCTTCCTCAACAATTTGTGGAGCTCGAATGGCCGACATCGTGATACGAGCCATGAGTTCATCGATTCGAGCATCTTGCACCGCTATTTGGGCTCTAAGCTCCTCTTTAACCCCCTCTATGTGAGTCGTCATCACTTGGTGACTCTTTTGCATTAAAATCGTCATCTCATGTTGACTCTTTTGCAATAGCATTAACGCATCTTGTTGACTCTTTTGCATTTGGACCAACATTTGACAAGTCTCGAAGTTGGGGATTATTGGTTGTGGGTTATGTGAGGGTGTTTGGTAGTTGTTAGGATGTTGTGATGATCTTGACAACTTTCATGGTAACCATATGGAGGGCGTTCGTAAGATTGTTGATGAGGTTGGTATGGTTGGTGAATTTTTGGGACTTGGCCATTTGCCCCGTAGTTGTCCCGTGACGATTGATGGAAGCTAGGACGTGCCATTTCCATAACGTTGCTTTGATACCTAGGATGAACTAGAAGCACTTGAGCAAATGTTAGTAGCCTAGTGCTTTTGAGGCACTAGGAACGGAGAATAGCACACAAGAAGTAGAACGGAGATACACAAGGAGATGAAAACACAAAAAAATCAAGAACAAAGTCTAAAACTAAGCACACAAAAGTCTAAACTACGCCATCCCCGGCAACGGCGCCAATTTGATGGGAGGGATTTGTCGTGGATCCCGCCACCAAATAAAAAAACCAACTAACCTAACTAGGGTAGCTAGGGCAAGTCGGGTCGAATCCAAAGGGACGGGGTGTCGGACTAAAGTGTGCTACGGTCTAGGACTAGGTTCGAGACAAGCTAATCTAGGGGGAGGCTAAGGACTAGGCTAAGGTCTAAAACGCGGAAAAGGAAGGCAAAACAACTAACTAGTGACTAAGAGAAGCTAATAGAATGATAAGAAGAAGCTAGGATTAGGTCGGGATCAAGGGGTGATGGAATGGTCAAGGAGGAGCAAAGGTGAAGGGGGTAGTCGGGTAATCTAGGTATAGTCCGGGCTCTCGCTACTTAGACCAACCTAGAGGTTCCACCTAAAACCCATCTTGGCGACACACATGACAAACGGGGCTACTAGCATGTTGTCGTGGCCTAGGTCGCATCCGGGCTCTCGCTACTTAGACCGACCTAGGGGTCGTCCTCACCGGGCTCTCGCTACTTAGTGAGGGAACCAAACCCACAAGCAAACTATTACCCACAAGAGAAAGGCAAGAAAAACAAGCATATGCATACAAGTCATTCAAGCATTTCAACAAACATGTACCATGTATCAAACCAAGAGGAAACCCAAAACTTCCACCAACATCTCCAAAAAGCCCTTAATCACCCATTAAACACCCAAATCACCTTACTAACCCTAGCAAGAATCTACTCAAACATATCTAATGCTAAAATTAACACTAACAAGATGAATCAACACAAACAACAAAACTTGCATAATGAAACTAGTGAAACTAGTGAAACAATGAACTATGAACCTAACAATGAACAAAGATTGAAACTTGGATGAATAAACAAGATTAAGAGAAGGGAAAAGAAGATTATACCTACTAACAAGATGAATGGAAGAAGGAAAAACTTGCATAAAAGAGAAAACCCAAATACATCACCCAAGGTTGTCAATCTTGGTTGGATTCTTCAAGAGATCCCTTAATACAAGAGCTAAACTAAGATTAAGGACTAATTACCGACTAATCTACACTAATCTATGCTAAACTATGCTAAAGTAGTCTAGGGTTTAATGGGAAGTGAAGAACATGAGCTAGGAATACAAGAGAAGGGGTATTTATAGGGTTACAATGCAAAGGGAGATGAAACAAGCAATCACGGGCTGTAACTGGGCCATCCCGTCCGGGATGAGTTGGTCCCGGTCGGGATGAGGTGGTCCCGGTCGGGATGGACCCCTTCCCGGTCGGGAAGGCCTCAAAACAGCAGCTCCTCTTTTGTGCACTTCATCCCGGACGGGTTGAGGTCATACCCGTCGGGGATGAGTCTTGTAGGCCTCCAATATGATCCTTTTGGTCCCTCCTTGCTTCACATGGACTTCTCATCGATTCTCGGGACTCGGTATCGGGTCTCGGAGGCTCGGGATTGGGTCCCAAGGTCTCGGGGTCGAATCCAAGGCATCGAGTGATCGTTCCTTCACTTCGTTGGCTCCGAAAAGTGTATGTATTGAGTCGGAATCGCTCCAACTCTTCACGAATGGTCTCGGGAACCTGAAACGAACTAGAGGAAGCATAAGTAGCCCATAAATCGCTCCCAAGGAGCGATTCCACAAGGAAAATGGGACCAAAACACTACGAAATAGGCACTACAAACTACACTTATCAATCGACATAGAAACCCATTGATTTTTTTTCGCATGGCTAGGGAAAATAATGTTTGCATATCATTTTCACCGAACTACTAACACGCGTATTAGAAAGTCATTCGATATCTTAGTGGAGTCCGCTAACATGCGGGCGGGGTTGGGTGTCCTTAGTGGGCTTACCAACACGTACCCTCACCCCTTACTCAGAACCTCGGTTTCCGGATGCCCGAAACCGTTGGCGCACGAGAGTCATTCAATACACGATAACCGGTAGTGACGGTATCGGTATCGCAATGCAAAAGGACGAGCCCAATAAACTCTGACATCGGAAATGGGCCATACTTTGTGCATGGCCCACTACGACATAGAGTGGGTTCGAACGGGCCCGAACTCCCACAAAGTTCGGTGGCGACTCCACATCTATTTAAATTTCAATTCGATCCATTCTCATATGGAGATTCATTCGCCTCCCTAAACCCGCGCGTGGCCGCATCGGGGTAGACCTATGTCATGTCCACAATTTGGCGACTCCGCTGGGGATTAACTGATGCGTGACTTACCATCGGCTTCCTCAGGGTGAGACTCGAATAGAAATCGTTTGACTAGTACAATACGCGTTTTAGTTTTACGGTTCATGCATAACCCTATATTTTCCCGGGCCGGTACTCGCAACCGACGTCCCACTATACCGTGATGTAATCGAATATGGATATGTCAAAGGTGTCCATAGTCGATTCGAGTGGGTTTCGCGGCATGTTCTAAGCTCAACTCGACTTAGAAAGTCCTTCCCGATCAACGTCTAGACTATGTGCACTGGTATAGACCCTTTTTAGACCGACCGAGACTTAGTGTAAAGCATACATGGCGTCGTTATAATGCTTGCATGACTATGTGCTACTTGGTTTCTAAGGTCATTTTTTTCAAAAACCATTTTTTTTTCAAAATTGCATTCTTTTCAGGCTATCCAATTTCAAAACTCGGGACATATACCGAATTTAGGACTTATGATTTTACTCAAAATAGCCTATTTCTAGCCGGTATTCTGCCAATTTCAAAACTCGAAAATATTTTCGACTTTTCAAAACCGAGGCCCGGTACTTTTTTTCGTTTTTTTTCGAAAAATCGGGCCCCTTCACCGTTTTTTTTGGATTTCCAAAAAAAAAATCCTTTTTCAAAACCTTCCTCTTCTTGGGACTTCTCGTATTTAGCATGTGTCGAGTCGTGTCATAAGTCGTCGAGGTCGTTAGCGTCGAGACTCTGTCGATCTTACATCACGAGTTTCTTCCCTATCCCAGTCCCCCTTATTAGACTAAGGCAAGGCCCACCTACGTAGGACATACTCCTACAAAGGAGGGCCCATCTACACATTCGAGTCCAAAGTCTGGGGATGTCTCACGTGGACCTTTCTTCGAACAGGACCCGGCCCACATTGCCGGATCCTAAGGGAGGCCCACCTTTCACAAGTCACCCGTCTAGGTGTCTTTTCCGAGTCATTTCCCTTTTCAGTTTTGCTCGGGATGTACTTTCTATTCCAAGATTTGGGCTAGTTTTTGATTACGCAGTGTTTTTACAGACAGGCTACCCGAAACCAGACAACAGAAAATGCAGTCGACTTTGGATCAACTGACCGCCGCACTGGCCAAGATCGAGACTCAATTGACTGCCATCCAGACTGACCAAGCGACCTTGGCCACCCATGTGAGTGCCATGGAGAAGGTGGCCCCTGTTGAAGGATCTGAGCCCACTGGGCCCATAGCTGAACTAATCAGTGTTGTTCGTAAGCTCGAAGAACATGTCCACCTGTCAACAAGCCACTCAATCCATACTGAAAATGCTCGTTCTTACTCGCCTTTGAATGACGAGCTGCCTGCCAACCTCAACCTCACGGGAATACCGATGTTTGAGGGTACCGAAGACCCGGTCCACCACATCCGGGCTTTCAAGAAGTTCATGGCGGTCAAAGGGGTAAAGTCCACCATGTTTAAGCACCTATTCGCTTCCTCCCTTGAAAAGCACCCCAAAGCCTGGTACTACAGGCTCGATTCCAAGAAATACAAGACTTGGGATGATGTGGCGACTGAGTTTGCTCGGAATTACGCTGATAATACCGAGATCCAGACTACAATGCGTACTCTGGAAGTGATGGCCCAAGAGCCCAAAGAAGGGTTCACCAAATATCTCCAAAGATTGCGGGCAGAGAGTGTGAAGCTGGTTGATAAACCCAGCGAGAAAGTGCTAGTGGAGGCCTCTGTCAAGAACCTCCTCCCATCTTACCGAGTCCTTCTTCGGTATGCTATCATCCCCAGTTTTTCCGCCCTTACTGAAATGGGCACAAGGATCGAAGATGACTTAAGGTTAGAGAGCCTGACTAAGGCCTCTACCAAGGGATATCAAGGGGCCAGCTCATCTGTGAGCAAGCCCACACCTGCAGCTGCAACTCGCAGCATCTTCGATGAGGTTAATCTGCTTGACACCCCATCCAAAAAGAATACTCCAACTCGGGTATTCACAGATATAGGGTCTACCTATACCTACGCCTTACAGAGGCTATCTTCAAAGGGTCTGATTCAGCCAATAGGCCCAACTCCCGAAGTTCCAGTGGAGAAAAGGTCCAAGGCCTGCAATGTTCAGGCCTATTGCCAGTATCATCGAGGTAATGGGCATGACACAAAAAAATGCTGGAAATTGAAGCATCTGATCCAAGATCTGATTGAAAGCGGGAAAATACCGTTGCCCGGAGACAAGCCGAGTAACAAAGAAAACTCGTTCAGTGCCCATGCTATATTTACTAGAGAGATAATCGACTGCTCACACCTCATTTCCCCCTTTATCCCACAAATTAACGGGACATGGTTCGATGATGAGGAAGATGTTTACTTAGCTAAAGGGGAAGCTGTCCCCATCACCATTGAAGAGGTACGAAGGGCTAAGTCTAAGGCCTTAGCCACCAACCACCTTGCCACAGTCGGGCGCCTTACTCCAACGACCGTCACTGAACCTGCCAGGACGGAGCCCACCCTCGAGGAAACAAGCAACGACACGGCTTTGGTCCAACAATTGAAGAGGGTTCGAGCTGAACTAACCATATGGCAACTTCTGGTTAGCTCGCAAGCGCATCGGGAAGCACTGACTAAGGCTCTCGATGAGATCAAGGTCGACTCACAGGTTACCCCCGCTGAAATGGTAGCCACTATTATGCCCTATCTCAAGGGAAAATCCAAAGAAGAAGGTCCGCTCATCACCTTCTCTGAATCTGATCTGCCACTGTTCGGGCCCAATCATAATTTGGCCCTATACATCACGGTCATTTGCCGAGGGAAGTACCTCCCAATGACCCTTATCGACGATGGGTCCGCCGTAAATGTTCTTCCCCTGAGGACCGCTAAGGCCCTCGGCATTACCGAGGCCGACTACCTCCCAACAGCGCAAACTATCCAGGCTTTTGACGGAAGCCCAAAACCAGTGGTCGGGGCCGTTAATCTAACAATTATAACGGGCCCGATCGAGAAAGAACTGGAGTTCCAGGTGATTGATGTCACCTCGTCCTTCAACTTGCTGCTCGGAAGGCCTTGGATCCACGCGGTCAAGGCCGTGTTCTCTACCCTGCATAGGAAGGTTAAGATGCCACTTCAGAACGGTGTCATCACACTAGAGGCCACCCCCATCACCGTGGCAAGCTGCAACGCTACGGGCCGGGCCAACCCACGAGGATTTGATTTCGTAGGCATGATTGAGGAGGAATATCTCTTCAGGCCTTACTTCACCACTAGCATCGACACGATGCTACAAAAGTTGAGCTACTTACCGGGGGCTACCTCGAGGCCATATCTTCCAGTTGGGAAGATTATCGAGGTCCTAAACGATGGCGAATCACAGTTCGGATTGGGGTATGCTATAACCCCAGAAAACGTGGTCCAGGCCGGTATTCACAAGGCCACCAACATCCTGAAGGGTACCTACTTGGGCCCTTATAGCCCAAACTAACCGATTACTTTGTTACCCCAGTTTTCGGAGCTGTTCAAGTGGGCCTCTACCAACCCACCGTCACATATCCTGAGACCAAAGCGGCTCGGGAATGCAATTTCATCCCTGATGATATATTCACCCTTGTCCAGGACGAGTCCAAAGAAGGTGAAGGTAACTCTGAGCCCGTGCTGGGGCTCCTATTTGGAGAAGACAAGGTCGTCCCTGCTCCAAAGGATGATTTGGTGAATCTGATCCTTTGCAGCAATCGGTTTGACCCAACCAAGCTAATCTCCAAAGTCGGTGCGGACACCGGGAAAAGGGCCTGGAGGAAGACCATCAAGTGGACCGACGGCCAGGGTCGAGTCTACAAGCTGACCACCGGCGAGGGGGACATGCCGAATACCGAGTCCGAGTCTGAGTCAGAGTCAGAGTCGGAGTCTGAGTCCAAGTCTAGAGGGTCTGGTGCTAGAGTCGAGTCTGTAACCCCCCTTCCCTTAGCCACTTCCACTGAGGTCTCGGGGCCTGTCCCAAGACCTCTCCCTATCCCGCCACTGACCAACAAACAGATGGCCGCTCTATTCGAGCTTTTCTCAAAATTTACTATTAATAATAATAACGAAAACCGTTCTGCTTACGACTTGTCTTATCTCCAAAATTCTCTCGATTTCAAAAATTTTATATGTAACGACATTGAGAAACCCGATAAACAGGTACCTCTGCCTCCGCATCTGATCGAGCAGCTCAAACAAAGGGAATCACTAGATCCGGTGATTGAAGAAACCGAGTCCATTAACGTGGGAACCACTTTAGAGCCTCAGAGGCTTAAGTTGGGACTATCCTTAGATCCCAAGGAGAGAAAACAATTCACAGACCTCCTCCAAGAGTTCAAAGACGTCTTCGCATGGTCCTACAAGGACATGCTGGGGATAGACCGGGAAATAGCTGAACACCATATACCCATCAAAGATGGGTGCAAACCGGTACAACAGAAACTCCGGAGAATGAGGCCCGAATGGTCTCTCAAAGTCAAAGAAGAAGTCGACAAGCAATTCAAAGCGGGCTTTATACAAGTGTCTGAATATCCAGACTTGGTCGCGAACATCGTGCCGGTACCCAAGAAGGACGGCAAGGTGCGGGTATGTGTAGATTTCCGGGACCTTAATAAGGCCAGTCCAAAAGACGATTTTCCGTTACCACACATCGACATACTGGTGGATAGCACGGCCGATCATGCCCTTCTATCATTCATGGACGGATATGCCGGATACAATCAGATCAAAATGGCAGAAGAAGACATGAGTAAGACCACCTTCATTACACCCTTGGGTACTTACTGTTACACCGTTATGCCATTTGGGCTCATCAATGTCGGGGCCACTTATCAACGAACCGCCACTACTTTAATACACGATATAATGCATAAAGAAGTGGAGGTTTATGTGGACGACATGATCGTCAAGTCCAAAGACCGAAGTGGGCACATTGCGGCCCTAAGAAAATTCTTTACCCGACTACGCAAATACAACATGAGGCTAAACCCTCAAAAATGCAGTTTCGGGGTAACATCAGGCAAATTACCGGGCCATATCGTTAGCCAACGCGGCATCGAGGTCGACCCAGCTAAAATCAAGGCCATTACCGAGATGCAGCCACCCAAAACCGAAAAAGAAATAAGGGGGTTTCTCGGGAAAGTCCAATATATCAGCCGATTCATTTCAAAACTAACCATGGTATGTGAGCCCATTTTCAAAAAACTGAAGGTCGGAGAACGGGTACTATGGGACGACAAATGTCAAACGACTTTCGATAAAATCAAAGAGATTCTGTCTGCTCCGCCGGTATTAATGCCACCTCAACCCGGTCTGCCTTTGTCGTTATACCTAACAACGACCGAGACAGCCATGGGGGCTATGCTGGCCCAGACAGTTAATTCAGAAGAACGGGCTATTTACTACATGAGTAAAAAGTTCCTAGAATACGAGTGCAAGTATACGATGCTCGAGAAAATGTGCCTAGCTTTGGTTTGGGCCACTAAAAAGCTCCGACATTACATGCTCAGTCACGAGGTACATGTATTATTCAAAATGGATCCTATTAAGTACCTGTTCGAGAAGCCCATCCTCAATGGCAGGATGTCCAGATGGACTTTAATGTTAGCTGAGTTCGACCTCAAGTTTGTACCATTAAAAGCCATCAAAGGTCGGGTAGTAGCCGAGTTTCTCGCCGATAGCCCGATATCTGAAGAAGGGCATACCGACACTTGGGCTTTTCCAGATGAAGACATATTCCATACCGACACCGAAACATGGGATTTGTATTTTGATGGGGCATCCAACTTCCGAGGATTTGGGGTCGGAATTCTGTTAATCTCACCATAAGGGGAGCACACCCCGTTATCCATCAAATTGGACTTTGACGTGACCAACAACGCAGCCGAATATGAGGCATGCATTCACGGGTTGCAGGCCGCCGCTGATTTAGGGGTAACAAATCTCCGAGTCCACGACGACTCATCGCTAGTCATCAATCAAGCTCTCCAAAAATGGAAAAATCGGAACGCCAATCTCGTGGCTTACCAAGCGCGAGTAAGGGTTATAGAGAAACAATTACAGAAGGTGGAATATATCTATCTACCCCGGGAAGAAAATCAATTTGCAGACGCACTTTCCAAATTAGCATCCCTGCTAAATATCCCGGAGCATCTAACTAGCATGCCAATCTGCGTTAAAAGACGGTCCGAGGCGGCCTATATCTACGCCATCCAGGATATCGAAATAACTGACCCAGAACCTTGGTATCAAGCCGTCCTAACCTACCTGACAACGGGAGAGTATCCCCCGGGAACTGAAAATCGGGCCAAGAAGGCCTTGCGGAGATTGGCGACCCAATTTGTTCGTACGGACGACGGGCAGTTATACAAGCAGACAGCGCAGGGGGCTCTCCTCCTGTGCATCGATAAAGTACAGGCCGAAAAGGTTATGTCCGAGGTACACGATGGTGAAAATGGCCCGCATATGAATGCCCATATGCTAGCCCGAAAAATCATGAGACTCGGGTATTTTTGGAACACCATGGAAACTGACTGCCAATTATATGTCAAACACTGCCATAATTGTCAGATTTTTGCTAATGTACAACATATGCCATCTTCCCTATTATACACCATGACATCACCATGGCCATTTTCGACGTGGGGTATTGACATAATTGGAAAGGTGCACCCTTCCGGGACGGGAGGTCATTGCTTCATTTTGGTGGCCATCGACTATTTCACCAAATGGGTCGAAGCCGAGTCATATCGCATTTTGAACGTCAAGCATGTGGCCAAATTTATCCAGAATAAGATCATATGCCGATACGGGATCCCACACGAATTCATCAGTGATCACGGAACCCATTTCCAAGCTGAAACTGCTGCATTGCTAGCAAAATATAAGATCCAAAGGCATACATCTTCGCCTTACCGTCCCCAAAAAATGGAGCGGTAGAGGCGGCCAATAAAACGATTGTCACCATACTTAAAAAGATGGCTGAGAATTACCGGGGTTGGCCCGATAAAATACCTTTTGCCCTTTGGGGGTATCGGACGTCAATTCGCACCGCAACCAGAGCTACTCCATATTATTTGACATATGGGATGGAAGCGGTCCAACCGGTCGAGCTAGAAGTGCCATCCCTCAGGATACTACTCGAGGGCCAAGTGTCGAAAGCAGATTGGGTACAAGCCCGATACGATTCGCTAGTTCTTTTGGACGAACGGCGGTCCCGGGCCCTCAACAACATTCAAATATATCAAAAAAGGATCCAACGGGCCTTCAACAAAAGAGTTAGGCCCAGAAACATCAAAGAAGGAGATCTAGTCCTAAAGTTCGTACGGGCCCTACTACCGGTTGACCCAAGAGGAAAGTTCAAACCTAACTGGGCTGGGTCATACTTAGTGAAGAAGATCCTATCAGAGGGAGCAATGATGCTGACAGACTTGGACGGGAATGAATTCGTCAACCCAACCAACTGGATCAGTTGAAGCGCTATTACCCCTAAAAAACCCTATCTCAATGTCATTTGCAAAAATTCATAAAAATTTGTCTTTTATAAATGTTCAAAAAAAAATGGCAATTACACAAAAAAAAGCACACCACAAAAAATAGTAATAATACTCAAATAATAAAACTAAGGAGACTAGTGTTCGTGCATCTTGCCCTTTCCTTTGTCCTTTGGGTCGCGTGGAGCCCGAGGTCGCCGGGGCGGGGGCGAGCGTTCCCGAATCACGAGAGGAACCTCCTTAGCTCGAACTTGTTTCTTTGACAGCGGGTCTTCTGCTATTGTCTTTGGCCCGAGTCGAGCCCGCACGTGCTCAAGTAGTCTATCTGACTATCTCGTGGGCCAAGTCGGTCCTGAACTGCCAATCTTGGGCCAAGTCTCCTTTCTAAGTCAGTCTGGGGGCTCACTTTCCCCCGAGCACCTCTAGCATTAGACCCTTCGCCTTGAGTCCTAGTCTTCTTTCTTTGACCTGACATAAGACGGACCAAAGTAGCCGAAGTGTCACCTTCGTCAAAAAAGCCCCTGTTGTCTTTGACTTGTTCCCTCCGTAGCAGGTCAAAAGCTTCATCAACCTTCAAAGCAGCTCGGGTCTTCGCAGAATCAGCCTTGGTCCACTTCACATAAGAATCTAAAACCCAGATTGAATGAAGAGATTTGGGAATGGGCCAAGTGTGCCGGGTATACCATCTTTGCATCCAAGTATCGCACATTACATCCGTCAGTTGGGTAGATTCACTCACAACTGCTTCAACTTCCGGGATTCTTTGGATCCAACCATACTGCCTTAGTATGCGATCCGGGTAGAGATGAATTGTCTGCCTGAAAGACAAGATTACCTGATAGCGGGCCTTGTCCCTTGGGTCCAAGCCCATCCAAACATAAATGGGCCACCATGGCACTACCCATCGGATCAATGGACCGCTATGGAATGACAACACCTCGTCCCAATACTTCTGAGTAATCTGGCGGGAAAAATCAATGGCCCGTCTCCTCGTCATCACCTGATTGTGATGATATTTGCTCGAGTCAAGGGGAGGATCTATGACTGATAGCCTCTCATACAGCCAAATCTGGAAAAAAAATCGGAAAAAAAAAATCGGAAATATCGAAAAAAAAAAAATCGAAACGAAAATCGAGAACAATCAAGAAATCCAAAGTACCTGCAATAGACGGGTGCTTCCGGTAAAACGAACCGATGAATCCCTCTTACGGTTGTCTAAGCCCTAGATGATCTCCCCCGTAATCAGCCAAGCCGGACTGTGCTCCGTCTCCATCAGATCGACCACGGTTGAAAGACGGGCATTGCCCATGCATGACAATAAATCCATGTGACCTTCAAAAGCATAAACGTGAAGCATACAAAAAGAAAAGGCCCTACGGCTGTGGATCGGTCTCACCCGGACATCATGCGGGTTCATAAATTTCTCGGCCAAGTCAATCAAGGAAATATGGCCATCCTCCATCATGCGAGATACCTCATTATGGGAGAGTCCCAAAAATTCTCGAAGCTTCCTTCTCGGGTCATAAACCGAAAACGGGACGGCAGGCCGGAGTATCGGGTTCCATCCTCCCACAGCAGCAATCTCCTCAGGTAAGGGACAAACTTCTCCTCGGGGAAAGGCAAAGACATGATAGGTATCGTCCCAATAGGACAAACAAGCATCGAGAAAGTAGCGATCAACTTGCATCTGACGGAATGGATACAGATGAGTGATACCCATCTGATTGAGAGCCACCCTATCCGTGTCCCTAAAGCATTGGGACCATTCTTGCAGCATCACGGTCAATCGATCGATTCCCATGGTCAAGATTCTTGAAAGGAATAAAGAAACTTTCTTTTTGAGAAGGATGAATTGTGAGGAAGTTGTGAAGAAAATCAAAGACAAGGGAGGGGTATTTATAGCATTAATTCCACCACCCTCTTCCTTACACAGAAGTTTCCTAATTCTAACAGGATCAACATACAGGCCTCGTCTCGAGATTCCCTAATCTTAGCCCGGGAATTTGTCATCCCAAGTTTTCCTAATTCCAAAAATTTCAAAAAAAATTCAAAAAATTTCAAAGTTGCAAAAATTTCAAAATTCAAAAAATTCAAATTTTTATTCCCCATCGCGAGTCATTTTTTTCACCTACGTGTTGCATACAAAATTTATGTGACTGCTACAGGTACAACTCAAGGCTTCAGAGGCAAGCCCGCACAACTCACATATCTCCCCAGCAGAAAGACCAAGGCGACATTTTACACGGGATGGGCCCATATATAGGCGCACCCAGGGCTTATACGACAAGTCCGATTCCCCACGGAGTTATCATCATCTGCTCAGGTATGATTTCTGTCGTATGGCTGGCGAGCCCTTCACGCGAGTCTAATGGACTATAAACGACCCGATCGGAAGTCTGCCATGTTTCAATCCTCGATTGGCCTGGTAGCTACTCCAACTTTCGCCTTGTCCAAGCCTCAGTCAGAATGGGAGCTCTGTAGACACCCGCATTTTAACTGTCAGGTGTCTATGGTAGTTTTCAAAAAACACCCGGTGATGATCGGACGCAAACGTGTTTCTACGCGCTCGGATATGGACTCAAAACCATTGATTTTTGGCTTAGGCATTTACGGAGTACAAATCTCACAAAACTGACCTCAAATTCAGGCCCAGTGGGTCGTTTCCAATCAAATAAGACTAATTTGGGTCAAAACCGACACCGGAAATAAAACCGACTTTTAGCGACCAGGTCAAAACTCGGTCAAAGCCATTTCCGAGAAGTAGACTCACGGTCCTCCCACAAGCGGGTCATCGGATCAAGCCCGTCACTAAATCCTAGACACCAAAGTGCATAGCAATGCCTATATAAACACCCCCTTTGCAACACAATTAAACACTTTTGGACAACCTTGATCAACATCTTTTTCACCCTATTCAACCCTAATCAACCTTAATCCTCCTCTAGTCTCACACTTCGAAGAAACCCTAACCCTAGCATCTAGGAATCCAAACCCTAATCACCATAACTCTACTTACATCTCGATACTCACGTGCAAGCCACAATTAACGAGTCCCGTCCGAGACAAGAACATGTAGGTTGAGGGTGCAAAAACCCCTTTCTTTTCCTTTCTCTTCTTCCTCGCGCATCGTCCGTGTCGTCGTCATTGTCCCGTTTTTATTTTTTATTTTTTTTATCATCATTATCGCATTCTAATATTATTAATAATTACTAGTACGAAAACATTAAAATACTTGTGAATTTGTGTCGAGTGCGAATGATGTCGAGATAAGGAAACCCGAATATACAAGGGTATTGCACCCAGCGTTGCCGGTCGCTTATCCCGACACCCCTAGCACTTGATTATTGAAGCAAGTCAACTTAAACAATAGTTTTTTTACTTTTGTATATCACTATTCATCGCATATTCCGTCAATTTCAAATACTATTTTCAAATCAAACACCTTTTTTTTTTTTATTTTTTTTATTAGGGTCGAAACCCGTTGACGCGGATCCGACATCACATAAATCCCTAGGGATTTATTACGATGTCGGGAAGCCGAGGGAAGCAAGTCGGGTCCGTTTAATTTAAAACAATCGCAAAGTGTCAATCTATTAGATTCGATACCAATTCAATAGTTGGATGTCGAATCTAAACGATTTAGTCAAATAAATTAACTAATGCGATTTTCTTTGATGCTAAAATAGTTGTCATTTAATTCGTTAGAATTAATTACGACACTATAAACGCGGAGAAAATCCATATCGTTTTAGTTAAATTCAAACGACTTATATTATTTTCTTCAAGTTATCGCTCTAACATTACTTATCGACTCCATAATCGAATATGGGATATAACGAGTGGCACGAAACCGGGACCAAAGTCAGTCCGCCACGCGAGTCGCACGGACCATGTGCGAGTCGCGTGGTGGCGCGAGTCGCGTTCTTCTCGCGCGGATCGCACGGATCCCCGAAAATCGTGACATAAAATTAGTTATTCCGTCTTAATTTAATTTAGCAATCTTTTTCAAACATCTTTTTTAGACGCACTCTAAAAATTCGATATCGGTTCCATAATCGAACATCGAATATTACGAGTATCACAAATTTAAGTCGAGTATAAGTCACGTCATATTTATACGCGATTTAATAAAACTATCGATTTTTCTAAAAAAAAAAAAAAAAATTTGAAAACAGCCCGGGACGCGAGTCGCGCCCTTCCCGGGCGAGTCGCGCCGTCCCCTGAAAACGCGACATATAAAAAGGCAGTTTTCTATTTTTTTTTCGAACATCGTTTCTTTAGCGAAACAACAAGTTTTCTCGGCATAGTTTATTTTTCTCGACCCCGGTCAACACGTGTCAAGTCCATCACGTGACATACTTTTTTTTCTAAAGCCTACATCATGTTTACTTTTCTATAGCATCCTATACTTTTTGCAAACCATTATTATCCTTATACCGTTACTAACCGTTTGATCTTTTGTCGATTTATCTCTCTGTTGTTTATTTTATTGTACTAAAATGAACCCGCATGCTAAATTTAACTTCGACGTTAGAATTAGTTGCATTAAATCGACACAAAAACCCATTCATTTTTTTTCGCATGGCTAGGAAAAATAATGTTTGCATATCATTTTCACCGAACTACTAACACGCGTATTAGAAAGTCATTCGATATCTTAGTAGAGGCCGCTAACGTGCGGGCGGGGTTGGGTGTCCTTAGTGGGCTTTCCAACGCGTACCCTCACCCCTTACTCAGAACCTCGGTTTCCGGATGCCCGAAACCATTGGCGCACGAGAGTCATTCAATACACGATAACCGGTAGTGACGGTGTCGGTATCGCAATGCAAAGGGACGAGCCCAATAACTCTGACATCGTAAATGGGCCATACTTTGTGCATGGCCCACTACGACATAGAGTGGGTTCGAACGGGCCCGAACTCCCACAAAGTTCGGTGGCGACTCCACATCGATTTAAATTTCAATTCGATCCATTCTCATATGGAGATTCATTCGCCTCCCCAAACCCGCGCGTGGTCGCGTCGGGGTGGACCTATGTCATGTCCACAATCTCCTATAATCTTTTTTGTTGAGTATTTTATAGGAGTAGTATTTAACTATTCATGTACAAAATGAATTCGAAATAGAGTAGTGTAATACCCGTGAATAATCACGGGGTTATGTACAACTTTTTGTTGGACGATTTCGTTTAAGACATTTTTTTTAATTTAGTAACTGTCATAATCAACAATGTCGGCCAAAGATTTACTTGTAATGACACGTAAATGAATGAACGATGTATGACTTATCCAAAAATTAATTTGCGAATTTAGATTTTCAATTAATTAGATATGGAGATGCAGTATAGGTCTCAAATGTGAATTATAGGAAAACTTGAATTAATTACTCTGTAATTCTCCCAAACCTATAAAGTATATGTATTGTTTTTATACAATTTTAACAACGAATATTGGAATGGTGAAATGGTTAAGGTGTTGAAATTTGGTTTGAAGGCTATGGGTTCAAAACCCATTGACACAAATCTTTGAAGGTTTAAATTAGAGTGATTAGGCACATAAGCTCTACATAATGTGAAATTTAATCCATCATCATTTCATGAGAATTTGAATATAGCACACTACAAAATACTATTTTTACCTTAAAAACATACTCCGTAATAAATTTTAGGGTTATTTCATAACAATAATACTAACTATGGGGGTGTTTCTTATATTAATATCAACTATACGTAATCTCGTTTTAATATGAATCATCCCCTCATTAATCTCTTTATAACCAACGTCTTTTTTACCTGTAAAACCGGTAATTGTGACCTGCTAGGTTTTGGTACGCCTCTTCTTCTTCCCCTTTATCTTCATCAAATTAAAAGTTGTTATGAAATAACCCTAAATTTTAAATATACATTTATAACTAATAAAATCAAATTTTGTAGGAAAAACTATGGAATTGGAAAATTATTTAATCTTACAAAATTAGAATTTTTGAAGTTATGAAATATGAAAAAATCAATATATTTTGGTTATGATATATATTTTCTATTTTTTATATATACTTTTGACAGAAAAATTCTTATTTTCGTAAAAAATTGAACTGCATGATAAAACCTCTTCTTAGTCAAAATAAGTTACGAGTACATTACTAGATTTGTTTTCAAGCATTGCAAAATATTATTTTTACGAAGGTCACTGATAAATATACGTGCTTTATTCACGATCTTCTTTTGTCTATATCTTTAGTTACATATTACTAAAAGTTACTATATAAAAATTTGATATTCAGAATGCATGAACTAAATAAGATCTTACATGACTACGATTTTTATCTTATATATTAGAAGATATATAGACGACTAGTTGGAAAGGTCGTACGATGCACGAGCCGAATTTTAATGACAATGATAATGACACCAAATTAGAAGATTGCATAATTTGGTGTCTTTCACGTCTATTTATACTATCATAAAATTTAATTACTCATATCGCTATATACACCTTACGTACAATATGTTTTTGAATTATCTATGTCAAGTTGATCTCTTACGTTACATTGATACATACAAAATTATAATAAGGTGAAGAAATTTTATTATATATATACACTACAAGAATAGAGCTCAAGGGCGTCCACAAATGGCTTGCGTCAGTGGACGCTATTTTGGGACGGGCGTCCATAGTCAGACGCCAGAAATTGGTAGTCACGACCGGTCGCCTATTTTTGACGCGGGCGTCCACTGTTGGACGCCAAAAAACGGGCGTCCACGCTGGCGACTGACTGTGGACGCGAATAGGGCGTGTCACAGTGGACGCTAGATGCTCAGATTGGCGTCCACTGTTGGACGCCATCTTCCCCGTCTGGCGTCTGACAGTGGACGCCATATGCCGTCCACGGTTAGACGCCATATGTCGTCCACTGTTAGACGCCATCTGCCCTAAATATCTGTCGTTTGGGTCCATTTTCAGCTTCCCATAGCGTCTGACATGGCGTCCGTTAGTGGACGCCACGTATACTGCTGCAAGGCCGTAACACTTCCATTCGATGTCTAGCCAAAAATCTGCAAAATAAACACCATCCACAACTCTCAACCATCCACAATACCTCAACTTCGTTCACTCTCAATCAACCACAACACTTCAACTCTCGACACATTTCTGCTTAAAAAACATTCATATAAATAAGTTTTAACATACGGTTTGAAGGTACACATATCTAAACTAGTTTGAAGATACATCAACCATAAATCCGGTTACAACAACAACAACCAATCAGTTAACTGTGAAGCTAGCTGCAGTGCCCGAGTTACTACCACCCTCGTTAAAGGGGTTTCTGTCGTCCGAAGGGCGTTGGTTGGGACCTTGGTTGCATCTCGCAAACGTGGCTTGTAACAGGTCCATCTATTCCTGCATCTTCCTGATTTGCTCCTACTGTGCTAGCTCTTCCTTCATCTGCTCCTTCTCTGGGTCGTGCTGAGATCCCACAGGCGTGTACTCCATCTGCGAAGAGGTGCCAAGACGCGGCGGTGGAGGTGTGAAGTACATCCCGTGCACATTCCCTACACCGTACACATTCCCTTTCCTGTACCCCTGGACGACCCGAAAAAAGTTTGATTCAGGTCGGTTTGGGTAGCCTGATCAGAAGCGGTGTCAGTGTTGTGCTCGATGTAGGCATCCTACATACACAACAACGATTTCAATTTTAGTTATTAGATGAAAACATTAAAGATAGTTATCTACCTCCTAAAGTAAGACAAAGTTGATTTATTTGAAATAGTTAGTACTCACCTAGATCGCCTGATCTCTCCTCGTGAGAAAGTGAGCCCCCCCCCCTTTGTCATCGGTCTTCCCGTGCATGTCCAGGAATAGCTCCGATGCGGTTGGCATCTTCCCGATATCAGCTCGTATCTATTAGATGTATATGAACGTGAGGTGAATATTATGTGAACATAGTTTATGAGAATTTAAGTAATACTGTAATATTAATAAAAATCATACTTTCATGGCACGACGGTAGGAAGACTGCAAACCCTGATGATGTGTCGGGTTCACCTTCCCCTCCAATTCGATGTTCTGCATCTTGTTCCTCTTTCCCCTAGCCGACCTAACCTTGAACTCCGGGCTGTTGTGGTATGCGACCCACCTCTCCAACGCTTCCCCTGAAATATGAAATTACTAATATATTAGTTAATAAAAGAGTGAAGTTAGATTGTTTGTTAAAACTGAGTACTATTAAAAACTACACCTGTAAGGTCTTTCAGTGCAGTCCCCCGTTCATGGTGTTTGTACATGACGTCTGCAAAACGTCGTGTACAAGTCTTGTTATACTTGTCCCACACCCTTCCTTCCAACTCCCGCTTCCAAGAGAACTTCAACTACAAAACCAAGGCGAATTATTAATTAGTAGCGAAAACGTACATTTACGAAGTCTATATTTATAAAATAACAACTCGGTAAGTAAAACAATCAACGTACCCTGAAGTTGTTGAACCACCACTGTCGTATGTCTTGTGGCACCATAGTCCAACAAGCATATCCCTGACCCTTATCGACCATGTAGCTGTTAGTACATCCTGAAGTCACATCTTCATGCAAAACCTGCACTGTGTCGAGAATCATATATATGTATAAAATCTTAAAAAATATAGTCGAACAATTCATATGTTACAGAAGTTTTGATATGTTAGATTATATTACCAGATGCGACCAGGGTCAATCAACAACTGGCCCTTGTCATCATACTGCCGCTCGTCTTGCTGCTGCCCCTACTGCTGGTTCTGCTCCGGTCCCGTCTTGAGGACCACTTCCTCCTCCACATGCTGTGCCCGGGAGGTCTGAGCAGACCTACTACCCCTACCACGTCTCCTGGTGCCTCTGCCTGCCATCTTAACCTTGCAACAAACAATGTCAACAACAATTAGCAATTACAATCTAACTTGATTAAAATAATGCACCAAATAATTAAGACAACGACGAATAAAACCTACTCCAACAGCTCTAATACCCATCTTCGTTGTCGTTATCGTCATCACCCTCATCCTCCTCATTCTGATCTTCCTCCTCCGTCTCCTCGCCCTTCACCTGATCGTCCTCCAAATTCTCTTCGCGTGTTTGTCATCATCCTCGAGGATCTCCCGAACATCCGTAACGATGTCATCGTTATCACCATCGTCATCATCTTCTAAATCTTCCTCCACCCCTTCATTTTCATTTTCATTTTCATTGGAGAATATGGTTTCGTCACTCGGAGATAAGTGTGTACCACTTGAAGCAGCATCTTCTTGGAAAAGAGAACTGTCTATTTGCCCCCGTGGTTTAGTCTTAAAGACTGCCCACCATTGACTTTGATTTCTGTCATTTCTCGTGTATGGATAAGGGGCAAAGTACACTTGCTTCGCCTGATGTGCGAGTATGAACAAATCATACTTAGAATATTTCCTGGTGTGATTAACTTCGACAATCTTGTAACTTTCATGCACTTGGGTTCCGTTCACTGAGCTGTCTTTCCACTCACATTTGAATATCACAGCTTTATACTCCCGTTCTTTACCAGCGTAAAACAACTCGAAAATATCCTCCAAAATACCATAGTACTCATCACCATCAAGGGATGACACATTCACACCAAAATTACATCTATCCTTGTTCTTCCCGTAGTTGAATGTGTGAAAATTGAACCAATTTACCGAGTACCGGTTCCAGGTTTTAACCACTCGCAAAGGACCGTATGCCAAAATTCTAACCAAATCATCTTGTATGTCTTAGGCAACTACATGATCCTTAAGCCACTTAGAAAACTGTTCCTCATTCACATCAAGGTTTGCAGCCACATATTTGGTTACAAATTGCTTCTCATAAGGCTCTAAAACCTCACAATTGGAAAGTAGGTAAAGGTGAGCTCGGTTTTACTCTTTCTCATCTAGCATCCTAGAACCCTCAACGGATGACGTTCCTTCCTCGTCCTTCTTTTGAAAAAAACTCAGGTATAGTAGGATCAATTGACACGGACTGTTCTAGGTTCAGATTCTTGGTTTTTGTTTGAACATCTTTCTCGAAGTAGAGGGAGCAGAAGTTTGCAATCTCTTCTGTCAAATATGCATTACAAATAAAACCCTCTACCCTAGCCTTATTACCAATTTTCTTCTTCAAATGATTAAGGAATCTATATATACAGAAGTTATGCACTTGAATTAATAAAAATTAGCTATGTTTAAATTAAAATTATAAATTAAGTTACTAAAATTTATGTACCTTTCAAATGGGTATAGTACATCCATCTATACTGGACAAGTCCTCTAACCTTAGCTTCGTAGGGCAGGTGGACCGGTAGATGCTCCATGGAGTTAAAGAACGACGGTGGGAAGATCATCCCAGCAAGTTTGGATAGTATCTGTGGAATTTGATCCTCCAGCCGAGTCATGTCCTCAATTGATACTGTAGAAGAACACAAATCTCGGGAAAAATGAGATATCTCAGTTATAGAATTCCACACCGTCGGTGGCAGAAGCTGCTTTAGTGATACTAGTAGTAACCTCTTCTTGAAGACGTGACAGTCATGACTCTTTAACCCTTGCAGCTTTAGATTCTTAAGATCAACACAGCGTTTTAAGTCGGAGGCGTACCCAACTACCCATCAAGGAACTTCAACTTCTCTACCCACTCCAACAACGCCTTTCTCTGAGCCTTGTCAAGGCTATACACGGCTCGCGGTTGGGATCCATCCCATTTTATGTGCAATTGAGGACGGTCACAAAAATTTTTTTGATCTCGCCGGGAGCCTGTAGTGTCACAACTCTTCCCCTCCACATCCATCATAGTGTGGATCAACTGCTCAAAAAAGTTTTTCTCTATGTGCATCACATCTAAATTTTGATGAAGTAACAAAGTACTCCAATATGGTAGGTCAAAGAATATTCTACGTTTAAACCAACCATTTTTCAACTTCTTCAGATCTATGAACTCCTGCTCGGTTCCGTCAACAGTGGACGGGTACTCGTAAATCAACTCCCATATTTCATCTCCGGGGAGTCGATCAGGTGCGCCATCAAGCACAACCTCACCCTTCTTGAATGCCTTCCTATTCTTCCTATATGGGTGACCTTCTGGTAGAAACTGTCTATGATAGTCAAACCAACTAATTTTACTAGAATTTGGAAGGTAAGAAGCTTTGCTATCATCCATACAACACGGACATGCTTTCTGACCCGCAGTAGACCACCCCAAGAGCATACCATATGCGGGGAAGTCATTTATAGTCCACAACAGAGTTGCTTTCAGCTGACTTTACCTTCTTTTCCTAGCCATTAGATTTTACTAGATCAATATCTCAGATTAAATACTTAATCCTTATAAAACCCTATTCTTTTTCTCCACCTTTCCCTCTTTACGTATCATTCAGTTTATCAAAACCCACTTTACTTTCTTAATTTTGTTTTTCAATTTCTCAACCAAATTAGTTTCCGTTCAAGATTAAATTTTCGAATTAATCTAATTTCAATCTCTAACTTTTAAATTTTGTTCTTATTCATACTCTTTTTTGTTAATTTTGAGTTTCGATTTTATCGACATCGACAATGTAATTTTTTCGATTTTTGCATCGATCTTGCTAATGTTGTTGTTGTTGTTGTTAATAATCTAGTTTTCGTTCAATTCTTTGAGTAATTTTTAGGATTTTTTGTGTTATTCTACATAGTTCAATATATTATCTGAGTAATTTCTGCATTTTCTTATAAGATTGAAAATTTAATTTATGAATATTACAATAGTTGAATACGAATAATGAAATATTTGAATATGAACATTGAAATAATTACATATTATTGTTTCATAGCACCATTTTATATACGGAATATATTTTTGGTACATTATTATTCCTATGAAATACCCATTTATTTTATCATGTTATCTCAATTATTCTATATTATTATTGCGGTTATTCTATATTGTTCTTGTAATTATTTTATTATATTTGTTAATGTGTTTTATAAATAGTTATTTACAGTGTGTTTATCGGTATTCTATCACACATATGTGAATATTGTATTTCAGTTTTTGTACTTTCAACTGACCTCTTTTTTGTTTTTTTGTCTTTCAGTGGGATTTTTTTTTGATTGGCGCGCCTTTAATGATCTACAAGATGTTTCAATCTACATAGTATTCATTTAGTTATTTTAATGTTTAAATATGATTATTGTATTTCAATATGCATAGTTGTCACAATTGAAAATACTGTACTTGCTATCATCAATCTGTGAGTTATATATATCCAGTTATTGTAAGGTATTTATCCAGTTATTCTAATCAACGAATATAGTTATTGTAAGATGTTTATCCAGTTATTGTAATTCTTAAAAAGTTATTGTAAGATGTTTATTTCGTTATTTCTTAACGAATAAAATTGAACGAAGAGGAATTTTATACTTAATTTGTATACGAATTTTAACACGTAGAGGAATTTTGACAGTTGAACCTAATTTTTTTTATTTGATTCTTTAAAGAAGTTAGCAATTTTTTGTCAAAAGAATTATGAGATATCTAACTGTTACAGAATATGGAAAATTTTATTAATGAAAAATATTCAAATCTCTAATATATTGTATTACAGAATATATTGTATTATATGTTATAATAATCCATTTGCTTAATATAATAAATTTGAGCGGGAAATTTTTTATTGTGATGATGACAAGTTGTCATTTTGCTAAAAATCTCTATTCTCTTCGTATGAAGGGATTATAATTATAAAAAAAAGTATATGATGATTAAATAAATCATCTAGTTTAAGGGGGCGTTTGGTAAATGGCATATCCGTAAAAAAACAGCATATTGGGAGCCTTTGGCATGTTTGACCAAAAAATATGTTGATTATAGTGTTTGGTAAATGACATTTTGTAATGGCATATTGGGGTCCTAGCAGCATATTGAGTTAGCGGATTAATTTTTTTTACTTCTTTACCCTTTGCAAATCTCTTAACCCTATATTAATTATTCTAACTCTTTCATAAATTACTCTTTCTAATTAGTTAAAATGTACGCAATCGTCTTCCCCTTGATTTTTTATGCCATCAATTTGATATACAATGACTTTATGCACTTTTTAATTCATGTTTGGTTATTTCGTTTGAATCAATTTATAATCTCCGGCCAAGATTTCATAAACTAAAAAAATATCAACTTTCTGTGATAATATTTGTTCAGCTTTAATGGCTGCATTGGCTAGTAGAATAGATCAGAAGTATTTTTGAAGTTGTTGGTGTGATTGTATATATGTTGACGTATATTTAATCAAATATTTGTTGATGTCCTTTTTTGTCATTTTAAAAAGCAGTTAAACAATCAGCTAATTTAAAACTTTTAATTACCAAACATTACAAAAACAATCTACTAATTAAATCCGCTAGTCAAAACTGCCAATTGATTTTGCTAGTCAAATCTGCTTTCTTAATCTGCTTCTGCCAATATTAATCTGCTGTTTATCAAACAGGGCCAGTGCAAGATTAGTAACCCAATGAGTAGATTATACAATCAGTTGTATACTTGTATAGCTATATGTACAACTAGTATTATGATTTTGAGCTTTATAACAAGATTTTCAAGTTTTGTTGTAAACTTTATGAACTTTAGTGTAAATTTGCTAAGCTAAATCACATAAATGTTTAAACTCAAAAACTTACAACTCAGTTCCAAAATTTGTATAAGCTCAGTAAATATATACAAAAGATCAACTGTAACACCTCTGTCACAAGAAAAGAAAGTGCACTTTGTTAATATGATTAGTACTTTCAATTTTTTTAAGCACTAGCTACTCATTTAAGCTCATAGATAGAACATTTTCAATTATCATGGAGTATTTCATCAACAACTTTGGGCTTGATTGTACAATGCTATTGTTCGTCTATAATCCTATTTTCCTTAATAGACTCTAGCCTGCTACAAATTACATAATTGCTACAAATTGCTAAATAATTAAACTAAGGAGCAAATTAAATAATCAGGAAACAGTTTACATATTTACCAACAATACTACTCCGTAGTCGAAACTTGTAATGAGAGGTAATAGAATGTTGAGATTGTAGCGAGAAAAATCATCAAACAGAAGAAAAGGAAGACCATTAACGTAAATAAGGGACGGAATTATGTGAAATGATACATTAATTTTGTATACGAAGTAAAAGATAAAATTCAAAATAAACTAAAATAAGTAATACTCCTTCCGAGTTCCTATCATTGTCCCAAAAGTTTTTTGGGTGGAAAATAAGGAAGGGAAAATGAGTGACTCAAAAAAAAAAGGAAGAGAAGGTAATGTGAACTACACATTGATGACCTAAAAAGGAAAGCGGGACAAATATCAAACTCAGCTCAAAAAGGAAAGTGGGACAAAAATAGGAACTCGGAGGGAGTCATTTATTTTATAAAATTAACCTTAAACTATGCGGGTTTAGGATAACTGGAGAAGTAACCTATTGTCCTAATCATTAAAAAAAGAAAATATTCACTTAGCTATTCTGTAAAATATAAATATACATATATACTTTAGAGAAGATGAGATAAACTTAAGTGGTAAGAACTCCCTTTATGTGGATATATATCACATGAATATATACCGAAGATGTTTTAGCCTAGTGGTTAGGACTAGGTGCTCTGGTATATCATGAGAAAATGAAATATAAATAAACTCACAGTTACCATACTTCATGTTAGAAAAATCAATTATAATTATCATTTATCATTATTAGAACTAGTTTTAATCCCGCGCAAATTGCGCGGTTGTTCATTCAAAGATTATATAAACTAGTTTTAATCCCGCGCAAATTGCGCGGTTGTTCATTCAAAGATTATATAAATTCTTATGTGAGATGATTATTGTGAAATCGTCTCAGGCGAGAATTTTTTTTATAAAAATTGTGCTACTCTTCAAAGTAAAAAATGTCTACATGTATTATTATTATTATTATTATTATTATTATAAAAAACGGATCTTGCATTAAACACCAGAACAAATTACAAGAAGTTAGAGGGGAGCCTAGATACTATCTGGGCCCCCACTCCCTTAGCAATAGATTTTTTTTTCTTATTATTATTATTATTATTATTATTATTATTATTATAATTTTTCTTAAGATTTTCGAGGAAATGTGAAATGGATTTTTTTCCTTTGAACTTAAAATTCATTTTAATACTCTTATATTTAAACACATTACTCATATAGAAAAATAGTAATCGATAAATAGTTGATATTTCAAATAATTTATAAAGTTAGTCCAACAATAGTTTTCCCAATTATTTTTTTGGTGGTTATCTATCTTCTTAAAGATTTGGCTCCTCAAATTAGATTAACTGAAACCCGTGAATTTCATGGGCATGTTCTAATATGTGGTTATAATGTAGAAATTATGACAAAATATATAATTTGAATCATATAATGCATTTACAATTCATAGCATAATTTTAATGTAATTAAGTAAGCTCCTCGACATAAACTCCTTGTATTCCTCCGCACATTTCCGCTCACATACAAAAAAAAAGAGAGAATTCAATCAGCTACCATTGTTAATGGATTAAATTAGTCAAATTCACCAAATTAAGAAGGGGTGGAAGATTAAGCGGTAGAGTGATTACTAATTGAGGCCGAGGTTAAGGTCATTTCCCCATGCTTTTATAAATATTAGTGAAATAGTGAAAACAATATTTATAACTAAAAAATCACACAACAATTTAATAAACCTTTGAATCACAATTTCTAATTGAAATATTGAATCAATTCAATATTTTAGGGTGCCTCGAAGAATAACTGCACAAAGATTCATCAAACAAAAGAAAACATATAAATTAGTTAGAAAAATATAATATCATTTATTTCTAACATTTATCCATATAATCATAATCATATATAGTATATTTATCAATTATACCAAAATCAGTTAACAAAATTAGGGTTAATTCTTTTTTTGAGTTTTAAACAAAGGGACATACGGTGGCAGGAGAGGGACGATGGTCGGGGGCGTAGGGACGACAATCCTGCGAACAAAAGAAAAATCAATATCAGATCAAAGCTTAATCAATCAATAATCGACATTACTTCGAGAACCCAGCATAATCAATCAAAAATCAATATGCAGTGACATCATCATCATCTAAAACAAAGAAGAAAGGGAGAGAGCATAATAAGGAGACAATCATAAACTCAATAAGGGAAAATTAATTTTTTTTGTTAATTGGAAGGATTTGTAAAATTTGGCAAGATAAATAAGTCTCTCTTTAAAAAAGTGATTAATTCTTGTAATCTGATCTGAGATGGATTTTTTTTGTGTGTTTAAAAGTTAATGAGTTTCAAACTGCTTGACAGTTTCTTAAATAAAACTGCTCATGAGTTTTAAACTGCTGGACGGTTTCTTTAAAAAAAAAAATTGCTCATTAGTTATAATTTAGGGTAACATCGTGCTAAATACTCAACACGTAATACTTGCCACGTCAGCGACAAATCAACGCCACGTGAGACGATGACGTGGGTGAATGTGGTGCTAGTATTTTCTTCAGCTTTAATATATAAAAGATTGTATAAATCTATACGATTTTTTTATAAAGGTAACCAATTTAAATCAGGGAAATTCTGAATTAAGATAATAAAGTTATTTAAAATCGGACCATCGAACCGATTAGAAAATGAAATATAAATAAACTCACAGTTACCATACTTTATGTTAGAAAAATCGATTATAATTATCATTATTAGAATTATATAAATCTATACATTTTTTTTATTTGTTACCATAGATAAAATAATACTGAGTATAAGTTCATAGTCTTGAACCGATAATTTTGTCATAGAATAAGTAAATAATTATTTACTTATAATATATATCGTATCACCCATAAAGTTAATACGGAGTAATACTCTTAGTACCACACAATTTTCTAGATTATTATATATTTTTTTAGTTAAGAATTTTTTTTAAATTCTCAATTTAATATTTGTTTTTACTGACTCCATTTCATTTTTAACATATTATATTGTAGTGGGCAATCATTTTTTTTGGTAATTTAATCCCGCAATCATTTGATTTGGTTTGTTTTTTTTTCTTAAATCGAAACACTCCAATAAGAAATCTAAAAAGAATATTGTATTATCAATTAGAAATATATAATTTATATACTAAAAAGTAACTAATGTGGATATATCGTGCGATATTGTTGTGGTCTATATTAGTATTTAGATGTATATAAATGTCTATATTTATTTGCTACACGAGTACAAAGTAGTCTTAAGAAAACTATTTTTCGATATTTTTTCGTAATGCATGCATGATCCAATACTTATACTCCTAATTTGTTGAAAATGCAGAACACAAGTGATGAGGACAATGCCTCGGGTCCAGTGTAGAATGAGATGTTACTTATACCATTACTGAGTTTACCTAATTTTTACTTAATGTGTTGCATTATGACACTGACAACCATATGGATGTTAGTGTAATTTACCTTCGTAGTGAAATCCCCCTTACTACTAAAAGGATATGGATCCTCAAAAAGTTTGACACGTGGCGCCCTCTCCATCAATACATTCCCGCCTAAATGTGCACTAATTCTTACTGGGCTTCACCCGTGGCTAATCTAGAGGAAATAATTCAATGGAAAGCTATGAGCAAACTTCCTGGACACATAAATGGCTGTTTAGGCCCATGTGTATAGTAACTAAATTCAAATATAATCATTACATTATACTAAAGACCCATGTCTACGATCTTATAATCATTTCATTATACTGTCATTATTTTCTGGGCTTCGTCTAAAAAGGCCCACCTGTACAATCTTATAAACTATGTTATGTTATCTGTTTTAATATTTTGAAATATATTAATACGTATTAATATATATGCATGATATGTATTAATATTATATGTAATATATTGAAATCAATTATTAATATCGTAATATAATAATATCGTAAATTACTACGATCCTCCCTATTGATATTATTCTAGACCCTCCTATAGAAAAATCAATACTCACGCGTGATTCTGCTGCCTAAAATATTATTATATCTAATTATTTTACCATACATAATTTAACACCTATTGTCATGTATATCTATTATAGACATTATACGTATAATATTCAGTAGTTAACGATAACCCATTACTAAAAATTAATGACATATAATAATATGTTATTAAATGACACTACACACATATTATTATTAATATATTTACGTGTAATGTAGTGTAGTAATATGATTATACAACCAATGATGGTGTAATAACATGGTTATAAGCTTAATAATATGTTAGTTATACGTAAATGATATGGTGTAATAGTATGTTATACGTAATAGCTAAAATAATATGGATGTTAATCAGAATATCCTAATTACCTTCCAATAATAATTCTACAATTTCCTAACTACGTAATATTCTAATAATATATCTGCTGCCTAAAATAATAGGCACGATTTTGCTGCATAAAAAATTATTATATCTAATTATTTTTCCATACATAATTATATATCATGATTGCGATCCAGTATATATGCCATATATATATATATACATAATTATATATCCTAATATATATGCATGATATGTATTAATATTATACGTAATATATTGAAATCGATTATTAGTATCGTAATATAATAATATCGTAAATTACTACGATCCTCCCTATTGATATTATTCTGGACCCTCCTATAGAAAAATCAATAATCACGCATGATTCTGCTGCCTAAAATATTATTATATCTAATTATTTTACCATACATAATTTAACACCTATTGTCATGTATATCTATTATAGACATTATACGTATAATATTAAGTAGTTAACGATAACCCATTACTAAAAATTAATGATATAATAATATGTTATTAAATGACACTACACACATATTATTATTAATATATTTACGTGTAATGTAGTGTAGTAATATGGTTATACAACCAATGATGGTACAATAATATGTTATACGTAATAGCTAAAATAATATGGATGTTAATCAAAATATCCTAATTACCTTGCAATAATAATTCTACAATTTCCTAACTACGTAATATTCTCATAATATATCTGCTGCCTAAAATAATAGGCACGATTAGCTGCCTAAAATATTATTATATCTAATTATTTTTCGATACATAATTATATATCCTGATTGCAATACAGTATATATGTCATATATTAATATTTCGTATAATATTATGGTATGTACGCATAATATTATATACATTATACATACTCCCTATTGTCATGTATATCTATTATAGACATTATATGTATAATATTAAGTAGTTAACGATAACCCATTACTAAAAATTAATGATATAATAATATGTTATTAAATGACACTACACACATATTATTATTAATATATTTACGTGTAATGTAGTGTAGTAATATGGTTATACAACCAATGATGGTGTAATAACATGGTTATAAGCTTAATAATATGTTATACGTAAATGATATGGTATAATATGGTGTAATAATATGTTATACGTAATAGCTAAAATAATATGGATGTTAATCAAAATATTCTAATTACCTTCCAATAATAATTCTACAATTTCCTAACTACGTAATATTCTAAAATACGTAATATTCAAAATACGTAATATTCTAAAATAATATCGATATTACATAATTATACAATTTCCTAACTACTTGCAGCCCTTATATAAGTACGAATCAACTTCTACACATTCCAACACATAACATCTTTCAATATTTTACTTTACGAATTAACTTCTCAACATTCTTTCTAATGACGCCAAATCTATCCCGTGCTTTAAACTTCATAGACGATGTCAGCAATGTTAA
Source organism: Agrostemma githago (assembly GCA_958450325.1). Lineage (NCBI taxonomy): Eukaryota > Viridiplantae > Streptophyta > Magnoliopsida > Caryophyllales > Caryophyllaceae > Agrostemma > Agrostemma githago. Next base: position 8,772,385 of record OY288243.1, on the reverse strand, counting down.
AGAAACGTGGAGATTACGTGTTAGAGTTATAAGACTCTACTCCGTGCCAGTGTGGAATAATCCGAATGAAATAAGTCGGGTTGAAATGATTCTTATGGATGAAAGGTAATTCCCTATATACTAAAAGGATAGGAAGAGCTATCAAAATGATGACGTGCCATCATCTCATGCATTGTTTTCCCTCCAAACATTATTACCTAAATAAATAAACTAATTAATTTCCTAAAAAAATTAAGAAAACAAATAAATCATTACACATATACTTATAATATATACACACAGCGATATACAAAAGGTTGTGCAGGAGCGCGATACTTTAATAGCTATCTTTGTTTCAAAGGTGTTCTTTATTTATTTTTTACAAATCTGTATTCAGTTCATTTTGACATCATTTGTAGATGTCGGATGACTTAATATTAATGATATTGATCTTCACTTCAAAAAAAAAATTAAATTCAAGTCTTAAGTAAATATTTATGTAAATTCTTCAAAAATATAATTATTACTCCTTATTTATGAGCTATTAAACAAATAAACCTTTATAATACAACTTTTTGTAACAAAATATAAGCGTTGATAACTATTGAAATCCAAGTGTTGACGTAAACAAATACGGAGCATAAATGTTTGATGATGGGAAAAACTATGCCCTGTATAAAATACTTTCAAATTTTGATTTTAATTTATAAATAGTTTTTTTATTTAATAATAGTTGAATATTATGTTATCTTTTAATTTGTTAACACAATTTATAGTTGATCTGAATATATAAAGTAATGTATTTTAATTGAATAGTAAGGTTTTATGATGAGAATAAAGGAATGTTTTTTCACACTTTCAATACACATTTTCTATTGTTCATATATATTTAGTTACATATTTCTAAAAATTATAAAAAAAAATATTGATATTTATAACGTAATTGATTATACAATTTAAACAAGATCTCGCATGACTATATTTTATCTTATATATTAGAAGTTATGATATATTAATGATTTTACTCACTTATAAATAATGTCCAAAAATCAAACACAAAGAATCAAATGGAATGAAGAACGTATAATTAACTTTGTAAAAAAATAAGTTTATCATAATCATCATTGAAATTTTAAGTTATTTTCTCAAATCAAAATGTAAAGATTATAAATGTGAAAAGCTAATAGATTACCAATAGATATTTACAAGTAATTACTAAATATAAAATGCTAAAGATTCTGCGCATTAATGCGCGGGATCTATACTAGTTAGTTATCGTCATCTTTTTTATTTGATTGTTAATAAAATGTAATGATCGTTTTCTCATATCTTTGGTTATTTGGAATTATACATCAAATTAAATAATTAAGAACATAGTTGATATAATCTACTCCCCATCCCACTAAGATTGTCACATTTCATTAAAATATTTCTCATATATAATAGGAAAATGAGACAATCTTTTAGGGAGGGAGGGAGTAATAATTTATGGAGAATAAAATATCATCATCGATGATCTTAAGTTTAGTATAGCTAAAATGTTTTATGAGAGTGTGTTGATATATATTGACCATCCTAGCAGTAAAAAGGTGACATACAATCGTTGTACTCCGAAACATGTATTTATTCGGAAACAGATACATACAATGGTGCAATCAGATAAAATAGGTGGAATCCTTTGAATACGGGTCAAGGTAGCCCTGGTTCTTGGGGCTGGAAAGGTATTTTATGGGGTAGTAAAGTTCTCTATTCTGGATGTGCTTGGAAAGTAGGTAGAAAGTCGGAGTTGGGTGTTTTTAATAACAAATGGGTTCAGGGAGGGATTCTTGTCCTTAAATCTGGTGTTGATTGTCTTAGTCTTGATACTAGGTTTACAGAGTGGAAGGTAGATGATCTCAGATATCCTGGGGGGGGGGGGGGGGGGGCTGGGATGCCTCGAAGCTGGAGCTCATTTTTGACCATGACTGGAGTCGTAAGATTCTGGCTATCCCAGTGTCTCTTTCGGAGGATACTGATCATCTTTATTGGTCTAGGGTTCCCTCGGGTATCTACAATGTTAAAAGCGGTTATGCAGAGGCTAGAGGGTTGTGGGACGGGAATGACAAGTCCATGGAAAGGATTTCTCCAATATGTAAGGCCTTTCCATCTTTTTTTCCTAAAATTCTCTGGCATCTCCCTGGACCCTTAAAGTGGAGAATTCTTTTGTGGAAAATTATTTGCAACGCCCTTCCTATAGCGGGTGAATTAAGGAAAAGACATGTTATGACGTCTTCCTTATGCCAGTTATGTCTCCAAGAGGAGGAAGAAACTCTTGAGCATATTTTCAGAGATTGCCCTTATGCTTCTAGGTTGTGGGCCGGATGCTCGTTGGGTTTAACTTGTTCCAATTCCAGTGGGAGCTCTGGAATTTCTTTCTGGATCATTGGATGGATTATGTTTCTTAAAACACTTAAGGATGATGAGGCTGGACTTTTTACTTTCCTTCATGCTCTTTACTTTCTTTGGATTGCTAGGAATGATGCTGTGTTTAGAAACTCAGGTATTTCTCTTCATAGTTTTTTTCTTCAATATAAGGGGTCCCTGAAGCTAGTTTCGGATTTATGGTCGAATCACAAAGAAATTAAGGAAGGAAAAATATATTGATCCTGAGGATAAGAATTCTAATATCAAGAAGTCTGCCAAAAGGGTCCAGATCATTTTCCCCGGAATAAGTAAAGAACGGTGTTCGCCTTCCATTATTCGTGTTGATGCCAGTTGGACTTCTGATTTCAAGGCCTCAGCTGGTTGGGTTATTTACCGTGATTCTGAAGGGCGTGGTTCAAGCTCCTCTACTTTCCTTGCTGAGAATGCTCTACAGGCTGAGGCTATTGGCCTCCTTTTGGCGGCAAAGTGGGCTTTCCACAAAGGCTTGCTCCACGTGGAATTCCAGACGGATTGTTGCCATTTGGCGAGACAGGTTGCAGGCGAAGAATTGAGGGATTATAGTATAGCTAGTATTTTACCTTGTATTTTGGAATTTTTCGCTGCATTTCACTGTGTTTTCATTAAGACTATTCCACGATCCCTAAACAATCTAGCCCACTGCTTAGCCCAGTCGGCGCGGTTGTGATAAAGGTGGTTTTGTATGGCTGGCAAAAAAAAAAAAAGATAAACCCGATCAATTGATCATCATAATCAATATAACTCAGGGTTCACCAACAAAATGTACTCATGTATAGCTTAAAAAGATTAACAAAGAACAATAAGTGTGTTCAACTCATGTGCCTAATTCAATTAAATAAACAAATAAATGAACATAAAAATTTGTTAGCATATACGAGTGTGTTTTATTTTATTTTACTCCGTATTTTGTAAGAATGAGCTCTTTATTCTTCCAAAAATGGGAAAATTAAATAAATAGGATCGTGCTTTTTTCCTAACGAGCCTTTAATCAATCCTAACGAATTTTCCTAAAATTTTCCCATTATACCCTTATATAAACATTACTTTGACATTGACCTTCAACTACCGTTCTTTTGTTTTGCTCCGTCAATTTAGATAATCTATCACTGCCGAATTCAATTACGACTTCTGATTCAATTACCGAGAATGTAAATTCGATTATTTATTTACCAATTATTTTTTTTAATTGTATTATTGTTTGATAGATTGTTTAGGGTTTATAAAGGGATATATGGTGGTTGACATGGTTGTGGGGGACGGACTTTCTGGAAGTGGTGGCTGACCGTGGTGGCAGTGGCGGGTCAGGTCGGTCGTGGGTGGTGTGTGGTGGACAACAACTAACAAACAAAAAAAAGAATTTAAATAAATGGAGTGGATTAATTATAAAAAAAATACAGTAAACAACAACCAACATCAAAGTCACCCCTGACTCCCACCACCGACCACCACACAGCCCACCCCACGACCCGACCCGACCCATCTCCACCACCCAGCCCACCCCTTGACCCGGCCCACCACCACCATCCAGCCCACCCCCACGATCCGACCCACCACCACCACCCACGACCCACCACCATCACCCACCCGCCACCACTACTCAGCCCACTCGCCCATACCACCCTCCCACCACCGCCCACAATCCGACCCTCACCCACCACCCCTCATTACGACCATATCCCAACCACCCTCACCTGACCCCGCCGACCAGCCCACCCAACCAACACCACTCCGACCTAACACCACCCACCAAGCCTCCGCCGACCCGATCCCTGCCTTCTCAGCCACCGAGTCCAGCCACCGATCCCGGACGGTCTCGATATCAATGGTGGTTCATGATGAGTTTTATGGGTGTTTAAGAATTATTTAGAGAGAAATCAAACATTTGACTTTTTGATGGAGTGAAATGAGAGGGGTAAACTGGTAAAATATCGTTAGGATTGAGTAAAGGCTCGTTAGGAAAAAGTAATTTCGAATAGATATAGACTTACAAAAGTAGTCACTAAAGCTAGCCCACTAAGTTTGGAGACATTCTGTCAATCTATCCTATCATCTACGGAGTATATGACTATATCTTTATTACATTTGTTTAAAGCATATACTGAAAGAGTTGGTACCGGTCTAGTAATACTAAAGAGGGGGAGGGGGGCGATTGATCAACATATTTTATATCGTATTCTAGTGTCCCCCGACAACCATTTTTGAACTTTTTTTCTTCCTAAATTATATGTTTAGTGTCGATTTTTATTAGAAAGTCGATACTGCCGATTCTCGTGCTATTTTGCAGGTTAGGTGCAATTTCGAGCATATTTAGGAGTAATAGCCCAGATAGCCGAGACGAGAACGGAAGTCGAGGAAGAAACCGAAAAGCCAAGAAGCAAAGAAGAACCCAGCCGTGAGTCTCCGCAGAACCCACTTGATCGAGTGGTGCTATAACAATCGATCGAGTGCCTCATACCCGCACCCAACTGGACTACATTAGAGTATTGGGCCGATTCTTCCTTTTGAGCCCAAGACGAACTCGAGCTGGAGCCTTCACGGACCCACTCGATCGAGTACTACTACTTGCACTTGATCGAGTGCATAAAACCCCGGGCCGCGTCTTAATTTTAATTCACTTAGAATTTTGGGCCCGTTTTAAGTCCAACTGATCTCTTGTAAATCAGTTTGGTGACTACATTCTCAAACACTTTTTTTTACACAATAGAATTCATGTACACTTTTGATTTTTCTTAGCATTGAAGTATTACGTTCTTTTCCGGTTTTCTTTGCGAGATACATTGAACTCCGTTCTTCCTTTTTCAGATCTTGAATTATTCGGTATCGATACTTTTAATTTTAATTTCAATTTCAGTTTTCTAGTTTAATTCTTGTCTTAATTCATCTTTCGTTTTCGTAGTAATTTTAATTTTAATTTTCGTTTATTGTTTTCTAGCGTAGAATTATAATTGTTTCTCGTAGTTTAATTCGATTTATCTTTTTCATGTTTACTTGCAATTTGTATTTTGCTAGTTTGAGTACAATTAATATAAGTAGCTAAATTTTATCTAGGGTTTAAGGGGGAATCGATGCATATTAATTGGGTTATAGTAAATTGACCTGCTTCTAATCGTATGAACTGTCGCCTGAATATTGTTTTAATTCTGATTGATTGATTACTAGCCAGGATTAATTAATTAGTATCACAATTAGGACTTTTCGCTGACCGGGTTAAGGACTAATTAGGTCACGATATTTTGGGTAGACTAGCTTAATTCTAGCGACCGCAGGTTAAGTTAGTTCTAAAGTTTGTAGAAGTACCGACCGGACCTACTTCTTAGACAGTTCGACTATTGACCTGTTAGTTGACTCCCTGACCTGAATAATATTCATTGTGAACCTGAGACCCTAGACTTCTTTCTTATTGATTTACCGTCTAGTATTTAGTTGTCAACCTATTAAACAAACAAACAAAAATAGTGACCTGTAATCTTAAGTCTAGACCTTAGAACTAGTATTTGAGTCTCATCTCCTTGTGGTTTGATCCCTACTTCACTATCTACATTAGTTAGTGGACCTTAGGGTATCTTTGATAAGGGATATGACTTACCTCTGTCAAATTTTGGCGTCGTTGCCGGGGAGACGGTGTTATCTAATTGCTTGTTTTGTGTTTTAGTCCTTTGATTACCTTGTCTCGAGGAACTTCAGTTCCTTGAGACCATTTCTCACTTTTTTTCTGTAGTTTTCTCGTATGCACCGGTCCTCTCGAAGTTCAGGCTACATACCACCATACGATCCTGAACCGGAGAGAACTTTCCGCAGGTCTAGGAAATTATACAAGGGGATTTCTGTGAAGGAAAGATCAGAATCAGTGGAAAATTCGGACGACGAGCACATATCCGAATCACGATCCTTTGAAGAGGATAATTCCACCCCTCACCCCGAGACACCGCTAGTCAAGATGCCTCCCAAACTTGCTAGCCATTCCGAGCCGGAGCTGGCGTCCCTACCGAAGCCACTGAAGAGGCCCACGGCCACTACCGGTACATTTGAGATTCTGTAGACACCCACATTTGGCTGCTAGGTGTCTATAGCAGTTTCCGATAAACACCCGATGATGATCGGACGCGAACATGCTTTAACATACTCGAATATGGGCTCAAAATCGTTAGTATTTGGCTTGGGCTTTTTATGGAGTACAAATCTCACAAAACTAACCTCAAATCCAGGCCCAGTGGGTCATTTCCAATCAAATAAGACTAATTTGGGTCAAAACCGACACCAAGGGCAAAACCGTCTTTTAGCGACCGGGTCAAACCCCGGTCAAAGATGTTTCCGAGGCGTAAATATCTGCCGCACCACTTCAAAAATCTGACGTGAAGTCAAATACTCCACAAAAATCAGCCATGAAGAAGAATTGAGCAACTAAACCTCTCTGCTAGAGATAGAACTCGATCTCTAAAAAGAGTTTTCCACCCGACCAGACCTACTCGATCGAGTGGACCGGCCCACTCGGTCAATTAGGCTCGTAAAACCCACTAAAACCGACGTTAGACCGGGCACTCGATTGAGTGCTATGCACCACTCGATCGACTGGCCTCTTTTCCGGCTGAAACCGGATTCCTTTTTCTATCCACAATCGGAATCCTACTTCACCCAAGCCGGTGTTTCTTCCCATCCAAGCAAAGCCTTTCCTATCCAAAACCGGGGTACCTCTCTTATAAATACACCCCCTTGCACACAACACAATTCACAACGAAAAAAGAACGATTGACGCAACTCCATAACACACTCACACTACGATACTACAATTTTACAACCCCCTATACACCCAAACCACCATAACTCTCCTACATAAACCTCGAAGCTCCCGTGCCTAAGCCACAACTAGACGAGCCCCTTTCCGAGAATACAAAGCATGTAGGTTGAGGGTGCAAATTCAATCCCGACTTCTCCTTTTTCTTCTCTCCTCTCTCTCGTCTGTCCGTCTTCTTCTTCTCATCAACGTCACGTTTTTTTAAGTTTTTTTTCGTCTCTAATAACGTTATTATTACTATCTAATTTACATAAAAACAATCATTCTCAAGATGCGATATCGACTCTATAGTCGAATATCACGTCTAAAAGAATTAGTCAGTAAATCAAACTAATACGAACTCATTGATGCTAAGATAATCGTCACATAGTTCGAAAGGACTAATACGACGTTACAACGCGGAGAGAATTATTTCGTCTTAGTTCCATTTTAAACGACTTATAACATCTTTTTCAAGAATTCACTCTAAATATTAGATATTGATTCCGTAATCAAATATCGAATATGACGAGTATCGAAAATTTAAGTCGAGTATGAATCATACCATATTTTACGCGACTTTGCAAAATTATCGATTTTCAAGGTTAAAAGCAATTAAGAAATCAAAATCAAAACGAACCATAGTTCGAACTGGGGTCACTCGACCGAGTGCCTAGCCCACTCGATCGAGTGACACCTCAAAACAGAGGCAAGATCCTTTTTTCGAGGACCACTCGATCGAGTGTCGCACCTGACTCGATTGAGTGGCACCTCAAAATTGAGGCAGGAGGGTTTTTCAAGAGGCACTCGATCAAGTCCCTCCATGACTTGATCGAGTGACCTCTGTCACGTCAAATCCGTGAGCCCTTCAACATATTTCGAACCTCGATAAACCCTTTTTTATGACTTCGGTCAACACGTGTTAAGTCCATCACATGTCCTACACCTTTTCAAAACCATGCATCACATCCTTTACATCATTCTAATCTATTTGCAAACCGTTATTATAGTTACTAACTCGTTTGTTGTTTCTTATTCTCGTTGTTTGTTTTATTGTACTAAAACGAACCTCGCATGCTAAATACAACTTTGACGTTAGTTTAGATGCATTAAATAAACAGAGCAACTTATTCAAATCTTCACATGCTTAGTCAAAATACTGTTTGCATAACATTTCAATCGAATTACTAACGCGCGTATTAAAACATTGAACAATATCTTAGTAAAGGCCGCTAAGTGCGGGCGGGGTTGGGTGTTTTTTGTGAACTTCCCAACACGTACCCTCACCCCTTACTCAGAACTGTGGTTTCCGGATGTCCGAAACCATTGGCGCACGAGAGTCATTCAATACGCGGTAACCGATCATGTCGGTATCTGTATCGCAATGCAAAGGGACGAACCCCATAAACTTTGAAATCCAAATGGGCCGTACTTTGTGTACGGCCCACCAAGATATAGAGTGGGTTTGAATGGGCCCGAACTCCCACAAAGTTCGATGGCGACTCTAACTTCGATTTAAATTTCAATTCGAGATCCATCTCACATGAGATTCATTCGCCTCCTCAAACCCGCGCGTGGCCGCGTCAGGGTGGACTTATGTCATGTCCACAATTTGGCGACTCCGCTGGAGAAAACTGATGTGTGACTTACCATCGGGATCCTCAGGGTGAGACTCGAAAAGAAATCGTTCAATTAGTACAATACGCGTTTTAGTTTTACGGTTCATGCATAACCCCATTTTTACCCGGGTCAGTACTGGTGACCGACGTCCCACTATACCATGATATATTCCAAATTGGTTATGTCAAAGGTGTTCATAGCTAATTCGTATGGGTTTCGCGGCATGTTCTAAGATCAACTCGACTTAGAAAGTCCGTCCCGATTCTCGGAAAGGCTATGCGCACTGGTATAGACCCTATCTAGACTAACCGAGACTTAGTGTAAAGCATACATGGTGTCGTTAGAATGCTTGCGTGACTATGTGCTACTTGGTTTCCAAAGTCATTTTCAAAAAATGTCATTTTTAAAAGTGCATCTTTTCAAAAAAATATCCAATTTCAAAACCCGGGAAGCTACCGAATTTAGGACTTATGATTTTACTCAAAATAGCCTATTTCAAGCCGATATGATACCCATTTCGAAACTCAAAAATATTTTCAAACTTCAAAATTGCGGCCCAATGGCGGTTCGCCGGTTTCAAAAATTGGGCCATCCACCGATTCTCTCGGATCTTTCGAACTTCCTTTTCAAAACTTTCCTCATCTTAAGGCTTCCCGTATTTAGTAGTGTCGGGTCTTGTCGTAAGTCGTTTAAAGTCTTTAGCGTCGAAACTCCGTCGATCTTACATCACGGGTTTCCTCCCTATCCCAGTTCGCCTTATTTGTCAAGGCAAAGCCCACCTACGTAGGACATACTCCTACGAAGGAAGGCCCGTGTACACATTCGAGTCCAAAGTCTGGGGAATATCTCACGTGAACCTTCCTTCGAACAGGACTCGACCCACATGCCGAATCCTAAGGGAGGCCCACCTTTCACGAGTCACCCGTCTAGGTGTCCTTTTCGACTCATTTCCTTCCTTTGCTCGGGATGTACTATTTTGATTCTGGGATCTGGGTTAGTTACTGATTACGCGGTATTCTTACAGACAGGCCACCGGTAACCACACACCAACACAAGATGCAAGACGCTTTGGACAAATTGACAGCCTTGCTGGCTTAGATTGAAACCCAACTGGCAGCTATCAAATCCGACCAGATAGCTATTGTTACTCGTGTAAGCGCTGTGGAACAAGGAACTCCTAATGGTGGGGTTGAGACTACTGGGCCCTTTGTAACACCCCTAATTTTTATAAATTAAATTACTATCCATATTTTTATTTTGTTTGCGATTTAACTTGTAATCCTTCATTTTAAATCTTATGGGATTTACGTTGACTCCGTCTTAAATTCCTAAAATCTTTATTTTGGCTCGAATTTCTATTTTCAACTCGAAACTCGTTAAAATATTTTATTATTTCCTCGATAAATCATTTTATTAAACTTTAATTGAAAAGTATCATTTTGTTTTCGAGAAATCAATTTAATTCATTTTCGTTGAAAACAATTTATTCGTCAAGAAACTCAATTTCTTTACAAACAATTATTTAAACTCGAGATTGACCCATTTGATTTCTCGAGTCAACTAATTATTTTTATCAACTTCGAACCTGGCCCAAATATTTAATGTTACGACAAAATAATATTTTATCCCATCTCGAAGTTTGGGCCTAATTCTTTTCTCATGCGATTTTAACCCAATTTATTTGTAAGCCAGTTATTTATTTTTACTAATGATTTTGATCACACCGTAAATTATTTCCCGACCCAAATCGAGTCCGTTACCTCGTCACTAACTAGACGAGTCACTAAATATTTTATTAATTTAAGCGTTTTTATTTATCCTAATTCTACTCAACTGCTTCCTATCTCTACTTCTCTAGTGGTTGTTGTTACCTTATTTACTCCATTCTTTTTATAATCCCCAAACTCTTCAATTACTCTTTCTTCATTGTACATAAAACTCATCCTCCTTCAATTCCGTTTAATTACGTTATTGCTGCTCAGTCTGTTACGTATCTCTTCTCCTTCGTTCATTCTAATCCGAGGGTAATTTAATTAATTACTCTTATTCTCCATCTCGTTTCCCTCTTTCTATTCCCTTCTTATGTGGTTCTAATACCATATGTTTTAATTTTTCGTAGGCTATCGTGCTAGATCCGATGAAGATGGTTATTTTATTAATTCGGATCTCGATGAAGGTAACACATGATGGCATGACTCGGTATTGCATGATATATATGTTGTAGTTGCTTGTAGTATCGTTTTAAATCGAATTCTTATACTAGTAAACGTGTTTGAACTATATTATGATGATATGTTTCAATCTTCTAAAAATTATTATAGGGCCGAGACTTAAACGTATGAATAATAATTAATTTCTTAATTTTTCTGATTTTTAATACTATGAATTATCAAATTGAAAGTTTTATTGTTTTTAGTAAAGTTACAGCATGTTTTCGAATCTGTTACTACTTTTGTAAGATTTTTACTCCTATTTACAGATATTATTTTCAAAAGGTTTTAAAAGAGACTACTGTTTATTTTAAGTCTATTATACTTGTAGGCACTAAAAATTTAATAAAGTCTCAAATAAATTAAATTAATTAATTATTTTGAGTTAATACGAAATTTTAGCTCAATTTAATTATTTTGTCCCGAGTAAATAAAATATGGGTCGATCCAGATTACAAATTGACTTATTTGGATCATTAAACCCGAAAAGAAGACAAAGTGGGCCAATGTCACTCATAAGCCCATAAACGGGTCTGTGACTACAAAGTCCACCAAAGAGAACCAAAACTCTATAAATAGAGCTTTTCTCATTCATTTAGAGGGATTGGAAAATTCTGAAGCAAAGGATCCAGAGAGAACAAGACACAAAGTCCCTACAAGCTCTCCATCAAATCCGTCGCAAGCAGCCAGAAGATCCAAGTCAAATTCAAACATTCAAGGGAGATTCAAGTCCAAGCGACCCTCTCAAGAATATCAAGTTACATCGCGCGCAAGGCAGTACAAGTCAGCTACGCACGCGTCCCTCACGTGTACCGCATACACGTGTTCCCTAAACGGCGTTAGAATCAGAGGATACATTAGAGGTTGTACACGAACTTTTGATAAATAATTAATAAAATTTATTTGTTTCCTTATTTTGTATTTCAGTTAGCTGCGATACAAAATTTGTGGTTACAAATTTTGGTGAACCCGACGTGAAGATCTCTACCTCTCATCCCTACCGTTGAAGCAACCAAGACAACTTTGCAAGAAGATGTCTACAAATCAAAATAACACTTTCAACTCCCCCAGGAAGACCTACGCTGACGCTCTCCAACAATCTGCTGGCATGGTCACCAGGGCGAAGGCGAAGAAGGCTGCCCTCGACGCCGCTGCCGCCAGCCTACGCGCTGCCCACGTTCCTACCAGGCCGCGCAAGATCTCTGCTGCCTCAATTGCTGCCGCCGCCAAAGCCATGATTGCAGCCTCTTCTCCTTCCCGCAAGGATGAAGTCTCCAAGAGCAACACCGCCTCCCCGCGCAAGCCCAAGGTGTCGCCAATGAAGAAGGAAGCCGCCCCTCCCATCAGCGCTTCGGTGATGATGGTTAGTGGTTCCAGCATCGAAGATCAAGTCGCGGAGCTGGCCAAACTCGTTGAAAAAATGCAAAGGGAGAATGAAGAGAAGAACCAGAAGATTGAGGATCTTCAAAAGGAGGTGATTGAGCTCCGCGAAAAGCCTACTCCTGGTGTGCACGATGACAGTGGTAGTGAGAAGAGCAGCATCCGCGGGAGCGACAGTGAAAGGGATGATGGAGTTCAAGGTGGAAAGCCTTCAAAGAAAGGGCCTGGAGCTTACACCTCAGAGCAGTTGCAGAGTCTGATAGCCAACGCAATCAAGACCCAACTCGGAGAAAATAATCCCACTGGACGGTACATCAAGCCCTACACCAAAAGGATTGATGACCTGCGCATGCCTGCTGGATATCAACCCCCGAAGTTTCAGCTGTTCGATGGGAAGGGTAATCCGAAGCAACATGTTGCACACTTCGTGGAGACATGCAACAACGCTGGAACTGAGGGTGATCGCCTTGTCAAGCAGTTCGTACGCTCTCTCAAGGGAATAGCTTTCGACTGGTACACAGATTTGGAAGCTGAATCGATCGACAAATGGACTCGGATGGAAGACGAATTCCTGAACCGATTCTACAGTACCAGACGCATCGTTAGCATGAGGGAGCTGACAAACACTGCCCAGTGGGATGAGGAACCGGTCATTGACTACATCAACCGCTGGCGTGCGCTAAGTCTGGAATGCAAAGACCGTTTGAGTGAAGCTTCCGCGGTCGAAATGTGCATCAATGGCATGAACTGGGATCTCCTGTACATTCTACATGGGATTAAGCCAAGAAGCTTTCAAGATTTGGCAACTCGGGCACATGACATGGAAATCACCATCAAACAAGGGCGCGGCAAGAACCGAGCGTCTTCCTCGAAAGCACCTGGTGAAAAGAAGGAATTCAAGAAGACCGAAAAGGGGTCAAATACAAAGGAGACAATGACTGTCGACGCAGGTAGTGGACCAGTCAAGATCTCAGGCAGGTCAAAAGATGAAAAACGGAATGAGTCATTCTCTTATGACTACCGGAAGAATAGGCCTACATTGAAAGAACTGCAGGCTAAGAAGTACCCGTTTCCTGATTCGGACTTGTCAGGGATGCTCGACGATCTGCTGGAGAAGAACATCATACAGCTACCAGAGCCCAAGCGGCCCGAACAAGCTGACAAGACAAATGATCCTAAATATTGTCGTTATCACAGATTGGTGAGTCACCCCATCGAGAAGTGTATAACACTCAAAGAAAAGATCATGCAGCTTTCAAGGGATGGGAAGATAATCCTTGATCTTGATGAAACGGTGACAACAAACCAAGCTACGGTAGTCGGAGAGCAACCGGAACAAGAGACAACCAAAGCAGTTAATGAACTGACTGCGCATATACTACAATTTGGGACCCTCGAGCCTGTGACGCTGTGGATCCCGAGGCTAGCATCGCCACCGCCTTCAGAGTCACAAGTCAAGAAAGCAAGTCTTCAGGATGAAGAAGATGTGCATGATGATGAAGGATGGACCTTGGTGACACGCAAGAAGCCAAGGAAACAAGTTAAACAAACAATCAAGCCTGTTCACCACCGTCGGAAACAAGCGAGAAAGCCGCGGCCTCGCAAATCCAAAGGAAAGAAGAAGTCTAAAACGATTGTCAAGTCGCATGTCCTACCCGAGGATCTGTTGGAACAGGAGCCACTTATTCCGATTATTCTTGAAGAATTCTTTCCAGAAGACTACCTGGATGAAGTGGCTGTTTACACCGTCTCTGCCTCACCTGCTGATCACGGTGAAGAAGTGGATGAAAGTGATGTAAGCGAACCTGAACCTTCACAGCAGGCGCAGCCTCAAAAGGAGATGAAGGTCGTTAGGGCACTGGATGGACTTCCTGCAAACATGGGATGGAGACAAATATTCCATCTTCCTAAAGAGAGTCGCGAGTTGATCCTCCAAGGACTCGAGAAGCCAGAGCTATACGCCGGCAAGATGAAGGATGTGGCGGAACCCCCAGAGCAATCAAGCCAATGTCTTTCCTGCAACGCTGCCTTGACTTTCTCGGATGAAGACTTACTCCTCGGATCTAAGCCTCATAATAGGCCACTCTATGTGTCCGGCTATATCAAAGGGAAAAAAGTCAAGCGAATCTTGATAGATGGAGGCTCAGGAGTCAACATAATGCCAAAAGCTACAATGAAGGAATTAGGCATCACCGTGGGGGAACTTACCAGTAGTTGGACGGTTATCCACGGTTTCAACCTGACAGGAGAGCGTGCAATTGGGATGATCCGCGTAAACCTTACCATGGATGACCTTTCTTCTGACGTGTTGTTCTATGTGATCGAAGCCAAGACATCCTATGGATTACTACTGGGACGACCCTGGAAGCATGAGAATGGCATCGTGGCTTCAACCCTTCATCAATGTTTGAAGTACTACCGAGGGGGTGAAAGAAAAATAAATGAAGATACCAAACCATTTTCCAAGGCCGATACCTTCTTCGCGGATGCAAAGTTTTTCGATGAAGATGCAACGCCTAACGAGTTCATGCCAACCACCATCTCCTCAACTGGGGCTGGAGGCAGGCTGGAAAAGAACGTCATCAGAAAAGATGCAGCTGCAGTTCGTGCTGAGGAAAAGAAAGACGAACTAAAAGAAAACAACGTTATCAAATTCACCAGTCCAGTGGTAATTCCCAAGAAGCAAGAAGTGCCACTGACGCCTGCACCACCTGTCCTTCGATACATCCCAAAGTCTCGTCGCAAAGAAGGGGAGAGTCCTTTTGTAGAATGTACTCCAACAAAGACGGAATCTAAGGAGAAAAACAAACCAAGTCAAACATTTAAGCAAGAATGGGTAGCCAAGGTCACCACACCTCTACCAAGTTCATCAGAAACCAAGATCATCGGACCACCTTTAGATGGATTCGACCGTGCGGTTGAAGATACCCAAAGGCTGAAAGAGTTCGACAAATTTTGTAACCCCAATGCCCATAAATTGTTAGAGAAAGCAGGTTACGATTATTCAAAACCAAATCCCATCGGGACACCTGTCGATGAAATTCCAAAACCGTATGGCCTCAGTAAAGCACAACAAGACCAGTACGAAAAAGAAGGCGTGTGCAGAGTTGCCAAACCTGGGATAAGCTATCAACCTCCTCCACCAGTAAAGATCGGAAGCCGCAAGGAAAGTGCTACTACATCATCGCAACATATCACGGTGGAAGAGGTCGAGGATGATGAAGAAGGGGGCATGATCGAGTCATCACCCACATCGATCTTCGATAGGACAAGTACGCCCGTGGAGACCACCCGAACTTCTGTGTTTGACAGGATAGGAATGACAAATTCTTCAACAAATCGTCGTTCTGTGTTTAACAGATTGGGCAACCAAGAGGGAAGTGAAGCAGTGTTTCTAAACCCTATACCACAAAGCATCTATCGAAAATCAGCACATCTTCGCCTAGGCGCCCAGACAAAAACAGTTTTCAATCGACTAGGGGTCCCCAAGAAGGATAAAGGTGAAAGTCGTCATCCCTCAACTCCTGCAAAACCAAAAGAAGAAGAAGTGAAACTAGACGATGATTTAAGAAGCGCAATACCCTCCCGCATGAAGGGCTCGCAAGCAGTGGACATCATACAACATACACCACTCAAAATACGGAGTCGCGTCTTGATTCTCACTGGTCACTCAAAAAATGGCGAGCATGTCGACTCGTCATCATCAAACGGAAACAGCATCAAGAAGGCGAAGACTTCGGAAGTGGCAACCTCTTATCATATAACGGTAGAGGGGATCCCTGACGATAATCAAGAAGTGGATGCGGATGAATCACCCGAACCATTAGAAGACGGGGGGCAATTAACGGTAGATGAGTTGAAAGAACTCAACCTGGGGACTTCTGAAGACCCCCGCCCCATATATGTGAGTGCCCTACTGACTAAGGAGGAAGAAGACGAGTACTACAAATTGTTGCTCGAATACAAAGATGTTTTTGCTTGGAGCTACAAGGAAATGCCAGGACTCAGTCCAAGGGTTGCAGTACATCGCTTAGCAATCAAAAAGGGAGTTAATCCTAAGAAGCAGCCTCAGCGTCGCTTCCGGCCTGAGCTTGTGCCTGAAATTGAAAAGGAAGTCAACAAACTCATCGAAGCTGGTTTCATCCGTGAAGTAAAGTACCCTACATGGATAGCCAATGTTGTCCCAGTCAGAAAGAAGAATGGACAATTGCGAATATGCGTCGACTTCAGAGATCTCAATAACGCATGCCCGAAGGATGACTTCCCTCTGCCAGTTACAGAATTAATGATTGATGCAACTACTGGGCACGAAGCGCTCTCATTCATGGATTGTACTGCAGGGTATAACCAGATACACATGGCGCCGGAGGATCAAGAAGCGACAGCTTTCCGCACGCCGAAAGGGATATTCTGTTACACAGTCATGCCTTTTGATTTGAAGAACGCTGGCGCGACATACCAACGAGCAATGCAGAAGATATTCGATGACATGTTGCATAAAACAATTGAATGCTACGTCGATGATGTGGTTGTCAAATCAAAGAAAAGACAAGACCACATTAAAGACCTTCAAATTGTCTTCGAAAGGCTCAGAAAATGTCAGCTGAAAATGAATCCACTCAAGTGTGCATTTGGTGTCACTTCAGGAAAATTCTTAGGATTCGTTGTCAGACATCGAGGCATCGAGATAGACCAGACCAAAATCAAAGCAATCCGAGAAATGCCGGTGCCTAAGACGTTGAAAGAATTACGCGGATTGCAGGGACGCCTTGCATACATTAGAAGGTTCATATCCAACCTCGCAGGGCGCTGTCAACCGTTCAACCATTTGATGAAGAAGAATGCTCCGTATTAATGGGACGATAAATGTCAACATGCTTTCGAAAGCATAAAGAAATACTTGGCCAGTGCACCTGTGCTGGGGGCACCTATTCCTGGGAAGCCACTCATCTTATACATCGCAGCACAAGAACGGTCCCTGGGGGCAATGTGTGCTCAAGAAATTGAAGACCGCAAAGAGAGAGCGCTCTACTACTTGAGTCGTACTTTGGTTGGAACTGAAGTGAATTACTCTCCAATCGAGAAAATATGTCTTGCACTGGTTTTTGCAATCCAAAAGCTGAGGCACTACATGCAAGCACACACTATACACGTAGTATCCAAGGCAGACCCAATCAAATACATACACTCAAGACCGGTATTGTCAGGAAGGCTCGCAAAATGGGCAGTGTTGCTGAAACAGTATGATTTGGTTTTTTTGCCTCAAAAAGCTGTGAAAGGACAAGCCACCGCCGACTTCTTCGCCGATCATCCAGTCCCAGCAGAATGGGAACTTTCTGACGACTTGCCTGGAGAAGAGATCTTCTATGTGGACGTTCTACCGACATGGCAAATGTACTTCGACGGTGCTGCAAGACGAGACGGAGCTAGAGCTGGAGTGGTGTTTGTGTCTCCACAAAGCCATGTTTTGCCATACTCCTTTTCATTAACTCAGCTATGTTCAAATAATGTAGCACAATACCAGGCCCTCATACTTGGTCTCCAAATGGCGCTCGAGATAGGCATTCAGGACATGGATATCTACGGAGACTCACAGCTCGTTATCAGTCAAGTCCTCGATGAATATGAAGTGCGAAAAGAGGATCTGGTCCCATATCATCAACAAGCATTCCGACTTTTAAATCAACTTGACACCGTCAACATTGGTCATCTACCAAGAAGTGCCAATAAGTTGGCTGACGCGCTTGCTAACCTTGCAGCCACATTGGCACTGGGGCAGAAGAATCAATGCAAGTTCCAGTCTGTAATCGTTGGGCAATGCCATTGCTTGAGGAGGAAGAAAATAGGAACGAGACGAACATGATCAACGTCTACACAATTGACGAAGATGATTGGCGTCAACCCATTATCGACTTCTTGGACCATCAGAAGTTGCCAGACGATCCTAGGCACAAAGTAGAGATACACCGACGTTCCCCGAAGTTCATCCACTTTAAAGGAACACTTTACAGGGGCTCTTTTCTTGGACAATGGTTGAGATGTTTAGGGAAGGATGAATCCACCGAAGCCATGCATGAAGCTCACTCTGGCATATGCGGAGCTCACCAGTCAGGTCCAAAAATTTATGATTGCGTCAAAAGAATGGGATACTACTGGCCTTCCATGGTGCAAGATTGCATAGACTTCGCAAGAAAATGTGGCGCATGCCAATTCAACGCAAACTTCATACATCAGCCGCCGGAGCCATTGCATCCTACCGTCTCTTCATGGCCTTTCGAAACCTGGGGACTCGACGTTGTTGGACCATTCACTCCCAAGGCTTCCAATGGACATGAGTATATTCTCATCGGTACTGACTACTTCTCAAAATGGGCAGAGCTAGTCACATTACGAGAAGTGAAGAAAGAAAATGTTGTGGACTTCATCCGAACTCAAATCTTCTACAGGTATGGTGTACCACAACGCATCATAACCGATAATGGAAAGTCATTTGTCAACCAATTGGTGACAAGCCTAGCAGAAAAGTTCAAGTTCAAACAACACAAGTCTTCAATGTACAATGCTCCTGCGAATGGTCTAGCCGAAGCCTTTAATAAGACACTCTGTAACCTGCTAAGAAAAGTGGTGGAAAAGTCAAAACGAGACTGGCATGAAAGAGTCGGTGAAGCTTTATGGGCATATCGCACCACATACAAAACGCCAACTCAAGCGACCCCGTATGCATTGGTATATGGAGTAGAAGCTGTGTTGCCCCTGGAGTTGCAGATCTCATCGTTGCGCATAGCTATTCAAGAAGGGCTTACAGAAGATGAAAACGATAAGTTGCGACTAGAAGAGTTAGAGGCTCTCGATTGAAAGAGGCTCCAAGCCCAACAAAAACTTCAATATTACCAGGCACGACTGTCACGAGCGTTCAATAAAAAGGTGCGCCCTCGTTCCTTCCAAGTAGGAGATTTGGTCCTTGTAGTACGAAGGCCGATCATTACTTCTCACAAGCCGGTATAAAAATTCACCGCCAAGTGGGATGGTCCATATGTGGTGCGAGAAGTCTACACAAACGGTGCATACAAAGTTGTAGATGAAGATGGTGTACGCGTAGGCCCGATCAATGGGAAATTTCTGAAACGCTACTATTCTTAAATTTCCACGCTGAATCCTCCTAGCAAGAGGCTAAACTGCAAATCCTCCTAAGCAAGAGGCTAAACTGCAAACTCTCCTAAGCAAGAGGCTAAACTGCAAACTCTCCTAAGCAAGAGGATAAACTGCAAAGCACCCTCCTAAGTAAGAGGCTAAACTGCAAACTCTCCTAAGCAAGAGGATAAACTGCAAGCATGCTCCCAAGCAAGAGGATAAACTGCAAAGAAATCTCCTAAGCAAGAGGGTAAACGGCAAGGAAGACTCCTAAGCAAGAGGTTAAACTGCACACCCAAAAAAAAACAAAACCAAACAAAAACAAAAAACCACAAAAAATTAAACCCATGAACTACGTCGGCTTGATCTTGTAAAACATCATCTGTGTTTTGCGAGTACGTAGGCAGCTCGAGTGAATATGTAGCTTGAGTGCAGCCACACCACCAAACAAATCACCCATTCCCTTATCGAACTACGTTGGCTTGATCTTGTAAAGCATTATTTTGTTTTGCAAGTACGTAGGCAGCTTGGGTGAACATGTAGCTCAAGTGCAGCCGCCCCCTCCAAAATAACAAATAATTGCTCCTGGCCCACAAGAGCGTAAACTGTGAACGGTTTTAAAAAAAACGAGGCTTCACTAAACGATGCTTCATAAAATTCTTCATCAAGCGAAGCTTCTCTACTAGAAAGTCAATATGGCCCAAACGGGTTCCCTCATGACAACTCAAGTATGACGAAGTGATGCAACCCGAAATATCTTCAAAGCAATCCACGTTGCAACGGTATTAATTGGCTTCCTTCATGGAAACATCGTGACGAACGACTTCGGGATTGACTTCCTTGTAGGAGCGTCGTGATGACCCTAACGGGTTCACCTCGTGACAACTCAGGCGCTTCTCCTCCATGCGAGCGTCGTGATGACCCTAACGGGTTCACCTCGTAACAACTCGGGTGCCTCCTCCACGTGAGCGTCGTGATGACCCTAACGGGTTCACCTCGTGACAAGTCAGGCGCTTCTCCTCCATGCGAGCGTCGTGATGACCCTAACGGATTCACCTCGTAACAACTCGGGTGCCTCCTTCACGTGAGCGTCGTGATGACCCTAACGGGTTCACCTTGTGACAACTCAGGCGCTTCTCCTCCATGCGAGCGTCGTGATGACCCTAACGGGTTCACCTCGTAACAACTCGGGTGCCTCTTCCACGTGAGCGTCGTGATGACCCTAACGGGTTCACCTCGTGACAACTCGGTCGCTTATCCTCCATGCGAGCGTCGTGATGACCCGACGGGTTCACCTCGTGACAACTCGGGCACTTCTTCTCCATGCGAGCATCGTGATGACCCGAACGGGTTCACCTCGTGACAACTCGGGCGCTTCTTCTCCGTCGGAGCGCCGTGATGACTCGAACGGGTTCACCTCATAACAACTCCAGGTGCTCCCGCTGTGGCTCCTCATCTCCGCGGCTGCTCCTCAAATCCGGGTGCTCCCGCCATGGCTCCTCATCTCCGTGTGCTCCCTCCACGGCTTCCTCCGTCGGAGCGTCGTGATGACCTAAACGGGTTCACCTCATAACAACTCTGAGTGCTTCCTCCGTCGGAGTGTCGTGATGACCCAAACGGGTTCACCTCATAACAACTCCGGGTGCTCCCTCCATGGCTCAACTCCTTGTGCTCCCTCCATGGCTCTTTACAAGGAAGTCCCGATGACCCAAACGGGTTCATCTCATGACAACTCGTCTAAAGATGGTAAATCAATGGGCTGGGCTTCCTCCATAACAGTCGATGGAATAATAAAAAGATCTTCAAGAATCGACGGACAAAGATGGAGAGGCTTGTATGCTCGGAGAAATAAAATCAAGAGGTTCTATCCGAGATACGGTTTGTGGTACCTACAGGTCACGAACCAGTCTGAATATAAATATATTCAAATAAAGGAGAAGACTACTCACCTCAAGACAAGAGTTGGCGTCAAATCTAGTAAGATGAACAAAAAAAGAAAGCTGCCAATTTATCCTGCAAGTAGATAAAGGATGATCTTAATAACAAACTTGCGGAAAAAAAATTTGATTACACCATCACTACAACATGAAGAAAGGATTAGTAATCTAGATTGATGGAGTGGTGTGCAAAAAAAAATCACATGCATAAGTGATGAGCTGTCGCATGCTTAAGCCAAAAGAATGAGCAAAACATTATAGAAAAAATAAAGTAGGAGGCATATCGGCTAAGGATCCTAATCAAGTCAAGGTTCAGTCGTTTACTTCGAAGTAAAACCGGAACAAGCGTCGGAACGGTTTGAGGCATAAAGCGGGATGGTTGTAAAACTCCAGCCTAGTTCTAAGGAAATACTAATAAGCACGATGCTTATACCAGTTTATTAGAGAATTTGATCCAACACTAATTATTCAGACTGTATTCATCGACAAGTAATGCAAAGTCAAATATGTTGAGGATGATGGATGCAAGCCAAGAAAAACAGAGTCTGGGTTTGATTCACGGTTCAATTATATGTACGTATATCAACGGGAATAATCCAGCCAAAACTCTATAGTTCTGTCATTAGTTATGTCAATAGATCCGTTCGGAATTCGGTTCCGTCATGAAATATGTAATCGACAGAAATCAAAGTTGCCATCATAAGACTGAAGTTACTAAGTCAGAATGATGAAGCAAACATGTGCAGCGTTCCTACAATTTTTCAAATTCATTCAAAAGAGGGACAAATTGAACAAGGAGTAGAATTCATGCTTGATTGAGGTGAAACTCGTGAAATTCAGCCACGTAAGTGAGTTACTACATGAAATATTCTCAAGAAAACAAGTTGGAAAGAGAATTATGAAAAGAAAAAAAAACAATAATAAATCGTGGCTATCAAGGAGGAAACATGAAGAAGAAGGCTTTGCACCTCGATTCAACGCCTAAGCTCAAGGAGTCGACTCGTCACGATTTATTGATATGAGGCAAAGTTGGGTTTCTTTATATAAGTTTTGGTTGTTTTCCTAACCCTACATCTCAAAAGAATTATGGAGGCCGAGTTTATTTCCATATGTCCAACTTTTGGTTAAAGATCAAATTTTCTCAACTAAGAAGAGTGTTTGCTAGGTTGGGAAAATTAGTCAATTTGATGCTCCTAAGTTCGACAATACAATGATACAGAGCAGTCGCTTGGTATATCACAAATACGGGCGATTGGGAGTTTCAAGTTAAGAAATTCACGGGATCCCTGGTTCATCCGTCAAGTCAGATAATGACAGGGTGACGAAAAAAAAAAGTTGAGCTACCTGTACGACAAGTTCAGTGCTCGTCGACTTCCAAGTCAAACAAAAAAATGTTCGAGACCCTGCCACTCCAAAACATCCAAACGGTGTACGTGACAAGGTCCCGAGGGGGCAATTTGTAGGCACTAAAAATTTAATAAAGTGTCAAATAAATTAAATTAATTAATTATTTTGAGTTAATACAAAATTTTAGCTCAATTTAATTATTTTGTCCCGAGTAAATAAAATATGGGTCGATCCAGATTACAAATTGACTTATTTGGATCATTAAACCCGAAAAGAAGACAAAGTGGGCCAATGTCACTCATAAGCCCATAAACGGGTCTGTGACTACAAAGTCCACCAAAGAGAACCAAAACTCTATAAATAGAGCTTTTCTCATTCATTTAGAGGGATTGGAAAATTCTGAAGCAAAGGATCCAGAGAAAACAAGACACAAAGTCCCTACAAGCTCTCCATCAAATCCGTCGCAAGCAGCCAGAAGATCCAAGTCAAATTCAAACATTCAAGGGAGATTCAAGTCCAAACGACCCTCTCAAGAATATCAAGTTACATCGCGCGCAAGGCAGTACAAGTCAGCTACGCACGCGTCCCTCACGTGTACCGCATACACGTGTTCCCTAAACGGCGTTAGAATCAGAGGATACATTAGAGGTTGTACACGAACTTTTGATAAATAATTAATAAAATTTATTTGTTTCCTTATTTTGTATTTCAGTTAGCTGCAATACAAAATTTGTGGTTACAATACTTCTGTTAAATTTCGTAAATTAATTCCAAGTAGTTTCGTCACAACAAATCATTTATGAAACTGTGACAGATTAGTTTGCGAATCTGTCAGTTGTTGTAAAACCTAATTTAAAACCTATGATAAACTTTGAATTTTAATTTTGGTAATTTACGTACATTAACTTTAAAGAGTCTAGTTAATGTTTCAAATTGGATTTGTTTTAAAATAAAATGTTAAACGTGTTTTATTAAAGAAATACTATCGGGTGTCGGATTCTGACAGTTTATAAAACTACGAAACAAAACCCCTGTTAAGTTAGGAATTTCGATTTTCTCCAGAAACAAAAGTTGTAGTTAAGCTTTTACAGTTTTCAGCCTCACTGATCTTATATTGTTTTGATTTTTAATGATTTAATTATGAATTTTATAGTAAGACAGTGCAAATCTGAAAAAATCTGTAAATTTATAATTTATTACTTTTAATTACTTAAACTCCAACCTTTTGAGAAATAATTATGATTTTTACTTTCCTTCACTTTTAATCATTAATCATACATTTATCTAATAAATATAAGATTTATGTCTCAAGGCCTAATATTAAATATTTTATATAACTCATATGTTAAATGATTTCTAATTATAATAATACCTATTTTGGAAAGTTACTATTTGAATAAAGTTTCTATATTTGGAAGGTTACAATTTTGGGTATATTCAAGATATCTTCGGATAAAATATTTATTGGTTTGAATATGGAATAATGTTGGAAATGAGAAAATACAGTATATAAGTCTAGGATATGTTGGTTGTTATCATCATCTATATGGTCAGTGTATTTGCGTCAGGGATACATTGATTGTCGAACTGGGTATCGTTTATGCTCAGGAGTCATGCGCATGTACTTAGGCTAGGACCTCGCTGAACGCAGTCCTATTATAGTTTGAGTTGTCTGGTGAGAGGGCTTAGGAGTCGCTTCGTGGGCACTGAGTTCCTTAACCAGTAAGGCTTAGGGGTCGCTTCGTGGGCACTAAGTTACACTTCGGTGTTGTTTTGACATATCTCTAGTAGTAAAAGCTGTACTTATCATCGGTTTTATATTCCATTATTTGTTTTGACGCCGTCAGGCTGCTGAATTGTTTTCTGGTTTTGAATCTATTTTATTATATATAATGTTTTGAGTTTAATTTATTTTCATATATTATGCTTCTATTGCCTATATATTATGTAATACTAGATTAAAGCCCGTGCGTTGCACGGGTTAGTTGGCTTCGGGTTAGTTGGCTTAATTACATTGATGATGTATATTCGTTAAATAAGAAACTTGATCAATCTATATCTTTATAATAAATAAGATGATCGAATGATATTAGTAATCAAACTTAATTTCAACTAAGTTTATAGTCTTAAGAGATTATTCTAAAACTCAAAAGAATACATGCGAATAATTTTTTTGATTGATAATATAAGATTCTATCGCCTCATTATAATTTTTCGATATAGGATTACTCAAGGTTTATAGTTTTAAGATATGCTTTAAAGACCTAGAAAAATGCACGATTACTCTTATTTATAATATAGAATCATCACCTTATTTTAATTTTTCGATATGGGATAATTTTAGGTTTCTGGTCCTTAAATTTGTTGCTTGATATTTAAAACCATAAGACTCACTTATGATATAGAATTTCATCACCTCATCATACTTTTTCGATGTGGTATAATTTAATTAAATAATTAAGTTTATAATTTTAAGAGCTATTTTGAAGACTTAAAAGAGTTTGTTTTTATATCTATGTTAGATGATAGACGATTACTCTTTATTTATATAATCGAATTTGATCATCTTTTATTATAATTTTTCGATGTGGGATAATTTTAATTAAGTTTATTTAAGTTTAGATAATATATTCTAATTAAAAACTTTTATTTATAGACGGATGCATGATTACTATTATTTATAATACATAGAATTTCATCACACCATCGTAATTTCGATGCGGGATAATTATACATTAACAATATACTTTAATTATACATTTTTTTAAGTTCAAAAGATTGTTGGTTAATACGGAGTATCTAAGAACGAAAGATTACGTAGAATTATATCATCTCATTATAATTTTTCGATATGTGATAATTTTAATTTAACATTATTTGTAGTTTTATTAATAGTTTTTTTAAGACTAAAAGTTTTTCGATATGTGATAATTTTAATTTAACTTTATTTGTAGTTTTATTAATAGCTTTTTTTTAGACTAAAAAGTTTTTTTATTGACATCTAAGGATGAATGATTAGTCTTGTTTATAATATAAATTTCATCACCATAGAATTTCATCGTCTTATTATGGTCTTAAGAGTTTTTTGAAGACTCAAAAGATGTTGATTGATATGAACAAATAATTAGTTTTATTTATAATATAGAACCACAACCATATTATAATTTATCGATGTGGGATAATTTAAGTAAAATTTGTAGTCTTATTTATAATATAGAATCATCACCGTACCTTATTTTAATTAGTTCAATGTGGGATATTTTTATTTTGTAGTCTTATTAAGACTTTTCTAAACTCAAAATATTATTGGTTGATATTTAAAAACAATGATTACTCTTATTTAGTAGAAATTTATAACCTCATCAATATTTTTCAATGTGGGAGAATTACTTAAAGTTGGTTGATGCCTAAGGAAAAAATTATAATTAGTCTTTTGTGTATAGTCTTAAGAACCTTTTTAAGACTCAAAAGATTTTTGTTTGATAAAACTTTATAATTTTTCGGATGTGGGATAGTTTTATTTAAGTTTCACCTTATTATAATTTTTCGATGTGAGATTATTTTAGTTAAATTTGTAGTCTTATTAAGAGATTAAGACATAGAATTTTTTATTGATATTTAAGAACGAATGATTAGTCGTATTTATACTATAAAGTTTCATCACCTTCGATGTGAGATGATTTATTTAAGTTTATAGTCTTCCATCAGCTCGTCAATTTTTTTTCGATGTGAGATAATTTACTTAAGCTTATAGTTTAAGCTTTTTTTAACTCTTGATTAAAATACGAAGTATAGAATTTCATCACAATTTTCAATGTGGAATGATTTTAAGTTTGTAGTCTTGTATATATTAAAAGCTTTTTTAAAATTCAAAAGTTTTTTTGTCGGTATTTAACCCATAGGGTTGTATTTAAGCATTTAAAATATTCCACTTTTAGTATAAACATATGGACTATCTTATTATATATTTTGGATGAATGATTACTCTTATTTATATAATAATAAAAATTCACCTTATTATAATTTTTCGATGTGGGATAATTTTACTTAAATTTATCTAAGCTTAGATATTGTTTAATTAAGAACTTTTATTTATAGACAAATGATTACACTTATTTATAATATATAGAATTCCATCAATCCATCTTCATTTTTCGATGCGAGATAATTATACTTTAACTATATAGTCTTAGTCCTAAAACTTTTTTTTGTCTCAAAAGATGGTTGGTTAATATCTAAGAACGAAAGATTACATAGAATTCTATCACCTCGTTAAGAACTTTTTTTAGGACGAATGATTAATCTTATTTATAATATAGAATTTAATCACCTCATCATAATTTGGAGAAATGACTACTTTTATTTATATAATAAAATTTCATCGTCTTATTGATAATATAGAATTTCATCAACTCACTATAATTTTGTAAATATGGGATGCTTTTAAATTTGCAGTCTTATATATCAAAAGTTTTTTAATAGATATTTAAAACCGAATGATTACTCATATTTATAATATAAAATTCATCACCCCATCAGAATTTTTCGATGTGGGATAATTTAAAAGTTTTTCTTGGTCGATATTTAAAACGAATGATTAATAATATAAAATTTCATCATCTCAATGTAGGATAATTACTTAAGTTTATAGTCTTAGAAATTCTTTTTGAGATTCAAAAGACTTTTGGTAGATATCGAAGAACGAATTATTACTCTTTATTTATAATATAGAATTTCATTATCATATTGTAATTTGTCGATGTGGGATAATTTTAAAACTGTATGTGTTATAAATTTATCACATAATGTGAAACAAATGATATGAAATTTATACTCTAATGAAAGCATTTTTTAACACGAATCTAATTATTTCATTTTTATAATTTATTTTACGATAATGTTTTAAAAAAATGAACTCTAAAGGTTTTCACGTCAGAATTGTAAAATATCACATTAATATATTAAATTAAATATATATTGTAATAATCAAAAGATTCTCTAATTGATTTTTTTTATTATTTATGATACTTTCCTAATTTGAGATTTGGTTGAACGGACCAATGAGATCGCTCGAAAAAAGCCTAAAATATATATATATATATATATATATTGATGGCTGGGAGAACTGCCTGAGTTGCTCCCCACTGAATTGTGGCTGTTATGTTTATAACATGACAGGTATTCTCTGTTCCGGGATTTGGTGTGCGCTAGCGAGTGGCATGGATCCTACTCTGCTTTAATCACATTTATTTATGGATTGTTAAACCCATTTGAAGAATTTTTATTTTTAGCCCTTTTGTAAAAAGTGGCCTTTGTATTGACTGACCGTTCTTTTGTAATATATAGAACATCAGTGTGTATTAATCCCAAATCTACAGTGTTTCCGCCACTGTATTGCGTTAGAATTTATAGGGGATTACACCCTTAGCTGAACTGGTCAGCGCGGTCCGCAAGCTGGAAGAGCAGGTCCACATATCGACCAACAACACCATCCAAAGGAAAATGCCCGTGCCTATTCACCCCTCAATGATGAACTGCCCGCCAACCTCAACCTTACGGGCCTACCAATGTTTGATGGGACCGAAGACCCGGTACTTCACATCCGAGCCTTCAAGGAGTTCATGGCCGTCAAGGGAGTGAAATCCACTATGTTCGAGCACCTGCTTGCTTCCTCCCTCGAGAAGCATCCAAAAGCCTGGTACTACAGGCTTGACTCCAAGAAGTACAAGACCTGGGACGATGTGGCAATAGAGTTCGCTCGGAATTATGCTGATAATATCGAGATCCAGACCACAATGCGTACTTAGGAGGTCATGGCCCAAGAGCCCAAAGAAGGTTTCACCAAATACCTTCAACGCTGGAGGGTCGAGAGCGTGAAGTTGGTCGACAAGCCCAACGAAAAAGTGTTAGTGGAGGCCTTCGTGAAGAACCTCCTCCCCTCTTATCGGGTCCATCTTCGGTATGCTGTTATACCTAACTTCGCCACTCTAACTGAAATGAGGACGAGGATTGAGGATGACTTGAGGCTAGAGGGCCTTACTAAGGCCTCTACCAAAGGGTATCAAGGGGCCAGCTCATTCACCAGCAAGCCCGCATCTGCAGCTGCAACCCGCAGCATCTTCGACGAGGTTAATCTACTATATGCCTCATCTAAAAAGAATACTCCAACTCGGGTATTCACTGATATAGGGACCACCTATACATACGCCTTACAAAGGCTATCTCCAGAAGTACCGGTAGAGAAGCGGTCCAAAAGCTATAACATTCAGGCCTATTGCCAATATCACCGAGGTAATGGGCACGATACTGAAAAGTGCTGGAAATTGAAGCATCTCATCCAGGACTTGATCGAAAGTGGGAAGATACCATTGCCCGGGGAGAAACCGAGCAACAAAAAAAACCCCTTCAGTGCTCATGCTATCTTCACCGGAGAAGTAATCGACTGTTCTCATCTCATTTCTCCTTTCGTCCCGCAAATTAATGGGATTTGGTTCGATGATGAAGAAGACGTTTACCTGCCTAAAGGGGAAGCTGTCCCATCACCCCTGAAGAGGTCCGAAAGGTTAAGTCCAAAGCCTTAGCCAGCAACCACCTTGCCACCGCCGGACGTCCTAACCTAGCAACCGTCACTGAACCTGCCAGGACGGAGGATGCCCTTAAAGAGTCGAGCACTGACACGGCTCTAGTCAAACAACTGAAGAGGGTTCGAACTGACCTCACCATATGGCAGCTTTTGGTTAGCTCATAAGAACATCGGAAAGCACTTACTAAGGCTCTCGATGAAATCAAGGTCGACTCGCTGGTTACCCCTACTGAAATGGTTGCCACCGTCATGCCCCATCTCAAGGGCAAATCCAAGGAAGAAGGCCCACTTATTACCTTCTTCGAGTTCGACTTACCACCGTTCGGGGTCACCCATAACTTGGCCCTGTACATCACGGTGATCTGCCGAGGGAAATACCTCTCGATGACCCTGATTGACGACGGGTCTGCTGTGAACGTCCTTCCCTTAAGGACCGCTAAAGCCCTCGGCATTACCGAGGCCGACTACCTCCCAACGGCGCAGACTATCCAGGCTTTTGACGGAAGCCCGAAATCGTTTGCTGGGCCCGTTAAACTAACAATTATAACGGATCCAATTGAAAAAGAGCTAGAATTCCAGGTGATCGATGTCACCTCCTCTTTCAACCTGCTTCTCGGGAGGCCATGGATCCATGCAGTCAAAGCTGTATCCTCTACCCTCCACAGGAAAGTCAAGCTACCCTTGCAAGATGGTGTCGTCACTTTGGAGGCAACCCCATTACCGTGGCTAGCTGCAACGCCGCAGGCCGGACCGACCCACGAGGATTCGATTTCGTGGGAATGATCGAAGAAGAATATCTCTTTAGGCCCTATTTCACCACTAGCATCGATATGATGCTACAAAACTTGGGTTATTTACCGGGGGCTACCTCAAGGCCATATCTTCCAGCCGGGAAGATTATCGAGGTCATAAATGACGGAGAATCACGATTCGGTTTAGGGTACGCTATAACCCCGGGAAACGTGGTCCGGGCCGGTATTCAGAAGGCCACCAACATCATCAAGGGTACCTACTTGGGCCCTTACAGCCCAAGGCTAACCGATTACTTTGTTACACCGGTATTCGAGGCTGTTCAAGTGGGCCTCTACCAACCCACCATCACATATCCCGAGACCAACTTGGCTCGGGAGTGCAATTTCATCCCAGATGACATATTTGC
The DNA here is from genome assembly GCA_958450325.1 of Agrostemma githago. Lineage (NCBI taxonomy): Eukaryota > Viridiplantae > Streptophyta > Magnoliopsida > Caryophyllales > Caryophyllaceae > Agrostemma > Agrostemma githago. Next base: position 8,741,826 of record OY288243.1, on the reverse strand, counting down.
CCTCATCCAGGCTGAATCCAAAAAGGGTACTGACAACGCCGAGCCCGTGCTGGGGCTCTTGTTCGGGGAAGACAAGGCTGTCCCCACTCCTAAAGAAGACCTGGTGAATCTGATCCTCCGAAGCAACAAGTTCGATTCAACGAAGCTGATCTTTGAAGTCGGCTCCGACACTGGGAAAAGGGCATGGAGGAAGACCATCAAGTGGACCGACAACCAGGGTCGAGTCTACAAGCTAACCATCGGTGAATGAGACATGCCGGATACCGAGTCTGAGTCTGAGTCCGAGTCCGAGTCTAGGGGGTCTGGTGCTAGAGTTCAGTCAGTAACCCCTCTTCCCATAATCACTTCCACTGGAGCCTCGGGGCCTGTCCCGAGGGCACTCCCTATCCCGCCTCTGACCAACGATCAAATGGCCGCTCTCTTTGAGCTATTTTCCAAATTTACTATTAATAATAACGAAAACCGTTCCGCTTACGACTTGTCTTATTTTCAAAATGCTTTCAAACTCAAAAAATTTATATGCAATGACATTGAGAAACCCGACGAACAGGTACCTCTACCTCCGCATCTGATCGAGCAGCTCGAGCAAAGGGAATCCCGAGATCCGGTAATTAAGGAAACCGAATCCATCAACGTGGGAACCACCTTAGAAGCTCAGATGCTTAAGTTGGGTTTATCCTTAGATTCCGAGGAGAGACAACAATTCACGAGCCTACTCCAAGAATTCAAGGATGTCTTCGCATGGTCCTACAAGGACATGCCCGGGATAGATCGAGAAATAGCTGAGCACCATATACCCATCAAAGACGGGTGCAAACCGGTAAAACAGAAGCTCCGCAGAATGAGGCCCGAGCGGTCTCTCAAAGTCAAAGAAGAGGTCGACAAACAATTCAAAGCCGGCTTCATACAAGTGTCTGAATATCCAGACTGGGTTGCAAACATCGTGCCGGTACCTAAAAAGGACGGTAAGGTGCAGGAATGTGTAGATTTTCGGGATCTTAACAAAGCAAGTCCGAAGGACGATTTTCCATTACCATACATCGACATACTGGTGGACAACACGGCAAATCATGCCCTTCTATCATTTATGGATGGGTATGCCGCGTATAATCAAATCAAAATGGCAGAAAAGGATATGAGTAAGACCACCTTCATCACACCTTGGGGTACTTACTGTTACACCGTTATGCCACTTGGCCTCATCAACGTCGGGGCCACTTATCAACAAACCGCCACAACCTTATTACACGACATGATGCATAAGGAAGTAGAGGTTTATGTGGACGACATGATCGTCAAGTCCAAAGATCGAAGCGGGCACACCGCGGCCCTGAGGAAGTTTTTCACCCGACTACGTAAATACAACATGAGACTAAACTCTCAAAAGTGTAGTTTTGGGGTAACATCGAGCAAATTACCGGAACATATCGTTAGCCAACGCGGCATCGAGGTCGACGCAGCCAAAATCAAGGCCATTACCGAGATGCAACCACCTAAAACCGAAAAAGAAATAAGGGGGTTTCTCGGGAAAGTCCAGTACATCAGCCAGTTTATTTCAAAGCTAACCATGGTATGTGAACCGATTTTCAAAAAACTGAAGATAGGGGAAAGAACGCTGTGGGACGAAAAGTGTCAAGCGGCTTTTGATAAAATCAAGGAGATCATGTCTGCTCCGCCGGTATTAATGCCACCTCAACCCGGTTTACCTTTGTCGTTATACCTAACAATGACCGAGACAGCCATTAGGGCTATGCTGGCCCAGACAGTCGACTCAGAAGAACGGGCTATTTATTACATCAGTAAAAAGTTCTTGGAGTATGAATGCAAATATATGATGCGCGTTGGTCGCCTATCTAACACGATCGAACAATATTTATAAACTCGACAAACTAACTACGTAGTAGCGGTAAGTCGGGATCGAACCCCAGGGACGTTCTAGGTAAAGTCGGTAGAGTCTCAGTCAAAAAGTGTTTGGAGTCTATTTTTGGGGTTTTTTGGGTTGAGTCCACACTAAGAAGCGATAAGCTACGAAGAGATAACCTAATAAGGAAAAGGTGTTAGGGGGAGTCGGGAATCGGAAATTGGGGTCTAAGAATCTCGAAATCGAGTTTTAGTCACAACGTTGATAAAGGGAAAATGTCACCTTTCAGTTTCTTCACCCAACTTATCTAGATCCCGCTTTCGCCGCGAAAAAGGGTAAGTCTCAAGTCAAGGTAACTCCTACCCCGAGTTTCCCCATATTGACAGGAGTGAGTCAAGGTCGATCTAGTCGCGGTTCTAAGTCAACAAAGACACAAAAACTCAAACATGATAAATCAAAGCAAGCAACCCACCAACATCCCTTAATTCAAATTACCCAAAACAAGAAATCTACTCAAAATTCATAATGAAGGAAACGATCTAAAATAGCATAAATGAGATCTAGAGAAATTAGGGAGATTAGGGAGAGGAAGAGAAATATGCCAACTATTGAAGATAAACAATAAGGAAGAAAATTGCAATAAAATAAGAAAAAGCTTGATGAAGTTGACAATGGATTTGTCACTAATCCCTTGAAAATCTCCAAGAATCTTCAATAAAAATTGCAAACGGAAGAACTAATTAGATCTAGAATAGGTGGAGATTTTTGGATTGTCACCCTCCAAAAATCACTCTACTAATTAATCTACTAAAAACTAATAATCTACTAATATAGTCTACTAATAATTTACTAATAATCTACTAATTTTTATGGCTTAGGTAGTGTTGTGGTGGTAGAGTGAAGTTGTTACTCCTCAAACGAGGGGTTACATATATATATATATAGAGGAGAGAAAAGAAGGGTCTCAAAACCCTAATCTTCTAAGCCCAATAAGTGGCAGCCCAATACTTTAATACCCATAAACTGCATTTCACCTTATGGAACCAATCTGGTGAAAGTTCGCCCCGCGGTTTTGCATAACTCACCACCAGGCAAAACTTTGCCCTGCGGTAATCCTGATTTCGCCCGATCACTTCATGGGGTGATAAATCACCCCACGCATCAACAACTTCACCCAACGTTTCAATTCAATTTCTTCGAGCCTCATTCAAATGTCGGTTTCTAACTCTCGAACTCCGGATCTGGGCCGAGCGGGGTCGATGCCAGAGTTGGTGTCGACGCCGGTGAAAGTCGCCGAAAAACAGAGGAAGACGGAGTTGAGGGCTGCCGATACTGCTGCGTGGTTGGTGCTCGTCGGAGCTGCTGTCGTCGTTGTTCGCCGGAGCTGCCGTGCGATGCTGCTGTTGTTGTTCTGGTGGTTCGAGTCGGCGCCGAAGAGGAGGACGTCGGAGATGAGGTGCAAATCGAGCAGAGGAGGCCGGTTCACGGCGGTTCTAGTCTGCGATGGCGGACGGAATAGAGCTGCTGCTGCTTGCGCGTGGTTATCGACCGGAGGGAGAGGGAGGCTGTGGAACGGAGAAGGAGGTCGAGTATGGAGGTCGGGTTGATGGAGTGGTCGGTTATGGTGGTGGCTGCCGGAGTTAAAGGGGGTGGTCGATGGAGTTGGAGGATGGACGATGGTTGAGGTTAAAGGATGGAGGTGTGAAGCGAGGTGGTGTGGAGGGAGAAGGTCGGAGTTCTGGCCGGAGCTCAGGCGAATGTGGTCGGATATGGTGCCGGAGTTGCTGGTCGGAGGTCAGGGAGAGAATATGGCTGTTGGTGATGGTTCAATGAAGGGAGATGGGTGTTAGTCAAGGTCAAAGTCGGGTTTGACCTTGAATTTGGGTTGAATTGAATTGGAATATGGAAAGGGTTGGGTCTTTAGGTAAATGGGTTAAGTTGGGAGTTGGGTTGATTTGGGTAATTGGGTTAGTTTTGGGTAGATGGTTTGGTCATATTGGTGAGTGAAAGGGGTAAGGGTAAATGGAGTTGGGTTAATGAATTGGGTTTGGGTGAGATGGAAAATGTAATTGGGTTATAGTAATTGAGATGGGTAAATGGGTGATTATATGGTTAAAGGTCGGGTTTGACTTGGGGTTTGACTCGATCTCTTGACCTGGCTCCTCTTGCTTCAACTCGTCTCTTTATTCACGAACACGTACCTATAAGACAAAAACACACAAAAGCAGTACGAAATTCTACGAAAAAGACGATAAATACGAAAAAACCAAATTCAAACTAGAAAATACGAAATATAGTCAAAAATGAGTTATATTGACGTTAAAGCGCACAAAATCGAGTCAAATACGAGTGAAAATAGGGGGTAAAATGGTCCAAATTTGCGTGTTATCAATATACCATGCTCGAAAAGACGTGTCTAGCCTTAGTCTGGGCCACTAAAAAGCTCCGACCTTATATGCTCAGCTACGAGGTACATGTAATCCAAAATGGATCCTATTAAGTACCTATTCGAGAAGCCCATTCTCAGTGGCAGGATGTCTAGATGGACTTTAATGTTAGCAGAGTTCGACCTCAAGTTTGTGCCGCTAAAAGCCATCAAGGGCCGGGTAGTAGCCGAGTTTCTCGCCGACAGTCCCGTAACCGAAGAAGGGCACACCGATACATGGTCCTTCCCAGACGAGGATATATTCCATACCGACACGGAGACATGGGATTTATATTTCGACGGGCGTCCAATTTCCGAGGGTTCGGAGTTGGCATCCTGTTAATATCACCAAAAGGAGAGCATACACTGTTATCCATTAATCAGGATTTCGACGTGACTAACAACGCAACCGAGTATGAAGCATGCATTCACGGGTTACAAGCCACCACTGATTTGGGAGTAACAAACCTCCGGGTCCACGGTGACTCGTCTCTAGTCATCAATCAAGCTCTCCAAAAATGGAAGACTCGGAACCCCAATCTTGTGGCCTATCAGGCGCAAGTAAGGGTTCTCGAAAAACAATTCCAAAAGGTAGAGTACATTTATCTACCTCGGGAAGAAAACCAATTTGCAGATGCACTTTCCAAATTAACTTCTTTATTGAATATCCCGGAGCATCTGACCAGCTTGCCGATTTGCGTCGAAAGACGGTCCGAGCCGGCATATATCCACGCCATTCAAGACATCAAAATAACCGATCCAGAACCTTGGTATCAGGCTGTTCTAACCTACTTGACAACGGGAGAATACCCACCGGGAACTGAAAACCGGGCCAAGAAAGCCCTACGGAGGTTGGCAACCCAATTCCTCCGTACGGAGGACGGGCAACTGTACAAAAAGACTGCACAGGGGGCTCTCCTCCTATGCATTGACAAAATACAAGCTAAAAAGGTTATGGCCGAGGTACACGATGGCGAATGCGGTCCACATATGAATGCCAAGATGCTGGTCAGGAAAATCATGAGGCTTAGATATTACTGAAATAGCATGGAAACCGACTGCCAGTTATATGTCAAACACTGTCATAACTGTCAGATTTTCGCCAACGTGCAACATATGCCGTCGTCCCTACTATACACCATGACATCACCATGGCCATTTTCGATGTGGGGGATAGATATAATCGGGAAAGTAAACCCTTCCGGGACGGGAGGTCATTGCTTCATTCTGGTAGCTATCGACTATTCACCAAATGGGTCGAAGCCGAGTCGTACCGGATTTTGAATGCTAAGCACGTCGCTAAGTTCATTCAAAATAAGATCATATGCCGATATGGGGTCCCGCACGAGTTCATCAGTGATCACGGGACACATTTCCAAGCTGAAACTGCTACTTTGTTAGCAAAGTATAAAATCCAAAGGCATACATCTTCGCCTTACCGTCCCCAAACAAATGGAGCGGTAGAGGCAGCTAATAAAACAATTGTCACCATAGTTAAAAAGATGGCTGATAATTATTGGGACTGGCCCGACAAAATACCTTTCGCCCTGTGGGGATACCGAACGTCAATTCGTACCGCAACCGAGGCAACTCCATATTATTTGACATACGGAATGGAAGCAGTCCAACCAGTTGAGCTGGAAGTACCGTCTCTCAAGATTTTACTTGAAAGCCAAGTGCCTGAGGCAGATTGGGTCCAAGCCCGATACGATTCCTTGGTTCTTTTAGACGAACAGTGGTCCCGGGCCCTCAACAATATCCAGATATATCAAAAGAGGATCCAACGGGCCTTCAACAAAAGGGTGAGGCCCAGGAATATCAAGGAAGGGGATTTGGTTCTTAAATCAGTCCGTGCATTACTACCAGTTGACCCAAGAGGAAAATTCAAACCTAATTGGGCTAGGCCATACCTAGTAAAGAATATCCTATCGGGAGGAGCAGTGATGCTGACAGACTTGGACGAGAATGAATTCGTCAACCCAACCAACTTCGACCAGCTGAAGCGCTACTACCCCTAAAAACCACATCTCAATGTCATTTGCAAAAGTTTATAAAATTCGTCTTTTATATCAAAAATTATAAAGAAGTCAATAAGCTAGGATTACTTATCCTACTGTCGCACGCATCTCGAACTAATAGTCTTGGTGTATTTCGAAATTGCAAAAATCTAAATCCGAACTACATTTAGTTTGATTCCGGTATTTGTGGATACGTAGGCAGCCCCTCAAAAGGGTACAACCACTGCAATAACAAAAAAGACAGAAACGGTATTCACTAATAAATATCTCTTCTATTAACAAAAAAACCCGATAAACTTGGGAATTTCAAAACTACAAAAACAAAAAACACACCACAAAAAATTATAATAATACTTAAAAAATAAAAATAAGGAGACTAATATTTAGGGCATTTTGCCCTTTCCCATGTCTTTGGGGTCTCGCGGAGCCCGATGTTGTCGGGGCGGGGGCGAGCGTTCCCGGATCACAAGGGGAACCTCCTTTGCTCGAACCCGTTTCTTCGACAAAGGGTCTTCTGCTTTTGTAGTTGGTCCAAGTCGAGCCTTCACATGCTCAGGTAGCCTGTCTCGAGGACCAAGTCGGTCCTGAACTGCCAACCTTGGACCAAGTCTCCTTTCCAAGTCGGTCTAGGGGCTCACTCTCCCCCGCGCACCTCTAGCACTGGACCCTTCAGCTTGAGTCCTAGTTCTCCCTCTCTGACCTGACATTAGTCGAACCAATGTAGCGGGAGTCTCACCGTCGTCGAAGAAACCTCTATTATCTTTAGCTTGCTCTCTCCAAAGAAGGTCAAAAGCTTCATCAACTTTTAAGGCAGCTCGGGCCTTGGCGGAATCTGCTTTCATCCATTTCACGTAAGAGTCTGATACCCAAATTAAATGAAGATATTTGGGAATAGACCAGGTAGCCCGGGTATACCATCGCTGCATCCAGGTGTCGCTCATTACATCAGTTAGTTGGGTTGGGTCACTCACAACCGCTTCAATCTCCGGGATTCTCTGGGACCGACCATACTGCCTAAGTATGTGGTCGGGGTAAAGATGAACTGTCTGCCTAAAGGATAAAATCACCTGATATCGCGCCCTATCCCTCGATTCCAAGCCGGTCCAAACATAAATGGGCCACCACGGCACCACCCATCGAATCAACGGACCACTATGAAAAGACAACACTTCGTCCCAATACTTTTGAGTGACGTGGCGAGAAAAATCGATGGCCCGTCTCCTTGTCATCACCTGGGTAGGTCGCTATCGACTTGGGTCAAGAGGAGGTTCTATGATCGATAACCTCTCAAAAAGCCAAAGCTGAGAAAAAAAAAAGAAAAGCACAAAACATAAACAAATGTGAGTTCCCGAGGCAAAGTTGACGTCCGCGTAGGGGGGTCACTCGATTGAGTGACACCCTTGAAATCGGGTAGGGGGCTTTTAGTGAGGACACTCGATCGAGTGCCAGGATGACTCGATCGAGTGCCTACTATAAGCGGAAAATCGCGAAAAAAAATTCGAAAAAAAATAAATCAAGAAATTCTGAAGTGATATACCTGCAATAAACGGGTACTCCCGGTCAGACGAATCAACGAGTCCCTTTTACGATTATCCAAACCCTGGATAATCTCCCCCAGTAATCAGCCTATCCGGACTATGCTCCGTCTCCATCAGGTCAACCACCGTAAGAAGTCGAACGTTGCCCATTTATGACAACCAATCCATGCGACCTTCAAGGGCATAAACGTGGAGCATACAGAAAGCAAAAGCCCTGCGGTTATTGGCCGGCCTGACCCGGACATCGTGCGGGTTCATTAATTTTTCAGCCAAGTCAAGCAAAGAAATATTATCCCCTTCCATCATGCGGGATACCTCCATATGGGAAAGTCCTAAAAACTCCCGTAGCTTCCTCCTAGGATCGTGAACCGAAAATGGGACAGCAGGACGAAGTATAGGGTTCCATCCTCCCACAACAGCAATTTCCTCGGGTAAAAGGCAAATCTCGCCCCGAGGGAAGGCAAAAACATGGTATGTATCGTCCCAATAAGACAAACAAACATCGAGAAAGTAACGATCCACCTGCATCTGACGGATCGTGAACAGCTGGGTAATACCCGCCTAATTCAGAGCTACTTTATCTTCGTCCCTAAAGCGACGGGACCAATCTTGCAACATCGCGGTCAAGCGTTCAATTCCCATGGCTAGATTTCTTGAAGAGATAAGAGTTCTCTTTTGATTAAGAATAAGAGAGTTGTGGGAGTTGTGAGAAAACTAAAGACAGGAGATGGGTATTTATAACACCAAACCTTGACAATCCTCCTACCTTTAGGATTCCTTAATCCGAAAGGATCTAGGCATACAGGCCCAATCTCAGTTTCCTCGTTGGTACAAGAGTAGTCATCCCGAGCATTCCTATTCCTTTTCAAAATCAAAATTTTCAGATTTTCTAAAGAAAATACAAAAAAATATTTAAAATTTTTTATTACCCAGCGTGAGTCATTTTGCCTAAATGTTGCATGCAAAGTTTATGTCACTGTACACAGGTACGACTCAAGGCTTCCGAAGCAGGCCCGCGCAACTCACTAAAATTCCCCAGCAGAAAGCGCTAGGCGACATTTCTCCTGAAAACAGCACGGGATATACCCAACATACAGTACACCCAGGGCTTCTTAGGCAAGCTCCCGCGTAATTCTGAATCGGGATGTGCCTGCAAACGGGCACACCCGGGGCTTCCTAGGCAAGCTCTCGTGCAGCTCCAAGATGAGATGTATTTGCATACAGATACACCCAGGATTTCAAAAGAAAGTCTCCACGGAGCTATCCCAAGATAACAGAACTCAGGTATGATTTCTATCTTATGGCTGGCGAGCCCTTTTACGCGAGTCTAATGGACTATAAACGACCCGATCGGAAGTCTACCAGGTCTTAATTATCCTTGATTGGCCTGGTAGCTACTCTGACTTTTGCCTTGTTCAAGCCTCAGTCAGAGTGGGGGCTCTGTAGACACCCACATTTGGCTGCCAGGTGTCTATAGTAGTTTCCGATAAACACCCGATGATGATCGAACGCGAACATGCTTTAACATACTCGAATATGGGGTCAAAATCATTAGTATTTGGCTTGGGCTTTTTATGGAGTGCAAATCTGACAAAACTAACCTCAAATCTAGGCCCAGTGAGTCATTTCCAATCAAATAAGACTAATTTGGGTCAAAACCGACACCAAGGGCAAAACCGTCTTTTAGCGACTAGGTTAAATCCCGGTCAAAGACGTTTTCGAGGCATAAATATCTGCCGCACCACTTCAAAAATCTGACTTGAAGTCAAATACTCCACAAAAATCAGCCATGAAGAAGAATTAAGCAACTAAACCTCTCCGCTAGAGATAGAACTCGATCTCTAAAAAGAGTTTTCCACCCGACCAGACCCACTCGATCGAGTGGACCGGCCCACTCGGTCGAGTAGGCTCGTAAAACCCACCAAAACCAGCGTCAGACCGGGCACTCGATCGAGTGCTATTCACCACTCGATCGAGTGGCCTCTTTTCCAGCTGAAACCGGATTCCTTTTTCTATCCACAATCGGAATCCTACTTCACCCAAGCCAGTGTTTCTTCCCATCCAAGCAAAGCCTTTCCTATCCAAAACCGGGGTACCTCTCCTATAAATACACCCCCTTGCACACAACACAATTTACAACGAAAAAAGAATGATTGACGCAACTCCATAACACACACTCACACAACGATACTACAATTTTACAACCCCCTATACACCCAAACCACCATAACTCTCCTACATAAACCTCGAAGCTCCCGTGCCAAAGCCAAAACTAGAAGAGCCCCGTTCCGAGAATATAAAGCATGTAGATTGAGGGTGCAAATTCAATCCCAACTTCTCCTTTTTCTTCTCTTCTCTCTCTCGTCCGTCCGTCTTCTTCTTCTCGTCGTCGTCACATTTTTTTAAGTTTTTTTTTCGTCTCTAATAACGTTATTATTACTATCTAATTTACATAAAAACAATCATTCTCAAGATGCGATATCGACTCTATAGTCTAATATCATGTCTAAAAGAATTAGTTAGTAAATCAAACTAATACGAACTCGTTGATGCTAAGATAATCGTCACATAGTCCAAAAGGACTAATACGATGTTACAACGCGGAGAGAATTTGTAGACACCCGCATTTTGACTGCTAGTGTCTATAGCGGTTCCCAACAAACACCCGATGATGATCGGACGCAAACGTGACTTAGTATGCTCGGATTTGGGCCCGAAATCAATAATATCTGACATGGACTTTTAGCGGAGTAATAATCTCACAAAACAGACATCAAATTCAGGCCCAGTGGGTCGTTCCGAGCAAAATGAGACTAATTTGGGCCAAAACCGACACCAAAAATAAATCCCGTCTTTTAGCGACCGGGTCAAAACCCGGTCAAAGACGAAACCGTCTCATAAATCAGCCAGGTTCAGTTGGCGCACAAATCCAAATTCAAAAAATCAATCAAAACAACAATATCAATTCTTTCCTATTTTGTCTCGATTTGCTTGACCCACTCGATCGAGTGGATTGACCCACTCGGTCGAGTGGAGCGTCAAAAACCGGACCAGATTCATTTCTGAAGGCACTCGACCGAGTGCACTAGGGCACTCGATCGAGTGACCCTAGGACGGGGTGAAGCCTATAAATACCCCTTCAAACCCATTGCATTTAAGGATGGAACTAATGCAAAAATTACCCTAAGCTTCTACTCTAACCTATCTATACTCTCTACACTACAAGCCTTAGCAACCCTAAGCCCTATACACAAAAAACCGAGTCCCTTGTCCCTCGATAAACCGACAACACACACACACACCATAACTTACGTACATCCTCGATACTCCATAGTCCCGTCACTATTTGCGAGCCCATTTCCGAGGTCCCTACTAAGCATGTATGTTGAGGGTGTCCCAAACCCCGTTTCTATCTTTGTTATTTTCGCTTATGTTTTTTGTATCGTTTATTTTGTACTTTTACTAGTATCGTAATCCTAACACTCTAACATCTAACACTCTAACATTTTACTTTTTCTTGCATACTAACTTTTACATTTTCGTTGCTAACATTATAATCATACCGCGTATATATATATATATATATATATATAGTATTACCAAATTCTTCGGTTTCGAATGCGTTTGACTACAATTGTCGCCTAAAGTCCGTCTAATCCCTTTACGAGCAACGACGGAGGTGGAGCCCTTTCGAGGAGCCCCGCCCCAATGTACTCAAGGGCGTGACGTGATCGCGACTAATCGTAGTTGAACGTATTCGATCCCATTTTAATTAGTGCGGAACCCATTGACACGAAAACCGATATCACATAACCCGAAAGGGTTAGTTTCGATGTCGTGACGTAGAGGGAAGCATTTCGTTACTAATTCAAATTTTCTAACACAAACATTTCATAAAATCCCGACGACGGTGTTATGATCGTATATGTACACGATTGTAGTGCCGGAGGTTGAGTTAAATTCGAATCAAGCGATATTTGTATTTAACTCGACCGACCGTCGTTTTCAACCCCAAAAATGAAACGAGTTAACACTCGTACAAGGACTACTCGACCGAGTGCATAGGCCACTCGATCGAGTAGTGTCCACAAAACTGGGCAGACTGCTTCCCAAGGGTACACTCGACCGAGTCAGGCCATGACTCGACCGAGTGGGTCCTGTAGCCCAGAAAACCGAGAGCTTGGATGCAACATTTAAGCCTCGTCTTTTTTTTACGACTCTTAGTCGACACGTGTAAAGCCAATCACGTGAACTCATTTTCCAAAACTCACGTTTATCGTGGCAAACCGAATTAAATCTAAATTCGTCAATATTTTGATTCAATTCGGCCAACCTTCAAATTTAAGACACATAAATCACGAGTCACAACTCGTACAGGTGCTACTCGGCCGAGTGCACCTACCACTCGACCGAGTAACACCCCAAACCGTGGGCAGAAGCTTCTTTTAGGACGCACTCGACCGAGTCAGACCATGACTCGACCGAGTGAGTCCTGTAGCCCCATAACCGAGGGCCTTGACACACCTTTCAAGCCTCGCCTTTTTTATTGGCATTAGTCATCACGTGTAAAGACTATCACGTGACTAACCTATTTTCAAAACCATGCACAACACGACACGTAGAACGACTTTGACCACCTTTGACGTGATGAGTCGGGACAAGACTACGGGATATGGGATCGGGCTAGCAATACGCCACAGTCTCATATTTCCGTCCTTCGTTTAGTACACAATATAATGTGTATTTAATCGGGGTTAGTCCATCTACACATTCCGCGGTCTAGCTTACATACGGGTCCGTCCATATCTTTGTATCGCGTTATTTTTATTACTTCTACGTAATGTTGTATTGTGAATTCCGGGTTGTATTTCCGCCCGTGTAACTTGTACGTTTTTATTTTACTTTCGAGCTTTGTTTATTTACTTGCTTTTACGCTTTATAAACGAACCTCGCATGCTAAACCACTTTGACCAAAAATAAGATGCATTAAATGACGTAGTTCACAAACTATTAATATGCTTAACCCGAAAACGCTGTTTGCATATCATTTAATCGTTTTACTAGCGCGCACACACGAACACGAACGATGTCTTAGTAGAGGCCGCCATGTGCGGGCGGGGTTGGGTGTCCTTAGTGGGCTTCCCAACGCGTACCCTCACCCCTTACTCAGAACCTTTGGTTTCCGGATGTCCGAAACCCTTGGCGCACGAGAGTCATTCTATATACGAAAGCCGGTTTATACGGTATCGGTATTGCAATGCAAAGGGACGAGCCCAATAAACTCTGAAATCGAAGTGGGCTTACTTTGTGTATAGCCCATGACGACATAGAGTGGGCTCGTATGGTTCCGAATAACCACAAAATTCGGTGGCGACTCCATTTTGACTTAAATTTCGAACCCGAGAACAATCTCACCACGAGATTCATTCGCCTACCCAAACCCGCGCGTGGCCGCGTCGGGGTGGACCTACGTCATGTCCACAATTTGGCGACTCCGCTGGGGATACCTGATGTACTACATGGCATCGGGGTTCCTAGGGTGAGACTCGAAGAGAAATCGTTCGAATATTAGTGTGTGCGCATTAGTTTAATGGTTCATGCATAACCCAAATTTTGCCCGGGCCGGTTACTTGTGACCGACGTCCCACTATACCACGGTGCATTCCTACATGGGTACGCTAAAGACTTCGATGGCGGAACTCACCGGGGTTTTACGGCAGGTTCTAGTTCAAAATTGGCTAGGAAGTCCGTCCCGTTTCGTGAGAATGCGATCGTTGTTGGTATAGACCCTATTGTGACTGACCGAGACTTAGTGTAAAGCATACATAAGCGTCGTTATAATGCTTGTTTAACTACATGCTACTTGGTTTCCGTGTCGTTTTTCCAAAAACCGTCATTTCAAAAAATGCATCTTTCCAAAACACCCAAATTTTGAAAAACCCGAAATGCTGTCCGTTTCGGAACCCGTCTTTTCCAAAATATCCAATTTTCAAAACTCGGAATGCCGCCGAAATTTAGGATCAACTGATTTGACTCAAAATATCCTTTTTCTCTAGTCGGCATGCTGCCCATTTTAATTCGTGAATTTCCAACACCATCTCGATTTTCTGAATTTTTTCGAAATTCTAATCTTGGTTTTCGAAATTCCGTCTTTAGTTTTCAAAACTCCCGGAAATTCTTCCGCTCATTCAATATTCAAATTTCAAACATCCAACCATCCTAGTAAACCTTCCTTATTATAGGACCTACCTTCTAGCCGCGTGTCGGGTCTTTGCATAGTATGTCGAAGGTCTATAGCGTCGAAACTCCGCCGATCTTATATCACGAGTTTCCCCCCTTCCCCGAGTCCGCCTTATCAGTCAAGGCACGACCAACCCGCGTAGGGCATGCCCCTACAAAGGAAAGTCCGTCCATACACTCGAGTCAAAAGTCTGGGGAAAAGTCTCACGTGGACCTTCCTTCGAACGGGACTAGGCCCACAAAGCCGAAATCCTAAGGAAGTTATACCACCCATCGAGTCACCCGTCTAGATGTCTTTCTCGAGTCTCTAGTCTCCTTTCCTAGTGCTGCTCGGGATGTACTTTTCCTTTCCTTTTCCGAGATCTGGGTTCAGTTTCTGATTACGCGGTGTTCTTACAGACAGGCCACCGGCAACCAGACACGCTCGAAGGATGGCTACTTTGAACAGTCTGCAAACTGCTTTAGACGCCATGGTCGCGAAGCAGACCGACATCGAGGCCCAACTGACCGATTTGAGGGCTGGCCAAGTGGCCATTGTTGCTCGCCTAGCTACGGTGGAGCAAGGGACCCCTAATGTCGGGACTACTGGGCCCATAACTGAACTGGTCAGCGCAGTGCGGCGGCTAGAAGAACAAGTCCATTTGACTGGGAGTAACAATATCCACCGGGAGAATAGCTGAGAGTACTCCACGGTGAGTGACAAGCTGCCTGCAAACCTGAACCTCACGGGTTTGCCCATGTTCGAGGGAACTGAGGACCCGTTACTACATGTACGGGCCTTCAAGGAATTCATGGCCATCAAGGGAGTGGACTCATCCATGTTCAAAAACCTTTTTGCTGCATCCCTTGAGAAGCACCCACGGGCCTGGTACTATAGGCTAGACCCGAAAAAATACCCTACATGGGATGATGTGGCTACCGAGTTCGCTCGGAACTATGCTGACAACACCGAGATCCAAACCACAATGCGATCTCTGGAGGTCATGGCCCAAGAGCCAAAAGAAGGTTTCACTAAATACCTTCAACGCTGGAGGGCCGAGAGCGTGAAGTTGGTCGATAAGCCCAACGAGAAGATATTAGTGGAGGCTTTTGTCAAGAACCTCCTCCCTTCCTACCGGGTTCACCTCCGGTACGCAGTCATACCCAATTTCACCACCCTTACTGAAATGGGTATGAGGTATCGAAGTCGACCCAGCTAAAATCAAAGCCATTACCGAGATGCAAGCTCCTAAAACCGAAAAAGAAATAAGGGGATTTCTCGGGAAAGTCCAGTACATTAGTCGATTCATTTCCAAGCTAACCATGGTATGTGAACCAATTTTCAAGAAACTGAAAATAGGGGAACGAGTACTATGGGATGACAAATGCCAAGCTGCTTTCGACAAAATCAAGGAAATTCTGTCTGCTCCGCCAGTTTTGATGCCACCTCAACCCGGTTTGCCTCTGTCGTTATACCTAACAACGACCGAGACAGCCATGGGGGCTATGCTGGCTCAGACAGTTGACTCCGAAGAGCGAGCCATCTATTACATCAGTAAGAAGTTTTTAGAGTATGAGTGCAAATATACCATGCTCGAAAAGACGTGCTTGGCTCTAGTCTGGGCCACTAAAAAGCTCCGACATTATATGCTCAGCTATGAGGTCCATGTGCTATCTAGGATGGACCCGATCAAGTACCTCTTCGAAAAACCCATCCTCAACGGCCGAATTTCAAGATGGACTCTAATGTTGGCAGAGTTCGACCTAAAATTTGTACCTTTAAAAGCTATTAAGGGGCGAATAGTAGCGGAATTCCTCGCCGACAGCCCGATAACTGAGGAAGGGCACACCGACACCTGGTCCTTCCCCGACGAAGATATTTTCCATACCGATGCCGAAACATGGGATTTATACTTCGATGGAGCATCTAACTTTCGAGGGTTCGGAGTCGGGATCCTCCTAATTTCACCAAGAAGGGAGCATACTCCCGTCTCCATCAAACTGGACTTTGACGTCACTAACAATGCAGCAGAATACGAAGCATGCATTTATGGGCTACAAGCCGCCGCCAACCTAGGGATCACAAATCTCCGGGTACATGGTGACTCATCCTTGGTCATTAACCAAGCACTTCAAAAATGGAAGACTCGGAGTGC
Source organism: Agrostemma githago (assembly GCA_958450325.1). Taxonomy (NCBI): domain Eukaryota; kingdom Viridiplantae; phylum Streptophyta; class Magnoliopsida; order Caryophyllales; family Caryophyllaceae; genus Agrostemma; species Agrostemma githago. The sequence goes on along the minus strand of OY288243.1, from coordinate 8,725,609 downwards.
TAATCTCGTGGCCTACCAGGCACGAGTAAGGGATCTCGAGAAACAATTCCAAAAGGTAGAGTACATATACCTGCCTCGGGAAGAAAATCAGTTTGCAGATGCACTCTCAAAATTAGCATCTTTGCTGAACATTCCCGACCATGTGACCAGTATGCCAATTTGCGTCGAAAGACGGTCCGAGCCGGCGTACGTCTATGACATTGAAGACATCGAGATAACCGATCCCGAACCATGGTACCAAGCCGTGTTAACATACCTGACCAACGGAGAGTATCCCCCCGGGACGGAAAGCCGAGCCAAGAAAGCCTTACGGAGGCTAGCCACCCAGTTCATCCGTACTGACGACGGGCAACTGTACAAAAAGACGGCGCAAGGGGCTCTTCTCCTTTGTGTTGACAAATATAAGGCCGAGAAGGTAATGGCCGAAGTACATGATGGCGAAAACGGTCCACACATGAATGCTCACATGCTGGTCCGAAAAATCATGAGGCTCGGGTATTACTGGAACACCATGGAGGCAGACTGCCAGTTATATGTCAAACATTGCCATAACTGTCAAATCTTTGGCAATGTGCAACATATGCCGCCATCTCTGCTCTATACCATGACGTCACCTTGGCCATTCTCAACCTGGGGTATCGACATAATCGGGAAAGTAAATCCCTCCGGTACTGGTGGACATTGCTTCATTTTGGTGGCTATCGACTATTTCACCAAATGGGTCGAAGCTGAATCATATCGCATCCTCAATGCTAAGCATGTTGCCAAATTTATCCAGAACAAGATAATATGCCGGTATGGAATCCCGCATGAATTTATCAGTGATCATGGAACCCATTTCCAAGCTGAGACCGCTGCCCTGCTGGCCAAATATAAAATTCAAAGGCATACATCTTCGCCCTACCGACCTCAAACAAATGGAGCGGTAGAAGCGGCCAATAAAACGATTGTCACCATACTCAAAAAGATGGCCGATAATTATCGGGATTGGCCCGACAAAATACCTTTTGCCCTATGGGGGTACCGGACGTCAATTCGCACCGCAACCGGAGCGACACCATACTACCTAACCTATGGGATGGAGGCCGTCCAACCAGTGGAGCTAGAGGTACCGTCCCTCAGAATTCTGCTAGAAAGTCAAGTACCCGAAGCTGACTGGGTTCGAGCACGGTACGATTCGTTGGTTCTACTAGACGAACGACGGTCCCGCGCTCTCAACAACATTCAAATTTACCAAAAACGGATCCAACGGGCCTTCAACAAGCGAGTGAGGCCCAGGAACATTAAGGAAGGGGATCTGGTCCTTAAATCTGTTCGAGCTTTACTACCAGTTGACCCAAGGGGAAAATTCAAACCCAACTGGGCTGGGCCGTATCTGGTGAAGAAAATCCTATCAGGGGGAGCAGTAATGCTGACGGACCTGGACGGGAATGAGTTTGTCAACCCAACCAACCTGGACCAGCTGAAGCGTTACTACCCTTAGCCATTTCTCAATGTCATTAGCAATTTTTATCAAAATCATTTATTTTACAAAAAAGCAAGTCAATGAGCTAGAATTATTTATTCTACTGTCGCGAAACATCTTGAACCAATAGCCTTGGTGTAATTCGAGATTGCAATTTCCTAAGCCTGAACTACGTTTGGTTTGATTCTGCTAATTGTGGATACGTAGGCAGCCCCTCAAAAGGGCACAACCAATGCAATCGAGAAAAGACAGGAACGGTTTTAATAATAAACTTCCTTTTATTTATCACAAAAAAAAATCCCAAAAAGCTTGGGAAAATTACAAGTGCAGGAATTCAAAAAAACTACAAAAAAGCACACGACAAAAAAAAAATAATAATAATATTTAAATAATAAAAACTAAGGACTCGGTATTTAGGGCATCTTGCCCTTCCCCTTGTCCTTGGCCTCCTTGGCCGTCCACTGACGGCGACGCGGAGGAGAGCGTTCCCGAATCACCACAGGAACCTCTTTAGCTCGGACTCGCTTCTTGGAACTTGAGTCCTCATCCACCTCGATTGGCCCAAGTCGGGCCCTTACGGGCTCAGGGAGCCGGTCACGCGGACCTAGTCGGTCCCGGGCCGCCAGCCTTAGCCCAAGTCGCCGCTCCAAGTCAGTCTGGGGGCTTTGCCGCCCCCGCGTGCCACTAGCACCGGCATCTTTAGCTCGAGTCTTAGTATGTGACTTAAGACCCGACTCTAATCGGACTAAGGTAGCAGGGGTCTCTCCCTCATCGTAGAATCCCCTATTGTCCTTTACCGTCTCCCGACGGACCAGTTCGAAGGCCTCATCGACCTTCAGAGCTTTGCGAGCCTCCTCGGACTCCTCAGAAGTCCATTTCTCGTAGGCTCGAGAAACCCAAGCAGATTGGCAAGGGTTGGGAATAGTCCATGTAGGACGGGTGAACCACCTCTGCAACCAAGTGTCGCACATAGCATCCGTCAGTTGGAGCGAGACGCTAATGATGGCTTCAGTCTCAGGAATGCACTGAGACGAACCGAACTGCCTCAGAATGCGGTCCGGGTAGATGTGAACTGTCCAGTCAAGGGACAGGATCACGAGATAACGAGCTTGGTCCCTCTTGGCCAATCCCGTCAGCTTGGAAAGGAACCACCAAGCAACCGTCCACCTAATCAACGGGCCACCATGGAACACCAATTCCTCATCCCAGTAAGCTCGATTTATATGGTGATTCGAACTTATCTTGCGCCCCCTGGAACTGAGTTGGTTGTTACGGTAGTTTGGAACGCTCGGAGGAGGCTCTATGATCGACAAGCGCTCCGACAACCAAACCTGCAAACGTGTACACGCAACTCATGAGTAACGGAATGGTTCGCTACAGCACACTCGATCGAGTACACCCTCTGACTCGATCGAGTGAGGCTCTCTAAGACAACCAGAAGCTCGTCAGGTATGACACTCGGTCGAGTACACCATCTGACTCGATCGAGTAAGACTCGCTAAGACAAACAGAAGACTATCAGGTATGACACTCGATCGAGTACACCCTCTGACTCGATCGAGTAAGCCCTTCACAGGCCAGCAGAAACACTTTACAGACGCCACTCGACCGAGTGGTAGGTCCACTCGATCGAGTGACTTACGGACTTCAAGAAACCGCGAAACAAAAAAAATCGCGCGAAGCAAAATTGAAAAATCGAAAGACGTTTACCTGCAGAATAAGGATACTCCCCGTCAGTTGCCGGGTCGGGTCAAGTCGCCTAGCATCCAGACCCATGATGAGTTCTCCCGTGACTAGCCAAGCAGGGCTGTGACCAGTCTCCATCTGGTCAACCACTCCGATCAGCCTAATCTGGCCCACGCACGAGTCAGCATCCATCAACCCCTCGAAGACGTAGCGGTGCAGCATGCAAAACGCGAAGGCCCTACGCCGGTGAGAAGGCGTAGCCCTTACATCCTGGCTATTCATGAACTTGTCAGCCAAGTCGAAAAGGGAGACAGTATCTCCCCGCACCATTCGATCGGTCTCAGCATGAGACAGACCCAAGAAATCCCTCAGTCTCCTCCTCGGGTCCGGGTAGAACGGAGGAATGGCAGGGCGAGCAACAGGGCTCCAACCGCCAATGGCTGCGATCTCCTCGGGAAGAGGGCATATCTCTCCCCGCGGGAACGCGAAGACGTGGTGGGTAGTGTCCCAAAGCGCCAAACAAGCGTCTAGAAAATGCACATCAGGCACCAGACGCCTAAGAGGAAATAGGCTGGTAATCCCCATTTGGGTCAGCTGAATCCTGTCGTCATCCCGAAAGTGTTGGGACCAGGCGAAAAGCATTGAAGTGAGATGCTCGATACCCATGGCAGGAACTTGATTTCTTAAAAGACTGAGAGATTCTTTTTAGAGAAGAGAAGGGTTTTGATTTGAGGTGCAGAAAGCTGAAGCAGGAAACCTGTATTTATAATATGGAAGCCTGGCCATAACCTGACTAACCCTGCCTCCTCAGTAAATTGGGCCCCAACATGTGCAGGCCTGACTTCAACCCAGATTAGGAATCTAGTTATCCTGAGCTTTCCTAAATTCTTTCTAAAAAAAAAAAAAAAAAAAAAAATTCCTTAAGTTCAAAAAATCGCTTCTTCGAAAATTCCAACTTTTTTTTCAAAATCCAGTACATTTTCCCCAGCACAAGTCGGTGTTTTGCCTATGTGTTACATGCAATTTATCATGTGTCAGCATACAGGTACACCTCAAGACTTCAGAAGCAAGTCCCCGCGAAACTACTTAAATTCCCCAACGGAGTCAACTTTCCCCGGTATGCTACGTCCAAGACGCGATGTGTCGGCATACGAGTACACCTACGCCCCAAAAGGCAAGTTTTACTCCCCACGGAGCATCATCATCAGGTCAGGCACGACTCAAGGCTTCAAAAGCAAGCCCGTACAACTCACATATTTCCCCAGCGGAACGCCCGAGACGGCATTTTCCCCGAAATGGTACAGGATGGGCCCACACATAAGCACGCCTAGGACTTATGCAACAAGTCTGACTCCCCGCGGAGCTATCATCGACAGGACAGGTATGACCCTCTGCTTATGGCTGGCGAGCCCTTTACGCAAGTCTACCGGACTATAAACGACCCGACCGGAAGGCTGCCAGGTCGTAATCTGCGATTGGCCTGGTAGCTACTCTGACTTTCGCCTTGTCCAAGCCTCAGTCAGAGTGGGGGCTCTGTAGACACCCGCATTTTGACTGCTAGTGTCTATAGCGGTTCCCAACAAACACCCGATGATGATCGGACGCAAAAGTGACTTAGTATGCTCGGATTTGGGCCCGAAATCAATAATATCTGACATGGACTTTTAGCGGAGTAATAATCTCACAAAACAGACATCAAATTCAGGCCCAGTGGGTCGTTCCGAGCAAAATTTGACTAATTTGGGCCAAAACCGACACCAAAAATAAATCCCGTCTTTTAGCGACCGGGTCAAAACCCGGTCAAAGACGAAACCGTCTCATAAATCAGCCAGGTTCAGTTGGCGCACAAATCCAAATTCAAAAAATCAATCAAAACAACAATATCAATTCTTTCCTATTTTGTCTCGATTTGCTTGACCCACTCGATCGAGTGGATTGACCCACTCGGTCGAGTGGAGCGTCAAAAACCGGACCAGATTCATTTCTGAAGGCACTCGACCGAGTGCACTAGGGCACTCGATCGAGTGACCCTAGGACGGGGTGAAGCCTATAAATACCCCTTCAAACCCATTGCATTTAAGGATGGAACTAATGCAAAAATTACCCTAAGCTTCTACTCTAACCTATCTATACTCTCTACACTACAAGCCTTAGCAACCCTAAGCCCTATACACAAAAAACCGAGTCCCTTGTCCCTCGATAAACCGACAACACACACACACCATAACTTACGTACATCCTCGATACTCCATAGTCCCGTCACTATTTGCGAGCCCATTTCCGAGGTCCCTACTAAGCATGTATGTTGAGGGTGTCCCAAACCCCGTTTCTATCTTTGTTATTTTCGCTTATGTTTTTTGTATCGTTTATTTTGTACTTTTACTAGTATCGTAATCCTAACACTCTAACATCTAACACTCTAACATTTTACTTTTTCTTGCATACTAACTTTTACATTTTCGTTGCTAACATTATAATCATACCGCGTATATATATATATAGTATTACCAAATTCTTCGGTTTCGAATGCGTTTGACTACAATTGTCGCCTAAAGTCCGTCTAATCCCTTTACGAGCAACGACGGAGGTGGAGCCCTTTCGAGGAGCCCCGCCCCAATGTACTCAAGGGCGTGACGTGATCGCGACTAATCGTAGTTGAACGTATTCGATCCCATTTTAATTAGTGCGGAACCCATTGACACGAAAACCGATATCACATAACCCGAAAGGGTTAGTTTCGATGTCGTGACGTAGAGGGAAGCATTTCGTTACTAATTCAAATTTTCTAACACAAACATTTCATAAAATCCCGACGACGGTGTTATGATCGTATATGTACACGATTGTAGTGCCGGAGGTTGAGTTAAATTCGAATCAAGCGATATTTGTATTTAACTCGACCGACCGTCGTTTTCAACCCCAAAAATGAAACGAGTTAACACTCGTACAGGGACTACTCGACCGAGTGCATAGGCCACTCGATCAAGTAGTGTCCACAAAACTGGGCAGACTGCTTCCCAAGGGTACACTCGACCGAGTCAGGCCATGACTCGACCGAGTGGGTCCTGTAGCCCAGAAAACCGAGAGCTTGGATGCAACATTTAAGCCTCGTCTTTTTTTTACGACTCTTAGTCGACACGTGTAAAGCCAATCACGTGAACTCATTTTCCAAAACTCATGTTTATCGTGGCAAACCGAATTAAATCTAAATTCGTCAATATTTTGATTCAATTCGGCCAACCTTCAAATTTAAGACACATAAATCACGAGTCACAACTCGTACAGGTGCTACTCGGCCGAGTGCACCTACCACTCGACCGAGTAACACCCCAAACCGTGGGCAGAAGCTTCTTTTAGGACGCACTCGACAGAGTCAGACCATGACTCGACCGAGTGAGTCCTGTAGCCCCATAACCGAGGGCCTTGACACACCTTTCAAGCCTCACCTTTTTTATTGGCATTAGTCATCACGTGTAAAGACTATCACGTGACTAACCTATTTTCAAAACCATGCACAACACGACACGTAGAACGACTTTGACCACCTTTGACGTGATGAGTCGGGACAAGACTACGGGATATGGGATCGGGCTAGCAATACGCCACAGTCTCATATTTCCGTCCTTCGTTTAGTACACAATATAATGTGTATTTAATCGGGGTTAGTCCATCTACACATTCCGCGGTCTAGCTTACATACGGGTCCGTCCATATCTTTGTATCGCGTTATTTTTATTACTTCTACGTAATGTTGTATTGTGAATTCCGGGTTGTATTTCCGCCCGTGTAACTTGTACGTTTTTATTTTACTTTCGAGCTTTGTTTATTTACTTGCTTTTACGCTTTATAAACGAACCTCGCATGCTAAACCACTTTGACCAAAAATAAGATGCATTAAATGACGTAGTTCACAAACTATTAATATGCTTAACCCGAAAACGCTGTTTGCATATCATTTAATCGTTTTACTAGCGCGCACACACGAACACGAACGATGTCTTAGTAGAGGCCGCCATGTGCGGGCGGGGTTGGGTGTCCTTAGTGGGCTTCCCAACGCGTACCCTCACCCCTTACTCAGAACCTTTGGTTTCCGGATGTCCGAAACCCTTGGCGCACGAGAGTCATTCTATATACGAAAGCCGGTTTATACGGTATCGGTATTGCAATGCAAAGGGACGAGCCCAATAAACTCTGAAATCGAAGTGGGCTTACTTTGTGTATAGCCCATGACGACATAGAGTGGGCTCGTATGGTTCCGAATAACCACAAAATTCGGTGGCGACTCCATTTTGACTTAAATTTCGAACCCGAGAACAATCTCACCACGAGATTCATTCGCCTACCCAAACCCGCGCGTGGCCGCGTCGGGGTGGACCTACGTCATGTCCACAGAATTATTTCGTCTTAGTTCGATTTTAAACGACTTATAACATCTTTTTCTAGAATTCACTCTAAATATTAGATATTGATTCCCTAATCAAATATCGAATATGACGAGTATCGAAAATTTAAGTCGAGTATGAATCATACCATATTTACGCGACTTAGCAAAATTATCGATTTTCAAGGTTAAAAGCAATTTCGAAATCAAAATCAAAACGAACCATAGTTCGAACAGGGGTCACTCGACCGAGTGCCTAGCCCACTCGATCGAGTGACACCCTAAAATAGAGTCAGGATCCTTTTTTTGAGGACCACTCGATCGAGTGTCGCGCCTGACTCGATCGAGTGGTACCTCAAAATCGAGGCAAGAGGGTTTTCAAGAGGCACTCGATCGAGTCCCTCCATGACTCGATCGAGTGACCTCTATCACGTCAAAACCGTGAGCCCTTCAACATATTTCGAACCTCGATAAACCCTTTTTTATGACTTCGGTCAACACGCGTCAAGTCCATCACGTGTCCTACACCTTTTCAAAACCATGCATCACATCCTTTACATCATTGTAATCTATTTGCAATCCGTTATTATCGTTACTAACTCGTTTGTTGTTTCTTATTCTCGTTGTTTGTTTTTACTGTACTAAAACAAATCTCGCATGCTATATACAACTTTGACGTTAGTTCTCCCTACGTGATGCCGCGAGAGATTAGATCACAGACTTAGACCAAGCCGCTGAGAGAATTACAGACTGGAACTCCCTAGCCTTAGCTTTCTACAAGCATTAATATACGCCGCAGAAGACTAACATGTTGAGGAGTCAGATTACCAACTTCCGACAGACAGCTCACGAGAATATCTATGAGGCGTGGGTAAGGTTTAAAAAGCTAGTCAAGGAGTGCCCACATCACGGTTTCGAGGTATGGTTTTTGTGCAATCAATTTTATAACGGTTTATATGACGATTGCCGAGCTACGCTCGATTCTGTAGCTAATGGCAGGTTTCAAAACAATGTTGATGATGATAAAGCATGGAAATTGATTGAAGATATGGCTAATCATCATTCACGTTGGGGAAATCCACGGGGTAACACCCGAGGTAATAGTGGTGACTCCGAGTCATCAAATGCCATAGTTAGCCACTTAGCTGCTTTAACTAACTGGATTGATTCTATGGAGCTTGCTAGAACCCACCACCAACAACAAGGCAGTATGTACCAAGTGAATGCAATGTCCGAGGTTGTGTGTGAGAATTATGGGAATACGGGTCATTATGCACAAGAGTGTGCAAGTTTAGAAACAGCGAATGCTTTCCAATCCATGAGACCACACCTCCCATACATGAACCAACCGGGCTATGACAAGTCCTTGTTGTCTTATAAGAGCCAGAATATGCTTAACCCACCACCGCCCGGTGGTAACAAAACCGTCCCCTATATAACACCCCATAACAGACCCTCCCAAAACCATAACTCCAACCGACAACAATTCCAAGGAGGGCAACAACAAAATTGGGGTAACCAACAATGGGAAAACCAACCTTGGGGTAACCAACAAGGTTGGGGGAACCAACAACAATTCTAACCAACTCCACAAACCCAAGCTCAAGCTCCAACCAACACCGAATACACGAAGATCTAAGCAGTATTCAAGCTCACCAAAAGCAAGAAACCCAAATCAACCAAATACTTGCCCATAACAAGATCTTAGACACCCAAGTAGCCCAACTTGCCGCCCAAAAGCAAGTTAGGCCACCGGGTACTCTACCTCCTCAAGATGAACAATCGCATGAGCAAGCCAATGCGATAACATTGAAAAGCGGAACCCATTATGACGGTCCAAAAATGCCCGAGGAGTATGTTGTGGTGGATGAAACCGAGTTGAAGAATCAAGAGCTCGCCGAAGAAGCATTGAGTAGGCCACGAATTGAGGCTACTCGATTGAGTAACACTGCACCACTCGATCGAGTAGACCCTCTAAAAACCACCAGCGAGCCTTCACGCAGTCCACTCGACCGAGTCAGCCAAGACTCGATCGATTCGCATGTCACTCGATCGAGTACAGTCGGCCCACTCGATCGAGTAGACTACCCAAAATCGACCAGGAACTTTTCAGTTATACCACTCGATCGAGTGCATCCAGGTGACTCGATCGAGTATAATGGCACTCGACCGAGTCAAGTTGGACTCGATCGAGTGGAGCCCTAACGAGCGAGTTGCCTATCATTCATCTTCCGTCTTCGTCGAAGGCCGAAAAATCTTCTCAAGCACCCCTGTCTCAAGTCAAGGAACCTTCGATTCCAATCATACTTCCATTTCCTCACCGACAGCGTAAGACAAAGCTCGATAGTTCGGTAGTAAGTTTATGGAGGTCGTCAAGAATCTGCAGGTAAGTGTTCTTTTCACTGATTTGATCACTCAAGTTCCTGCTTACGCTAAATTTATGAAAGAAATACTAACTCGTAAGCGTTCTTTTAGTGAAACTGAGATAGTTGCTTTCACAGTAGAATGCAGCGCGCTATTACAGAGTCGTACTCCGCCCAAGCTCAAGGATCCAGGGAGTTTTTCTATCCCTTGTACTATAGGGACTTTAGCTATTGATAAAGCCCTTTGTGATTTAAGAGCTAGCGTCAGTGTTATGCCGTATTCTATTTGTCAGAAATTGAATATGGGTGTTCTAAAATGTACTAATATGACTCTACGGATGGCTGATAGATCAGTCAAATATCCTCTTGGTGTCTTAGAGGATGTTTCAGTCCAAATAGGGAAATTCTTCATTCCCGTTGACTTCGTAGTCTTAGACATGGCTGAGGATGCCATAATACCCATTATCCTTGGTCGCCCTTTCCTACACACGGCAGGGGCAATCATCGATGTCAAAAATGGGAAGCTCACACTCCCCGTAGGAGATGATACCATGACTTTCAGTCTCAATCAAGCTCTTAAGAAGCTCATGATAGAAGAGTCCTGCTATAGTATAGATGTAATTGATCTAGAAATCGAAAACTATATTGACGACTATCTTGGCAAGGACCCTTTGGAGAAACTTATGACATTCGGTGATGCTAACGTCGAGAAAGAAACATGGAGCACGGAAGAGTGGATGAGCTAAAACGCATGCTAAACAAGAAGGAGAGCACCACTGAAAAGGTACACAGTCTCGGCACCCCTAAAAAGGAGGTCGAGGTAAGTAAACCCGAACTAAAACCCCTCCCCTCTAATTTGAAATATGCATTCCTAGATGGTAAGGGTCTAAATCCTGTAATTGTCAACGCTGCACTATCAGATAGCCAACTTTCGAAGTTGTTAGTTATCTTACGGCGACATAAGAAGGCTATTGGGTACAATATTGATGACTTACGAGGCATTAGTCCCGAATTTTGTATGCATCACATTCATCTAGAGGAAGACCATAAACCGTCTATTCAGGGACAACGTAGGATGAACCCAAACATGCAGGATGTGGTGAGAAAGAAGGTTATGAAAATCCTTGATGCTGGCATTATCTATCCCATTTCCGATTCTAAATGGGTTAGTCCAGTCCAAGTGGTCCTTAAGAAGGGAGGGACCACTGTTATTACGAACGAGAAGAATGAGCTTATTTCTACTCGATTAGTGACTGGATGGAGAATGTGTATTGACTACCGTAAGCTAAACATAGGTACGAGGAAAGACCATTTCCCACTACCCTTCATTGACCAGATGTTAGAGCGTCTTGCCTGCCATAAGTACTTTTGCTACTTAGACGGCTACTCGGGATTCTTTCAAATCCCAATTCACCCCAACAACCAGGAGAAAACCACATTCACCTGCCCCTACGGCACCTTCGCATACCAAAGGATGCCTTTTGGCCTTTGTAATGCCCGAACACTTTTCAACGTTGTATGATGTCTATATTTTTGGATCTTATCGAGTCTGTCATGGAAGTCTTCATGGATGACTTCAGTGTATACGACACTGATTATAATGCATGCCTGTTTAACCTTTCACGGGTCTTAGAATGTTGTGAGGAGACCAATTTGGTCTTAAACTAGGAGAAATGTCACTTCATGGTGACCGAGGGAGTCGTCTTGGGTCATTTAGTGTCAGAACGTGGCAGCCAAGTGGATAAAGCGAAAGTCGAGGTAATTGAGTAATTACCATACCCCGTTAATGTTAAGGGTGTGCGGAGTTTTCTTGGTCACGTAGGTTTTTACCGCCGTTTCATCCAAGATCACTCCAAGATTGTCAAACCTCTGACTCAGCTGCTCCTCAAGGATGCCCCGTTCGTATTTACTGATGAGTGTGCTCAAGCTTTTGACAGGATCAAACAGGCTCTTATTTCCGCACCGATTATCTGATCACCTGATTGGGATTTTCCTTTCGAGGTTATGTGCGATGCTAGCGATTACGCTGTAGGATCCGTGCTCGGGCAAAGAAAAGACAAATCTCTACATGCGATCTACTATGCTAGTCGGATGTTAGATATGGCGCAGATTAATTATGCTACTACGGAAAAGGAGTTATTGGCCATTATCTTTGCTCCAGACAAGTTTCGAGCTTATCTCGTAGGCTCAAAACTGATAGTGTATACAGATCACGCAGCATTGAAGTACCTTCTAGCTAAGAAGGAGGCCAAACCGAGGCTTATTAGATGGATCCTATTACTACAGGAATTCGATTTGGAGATCCGTGATAAGTCCGGAGCCGAGAATGTTGTAGCCGATCACCTATCCCGGCTATGATATGATGGTGGGGATCTTGCCCTAATTGATGATTCGTTCCCGGATGATTATTTTCTCGCTATTACCATGGATACTCCATAGTTCGTTGATTATGCTAACTTCCTAGTTGGAGGTACTCTACCTCCCGACCTCCAATATCAGCAGAAGAAGCGGTTTTTACATGATGTGAAGCGATATTTCTGGGACGACCCGTATCTTTTCCGAGAAGTTGTAGATGGCCTATTTAGGAGGTGTATTCCCGAGAGTGAGGTACATTCTATCCTCACTAGATGTCACTCCTCCCCTTATGGTGGACATCACGGTCCTTCGAAGACATTCGCGAAGGTAATGCATTTGGGCTTTTATTGGCCCACTATTCTCAAATATGCCACCACATTTATCCGTTCTTGCGATGCATGTCAACGAATGGGAAATATTTCTCGACGGCATGAAATGCCTCAAACCAGGATTCCTGAAGTAGAATTATTTGACGTTTGGGGTATCGATTATCAAGGACCGTTGTCATCTTCTTATGGGAATCGGTGTATTTTAGTTGTCGTAGATTATGTTTCGAAGTGGGTGGAAGCCATCGCTTCACCTACTAACGATGCCAACGTGGTGATGCGACTCTTTAAGAAGACCATATTTCCTCGTTTTGGAGTCCCACGGGCTATTATTAGTGATGGTGGTTCACACTTCCATGAACGCCAACTCACAAAATTATTGAAGAAATACAGTGTTCACCACCGTACCGGGCTAGTCTATCACCCACAAACTAGTGGGCAAGTCAAGATCTCAAACCGCGAGATCAAATCTATTCTCGAGAAGGTTATCTATACTTCGAGAAAAGATTGGAGTTCGAAGCTCGATGATTCTCTCTGGGCTTACCGGACCGCTTTTAAGACTCCTATCGGGACATCCTCGTATAGGCTCGTTTATGGCAATGCTTGTCATTTACCGGTAGAGCTCGAGTTTAAGGCTATGTGGGCCTTGAAGGAGCTCAATCTTGACCCGAAGCTAGCCAGAGAAAAGCGCCTCATGCAATTGAACGAACTCGACGAATTCCGTCTTCACGCTTATGATAACGCAAGAATTTATAAGGGGCGGACCAAAAGATGGCATGACAAGCGCATTATCCCCCGAGAGTTCAACGTCGGTGACAAGGTACTTTTATTTAACTCCTGACTTTGACTCTTTCCCGGGAAACTCAAATCTCGATGGTCTGGACCGTTCACGGTGACTGAAGTGAATAAATTTGGATCGGTTACGCTGACAACCGACAAAGGAGATATATTCAAGGTGAGCGGTCAACGCCTCAAGCTTTATCATGAGGGTGCATACGTCAGTGACGTAGAGGCCATGGACCTCAACGACATCCTCGATTCCACCTAACTCAATTGAGATAAACCGGTCGAGCGGGACCGTATAAACCAGCGCTAACCGGGAGGCAACCCTGCACCACTTGTATAAATTTGTAATTTCCCTTTCCGCATTTTTTTTAGTTAGCTTGGTAGCTCTAATCTTGGGAGTTAGTATTATTTATCCAGTGAGGATGAGGGAATTTTATGATTTATTTGATTTAATTTCAGGAATTTAGGAAGCAATTGTGGAAAAAGATGGGAATTAGCACCTACAGCGGTCACTCAATTGAGTGTCCCAGGTGCACTCGATCGAGTGCCCTGAACGGAGGTCGCTGCCAGGTTTTTATGGGGTCACTCGATCGAGTGCCCTATACGCACTCGGTCGAGCGCCCCTGAACCAGGTTCATAATCGGTTTTTTTTGCCCTCTTTGCCATGTTTCCTATTCCTATTTTAAATCACTTATTTAGCTTAAAACCCCCTCTCCCCTCATATTTCTTAAGAACCCTAACCCCTAAATCACCCAAATCACTTCTAATCCATCAATTCTTCACCAAATTTCACAATTTTTGCTTCTAATTTGCAATTAGTAGTATCTACTTGTGCTCCTTGGTATTGTTTTGTGAAATTTCATCCTTCCTTTCCCCATTTTTTCGCGAATTTCGAGCCCCCTTGAGGTATTTTCCGAGTTTTTCAATTCATTTCTTCTTTCCTTGATTTTATAGTTTAATTTCATCCTTAGTTCTATGCAAATCCCATTGCATGCTTGATTCTATGTTAATTTCATCCCTTTGTGCTCAAAATTCGATTTTTGTGCATGAAGACTGATTTTAGCCGAAATTATGTGTTTTTTGTGGGATTTTTGTGTAATTTTGTTTTGCTATTATGCTATAGTCATGGCAGGAAGACATGGAGGAACCGGTTGTTCCGGCTGTTCAGCCTATACCAGCCTACCAGGCTACGAGAGGATTGTCTGCAGGAATGAGGCTCAGCAAGTTCGTTTACTGGCCTTGATACCAAGGCCAATGGAGGCCACACGATGTTGCTCATCGCAGTTCGCGATCGAGCTAGGTTTGAACGAGCAGTTGCTGCAGCTTTTGTCCGTGACCGGATTTGGTGGACTATGGACATTCCATGATCTGAGTTATCTTACCGAATACTCACTTTAGAATTCCTTAGTTCGTTTGAGTACGATAGACAAGATAGCACGATATCCTTCCGTTTGAATAATGTTGAGCGATGTATCCCCTTAGTATCCTGTCCGAATGTTTAAGGCTTACCTATGACCGGTATGCCGACGTGTACGACATACCCGAGGGCGCAAAAGCCCCTCCTTACTTTCAGTTATTTTTGGGTTGCGTTGCAAGTGTCACCGCAATGTCACTTAATGCCATCCCACGCCCCACCATCCGCCTGTTCATGCGGATTCTGAGTTATTTGGTCTTCCCACGCTCCGACATGAGTAAACTTCACTCATTGGAGGTGTTGATTTTAGGACACTACCTCGACCCCTTTCGGTGGTCCCTGAACACATTCAGTGCCCCGGGTATGATATATGTCGGTATTGAGCGGCAGATCAGTGGATCGGGACCGCTCGCCTGTGGAGCCATTGTCATTGCGCTAGCAAAGCGTTATATTACGGGTTTTGGAACAACAGTCAAATATGAGAGTCTCACTGAGCACGTCCTTTTGCTAGGACGTAGCTACCTCACTTCCACTTTGAAGTGGATTCGGGGCGATCCCCCAAACTTTTAGTGGCGTAGGACAAGGTTTGGATGAACCTCCCGGTTGCCCAAGGAGTGGTATTACCACCAATCCTTGCCCTGCAACCCACTCTTGCGGGTGAGAACCCACCTGACCCACCGAGCTACCTCATTCTTGAGGAGCTCTTCATTTTCGAAGTGGGCATTCAACCCCCTCGACGGAGGGTTCGCGTAGAGACCGAACCCGACGAGACCCAGCCCCCTAGGCCCACACCTACACCCAACCCGACCTTCCCGGTCAACACTCTGGGTGCCGAGTTCCCGCACCCGTATCCGTTCATGTATGACCCAGTTTATGAGCACCAGCGTCAGATACACGAGGGGATTAATCAGAGCCTCGTCAACCGCGAGATCCACGAGTATATGACTACTCTTGGAATCTCGACCTCACACCACCCGACTTACTGGCGAGGTCCGGGTGACACTAGTGGTATCTTCCATGACTATGGGGTGGATCCAGCTACTTAGGGTCCGGATTACAGACGCACCTACGGTGGCCTAGGAGCACAGTGGCTGCGAGAGCTGAGACAGCCAGGTCATCAGGGCATTACTAGTGACTCAGGTCAGGGTGATACTGGAGGCGGTCCATCTGGGCCGGAGGAGAAGCCGAGATGGCTGATTAGCAGGTTTGGGGGAGCTACCATTGTACATACGGTACTTTTTTTCCTTTTTATTTTTGTTTTTATCGCTTTTCTAGATTTTTTTTCTCCCCTTAGGTCGAGTTGTCCTTAGGATTGGCTGTAGAATTTTCTGTCTTATATGCTGTAGAGTCACATTGAGGACACTGTGACATTTAGGTTTGGGGGAGAGTTTGTGTGCTTTTGTGTGTTTTTATTTTCCGTTGTGTGCTTTTACCGCTCTTAAAAAGTTTTTAAAAAATCCAAAAAAAATTGAAAAATTAGAAAATCCAAAAAGAGTTTATTTTTGTGTGCTTTATCTGTTTTGTGTCTGATGTGAAACATGCAAAACGGCGATGATGACATTGCGTTTTACGTGATTTCTCCTAATTGACAGCTGACTCCGTGCCTGAATGCGTGTAATACTTGAGATGAGATGATTTTAATATGAATGCCAATTGAACTTTTAATTGCCAAATGAGTAAATTTGACCATTTTGTCGGCAAACCATAAAATTCTGAGGACGTAGAGCTTTCTAGACCAGTAACATCCATAACTGGTCTCATTATTAAATACAAATTCAGTGGTTTCTCCTTATGAAATGTGTAACATCAATTTGCATAAATATGACGTCTGTCTCTTGATATTAAATACGTGTTTGGTTTGAGGAGGCGGTACATGAAGGAAGACATTTCTGTTTTTGATGAGCTCCACATAGCCAAAACGACCCATTTTTACTACCTGTAGATTTAGGTCATTTTCCTTTGTTTAGTCCATTTCAGCTGTTGCAAGCCTGTTTTTATTATATATATCAATCAGCTACAACCCAGAATAGTCTACCTCACCAGGACAGTCGCAGTGAACATAATTGGAAATACTTGACTAATAGGTCATTTTTGAGATTTTTACATCTTTTGGATCCTAGTGCAGATTATCATTGTTGTGCGACCTTGTATTCGCCTTCCCCTTACCCGAAATTAAAAAAAATATAGAAGCATGAAAAAGAAAGAAAAAACAGAAAATGGAATTAGAAAAAGAAAGAAAATTCCAAGAAAAAGAAAAGAAAAATATACACATGCTTCTTGTAATTTTTGGGGATTAGTCGAGTTACTAACTAGATTATTGTAATTAGGAGGCTGACAAAATTTCCTCTTAAGCTCTTTTGAGTTTTATTTCTAGTTAATGGCCGGAATTCATAGAGGAGGTTTTTGGATGGATAGTTTTTATTGTGTAGCTGCGACTACTAGTCTTAGCCCTACATTTCCATACGCGCTTTAAGCACAATCCATTTTATTCCCCCACATATTTGCCACCCTTTGTAAGTCCTTGGCATGTACTATGGTCCTGATTGGTGGGACACGTATTGTATTGGGGTGATTGATTTCATATTCGATTGCATATGTCATAAGTCGAGTGAGAATCTTTATTCTTCCTTATCTTCACATTTATACTTACCCGTACTTATGAGTGCCGAGCGACAACCGTAAGAAAGTCCGGCATTATCTCTTGCAAGATTGAAAATTTGGCAGGCAATTGTTCGATTATGGCATGATTATTGATCTCGTTGCATTCTTGAGCATTACATGTTTTCTCGTTGGTTTGAGCCGATTTTAGGAGAATAATCGTAATTCAATTCTGAGTCGTGTTTCACATCACTTGTCCTCGTATGTATATATTAGTTGGTTGCTTGAGGACAAGCAAAAGTTTGGTTTTGGGGAGTTTGATCAACATATTTTATATCGTATTCTATGGTCCCCCGACAACCATTTTTGAGCTTTTCTTCTTCCTAAATTATATGTTTAGTGTCGATTTTTATTAGAAAGTTGATACTGCCGATTCTCGTGCTATTTTGCAGGTTAGGTGCAATTTCGAGCATATATTTAGGAGTAATAGCCCAGATAGTCGAGACGAGAACGGAAGTCGAGGAAGAAAACGAAAAGCCAAGAAGCAAAGAAGAACCCAGCTGTGAGTCTCAGCAGAACCCACTCGATCGAGTGGTGCTATAGCACTCGATCGAGTGCCTCATACCCGCGCCCAACTGGACTACATTAGAGTATTGGACCGATTCTTCCTTTTGAGCCCAAGACGAACTCGAGCTGGAGCCTTCACGGACTCACTCGATCGAGTACTACTACTTGTACTCGATCGAGTGCATCAAACCCCAGGCCGCGTCTTAATTTTAATTCACTTAGAAATTTGGGCCCGTTTTAAGTCCAACTGATCTCTTTTAAATCAATTTGGTGACTACATTGTCAGACACTTTTTTTTACACAACAGAATTCACGTACACTTTTGATTTTTCTTAGCATTGAAGTATTACGTTCTTTTCCGGTTTTTCTTCGCGAGATATTTTGAACTCCGTTCTTCCTTTTTCAGATCTTGAATTATTCGGTATCGATACTTTTAATTTTAATTTCAATTTTAGTTTTTTAGTTTAATTCTTGTCTTAATTCATCTTTCGTTTTCGTAGTAATTTTAATTTCAATTTTTGTTGATTGTTTTCTAGCGTAGAATTATAATTGTTTCTCGTAGTTTAATACGATTTATCTTTATCATGTTTACTTGCAATTCGTCTTTTGCTAGTTTGAGTACAATTAATATGAGTAGCTAAATTTTATCTAGGGTTTAAGGGGAATCAATGCATATTAATTGGGTTATAGTAAATTGACCTGCTTCTAATCGTATGAACTGTCGCCTGAATATTGTTTTAATTCTGATTGATTGATTATTGGCCATGATTAATTAATTAGTATCACAATTAGGACTTTTCGCCGATTGGGTTAAGGATTAATTAGGTCACGATATTTTGGGTAGACTAACTTAATTCTAGCGACCGCAAGTTAAGTTAGTTCTAAAGTTTGTAGAAGTACCGAGCGGACCTACATCTTAGACAGTTCGATTATTGACCTGTTAGTTGACCCCCTCACCTGAATAATATTCATTGTGAACATGAGACCCTAGACTTCTTTCTTATTGATTTACCATCTAGTATTTAGTTGTCAACCTATTAAACAAAAAAAATAGTGACCTGTAATCTTAAGTCTAGACCTTAGAACTAGTATTTGAATCCCGTCTCCTTGTGGTTCGACCCCTACTTCACTATCTACATTAGTTAGTGGACCTTAGGGATACGACTTACCCATGTCAGTGATTTTTTGAGTATTTAGGTCTAACAATAATTAAACATGCATAGCGGAATTTTTGAAATGGTTCAGCCTCACACTTCGAGGCCTACGTCCATTATTCTGTTTTTAATATTTTAGTACCACTACCCGGATTACAAAATATTAATAAATACCCAACGACTAACTCTAGTCATTTACTAGAATAACCCTAGCTATTCTATCTCCTAAACCAATTTGATATGAAAAGGTTTAGCTAAGTTTCTGTAACACCCGCTATTTTTCCTAAGCATTTTATTCTTTCTGTTAGGACTTCGTCTTAACTCTGTCACTTTTGGCCTCATATTTTATCATTTTACTAAGCTTTATTTTAATTTTTGAGTTTAATAATTTCTATTATAATTTTAAAGATTTAAAATTCTTTTAAATCCATTTATTTGGTTTCTTCGTAAACTAAGTAATTTTCCCGCGAGGAATTCTATTTCTCTCCGAATTGACATTTTTAAGCTTGGATTTAAGTTATTTCTTTTTCCTAAAAATGTTTGAATACGTTTATGGAATATTTTCTACTAAAATATATTTTAGTTACTAAAAACAAGCCATTTATGATTTTATTACGAAGCTTCGCGAATAATTATTTTCTTACGCGAGGTTTACTCGAATTACTTTGAAATGCCTTTAACTATTTTACGATTATACTTTTTATCAACTTATAAATTATTTGAGACTGTTTTCTCACATTTTGGACCGACTAAGCTCTTGGTCACAAGTTTTATTACATTTTATTTAAACGATTCATTTTATCACATTAAAACGTAATCATAAGATAAATCATTTTCATTCATTGTAGCATTTATGTCAAAGCTTTTCTTACTCCCTCTCTTATCCCATTTGGCCGGCCAACTTATGGTCTAGGTACACTTTTGTATTCCTTTTTTTTGAAGTCTTAATTCATGCTTACTCCTTTAAGTGTTGTATCACCCATCTCCACCCTTACTCTCTACATTCATTTCTTTTACATTCACCAAAAATATTCATCACTCCCTTCTCCTCTCTTTTGGCCGTGTGTCCCTCAGCCATTCTAGGCAAATTTTTGCTCCATTTCAAGTCCCAATCGCATCATTCTTATCATCATAATAATCCTCTTTCCGATTCCTTCGTTAAGGTATTAATCGACGTCATTTTCGATCAATTTTTACCTTGATTTTTATTAGTTTTCTCATGGTATTTTTCTGCCATGATTTACGTGTTTGGTAGGATTTTTGGACGATCCCGAAGCCGACGAATACATCGTTGATTCAGACTTGGAGTAGAGGTAACGTCGATGTTACTCGGTATTTCAAGATTTTAATTGAGTATTTGCATGTATATATTTTTATATTTTATTTTGGCAATATATGTATGTCACGAATTCTGGAAAAAAATTTTAAAGTTGAAATTTTGCATGTTTCGATATTTTTATCGCTTTTACGAGATTAACGATTAAATTGTTATATTAATTTGTAAAAATCGTAATAATCGGCCTAAACATGTAATATATGTTTATATTCTGGAAAAATGTTGTTTTTGATGATTTTTAGTAATTTAGTATTTTTCTAATATTTTTGATATCGATTATTGAATTATTATCGTTTTCGGACAAAAACGATTAAAAACCGATTTTTAGTTCTAGTACTTAAACATTTTATTTTAATCTGATTTTTGACGTGGTGAAACTTTCTGGTGAAATAGAATTTTCTGATTTGTTTCATAATTTTTCGGAATTGTTAAGTGGATGAATTAATTAATCACTTTAAATCATCGTTTATCGTTAAAACCGTGTTTGTTGTTTAAATTCTCGATTTTTGGTCTTTGGTTTAAATCTGGGAAAAATTATGATTCTGATGATTTCATATTAAAATGTATTATTATGATTTTTAGTGCCTTAATAAAATGTTAGGAGCGATAGGTTTGTTAATAAAATCGTTAATTGCGAAAACGGGTTTAAATGACGGTTTTGTTGAAATTTGTTAAATCTGGATTTTGGAAAAATCTGGAAAATTTATATTCTGTAAAATCAGGATTTTAAAAGTGTAATAATAATTTTTGGATATTAATACTTAAATCGTTTTGTAATTACTATTTTTATTAATCGTTATTGTCGAAATTGGACGATTAACGAGAAAACGCTTTAAAAACCGAGTTTTAGAATTCTGGAAATTTTCTTTTCTGGACAGAATGTCCATAAATATAATTTAAATATTTTACGTAATTTTTGTACTATTTATTAGAGTCTTTAATTAATAAATATTGATTTTCGGACAAATTGTGATTTATCGTTAAAATGCTTCGTCTTACCTAAAAGAATTATTTTTCCAGCACTTTTGAAATTATTTAAATCTGAAACTTTAAGTGTTAAATCATCCCTTAACATTTTCTAAATATATTCAATGGTTTAATTAAATAAAGACGTTCAAATATTTAATTTAGTATTTGCCGTAAAATCCTATTTATAATTTTATTGTCGAAACTAATAATAATTAGGGAATTTTAGCTTTATAACTTTGGAAAACACCCTAATTAGTAATATTAAAATATTTAAGATGTTTTTAATCATTTTATAACACTTGTACGATATTTTAATAATTTCATAAAATCAAATGTTCTTACTTTAATACCTAATATCGTTAAGGCCGAAAGTATTAGTTTTATAAATCTATATCGTTTACTAAAATGTGGCATTAGTATGAACTAATATTTTCACTACTTTGATATGATGCTATTTTTAGTAAAGTTTCCTAAAATAGAAGTTTCTTAAAATAGAAGTTTCCTAAAATAGAAGTTTCCTAAAATAGAAAGTTTCCTCTTTTAGAATATAAATGTTTACTTCTTTTATTCTCATATTGTTTATGATAAACACATCTTTTAAATATCGATAATGGTTTGTTTTGGAGTTGTGGAATAAGGACAAGTGTGGGTTTAGAGTAATATAGTCTGGGATGTACGTTTTGCCATCAACTGTAAGGCTGGTGTGTCTTTATGGGGCGCATTGGTTGTTGAACTGAGCATGGTTTGTGTTCAGGAGAGTGTATATTTACCTTAAACTTAGATATCGCATCGTATAAGTCGCGTCGGGTTGAACTGGATATGGTTTGTATCCAGGAGGGGTGTGCATTACTTAAGCCAGGACCTCGCTGCACGCAGTCCTGTTATGGTTGAGTTGCCTAGTTAGAGACTGGATTCTGTTATGAGTTAAGTCTACAGTTCTCGAAGCTAGTTTTTAGTATTATCCTAGTGAAAGTCTAGATTCTACATTAATCCTATCCATAACACCATTTTGATTATTTTATTTATTATCGATATAAATTGGCGCAGGTTGGCAAATATCTTTATGTTTCTTCGGCAACCCTTTTAATTAATTTGTTTTACGCTAAAGCTTATTTTATTACGCTGTTTTAATGTTTTCCACTTTTATTATTTTCCTATATTAGTAATTACTGTTTTAAATTCCTGTTATACGGCTGGGAGAACGTTGACGTTACTCCCCACTGATTGTGGCTGTTATGTTTTAACATGGCAGGTATACGTGTTTATTTTCCGGTGGGTGTGGACTAGCGAGCAGTCTTGGATCCTGCTGATTTTTTTTATAATCATGTCTTGAGGATTGTTAACCTTTTTATGGATTGTTTTATATTTTAGCCATTTTTATGTATGGCGCATGTTTGACTTTACCAATTTAATTTATTAAGACATAGTTCTGTGTGTTTTAATCCCGACTCTACAGTGTTTCCGCCACTGTATCGCGCTAGAATTTTTAGGGGATTACAGTTTCTCTTTTAAGTTGTCTTTCCTCACAAGACGGATGTAGGAGTTTTATCTTCAAATGACAAGTACTTAGAACAATAAACAAAGCGATCGAGCACGAGGTGACTTTCCGTGATGGATCCTAATCTTAAAGCAATTAGCAAAAATGATTTTGACTTCAAAGATTTTTGTTTTTTATCAATAAGACTCAATGGAAAGGATGCGTGATTAATATGAAAACCAGGTAAGGCTTGTATAGCCTACCACACGCCTAGGTCAAGAATTATAGACTCAATCAAATACTTTTAGTTTTAGGAAACTATCTATCATAAAATAATATGGTAAGATATGAAAATAATAGTAGACTCCCAGGCAAGAGACTAAAATCTCGTGTGATCTAAGAATTACTTTCCTAATCACATTGATAATCTTGCTCTCCAAGTAAACTATTCAAGCTAGAATTCTCAAAATTACAAGATATTATTTCCTTAAAGAATATAGCTTTATTTAGAAAAGACTTTGATCTTAAATAAAGCACAATAAAAATATTTTTCAAAACTCAATGGAATATTATTTTCTTAAAATATCGAGAAGGCAAACAAAACTTTTTAGGAAATATTTTTATCTCATAAAAATCTACCACGCGACTCCATAACCATCTAATATGAAATATGTCACAAAATCTCGTAGGCTTTAACATCTCGAGACCAGAGTGTAACATCCAAGATCAGACTGTAACATCTGCTGAAATCACCTTGACACCTCAACACACCTAAGTAACCTACACCCCAATAGCTCAATTCATGACGTCGAGTCAGTGGGTTCGATTAAAAAGGTCCTTTGTCTATTACGCCTTTTCCTTGTCTTCATAACACGTTGAATTCGTGCTAGCCAACTCTCCACTTCATTCTTCTCTCGTGCTTCATCGCTTGCTACTTCACTTGATTCTTCACTTTGCTTCTTTCGAGTAGCTTGATACGATCTACCATTAAAGTCCAAGCTTTAGCTTCTCTAAGTCGGAGTCCATATCTGTAGATGCTTAAAAAACAATTAGACAATCAAGCAAACCATTACGTGCCACTTGTAATCATCAAAACAATTATACAAGATTGCTGTAAAAAGTAATTACTCAATTACGCAAAACCAATCTCGAGTCTACATATACGTAGTATAATTTATTAATCTCCAACTCAATCACATAAGTAATTTTATTCGTTATATAGTTATTTAAATTAAAGGTAAAAAAAATCTTGAAACAAAATTATTTATTTTGAAAAAACGATCAGCGTGTTTCTATGAGCTCATATAATTATTTTTATAAAAATAATTCAGTTGATAAGTTTTTGACCAAAAATCACTCTTGCTTCGGCGAGGGCGGTTGATACTGGCTTTAGAGAATGCCTTAGATGCTTTTTTTAGCTCAGTGGCATATGCGTTTTGTATTATCAATAATAGAAAATTAGTTTTAACCCCGCGCAAATTGTGTGGTTGTTCCCTAAAAAATTGTACATATTTTCATGTGAGACAATCTCACAAAAGAATTATTGTGAGACCGTCTCACATGAAACCTTCTCTAAGAATAGTGCGGTTATAAGGTAGAAATAATGTCGATTCAAATTGAGTTAGTGTTTGGCTCTGTGTTACTCCGACACGTTGGATATCCGACGTGTCGCATGTCGACAAGACACGACACGGGATACGTGATGGACACAGCGGTCGTTGTAACACCCCATTATTTTTCTTGTCATTTATAAGGCGTTACTTTTATATTTTATCGGGTTTTAAGTTGGAATAATATTTTCAATGTTGTTATAAAATTAAAGTATTTTGGGTCGTCTTATAATATACTCCCTCCGTTTCATTTGATTCCATACATTTACCTTTTTGCACACTATTCATCAATGTGGAGAAATTTCAATATAAGTTGTAATACATAAAAGAAAAGATACTCAAGTGAGATCTTGTTTAAATCGTCTAACCGAGTGCATTATGAATATCAAATTTTTATAATTTTTAGTAATATGGAACTAAAGTTATGGACAAAAGAAAACGAGCATTGACATACGTGCATAAAGCAAACGTATGGAATCAAATGGAACAAAGGGAGTATCGGTTTTGATTTTCTTAAAGAGGAACGTTATTTTATAAACCGACTTTGTATCGGGTTGGAATTTGGGTCAAACACAAATAAGAAAAAAAGGGAAATACTTCAACTATTTAAAACATACGTATCCCCCTCAAACCCCATCATATTGCATCATTCATTCATTAAACCCTTTGCCGCCACGCTTTCCCTCCTCTGTTTTAAATCCGATCGTTGTTCCGGTTTCATCAATCCGATCGTTGTTCCTCCCTCTTGCATACTATAAAAACTATAAGTAAGTTTTATAGCTTGATTTCTCAATTTTTTTATGATTTATAAATTTAGTAAACGTACAATTTGTCAATTTTTACGTCACTTGTTGGTTTGGGCTTGGTTTATGTTAGCCTAGTTCTTAAACGGAAATCGATGGGGGTATATGAGTAATTTAGACTTATTATGAATTATCGAGGTCTAGTAATCAATTCGGGTCGTGTTCCAATTTGTCTATTGTGGACTGTGTAAGATTCTTGGTTGGGTGAAACAATGGCAGGAGTATGTTCTTTTGTTTATATTGGAAGTTACAGGTGTTGTTGGGATGGTTGGTATGTAGTATTCTTTAGCATGAGTTATAATGTTGAGTGGTTTCAAGATCTAGTGCGTGAGTTATAATGCAAAATATTGAGTGTGTGAGTTAATGTCTCAATATTGGGTGTTTTAGTAGTATAGATAGGTTCGACAGTATAGGTTAGACCCATTCTTATTTTTTACTCCGTATCTAGAATATTGAATCAATTTATATCACTTGTAGCTTGTGGGTTCGAGGAGAAATAATTTTTGGATTAATATTAGCTTGGATTGACCACCTCGAGAGGTAAGAACGTTTTAACCTTTTCACCTTTAAGTAAGGAGCATGTTCGGTTTAAATTATATTTTTAAATCGGTTTTATAATTATTTTTTCAATGGTGAATTTTTATGATACATGTGATATTTTGGATATTGGAACTTTGTGACACAAGTCACATATTGGTATTATTTTGGTACAATTTTTGGTGGTTATAACAGGGGGAACTCTATTGGTCTATGAGGTTAAGGTGTGTCTGAGACGTTCCTGGGATTTCGTCCCGAAACTGAACTCCTGGCTCGAGTTGTGTTAAGTGGGGTTTTCCGGCCTCCACTTGCTAGGTAGTTAGACTTTCTCCTTTGGCAGCCTCATCCTACTGACTGCCCAAGTACGCACTATAATAATAAGTCTAGTTAAGCATAGCTGGTACCTCTAGACCGTGCAAAAGGGTAGGACCTTGGCACACAAGTGGTGACAAAATATATTTTGCTTGGTTTTGGTTTTGACTACTGTTTTTACAGTATTGTGGGTTGGTATTGAGACGGTAACTTTTTACTCTGGTTTCAATTTACTATATAATTATAATTATTATGTTACGTTTTCATTATAATATATTTTACTCAGCTTTGCTGAAATCCTTTTGTTTTGGGTCGTTCCCCCGTTGGAACCTTTACCTATTTGTGTTTTGGGTACAGTTGATAGGTACACTTAATATGCTGCATGAGTGCATTTGGTTTCGGGATGCTGAGCGAGGAAGAACTTTATTATTTACCAGTACCTCCGAACTATTTATATTTATGTTGAATTTTGGTTTGACGTTGTTTTAAATCGTTTTGGATTTTGTGGGACTTAAGTATTCCGCTGTAACGTTTTCATTTAATTAGCTATCGGATTTTATATTTCTTTTAATTCTTATACTATTCTTTTGCCTTGCATTTGGCCTTGTAAGCTAAGTGCGGAGTAACGACTTTGAGTTTTTCGTTCTTATTCTTCTATTTCGGTCGCGAAAATTTAGGGTTGTTACAGTCGTCGACACAACACAGACACGCATTGACCGAGGTTGAAGAAGAAGAATGGAAGAGAGTGATAAAGTGAAGTTAAAGTGTAACCTCATCAAAGAACGACGGTGGTTGGGTGGCTGGTGTTAAATGAAATGTGGTGGCGACGGCGGCTGGCGTATTGTGGTTCTGGTGGTTGAAAAACAGAATCAACCGTCGCCATAACTATTCAAATTTGAGAGGTTGGGGATAGTTTTGGTGGGACTATTGGGTTTGGTGGATAGCATTAAAATAATGGGTGGGTGGAGCAAAAGAGGAAAGCTGTAAGAAGTTGTAAGGTTTTGCTCTTTACCATTCAGCCTAATTCACTTATCTCATCCTATTACTCAGTTTTTATAATTTAAAAAAAAAGTAAAACTACTTAAATTATTTTAATAGTGTCGTGTCCGCTTACTTGGTCAAGACACTCCATTGACCGTGTCCACGTATCCCAAAATTTCAGAAACTATGTGTCCGACACGTCGACACGTGTCTAAAAGTCTGAGTAACACATGTTTAGCTAAGAGGAAAAACAACTCTCTACCAAAAAAACAACTCTCTACTAAAAACAGCTCTCTACCTTTATCTCTTTGCTAGCAATAAACCCAAAAACAACCTAACTTTTCGACATCGTCGTTCCACCCATAACCCTCCACCAACTTTGGCATATCTCTGGACAACTTGTCGGGCCTTAATCTGTTGAAATTTTTAGCAGCGGAAGTGTTTGAACCCGATATTTATGAACATTGTTGATCTTTTATTATGATTTGATCTTGTGTGATTTTACAATATTTGGGGGAGAGTATGATAGTATTGACGAGACCTAGTGCTTCTAGGACTACACACCTCAAATGAGGCATCCGTGCCTATTTATAGGCATTTGAAGGTCGGGATTCAACGCATTGCTCCTTCGGGATATTTCCTCCTAAATTAAATGTAGACTATTCTAGCAAACATCTTAGATGATACACTCATACACATGTTCTGCATATTTCTATGTTTCTAGCTAGTTGGTTTTAGTTCTAGATTTTTCTAGATTATTTTCAACGTAATCCTCCGTTCGAGAGACACAAACATATATTGACCAAGGTTGAAGAAGAAGAATGGAAGAGAGAGATAAAGTGAAGTTAAAGTGTAACCTCATCAGAGAACAGCTATGGTTTAGTGGTTGGTGGTAGAAGAAAGGTGGTGGCGACGATGGCTGACGTATGGTGATTATGGTGGCTAAAGAACGGAACCAACCATCGCCATAACTATTCAAATTTGAGAGGTTGATGATAGGTTTGGTGGAACTATTGGGTTTGGTGGATAGCATTAAAATAATGGATGGGTGGACCAAAAGAGGACAGTCGTAAGAAGTTGTAAGGTTTTGCTCTTTACCATTCAGCCCAGTTCACTTATCTCTTTACCATTCAGCCCAATTAACTCAGTTTGTATAATTTTTAAAAAAAAAGTAAAACTTAAATGGTATTAAATGGTTATATTGATAACTAGAATAAAATTATTTTAATAGCGCCGTGTCTGTGTCGTGTCCGCTTACTTGGTCAAAACACTCCGTTGACCGTATCCACATATCCTCAAATTTCAGAAGCTATGTGTCTGACACGTGTCCACGAGTTTGAGTAACACATGTTTGGCTAAAAGAAAAAACAACTCTCTACTAAAAAAATAACTCTCTACCTTTATCTCTCTGTTAGCAATGAACCCAAAAAAAATAAATTTTTCGCCATCGGCGTTCCACCCTTACCCCTTTTCCTGGCCTCCACCAACTTTGGCATATCTCCGGACAACTTGTTGGGCCTTAATCTGTTGAAATTTTTAGCAGCGGAAGTGTTTGAGCCCGATATTTATGAACGTTTTTATTATGATTTGATGTTGTGTGATTTTACAATATTTGGGGGAGAATACGATAGTATTGGCGAGACCTAGTGCTTCTAGGACTACACACCTCAAATGAGGCATCCATGCCTATTTATAGGCATTTAAAGGTTGAGATTCAACCCATTGCTCTTTCTGGATATTTCCTCCTAAATTAAATCTAGACTATTCTAGAAAACATCTTAGATGATACACTCATACACATGTTCTACATATTTCTATGTTTCTAGATAGTTGTTTTTAGTTTTAGAATTTTCTAGATTATTTTTAACATAATCCCCCGTTCCCAGTCACTCCAAATCTACTTCTCGGCTTCTTCTTCTTTGTTGGTATTTCTCGTTGTCATTTACTCGTCTTTTGATGTCCTTTTTCTTTCCTATCTTTCTTGTCTTTTCCTTTTCCCCTTCGTTTATGACTCTGATCGTTGGTCGAGGTTATTTGGTCGGCTGGTCGTTGTGGGTGTCCCTCCCCCCGCCTCGCCCCTTCCTCCACCCTCGGTGTCTGTTTTCACCTCTTTCGACCGATGTCCTTCCTAAGGTGTGTTCAACTGACCTCGTTCCTTTTCTTCGATGGATGGTAGTCCTCCCCTCCCCTCCCCTCGCCCATTCCGCCACCCTCATGTATTCGTCGGTGTGTTTTCGGGTTGCATGGTCGGATCGACTGAGTGGGTTTGCGTCTTTCTTTTGTCCGCTTCTCTTCTTTTTCTTTATGTTAATCCTTTTTGGTTTTATTTGTTGTATGAGTAACTTCTGAGCACCGAAGTGGTCTAGATTGCCTATTGTGGGTTTAGCTAGGCTTGGAAGGGATGCGTGGGGTTTGGGCAACTATTTGGGGGTGCGTTGGAGTGCTTGAAGAAAACAAAGAAGCATTAAAATAACTAAATGGATACTATGTAGATTGAAACATCTTGTATATCATTGAAGGCGCGCCCATTAAAAAATAAAACATCACTGAAAGACAAAAAAAAACAAAAAAAAGGTTAGTTGAAAGTACAAAAATTGAAATACAATAATTACATATGTGCGATAGTATAACTGTAAACACACTATAAAATAACTATTTATAAAACACATTAACTAATACTCCCTCCATTTTCTTGAATTAACCTCACTTCTCTTTTTTTGTGAGAAGAAAAGTGGGACAATTGCAAGAAGAATATAGAATAACCGCAACAATAGTATAGAATACTGAGATAACATGATAAAATAAATGGGTATTTCATAAGAATAATAATGTACCAAAAACATATTCCGTATATAAAATCCTGCTATGAAACAATATGTACTTATTTCAATGTTTATATTCAAGTATTTCATTGTTCATATTCAACTATTGTAATATTCATAATTTCAATTTTCAATCTTATAAGAAAATGCAGAAATTACTCAGATACTATATTGAACTAGGTAGAATAACACACAAAACCCTAAAAATTACTCAGAGAATTGAACGAAAACTAGATTATTAACAACAACAACAACAACAACAACAACAAAAACAACAACAACAACAACAACAACAACAACATTAGCAAGATTGATGCAAAAATCGAAAAAATTACATTGTCGAAGTCGATAAAATCGAAACTTAAAATCAACAAAAAAAGAGTATGAATAAGAACAAAATTAAAAGGTCAGAGATTGAAATTAGATTAATTTGAAAATTTTAATCTTGAACGGAAACTGATTTGGTTGGGGAATTGAAAAACGAAATTGAGAAAGTAAAGTGAGTTTATGAAAAATGAAGGTTTTGATAAACTGAATGATACGTAATGGGGGGGTTGAGAAAAAAATAGAGTTTTACAAGGATTAAGTATTTAATCTGAAACATTGATCTAATAAATTCTAATGGCTAGGAAAAAAAGGTAAATTGTACATAATTTAAGAGATGTAAAAGATCCTACTTCAATATATATATATATAGAGAGAGAGAGAGGTAGGTTCAAATAAGGTCAACAACTTTTTTAAGTTCCTAAGTTCCAGTGTTAAAGTTACACAAAAAGTGTTTAAAGTTACACGAGATGAGTGATAAAGTTGCACTTTATCACTTGAAGTGATAAAAGTGCTGAATGTTATAGTTACATATCAATTTTGAAAAAAGAAACTTTAACGTATGTCATCTGTAACTTTAATATAGACTTAAAAAAATAGTTGACCTTATTTGAACCTACCTCTCTCTCTCTCTCTCTCTCTATATATATATATATATATATATATACTCTTATGAGTCCTTCTTTATATACGAGTTCCTAAGTCCTCATTCCATCCATTGAATGGGATAACGATGGATGAACAAGATGCATCCTAATATTTGTATTAAAAAAAAGAAGGGAGACTTAGCATCCTAAAATAACTCCCATGATTTTAGGAAACAATAACTCCCATAATCACGTTCATTTCTCATTCATTCATTCACGTTACCACGTTCATCAAAACCTTAAAAATAAACGCTTCCATCATCACGTTCATTCATTCATTTAGAATCTATGCTCGAAATTCCGTTACTATGGATTCAATGATCGCGACATCTTCATCAACTGTTGATAAGCAATTCATCGAGTATAACAATAGTGAGTTTTGATATTGCTTTCATGTTTTGCATCAATTTTTATTCATCATCTTGAATAATTTGCGTCAATTTGCGTTCATGTTTTGCGTCAATTTTCATGTTGATATTGCTTTCACGGTCATTTCATTCATCATAGATTCATATCAATGGTTAATTGGTCTCTTGTTAGTATAGATTCCAAAGTTTTATGTTTGTTATTTAGGTTTTCCGTAATCTCCACTGATACTATTGTTTTGTTTTCTATTGAAGCAGACACGACGCTGAAGTAACATACGTTCTAAGTTACAGTAACACCTAATTTCAATTAAAGTAACACACACTGAACGTTGAGAAAAGGTTTTTGATGATGATGTTAGAGTAACGTACAGTATGAGTTAGAGTACCTTAACTTAGGAGTTGAAGTAACATATTGGTTGCATGGGCGTAACGTTGTTTAATTTTGTGCAGGTGGAATTGGCAAAGATGCGAATGCAAAGGACAACACTGGAAAGGTGGAATTTTATTCATTTGATTAATCATAGATTCATATCAATGGTTCATTGCTCTCGTGTTAGTATAGATTTCAGGTTGTTGTGTTTATTCTTTAGGTTTTTCTTAAGCTTCACTGATACTATTGTTTTTGCACCGTTTATTTATCAATTTTATGAGGACGACAATGGTGAGTTTTCGATATTGCTTTCAGGTTTTGCGTCAATTTTATTCATTTCATTCATCATAGATTCATATCAATGGTTTATTGCTCTCGTGTTAGTATAGATTCCAGATTATTATGTTTATAATTTAGGTTTTTCATAATCTTCAATGATACTATTGTTTTGTTTTCTATTAAAGCAGACACGATCTTGAAGTAACATACTTTCTGAGTTACAGAAACATCAATTTGTAATTAGAGTAACACACACTCAACGTTGAAAAAATATTTTTGACGATGATGTTAAAGTAACTTACTGTACAAGTTAGAGTAACTCACTTTAGGAGTTGAAGTAACACATGCATTACATGGGCGTAATGTTGTTTAATTTTTTTCAGGTAGAATTGGCAAAGACGCGAATGCACAGGAATGGTGAAGTAGATGAAGAAGATGAGGATGAGGAGGGTGAAGTAGATGAAGAAGACGAAGAAGAGGAAATTGAAGAAGACTCTGAAGAAGAGGAGGAAGAGGAACCCCAATCCTTGATTATGTAACCAAATTTGTAATGCGGGGTAACAACCTTCTTTAACAGAGTATAACAGCGTTGTTCCATTAGTGATAATCAAAATATCAATTGAGATAAACAGTATAATTCATTGACAGTTGACTAACATGCTAGGATAAGATGTCAAAACAATGCAAAGCAATATTCGTAATTACAAAAGGATGACATAATTCATTAGAAACACTATTTTTTTCGACCCTTGGATGTTGCTCTTGAGACCATCAATGATTTTTTGTCTCGCTTCCACATACTCAAAATTAGGTTGTGGAGAATATGACTGCAACAATTTGTGAAGAGGACGGTGTATGTTTGTGAGGAAGATTGAAGATTATGAAGAGGAAGAGGAAGGTGTAAGCTTGCGAGGAAGAGGAAAGAATTTGAATTTTGAAGAATTTTGATTAATTATGAAGATGTTGGGGTTGTGTGATGATGGCAGGATGTGGGTAACGTGAGAGAGAATTTGATGAGAGAGGGAAATAACTATTTGGTAGAGATAATTAAGGAGATTTGATTTTATTTATCTTATTTACAGTTATTTCTTTATTTCACTTCAAGCAATCACAACCATCCATCTTCCACTTGATCAATGGTCCAAGATTGGACTCATGGACTCAACATATATAGAAGGACTCATTTTATCCTTCCTCTCTCTCTCTATATATATATAAGAGATCATATAAGTCTCTTATCTCCTTGTAAGTTCATAAGGCTTATTATCAGCCCTTGGATCAAAACAATATAGAAGGATGAGATGTGACTTAACATTTAATTTGGAAAAAAAATTGTTTACGTATCCCAAGCTCCTCTTTTTTTTTCCCACCCTCAATATTCCCACCATATTCATGCCACCCTTCATTACTCTGTTCCCACCATATCAATTTACTCCGTTACTTCAAACAATGATCAGCATACCTACCGTTACACCATTACTCACATCACTATTCACTCCATTACCGACACCACCATTACTCGCACACCATCATTATTCCTCACACCATTCAGTACCCTGTTCCTGAAAGTATCTCTCTCGGTCGATTTTATCTCTTTTTGCAGGTAAAGTTTCATTCTCTAATCAGATTGCACGTATTTTCTTCTATATTTAGTATAATTTGAGGATTCGTTGTTTAATTTCACGAGTTTTGGGGATTTTTGCGAAATTAGGGTTTTTTTGCCAGTTTGGGGGTTTTGCGTTTAGTCGTCATTTTCAGGTTTAATTGCGAGTTTCTTGTTAAATTGGGGGTTTTCTATTTGGGGATTTGGTGTTTAATCAATTTTATTGGTACTATTGTCCCTAATCAATTTCGTAGTATCGTGTTTACTTTTTTTTGGGTTTCTGTTCATTACATGTATGTTTTTGATGGGTGTTTAATCAAAAAGTTAATCAAGATCGTGTTATTTAATAGTAGTATATATAATAATTTTCTTAATTAAAATCGGTTATCCTTAATGATCAGTCCATAGATATTTTAAGTGGGTAAAAATCATTTCAAAACTGATTAATTAATGAGATTGAAATTTGAAAAAAAAATCAACAAAAAGTTAATATTTCAAAACCGTCCTATTAATGCATAATGGTAGGATATACAGAATATCGTTCTTATTAATGCATTGAAATGATTTACGTAATTGAAATCTTAGAAAGAAAAAATCAACCAAAAGCTAACATTTTAAAATTGTGTTTTTAATGGTAAGATACGTGGAATATTTTCTTTGATTAATTCATTGAAATGATATATGTAATGTTATGAAGTATATTGTAATGAAATCCAAATCATTGTGCAACCATATTAAGAAAGATAATGTTGTTAGAGAGAATATAGAATTAAACGTGTTATTAAATTGTACTACGTATACTAAAAAATACGACTACATATTGAGTGATTGACTGATCATATACTCGTTCCATTTTTAAATGATTGTCTTATTGTGAGGATTATTATATTGAAAGAAAACAATCATTTAAAATCTAATTAAGGGGTATAATTTATCTCCATAGTTAAAATTATTATACATATTTTTATTACTAACTGATTGAGCAACCCGATTATTGTTCTGACCCAACCCATATGACCGACTGAGGAATTGATCCACCCAACTTATTTTTCCTAAATGGTTATTATTTTTTTTAATGATTAAAAACTCAACACTTAGGGTAAGAGGTTTCACGAGCGAAGTGAGACGATCCTGCTTTGTGAAAAAACAATTCATTTTTTATTGATAAATTATTTAAACCTTTCGTAAAAAACAATTTTACGACGTAAATCGCCTCACACAATAACAACTGAAAACTCTGATACGGAATGATGGAGTGTGTAATTTGCAATGAAAGTTTAACTAAGTTTCAAACGTATGCAGAATAAAATAATGGTAATTGTAATCATATATTTCAAGGTTTGAATATAACCTATGTAAGTAACACCCCTGATTTTACAAATTAATTCGCATTCGTATTTTTATTGTGTTTACGATTTAACTCGTAATCCTTACTTTTTATTCTCATTGGATTTACTTTGTGTAGACACCCACATTTTGACTGACAGGTGTCTATAGCAGTTTCCGAAAAATACTCGATGATGATCGGACGCAAACATGCTTTAACGTACTCAAAAATGGGCTCGAAATCAATGGAATTTGGCTTGGGCTCATTACGGAGTACAAATATCACAAAACCACCCTCAAAATTAGGCTCAGTGGGTCATTTCAAGTCAAATGAGACTAATTTGGGTCAAATCCGACACCAGGGGCAAAACCGTCTTTTAGCAACCGAGTCAAAACCCGGTCAAAGATATTCTCGAGACACTCGAATCAGCCGTGACATCTCAGGAGTCCGGTTTGAGCACAAAAGCTATAAAAATCAGCCTAAAAAAATATTAAACAAATCCGTCAAAAGGTGGAATTCGATTCCCAGTAGGATTCCCGACCGAGCACTCCACCGAGTACAAGGAGTACTCGGCTGAGTACCCCAACATCAGCCAAAAACCATGACTTCCTCACCAAGCAAGCGGAAGTCATGTTCCCCTCAAATTGTTTACTTCTCCTATCTTTAGACAGAATCTTACCTCAACCCGACCGGTGACTTTCTTCCTTTGCAAGTTAGTCATCTCCTATAAATAGGACCCTCCCATCACACATTCAAGACACCAATAATCACGTCAATTCCCGACATACACATACACATACATCGACATCTCGACAACCTCGTAACGTCCCAACATCAAGCAATCCGACTCCAACCAAAAAAACGACCAAAAAGCCGGCCACCACCCGCCACCCTATACAACCCGAAGCACCACCCTAAACTCACCCACATTATCTCGACGCTCCCGTGCCTAAGCCACTTTCCGACGAGCCTTATTCCGAGAAGACAAAGCATGTAGGTTGAGGGTGTAAAAATCAATCCCGTTCTTTCCTTTCTCTCTTTCTTTCTCGCGTCTTTTTCCTTCTTCTTCGGGTCGTGTCATCGTCCTTTTTATTATGGGTCGTCGTCGCATTTTTTTTAACATAATATCATTACTACAAACTATTTTCATATAAAACAACGTTCTTAAAATACGATATTGACTCTATAGTCAAATATCGTATCTAACAAGAACTAAATTAATCTCGTTGATACTAAAAAAAATTGTCACATAGTTTCATAAAACAAAACACGACGATTTTTAATGTGGAGAGAACCAAACATCGTTTTTTTAATTTAATTTTACAAAACGATTTGCAAAACTCTTCCTTTTCTTACAAAAATTCCGAATATTCGATATCGATTTCATAATCTAATATCGAATACGACAAATATCGAAAATACAAGTCGAGTATAAATTAATTCGTATTTATACACGATTTATTAAAACTCACGATTTTCGAAAAATCAAACCCGAGACAGCCACCCGCGCGAGTTACGCCCCACCCGGGCGAGTCGCGCAGGGGCCTGTAAACCGCAGCCTTTTTTTCTCGTTTCCTTTTTTTTATTAGCATCGTTTCTTAAAACAAAACAACGGTTTTCTCGGCATATTTCAGGCTTTCGATAAACATCTTTTTTTTTACCACGGTCAACACGTGTTTAATCCATCACGTGTCACAAAACTTTTCGAAATTATGCATGTCATCATATTT
This sequence comes from Agrostemma githago, assembly GCA_958450325.1. Taxonomy (NCBI): domain Eukaryota; kingdom Viridiplantae; phylum Streptophyta; class Magnoliopsida; order Caryophyllales; family Caryophyllaceae; genus Agrostemma; species Agrostemma githago. The sequence goes on along the minus strand of OY288243.1, from coordinate 8,689,019 downwards.
GCATCTTTCATTCAATTTATCTATCGTTACTAACCCGTTTGTTCATGTCCTTAGCAATTTCTTTTTTGTTTGTTTTATTATACTAAAATGAACCTCGCATGCTAAAATACAAATTTGACGTTAATTTTTAGATGCATTAAAACGACTTAGCAAACATAATTCACATGTTTAGTCTAAAAATACTCTTTGCATATCATTCAATCGTCGAACTAACGCGCGTACATAAAAATCGAACGATATCTTAGTAAAGGCCGCTAAGTGCGGGCGGGGTTGGGTGTTCTTTGTGAACTTCCCAACACGTACCCTCACCCCTTACTCAGAACCATGGTTTCCGGATGTCCGAATCCATTGGCAACGAGAGTCATTCAATATTCGATTACCGATAATGTCGGTATCGGTATCAAATGCTAAGGAACGAACCCGATAAACTCTGACATCGGAAATGGCCATATTTTGTACATGGCCCGACATAGAGTGGGTTCGAACGGGCCCGAACTCCCACAAAGTTCGGTGGCGACTCCTACTTCGATTTAAATTTCAACTCGAGATCCATCTCACATGAGATTCATTCGCCTCCCCAAACCCGCGCGTGGCCGCGTCGGGATGGACCTATGTCATGTCCACAATTTGGCGACTCCGCTGGGGATTCCTGATGTACCACTAGTCATCGGGGTTCCTAGGGTGAGACTCGAAAAGAAATCGTTCGATTAGTAATGTACGCGTTTTAGTTCGATGGTTCATGCATAACCCAAATCTTTCCCGGGCCGGTTACTTGTGACCGACGTCCCACTATACCACGGTGCATTCCTAAATGGGTGCACTAAAGACTTCGATGGCGGAATTCGCATGGGTTTTACGGCATGTTCTAAGTCCAATTCGGCTTAGGAAGTCCGTCCTGATTTGCGAGAAAGCGATCGTTGTTGGTATAGACCCTATTTCGACCGACCGAGACTTAGACTTAGAGCATACATGGTGTCATTATACTGTTTCCATGACTACGTGCTACTTGATCACCTTCTTTTCAAAAAACCTTTATTTCAAAAAATTTGCATCTTTTCAAATTTATCCATTTTTCAAAACCCGGAAAGCTACCGAATTTAGGACTTATGATTTTTGACTCAAAATTGCCTATTTTTAGCCGGTATGCTGCCCGAACCTTATCAAAATTTTCGAAATTCCGGCCCGATAATATTTTCCGGTTTTCAAAAAAAATCGGGCCATCCAATCCGACTTTTTCGGGTTTTTTCTAAAGTCCAAATTTCCCTTTTCAAAACTTTCCTCTTCTTACGACTTCCCGTATTTAGTAGTGTCGGGTCTTGTCATTAAGTTGCCAAAGTCTCTAGCGTCGAAACTCCGTCGATCCTACATCACGGGTTTCCTCCCTATCCCAGTCCGCCTTATTTGACTAAGGCATGGCTCACCTACGTAGGACATACTCCTACATGGGAAGGCTCGTTTACACGCTCGAGTCCAAAGTCTGGGGAATATCTCACGTGGACCTTCTTTCGTACAGGACCCGGCCCACATTGCCGGATCCTAAAGGAGGTCCACCTTACACGAGTCACCCGTCTAAGTGTCTTTTCCGAGTCAACCTTTTACAAGGCGTAGCCCTACAACAAAAGGTCCGTGACCCTTACGTCTAAGGGTCACTCGTCCGACACTCGAGTTTTAACAAAGTCTTTGATCCCGCTTGGGGGCCCTCTTTAGCAGAGCATCAATCATGATGGCTCTAAGGGTCATGTCTTACTCGTGTCTCACGTACCCCACTTTCGAGTCACTTAGATGCCACACCATCTGGGTCCCATCAAAGTCCTTAGTCTCACTTGGGGGCTATTCTCCGACGGAGCGATTAATCAAAGTCACTCCGAGAATCGTACCCTACACATTTGTCTTTGGAGAGTCTAACCCGAGTCAAACTGGAGTCGTCTCTCCTCCCGCGCTATTTCCTATGCCTTGGTGAAATTGAGTTCCGAAGCAACTTTTCTGATTACACGGTATTCTTACAGACGGGCCACCGGTAACCAGACGCCAGAAAATGCAAGAAACTTTGGACCAATTGGCAACCTCCCTAGCTAAGCTTGAAGCCCAATTAACGGTTATCAGGGCCGAACAAACGACCATTGCCACCCGTTTGAGTGTTGTGGAGAAAGGGATTCCTAATGCTAGATCTGAGCCCACTGGGCCCATAGCTGAACTAGTCAACGCCGTTCGCAAACTTAAAGAATAGGTCCTTTTGTCAACGAATAACTCGATCCATACGGAAAATGCTCGTTCCTATTCGCCTCTGAATGACGAGCTGCCCGCCAACCTCAACCTTACGGGCATACCGATGTTTGAGGGTACTGAAGAGCCGGTTCATCACATTCGGGCTTCCAAGGAGTTCATGGCTGTCAAGGGGGTGAAATCCACCATGTTCAAACACTTGTTTGCTTCTTCCCTCGAGAAGCACCCGAAAGCCTGGTACTACAGGCTTGATTCCAAGAAGTACAAGACTTGGGATGATGTGGCAACAGAGTTCGCTCGGAACTACGCCAATAACACTGAAATCCAGACCACGATGCGCACCCTGGAAGTCATGGCCAAGGAATCTAAGGAAGGATTTACGAAATACCTTCAACGCTGGAGGGCCGAAAGCGTGAAATTGGTGGAGAAGCCCAATGAAAAAACTTTAGTGGAGGCCTTTGTCAAGAACCTTCTCCCTTCCTACCGGGTCCATCTCCGGTATGCTATCATACCCAACTTCGCCATTTTAACTGAAATGGGCACTAGGATTGAAGATGATCTTCGACATAATGAAGATCTGGGTGAAGCTTCCACCGAAGGCTATACTGGACATCCACTTGAGTCCTTAGAAGCCGAAGACTACTGACAACCTCATCCAAGAGTCTAGATTTGGTTTAAGTCCGAGTCTGAGTCCGAGTCTAGGATGTACTATTTCTTTCAATTTCAAAGTCAAAGTCAGAGTCAGCTGTATTCTGTCCTCTTTTCACATTTCAATAAAATCAGCTTTTCTATTTCTCATATATACTTTCCTTATGTGTTTCCGAGAACATGATTAACACCATCATACACTGTGAGCACATGCACGTGACTATTATAGGCACATCTATAATGACTGCAGGAAATCGAGACCCGCGTTTTCCTTTTACCTGTTCCATGTCTGGTATAGAAAAGCCACATAACTACTCTTAGCAGGAGCGGTATCGAATCTTATGACAAATCTAGGTAGTCTCCTAGTTTGGGTTCAAGACGGGAGGCAAGCCCATTTCCCACAATAAACACCCATCCAATACGATCGACCAATCTCTACCTTAGGTGTTAGTCTGACCAACAGAACAAAGAGAAAAAGTTGGACAAAAAAAAAGATCAAAAGTCCAAGAGAAAAAAAGCAAAAGGCCAAAACAAAAAAGCAGGCCATCATAGAAAAAGGGGCATCTATGACCAAGGTTAAACGGTTAATCCAAGTGAAGAATCCCGAGAACCGGGGCTAAGAGGTCAACCAAAAAATATTCAAAATCCCATGACCGTAGTGAAAACGGTCAATTCAAAATTATCAAAATTATACCATCGAAAAAAGGGAAAAGCAATCAAGTTGGTCAAACACCACATCTAGCCTTCCCACATTACATCCCTCAAGACCTTCTCGAGACCTAGGCTAAAAGACAGCCCGGAATTTTGAGGATTCAAGCTCCATAGGATACCCTAACCATTAGGGCCAGACATGGAAATCAGATCCCACATTATTATCAAACCTAGCTACCCCGATCGAAGTTCGAGTCATTTTTACTCGACTTCTCCTTTTCCTACCACATTACAGTACCTTACCCTCAAAGCCTTAGCTCCACAAAATCGAGCTCCAGATGTCAAAACATCAAAGCCACTTGCGACCTAGCACCACATTTCCAAGAACATCCAAACCAGTTACCAATCCCAAACACGAGAACTCAACCTACGGTCGGCATAGAACATGCCCAAATAGTTCACACCACCTCTGGGGGCTACCTCGGAGAACGCTCACAGTCACAGGATCAACATCCTAACTATTCTAGCCCTTTGGGTCAAGGCATCATTGGGAATACACCTAGCCTACACCATTGCTATGGCTAGTTACACACTAAGACCTAATAAACTAGGCACCATAACATATCTTCCAATTCACTGAACTACGGCGTGGTTTGATTTCACTACACGTGAATACGTAGGCAGCCTTTCAACAGAGGCACAACCACCCACATTGACACACATTCAAAAAAAAAAGCACCATCATTACGGTCACGACACTGTCATGTTCTCAACAGCTAGCTTTGTCGTCATGGGGGCTTCTCCTAGGCAGAAGTTCTCCATCCACTCACATAATCCAAATACTGTCAAAACACTAGCCTCCTTTCTATAGAGTGTCCTAGTACTCGGCTTAGTCAAAGACAAGAATCTGTCAGGAACTCGAAGTGACACCCAATTTGGGAATATACCCCAAAACCAAGAATTCGAAAGAGCACTAGACTACAACATTGTTACTGCCAAGACCTGTCATGCAAAAACAGTCACATTACAGACTATTGCAATCCCCCTATAACAGATTGTTCCCATTTCGACTTCGACCGTGTTGCCACTCGCCTAGGCTACGGAATAGCAGAGTCTTGTCATAGTAGGCGGCCCACCCCCCTACCGAGTCACGGTCCAACCCCTCGAGAGTCCAGTCGTGTCTGTCAACTCGTCCGGTCGCGTCCAGAGTCGAGTCTGTCGGTAGGCCTCTCTCTTCAAATTCTTGCTTTGAGATTTGCAAAACTTAGCCATTTGAAAAAAATCCTTTTCGACAAGGTCAAATTTCAATCTATTTAAACTGCAAATTTCTTTTCCACCCCTTTCAATTTTGAAAACATATCTCCTAGTACGTGAGTTGCTTTCAGGACTTCGATTTCAAAATGAAGCAAAAATCGTTTTCCCCAGCGCAAGTCAGTCTATAGATGCTAAATGCATTTCCTGTATGCTATCTTGCTATCTGCTATATTTGCTATTTCTGCCTATATATCTAATGTTTCAGGTACCAACTTGTGCTTCCCAAAGGAACATCAAGTTTTTACTTCCCCAGCGTGAGTCGGTGTTTCGCCTAAATTTTACATACAAATTGGTATGTGTCGGCATCGTACAGGTACACCCAGACTCGAGAAGGAAGTCTCGTCGCAAATACTCCCTAGTGGAAAGCCCAGGAAACATTTCTACTAAAGAATCGGGATGCGTCTGCGAACGGACACACCCATAGCTTCCTATGCAAGCTCCCGCGTAATTCTGAATCGAGACGTGTCTGCAAACGGACACACCCATAGCCTCCTATGCAAGCTCCCGCGCATCTCCAAGATGGGATGTGTCTGCAAACGGGCACACTCAAGGCTTCTTAGGCAAGTCTCCACAGAGCTATTAGCATCAACTCAGGTATGATTTCTGTCTTATGGCTGGCGAGCCCTTTTACGCGAGTCTAATGGACTATAAACGACCCGATCGGAAGTCTGCCAGGTTTTAATCTATGATTAGCCTGGTAGTTACTCTGACTTTTGCCTTGTCCAAGCCTCATTCAGAGTGGGGGCACTGTAGACACTCACATTTTGACTGCCAGGTGTCTATAGCAGTTTCCAAAAAACACTCGATGATGATCGGACGCAAACATGCTTGAACGTACTCAAAAATGGGCTCGAAATCAATGGAATTTGGCTTGAGCTTATTACGGAGTACAAATCTCACAAAACCAACCTCAAAATCAGTCTCATTGGGTCATTTCAAGTCAAATGAGACTAATTTGGGTCAAATCCGACACCAGGGGCAAAACCGTCTTTTAGCGACCGAGTCAAAACCCGGTCAAATATATTCTCGAGACACTCGAATCAGCCGTGACATCTCAGGAGTCCGGTTTGAGCACAAACGCTATAAAAATCAGGCTCAAAAAATATTAAACAAATCCGTCAAAAGGTGGAATTCGATCCCCAGTAGGATTCCAGACCGAGCACTCCACCGAGTACAAGGAGTACTCGGCCGAGTACCCCAACATCAGCCAAAAACCGTGACTTCCTCACCAAGAAAGCGGAAGTCACGTTCCCCTCAAATTGTTTACTTCTCCTATCTTTAGACAAAATCTTACCTCAACCCGACCGGTGACTTTCTTCCTTTGCAAGTTAGTCATCTCCTATAAATAGGACCCTCCCATCACACATTCAAGACACCAATAATCACGTCAATTCCCGACATACACATACACATACACATACACATACATCGACATCTCGACAACCTCGTAACGTCCCAACATCAAGCAATCCGACTCCGACCAAAAAAACGACCAAAAAGCCGGCCACCACCCGCCACCCTATAGAACCCGAAGCACCACCCTAAACTCACCCACATTATCTTGACGCTCCCGTGCCTAAGCCACTTTCCAACGATCCTTATTCCGAGAAGACAAAGCATGTGGGTTAAGGGTGTAAAAATCAATCTCGTTCTTTCCTTTCTCTCTTTCTTTCTCGCGTCTTTTTCCTTCTTCTTCGGGTCGTGTCGTCGTCCTTTTTATTATGGGTCATCGTCGCAATTTTTTTAACATAATACCGTTACTACAAACTATTTTCATATAAAACAACGTTCTTAAAATATGATATTGACTCTATAGTCAAATATCGTATCTAACAAGAACTTAATTAATCTCGTTGATACTAAAAAAAATCGTCACATAGTTTCATAAAACAAAACACGACGATTTTTAACGTGGAGAGAACCAAACATCGTTTTTTTAATTTAATTTTACAAAACGATTTGCAAAACTCTTCCTTTTCTTACAAAAATTCCGAATATTTCGATATCGATTTCATAATCTAATATCGAATACGACGAATATCGAAAATATAAGTTGAGTATAAATTAATTCATATTTATACGCGATTTATTAAAACTCACGATTTTCAAAAAATCAAACCCGAGACAGCCACCTGCGCGAGTCGCGCCCCACCCGGGCGAGTCGCGCAGGGGCCTGTAAGTCGCAGCCTTTTTTTCTCGTTTCCTTTTTTTTATTAGCATCGTTTCTTAAAACAAAACAACGGTTTGCTCGGCATATTTCAAGCTTTCGATAAACATCTTTTTTTTACCACGGTCAACACGTGTTTAATCCATCACGTGTCACAAAACTTTTCGAAATTATGCATGTCATCATATTTGCATCTTTCATTCAATTTATCGATCGTTACTAACCCGTTTGTTCATGTCTTTAGCAATTTCTTTTTTGTTTGTTTTATTATACTAAAATAAACCTCGCATGCTAAAATACAACTTTGACGTTAATTTTTAGATGCATTAAAACGACTTAGCAAACATAATTCACATGTTTAGTCTAAAAATACTCTTTGCATATCATTCAATTGTCGAACTAACGCGCGTACATAAAAATCGAACGATATCTTAGTAAAGGCCGCTAAGTGCGGGCGGGGTTGGGTGTTCTTTGTGAACTTCCAAACACGTACCCTCACCCCTTACTCAGAATCATGGTTTCCGGATGTCCGAATCCATTGGCAACGAGAGTCATTCAATATTCGATTACCGATAATGTCGGTATCGGTATCAAATGCTAAGGGACGAACCCGATAAACTCTGACATCGGAAATGGGCCATATTTTGTACATGGCCCACTACGACATAGAGTGGGTTCGAACGGGCTCGAACTCCCACAAAGTTCGGTGGCGACTCCTACTTCGATTTAAATTTCAACTCGAGATCCATCTCACATGAGATTCATTCGCCTCCCCAAACCCGCGCGTGGCCGCGTCGGGGTAGATCTATGTCATGTCCACACTTTGACTTAGTCTTAATTCCTAAAATCTTTATTTTAGCTCCAATTTCTATTTTCAACTCAAAGTTCATATTGATTAAGTTTCGTCAAAATATTTATTATTTCTCCTCGAGAAAACAATTTAATTCCATTTCGTCAAAAAAATGTTTCTTCGCAAACATTTAGTATCGAGATGCGTTTTATATATTGTCTTGACCTGCTTATTTTTTTTTACGAACTCTTTCTTAGTCTTGAATATTTATTTTGACCTCGTAAAACATTTTACATTTATACGGTCTATTTATTTAATTATTTTCCTAACTCGATCCTCTTGTGGGCCGACTTAAAACTCGACCCATTTACCAAGTACAACCTATCACAATTAGTATAACCATATTCACCTCATTATTTTAACCTAATAAAACCCCACTTTTGCTTCTCTTTTTGTCAACCGCCATCTCCCTACCTCCTCCTTCACTTTCGTTTTTCCCTTCACCGCATCTTTATTCATCACCATCGATCAGCCTCTCTATCGCCGTTCCACTCCTTTTGCGTCGAACTCTGATGTTCTTTCCCCTGATTTCCTCCCTCTGTTCCATGGCCGGTGTGTCGTCTGATCCGACTAAGGTAGCCTCCATTTCTTCTCATCCTTCTCTTTCTTGTCGTTCCTCTTCTTTATTCTGTTGATTGTCGTTCCATTGTTGTTATTGTCGTTGTTCTATTGTTGTCCTCTGCTGTTGTTGTCGGTTGCGATTGCTGTTGCGGTTGTCGCGTTGTTATTGTTGTTTGCACTTGTTGATCGCTCCCATGTGTTCCTTGTCGTTCCTTTAATTTTTTCTCATTTGCTTCTTCTTCTCCTTCTGATTTTGTTTTGTCGTCGTTGGTGGTTTGGCTGTTGTTGTTCGCTTTTCAATGGTGCATTACCGCTGTGGTTTTTGTACTGTCACCTCTAATTCTGTGTTGCTGAACACTGCTTTTGCCCTTTTTGTTCCTACTGTTGCTAGATTATCATCATCGAGTCATCCCCAGCTGTTGCACCTGTTTTGTTGTGTTCGGGTCCATTTTTGGTGCTTCCTTTGTTCTACCATGATGTGTTATTGCTACTGTCATGTCATGTGTGCTTATGCTTTCCATTATTGCTGATGCTTTTCGCCATTGATGCGTTTCTGTCCGTGTTCTGCTACTGTTTCCTTTGTTATGTCCTTATTGCTCTTATCATCCTTCGAGTAATGAGTCTGTGTCTACTTCATCTTCTCGTTTTTTTTTGTCACTGACTCTTCTCTACGTGAAACACCCCATGTTGATTGAAGATGTCCTATTTATGAGCTTTGCTTAAAGGGATTTGAAGTACTACTCATATCAACAAAGTGCACTTTCTTTTCTGGTCATCCATGCAAAAGAACTCCGTAGTTAAGCGTGCATGGTTGGGAGTAGTCTAAGGATAGGTGACCTCCTGTGAAGGTTTTCGGGATGCGCATGAGTGAGGTCAAAATGCGCTAGAAAGGACTCGTGTTCGTATGTGGAACCAGTACAGAGCCTGACGAGCTACCGCAACTAACATTTCCGGTCCTAGTTTGGGCCGATATCAGAGCAACCCTGCGACCGTGTATTTTGCACCTAGCGGGAGTGGATTCTGGGTCAGCGGTTATGCTGTTAGGCGCAACGAGGACGTTGCGTTATTCAAGTAGGAGTGATTGAAACACCCCATGTTGATTGAAGATGTCATATTTATGAGTTTTGCTTAAAGGGATTTGAAGTACTACTCATATCAACAAAGTGCACTTTCTTTTTAGGTCATCCATACAAAAGAACTCCGCAATTATGCGTGCTTGGCTGGGAGTAGTCTAAGGATGGGTGACCTCCTGGGAAGGTTTCAGGGATGCGCATGAGTGAAGTCAAAATGCATTGGCTCGTGTTTGTCTGTGGGACCAGTACAGAGCATGGCGAGTTACCGCGACTAACATTTTCGGTCCTAGTTTGAGCCGGGGTGTTAGACTACGTCTGGATTCTGCTACTGCTGCGACATTCCGTTTTGTTGATTATTCAGTCCCTTGTTTTATTATCAAGTTCAGCCTTAGGGTTTCTATTTGACACGTCAATTCCCTTCCGTCTTGTGTCGAATACCCATGTCTCATTCTTTTGTTTTGTCTTCTCGATTGTTGTGGTGAATCGTGCTTAGAAGACTATCTACTCAACTACTTGGAGCTTAGAGGCGTTACTATTGAAGGTTGGGAGCCTAGATTAATTGGACGGGCAACTGCATTAAATTATTGACTCGGACTTGGATTCAAGGTAACTTTAGGCGTTACTCGGTATTGTATTGTATGTTGAGTAGTAGTGTGTAGTAAGTACTTTACTTTCGCTTTTCTAAATTGTAGCTACGTATGCTAAACATGATTTCAAATCGTGTGCCTTATAAATATTTTATAACTTTTCGATATCGTTTTATAAATTGTTGGTCATCTTATTATTAATGATCGTTATAATATTTTGTTGTTTATCGTGACACTAGTAACTACTAATATCGATTTCATAATTTTGTCATATTTTGTTAATTTCTTATTTTAACTCAAAATCGTATTTTTATATAATAACCGAGATTTATATGCTTGTTTAAAAATTAAATTTCGTTTTATGACTTATATTAATCATTAGAAAATAGTCGTTTTGTTTGAAATACATTTTTGTCAAGGCTATTTTCACTAAATAACTTCTTATCATTTACGATTCATTATTTTTATTAAACCCCGTATTGTTTATTAATAAATTTAATTACTAAAAACAATTTGAAAGGTTTTTTTTAAAATCTCGTTTCATTTCTAAAAAAAACTCCTCAACTATTTATACATTATCTATATTTATCATTCCTTTTCTAAATCGTACCTTTTCTAAAAATTTATCGTTTAAACTCGATTTTCCTAAATATTTATAAAGTACTATATGTTCACTTATTACGTTTGAATTATATCTTTAATAACGAACTTAGAAATATATTAAGTCATGATAACGATGATATTAATAAACTGTTTACTTTGCTAGAAATGCTATTTTGGTACATTTAACTTATTTTAACAATTTTGGTTTTTTTATAAGAACATTCCTATTTTAAGTATGTTTCTAAAACTAGTAAGTTTCTATTTATAGAAAATTCTCTTTAAACATAAAATATTTATTTCTTTTACCTTCATATTATTCACCTTGAACATTCTATTTTGAATATCAATAATGACTTGGTGTTGGAGTTATGAAATGAGGACAAGTGTGTTGAGTAAAATAACAAATAAGATAATAATATATGAGAAGATAATAATACTAAACTTTATTGATATTTTTGTGTACATGATTTGTTCAAGTACAATTGACTTATTTATAGTAATCCATACAATACAATATTATGAAAAGTAATAATGTTTCATTCCAAGAGTCGTGATGCTTCATTTAACTTTGGATCATTCTTTCAACACCTCCCCTTGATTCAAAGTTGCACACTTCTAGCTCCGTTCGGAAGAAATCATGCTTTGATTGAGGAAGTGCTTTTGTGAATATGTCTGCCATCTGTTTATTAGTACCGAAAAATTTGATAACCACTTTTCCATCAGATACGAGTTGTCGGATAAAATGGTGTTTGATATCAACATGCTTCGTTCTTGCATGAAAGTCACGATTTTTACTCATAGCGATGGCAGCTCTATTGTCACAATAAATCTCAGTGGCTTCTGCTTGTATGTAACCAAGATCTGCAAGTAGCTTTCTAAGCCATAAAGCTTATCGTGCAGCTGAAGTGACGGCTGCATATTCTGCTTCCGAAGAAGATAAGGCCATGGTTTCTTGCTTCTTGGAACTCCAAGTTATCGCTCATGAACCAAGCTAAATGTATTACCGGATGTACTCCTACGATCATCCAAGCATCCGGCCTAATCGCTATCACTATAGCCGATTAATTTCAGACTTGACCTTTTTGAATACCAAATGCCAAACTCTACAGTTCCAGCTACGTAACCAAGAATTCGTTTTAGAAAGTGATCGTAATCCCCTGAGGAGAGTGATTGACGTTCTATTCATATATATAGTGAGTACAAAAGATTACAGGATCGTAGAGATACCGATTCCATAATAATATATTACAAATAAGGCTACTGTATAAACTAACAAAGGTAATAATTCTTATTGAGATATTTACATCTAATACGCCCCCTCAGTCGGAGTGGGAGGAAACAGAACGCTGAGACTGGACCGGAAACGATCGAACAATTGTCGTGGTAAGCCCTTCGTAAAAATGTCAGCATACTGATAATCAGACGGTACATGAAGGACCCGAACGAGGCCGACCCGTACTTTTTCATGCACAAAATGTATGTCGAGTTCAACACGTTTGGTGCGTTGATGTTGAACCGGGTTACCTGTAAGATAGACAGCTGAAACATTGTCGAAATAAATGAGTGTAGCTTGACGGAGGGGAATATGTAACTCAAGTAATAAATTACAGAGCCAACTAGTTTCTGCGACGACGTTTGCTACACCTCTGTATTCTGCCTCGGTGCTGGAGCGGGACACATTGGGTTGTCGTTTGGACGACCAAGAAACGAAGTTGTCCCCGAGGAAAATACAGTAGCCCGAGGTAGACCGACGATAATCCGGGCAGCCGGCCCAGTCGGCGTCGGAGTATGCAGTAAGTGTTAATGATTTCGAGATACCAATATGTAAACCGTGATCGAGCGTGCCTTTAATATAACGCAGTACCCTTTTTAGAAAGGCAAAGTGTGGTTCCCGAGGTTCAAGCATGAAAGACATACCTGTTATACTGCGTAAGAGATATCGGGCCGGGTGAACGTGAGATATTGAAGTGCGCCGGCTAAACACCAATATAGCGTCGGGTTAGTCACAAGTGTGCTGGTTATGGTACTTAGTTTAAACCCGGGCTCTACAGGGGTTGTCGATGGTTTGCAGTTCGCCATTGAGGCTGAGTGAGTATGTCTAAAGCATACTGACGTTGCGACAGAAACAGCCCAGACTTATTACGGGTGACCGTGATTCTAAGGATTTGGTGGAGATGGCCAAGGTCGGACTGGCAAACTCTTGAGAGAGGCAGGTAATAATCGACCGAAGAAGAGTTGGGGTAGAGGCCGTAAGGATGATGTCATCAACATATAATAATAGGAACGCAGTTTCGGACCCATGTTGATGCATAAACAAAGAGGGATCACAGATGCTCCCTCGGAATCCCTTGGACACGATATAAGAAGTGAACCGCTGATACCAAGCACGTGGGGCTTGTTTTAAACCGTATAAGGACTTACGAAGGCGGCACACAAACCCGGGTTTGGATGGGTCACGAAAACCCGGGGGTTGGTGCATATATAGTGTCTCAGCCAAGTCTCCATGTAAGAATGCATTCTTAACATCAAGCTGGTGGATCGGCCACTGACGTGACATAGCTATGCTCAGAACGGTTCTAATAGTGGTCGGTTTAACGACCGAGCTAAAAGTTTCATCACAATTAATACCAACCTGTTGAGTCTTACCATTCGCGACGAGGCGGGCTTTGTAGCGCTGTAGAGATCCATCGGACTGGAATTTGTGACAAAATAGCCACATACACCGAATAATAGACGCGTCAGCGGGACGAGGTACAAGCTCCAACGTCCCATTAGCAATTAATGCACGATACTCATCTAACATAGCGGCATTCCAATTAGAATCCCGAAGGGCGTCAAGGTGGGTTTTGGGAAGAGAAGAGACTGGTGGGTTGGAGGTAAGGTGAAGGTTCATGGGAATTTTAGGTTTAAAAATACCATGTGTAGCTCGAGTGACCATAGGATGAGTATGCAGAATGGGAGGAGGTAGTGGGGGTTGTGGTGAGGTGGGTAAGGTTGGGGTAGATGTGGGGTCCGTGGAGGCAGGGGAGTTTTCTGGGTGGAGGGTGGGGAAGGTGGGGATGCGGGTGGTGAAGTGGAGACAGGTGTCTCGGGTGGGTTCGCGGAGGCGGGTGGGGAGGGTGTTTCAGTCTGGGTCGATGTTCCGTTAGGGAACAAGATGGGTATGAGAGGAGACGGAGTCGGGTCGAGGACGGAGTAGTCGGGCGAGGGCGTAAAAGATTGACACGATATTAGACTTTATATTAGACTTTTTATTTGACACGATATGAGATTGACGGTGAAGTAGACTTAAAACATTAGGACCCGAATGGCCGAGTCTTTCGTGCCAAGGGATTGATTCAGACTTAATGACAAAAATGGACGGACTAGAACTAGACACTGACTTTATTGGAGTTGTTGATCCTGGTAACACGGGATAGAGATCGCCCCGACTACTGCTCCTCATAATCATAGTCCCAGTCTTGAGATCCTTCATAGAAAAACCGTTTGGGTCAAATTCAACAGAGACATTGTTGTCCGTAGTAAATTGACGGACAAATATAAGATTCTTTACAATTTGTAGTGTATATAAAACATTACGTAGGTGTAGGTTTCGGTTCGGTGTTGGGTCATGCCCGATTGGGGAATCGGAACGGAATTACCATTGCCAACATAGATAGAGCGAACCGAGCTTAAATTATACGGGGGTGAGAGTGTACCTGGGTCGGAGGTCAGGTGGGATGCGACCCATGTGTCCATGTACCACTGTGTGTCTTCTGGATTCTGCATAGAGACGGTGTGAAATGCAGAGCCTACCTGAGAGAATTCAAGATCTGAGTTCTCTGCCAAATATGCCTGACCCGAGTTTCGTGTTGCCGGTGCTCCGCATCCCTGACCACGCTGCGGGTAAACGTAAGGGTTCCAAGGGGCTGCCCACTCGGGCAGCGAAGGGTAGGGTGATGGCGGCGGAGTCCAGATCTGCGGTGGTGGTGGTCCCCAATAGTGGGCAGGAGCCGGGGTCGGTGAGGGCCGCCTTAGTGATGGCGATTGGAGTAATTGTTTCGGTTGTTGTTGTTCTGTCGCCCTCCACGACCACCACGGCGCTGGTTGTGTGGCCCTCCACGGCCAGATTTAGGTGCAGCACGACCTGTCTGCATTGATTGGGTTGTCGAATCAGCATATTCGGCCGGTTTTGTCGTCGGTGCGGCGAGAGCAGCAGCAGGTGAGGCATCGGCTCGGCTCAATTGACGTTGTTATTCAAGTTGTAGCATGCTCCTGGCAGTTTCGAAATTAGGGAGCGTTTGGTTGATATATGCTCCGACCGTATCGTAGGCCCCTGGCAATCCTCGAACGAGTTGGAGGACGAGACGCTGATCGTCAACGGAGCCTCCGACATCGTTGAGTTGGGTTGAAAGATCTTTGAGTTTCTGACAGTACTCATCAAGGGACGGCATGGACTCGAGTGTCAAGTTGACAAACTCGTGCTCGAGTGTGGCGGCTCGAGAGCCTTTATTATTGAGAAAATGGTCCTTGAGGCGAGTCCATGCCTCATATGTCGTTGATTCCGTCTCTAAGATCCGAGTCAGCAGTTCATCTGAGACGGTGCCATAGATCCACTGCAAAACATGACCATCGATTTTACACCATTCGGCGTATGTTGGGTCAGTTTTTGCAGGGGCTTTCGTCCCATCTATATGCTGCTGAGTCACGTCATACCCTTTGGCATGAAGGGTAAATAGCTTGACCCAATTGTGGTAGATAATTTTGGTACCGTCGAGGACGCGTACCTTGTGGTGAATGTTGGTTACGGTATACACCGGATGCATAGTAGTTTTGGATTTTGGATTGTCGTCTCCTGCCATGGGGAATCGTGGCTTGTGAGGGAGACGAGTTTGAATGTGGATGTGTTTTTGGCTAGAGGTTCGAAAATCGTCGTAGCTCTGATATCATTAAAGTGATCGTAATCCCCTAAGGAGGGTGATTGACGTTCTATTCATATATATAGTGAGTACAGAAGATTACAGAAGATTACAGGATCGTAGAGAGACCGATTACAGAATAATATATTACAAATGAGGCTACTGTATAAACTAACGAAGGCTACTAATATTCTAACAAAGGTAATAATCATTATTGAGATATTTACATCTAATAGTTTTTCCGCTCCAAGGTGTTGCTTGGTAGGTTTGTGCAAATATCGGGACACTAAACTGACTGAGTAGGCAATGTCGGGTCTAGTGTGTGTTAAATAATTTAAACCACCCACTAAAATTCAAAAATACGTTGGACTAGCCGCTTGTGTTCCCTCTTCATGTTGTAGCTTCTCATTAAAGTTCATTGGTTTTACTGCAACGTCACAGTTTAACATTCTGAACCTTTTTAATAAATCAGTGTGTAGACATCCACATTTTGACCGCCAGGTGTCTATAGTAGTTCCCGCCAAACACCCGATGATGATCGGACGTAAACGTGCTTTGATGGACTCGGATATGGGCTTGTAATCATGGACATTTGGTTTAGACTTATTACGGAGTACAAATCTTACAAAACCAACCTCAAATCTAGGTCCAGTGGGTCGTTTCGAGTCAAATAAGACTAATTTGGGTCGAAACCGTCACCAGGGGTAAAACCGTCTTTTAGCGACCGAGTCAAAACCCGGTCAAAGATATTTTTTCCGAGACCCGCGAGCCAACCGTGACACTACACGTCCGGTTTGGACTCAAACACTACAAAATATCAGCTTCAATAAACATTAAACAATTCCGTTAAAGGTAGAATTCGACCTCAAGTAGGAATTCTATCCAGAAACCGGAACAGTTCACAAACCGAGCTCAAATACTCGGTTTAGGCGTCCCAATTCAGCCGAGATTACCTTGCTTCCTTCCCAAGCAACGGACTTCTCGTTCCCTTCAACTTCTTACAATCCTATCCAAACCGGTATTTCTTGTCACACAAGCAAGACTACCTCGATTCCTATAAATAGGACCTCTTGTCCAACACAAGAGGACATGGTTTTTAGGACGGAAAAACACACGATTGACTCGATTTTTACAGCCGTAATACACACATCTAACATCCACGTTCGTTCATCAAAAACTCAGAATTAATCTCGAATTATTCATCAACCTCGACACACATTCATCGTTCATACAAGTACCAAAATACCGACGAATCCGACCCCAAGAAGCCGGCCGAAACCCGTCCCATCACACGTCCAAACCGACACTTAACTCATCCTGCATCATCTCGACGCTCCCAAGTTTAAACCACTTTCCGACGAGCCTTATTCCGAGAAAACAAAGCATGTAGGTTGAGGGTGTAAATCAAACCCGATTCTTCTCTTCTTCTGTCCCTTTCTCCACGTTTTTTTATCTTTTTTTGAGTCGTATCGTCGGTCGGTCTTTTTAATACGGGTCGTTCATCGCATATTTTTTATTTCTAATAATCGATACTACAAAAACTATTTTTTATAACGTTCTTAAAATACGATATCGATTCTCTAATCGAATATCGTATCTAACAAGAACAAAATTAATTAATTCTCGTTGATGCTAATAAAATCGTTACATCTTTTTAAACAAAATTCGACGATTTTATACGCGGAGAGAATTAACATCTTTTTCGTTCAAAATTCTTTTTTTTACTTTTCGTTCAAAACAAACTTTTTTTCAAAACTTTTTCTAAAATCATTCCGACTATTCGATATCGATTTCATAATCGAATATTGAATACGACGAATATCGAAAACATAAATCGAGTATAAATTAATCCATATTTATACGCGATTTATAAAAATTGACGGTTTTCGACAAATAATAAAAAGCGGACAGACCGCCACGCGAGTCGCGCGCCTGTCAGGCGACTCGCACGGTGGCCTGCTTAGCCGGGTCTCTTTTTTTTTCGTTTCCTCGCTTTTCTATTTTTTATTCTTTTTGAATCTTACATAAAAAGCGGCTTTCGCGACATATTTCGATGAATACCTTTTTTTCGACCTCGGCCAACACGTGCTAATCCATCACGTGTCATAAATCTTTTCAAAAATCATGCATATTATTTATTTACATCTTTATTCAATTTATTCATCGTTACTAACTCGTTTTCTAGTGTTTGTAGCAATTTATTTATTTCTTCGTTTTATTAGACTAAAACGAATTCACATGCTAAAATAACTTTGACGTTATTAGTTTAACATGCATTAAACGACTTAGCAACCCATTTATTTATTTTTCTCACATGTCTTAGGAAAATAATGTTTGCATATCATTCAACCGTCGAACTAACGCGTGTACATAAAAACGAACGATATCTTAGTAAAGGCCGCTAAGTGCGGGCGGGGTTGGGTGTTCTCAATGAACTTCCCAACACGTACCCTCACCCCTTACTCAGAACCGTGGTTTCCGGATGTCCGAATCCATTGGCAACGAGAGTCATTCAATACACGATATCCGATAATGTCGGTATCGGTATCAAATGCTAAGGGAGGAACTCGATAAACTCTGATATAGGAAATGGGCCATGTTTTAAATATGGCCCACTACGACATAAAGTGGGTTCGAATGGTTCCGAATAACCACAAAATTCGGTGGCGACTCCTACTTCGATTTAAAATTCAATTCGACCTATCTCATATGGAGATTCATTCGCCTCCCCAAACCCGCGCGTGGCCGCGTCGGGGTGGACCTATGTCATGTCCACAATTTGGCGACTCCGCTGGGGATTAACTGATGCGTCACTTACCATCGGCATCCTCAGGGTGAGACTCGAATAGAAATCGTTCGATTAGTAATGTACACGTTTTAGTTCAATGGTTCATGCATAACCCAAATCTTTCCCGGGCCGGTTACTTGTGACCGACGTCCCACTATACCACGGTGCATTCCTACATGGGTGCACTAAAGACGTCGATGGCGGAACTCGCATGGGTTTTACGGCAGGTTCTAAGACCAACTCGGCTTAGGAAGTCCGTCCTGATTTGCGAGAATGCTATCGTCGTTGGTATAGACCCTATTCGACCGACCGAGACTTAGACTAAGAGCATACACGGTGTCATTATGTTGTTTCCGTGACTACATGCTACTTGATCTTCTTTTGGTCTTTTTCAAAAACCGTCATTTTCAAAAACTTGCATCTTTTCAAACCCATCTATTTTTCAAAACCCGGAAAGCTACCAAATTTAGGACTTATGATTTTGACTCAAAATAGCCTATTTTTAGCCGGTATGCTGTCCAAACTTTCCAAAAAAAAAATTCAAAATCTCGGCCCAGTAACCTTTTTTTTCGATTTTTTCAAAAAAATCGGGCCTTCCAATCCGACTTTGCTCGGTTTTCAAATCCAAATTCCCTTTTCAAAACTTTCTTCTTCTTAGGACTTCCCGTATTTAGCAGTGTCGGGTCTTGTCATAAGTTGTTAGAATCTATAGCGTCGAAACTCCGTCGATCTTACATCACGAGTTTCTACCTCATCCCAAGTCCGCCTTATTTGTCAAGGCACGGTCCACCTACGTAGGACAAACTCCTACAAAGGGAAGCCCATTTACACAATCGAGTCCGAAGTCTGGGATTTCACACACGGATCTTTCTTCGAACGGGACTAGGCCCACTTTGCCAAAACCCAGGGAGAGTCCACCATCCACGAGTCACCCGTTTAGGAGTCGGTCTTCAGTCCCACTCGGGGGCTACCCTTTAGCGGGGCGATCAACCGCGTTTGCTTTAAGGATCAGGTCTTACACGTGTTGGCTCACGTACCCCACTTTCGAGTCACTTAGATGTCGCACCATTTGAGTCCTATCAAAGTCTTTAGTCTCACTCGGGGGCTGTCCTCCACCCAAGCAGTCAACCACGGCCACCATAAGGGGTACCCTACGTTCATCATACACTGACGTCCTTATGATGCCTTCTTCGAGTCGTACCTATGCTACAAATACTCGAGTCATCTAGGGTTAGGTCACCACGGTTGGTCCGAGCACGTGACGCGGTCAAACACGGTTGCCTCATTTTCGGACTCGCCCTCATACACCGTCTGAGTCTCATGGTCGAGTCCAAGCCAGGGTCGTTACCTCGTCTAGATCAACGTTCGAGTATCCCGGTCCAAGAGTCTTTGTCGACTCGTCACCCCGGGCCGTGTCTAGTTTGACTCCCTCACTTGCACTTGCGCAAAGCCGAGTTTAGGCACCCATCTTTCTCTCCAATCAAAGACCTTACCAAAAAAAAAAAACCAACCGAGCGTCCGAGTCCGGATTTGATTCGAGTCTAAGTCTGAGTTCGAGTCTAGGATACCCTACATCCTCATTTCCAAATCAAAGTCAGAATCAAAGTCAGTTGTATTCTGTCCTCTTTTCAAAAAAATTCAATAAAATCAGCTTTTCTATTTCTCATACATACTTTCCTTATGTGTTTCCGAGAACATGATGAACACCATCATACACTGTGAGCACACGCACGTGACTATTATAGGCACATCTATAATGACTGCAGGAAACCGAGTCCGTGTTTTCCTTTTACCTATTCCATGTCTGGTATAGAAAGCCACATAACTGCCCGTAGCAGGAGCATATCGAATCCTATGACAAATCTGGGTAGTCTTCTAGTTTGGGTTCAAGACGGGAGGCAAGCCCACTTCCCACAATAAACACCCATCCAATAAGACTAGCCAGTCCCTACCTTAGGTGTTAGTCTGACCGACAAAAAAAAAGTTGGACAAAAAAATCAAAAGTCCAGGGGAAAAAAGCAAAAGGCCAAAACAAAAAAGCCGGCCATGATCAAAAAAGAATTATCAACATCTCTCGACTAGACATGGTCAACTCAAATGAAGAATCCCATGACCGGGGCTAAGAGGTCAACCCAAAGAATTCAAAAACCCATGACCGTGAAACGGTCAATTCAAAAATTATCAATACTCATACCATCCAATAGGGGAGAGACAGTCAAGCTGGTCAGCTAACACCACATCTAGCCTTCCCACATTACAACCCTCAAGACCTTCTCGAGACCTAGGCTAGAGACAGCCCAGAATTTTAAGGATTCAACCTCCATAGGATACACCCTAACCTTTAGGGCCAGACATGGAAACCAGATCCCGCATTATCAACCTGCCCGATCGAAGTCCGAGTCATTTTTACTCGACTTCCCCCTTTCCTACCGCATTACAATACCTTACCCTCGAAGCCTTAGCTCCACAAAATCGAGCTCCAGATTTCGAAACATCAAAGCCACTTGCGACCTAGCTCCACATTTCCAAAAACATCTAAACCAGTTACCAGCCCCAAACACGGGAACTGAACTTGCAGCCGGCATAGAACATGCCCAAATAGTTCACACCACCTCTGGGGGCTACCTCGGGAATGCTCACAGTCACAGGATCAACATCCTAACTATTCTAGCCCTTTGATCAAGACATCATTGGGAATGCACCTAGCCTACACCATCGCTGTGGCTAGTTACACACAAAGCCCTAGTAAACTAGGCACCATTATATATCTTTCAATCCACTGAACTACGGCTTGGTTTGATTTCACTACACGTGAATACGTAGGCAGCCTTTCGACAAAGGCACAACCATTCACATTCACACAAATTCGAAAGAGCATCATCATTCCGGTCACGACGCTGTCATGTTCTCAACAGCTAGCTTTGTCATCCTGGGGGCTTCTCCCAGGCAGAAGTTCTCCATCCACTCACAAAATCCAGATAAATTCAAAGAATAAAGATCTAGCCTCCTTTCTATAGTGTGTCCTAGTACTCGGCTCAGTTGAAGACGAGAATTGGTCAGGGACTCGAAGCAATACCCACTTTGGGAATGTACCCCTAAATCAAAAGAATATTCAAAAGAACACCAGTCTACGGCATTGCTACCACAAAGCCCTGTCGTACGGAAACAGTCCCATTCCGAGGATTCGACCGTGTTGCCACTCCCCTAGGCTACGGAATAGCGAAACTTAAGTCTTGTCATATTAGGTGGCCCATCCCCTACCGAGTCACGGTCCAACCCTTAGAGAGTCCAGTCGTGTCTGTCAACTCGTCTTGTCACGTCCAGAGTCGAGTCGGTCGGTATATCTCTCTCTTCAAATTCTCATTTTAAAATTCGCAAAACTTAGCCATTTGAGAAAATCCCTTTCCTAGTCACCACGGGAATAGGAATTTTTATCACACTTCATCTAGGCATACAGGCCTAACCAGAGACTTTAGGAGTCCGTGTCAGAATCGGATTAGGAATCAAGTCATCCCAAGCATTCTAATTTCCAAAAAAAAATCATTTTCTTTCCAAAAAATCAATCAAAAATCATTTCTTCCCCCAGCATGAGTCAGTGTTTCGCCTAAATGTTACATGCAATTTGTTATGTATCAACAGACAGATACCCCAAGACTCCCCGAAGAATTCTCGAAGACTCCCCAGTGGAAGGATCATGCAACATTTCTATTAAGGAATCGGGATATATCTGTAAGCAGATACACCCAGAGCTTCCAAGGCAAGCTCCCACGCAATTCTAAGATGGGATGTGTCTGTAAACAGACACACCCAAGACTTTTTAGGAGAAGTCCCCGCGCTATTCCAAGATGGGATGTGTCTGTAAACAGACACACCCAAGACTTTTTAGAAGAAGTCCCCGCGCTATTCCAAGATGGGATGTGTCTGTAAACAGACACACCCAAGACTTTTTAGGAAAAGTCCCTGCGACATTATTGAGATCTACCCAGGTATGATTTCTATCTTATGACTGGCGAGCCCTTCACGCAAGTCTAATGGACTCTAAACGACCCGATCGGAAGTCTGCCAGGTCTTAATCCTCGGTTGGCCTGGTAGCTACTCTGACTTTCGCCTTGTCCAAGCCTCAGTCAGAGTGGGGGCTCTGTAGACACCCACATTTTGACCGCCAGGTGTCTATAGTAGTTCCCGCCAAACACCCGATGATGATCGGACGTAAACGTGCTTTGATGGACTCGGATATGGGCTCGTAATCATGGACATTTGGTTTAGACTTATTATGGAGTACAAATCTTACAAAACCAACCTCAAATCTAGGCCCAGTGGGTCGTTTCGAGTCAAATAAGACTAATTTGGGTCGAAACCGTCACCAGGGGTAAAACCGTCTTTTAGCGACCGAGTCAAAACCCGGTCAAAGATATTTTTTCCGAGACCCGCGAGCCAACCGTGACACTACACGTCCGGTTTGGACTCAAACACTACAAAATATCAGATTCAGTAAACATTAAACAATTCCGTTAAAGGTAGAATTCGACCTCAAGTAGGAATGCTATCTAGAAACCGGAACAGTTCACAAACCGAGCTCAAATACTCCGTTTAGGCGTCCCAATTCAGCCGAGATTCCCTTGCTTCCTTCCCAAGCAACAGACTTCTCGTTCCCTTCAACTTCTTACAATCCTATCCAAACCGGTATTTCTTGTCACACAAGCAAGACTACCTCGATTCCTATAAATAGGACCTCTTGTCCAACACAAGAGGACACGGTTTTTAGGACGGAAAAACACACGATTGACTCGATTTTTACAGCCATAATACACACATCTAACATCCACGTTCGTTCATCAAAAACTCAGAATTAATCTCGAATTATTCATCAACCTCGACACACATTCATCGTTCATACAAGTACCAAAATACCGACGAATCCGACCCCGAGAATCCGGCCGAAACCCGTCCCATCACACGTCCAAACCGACACCTTAACTCATCCCGCATCATCTCGACGCTCCCAAGTTTAAACCACTTTCCGACGAGCCTTATTCCGAGAAAACAAAGCATGTAGGTTGAGGGTGTAAATCAAACCCGATTCTTCTCTTCTTCTCTCCCTTTCTCCACGTTTTTTTTATCTTTTTTTGAGTCGTATCGTCGGTCGGTCTTTTTAATACGGGTCGTTCATCGCATATTTTTTATTTCTAATAATCGATACTACAAAAACTATTTTTTATAACGTTCTTAAAATACGATATCGATTCTCTAATCGAATATCGTATCTAACAAGAACAAAATTAATTAATTCTCGTTGATGCTAATAAAATCGTTACATCTTTTTAAACAAAATTCGACGATTTTATACGCGGAGAGAATTAACATCTTTTTCGTTCAAAATTCTTTTTTTTACTTTTCGTTCAAAACAAACTTTTTTTCAAAACTTTTTCTAAAATCATTCCGACTATTCGATATCGATTTCATAATCGAATATTGAATACGACGAATATCGAAAACATAAATCGAGTATAAATTAATCCATATTTATACGCGATTTATAAAAATTGATGGTTTTCGACAAATAATAAAAAGCGGACAGACCGCCACGCGAGTCGCGCGCCTGTCAGGCGACTCGCGCGGTGGCCTGCTTAGCCTGGTCTCTTTTTTTTTTCGTTTCCTCGCTTTTCTATTTTTTATTCTTTTCGAATCTTACATAAAAAGCGGCTTTCGCGACATATTTCGATGAATACCTTTTTTTCGACCTCGGTCAACACGTGCTAATCCATCACGTGTCATAAATCTTTTCAAAAATCATGCATATTATTTATTTACATCTTTATTCAATTTATTCATCGTTACTAACTCGTTTTCTCGTGTTTGTAGCAATTTATTTATTTCTTCGTTTTATTAGACTAAAACGAATTCACATGCTAAAATAACTTTGACGTTATTAGTTTAACATGCATTAAACGACTTAGCAACCCATTTATTTATTTTTCTGACATGTCTTAGGAAAATAATGTTTGTATATCATTCAACCGTCGAACTAACGCGTGTACGTAAAAACGAACGATATCTTAGTAAAGGCCGCTAAGTGCGGGCGGGGTTGGGTGTTCTCAATGAACTTCCCAACACGTACCCTCACCCCTTACTCAGAACCATGGTTTCCGGATGTCCGAATCCATTGGCAACGAGAGTCATTCAATACACGATATCCGATAATGTCGGTATCGGTATCAAATGCTAAGGGACGAACCCGATAAACTCTGATATCGGAAAAGGGCCATGTTTTAAATATGGCCCACTACGACATAGAGTGGGTTTGAATGGTTCCGAATAACCACAAAATTCGGTGGCGACTCCTACTTCGATTTAAAATTCAATTCGACCCATCTCATATGGAGATTCATTCGCCTTCCCAAACCCGCGCGTGGCCGCGTCGGGGTGGACCTATGTCATGTCCACACAGTGGAATACTTCCTTTGGCTTACAAAAATTTCATCTATATCTTGCTTTACTTTGAGACCCAAGAAATATTGTAATAACCCCAAATCCGTCATCTCGAAAGTCTTCATCATACTTGACTTAAATTCACCGACCAAAGCCTCGGAAGATCCCATATAAATCATATCATCTACGTAAAGACAAACTAATAAGAAATCATTTTTACCTTTACGTTTGGTGTAGAGAGTTGGTTTACTCTCACTTTTTGTAAATCCTTTTTCTCGAAAGAATAGATCAATTCTACTATACCAAGCACGTGGTGCTTGTTTCAACCCGTAAAGTGCTTTCTTTAATCTATAATTTTTTTTCCTCGAAACCATTCACGATAAAACCTTGCGGTTGCTCCACGTATACTTCTTCTTCTAAGTTGCCATTTAAGAATGTCGATTCATGTCAAGTTGATATACCGGTAAGTTTTGTTGGGCTACAAGAGCTAACATAACTCTCACTGTTTCAAATCGAGCAACTGGAGAAAAAGTTTCTTCAAAATCGATACCTTGTTGTTGGGAATATCCTTTTGCCACTAGACGAGCCTTATGCTTTTGAATAGTTCCATCAAAATTGTATTTTGTTCGGAATATCCATTTTAAACCTATCACATTCTTGCATTTCGGATGATCAACCAACTGCCATGTTCTGTTCTTTTCAATTGCATTCATTTCCGCTTTCATAGCCATTTTCCCCTCGGGTTTTTTTCAGCCTCTTCAAAGAAAGTTGGGTCACTGACCATGAGAGCAAAGTTACAGGATCTATCAATTTCTTCCAAGTACTTGAACTTTTTTATAGGTGAGTCATTATCACTGCTTGTGCTACTTTGTGTTCCCTGATCATTGCTTCTTGGTGTTGACGGAGGAGTATCTTCTGGTGAGGATAAGTTTGATGTTGTCTCCGTCTCTAAATTCTCATTATTCTCATTAACTTCAGTAATCGGAATATGAGGATTAGTCCCATCTTTGCTAGTATCCCACTAAGAACATGCTTCTCCATTGAACACAACATTTCTGCTAATAATTACTTTGCCACTCACAAGGTTATATAGACGATATGGTTTGGATTGTAGACAATAACCGATAAAGATGCATTTTTCAGATTTTGTATATAATTTATTTTGAACGGTTATTAATCAAAGCATAACATATACAACCAAATACTTTCAGGTGACTTACCCCCGATCTTTTATTTCTTCATGCTTCAAAAGGTGTTCGGTCTAACACTGCCCTTGTTGGAGATATATTTAGAAGATATACGGATGTTGCCACTGCTTCCCCCAAAAACTTGTTTGGAAGACCTTTTGACTTTAACATACTTCTAGCCATTTCTACCATTGTTCGATTTTTTCGTTCTGCAATCCCATTCTGCTCTGGTGTATAAGGGGCAGTAAGGTCTCTACGAATGCCATGTTGATCACAAAAGTTATTAAACTCTCCTGACACAAATTCTCCTCTTCTATCGGTTCGGAGAGCAATTATGTAATTTCCACTTTGATTTTCTACCAAGGCTTTGAATTTTGTGAAATTCTCAAATGCTTCATCTTTGATTTCAAGAAATAAACCCAACTTATTCGGGTATAATCATCAGTAAATAATAAAAAATACTGACTTCCGCCTAATGACTCATTTTTCATAGGCCCACACAAATCGGCATGAACGAGTTCTAAAGACTTAGTAGCCCTTCATGTTTTCGCATTCGGAAAAGACGCTCTACTTTGTTTACCATACACACAACCTTCACAGAATTTCAAGTCATCTATTTTTGGTAGGCCAACAACCATCTCCTTCCGACTCAAGAATTTCAAACTACGCTCATTTAGATGACAATATCGTAAATGCCACAACTCTGATTCATTTTTCTTTTTAGCAATTGTTGTGTGCCAAATTTGGACCATTTTTCCTCTCATTTAGACCTGTTTTTCCTCCGTTTTGCGAGATTAAAGTGCGATTATCGTCATATTTTGAGTAATTCTCGCATTAGTGTCTCTCTTTTGCAT
The DNA here is from genome assembly GCA_958450325.1 of Agrostemma githago. NCBI lineage: Eukaryota > Viridiplantae > Streptophyta > Magnoliopsida > Caryophyllales > Caryophyllaceae > Agrostemma > Agrostemma githago. Next base: position 8,662,186 of record OY288243.1, on the reverse strand, counting down.
TTTACGTGTTTTTGGTAGTTTTCTGTCTATTTTGATAGGATTTTCGACCAAAAACGTGTCTGAGCTTCTACGAGCATGAGAGAGATACGGTCCAAAGAGCAAAGCACACAACTAAAAGTTCAAGTAATCCAATTGATCGACAAAGAAAGAGACCGGAAAAGAGGCAGAGTATCACCGGGTGAAATTTCACCCGATGAGTCATCACTGGGCGAAATTTCGCCCGACGATATTTTCCACCTCCCAAAGATTTTCGTGGACACTCACCACCGGGCGAAATTTCGCCCGATGGAGAAAAGCGTCAAAAATCGCGAAATGGAAAGAAAATCTCACCGGGTAAAATTTCACCCGGTGGTGTCAACTCGTCAACCGCAAGGTGAAGGTTTGCTCCATGAAGATGCAAAGGGTGAAGGTCTAGCTTAAATGAGAGGAATTGGATTATGGGCTTAAGATTGTGTGACCCATTAAGACTAGTATATATATATTTAACCTAGGGTTATTTTGTGCCTTGGGTATGTCTTAATTTGTGCCTCCTCAGGTTAGAGTAGTAGTAGTTCACATAGTAAAAATTTCATAGATTTAGTAAAACCTCTTGGTATTAGATTAATTCTACTCTATAATTTGTAATCAAGTTTCCAACATTAGTTAAAGACTTGGGTTTTTTTGAAGATTCAAGGGTTTTGAAAGGGTTTAGTGACAAAATCTTTGTACTATTTCTTGAAGCTTCATATTTATATTAATCTTCATCTTCTTCCTTTAGTTTCTCCATTGTTGGTAGTTCCTTTCCTCTCCCTTTCTCCATTAATAAGTTTTATTTTTAGTTTCTTGTTAATCCATTGTTAGTCTTGTCATTTTCATGTTAGTATAAATTTTCATTGTTTGTTTGTTTGTTTATCTCTCTCCTTAGTTTGTTTCTCCATAGTTTGTGTGTTTGCTTATTTTCCTCCTTAGTGCTGTTTTGTTAGTGTAGTTTTCTTTATTGTGTTAGATTAGTTATTTCTTCTCTAGTTCAAGCATGTTTAGTTTTTCTTCTAGTCCCCTTAGTGTTAGTTTTATTATGGGTAGTGAGTAGATTTTAGTTGGGGGGCTAGGGGAGGAGGAATTCTGGGAAAAGGTTTTATCTTGTGAGATTAATGCATTTTTGGGTGATATTGTCTTGATGGTATTGTTATGTTTTGTTTGACTTAGCTTGATCACCTAGGTTGACTTGGCTCACTCGGACCAATATGGGGAAACTCGGGGTTTGGGTAATTCCGTCTAGAGACCTTAGTTTATTCGTCGCGAAAGCGGGCTTAGACTTGGCCAGTAGGGAAACCGAAAGGTGGAACCTTCCTTATACACCTTGTGATAATTCTTGCAATGCTATACTTTTATCTTGTTTTCCGACTCCCCGACTCTCCTTAACGCCTTTCCCATTATTGTTTCTAGCTTTAGTATTATTGTTTCTCGCCTTAGTTCCGTAGCTCGTTTAGTTAGTCTAGTTCAACTCTTCTCGTCCCAAAACCCCCCATCTCAATCCCAATCGCAATTAAACCTCAGACCTGACCAATACCACTTAACCGCCTCCTTGTGGTTCGACCTCGACTTGTCGCTACTACATAGTAGTGAGTTGGGACTTAAAAATATTGTTTGGGCCCGTCGATCGATATGTCCGAGGCCTTAGCTACTTACTTTGCCCAGATTGCGAAAGGCAGCCGCAAGAAAATTTCTTGTGGCGGGGTTGTAACAATGCTAGCTAAAGCCTTGGGCATCGATTTTAGCGATTTATCACCAGTTGACGGGACGGGAATTTATATAGATGAGATTTATTGTCCTTTCCTTGTTTGGCCCCAGAAAGGGGATTATGACAGTTTGTTCTTGTATAAGATTACTGAGCTGAGAGCCATTGTTATGCCTAACCCCGAATGGGTTAGGCTCGATATTGAAGAGAACTTCGGCATGCCGAAGAGGTTCGGGGAATACATTCGGGGTCACACCTGTGGTAAGTTTCAACAGACTCAATACCCCGAGGGACCTTTAGATTATGGCGACGATGATATAGAGGTCGTAGACGTGTCGGAGGAGGAACCGGAGGTTGAAACCTCCCGGGATGAGGGTCATAGAACTTGCTTTACCGTCATCATCACACGGACCCTCTTCCTTCCATCAGACCGATCCCCAAACCTCGCAGTTTTTCACCCCCAACTTCTCAGACTTTGAACCACACAGACACTCCACGTTCACCCAGTCTACCCCAGGTTTTCAGGAGGACGTTAACATGAGTCCTCCACGACACTCCTCGTTCTTTGGATCGGAGGACTTTTATAACCAGTGGGGGGAAGTCTATGACCGAACACGTCAGATTCGGGAGAACTCGACCACCTCACTGAACTTGGCTCAGAACGCTTATATTGTCGTTCGGGATGCGCGAGATACTGCGCATAGCTCATACACGTACTCTAGGGAAGGTTTTGAGTACGCCCGGAACATTTTTAAGATGGCTAGGGACACTGCTAGGGATGCCCAAGCAGCGAGGATGGCAGCTGAGGAGAACCAAAGGATGTTGCAGCAGCAACAGAGCTACTTTGATCGATTTTTCGGTATGCCTCCGCCAGGGTCTTACTACCCACCACCTCGCCCCCCAGGTCCTATGTGAGTGGTCGAGTGTCGTCAGTGTTAGTGTGGGGGTGTTAGATGTCAGTTGTCAGTCGTCAGTAGTCTGTTCTCTTGTCTCAGTAATCTCTGTCAGTCCTTGCAGCGCCAATTTTTGGCATTTGATAATTATGGTTGTTGGTTGATTGGTAATTGTTTACTCTGTTGGTTTGGTGAGTTGTAAGCCCCTTCGTGACCCTACTTGGGTCGTTACACACGTTAGGTTTTACTGCAGGTGCCTTAGAGAAGAAGGACCTGATTGTTGCTCCCGGTCTTCGGTGAATTGATCGCACCAAGGCCATTTGAAAAATCCAAATTTCTCTTTTTCTTTTAATTTTCCCGATTTGTGCGGAATCCGGGCGGGATGACGTGATTACACCTACGTCCCTTTCTCCCCTTATCGATTTTTCCTTTTTCTTTTCATTTTCCTTTTATTTCCACTTCTTTTTTTTTCTTTTTCATTTTCACTTCTTTTCTTTTTGTTTTCTTCATTTTCAAAAAAAAATACAAAAAACATTCGAAAAAAAAAATCCAAAAACATTTTGAAAAATAAAAAAAATCCAAAAACATTCAAAAAATCATAAAAATTCAAAAAGATTTTCCGTTCTTTTCTCTTTTTCTTCTTTTTCGATTCTTCCTCTACGTGTGCATTGGGGACAATGCACGGTTTTAGTGTGGGGGAGGGATCATACTATCCTCTTTCTTCCTTTTCTTTTTCATTTTTCCTTTTAAAACCCAAAAAAAAAAAACCAAAAAAAAATCCTTTTTCTCTTCGTTTTAGTTTTCGTTTCTTTTGTTTTTGTTTTTGTGTCACTTGTATTGTCTTGCATTCTCTTTCTTGTAGGTACACCGCCAACCATTCAGCATGGATACGTATGGTAGAGGAAATGAAATGAAGACCGCGCGGTAATACTTTCTACCTTCATTTTATCCCTTTCTCTTATGCATAGGAGTTTGGGCATATATGCTACTTGAAGGTTCACTTGGTGAACATTTTGGAATTGGTGTTGTGGATTGTGTTGACTTGATGAAGTTCAGAGTGCTTGGCCATACTTGTTTACTCCCTCCGATTACCTATTTTCTTCCCTCTTTCCTTATTGAGCTGAGTTTGATTTTCTTCCCACTTTCCATTTAAGGAAAGTTTTACCCTCTTCATTAATTAATATAACATTCCTTTCTCCTACTTTTCCACCGCACTTTTTCTCATTTAATTAATATAATATTCCTCTCTCCTACTTTTTCATTCTACTTTTTCTCATTTAATTAATATAATATTTCTCTCTCTTACTTTTTCATTTCACATTCCATTATTCTACTAATATAATTACTCCCTCCTTATTTTCTTCCCCAAAAAGAAAGGGGAAGAAAATAGGTAATCAGAGGGAGTATTTGTTTTGTTTCCTTGTGTCTTTGTCGTTTCGGTGTTCATTTTATTCTTGTATATAGTTTGTCTAGGTAAACTTTTCGAAAACCCGATTTTGAGTTTAGGCCGAGTGTTTATTACTCCCTTGTTAGTAACTCTTTTTTATTTTTGGACATATTTCTAGTAGAATGACCCTGAACCAATTTTTGCATTGAATTTTTACCATAAGTCCATCTTTTCTACTACGAGTCTACACCGGGATTTGCATTTGACCACCTTGACAACCCATGGAGTGATAAGGCCTTGGTTACCGTTCCCCGTTCTTTTAGGTGACCTTACTTGAGAAGCCATTTTTAGTCCAAAATTTTCATCCTTTTATGGGTTCGGAGGGGGTGCACACCCGACTAGCCTATTTTTCTACCATTCGCCCATTTCCACAAATAAGTTTGCAAGAATATGCTTTACCTTGATCTCAAACGAACTATCTGGCCAAAAATGAGCTATTCAAAGAAAAAAAAAAGGGAAAAATGAAGAAGAAGGGCATTATGAAAAAAAAAAAAAAAAAAACCTCGATCGAAATAATGGGGAAAGAAAATCAAAATCTCAAAAATCGTTCCCAAACCCAAATAATCCCTTGGTTGACTTATTGTCGTGAAATGCCTACTAGAGGACCGAGTCCCGAGGAAGGAAAATAGCGGTAATTTGGCAATCCTTACCATTTTGCAAACACTTATCCATCTTTTTGGTCTAATTGGCTTTCTCGAGTTAGGAACGATCCTCTAGGCTTAGCTTAGGAGACGGCATAACACTTACCTACAGTGCTTACTAACTCCATGCTTCTCACTTATCCACTCCATTTATCGTCCCGTTGTAGGCATCTCTAGTGGAACTAGAAGGACCTTGGTAAATTTTCAATGTTTTTATTGTTTGATTGTCATCCTATTAGGATCTTGTCCATGTCAATTTGTGTTACTAACTTGGTAGTGTTCTCGCTTGTCTTACGCTCAAATCGGTGCTTTCTTCGCCGTTTCGATGAGGGATTCGGTGATCTATTTTCTCTTTGGTTGCGGCTATCTTTCTATGTGTCTTCTTTGTTTTATGTGTTTGTGTGTGTTAGTCGCAACCCCAATTTTGAGCAAGACCCAACTTGCCTTGCATGGAGGTACTCTACCTCATGAGTATTTCGATGTGAGTTGAAGGGACGGAGCGGGCCCGTTAATTGCCTCGTATCGGCTTAGCATAGTCTAGCTTAGTAGTAGTAACTGAAACACCCCACATTGATTGAAGATGTCCTATTTATGAGCTTTGCTTAAAGGGATTTGAAGTACTACTCATATCAACAAAGTGCACTTTCTTTTCTGATTTGCCCATGATAAGAACTCTGCAGTTAAGCGTGCTTGACTGGGAGCAATCTTAGGATGGGTGACCTCCTGGGAAGGTTTCCAGGATGCACATGAGTGAGGACAAAATGCGCTGGAAAGGACTCGTGTTGGTCTGTGGGACCAGTACAAAGCCTGGCGAGCTACCGCGGTTAACATTTCCGGCCCTAGGATTGGGTCGGGGTGTTACAAATGGTATCAGAGCAACCCTGCGACCGTGCATTTGGCACCTAGCGGGGGTGGATTATGGGTCAACGGTTATGCTGCCAGGCGCAACGAGGACGTTGCGTTCTTCAAGTGGCAGTGATTGAAACACCTCACATTGATTGAAGATGTCCTATTTATGAGCTTTGCTTAAAGAGATTGGGTCGGGGTGTTACAGTAACTAATTTCTTTTTGGGTCTTTGCTCGAGGACGAGCAACGGTTTAGTGTGGAGGAATTGTTGTGTGCCAAATTTTGACCGTTTATCCTCTCATTTAGACCTGTTTTTCCTCCGTTTTGCGAGATTAAAGTGCGATTATCGCCATATTTTGAGTAATTCTCGCATTAGTGTCTCTCTTTTGCATTTTACGTGTTTTTGGTAGTTTTCAGTCTATTTTGATAGGATTTTCGACCAAAAACGTGTCTGAGCTTCTACGAGCATGAGAGAGATACGGTCCAAAGAGCAAAGCACACAACTGAAAGTTCAAGTAATCTAATTGATCGACAAAGAAAGAGACCGGAAAAGAGGCAGAGTATCACCGGGTGAAATTTCACCCGATGAGTCATCACCGGGCAAAATTTCACCCGACGATATTTTCCACCTCCTGAAGATTTTCGTGGACACTCACCACCAGGCGAAACGACCGGGCGAAATTTCGCCCACCGGGTGAAATTTTGCCCGATGGAGAAAAGCGTCAAAAATCGCGAAATGAGAAAAAAATCTCACCGGGTGAAATTTCACCCAGTAGTGTCAGCTCGTCAACCGCAAGGTGAAGTTATGCCCCATGAAGATGCAAAGGGTGAAGGCCTAGCTTAAATGAGAGGAATTGGATTATGGGCTTAAGATTGTGTGACCCATTAAGACTAGTATAGATATTTAACCTAAGGTTTTGTGCCTTGGGTATGTCTTAATTTGTGCCTCCTTAGGTTAGAGTAGTAGTAGTTCACATAGTAAAAATTCCATATATTTAGTAAAACTCTCTTGGTATTAGATTAATTCTACTCTATAATTTGTAATCAAGTTTCCATCTTAAGTTAAAGACTTGGGTTTTTTTTAAGATTCAAAGGTTTTGCAAGGGTTTAGTGACAAAATCTTTGTACTATTTCTTGAAGCTTCATATTTATATTAATTTTCATCTTCTTCCTTTAGTTTCTCCATTGTTGGTAGTTCCTTTCCTCTCCCTTTCTCCATTAATTAGTTTTATTTTTAGTTTCTTGTTAATCCATTGTTAGTCTTGTCATTTTCATGTTAGTATAGTTTTTCATTGTTTGTTTGTTTGTTTATCTCTCTCCTTAGTTTGTTTCTCCATAGTTTGTGTGTTTGCTTATTTTCCTCCTTAGTGATGTTTTGTTAGTGTAGTTTTCTTTATTGTGTTAGATTAGTTATTTCTTCTCTAGTTCAAGCATGTTTAGTTTTTCTTCTAGTCCCCTTAGTGTTAGTTTTATTATGGGTAGTGAGTAGATTTTAGTTAGGGGCTAGGGGAGGAGGAATTCTGGGAAAAGGTTTTATCTTGTAAGATTATTGCATTTTTGGGTGATATTGTCTTGATGGTATTGTTGTGTTTTGTTTGACTTAGCTTGATCACCTAGGTTGACTTGGCTCACTCGGACCAATATGGGGAAACTCGGGGTTTGGGTAATTCCGTCTAGAGACCTTAGTTTATTCGTCGCGAAAGGTGGAACCTTCCTTATACACCTTGTGATAATTCTTGCAATGCTATACTTTTATCTTGTTTTCCGACTCCCCGACTCTCCTTAACGCCTTTCCCATTATTGTTTCTAGCTTTAGTATTATTGTTTCTCGCCTTAGTACCGTAGCTCGTTTAGTTAGTCTAGTTCAACTCTTCTCGTCCCAAAACCCCCAATCTCAATCCCAATCGCAATTAAACCTCAGACCTGACCAATACCACTTAACCGCCTCCTTGTGGTTCGACCTCGACTTGCCGCTACTACATAGTAGTGAGTTGGGACTTAAAAATATTGTTTGCATGCGTGTCAGCGACAGCGCGCATCAGCAATCAGTGCTTTACTCACAATATTTGAAACATCCCGCGGAAACATCTTATTTTGAGTCATATGAACATTTGCTATACTATGACCCGGCTTCTTGTTGATTACATCACACTTGTCATCATCAAACACAATCTTATAACCACTAGTCATTAATTGACCAATACTCAACAAATTATGTGCAAGATCAGGAACAAATTGCACATTATGAACAAGTCTGACATCACCTTGTATGGTTTTGATGGCGATAATCCCTTTACTTTCCACTTGCATTTTCTTGTTGTCCCCAAGACGAAAATTTCCTTTCTTTGTTTCGTCGATTTCTTTGAACAATGATTTTCTCCCTAACATTTGATTTGAACATCCGTTGTCCAAGAACCATACGTCGTTATTTTCTATGGGATCCCGAATTTTTGAGTGAGCCATAAACAACATGCTTTCATCTTCCGTATGATCAGAAAAATTTGCCTGAGATTGCTCATTCTTTTGTTTAATCCAACAGTCAATTTCCTTGTGCCCATATTTAGTGCAATAGTGGCATTGAATTTGACTTTTTTGTGCATAAGAATCATTAGCAAGACCTCTGCCTCTACCACCAAAGTGTCCCCTGCCTCTACCATTACCGTCGCGACCTCGACCGTGTCCACCGCGACCGCCACGGAAACTGCCTCTGCGTCGGCACTGGTTTCCGTAATTTTCCGTCTTCCCTCCCGGATTAGAAGACTCTCCTTGTGCTTTAAAAGCTTTCTTCTCTGCTTTAGCACAATGTTTTTTCATCTGACTTTCATGGGCTAGCAATGAACCCATTCATCAAAGGTGTATGTAGATAAATCCTTTGATTCTTCAATTGCAGGGACAACATGGTTTCAATCGTCACTCAAACTCCTTAGAACTTTACTCACAATAACTTCATTACTTATTGTCTCACCATACGATCTCATTTGACCAACAATATCAGTAACTCTTGACAAATAAGTTTGAACGGACTCCTTGTCACCCATAGATAATTCTGCAAAATCTCGACGAAGTGTTTGCAACCGTGCCTTAAGTACTCGTTGATCACCCAAATATTCTTGTTTAGGGTTTGGACTCCTTGTCACCCAATTAAGATAAGAATATATGAGAAGATAATAATACTAAACTTTATTGATATTTTTGTGTACATGATTTGTTCAAGTACAATTGACTTATTTATAGTAATCCATACAATACAATATTATGAAAAGTAATAATGTTTCATTCCAAAAGTCGTGATGCTTCATTTAACTTTGAATCATTCTTTCAACAAAGTGTACTGATAGAGTAATACAGTCTAGGGTATGCGTTTTTCCATTGACTATAAGGCTAGCATATTCGGGAGAGATGCATTGGTTGTTGAACTGGGCATATTGTTGTTTAGGAATGTGTAGGCTAACCTAAAACAGATATCGCATCGTGTAACTCGCCGTCGGGTTGAACTGGATTACAGTAGGTGTCATGAGAGGTGTACAATACTTAAGCTAGGACCTCGCTGCATGCAGTCCAATTATGGTCGAGTTGCCTAGTTAGAGACCGAAGTCTGATTTGTTTTGACTGAGTTCTTGAACCTAATTTGGTATGATCCTATTGAAAGTCTATTCCATAGCATTAATTGATTTGCATAACGTCATTTTGAATTTTATAATTATTGATTGGTTTTGATTTGCAGGTTATCAGTCGCTTTAATTTTTGCTAAAAACTTGTGCTACTCCACTATATTGTTTTAATTGTTTTTCATTTTATCTATTTTGATATAGTAACACTATTATTTTTCATATGATGTAATATGGCTGGAAGAACGTTCAAGTTACTCCTCACTGATGTGGCTGTTATGTTTATAACAAGATAGGTATTTGCTGCTAGGTTTTGGGTGTGATGTTGCGAGTAGCATGGACACTACTCTACCTTATTTATGTTTACTGAAGGATTGTATAAACTCTTTTAAGGAATTTTTTTTTAGTCCTTTTCTAAAAAGTGACATTTGTATTGACTGACCGTTCTTTTTGTAAAATATAGAATATCAGTGTGTTTTAGTCTCACATCTACAACGTTTCCGCCACTGTATTGCATTAGAATTTATAGGGGATTACAACCTCGACATTGATCTATATTAACGTGAGTCATACGGAGTAATAAAAATTTAAGTTTTTTTATTTGTGAAATGTAAGCAATTATATACTCCCTCTATATTCTTGAATTAGCCACATAAGGATTGGATACGGAGTTTAAGAAAAAAGTGAAAAAGTAAGAGGATAGTGTTGATATGATGAATGTGATGAGAGATAAATAGAGATGAAATTATTTTCTTAAAAGAAAATGGGGCTAATTCAAAAAAAATCCATAAAAAGAATATGGGGCTAATTCAAAAAGATGGAAGGAGTATTTTTTTTGTGAAATAATAATTGAATATAAAGTATAAACATTAGTATTGATTATTTATTATTTTATAATTATGGTCTTTTTTTTTGCGAGATGACACGTGGCACTTGACAAAGTTAATGGTTTCTGCTTTGATATAATATATGAATATGATACAAAATATATGTCAATCAAATTTGTCAATTGCAAATGAAAAATGAAAGATATTGATGATGTAAAAACACGTCTCGGCAAATGTTAAAAATCAAATGGGACAATTGGATATCAATGGAGGAAGTACGATTTGAAAAGTATATGATTTTTTTTCTGATTTTGATTTGAATTTAGCATTTTACAATTTATGGAAAATAAATATATGAAATTTTATTGAAATTATTTCTAAAAATGAATATTGTTTGTCCTCAAATCGATGTTGACGGTTTACGAATTATCGATTTTTTTTAATTTCAAAAATCAAGTTTTACGGCAGTTTTTGAGCTCGTCTTTGATGCGATTTATGGGCTCATTTATCGCTCAACTTTAGGCTCAATTTTCAAGATAATCTTAGCCAATCTGGTGCCCATGTTGGTCTTATGTCCCACCCCTCGTACTCACCCCTAGTCGCATTACAATATAGAGGTTGATTTGAACTTGAGACCTATGTCCAGGATACCTAGTCTTAACCAGACATTTTCGGTAGTTTTGAGGTAAACATTGTGCATCCATATCTCCCACTTTTAATTCTTATTTTCTTTTAATGAATATTCATACAAAAACCCACAAAGAGTCCTAACCGGGGGGCTTTGTCGCGGGTAGGAATATATTAGAGAATGTTTTGATTTGCCAGGACCTGGTGCGAATGTATAATCGGAGGGGTTTGTCGCCAAGATGCCTGTTTAAGATTGACATCCATAAAGCGTATGACAGCGTGGAGTGGGGTTTTCTTAATCAGATGCTTGCGGCGATGAAGTTCCCAACACATTTTCGTGATATGATTATGGAGTGTGTTCGGGCTGTGTCCTTTTCCTTGAGTATTAATGGGGACAACTTTGGGTTTATTCAGGGTAAGAGGGGGTTGACCGGTTGAGGCAGGGGGATACGATTTCTCCTCTATTGTTAACATTATGCATGGAATACTTTTCCAGAATTTTACGGTATGCAACAGAGGAGTACGGGTTCAAATTTCATCCCAAATGTGGGCCGCTGAAGCTCTGTCATCTTCTCTTCGCGGATGATTTGTTGTTGTTCTGTAAAGGGGATTTACCCTCTATTCAGCTACTTTGGCGTGCCTTTGCCACCTTTAGTAGGGGCTTTGGCCTAAATATTAGTGTTGGGAAATTGCATGCTTATTTTACAGGAATTCAGAATGACATGAAGGAGGCGATGTTGCAGTTCTCTGGGTGTATTGAGGGGTCCAGATTAGGAAGAATGATTGTGCTATTTTGCTTTCTCGTATGACTGCTAGAATATTGAGGCTGGGTGCCAGGAAGATATCCTATGCGGGTAGGCTGACTCTAGTCCAGGCGGTGCTTTCTCAGTTGCATAATTATTGGGCTATGGTGTTTGTTCTGCCTAAGGAGATTATAGCTAAAGTCGATGCCATTTGTAGGAATTTTATGTGGGATGGTGGTGTGGAAAGCTCACATAGGGCGTTGATTGCGTGGGATAAGGTGTGTTGCCCCAAGACTGAAGGGGGAGTAGGTTTGAGGAATCTGATGGTTTGAATGAGGCAACTGTGGCGAAATTAGCGGCATGGGTGTTTGAACAGCCAAATCGTCTGTGGGTCAAGTAGGTTGGTAGTGTGTACCTAAAGGGCATGGACTGGAAGGACTATGTCCCTACGGGTGATGTTTCGTGGTCGTGGAGAAGAATTTGTAAGGCTAAGGATCATATTAAGGACTCTTATGTTAATGGTATTTGGGTTGGGAATGGGAGTGGGTATTCTGTGTTAGGGACTGTCAGCTAGGTATGAGATTGGGAGGGATAAGAAAGAGAAGGTGAGATGGTGGAGACTTGTATGGAGTTCTTGGAGTATTCCCCGTCAGAGATTTATTTTGTGGTTGGTTCACAAGAATGCCTTTGATACGAGGGTGAAATTTCATTGCATGGGGATACTGGACAATGAATTGTGTTGTCTGTGTAAGCAACATCGTGAAACTAAGGAATATTTGTTCTTTGATTGTGCATATAGTGCGCGGGTAATTCGGGAGGTCCAGGGATGGTTGCCTTTGAGGCTGCAACAGGGACCCGATGGGGAGGTCAGGGTACAAGGTTCGAAATTACAGTCACGTTGTTCGAACTGTAGCTAATGTTTGCTTTTATCATGTTTGGAGGCAACGTAATATGGGTAGATTAGAGGGGGTCCTGAAACGGCCCCAAGTGGTGAGTATGTTGATTAAGATAGAGATTTTGAGTGGAATCTGGTCCTTGATACGTTATCCGATTTCGGCTCGAGATGCTACGTGGCTTGGCAACAGACATTGTTGTAGTTGCATTGTCTCTTTGTAATTTTGTGATTTTTTTGATATAATATACTTGCATTACATAAATAAATAAAAATAAAAATAAAAACACAGAGTGCAAAATACTCCCGTCCTTTTACTCCTTTCACGAAAGACGATATAATCGGAAAATACCCGTCATTTTAATCCTTCACGAAAGACAATTTAATCATGAAACTTTCGTTGCCACTGACATTGAAACGAGGACTACATGACAATATAATCCTTCACGAAAGATTATAATCACGAAAGACAATATCATCAAAATCTTCAGAGTTAACTTAACATTGAAACGAGGACTACATGAAACAAATTAAATGTTGTCGACATTTCCAACGTACTCCCACAATGTCATATCAATCAACCAACTCAGGCTGCTGTAAGGCCAACAAAATATGGGGTACAGTGACAACTGACAAGTAGGAGTGACTGTAGGAGCGACTAGACGATCAATCAGCCTGTGGAGGATGACATTTTCTGGACAGCAGTTGCTGCAGCTCTGTACCATGCAGCAGCAGCCATAGCACCTGGATCTGGAACGGAAGCTAGAATATCACTGGAGACATAAGTTGAACGACCCGCCTACAATATTACAAAATTTACACCTTTCAGCTGGAATGAACACATTTACCAAAACATCCATATCATCTATCTAGAATGGAACCCATCCCAGTAATATGAATTTGCATCTCTTATTAAATACTTGTACCTCTATTTACGCTGGACAGTAACTACATCACTTCCGATATCCCTATCCCCTTTGTATTGTACGGGCAAATCTAACATCAATTTAACCATGTGTGGCTAATGACAGAGACATGATCTCATGCCCCCTCCAGACACATTTTGCCACCAACGAGGCCTTTCCCAAGTGATTGAGGGTAGAGACAGATCCTATGGAGTATGGACAATAGTTCGCAGTTTTGGATCCCCACCCCCTTTGTAATTATGATAGGCGGTAGTGCTTCCTCGTACAAGAAAAGAGAATTACGGAGTGACATTTTCCATCAAAAAAACAACATTCCATTCCTTGCACTAGAAACAAACTAGGTCTACAATAAGTACAAATCAAATAATGAAAGCAAAAAAAGAAACTACAACATCAAAACAAAAATAACACAACATAAAGAAAACTAGCTTTGATAAATTACAACAACTCGGCCTAGTTTTCTCAATTAATTGAGCCCATGCTCCATCAGAAGCACAATTCATGTCACCAGAGAAACAGACCCATTCGTTCAAAATTTGCAGATTGCATGTAAATTTGAGAGTCTAAACCAACTGGACACCCTCATCGATCCACTCATGATAAACTCATAGTCTCATATCACACTCGTTTTCTAGAATAGTTGCCATCCATCTTAAATACACCAATTCTTTACATCTTCCAAAAGTGGTTTGTTTATTCATCCACTCAGGAGTCAGGGCCATAGCTAATCCTAGAAGAGATCCTTCCACCATACTTTGTAGTCCTATGTGCACTGAGATTTGAGGAGTTAATAATTTAATTTTCATTCATCGCATGAATGTCATCACACTAATAATCAAACCAACATCCTCTCTTTATTATTAAGAGAATAACTTCACAAAGTTTTCCGCCTAAATTACATCACTTATTTTGGGCCTCATTCAACATTCGTCATGGATGTTATTTTACCCATCTCCTTTGCATTACCAAATTGGGCCTAATTTTATTGGAAACAATGAAGTTTAAATTATCAATGGAATTTAATATTTTTTTTCTTTGCTTTTTAATCTTTTGAACATCACCAGTTTTAGGTTTTATAATGAAATTCATACTCGAGATAAATATTAATTATCTTAATTGATATCTTTATCATACTATGTTATCTAGAAAGCCATGTATATACACGGGTTCTACACTAGTCGTTACTTCAATCATCTTAGCATCCATTGTTCTCAGCTAGACGCTAGAGTATTTTTGATAACTAATCAATGCCGGAAAGCGGCCAAGGAGTAAGGAGATTAACAACTCTCCCCTTCACACAAGCTAGTAAGCTACAACCTCCCAGCTAAAGTCACTCAACTCCACTTTGCATCTGACGGCTAACCGAAAACAAAAACCGCAAAGCATTTATAATTAGCATCACAAGGGGAACTAGAACAATCACTTCCTCGTAACTGCAATTCTACAAAGACGCCTTACCATAAAGTGGCCCCCACCAAACCGAACCCATACTGATTTTGGATAGTGAAGGTGTGTTTGCTTAATCGTCAAAACAGGATTCTTTTGTCTTGGCCCCAGCATTTGGCCGGTTCTATGTATTCCTGTGCGCTAAGATCGATATAGATGATCTACATTCCTATAACCTACTTAATGACAAGTTTTATATTTTTGTTTATCAGCTGTAAGTGAGCTACTAAACTTGGAAGATGCAAGTGCGAGCTGACAAGTCCATTCCATTATAAACAGACCGTTTAACAAGAATCAGCTTCCCAACATGCAGAAAAGGCCAGAACCCACCAATTGTTACTTGAATTAGATTGGAACCATAATAAAGGTGTAGTTGCTAGTTTACAATAGAAAAAAATGAATAGATAAAACGCACCAGCGCCTGCATGTGCCTAGTAGACTCTGCACCAACCAATGCCGCTTCAGATGACAGTACAAATGCAACCACAGGATCATCTTCAGCATTTAGCCTCTGCATATGATAGTAAATCACTATCTAATAGGATAAAGACCACTAACATTCTACCATTACCCCAATGCCTCAAGGGCTCTCGCAAACGGCAAGGTAAGGGGCCGGGTGCATGCTTAACCCTGCATTATTCAACACAGAGAGGCAAATTTCTATTGTCCCGAAATGTAAATTATATCAGATGACTGCTTGTTCCCAATTACAAGAACTGAAAACAATTTAAAGAACTATTTCAGTTTATTTCGTCATAATTAAGAGCCAGAGGATAATGAATCTTAACGACTTAATTAGTAGGATAAAAGAAAATCCCAACCAGCCAACCTCACGAAGAACTTGCGAAGCTGGAATTAGGGCATCTAATAATGTCCGATAGCCTGCCTGAGCCCCACCATATTTGCTCACAGCTGCAATAGCAGCCTCAAATGCAGATGCCCCTACATATAATAGCTGTGAGGAAGTCGTGACAAAGATCTAACATATCTCAATCACAATGAGATCTTACATTCCTTAGATGTGATTGTTCCCTGGCTAGCTGTCTTCAAGTTGGCATATGCAGCCTTAAAGAGTATGTCATATCTGTTCAAGAACCAAACCATTTTAATTAATAGATGATGAAGAAAGTTACAAAAGTGATGCATAACGTGGATACACAAAAACGAAGGTATCTAGAAAGTTATGAAGGTAAAAAAGAGAGACTGTCATACATAATACCGCTTGTTCCTCCCATAACCCTTCTGACAGTAAACCCTATTTCCTTTATCGTCTCCAGTACATCATTCAGGGGATAGCTGGAATTGTGGTAATATGTGTCAGATTATTCAAATAGAATACTATAATTCAAACATTTTACTATAGTTGAATCCTATAAAGCTCAATTAGATGAATTGTGATTACATCCAGCAACACTGATTTACACAGCATTAATAATAGACATCGAACAGAAATTGGATTAGTAATATACATGACCTAAATGAAACAAATAGAAGTATATAGATACAATGTAAAAGGAAATTACTCTAATAGTCATAAACAAGTACAAGTCTACAAGTGTACAAATATAAGATAAGATCACATCAAAAATAACGTTGGATGGCACTCTGTCAAGTATCATCAAATAATTAGATACAGGGCAAAACAATGGCAGGGAAGGAACACTAATGACTAACCAAACTGCAGCCGTATTTTCTAGAAAGGCATTATTGATTTACTAAAAGAACACTAAATTTCATAAACCACTATCATTCATTGTTGGAAGTTTAGAACTCAACAGATAATTTGTTACAAATAACATGAAAAAGTTATTTGGGAAAGTTGGATGATAACGTTAGTACAATAATAGCTGCGAGATTACAACTTAGTTGAGCACTCAAAAAGTAATATAAGAGATAATTCTATCAAAGAAGCCCCAATAAAACCCTTGATAAGAGAAAATGACAGCCCTTCAGTTAATCCAATTATCGCAGCATAGTTAAGTTAGTTTTCAATCACAAAGTCATGTCCAGATCCAAAGACTTGTACTCCTCCAAGTCTCTATTTTCTTCCCTATTTCCTAATTTAGCTCAGTCGTCATTTCTTCCTTATTTGGTAATGTTATAAAGTGTGATATGACCAAGTGGTCCTATCTACATTACCAAATTGTCGCCACATTAACAATATAATAACATTACTTTTCATTATCATTTTCTCTTTCAACTTGCCCAGCTCATTATTTATTACCTCTTTTAAACATGGTGCCTAAGAGAACCCCCCCCCCCCGCATCAGCCAGCTCAGTACATCTTTGTTATATGCAACCACATGCACATCTCACATCGGCGTGTGTTACGTCGGCACCTTTACCCATCAAAACCTAGATACTATGCTCCCCAGCTTGGGATGGGGGTAGATCATTAAGGGGTGATGGAGGTCAAAATGTGAAGAAAATGGAGAAAGGTGGTGGATAGTGGTGGTGTTTTGTAGTGTAAAGGAAAGGTGAGGGAGTAACAATTACCCCCATATGGGGGTAATGCATTACTTAGGGGGAGAGGAGAGTAATGCATTACTCCCTCACCTTCCATTTACACTACAAAACACCACTACTCTCCATTTTCTTCACATTTTATCCACCATTATCCCTTAATAATCTACCCACATCCCAAGCAAGCCCCCAGTCTTAATCCACAACTCTTGCCGCCGGGCACTCAGATGACGACGACCAATTGACAGTGATAGTCTCTTTCCTGCATCGCCACACTATTATTGGCACCGTGCACTTCCCCTTTGCCTCCATCGTTTTTTTTCTCTTCGTGGATCACACTTGCACAGCCCGTCCATTACTTCCCTTTTGCGGCGAATCGCTCCGCCGCACTTTAGCCGTCTCTGAACCCACCTCCAACATCAGTTGCGCATCATGCTGTACTTGTTTTCAAATTTTTCGAAAACTGTGATTGGTAGCTCCTTCGCCTATGACTTAAATTAAATACTTGTCCAAGAAAAATTTAAAAGGGAGTGTTTAGTTGAAACCCCAAGGACTTCAGCAAAAACCTGCTCTTGCAACCAAGGCAGCATATACATGTCATTATTTAGAACCCTGAACATATAAAGAATGTAACAGTCGGAGCAAAAATTTATTACTAGATACTGTATTAATAATGGAGCAGAGGGGGAGATACACAGAATTTCAGGAAGAAAAAATTTGACCTAAACAACTCAACAGGGAGAGTCGTTCGTATTAAAAAGCAATAACAACATGGTCTTTCAATCAATCTAAGACGCAAAACATAGGATGCTTTGACCATATTCACTTAAACTAAATTAGTTTTTAAGGTTGTGATGTGATATTCAGACTAGCATTATCATTGACCCAAGTTATATAGAATGGAACCCTCCCCTCCAACTAGATAGTATTATCAAGTAGCCGATCCCAACACTTGGACACGCACTCGTGTTAGATAGGTAACCAATTCAAAGTAACAAAGGTCTCGAAGCAGAATAGTGAGTTGAACTTGCTCGGGCTTTTCTGAATGTAGGACGGTCTTACACTCTTGCCTAAGTTGGCCTCATTATAATTATTTTGTCATTGGCAAATTGGATAGTTATTTTTTTGGTGTAAATGTAAGTATATAAATCCAAAAAAAAATATGTTACAAATGTTCACTCCTACATACGTAGAAGCAAGCTATCAATCCAATCATGGTCCTGATTGGATAAAGTTCCTACAAGCAGCCTATCAAGGCGACTCCTAATCTCCCTCTGAATAGTGCGGCACGCTATAGAGGGAGTAACAATGACACCCTCAATCCTACTCCTATTCCTCTGAAACCAAACATGATACGGAGTAAATCGCTGCAATGAATGTAGCATGGACAATGCTCCTCTGCAACTTAGTTCGGCAAATTGGATAGTTAGCTAAGTATATCATAGCATACTTGAAACTTACAACTTTTTCATGTCTTCTAACATTGCTGATGCACCACGAACCATCTAAAAAAATTTAAGATATCAGAATCTGCTTGGTCATGTTTTGTATCATAAGCCGATGAGATAAAAAGGTTGGAGAGAGGCACTTGCCGTAGTTCCACAATCACCATCACCAACTTTACTATCCCATTCATTAAGGGTATCCTTAAGACTGATTAATTCACTAGCTGCTGCTTCAACAGCTGCCTCCAGAATGCGTCCTTGTTTGTTCAACTGCTCTGGACGAGTTGACAGCTGGTGAACACAAAACATCAGTAGACTCCGGCAGCAGATGAGAAAAATGAACACAAGACATAGGCTGATAGTAGGACTTTATTCTCCAAAGATGATAAAAGCTAGTCAGCAGCATTGGATAGATATTATGTCACCAGGTATCCATGACGACAGACAGACGAGGTAGGTACACTAGTGATTACGGAACCATCAGAAATTCATAATCAGGGTTCTGTTGATACAAATATACGTCTAACTACAGATTCAATACATGAATCATGTATTAAAGGATGTAACCACCTGGTGCCACCAACACATTAGACACTGTTAAAATCATGCATTCATGTTTGCGAAGCATCCCCATATGAATTTCTTCGGGATTCATATGGGGCTTATTGAAAAAATGGAGGGAGTAGCATAAAACCACCACAGGAAGTAGCGGTTCTTCTCTCGTAAGTCATAAATGATAAAATGCCACTCTAAATGAGGTTTAGATTCACCGCCTATGTTTTAAAGGAAATCGAAGCCTTTTTTACTAGACCTGTCAAACAGTCAAACGGGTCGGGTCACAGGGCGGGACAGAAAACAGGTCGGGTTAGGGTCAGAAATAGTTCTGAACGCCTAATTTTTTTTACCGCTTTTTAAGTCAAAAAAAATATTTTCAACATTTAAGTTTTTTACTTTTTAATTATAATGTTTATATTTAAAAAGGGGTCATTTAACGGGAATAATCCCAACTTTGGATGGTACTCCATAAATAAAACCAACTTTAATTAATCTGGGAATAAACTCATGTATGAGACGCATCAAACACAAATGGAATTGACTCATTAATGATCGGATGCAGCAGGTTTATGTGAGTCTCATAATCATTAATTAACGCAATACATTTTCTTCCTTTCCACATCAATGTCGATTCTTCCCCTAAACCCAAATTCTCTCCCCTAAGCCCAAATTCTCTCCCCTAAGCCCAAATTTTAAACCCTAATTTTGCACAACAATTCTCGAAATCCATGGGTAATTCATCAAATTCATATCCTTCGAATTCATGGGGATCTAAGTTTTGTGCAACCACAAGTTACGAGCAGTGATTAGGACTATCAAGAATGGAGAAAACACTAGGAAGTTGTATGGACGTCTGTCATGGCCGGTAAGCTCAATAATTACGATTATGGCTGTTATTAGTTAGTTTAGTAACATCAAATTTAACCATAATGGAAAAGTATACAGGCGTAGCAGGTAACTCAAATCCATTCGTGTTTGTGTCCCATACATGAATTTATTCTCAGATTAATTAAAGTTGGTCTTATTTATGAAATACCATCCAAAGTTGAGATTATTTCTGTAAAATAACCCTTTAAAAAATTATTACAATCATTTTTTAAAATTATTTTAATAATTATTTTATTATTAAATGATTAAAAAGTTGTATTAAATTGAATATTTGTTCATCTTTGTAATTCAAAATATTAAAAGTATTAATTTTTTTAATTATAAATACAAAAATAATAATTAAATATTAATATTTTATTAATTTTGATAAATTCACGTGAGCCCAACGGGTCGACCCAGGCGGGTCGGTTTTCAACCCTAAATTAACGGGTCATATCGGGTTGCGGGTCAAAAAAACGGGTTCATGACCCTAAAAACGGGTCGGGTCAAGTTTTCACCGGACTAATTGTCACCAACTATAAAAATACCACTATGAATGACGGTTCATTTTTAAAATCACCACTCATGGTGGTGGTTCTATTCATACCACAGCCTCATAAGACCAAGTGTGACGTGGACACCAAATTGCTTATTATTTTCAATTGCAATCCACCTCAATAGTTTTTGTTTGGTTTCTTACACAGTATATTGAAAACAGATTCCAGATTAGTGGGGTCTGGGCAAGTATAAAAGAAGTTCAAATTTATTGATACGCAAAAAATTGACCAATATGATTGCAATATGTACACCAAGTTTCTTCAAACCTGTTCTGCACATGAAAAACTCAATACTAGTATCAATGTCATGCACAAAGAGCTGCAGAGAAAAGGCCTAACTTGTGGACTGTTATGTGCCTATGTTGCATTAACATTAGCATTAATTTGGCATCCATTATCCTATGCTAATTTAATTTAGGTCGCATGACCCCCATTCCATGGCAAGCTTTAATTAACATGGTTTTACTCACCTCTGCTTTCCTTTGACATGGAGATTGTGGAACCGGGACAGGAATCTTTGCAGGCGGACGTTTACCTATAATGTAACCATAATCTTATGAGCTTCACATAAAGCTCCAATCATCAGTTTTAACAAAAAGAGACCACGAAATGAATATTAAACTACCTTTTGACACATTAATTCATCAGTCAACAACTCAACGTCATCAAACAAGAATAATACCCACCCAACCTTAGTTTTAGAAGGCAGGAAGCGCTGAGAACTCGTGAGGCATGAGGAATTAGACATGCACATCACAGACACAAGGCAATTACTTTCAAAAAGGCACGAGGTAAAGGGGTGCAAGGTGCGAGGCAAAGGGAACACCTGCTATACACGGAAGCACTTTTTTTTGCAAATCTAAATTTGCAGTTGGAAAATAAAATATAAGAAATGGATAACATGAAAAATAATACTTCCATCCATTCAACTAGATGGAAAGCCCGTGAGATGCACGGGCCGATTTTTAGTACAATGATAATGACACCAACTTAGAGGATTGCATAAATTTGTGAGACTACGCAATCATAGAATATAAGTCGAAGGTAAGAGTATGTTTAATAATAAATGAATAGCATCCACATACGTGAATGTGTTTTTTGGGAGGTCATACATGCGGTAAACGTCAAATTAAATTGTACGCATGCATTGTATTTAAAACTCGTAATATCTCTCTTTAATTTTGTCGATATGGAGTTTTTCTAAGACTCAAAAGATGTTTGGTTAATATATATATGGACGAATGATTACTTTTATTTATTATATAGAATTTAATCAACTCATCAAAATTTGTCGATGTGAATAATTTTACTTAATTTTAAGGTCTTAAAAGATTAATGATCAAAAGATTTTTCTTGTTGATATCTAAGAACAAATGATTATTCTTATTTATAATATAGAAATATCACATTAATATAATTAATTTTTCGATGTGGGATAATTTTACTATTTCTATATGTAATAAATTCATTACTTTTTTAAGCAAATAATATGAAATTCATAATTTTATAATAATTCACACACGTTTATAGTCTTAATAGCTTTTTTAAGACTCAAAAGAGAAATTTTTACTTAAGTTTATTATAGTCTTAAAGAGCTTTTCTAAAACTCAAAAGATGTTTGGTTTATATCTATGTAAT
Source organism: Agrostemma githago (assembly GCA_958450325.1). Lineage (NCBI taxonomy): Eukaryota > Viridiplantae > Streptophyta > Magnoliopsida > Caryophyllales > Caryophyllaceae > Agrostemma > Agrostemma githago. Next base: position 8,640,047 of record OY288243.1, on the reverse strand, counting down.
AATTTTTCAATGCGAGAAATTTTACTCAAGTTTATAGTCTTAAGAGTTTTTTTAAGACTTAAAAGTGTGGGATAATTTTACTTAACTAAGCTTATGGTCTTATCAATTTTTTAAGACGCAAAAGAGTTTGTTTTTCCATCTAAGTTATCAAGAACGAACGATTACTCTTATTTATATATTAGAATTCGATCACCTTATTACGGAGTATACTTTTGGACAAATGATTATCTAAAACGAATGATTTCTCTTATTTATGATATCTAATCATAATTTTTCGATGTGTGATAATTCTACTTAAATTTATAGTTTTAAAAACTCTTCTTAGGACTCAAAAGATTTCTGATTGATATTTAAAGACGATGATTATTTTCATTTATATAATAAAATTTCATCACTTTTTTGTAATTTTTTGATGTGGGATAATTTTAACTTTAATTTATAGCCTTAAGAGAAGTATTATAAGATTCAAAAGAGGTTTGATTAATATCTAAAACGAATAATTTCTCTTATTGATGAGGTAGAATTTCATCACCTCATCATGATTATTCGAGGTGGGATAATTTTAATTAAGTTTATAGTCTTAAAAAATTCTTTTAGGACTCAAAAGATTTATCGTTGATATCTAAAAACAAATGATTGCCTTTACTTCGTATTTATAGTCTTAAGTACTCTTATTCATATAATAAAATTCGATCACATTATTAAATTTTTCGATGTGGGATAATCTTATCTTAAGTTTATAGTCTCAAGTACTTTTGTACGTAAGACTCAATTTTTTTTATATCTAAGAACGAATGATTTATCTTATTTACAATATCAAATTTCACCACCTCATAATTTTTTGATATAGAATAATTTTGAGTTAAGTTTAGATATAGTCTTAAGAACTCTTGTAATAATTTTACTTGAGTTTATAGTCTTAGGTTTTTAAGACTCAATTGAGTTTTAAAAGATATCTAATAACGAATGATTAGTCATAATTTAGAGGAATGATTACTTTTGTCTTATTGTAGAATTAATTATTTTTATTTCTTATTTATAATATATTTTTATCACCTTGTTATAATTTTTCGATGTGAGATTATGTCACTTAAATTTGTAGTCTTATGGGATAATTTACTGTCTTAAAAACTCCTTTTAAGACCCAAAAAAACACATGTTTACTCTTATTTATAATATAGAATATCATCTTATTATGTGACAATTTTAAGTTTGTAGTCTTATTAAGATTTTTTTAAGACTCAAAATTTTTTTAGTCGATATTCAAAAACAGTGATTACTCTTATTTATATTATAGAATTTCATAACCTCATCATAATTTTTCAATGTGCGATAATTATTTAAGGTTATAATCTTAAGAGTTCTTTATGAATCAAAAGATTTTTTGTTGATATCTAAGAACGGATGATTACTATTATTTATAATATAGAATTTCATCCCCTTATTATAATTTGTCGATGTGGGAGAACTTTACTATCTTTATATGTAATAAATTCATCACTTTTTCGAGCAAATAATATGAAACAAATAATATGAAATTTATACTCTAATGAAAGCATTCTCTACCACGAATCTAATTAATTCATTTTTATTATTTTATTTACGATAACTTTTTTGTTAAACGAAATTTAAAGATGTTAAGATGAAAATTATAAACCATCGCATTAATATAATAGATTAAATATATTATTGTAATAATTAAAAGATTCTCTATTTAATTTTTTTTATTATTAATGATACTTTCCTAAATTGAGCTTTGATGTAACGGACCAATCACATCGCTCGAAAAGTTCCTCCTTTATATATATACTAGTTGTAAAGCCCGTGTGATGCACGGGCCTACTTTTAGTGAAAATGATAATGACCATCAAGTTAGAGGATTGCATAAATTTGTGAAACTAATGGTTGAGAGACTTTTATTTATATAATAGAATTTTAGCGTCTTATTATAATCTCTCGATGTGGTATGATTTTACTTCAATTTATAGCCTTAAGAGTTGTTATAAGACTCAAAAGATTTTTCTGGTTAATATCTAAAACGAATGATTTCTCTTATTTATGATATAGTATAAAATTTCGTGATCAACTCATCATAATTTTTCGATGTGTGATAATTATACTTAAATTTATGGTTTTAAGAATCTTTTTAGGACTCAAAAGATTTCTGATTGATATCTAAAGACAATGATTACTTTTATTTATATGTGGGAATTTTAATTCAATTATGCAATTTTTCGATGTGGGACTTGAGGTGGGACTCGAGGTGGTGATCACCTTAGTAAAAAATTTCGATGTGAGATAATTTTAATTCAATCTATAACCTTAAGTGCTATTATAAGATAAAAGATTTTTTTTAATATTTAAAAACGAATAATTTCTCTTATTGTTGATGTAGAATTTCACACACGTTTATAGTCCTAAGAGATTTTCTAAAACTCAAAAGATGTTTGGTTTATATCTATGAAATTCATGACTTTGTAGTAATAATTTTTCGATGTGAGAAATTTTACTCAAGTTTACATCTCTTAAGACTCAAACATGTGGGATATATTTACTTAATTGAGTTTATGGTCTTAAGGATTTTTTTTAAGATCCAAAAGATTTTGTTTTTCCATCTAAGTTATTAAGAACGAACGATTGCTCTTATTTATGTAATAGAATTCGATCACCTTATTTCGGAGTATACTTTTGGACAAATGATTAGCTAAAACGAATGATTTCTCTTATTTATGATATCTCATCATAATTTTTCGATGTGTGACAATTCCACATAGTTTTATGAACTCTTTTTAGGACTCAAAAGATTTATTTTTGATATCTAAAGACGATGATTACTTTTATTTGTATAATAAAATTTCATCACTTTTTTTGTAATATTTTGATGTGGAATAATTTTTACTTCAATTTATAGCCTTAAGAGAAGTATTATAAGATTCAAAAGATTTTTTTATTAATATGTAAAAACGAATAATTTTTCTTATTAATGATGTAGAATTTCATCACCTCATCATAATTTTTTGATGTGGGATAATTTTATTTAAGTTTATAGTCCTAAAAAGTTCTTGTAGGACTCAAAAGAATTTTCGTTGACACCTAAAGACGAATGATTGCTTTTACTCCGTTTTTATATAGTAGAATTCTATCATCTTATTATAATTTCTCGATGTGGATAATTTTACTTAAATTTATAAGTGCTTTAATAAGACAATTTTTTTTGGCTAATATCTAAAAACGAATGATGTCTCTTATTTGTGATATAGTAGAAATTATCAACTCATCATAATTTTTCGATATGGATAACTTTACTTAGGTTTATAGTCTTAAAAACTCTTTTTAGAACTCAGATTTTTGGTTAATATCTAAACACAAATGATTTCTCCTTTCCATCAGCTTACGGTCCTAAGAGGATTTTTAAGACTCAAAATTTTTTTAGCTCATATCCAAGGACAAATGATGATTATTTATAATATATAGAATTTCATCAGCTCATCATAAATTTTTCAATGTGAGACAAAGTTAGGATAATTATAATAATAAAAGAGTTTGTTTTTTATATCTAACAACTTAAGAATGAGCTATTACTCTTATTTATATAATAAAATTCGATCACCGTATTATAACTTTTCGATGTGAGATAATCTTTGTAAGTCTAATTTTTTTTTTAATCTAAGAACGAATGATTAATATTTATAATATCAAATTCCATCACCTCATAATTTTTCTATATAGAATGAATAATTTTGATTCAAGTTCAGATATAGTCTTGAGAACTCTTGTACTTCGTCATTACTTGAGTTTATAGTCCTAAGAGGTTTTTAAGACTCAGTTGAGTTTTGGAAGATATCTTATAACGAATTATTAGTCATATTTAAGGACGAAAGATTATACTTATTTACAATATAGAATTTCATCACCTCATCATAATTTGGAAGAATGATTGCTCTTATTTGTATAATAGAATTTCATCGTCTTATTATAGAATTGATTACTCTTATTTCTTATTTATAATATAGAGTTTCATTAGCTTGTTATAATTTATCGATGTGAGATTATGTTATTTCAGTCTGTAGTCTTATTAAAATATTTTCTAAGACTCAAAAGGTTTTTTTATTGATATTTAAGAACGAATGATTAGTCTTATTTATAATATAGAATTCCATTATCATACTTAAGGTCTCCTTTTAATACCCAAAAGAACACATGACTACTCTTATTTATAATATAGAATCATCATCTTTTTTTAATTGTTTCAATGTGGGACAATATTAAGTTTGTAGTCTTATTAAGAGTTTTTTAAAGACTCAAGTTTTTTGGTCGATATTCAAAAACAATGATTACTCATATTTATATTATCGATGTGGGATAATTACTTAAGGATATAATCTTAAGGATTCTTTATGACTCAAAAAATTTTTGGTAGATATCTAAGGATAGATGATTACTATTATTTATAATATAGAGTTCCATCACCTTATTATAATTTGTTGATGTGTGATTACTACTGTATTATTTATAGGGTGATACTTTTTTATATTTGTCTGTTAGTCATTTGTACTTAAAAATTACGTTAATGTCCCTCTCATTTTCCCTCTCCTCACACTAACATTAGATAGAGAGGTTTTGAGTGAAATCCAAATATATACAAAACTCCCAAATTCCATTTCCCTCCACCACCTCACTTATCCGGCAACAACTCCAGCCCGCCACTCCGGCCGTCACTCCGGTCACCAATTTTTTAATTTTTTTTCCTTTTTTCCCGGTTTTTTAAAGACATTTTTTTTGGAAAAATGATTATATTGTATTTATTTATTTTCGTAATTTGGGAAAAACTATTTATTTTAATTTTTGTTCCATAATTTATTATCATATTGATAATAATTACCCTCATATATTACACTCAAATAATAGAAAAAATTGACAAGAAAATTAAATTCTACAATAATAATAATAATGATTAAAATACGAGAATTATAAAAGTACAAATCAAAATTAATTCGATAATTAAAATAAAAATCTAATTACAAAATACTCAAAAACAGCCAAAATAAAAAAAACTAAAAAAAATTAATCCTGCAACTAAATCTTGAATTCCTAAAAAAATTAAATCTAATTTTCGATTACAGTAAAAACATTAAACCTAATTCAATTAGGGTAAATCATAAGTAATTTGCAAGTAAAATAAAAACATCGATTACTGAACTATAATCCATAGCGAATTGATCGATTGATTTTAAAATTGACGAAGTTGGAGATCGAGGTTTAGAAAAGAAGAGAAAAATAAAAACAACAAGTATGAAAAATTATGGGAAGGGTAGTATAAGAATAATCAGGAAATTTCAGGTATGATTGAGTAACATCCAATTATGAAAAAGTAATTCCGTATTTATAATATGGAATTTCATCACCTACCAAAATATTTACCGAGTATTGTCTTAAAGAGAGATATTACGAGTTTTAAATATATACAATGCCTGCGTATAATTTAATTTGACATTTACCGCATGTATGACCTCTCAAAAATCAATGATTAGTCTTATTTATAATATAAAATTTCATCACCTCATCATAATTTACTTAAGTTTATAGCCTTAAGGGTGTTTTAAGACTCAAAAGGGTGTTTTAAGACTCAAAAGAGAAGGGGTATAATTTTTTGATGTGGGATAATTTACTTAAGTTTATAGTCTTAAGAGTTTCTTAAAACTCAAAAGATTTTGATAGATATCTAAGAACAAATAATTAATCTTTTTCTTTTTTATTATTATTATTATTATTATTATTATTATTATACTTCAAAAATATTGATTCAATTTTTAAAATTATTTTTTTATTAAATGATACAGTAAAAAAGGTTGTATTAAATTGAATATTTTGTAATTTAATATAATAGATTAAATATATTATTGTAATAATTAAAAGATTCTCTATTTGATTTTTTTTATCATTAATGATACTTTCCTAAATTGAATTTTGAGGTAACCGACCAATCATATCGCTCGAAAACTTCCTCCTTTATATATATGTGTATCATATATATATATATAGAGAGAGAGAGAGGTAGGTTCAAATAAGGTCAACAACTTTCGAGATGAGTGATAAAGTTGCACTTTATCACTTGAAGTGATAAAAGTGTTGAATGTTATAGTTACATATCAATTTTGAAAAATGCAACTTTAACATATGTTATCTGTAACTTTAATATAGACTTTAAAAAATAGTTGACCTTATTTGAACCTACCTATATATAGAGGTAGTTCAAATAAGGTCAACAACTTTTTGTGTTGAACCTACCTCTATATATATATATATATATATATATATATATATATATATATATATATATATATATATTGATTCCTTCCGTGGGTCCCTTTTTGTGAGGAAAAAAGGTGGACCCATGTAAAGAATTGAATGAATGGGAGGGAGCAAGAGCTAGGGAAATGTGGCAATATACAAGACACCCTGAAGCGGTTTGACTAGATCCTTGTGCAGCAAACACCATGTGCGCTTTATACACTAACACCCCCAACCCAATGAAAAAAGTAATACTGAAAAGAATCATGAAGAGATCAAAATTCACGCAAAGGACTTGGTAGTCGACAAAGCTAGGTCAGTGCTAGGATGGCTGGTGAACTCATTTTGTATATATATTTAACCCCGAATTTGCCTTTATTTTGATTTGTTTTATGTGTTCGCTTTACTAGTTCTTTTATCTCAGGTATGTGTTTGATGCCTTTATCCTTATTTGTTATCCCATCTATTTTGTTTACGTTTTGTAAGAAACAAGCAAATCAAGGCGATGAAGCTACATTTTGGGCAATGACGAGAGTCGAGCTATGAAATCATACAAGGAAGGAGTGATAAGAGCTAGAGGATAATAATTTAAGACTCCAAGAAGAGCACAATGCGAAAAATTAATAAGAAATGCCAAAGAAGTAAGTTTCAAGAACAAAGTAGTAGTCGTAGTAGTGGTAGAAGTGGTAGTGGTAGGAGTAGTAGTCGTAGTCATAGTCGTAGCAGTGGTCATAGTAGTAGTGGTAGTAGTTGTGGAGTAGTGGTGGTCATAGTAATGGTGGTGGTGGTGGTGGTGGTGGTGGTGGCAGTAGTAGTAGTGGTAGTAGTACTGCCACTACCAGCACCACTACTACTACTACTAAGTAGTAGTGGTAGTAGTAGACTACACAGATTTCAAGAGTAATTAGGAAACTTCCAAGTTTCCTAAAACCCATAGGTGAGAGTTATGTTCACCCATCTACAAGGGTCGTTGACTCGTTGTATTCATTTATTTCATATTGGAAGTGCTGAAGTCTTTTATTGTTAGTGCAAACAATACTTCGAAGTTCAAACGTACTAGTATAAAATTTACGAGCCAAGTTTAGTACGAAGTAGGTCTTAAACTTACTCATCGTCGACAGTTGAATGGGTCATCAACTTAGACACCCATTGACTAGGGTATACCTCTACCCTTAGGCAAATATACTTCTATTGTTTCGTGAGCTTGAGGGTCTTTCTTGGCTCGTTTAAAAAACTCCACACAACATGTCACAGTTACTCGATTTCATTGTTAAGAATTTGTTTCCGCTTTAGAATCGTATCACATACCATCAACACCAACAGGCCATGCAGGGGCCTTTGTTGGAGCATCCAGGCATTGCAGAATCTCTTCATCGATTTTCATAACAGTAATTGAAAATCCTGGCAAACATTAAAACAGCTAGGGAATTCAGAATGAATTCTGCATAATAAACTGCCATGATAGTAATTAAGAATGCTGACAATATTCAGATTGTTTGACAAACCAGCCATGTCTAAGGAAGTCATGAAAGAGCCTGTGTACACTCTATCAACAGCTAGTCCATGCTCTAATTGCAATCTAGGAACAGCTTTTCCTGCAGCAATCATCAATTCCATCAAGGGGGTGCCGCCTAATCTGTGACACAACAAAAAAGACCACGCGGTGTGACTCAAAACTATGTTTGTCAAGGAGTATATAAAATCTAATAAGAGCACGTGTAATTAAAATGAAGCATATAGAAAGGCCACCAACCTACCCATTGATCATTAGAACTACATTATTCCCTCGTGTAATTGGCACATAATTAGTTTCCTGTGAGTAATAAGACATGTATGAGAACTTGTTTGAAATAGCATACGACCGGCAGAAGCCGCACAACAATATTAGCCCGTGCTGTTGAGGTTAAACAGTTACAACTTTGGAGGGCTCTCTGAGCATTTTTAAAATGCATGGTGCACAACACCAGTATGTGAACTTCAGTCCATTGAATGTTTTCCTACCCAACGTTCTCGCTAACAAAATTATCTCTCAAAACACCATTGCTTCACAAAAACTAAAGCCTCACATAATATTTTCAATATCACCAGCACATGAGCAGTTTAAACAAGGAAGAGTAATAAGAGGTAATTAGAGGAAGCCAATCAATGATCAATTACAAAGGAAAGAGACATTTCTTCACAAGTGTAAGATCTTTAAAATCTTAATCACTTTCTTGTTTATTGAACAATTAGCTAAACTGTTTCTTTCTATGTTTGAAAGTTGTGACTTATTCCGCTGAGAAGATGAACAACCCAAATTTGCCTCTTATCCCTATGCCTTAAGCATGTAAAATTATTTTCTTTGTGAGTTGGAGAGCTAATTCCTGAGAAGCGAGAAATTTTACACTTTTGAGCTTCAAGCGAGTAGGTAAACTAACTTCAAATATCTATGGATGGAGCGATGCTCCAAATGTAAAGGAAGAGTCAGCTGTCCATCTCATGGTGATACACACCAGGACCACAAAGTGTTGCAGAGAGTTCAATTTTAATACTTACTCCGGTTTTCTTTTATCTTCCCATTTGCTCAATATATGAGTGGTGTATTATATTCAAATGGGAAGATAAAAGAAAACCGGAGGAAGTAAGAGTTATCTTCCCCAGTGTACATTCTAGTTATGAAAGTTATGCTCCAAATTCTTCTTTTCATATCAACTTGTCACTGTCATGTAATCTCTATCAATGGTGCCTATAAACATAGTTGAGAGACGATGTGCAAAACGCTGTCAGGTAACATGCTAACACTGTAGATTTCAAGAAACAAATAAAGTTTGAGTACCCATCCGCATCACTTCAAGGGTTAGTTAAAGCACTCACCAGTGATAAAATTTGCATAAGAACATGAGCTATAACCACGTCGACAGGTTGCAAATCAGCAACAGCAGCACCTGGTTCTCCATGCTGAAAGAATTGAATTCTAGCTTAATAACTATGCAGCGTACAAAGAGCAAAAGAGAGTTGGCACTGTTCAACTTGACAGCATATATAAAACCAAGCAACCAACACAGATTTGATCATTTCAATTCCCCATCAATTAGCAGATATTGTCAATACATAATCATCCCACCATCTCAATGTTATCTTCTTGTTCTTTACACATAAGCCAATATCTGTGGTGAATAAGTTGGGGAGAGAAAGGGAGGGGGGAGGTAATTTGAACACATAGTGAGACAGCTCAAGAAGAAAGTGAGAAGAATATAGTGGAATAACAATGAACTCACTCCTATAGTAAGAATTCAAAATACTAGACAAGGCAATCTCAGCTAAATGATCATCAATACAGTCACAATGTTCAGTTAAAACAAAGGCATTTACGTTTAATGATTCGACGATGAAATCACCAAAATGTGACAGTAACTAACTTTTAGATCCTAATACATTCAGAGCATCTTAAGGCATGCATTTGCTTACAATTCCAAGACCAAGTTCCATCTTTCCAGGGCCAAAACGATCAGATGTGGCTTGACCAGGGAGAGTGCACACAGATAATGCCACACCCATAGTTCCAATCATTCCAGTTGCCCTTTTAGCTTCATCTGTAACTTTGGACAGAGAGCATCCCGCAGCAGCTAAAGCTCCAGCAACCTAAGGAAAAAAACATTTAAATATGCATAAAATAGGGGGGCATACACCACGTAAAGCTCAAGGATTTTGAGCTTTTATCATGAAGCGCTTTATGACTGACACATTCACTTTCTGTTCAGCCTCAGACGTGAAAAGTTTATCAATCCTTTTTTATTTGAGTCTAGAGCTCAGGTCCAATGTGCAAACATGTAGCTTAACAAAAAGATTTACCAGCCGCAAATCCTAAATGAACTACCTCCATTGCTCATGAGTCATTATGATGGTAACTTCTGGATCAAAGAAAAAAAATTATGGTTGCTAAAGGAGCCAAATTCACGTTATATTTTCGTTGCGGATTAAGATGGATAAAGCAAGCACCTCACTAAATCAGTTACGCTTCACTTAATCGTGAAGTTCCAATTGTTCAATGTGTTCCATGACCACAATCTTCCTCATAGGTCATCCACAAATAGCTGTGTTGTTAACACAAGGCTAACGCTGCATACATGTGAGTACGTTACATATCCCTTACTCCACAAAGAGCCCTTGAAGCATTGGGGTTATATCATTCTAAAGAGAGGCACAGAAGTAAAGAGAAGAGAATCTGAAAATGCTTGAACAACCACTCAATCACATTTACCAAGAAAAGCGCTATTTCTATAATTCAAGAAGGATTTTTCTGTTTGATTACAATATTCTCTCTTTTTTCCAAGTATTCACTTTGGCACATACTCTACAACGTCAGAAATACTATATACTTACATCGTGTCCTCCACCAAACAGTCAAATATGCAAGGAAAATGTTGTATTATCACTTCTGATGCTATTGAGTCGGTTTACAAAAAAGATTAGATCATTGCTTCTTTGCATATATGTGTGAGAAGTTCAGGAACCCACATCACTTGCAGCATCAGACGCATCAAACGAGTAAAGACAGCTTTGTACTTATAAAAGTATGTAGGTACTTGGGATACTTGTTAAAAAAATGGAAATTAGACACATAAGGTACATCAAACTCAGACACTAAGCACTAAACTAACTAGATGTGAAAATGCACAAACAGCAATTTGAAAGCCATATCATATAGGTGTACTTCCAGCAAACTGCCTTTGCTACAACACTTTAGTTACACATTCGATTACTTCTTTTTGTTTCTAGTCATGTTTTCCAGCCTCCTTTTTCAGTGGTGAATATACAGGCAATGATTACCTTAAGACCAAGGACATAGGTTAGAATGTCGCCTAGAATAGCATTTAAAATTTAAATGCTTACTTTTGAGCAATAAGTTAGATAATTGCAAAGTGAAAAAAAAAATATAAAAAAATAGGGTTATTTAACAGGAATAATACCAACTTTGGGTGGTATTCCATCAATAAAACCAACTTCAATTAATACGGGAATAAAATCAAGTATGAGTCATATTACACGAAAACGAAATTGCCTTACCTGCTACCGCCTACACCTGTTAATATTACCACTAATTCAAATTTTACTGACACTCTGAAACTCCCAAACTTTTAACCTCACTTTTAACCTCATTAACTCCCAAACTTTAAACTTCATCTTCTCGCTTCATCAATCATCAATTCTCATCAATTCAAAACGTCTTCTTCATCCATTCATCATTTCATCCCTTCGTCGAAGGTAATTTATACGGAACTTTTATTTGTTTACCTTTCTCAAACTTTTGTCAAACTTGATCAAAGGTAATTATCATTAATTATGTCGAAAAGCAATTTTCAGGGATATTGTCAAGTTTATTCCTCAATCTTGTGGTTCGGCAATGTCAACGGTGAGTGTTTTTTTCATTTCCCCTAAATCGATTTTTTCTGGGTTGACATTAGGGTTTTCAATTTTTTTTCAATTTTTCTGGGTTTGAAATTAGGGTTTTCAATTTTTTTCGATTTTTCTGGGTTTAACTTAGGTTTTTGATTTTTCTGGGTTTAATTTGGGGGTTTAGTGTCCAATTACTGTTCTTTTATAATTGGTTTAATTGAAAACGTAGGTTGATTTAGATTTGGATTTGGAGAAAGGATGGTTTAGGAGAGAGAATTTGATTTGGGACAATGAAGAAGATGAAGATGTGTGTTAATTAATAGCATGGGACCCACAAAACCGACTTCATCCGGTCATTTAAGAGGCAATTTCATTCTCGTGTAATATGAGAATACTTGGTTTTATTCCCGTATTAATTGAAGTTGATTTTATTGATGGAATACCACCCAAAGTTGGTATTATTCCTGTTAAATAACCCAAAAAAATAAACAGCACATTAGCTCCAAATTAAGTTAGATGCTGAAAAAAAATTATTTTCGTTATCTGCCATGATATTGTTTCATTTGTCTGTTTGTGTTGACAAATTAAACTACTTTACAGCCAACTAATGGATTTTTATTTTCAGCATCTTTCTTTATCGAAAGATAACTTTTCAACAAGATAATAAGTCTTGGAGAAAAGGCGTCATAATTTTAGCTACAAATTATTCTCAACATACCAAAATTTGTTTTGAAACTGTTGGAGTCCACGGGTTACTGCCTTACTGGATTGACACACCCCGAGCGAATCATGAATCGGTTTGAGTGTATTACATAACTAGTTGAAAAGCTCGTGCGATGCACGGGCCGATTTTTAATGACGTTGATAACGACATTAAATTATTATGCATAATAGTAAACGAATATTATCCACATACGTGAAGGTATTTCTAGGTAAATATTATTTGCGATAAGCGTCAAATTAAATTATAGGCATACATTATAGTTAGAAAGATTAATTAAAGTACCTCTCACACAAGTACATCTTCAACTACATATTCGAACCATTATTCATTTATATTTGTATGGAATATTTATTTGTTACTCTATAAGTTTTGCATTCAACAATATTATCTACGGATTATTATTATTATTATTATTATTATTATTATTATTATTACTAGATTAAAGCCCGTACGTTGCACGGGTTAGTTGGCTTAATTACATTGATGATGTACATTCGTTAAATAAGAAACTTAATCAAACTATGTCATTACAATAAATAAGATAATCACATGATATTAGTAATCAAACTTAATTTCAACTGAATTTATAGTCTTAAGAGCTTATTTTAAAACTCAAAAGAACACCTGATTGCTCTTATTTATAATATAAAATTTCATCACCTTATTATAAATTTTCAATGTGGAAATAATTTTACGCTTGTAGTCTTATTAAGAGATTTTTTAAGACTCAAAAGTTTTTGATTGATATCTAAGAACGAATGAATTTTTTAATTGATATCTAAGAATGAAATATTAGTTTTATTTATAATATAAGATTCTATCGCATCATCATAATTTTTCGATGTAGGATAATTTACTCAAGTTTCATAGTCTTAAGATCTGCTTTTAAGACCCAAAAAAAACGCACGATTGCTCTTATTTATAATATAGAATCATCGCCTTATTTTAATATTTTTGATGTGGGATAATTTTAGTTTGTAGTCTTTTTAAAAGCTGTTAAGACCCAAAAAAAACGCACGATTACTCTTATTTATAATATAGAATCATCGCCTTATTTTAATATTTTTGATGTGGGATAACTTTAGGTTTGTAGTCTTTTTAAAAGCTGTTTAAGACTAAAAAGATTGTTGGTTGATATTTAAAACCGAAAATGACTCATTTATGATATAGAATTTCATCACCTCATCATAATTTTTCAATGTGGTATAATTTACTTAATTAAAGTTTATGGTTTTAAGAGCTATTTTTAAGACTTAAAAGAATTTGTTTTTATATCTAAATTAAGGAATTACTTTTATTTATATAATAAAAAAAAATCACCTTACTATAATTTTTCGATGTGGGATAATTTTACTTAAATTTATTTAAATTTAGATATAGTCTAATTAAGAACTTTTATTTATAGACGAATGATTACACTTATTTATAATATATAGAATTTTATCAACCCATCTTAATTTTTTGATGTGGGATAAATATATTTTAACTATATAGTCTTAGTCTTAGGAATTTTTTTAAGTCTCAAAAGATTGTTGGTTAATATCTAAGAACGAAAGATTACATAGAATTCTATCACCTCATTATAATTTTTCGATATGTGATAATCTAATTTAACTTTATTTGTAGTCTTATTGAAAACTTTTTTTAAGACTAAAAAGGTTTTTTTGTTCACATCTAAGGACGAATAATTAGTCTTATTTATAATATAAATTTACATCAGCTCATCATAATTTGGAGAAACAGTTACTTTTATTTATATAATAGAATTCAATCGTATTATCATACTCTCTTCGGTCACTATTTTTTTCCTCATTTCATTAAAATACTTCTCACAAATAAAGAAAAGTTTATAGTCTTAAGAGTGTTTTAAGACTCAAGAGTGTTTTTAAGACTCAAAAGAGAAGGGGTATAATTTTTCGATGTGGATAATTACTTAAGTTTAGAGTATATCTAAGAACAAATAATTAGTCTTTATATAATATAGAATTTCATCACCTTATTATAATTTGTCGATGTGGGATAATTTAACTAAAATTTGTAGTCTTATTTATAATATAGAATCATCACCGTAACTTATTTCAATTGTTTCGATGTGGGATAATTTTAAGTTTGCAGTCTTATTAAGACCTTTTTTTAAATCAAAAGTTTTTTAAAAAGACTACAAATTCATGACCTCATCATAATTAAAAAAAAATGATATATAATTCCATCATAGTTTTTTAAAAAAACAAAAAAAAATTAGTTGATATTTAAAAACAATGATTACTTTTAGTTGATGTCTAAGGAATTTTTTTTATTAGTTTTATTTATAATATAGAATTCCATCATCTTATTATAATTTTTTTATTTAAGTGTATAGTCTTAACAACTTTTTTAAGACTCAAAAATTTATGTTTGATGAAACTTTATAATTTTTCGAATGTGGATAGTTTTACTTAAGTTTATATGGTATTAATATATATTTTAAGACTCAAAAGATTTTTGGTTAATATCTAAGAGCACATGATTACTACGGAGTACTCCATTATTTATAATATAGAAATCTATCGTCTTATTATAATTTATCGATGTGGGATAATTTAACTAAAATGTGTATCCTTATTTATAATATAAAATCATCACCGTATCTTATTTTAATTGTTTCGATGTGAGATAATTTTAAGTTCATAATCTTATTAAGACCTTTTTTGAAACTCAAAATATTGTTGGTTTTTAAAAACTCAAAAGAGAGGGAGTATAATTTTTCGATGTGAGATAGTTTACTTAAGTTTATAAACTTAAAGAGTTTTTTAAGACTCAAAAGATTTTGATTGATAGGTAAGAACAAATAATTAGCTTAGTGTTATTTATAATATAGAAATTCATCGTTTTATTATAATTTGTCGATGTGGGATAATTTAACTAAAATTTGTTTTAACCATACCTTATTTTAATTGTTTCGATGCGGGATAATTTTAAGTTTGTAGTCTTATTAAGATCTTTTTTAAACTCAAAATATTATTGGTTGATATTTAAAAATAATTATTACTCTTATTTAGTAGAAATTCATAATCTCATCATAATTTTTCGATTTGAGCGAATTACTTAAGTTGGTTGATGTTTAAGGAAGAATTATTATGTCTTATTTATAATAAATAATTTCTTCTCCTTATTACTCCCTCCGATTCATTTGTTTCTTTACATTTACTTTTTGGCACTATTCATGGGTGGAAATAATCTCTATTATAACTTCAAATGTATAACTTAAAACATAGTCATGTGGGATCTTGTTTTAATCGTCTTAATGAGTACATTAAGAATATCAAACTTTTACGATTTTTAATAGTGTGTAAATAACGATATAAATAAAACAAAACATGCATCGGCAAGTGTGATAAAGCAAACGTAAAGAATCAAATGAATCGGAGGGTGTATAATTTTTTACTTAAGTTTTGTTTAATGAAACTTTATAATTTTTCGAATGTGGGATAGTTTTATAAGTTTATAGTCTTTATATATTTTTAAGACTCAAATGATTTTTGGTTAATATCTAAGAGCACATAATTACTCTTATTTATAATATAAATTTTCATCACCTTATTATAATTTTTCGATGTAAGATTATTTTTACTTAAGTTTGTAGTCTTATTAAAAGACTTCGAAAGACTTAAAACTTTTTTTGATTGATATTTAAGTACATTAGTTAGCCTTATTAATAATATAGAATTCATCAACTTATCATAATCTTTCGATGTGAGATAATTTATTTAAGTTTATAGTCTTCTATCACCTCATCATAATTTTTCGATGTGAGATAATTACTTAAGATTATAGTCTTAAAAACTCTTTTTAAAACTAAAAAAAGTACGTCCTTACTTTTGATTATAATATAGAATTTCATCACTCCATAATTTTTCAATGTGAAATGATTTTAAGTTTGTAGTCTTATATATTAAAAGCTTTTTTAAGAGTTAAAAGTTTTTTTGTCGATATTTAAAATTGAATGATTACTATTATTTATAATATAGAATTACATCACCCCATCATAATTTTTCGATGTGGTATAATTTAAATGTTTTTCTTGGTCGATATTTATTTATAACCGAATGATTACTCTTCTTTATAATATAAAATTTATCAGCTCATTATAATTTTTCGAGATTCAAAAGATAATTACTTAAGGTTTATAGTCTTAGGAATTCTTTTTGAGATTCAAAAGACTTTTGGTAGATATCGAAGAACGAATTATTACTCTTTATTTATAATATAGAATTTCATCATCATATTATAATTTGTCGATGTGGGATAATTTTAAAACTGTTATATGTAATAAATTCATTACATAATGTGAAACAAATAATATGAAATTTATACTCTAATGAAAACATTTTTTACCACGAATATAATTATTTTATTTTTATAATTTATTTTACGATAATGTTTTTAAAAAATGAATTCTAAAGGTTTTTAACTAAGAATGGTAAAACATCCCATCAATATGATAATTTAAATATATATTATAATAATTAAAAGATTCTCTAGCTGATTTTTTTAATTATTTATGATACTTTCCTAATTTGAGGTTTGATGAAACAGAACAATGAGATCGCTCGAAAAAAGCCTAAAATATATATATATATATATATATATATATATATATATATATATATATATATATATATATATATATATATATATATATATATATATATATATATATATATTGATTATAAATGTAATAACTAATAAATAAAATGACAAATAATATTTACGTATCAATGTAAAGTAAGAGATCCAATTTAACATACATAATTCAAAAACATATTGTACGTAGAGGGGAGATATAGCGATGTGAGTAATTAAATTTCATGATAATATAAAACGACGTGTTTATTTCTTACACAATAAATGTATAAATAATTAATCTAATAGGGGATTAAAATATTGCTCATATGATTAACTAAGTACACATAAGATGGTGCAAATACTTTGAGACAATTTTTATAAATTGTCAGATATAAAAATCTCTTACGTTATCTCACTTTCTTAAAAAAAAATAAAACTCTTGAATCATGCTATTAGTAATAAATTATTGTCAAATATAGCGATACATGGGCCGCTTGTTAGTGATATTGATAAAAAAAATTATTATAATTAATTACATTTTAAAAATAAAAATTTAAGAAACTTTTCAAGTATCTTGTACGAAGTATAATAATAAGTACACGGATGATGTACGTTTTGTTATTCTTAGATTTTTTTTTGATTGATATAATGATATCTAAGGATGATTGATTTCTTTTATTTATGATATAAAATTTCATCACCTTATCATAACTTTTTTTCGATGTGAAATAATTTTATTTTAACTCTTTTTAAGATTCAAAAGATTTCTGGTTGACGGATGATTCCTTTTATTTATATAATAGAATTTCATCATCTTAGGCCCTGTTCTCTAGGACTTAAATTGACTGAACTGAACTGAATGTGTCTGAACTGAATTGAACGTGTCTGAACTGAACTGAACTGAATGTGTCTGAACTGAACTGAACTTAACTGAACTGAACTGAAAAAATAAAAAAATAAAAAAATAAATAATAATAATAATAATTAATTTTAATAATAATAATAAAAATAATGTTATTATTATTAGTATAATTAATATTAATATAATAGTAATAATAATAAAATTAATAATAATATTACTAATTTATTCAGTAAATGATAATACTTTATAAAGTCATATTACTTTAAAATATTAGTAATATTACTTTTACTTTAAGTAATAAATATTTATAACTTATAATAGTATACCATGAATACAATATGCAATTAGTCAGAGAAGAGCAAATACAAACATGAACGACGTCAAACGGAAGAAACTTATGAACAAAGTGCGAACGATTATAGCTAAAGACATATGGTTAGCTAATCGTGCCGATAGTGACATTGAAGAAGATTCAAATGAAGATTCCGATGGAGATGAAGAGGAAACGGGGCAAATTGATGTAGATGATTTACTTAATCATTTGACGTAATTTGTATTCATCAAAAGTATTGACGTAATGGATTTAGATTGTATTGACGAAAATATTTGTGGTCATTTATGTAAGTTTAACTTCGAAAATATCGTTCTTTTACCGTTATTATTTTCATCATCCACTGTAATAATAATAATAATAATAATAATAATAATAATAATAATAATAATAATAATAATAATAATAATAATAATAATAATAATAATAATAATAATAATAACAATAATAATAATAATGAATATTATTATTATGATGATGATAGTAATAATAATAGTAGTAGTAGTAGTAGTAATAATAATAATAATAATAATAATAATAATAATAAGTCTGAACTGAACTGAACTGAATGTGTCTGAACTGAACTGAACTGAATGTGTCTGAACTGAACTGAACTGAAACTGTCTGAACTGAACTGAAACTGTCTGAATATAAGTCCAGGAGAACAGGGCCTTATTAGTATAATTTTTCGATGTGCGATAATTTTACCTCAATTTATAGCCTTAAGACTTAAGAGTTGTTATAAGACTCAAAAGATTTTCGTTAATATCTAAAATGAATGATTTCTCTTATTTATGATATAGTATAAAATTTCATAAGCTCATAAAGATTTCTATATATTCTTTATTTAAATTAAAAAATATATTAAAACTATAATAATTATTTAAAAAATCAAAATTTAAATTTTATATTTTTTGAGATAAATAAATAAATATTAAAATAATTATCAAACAGAATTGATTAAGCGTTTCACGCTGCCGCGGTCCAATTTTTGTTGCCTTATGAAGTGATAATCGTCGATTTATATAGTGATAATTTTTAGAGTCTTAAATGGGGTATGATTATTATTTTTCCTATACAAATTCTTATATTATTTATTTAAATAATAAAAATTCAAGTCTTAGGCGGAGTAGGATTTTTTTTTATATACAAATTTTTATATTCTTTATTTAACTTAAAAAAAATATATTAAAAAATTTGGACCAATCATATCGCTCGAAAAATTCCTGCTTTATTAATATAAAAATATTGATGTCACTTTTTTAAAAACTACAATAAGAGACACTACTATATCATAATATATTATTATTATGCTACTACACTATGTAATCCTACTACACTACTATATCATAATATATTATTATTATTATTATTATTATTATTAAAGTCTCACAAAAGATGTATATCATGTAATATGAGAAGTACAAATCTCCTAAGCATGGATATTAGAACCGGCATAGGTATATTATATTATATATTATATATTATTATAATTAAACATATTATTAAACTATGTAAACCCATTCCAACACCTAAACCTTAATTAAATAAAGTAATATGTAATACTAAAAAATAATATTAAAAAATTTCGACCAATCAAATCGCTCGGAAAGTTCCTGCTTTATTAATATATATTGATTGATTGATGTCACTTTTTTAAAAACTACAATAAGAGACACTCTACTAAGAGCATATTACAATTAAGAAGACGTGTATTCTTATCGCCTTAGACAATCTTGATGGACAAATGTTATTAATCAATACATACAATAAACTGTAAAATACACGTAAAAGTAGAAGGATTATTAGTCTATCTCAAGCAGGGATGAATTTAAGCAAGAGTAGACCAAAACAGATAAAACAAAGAAATTACCTTGTGGACAAAAATTGTTCCGGCCAAACCTCGACGTCCAGCTATCCCCCTAGGTGGTGGTAAAGCACAATCATCTCCAACTATGACCATCTGCAGAGCAAAAGAATCACATAACTGACAAAAGGAATCAGAAACCATGGATATTGAGACAAAATGACGTATACCTCAACACTGTAACCTTCTGATTTTGCTTGTTCAGCCGCCAGACCAAAGTTAAGGCGATCCCCTGTATAATTCTGCGGAGAACCATTTAACATATAAACACACACACGGGTGGAGGGGGGAGTTTGTAATTGGGTCGGGTTTGAGTTTGTCGGATTGTGTCTAATGAGTTACTCTCATACCTCCTTGGTAATGTACTAATGTATTACCCTCATAGAGGTATAATAATCCCCTCACCGCCTCTTCATCCACTCTTCATCACTCCTTATCTTCCATTCAACACTATCAGTATCCTATTTTTCTCCATTGTTTTGAGCTTTACTGCAGTAATAATTACCCACAACCAATCTGACATCTTATAGTATAATTTGGAAAGTGTAAGTACCTTGACAATTAAGAGACAGCCCTTGGATCCAGTCACAGCTCGGATGCCCTGGAAATGTATTACAGTTCAAGATGAGCATAAGATTACCAATGTACTACGTGTTTTAACCAATGATTAAAAAAGGGGACATGAAAAGAACATACGGCTAAAATTGAATCAACTGGTGGAGAGGCAAAAACATCCCCACATATTGCAGCAGTCAGCATTCCTTCACCAACAAATCCAGCATGAGCAGGCTCGTGTCCACTGCCTCCTCCTGGATATAACATATTAGTGCTATGATGCATGATTAGATTCACACCAATATATAGATGCATACGAAACAAGTGACTACCAGATGCAACAAAGAAGCCGCTAAAAGTGTGCGTAGAACTGAGGATGGATTTTTAGGAACATACAGTTCTATAGCATGAAGCAACATAAGAAAACAGAATCCAACACAAATAATAACATTACCCTAGTGCCTCAAAATCTCTCGCTTATCCCTAGAGATATGTTTTACCTCATAGTTTGTGATAACAAAAACAAAGAACAACCCACAAGAATAACCCTCCATTGAAACAAGCAAAGCAAAATATGACACGGATGAACTTTCCGATGAGAAGACTGGAAATATATCATGAAGTTATTTAGTAAGTAATATTAAAAAGGTAATAAAAATAGTAAAGTGGGAAGTTCAGACCTGATATAACAGCAACTTTATCGTTAGTTGAACTTGAAACATCAGCGCGCAAAACAACCTTAACCTATATCCACAAAATGAAAAATAGACAATAAATTAAACAAAAAAAAGGTAAACAAATGCTGCTAAGTGGTTTACAATAATGAGGCTGACCTCTGGAAATCCGTCGAGGTACTGCAACCCTGGATAGGTTTCGACCAGGCCTTCTATGAGCTCAGTCACCACATCTGTGATCAAACCATGTGAACATCATTATGAAAAGACAATCAATCTCAATTCAGCAGCCCGCCCTAGTGTTGTTATTAGATAGAGCATTCGTAAAAGAAGATTTGTCTTACTAAGAAACTATACACTTGAACATAAGAAAACCATATAACGCCTCAAAAATATATAATGAGGAAAATGAGCATGGAGATTTCAAAGGTAACCATACACTTTAAGGTCTTGCTTGGGATGGGCTAATAAAGCTAAAATGAACTTGAAAATGGCAGAGAGTAGTGATGATGCTAAACGGAAATGGAGAAATGATGGTAATATAGGCTATTTGGTGGGAACATCATCCCCCTTTCCCCATAAGTAATGGGGAGTAATTGTTCCTCCCTTGTATCTCCTTCACACCATAAAATGACACAACCAAGCACCAAACTCCTCCATTTCTAGTTCATTTTACCCCAATACATTATCCCGATCCCAAGCGAGCCCTAAAGAGGAATTTGTTGGCAATAAGCAACTGTTAACCCAAATACTAGTAGAATTTACGACCATGACCGTTCTTCAAGAGTTTTTATTCATCCGAAGCAGTTAACCCACGGGATGACTGTAGATTAAAAGTAAACAGAAAGAGTAAGAAAGTAGCTAACCATCGGGGTCGTTGATGAGTTTCTTGCCTTGAAATGACATTGACATTGTTGTGTCTTTTGTTCGCCAATGCAAAAGAAGAACAAACAATCAAATTAATTGACTACTCACTCAGTAACATTTTATTAGACCAAAATGAATGAGTTGAAGAAGAAGAAGAAGAAGAAGAAGAAGGTGATTGTCAAAACTTACCGCCCAAATCTAGAGAGAGAGAAGAGGAGAGATGTTGATGGTCCACAGACACGTACGATTTTGTTGCAGTCCTCTCAGGTTGGGAGCAGCCTCAACTTCCTAAACAGAACTCCCCTCAGTAACGCTAGGATATTCTACCTTCAATATTATATCCCTTGACGGAGGGAGTACTACTCATAGTCATCGACGATTTGCTTGAGGTCGTCGACAAATTTGATAGTAAATAATTGAATCGTCCCTTGATTAATTATTCCATGCTAATTAAATTAACCTAATTACTATTTAACCTACTATTATATAACCTAAGTAAATTACAAAATACGAAACAACACACTATTTTATTTGAATTTAACCTAATCACCCTCGAAATGGCGTGCACCTGACCCATCGGATTATGACGCGATCGTAGAATCCTTCATCGAGTGTGTTCGATGTCTTTTTCAAACGTCGCTCTAAATGCTCGATGTCGAATCCGTAATCGAATGTCGCGCATGAAGAGTCATCGAAAATCGAAGTAGTACGAAACCTAATGACGTCAATCCGAGAGTCGTACGGTCTACGCGACCCGATAACGATGTCACGATACAGAGGGCTCCGATATTCGTATTAAGTCAATACGTTCGATCTAAATCATAAATCAGGATGATCAAGGACAAGTACCCTATTATGGTCGAATGATATCGTAGACTTTGAATGTAGTCCACAACGATACAAATTTCGCCTATGGAATAATACTTGCGATGTTAGTCGATACATGCTAATCTATCACGTGTCTCCTTTCATAGTCCACATTTCGTATTCATTCTATTCCATTACGACTTTGAGTGAATGTCTCACGATATAAGTCTTATACCGATGACTCCCTAGTCGAACTTGGTGTGCGATGAACCGAGACAGTCAGATTTTGCGATGATAAGTCGGGACGAGACATTGAGACTTAAAGATCAAGCTAGCATCACGCTTTGATCCCGAACACAACATGTTTGGGCGCCCAAGGGCAGGCGCTTGAATGTCAGGTCGCCTCACCACAAGCGCCTGATTTCCAGGCCGCACCAATTCGTGCGTCTAAGCCTCTGTCCTCTGATCAATACGCAGCATAATGTGTAACTGATCAGAGTCTGTCTAGTATTTCGATTTGCAGTTTCTGTTTACGTTTTCTATTTACGAGTCTGTTTATAATTTATGTTTACCGTTGCTAATTCGATTATTGTTCTGATTGCTTGTCGTATTGTATTCTGCCGTGTAACTTGTAATCTCTATTTTCAAGTTATTTAATTCATTACGTGGCATTTACCGCTTTTTAAACGAACCCACGTGCTAAATTAGCTTCGACATTACAAATTGAGATTGTTCCGGTGCTGGAATCAATTTACCCGACGTGGAACTCGGGTTCGAATCGTTCGATATTGCTTTGAGTGTCAATTGACCAAACTTGGCTTTCTCTCCTTCCTCTTACTTCTTCAGTCGGACCTTCCCGGCGGAATGGGCTGGCTCCCTGCACACAGAACGCACAGGGCCTCGGAGGTCGTCCGAGGAAACCTTCTACGATGCCTAAGTCAGTCCGTGAACGCCTTAAGAAAACCTAGCTCGTGAGGAACTAGGCGGCAATTTTAGAGTAAGAGTTCTAGAGAGAGAAAATCCAACCCCTTTCTTGTGGGAAATGGAAGAGTATTTATACCTTCCCACAAGAGAGGGGAGTAGAAGGAGAATGGGTGGATAAGGAGGTGACAAGTGGCGTCCTCTCATCCACCCACTCTCAGTTACCTTAGGCAAAATGACGAGAAGGCCCCTGGGGATCCCTGCTCGGCCTGCGGAGATCTCCCCAGGGGGCAGGCGGGTTTTGAGCTGTGAGAGCTAAGCTCCAGCAGGCTGCGTCACCCTGCTGGCCCGGCGGTCGGCTGTTATCCTCTGGGAGCCTACCTAGCAGGCTGTTAGTATCAGGATGCCGACCCTAATCAATTGGCCCTCGTAAGCTGGGGGAGCAAGGTTTCCCTCCGGCTGACGGTTTTTGCTTGGAGGGAGGTTGACTTGTTTTCACTTGTGCTGCATCATTTAATGCTTTGTACTTTCCCGAGGAATGAAGCTCAGTTTGTGTCAGGTATGCAAAGAGTTGGGGGGTTTCTTGCAATGATTACCCTTCTTTGCTCGGTGGATTTTCGGGAAACGTGAAGGCTTTGTAATTGGTGGTTCCCCTTCCAGAGCGGTTGGGACACCATTTAATGCTGCACTTCACTTGTATAAATTCCAGCTTTCCTTGCCATTTTTCGTTTAACTCATCCTCAATCCTCCCACTTCTCTCTGTTTGAATTATGGTTTGGATCAAAAAGTCCGTTACCCACCATGGGGTTCGTACTGTCACCTTTCTTTTCAGAGGGTTTTGGAGGCTTCGTTATGCTCGGGCGGCCTACCGGGCCATCTGCCGCAGCCGTCGTTCACGGCCACGTCCTCGTCGGAGTGGTCGAAAAGCTTCCATCAGGGCGAGCAAGCGCCCCAAGAGATCTTCACCTCCTGCTGCTTCCAGATTTAGGCGCTGTCCTCAGGGAGGTGGGTGCTTTGATCGGGGATGCCACGAATGTTTCCCGTGGCTGCACCCTGAACAATTTGACCCCGACTGCTCTGATGCAGATTCCTCCCTGGGGTCAGGCCCCTCTTCTCCCATGAAGAGAACAGGTTGTCGTACTTGTGATGAATCCCAGGCTGTTCCTTATGGCAGGGATTGGGATGACAGTAGCCGAGACTCCGATGACAGCGAGGGTCTAGGCTGTTTGAGCGACAGGGATGAGGATGGACTCCCTGATGACCCTTTCAAGGACTCCCCAGACTGGGACTGGGGGTCGGACTTCGGGGGTCAAGGTAGCCCTGGAGACCATTCTCCAGATTTAGATGATGATTAGGCCTGCTTAGCCGGGCGTAGGTGCGTCGAGCCGGAAATTTAGGCTCTTATGTATTTTCTTATGTATATTTTTATTTGTCTGGCATGATATGTAACCTGCCCGTTTTCCATTAAGGCTTAATGAAAAAGATCCGAGCGACTTGGCTATTCTCTCTCTCTTTTTTTTTTTTTTTTTGCGGGGATGACGTTGCCAGTCGACCATTCCTCTGACACTTTTTGCCTTCTCGAGGCCCTTCTTGGGAAGGGGTGAGCAGCTTGTGTCCAGCGCGTGACACGTGGAGTAGGTTATTGGAGGCGTCTTGTCAGAGAGGTGGCCTTTTGGGCTTCCTGGGCTTTATATAAGTTCCTCTCCCCTTTCATTTCCTTTTTTTTACACTCTTTGAAATTCGAAACTTCCCTCATATTCTCAAACCGTCTTCGTTGCTGAGAACTCTGTGAGATCAAGAAGTGTTTACTGTCACACTTTCCGGCGACGACCGACTTTCTAGGTTAGAATCTTTCTCTGAATCTTCGTCTTCTTTCCCTTTTCCCGGTTCTTTTCTTCATACCCAGTATGTCTCGAGTCCGTGCTTTTTCTTTTGGTTCTTTACTTGAGAAGAATGAAGGCGAGGACGGGGATAGGCGCGATTTAGCCTCCTCTTCTGGGGTCGGACCCAGGGAAGAGGAGGATCTTGACAGGTGGGAGGGTGCTGAATCACCCGAGCCCGCTCCTTTCGACGTTGTCGACTCTGATGATGAGGCCCTGGAAATAGACCCTTCCAGGATTACCGACCCCCTCATCCGTAGGGAGAGGGGGAAAACTTACTATTTGGATAAGAAGAAATACTTAGTTCCCTTAAAGACCTACCCCGAGGCCAAGAATAGGGACTTGATCTTAGAAAGCAATGCCGCCGAGGAAATTGAGAAATTCTATAATTTCGGGGAGGGGTACACTGTCGTAGTCCCAGGGGAAAAGGACACGGTGTGCTGCCCTCCAGAGGGTTGTGTGGCTGTCTATCAGAAGGCTTTAGAGTTTGGCCTGCGATTTCCACTTCATCCCTTCCTGGAGGAGGCTTTCAGGCGGATGAATGTTGTTATAGCTCAGCTGACCGCCTCAGCCGTCAGGTCCTTGATTGCTTACACTTGGACCTGTCTTTTCCATGGCGAGGAGCCTTCCATTGATGCCCTTCGTTTCATGGTCGGCCTTCAAATGGTATCCTCGTCAGGGGGGGACGGTTCCCCTGGTTATTGGTCTCTGCAGAGACAGAAGAAGTACGCCTTGGTCTGGCCGGCTCTGAGCAGCCTGAAAGACTGGAAAAATAACTTCGTGTACGTACACAGTGCGTCAGGGTGGAAGATTCCTAGGCATTTTAGGAACCATGTCCATACCCGTATGGAAACCCGCGAAGAATACCACCCAGGCGTCGGGGGGAAGGCCCTGGAAGTAAAGCTGAGTGCCAAGGAGGAGGCTTTAGTCGAGAAGTTTGAAATAATTGTGGATAAATCCGGCTCCTTTTGCCCTGCTTTCTGGCTCCCTCATGCGGAGCTTATAACCACAGACGAGTATTTGCTTCCCTTGGGTCTAATCACTAGCCGTGAAGGTAGTTCTGGGGGGATTTTGCTGGCGCGAATTTTTTGAGATTTCTTATTCCTTTGCTTTTTAACCGACTATCCTTTTTCTCTTGCAGACTTTGCTTCTCTCCGTTGGACAAGGAGGCAAGTTAAGAGGTTAGGTTTAAGTGAGGAGTTCGTCGTCCTTTCCAAGCGTCCCTCCCTCTCTTCAAACTTCAAGAAAGGGGGAAAAAGTTTGATGAAGCTTGTAAAGGATTTCGCTGCTGGCAGGAGGCTGCCTCTCCCTCCTCGACTGCCGTCAGCAAAGACGACGACCCCTCCCCCTAATATTCATAAAGGGGAGGCTGAGGTCACCTCAGGGGCCACCCCTTCCCCTGGCCAGAAGCAGGGCGTCTCTCCGGTCGGGCCCCGAACTTCTCAGGGATCACACCCTGTGAACTCAGAGGGAACTGGGGAGAGTGTCCCTTTGGAGCCGAGAAAGAAGAGGGGTAGGGAGCCTTCAGAAGCTGATGTGGTGGATCTGGAGGCGGATGTTGCTTCCCCTGAAGCAAAGCGCCCTGCACGCGAACTTCCGAGCATTCCCTTTCCGGAGGAGAACGCTGAGTTTCATTATACCGCTGGTGATAGTGTGGACGTATCGGGCCTGCTTTCCGACTCTGGCGTCGTCTTGGCTGACCGCCTTACCAAATCAGTGACTTCAACTTCTCACCAGGTGCTCCAATATATCCAGCGTACCTCCAGGGTTTTGCTGGCGTCTGCCGAACTGGCGGCTCTCAGCCGTCTGAGTGATGAAGAATTGACCGTCACACCAGGGGCTCCTCCTCCTGACCGCCTGACTATGGTGGAGAGGGACATAACTTTGATAAACAACTTAAAAGATAAGTTGGCGAGGCAAGAGAGTGAGCTGGAGGAGGCAAAGAACCAGGCTGGTCAGTGGAAACTTCAGGGAAAGAGAGCTGTGAAGGAAGTAGCCAAGCTGGAAGCTGATCTGAAGGAGAGCCGTTTGTCAATGGAGCGGGCCACCCTGACTTTGGCTGAGATGGGGCATCTGAAAGGAAAAGTAGCTGATTTGGAGGAGCAATTGTCCAGAGCTGACTCAGCTTTTGAGCAGGCCAAAAGGGGGAGTGGAAAAAAGAAAAAGAGACCCTTGCAGAGGAGACTGAGGCCGCAGTGGATGCAAGCTTTGTGAGTGGTGCCAACTCTTCTCTGGAGTTGGTGATGGAGGTGATTGGGGAAATGTCCCCTGCGTTTGATGAAGAGGCTTTCCGGACCCTCTACTCTGCTAAGAATGAGGCTCGGGCGGCCAGACCACCTGAGGCAGCTGCCGGCCCAAGCCAGGATGCTCCATGATGCTTATCCTTTCTTGTAATAGCTTTACTTTCCACGCTGAGCCTTTGTTATTGCCAGCTGTCTGTAATATCTGTTCTTTCTGGAGCTTTGTCTTAGTTATTTTGTAAAAACTTTCTACCCTTCATGGGTTTTGCTATGGAATGCCTTTTCTTTGCATTAGTCTGCTTTTTTTGCGTTTTTTATACAAGGTTGGGGGATTTGCCCCTAGTCCTTATCAGTCGTGCGTAGCCTGGCCTGTCCTTGGTCTATACTTGGAGTCCAGGGGGCTTGCTCCCTGCCTGCCCAGAGGCAGGCAGGGAGGGCTTTCGTGTTTTTTATACAAGGTTGGGGGATTTGCCTCAAGTCCTTGTCAGTCGTGCGTAGCCTGGCCTGTCCCTGGTCTCTGCTTGGAGTCCAAGGGGCTTGCTCCTTGCCTGCCCAGAGGCAGGCAGGGAGGGCTTTTGCGTTTTTTATACAAGGTTGGGGGATTTGCCCCTAGTCCTTGTCAGTCGTGCGTAGCCTGGCCTGTCCCTGGTCTCTGCTTAGAGTCCAGGGGGCTTGCTCCTTGCCTGCCCAGAGGCAGGCAGGGAAGGCTTTTGCGTTTTTTATACAAGGTTGGGGGATTTGCCCCCAGTCCTTGTCAGTCGTGCGTAGCCTGGCCTGTCCCTGGTCTCCATTTGGAGTTCAGGGGGCTTGCTCCCGGCCTGCCCAGAGGCAGGCAGGGAGGGCTTTTGCGTTTTTTTATACAAGGTTGGGGGATTTGCCCCCAGTCTTTGTCAGTCGTGTGCGACCTGCATCCTTCCTGCTTTTTGTTGGGGTGTCCCTTTTTCTTGGTTCTGGCAACAGGGGGCTCCCCCTATTGCCCCCTGCTCGTTTGTGTGTGAGAGCGCAAGTTTAAACAGACAACGAGTATGAATTCTTGAGTTATAGAAATTTCGTTAAAACATAAGATTGGTCGGAGTCGTCGACATTTCTTTTTTGATCGTCCTCCGCCAGTATCTTTCCCTATGGACGTGATTTCCTTAAGGCTTAATTATACATAGTATCTTTTTAGGGTGTCGGCGTTCCAGTGTGCGTTCAACTCTTGGCCTGCTGGGTTGGCGATTTTGTACGTGCCTGTTCCCAAGATCTGGGTCACTTGGTATGGGCCTTCCCAGTTGGCGCTTAGTTTGCCGTGTTCTCTAGATTTTCCAACAGCCTGTGTCTTCCTTAGTACTAGGTCGCCTACCTGAAATCTTCTCTCATGCACCCTCTTGTTGTACGCTTTTCTCATTCTTTGCTGGTAGGCTGCTATGTTGGTGCTGGCCTCTTCCCTGACTTCGTGGACCAGGTCAAGAGCTTCGGCCATTGCTTCGTCGTTGTCAGCCTGGTTGTATTGCTGAGATCGTAGGGTAGGAACTTGCACTTCGATGGGTAGCAGAGCCTCGGCTCCATATACTAGGCCAAAGGGTGTCTGTCCTGTTGATTCTTTTCTGGTGGTCCTTATTGACCATAGGATGCTTGGTAGCTCGTCTGCCCATCTTCCCTTGAGGTCATCTACCATTTTTCTGAGTCCGTTTAAGATCTGTTTGTTAGCGGCCTCGGCCTGCCCATTGGTCTGGGGGTGGCAGACAGCGGAGTAGGCGACGGCTATCCCATGTCCTTCCAGCCAGGTTCTTAGGGGGTCATTATCAAATTGCCTTCCATGGTCAAATACCAATGTTTTTGGAAGGCCAAATCTGGTTATAATGTTCCTCCAAATGACCTTCCTGACCGCCGGCTCGGTGATGTTTGGGACTGCTTCAGCTTCAACCCACTTTGTGAAGTAGTCTATCCCCACGATCAGAAATTTTCGTCCCCCTGTAGCTGTGGAGAAGGGACCCAGTATGTCCATCCCCCATTGGGCGAAAGGAATGGGAGATAAAATTGGCCTGAGTTCTTGGGCTGGGACATGGATTGATGGAACGAAGAGTTGACATTTTCTGCATTTTTGGGTTAGGCTCCTGGCATCTGCTAGCACGGTAGACCAGTAGTAGCCTGCCCTTAGGGCTTTGTGGGCCAATGACCTTCCTCCAATGTGATGTCCGCAGATCCCTGAGTGGATGTCCTCTAGAACTTCCGCGGCCTGGTCTGCTCTTAGGCATCTGAGCAGGGGCTAAGTGAAAGATTTCTTGTAGAGCTCTCCGCCAATGATTATGAACCAGGCCGCTTTGGCTTGTATTTTCTTTTTCTGCACTGGATCAGGCGGCAGGATGCTGTACCTTTTGAACTGAATGAGGGGGGTCATCCAGTTTTCCTGTCCCTCTTCAATGGTGCTGACTGCCTGACAGGGAGTGGTGGACTTCTCATGCATAACATCAACCCAAACTGACCTCCTTATGTCTTCCAGGCTGGAGCTAGCCAGTTTTGATAGAGCGTCAGCCCGATTATTCTGCGATCGGGGTATTTGCCTGATTTCATAAGACTTCAGGCCTGATAATTCCTGTTTTACTTTTTCAAGGTAGGTGGCCATGGTCTGATCTCTAGCTTCATATTCTCCATTAATTTGATTAGCAATGAGCTGGGAGTCAGTGGCTAGTACAACCCGCTCTGCTCCTGCTGCCTTGGCCAGATTTATCCCTGCGAGTACGGCCTCATACTCCGCCTCGTTGTTTGATGCGAGGAAGGTGAATCTGAGCACATGCTCAAAATCCACTCCCTCAGGGCTGGTCAGAACAATGCCTGCCCCTGCACCATTAGCTGTTGAGGATCCGTCAGTGTGCACGATCCATTCTCCGGCGGGGGGCTCTTCTTCCCCTGAATGGGAACATTTAGCCAGGAAGTCAGCCAAGGCTTGTGCCTTGATGGCTGTCCTTGGTTGGTAGGATATCCCCAGCCCGCTTAACTCGATTGCCCATTTTAGCAGCCTTCCTGATTTCTCAATTTTTTCCAATATCTTTTCTAGTGGCTGGTCGGTGAGGACCACAACGGGATGCGCGTCAAAGTAGGGTCTGAGTTTTCTGGCTGCAATGATGACTGCATAGGCGGCTTTTTCTATTAAAGGGTAGTTTTTTTCGGCTTCCCCCAGGGCGTGACTCACAAAGTAGATGGGCTGCTGTGAGCCTGCTTCCTCCCTTAGGATGACTGCACTTACTGTTGTGTTGGTGACGGCAATGTATAGGTACAGTTTTTCTCCGGCCACTGGTCTTGCCAAGGTAGGGAGCTTCTTTAGGTGTTCCTTCAATTGTTCGAAGGCTTTCTTTTCTTCATCTTCCCATTTGAATTGCTTATTGCCCTTCAATACTTTGAAGAAAGGGGTGGACTTGTCTGCCGATCTGGCGATAAAGCGGGCCAGGGCAGCCATCCTGCCTGTGAGCCGCTGAATATCTCTTATGGTCTTAGGCTCCGGGAGGTCTAGGACCGCCTGAATTTTTTCGGGATTGGCGTCTATCCCCCTGGAGCTGACTAAGAATCCCAGGGAGGAGAATGTTTCCTGCAGGTCTGCTAGATGCTCCTTTTCCCCCTTGCTCTTGACAATTGCATCATCGACATAGGCTTCCAAGTTTCTCCCTTTTTGGTTTTCAAAGACCTTGTCCACCAAACGTTGATAGGTGGCGTCTGGATTCTTCAGCCCAAATGGCATCATTTTATACATGTAGGTGCCATGGCTGATTATGAAGGCGCATTTCGTCCTGTCAGGCTGCCAGAGGTACACTTGATGGTACCCTGAGAACGCATCCAAGAAACTTAACGTGGTATACCCACTAGTGGCGTCCACCAGTTGGTCTATCCTGGGCAGGGGGTAGCAGTCTTTTGGGCAGGCTTTGTTAAGATTCGTGAAGTCTACGCACATTCTCCATGCGCCCGATGATTTTTTCACCATCACAACGTTTGCCAACCATTCAGGGTAGTCACAGACTTCGATGAAGTCTGCTTTTAAGAGCTTGTCTATTTCTTCTTTTATCGCCGCGTCTTTTTCTACGGACATGTTTCTTTTCTTTTGCTTTACGGGGCGAGCTTCCGGACTAACGTTCCGCTTGTGAACAATAAAAGCCGGGTCGACCCCTGGCATCTCATCCGCAGAGTAAGCAAATACGTCCCTGTTTTCTCTCAGGACTGCAATTAACTCCCTCTGGTAGGACTCCTCCAGGTCGGCCCCTATGAGGACCTGCCTCCCTGGCTCTAAG
Organism: Agrostemma githago; assembly: GCA_958450325.1. Lineage (NCBI taxonomy): Eukaryota > Viridiplantae > Streptophyta > Magnoliopsida > Caryophyllales > Caryophyllaceae > Agrostemma > Agrostemma githago. Next base: position 8,607,788 of record OY288243.1, on the reverse strand, counting down.
TCTACCAGCATGCTCTCCCCTTCAGGTTCTAAGTGGGCTGATTTTTGCTGGGCAGCCGGGATTTCACCCTCCCTGCTGGGAGAGCTTTCGGCTTTTCGCTTTCCTTTCCTTTCTGTCTCGTGGGCTTGCAGGGCCACGGTGTAGCAATGTCTGGCTGACTCTTGATCTCCGTGGACCTTGCCTTCCATGCCAAAGTCTGTCACATAGGCTATGGTGAGAGCCCTGATTGACACAGCAGCTTCGATTTCATCTAGGGTGACTCGGCCAATCAGGGCGTTGTATGCAGACTTCGCATCCACCACAACAAATGATGCCCTGACATTCCTGGCAGTGGCCCCCTCCCCAAATGTCACTGGTAAGTCGATAACCCCCATGGGAAGTACACCTGCCCCACTGAACCCGTACAAAGACCCAGGGGCTGGTTTCAGATGTCTTTTTTCTAGATTCATTTTCTCAAAAGCGTCTTTGTACAGAAGGTTTGTGTAGGCGCCAGTGTCCACCATGCACCTCTTGACAATGTGATTGCTAATTTCAAGAGTTAGGACTAAAGAGTCACTATGTGGGTATATGACACTCCCTGCATCTTCAGGGGTGATGCTCAGGGTAGTGCCTCTTGGACTTCCCGCCTTCTCGGCGTAGCAAATTTGGTTCCGTAATTCACGGATCTGCCTTTTCTGGCTTCGTCTGCTAGTTCGCCCCTCTGCATCTCCTGACACTACATGGATGATTGTGCGATTTTGGGCTGAGCCTTCAGGTTTGTCTGCCGCCTCCTTTTGGGGCTTGTTCCTTGCTGCATAGTTGCCCAACCAGCCGTTTCTTATGAGTTTCTCAATTTCGTTTTTTAAGTGTCGGCATTCTTCTGTGGTGTGTCCTATGCAATCGTGGAACGTGCAGAATTTTTTGGGATCCTCTTTTGGGCTGCGCGGCTTGTTTGGACGGTTCCATTTTGCTGTTTCTTTCTCCAGCTCAAAGATTTCTGCCCTCGGCCTGTTGAGAGCCGTGTAGCTGTCGAACCTTGGCTGGTAGGCAGTGCGCTCCTTCTTGGGGGTATCTCCCTCCTATCTTTGTTTGCCCTGATCGCTTCTGCTGCGTCCACCCTGCGGCTTTGTCTGGCCTGCAGGGGTGTCCGGCAGGCTGTGAAACTCTTCCTGCAGGATAAACCCTTCAGCGATTTTTCTGGCTTTGGCCAAAGTTTCTGGCTGGGCCCTGATCATCTGATTCTTCATTTCCCCTGGGACCAGGGAGATTGTTAGGGCGTAGGCATCTGTGGAATCATCAATCTCCCTGACCTGTTGGTAGGACAAGTCAAATCTCTTGAGGTACTCCCTGACGCTTTCACCCTTTTTCTGCTTCAGGGTCATTAGGTCAAATCGAGTGAGTCGCCTTCTTTTGCTCCCTACATATTGTTCAAGGAAGGCCTCGGCTAACTCTATAAAGAAGCTGATCGACCCCTGGCGAAGATCCCTGAACCATCCTTGTGCAAGTCCTACCAGCGTGGTTGGGAAGATTTTACACCAGATTGCGTCATCCATGTCATACATGCCCATGTGACTCTCAAATGCCGCCAGATGATCCTCTAGGTCTGTGGTCTCGTCAAACTTGACGGTGGGCATTTTGATTTTCGGGATGGGGTATTCTTGTACATCAGGATGAAGAGGAGTTTTTGTAGGCCTGCCTACCACTCGTGACCTGCTTTCCCCAGACTGGTTACCGTGGATATCCCATTGTCTAGGGATCGGTTTCCTCGTACTGGGGGAGCGGTGCCTTGGTGGCCGTTTGTTTGACGCTTCGTCCTCTGTCTCCGGGGAGATTTGTCTGGATCTTTTCCTCCGGGACTGGCAGAGGTTATCGTCCTGGTGGTGTCTGGGCTCAAGCGGCTGCCCCCGGTTAAGCCTAAACTGCAGGCTTTGGGACAACCCTGGGGCTGGCTGTCCCTTGACTGCCGGTGTTAACCTGGAGAAGACTCCGCCATGCTTTTCCCCCAGGCGTTTAGATGCAGGCTCCTTGTGCCTCATCCGCTCCTGCAATCCCTGGGATAGACCTTTTTGCCCTCCAGACGCGGACTCCGTGGTGTGAATGGAGAACGCCTGTTGCTGGGCAGACGGCTCTTGGTTGCCTGTTGTGATGCGCCTCTGTACCTGCGCATATACTTGAGCTGTCCTTCTTGCTTTCCTCTGGGCGTTTCTGGCGGCGGTTCGCTTCGTGCCCCCGGCTCCCTCCCTGCTCATTGAGGGAGGCTGCCTGGGGGTCGTTGCAACCCTGCCTACCAGGTCGTCAGGGGTGAACTCCTGGTTTAGCATTGCAGAGAAGAAGGCGGCTGTCTGCACCATCTGAGCTGGGGTCAGGTTCAGGGTGTGCCCTGGGTGTGCCCCCAACTCTGGTGCTACAGCTGCATTTGGCATGCCCAGGAGGCTGGTTCCTCCCATCCCCAGGGTCGTGGTGGGAGGAGCTCTCTCCGGCTGCGGCATGCCGTATAGGGGGGTCACCGGTGGGACCGTCGGACCCACCCCTACACTGGTGTCAACGATTTCCGGCATGATTACCTTGGTTGATTTAGTTTTTGTAATTGGGAATGGTTGATTTTTTGTGGGTGATTTGTGGATACGACCAGATCTTCCCCACAGACGGCGCCAAATTGTTCCGGTGCTGGAATCAATTTACCCGACGTGGAACTCGGGTTCGAATCGTTCGATATTGCTTTGAGTGTCAATTGACCAAACTTGGCTTTCTCTTCTTCCTCTTACTTCTTCAGTCGGACCTTCCCGGCGGAATGGGATGGCTCCCTGCACACAGAACGCACAGGGCCTCGGAGGTCGTCCGAGGAAACCCTCTCCGATGCCTAAGTCAGTCCGTGAAGGCCTTAAGAAAACCTAGCTCGTGAGGAACTAGGCGGCAATTTTAGAGTAAGAGTTCTAGAGAGAGAAAATCCAACCCCTTTCTTGTGGGAAATGGAAGAGTATTTATACCTTCCCACAAGAGAGAGGAGTAGAAGGAGAATGGGTGGATAAGGAGGTGACAAGTGGCGTCCTCTCATCCACCCACTCTCAATTACCTTAGGCAAAATGACGAGAAGGCCCCTGGGGATCCCTGCTCGGCCTGCGGAGATCTCCCCAGGGGGCAGGCGGGTTTTGAGCTGTGAGAGCTAAGCTCCAGCAGGCTGCGCCACCCTGCTGGCCCGGCGGTCGGCTGTTATCCTCACTACAAGAGATCACATCTTTAGCGGCATTTATTTTGTTATTAGGCGGCATTTATAAATGCCACGCAAAGTGCTTGCAGCATTTAATCATTTGCCATTAGATTCAATGTAGGGAGAAGTCATTGTGGCATTTATACAAATGCTGGTAAAGCCTTATATAAACCCCACTATAGACTTTTCATAAATTCAAAATTTTGTTATTTATTTTATTTATTTCATTTGCTTTTTTTTAATTGGTAAGCGTATCTTTCCAATTTCGGAGGTTTTTTTTAATTTCTAATAATATTGTTTTAATATAAAAGATATATTAAAAGTAACTAATTAAAAAAAGGACAAACATATAAAATAACTTATTTTATAATATTGACAATAGAATTCGTAGGTGTCAAGTGACCATTACAATAGCTTATATGGGTATAAACCCAATTCGTTAAATCTTAATCAAAGGATAAAAAAAACGTAAATAGGTACAATCCAAATACCAAAATTTCTATAGTTATATCTCTATCAAAATAGCTAAGTGGAAATGGGTAGTCATCCCAAAAAACCAAAAGCGATTGTGCGGCTACGTATGAGGATTATTAAGGATATCTCTACCAAATAAAGCCATCTTGAGCATGGTTAACTCATCTTCCATTTTTCTTTGCACTTCTAAATTTTCTTCTTGTATCTTGACACATTTATCATTCACCTTCTTGAGCTCACACTCCAATAATTGAATTTTTTCGTTACATAACACATGATCGTTATCCAAACCTTCTTTGTTACCATAGCATGCCGTAGATGAAATAGACGATGGAACTCTACCAAGCCCGCGGACTCGTCCTCTTCTCTCAGGACCTATAATCTCATTAATTACCTGTGAGTATATATCTCCATGCCAAGCAACAACTCCATTTGTGACTTCTTTATTATTTGGCAAATCTTTTAATTTTGCATTGATCATTTCCTAAAAGCAACAAAGAACATACACCTCCATGTGAAATTCACATATAAGTCTATCCAAAAAAAATTCAAATCAATATATGAGCAATTAAATAAAAGTTGAACATGATTCTCACCACCGCTTGCCTTGATTTTTCATCCATTGGAGCAGGATCAGTTTTTCGGTCCTTATGAGTCTCCAAGAACACATGAGCACGGGATGGTGGTACTCCATCAATAGTCTGTCCAAAAAATATAGCACGACTTTGAACATATAAGCTCTAAGTTAATAAATTGCGTCCGTTAAAAAATTACACACCTGCTCTTCAATAACTCGCGCAAAACTTTTTGATCCAGCAGTGTGTGTCATAACTTGAGACTCACGACTCTGTCTATTTTTAATAGAGCGCTCCTGTCCACATCCGTGGCATATCAGACAATAACAATAATTGCCAAAAAAAACGATAAGAAGAAAGAACTACTCTCAAGTAGTACATTGACTGATCTTGAACAATAATACAAAAGCTATAGTGTAAAAATAAGAGACTATATATGTGCACACCATACCTTCGCTTTTGGTGAACTCCAATAAGTAACTAATGAAATCCATTGATCTCGTGGCACATTATCTGGTTTAGCATTCAAAACTTTGCTTACATTTCCCTTGTTTGGTTCAAAGTACTCATTTTTTAGTTCGGCTTTGAAGTTACTCCATTTTCTTCCCATTGATTGCAACACATACTTCGCAGCTACAGAATTTGGAATAATAAACTTGACTGAACAATTTGAAACACTAATAACAATATAGTAAGACAAATATATATCATAAATAAGTAGTAAGTTTGTTTACTTCTTATTCATAAAAATCACCTTCACAATTTGAAGAAGCTCGTTCTTTTGATCTTTTGGAACTAGTCTCCAATCAGGAGGATAACTCAACGAGCATAAGGCAGGGTTTCTTGCTATTGTACCAATGAAATGAGCAAGTTGGGATACTTCACCTCCAACTGGCTGCCAATCGTTATTCCAGCTAGCCTTTATTCTTTTGTTCTTAGGTAAATTCCAAACATTGGCCATCAAAGTTGGTCCCCTACGCTTAGTAGATGTAGACTTAGAATGCCCTATAGAAAAGTGAAAATTATTGAAGTTACCAACAATATCACATTCACACCAATATAACAATTGTACACATCAGAAAGAGATATCTTACTTTCGACATTTTCATCGGTGAAAGACGTGTTGTCTATGAAGAATTCATCACTATCAAAGTTGTCACGAGGCTGGGAAGCTCCATCTTCATGAACTTGATTAGAATCAAGTGGTTGGAGGGGATTAACAGGTGTAACCTCACTGCCATCACTTCTGACATTAACGATACGAGGCCGTCTTGTCACCATTGAAGCTATAAAATAAAAATACAAGAACAACATCATGAGAACTAATTAGCTTATACTAAAAAGATCGCTTGAAAAAGTATAAATACATAAATAAAATAAAACAAGCCAGTGCAACATATTCATGTATAAGGAAGAAATAGAACATTACCTTCACTGTATGTCAAAGTGAAGACAAAACAAAAAAAACAAAAAACAAAAAATATAGATAAACCTCAATGCAACTTATCAGTGACAACAAATTGCGGTCACTTCAACGCTTACCTATGTGTCTTACTCAAATGTAAAACTATTTAATCAATCATTTAATTAATAACATTTTTTTAATAAGAAGTTCATGAATATAGCATACGATAAAATGGATCCATATAGTTCAAAATCATCATAAATAAATAAACTTTTGTCTTCAACTTGATGATCATTTAACTAAAATCGTTATCTTCTTCATCATCTTCGTCTCCAGTTTGGTCCTCATTTACATATAATCCTTCAAAGTTAGATGTTGAAGACTCATCCATTTCTACATCTAAATCAGCTTCTAAGTCAACCATTTCAGAATCATTATTCATAAACAATCCAACATCTTGGTAGTCATCCTCCCCTGTGTCAAATGTATCCCCACGTTTCATGGGAATCGGAATGCACCATTGTGGCTCTATACCATCTTCAACAAAAATAACCTGTTGAACTTGAGAAGGGAAAACAAAAGGATCATCACTTAGGCGACCTCCGGTGTGTATGAGATGCTGAAAGTTAACTAATGTGCAGCCTAATTTGTCTCTTTTTATGCCTCTTCCACTTACTACATCAACCCAATCACATGCCATCAACACAACCTTAAAATCTCCATAATAATCCAACTCAACAATGTCAATAATACGACCAAAGTAAGTCACATCTCCAAGCATTGGACGTGAGTCACTAGAGCTAGCATAACTCTGTGTTTTTGCAACAACCATTATCCCACTGTTTTGAGTTGTCATATCTTGCTCATATCCTTTACTTCTAAACCTAAATCCATTTTTTACATCGAATGCATGAAACCTTCTTGCAATAAAATTTGGGCCTCTTGCAAGTGTCTTAATGTGACTAGTAAGTCGATGATCTGCCCCACTCTCAGTATCGTTAACCTACCAAACAAACGTAACACGTTAAGTTATCTGATTAATAAGGTTAGATATATGTTAAAATTAATATTTGGTTTAGGTTTCATACATAATTCTTCAACCAATCACTAAAGCCTTCACTATGAAGCTTCTCTTTCTCACGTTGTGTTGGTCGCCTTCGACGATTCGTTCTACTAATGTGGGCCATATGATCCCTAACATGTGAAAAATATAGTTCATAAAAATCATATCACGGATAATCATGGTTTAAGAAAATTTGCTTAGAAAAGTAGATTTGCTTACTTCTTTAAAGAGCTAAGGTTTGTATCATCGCAATTGAACAACACATAACGATGTGCTTGCTTCCACATTATGTCTTCCATTCTAAATCCAAGTACACTTCCATATGGTCTCCCTTCAGAAGGAAACAAACATGACTCCTCTTCATCGGTGTTATCTACCATGTTATCAGCAGTGTTACGTTGACAACTTCTTGACTCTACTCCTTTCAGATATCTTGAACAAAAGTTGAGACACTCATCAGCAAGGTAAGCCTTTGCAATAGAACCTTCTGGTCGCGCCTGATTTCGAACATAAGACTTCAAGGTTTTTAAGTACCTAAAATAATATGACAAAAAATCGTCATTTGGTTAAAATGAAAATAAAAATAAAAATAAAAAACAAAATAAAAAAATTACCTCTCTATCGGATACATCCATCGGTAGTGCACTGGCCCGCTTACTCTAGCTTCATGAATTAGGTGAACAACTGGGTGAACGCTAACCGTGAAAAACGAAGGCAAAAATATTTTCTCCAAAGAACAAAGGATTTTAGCAACCTTTCCTTCAAGTAGATCAAGCTCATGGATGTGAAGTGTTTTTCCACAAAGGACTCTAAATATGGTGCATAGCTCAGTTAGAGTAGATGTAACTTTGTCATCTAGATTTCCCCTCAGAGCAACCGGGAGAAGACATTGCATAAGGACATGACAATCATGACTTTTGAGTCCACACAAAGTGTTATTCTTATGGATGCATCTAGATATGTTTGAAGAATACCCATCCGGAAATTTCACTTTTTGCAAAACCTTTAAAAAACACTTCTTACCCTCTTTAGCCAAGCAATAAGGAGCTGGTGGCATGAATGTTCTCCTCCCTCGCGATTGTGGCCATAATTTCTTCCTAATTCCAAGAACTTTAAGGTCCTTTCTAGCTTTCAAATTGTCTTTTGATTTGTTGTGAACATTCAAGAGTGTGTTTATGATGTTGTCACATACATTTTTTTCGATATGCATGACATCAAGATTATGTCGCACCAAATTAAACTCCCAATAAGGAAGTTTGAAAAATATACTCTTCTTTTTCCATGTACCATCAACCACCCCCGTAGGCGGATCACTAAGTTTCCCTAAAGAAAAATTAATATCTCTAAGTTGCTCTAACAATTCAGATCCTGACGGTGGCTTGAGTTTTGTAAGATCAGCAAGAAATCGTTGGTGATCCATGTAAGAAATTTTCTGACCATACTTCAACCTCTTTGCACAATAACTCGTATTGCATGAAACACACCCAAACTTACCGTGTATGTTCCAACCAGACAAGTTTCCTAAAGCAGGATAATCATTAATTGTCCAACACAATGATGCACGCATTTGAAAAACCTCTTGAGCCGAGGAATCAAATGTAGGTATTCCATTATCCCACAAGTCAGTCAATTCTTCTACAAGAGGTTGCAAGTAGACATCAATATTATTTCCAGGTGATTTTGGACCAGGAATGATCGATGACAAAATGAAGTTCTCCTTCTTCATGCATAACCATGGAGGTAAATTGTAAGGTATTAAAATTACTGGCCAAATGCTATGAGTACTATCCATTCTACCAAACGGATTAAAACCGTCACTTGCTAGCCCCAACCTGACATTACGAGGCTCAAGGGCAAACTGTGGGTATCTATTGTCAAAACTACTCCAAGCCTCCGCATCAGCAGGATGCCTTAGGATGCCATCCTTTGTACGTTCCATGGCATGCCATTTCATTTCATTTGCTAATTCCGATGACATATAAAGCCTTTGAAGCCTTGGTCCTAAGGGAAAGTACCGTAATACTTTTGATGGAATTTTTTTTTTTGAACAGTGGTAGAATCATCATTTTTATTCGGATCCACCTTCCATCTAGAAGCGTGACATTTTTCACACTCTTGTAATTCTGAATGCTCTTTCCAAAATAACATACAATCATTTGGACACGCATCAATATTTACATACGATAAACCTAATCCATCGACAATCTTTTTACATCCATGGAAAGAATCAGGTAAATTTTCACCCTCGGGAAAAGCTTCTTTAAGCAGCTTAATAAAGAAATCGAAAGAAGCATTCGACCAACCAAATCTACACTTACCATTGTATAATTGTAGCAAAAAAGATAATAGATTAAAGTTCTTACACCCGGGATAAAGGTCCATGTGAACAACTTCGACAAACCTATGATAATTTTCTATTTCAGCCTTAACAACATCAATATTAGGTCTATTTAACCCATCATGATTATCATTGATTGTGTTCATACTTTCTTGAACACCATCACTTTCTTCAACAATATTTTGGGTCAAGTTAGAAGCTTTTCTAATGTCAGATAATAATCTCAAGGTATCCTCGTTACCTCCACCATCGACATTCATATTATTATTGTCAGGTTCATCATTACTATGTGTGTTTATTTCTGAAACTTTAGAGGATAATGATTCACCATGACAATACCAAACGTCATAATCTACCATCATTTTATTTATGACAAGGTGGTCATACATATGCACTTTATCTAGAGTAAGACGATTCAAACATTTGGTACAAGGACAAGGGACCTTCTCGTCCTTATCTTGTCTAAAGGCGAAATTCAAAAAATCCGTTACCCCACTTAAATACTCATACCGATTATCACTAGCAATCCATTTGCGATTTCTATTGTCCATGATCCTGATAAGATAACACATAAACTTGTTTGAACGAAAAATCAATGAGCATAGTTTAAAAAGAAGAAGATATAATTAACTAAATGAGCATTACCACACGCAAATCAGCTGAAAGAAATTGTTTATTTTTTCTAATGTTATGTATCGTACGTATATGTGAAATTGTTTACACTAGTAAGCTTCTCGTAAGTATATATGTTAAACTAAATATTTAGGTTAGACAATCAACTAAATTTTGATGCTAATGTTTCCGTAACATACTAAATTCATAATTTGAATTTATGCCATGTATTAAACATAAATACATGCCAATATCTATGCCACGCTGCAAGATGCAATACAAAACCTATACTAGCCAACAGGATAAATTTTAGTTTTACTCACTCAATCACTATGAATAATTCATACTTCATTTGTGAGACTTTGTCACTATTCATTACTCATTAGTCATTACTATATCATTTGTTCCCGCGAATTCAACCCACTTCAGTAGTTAGACATATATACAGTAACTTGAGTTGAGTTGTACGTGGTTGCAATACTTCAGTAGTTAGACATACAGTAACGTTTAACGAGTCCTGGGTACAATCCTGTACATGCAATGGTTTACAGACTTTCTAGTACGGAAATAATTTTGCTGTGTGTATCAGCACCTATGATGTCATTATCAAAACAGGGCAGCAATTTCTAGCGTCACAACAATAAGATACTTTATCTAGCGTATAACCTGATAATGTCCTGTTGTGTGAAATGATCAAAACAGGGCAGCAATTTCTTCAAATAAATCCATTTGTGTGAAATGATTGGAATATTGGATTAAAGATGTCATGATCTACTTTGTTGTGCTTATTGCATTTTATATATTAAGAAATAATTGGTGTGAAATGCTAACCTGTATAACCTGAAAATTTATCTAGCGTCACAACAATAATTGGTTACATGATCAAAACAGGGCAGCAATTTCTTCAAATAAATCCATTTGTGTGAAATGATTGGAATATTGGATTAAAGATGTCATGATCTACTCTATTAAGGAAGGGATATCTATTCTATTTTCCAACTTCTCATTCATTAACAGAGGTAGTAACAAAGTTAGTTGGTGCAATGTTAAGTTGGGGTTTTGTAGTAGTGGGGTTTTCAACTAAATTCATCATCACGGACACCTTCAGTTATCATTCCAATATGCAAATCAATCTTAATTTTCTAGTTTAGATGTAAACTAGTATAATACCCGTGATAAAATCACGGGGTTGAGCGAAATTTTGATCTTAGGTTTTATGTCTATGCTACTATTAAGGAACGTATGAATTTGAAAGGAAAGAACGTATTAATTACGAAATAAAGTTCTGAATGGTGAAACACGTCCGGGTATGGTAAACAAACAGTAACGTCAATAGTTGAGATGACATTATTTGGAAAAGTAAAATAAGTAAAAAAAAAGCTATAAAGTTAGTGTGTAATTCTTGCCAATATGTGAAGTACGGAGTAACGATTTAGACGACCGAAATGCAAGGAAAATTGATATTCGTTAATGATGTTTTTGTTGTAGACTAATGTTATGAGTAAATAATATCAAACATTAAATATAATAAATAATATGGTTCAATATAATACGTTTTAGATATGACCGAGAAATCATAGTCAATCAACAAATGTATCGAAGCTATAAAGTTAGTATATAATTCTTGCCAATATAATGGACAGAAAAAACGGGAAAATTAAATGTAGCGACGTACATGATTTTTTGACACATGAAATCATAATTTTTTTCAACAATGTAAACTTGTAGTGGAGAACGCCGAGATGAGATATATAACCGAGTACGTTACAATATATCTCAAAATTAGACATGAATTATCCTTGACACGAAAATGTTATGTCTGCAGAACACAACACTCAGCCATCACATTGAACAACGCTTCTTTTGTCAGTCTAGATTGGAATGCTGCAGTTGAATTGATCGGGCAAACTGAAATTGTCGATATATACACATTTTCGACTGAGAATTACGTGAAATTGGGGAAATTAGGGAAGAAGAGCTGGAATAGATTGCATCGTGAGACGGTAATTTACATATTTTTACACATTTTCTAGCAGCAATATGCATTGATGTAGATAGGTTGCTTGCAGTATAAACCTTCACACAACACTTGGTGAGATTCTTGTATTTAGATTTGACAATTGAATACCAATTTCTTCAAATTTGCAAGCAATTGGGGCTTCCCTTTTACTGTTTGTAGACATTTCTATCAACATGTGGCAAGAATAGAAAATGGTGGGATTAATTGCTGAATATTTACACTATATAAATCTTGTTTGAGAAGCAGTAAGCAAATGAGCAAACCATTGCTACATCTAACATTCTAATAGGAAAAAATGCCTACTGCATATTCCTATCCTCCCATGGTTATAATCCACAATCTTCCTTATGAAACGCAGTGTAATAGAGTGACATTGAGTAAGAGTTTTAGTTCGCTCCGTGATCATTTAAGCGGCCTTGGCTACCCTATAACACAGCAGCGACCTATTTGGAATGGTGAGACAGACTGCTTTATGAGAGCAGTGGTGATGGAGTTTGAGCCTGACATGGACAGGTACAGGAAGGCCTTCAAGCTTCAGCGAGCTTTTGAGAGGGCTGGTAAAGGGAAGGCGGACTACGAAAAACAGCTGTATTCAACAGCGGGGCCGCACGCATGGGTTGTAACTGCAGATGACTACGCCTACACGAAAGAGAAAACGTTTTACTCATTGGTACCAAATGATCTCATAGCTGGTGGATACTCTGACGCTGATAACGATTCAGTGTCGACTTATGCATCTGTTATGAAGCTGCTTGCAAAGAATTACCCAAGGTTCTACGGCAGAACTCTTGTGGAAGGAACGTCTAGTAACTTTTAATTTAAGACTGCATGATGTAGTAATCGAAGATTTGTATATATATGAATGTTTTCGATTTTCATGTGAATCAACTGTGTGTTTTATTGTCAGATGTAACGAATTACTGATAATCCTTCGTACTACATTTGTATGTACTGAGGATAATTTTCTGGGTGTAGTATATTATGAATATGTTGTACTGTGACAAACGAATATTATCGGAATGAAATTAAATGTTCATGTCTTATTCCGTACCACAGGGTATACGACCTGATTCGGTTATATGCCACTTCTAAATGCAATTCATTCATCCGATTATTGCATAAATGTGTATTGAGAAATACTTATCGTAACCAAGCGGTGAATATTACTGACCAACGATTGCTTAACCAATGCAGAACTTCAGCTATTTCCAGTTTCAAGAAACTTAGTCTCCTTTACTCGTTTGAATTGCTCACTGGTGAAGAAGAAGAACTGCACATGAGAGTAGACTGATTTAGTAGTCATGTGGGAATTGCACATGAAAACTGAAACACTGCCTGAGTAGTCTATCATCCAGTAGTGTCATCCAAAATTAGGCAGTTGAAAATATTAGTGCAACTTGTTAAACAGGAAAGAACAATTGGGGAAGAGTGCACATTTGATGAGACAATACACTGTAACTCAATGTTTTCTTGTAGAAAGAAGGCTGAATGTGATTGCTTGCTTGAATTGGTAGCTCTTCCAAAACACATGTCGAGCAGAAGGGCTTGGGTTTTGACAATTGTAAACCAAATTCGTCATATTTGACACAAAAACAGAGTTCACTTTTACTGTTTTTGAATGGGTTAGATTTCACATGTTAGTCATATGCTATATTTTGACACTATATATATAGGAGGTGGTCTTGAAGCATCCATAAGCAAAACCTTCATAAAAGAAAAAGTTCTACAAAGAGAAAATGCCTAAAAACTGCTTCTACCCTCCGATGGTCATAGTGACAAATTTACCCTATGACACAAATGGCAACGTGGTTACAGGAAGGAGTTTTAGTTCGCTACGTGATGAGTTCAGACGCCTGGGTTATCTTGTGAGGCGATACAGACCAATATACAATGGCCGAACCAATTGTTTCATGAGGACAGTTGTGCTTGAGTTTGAGAGTGGCGTGGAGACCTACAGGCAAGCTTTCAAACTGCAGTGCGCATTCGAGAGGGTCGGAAAAGGGAAGGAAAGCTATGCGACCCAGACTCATTCGACAGCAGGTCCCCATGCCTGGGTGCTAACTGAAGATGATACTGACTACGTAAGATACGGAACAGATTTCAGTAACGTTGCTGATGATGTCGTGGCGGGCGGTTACTCTGACAACGACAATGATCCAGTATCGACCTATATGTCTGTGATGAACCTACTTGCCAGTCGGTACCCAAGGTTCTATCGAAGGAATGCCTAGAACGTCAGTCAGTACACAATGATGCAGAAATGGTGGTCCATGTTTGGGGTTCGTTGCAGAATTGGGTGATCCGTGCTAAGGAAATAACTACATATATATATATGTATGAAATGTGTTTCTATCTTTCGTGCTAAAGCTCAAAGCCTGTAGTAAGTTAGTGGTCGTGGTGGTTGTCGGTCGTAAGAAATAAATGATAGGTGTTATCACCTATGGTCCATATAGATGGGCAAATTTTCATCGGTTATCACCTGTGGTTCTTATCGTAATGTGTTAAGTATCTTATATTACAGTATGCAGGTTGTTGGTTATGGTAGACAGTAAGCATATTTACTGTCAGCAATTTGTTGTTATCTAGCCAGCGGGTTTTTATGTCGGTAGTTATATGTGTACTTATAAGTACATCTACTGTCATTAATTGGCTGTTAACTACGTATATATGTACGGGGTAGTCCAACTGGTTTGTCGTAGTCGGGTGACTACATTGTTAGAAGTTCAGTGATGATTTCGACCTCTACAAAATGTGGTCGACTCAGCAGTAGTTTGTATCCAACCTATGTAATAACCGTGTAGACAGTTTGTAAGGTATGTATTGCTAGTGTGTCTGTAAAATAATCATCCATGTTTCCAATGTAATATAATCGGGTGGTTATAGGCCGTTGTTTACAATACTGTCTCGTACTCTCTACCGATAAAGTATGTGCGATAACCCGAATAAACATACTAAGCCTCGGTCGATGCTAAATGAACAAAAATTTGTTAATCGTTAGGGTTTATTAAGAAGTGAATTGTTGTTGCTGCTGGGAATATTTTGAGATGAGCTGCATATGTAATTGATATCAGGTATCTGAAAGAACATATTTGTTTGAAATATCGACAATTTTCAGAACAGATGTGCCGTTTCTGAAAGAGGTTACATCCAAAATGGATGTAAGTGTACATAAGAAAATGCATCAATAGACTATAGAAAAGCTGTGTGATGAACTATTGTCCGACTAAACATCTGACGAAATTAGGAATTGTGCTGCCTCGATGACTATCTGATATGAGAAAATACCTCCTTGTAGACAACGTTCGTTGTGGTGGGAGTGATGACATCTAAAGCTGTTGTGGCAGATGGAACTAATATCTTCAACCCACGTCTTGTTGTTACCCTTGATATAGCAACATACAGTTGTCCGTGCGTGAAAACCGGTTTAGGTAGAAACAGTCCAACGTGTTTGAGTGACTGACCTTGACTCTTATTAATAGTCATTGCATAACAGACTGTAATCGGGAATTGTCGTCTAAGAAATTTAAAGGGGAACTTCGTCTCATCGGATGGGTCGACAGTGATCCTTGGAATGAAGACCTTCAGTCCCTTTGTCGTTCCAGATATAACTTCTGCTGCGATTACTCTATCACCCAAATCCGTCACCACCAATCTAGTTCCGTTGCATAGTCCGTTGGCCTGGTCTATGTTCCTCAGCAACATAATTATGCATCCAACTTTCAGCGTTATTCTATGGTTGGGTAGTCTGGAGCAGTGAATCGTGTTAAGGAATTCAGTGGAATACAGGTCACGAATTATAATACTTGTCTCGCTTTTACTAATTTCATCGGAACTGAGGTACGTTTTCTCATTGCCAGGAATTAGAGAAAGGATGTACTTATTGACTTCTTCGACAACGTCATTTGTTGGTGCTAGAATGGCTCTTTCATGGAAGAATTCAGTGTCGTTGAGGTTGTGGTCAAGGTTGGGGTATATTGACTGAACAATGGATGATATTGGATCTTCTTCATCTTCAATTATAATGTCCTCGGGTAAGTTTATCTCTGCTATCCCGTCATTAGGACCGCCAGCAGTTCCGTCCCCGACATTCAGAATCCATTCTGAGAATTCACGCAACTCTGCATTCTCCTTCTCGGTTTGTCCTGACTCGAGTCTCATGTTCCGAGATAATTTGAGGATCTGTACGGGTAAAAAAGAGGACCTACTGTTATACATTCACTGACAGTATACACTCTGAAAACATGTCGACTAAGGTATATTCAAGTTATACAGAAATGAAAGTAATATACTTCTATGATGCACGTAAGAGAATATATACCTTGCAATATCTCCAGAGGGGAGATGAGCATATAGATGCACGGACAATGTCTTGTCGGCTTCCCTTAGCTACAACGGGAAGAATTTGCCTAAAGTCGCCACCTAGAACGACCACTTTACCTCCAAAGGGTTGGTCGATGTCGCCATCCGGTGCAAACCTTGCTATATCGCGTAGGCTACGATCCAAAGCTTCAAAACAATGCCGATTAACCATGGGTGCTTCATCCCATATAATGAGTTTAGCTCGTAGTATGAGTTCAGTGAGGTCCGTCCCGGGTTTAATTCCGGGACATATTGAATTTTCTTCAATGTTAATCGGTATGCTAAATCGAGAGTGGGCTGTCCGACCACCAGGCATTAGAATTGCAGCAATACCGCTGGACGCTACAGAAAGAACAATATCCCCCTTCCTCCTGAGAGCAGCGCACAGTGTTTTCCATATGAATGTTTTCCCGGTCCCGCCATGACCGTATAGAAAGAATAAACCCCCATCAGCACGGATAACTGCGCCCATTATTTCATCATAGACTTTTCTCTGTTCTTCAGTTAAAGATTTCATGCAATTGTCATGAATTGCAGCCTGCTCGTCACGATTGTATGAGAGTTCATCCGAAATAAGCCTGTTTGAATGAACTGATGCTAATTCGAAATCTGGGAAAGGCATATTTTCGAACTTCCGTAAACTACACCCGTTACGTTGCAAAGCCTGTTCTATTTCTGCTAGTGCATAATTCTGTAACTCATCGGTACTCATCTGTAAATCTATATGAAAAATGAAATAAAAACATAGGATTAGATGAGAGCACACCAAAATAACATAAATTTCTTGCAACTTAGAAAAGATAAAAAATATCACCATATTGAAGTAGCTGAGTCCTCCTCAAGTGTAGTATATCTTCGCTCAAAAAATGCCAAGTCTTCTCCCAAACATATTCCGGTTTAATCAAGGAACCGGAGAAAAGAAGGGTGGCAAATAGATTGCGAAGATAATATCCCGATCCCCAGTAGCTTGCTTCCTCTATAGCGTCAATGTATTCCTTGTCATCGCCGAGCAGCCCACGGGCGTAGCAAGCGTCCTTGAAAGTCGGGTGAATGATGCCATTAACGGTTCTGATATCCTGATAAGAAGTAACACCTCTCACAAAATTGAGGAGAGTTCTCATATAATATCTCTCACCACCTGTAGGACTCATATGGAACATTCTACCTAAGGTGAATCCTTGTTTTCTCGGAGCCCAATTCTTCTCCTTGGCGTGCCACACATATCTGTTCGGGAATTCTGAGTATGTAAGGTCACGGGCATCAGGGTGTTCTTTATTGTACTCAAGCCAGGCTGTGAATTTCGTACGTGCACCACCTGATCGAGCCATGACTTCTTTTAACGGGTCATCATCGTTAAAGACAACATTCTGCTCGTTCGGAAGATGATAATCGAGTCGTAACACTGGAGGAGTTCTGTAATGTATATCGAAACCAAATATCCTCCAAACGGCCTCACATGGAGATATGTAACGGCAGTCATAGTACTCTTTTATATGATCAACCTCGCCTGTTTTCCCTCTGATTGATGCACCAACGGTAACCCTATCATAACCTTTGTTTATGTATTTGAACAAATACTTGATAGACCTACCCTGATTACACCATTCTACGTTTATGTGTGCATGGTAACGCGTAAGTAAGTCCGGGTTGTAGGGAACAACAAAACCGTTGTGAACTGGGACACCCCCCTTGTCCACAGTAATGCCATTGTCTGCTCTCTTATATATTGGATAACCATCCCCGTCGACAGTAGTGCGGTCACTGAATGGCCTCGGGAACCTTTTGGTGCATACTCCATCCTTCATACAAACTGCCTTGGGATTTGCAGGACCACAGGGTCCATGTATCATCAACTCAGATACTGCGTTGAATAAGACCGAATTTTCATCTTTATCCGGCAGTTCAGCACTGATGATACCGTCCACATCCTCAGCGACAGGGAACTTATCCTCCCGGTGTAGAAATAATAGAATATGAGCATGAGGAAGACCTCGCTTCTGAAATTCAATGGTGTATACAACTGTGACAAATAGCAGAACACAAATTAATCGTGAGCGCGAGATATGTTAAGAAATAGATTGACAAAGACGTTATAGTTCGCTAAGATACTGTTAGCTAAGCCTAGCATTAAGGGTTAGTTGTAATGAATACATACAAAAATTTGATAGTTCGTCTAAATATTCTAGGTGATATAAAGAATAGTTCTGATTAATAATACAACGAAAAATTGATAGTTAACGCAAGACATGAGTTTATAACCATTACCTGCTCTTGTTCTACCAAATATTAGTCCATCCTTGCAGTCCTTGATCAATTGCTCGAGTTTCATTTTAAAAACTCTGGTAAGAATATCAGGTCTGTGCTCACTACGTACGCCCTTGGACTTCACAAATCTGGTGATTTCTGGCCATTTGGGATTACAGGTGAATGTGATAAATAAATCCGGGTAACCACACCACCTACATATGGCCATGATATCCTGATAAGTTTCCCTCATATACCCTTTTCCCCCAAGAAAACTTGACGGAACAATGTAGCGTGCGCCAGACGACCCAGGTTCGGTTACCCCGCTCTCAACTGACGCAGCTAGACGTTTGTAATTTTCTGATCTCAATTTAGGCTGATTGAGTCTAAAATATAAGAGTCTTTGAGCTTCAACCATTGTGTAACCGTCGACACAGAACTGCTGGAAAAGATTTGCTGCGTTCAATATAGTTGGTGGCTCGACGTCAGCAGGCCTATCCATGATACGAAATGCGAACCATTCTCTGAGCGTCAGCTTATTTCTTCCAGTTTCTGGATTTTTAGATGAAGCTATCGACTGTTCACTGTGAGCAATGCCTAGTCGTGGACCGTCCTCACCACGTGGGAAAAGAAATGGGTATTGAAGGGACAGGTAAGATGGATGAAGTTCTGAAATTCGTTGCAATTTCCCAGATCTCTCCTCGACAATGATATCTCGACTGTCTATTGTGTCCTCAATGTCGCCAAAAATAAGAGCTGCCACTTCAGAAACAGATGGCAAATTATATATCCTGCCATCAACATTCCTGCCACTGATAAGTCTTAGTCTAACCTCATCTTCAGTTGCAGCATTTCTAATTCGATCCCTTGCCATCCTGAAACACTTTACCAAAGGATTGTATTCATCGAGCATCCTTTTTAGATCTGCCATCAGCTGCGAATCCCAAGTGTTCTTCTTATATGAACTGTTAGTGATAGAATTTCAAGATTTTCATATTTTGCATAAAGTATTAGCAGATTCTATATAACACTATTCTGTATCTGAAATTGCGACTTACCTCAATGCATTTTGTCTATTTGATATCTCTTCTTCGGTGTCATATATATATAACTGGCAGAATTTTGGGGATTCGTTTTCAGGAGGTAACAGGCTGCCGATACGGTGACTGTTCTGTCCACTCAGCCTGAAGGTGTATGTACCCCTTCCCTTGTTAATCTCGTGGTCAATCTTTCCCCCTATGGACGTCATTGAAAAACCATTGTTGTAGTTACGAATGTTGTCCTTAAAGTGACCACTTTTAGGGTGTTGACCTGTGAGCAAGTCAAGCAAAAGTTGTGGAGGATTCTGGAGGTACGGTAGTTCTACAATGCCATCCTTGCAACACATTGTGAAAGTTGGTTCCAATGGTTTTCGATCCATACGATCCCTTTCATTATACCACAACTGTGCCGCGCACTTACGGCAAGAGTATTCTGGGTCACCGATGTCCACGTAACCCTCCCACTCTAGTAAATATTAGTAAAACAGTCATTGCCTTATGTAATGTGTGAAGTAAAAAAATGAACCTATATTTTGAATTGCTTTAACTGACCTAAACCTTCATTGAATTGTTGGTGTTCCTCTATAAGAGATGCTGACGACCCGGCGCCGAAGATGTCTCTCGCAAGACTGTGTATAACTGTTTCCCTATCATATTGCCCATGAATGGATGGATGAGACAACGCTGATGCAGCAGTGACGCAACTCTGGAAGGTAGGAGAAGGAGTCTGAATTATTACGTTGGACGCAGTACCTGCAAAGATAATATCCTGGTGAATGAATGCAATATATGCGTTTAAACATAGCTTGTAAAACGTGGGAAACAAACCATTTGATGAAGAAGAAGCTGGAGTTGAAACAGCCGATGGTTGGGGAGTCAATGTTAGCCGACTCGCCCTGAATTCATTTTGAAGAATGCGCCTATTATGTCTGGCAAGTTTAGTCCGCCATCGGTGATCAACTTGCGTACCAAAAATAGGGTGCGAGGATACAACAGGAGTGATTCCATGAATTGCTGCCCTTTTATCATTGACAATACGTCTACGGTCATGCCTTTTTATTTGTGCCGTATAATAACGATTGACGTATTTGTGAATATGCAGGGACAATCCTGTAATAGTTACGTCAAAGGTGTCACATCAATACCGAATATGTTGACAAAAGTATGAATACACCACGATGATAAAATGTACGAAGAATCAAAATAAATTTTGGTTGGTCACCGGTTTGGTTGAGTAGGGGAAGATTGTATCGAGCATGATTTGATGCCTGAATATCATTATTCGAAGATAGACTATTAATTAGAAGAGTAGTAGCAACGGCAACACGATTTTGCTCTGCGAAACAACGTAATAAAGTTGTAAAGACAGTGACAGTTATAAACAAATATGTAAGGAAAAAAATTCGCAAATTGTAAATAAATCGAATTTACCTTGGGTGGGGACTCCATGTAATGTAGACGTGCCACAGTTTAAAGGAGTTGCTCGCGGGGGGTTACTTTCACTAAATGTCTCTGAAATTCATAAATAACAAATATTGAAGACATCAAACTATAAGACTCTGACGGTGTCGAGCAGATATCTATCGAAGTAATGGTTGACATACATCTAATAAGATGCTAATGTTAAGGGTATGTAATTTAGCTCAGTTAGATACCCAATACTTAGGTATTAGCCTCAGAGAAGACTACTGAAAGATGAATTGTTATGATTAACGAAAAATAATGCAATGCATTGAAATGGATGTACCTTTTGCAGCAAGTTGTTTTTCCTTGCCAGCGAAAATTTTGTTATTTTTCAAAGTGCATTTTGCCTGAGAAGAAATTTGTGTGCTTTGCGGCGCGTTGTCGTCTGTAAGATGATATATGAAAGACTATTTTGATCTCTTGAATACGATTAGACGCCAGGAAAACGACTGACTTATTAGTACAACAAAGTACAGAGAAGAAATGACAATGACTACATACTCTACTTACGTTTTTCGGCGAGCGGCTCACGAAAATGTAAATCTCTTTGAACAGGCTGATCCACGTTACGATTGGATATGTCCCCAAGTATGAGTCCACTTGATCTTCGCTTACCTCTTCGAACAGATTGATGAGAAGTATTTGTTTCTCCATTTTCGTTGGATGTTGGTTGTTGATTTTGGGGTATATTCTCTGTAAGTGGACAATATCATGAGTACGACGTTGAATAGAATACCGTATTAATCAATAATTGTACATATCGGGGTAGAAAAACTGCATCATACCTATGTCTTCAGCTTGGCGTTGAATTGAATTTACGATCTTAACTCGTTTATTGATGGAGGGACGATCCATAATAAATGTCGATCAAGAGTATAGCTTTGCAACAATGCAGAGTCGATATCAATAATTCATAGGAAAGTGTTGTGCAACTGTTCTTCGCTATTTTGGATTGCACGGTTCGGAATATGAACATTATATATCCTTAGATGGAAGATTTTATGAGACTATTCATATACGTATGATCACTTATAAGTTATGTAAATAAAGCAAAGAAATATACAGTGTTAAAGTGGATCGTTATATGCAACGTTATCATCGAATGAATGGAATATATTTGACCAAAATATAAGGTATGATAATGATAATATAAGATACAATAATAGGCAAGGGAAAATATCTGAGATATTCAGGCTATGATATGGTTGTTATGGCATTCGTTTTCAATAAACATTTGATATATTTCACAACTACTTTCGAGGGTATTAAAGATAGGATTATTATACGTAATTCGAAAATGTGAATGTATATTAAAAATATCGTCAAGAAATCTTCGGAATAACAAAATAAATATTCATACACTGTTTTCAAGGTTAGATTCCAAGATGTATAAGATCCCATGAGTTGGTTGTTAAGATACACTTTGTTGAAGGTTGTGTAACTTGAGGACTACTCTCAGAACAGTGTAGATATAAATTGTCTACACTCATTTGTATAATTTCGAATGAGTGTTTGATTGTTTAGGTGATGGTGTTCGTGGCGGATTAGATGTTTGTCAGTAGAACTGAGTCAAAAATCCATATATTTCTAAGTACCTGATGCGTGATTATATATAATCAAGGAGAAGGTAACAAAATAGATTGGATAGTGCAGTGAAGTGCAAAGTAGAACAGAGAAAATGTAAATTATTGGAGCGCTTCGAATAAGAAACGCAAGATAAATTGTCTTCAAAATGACTGAAAATAAAGAGCAAATAATACTACTTGGCAGATTAATTTGTGGATAGCAACTGCCAAAACACCCTGCAAATACTAATAAAAATTGTCTCCAAAACTAATGAAATGAACACACTTTATTTGTCTAGAATAAATAATGAAATTGAAAAAGAGCTGGGACTATATAACCGGCTTGTCCACCTTGTCTTCATCAATTGTCTTCGAAGTTGATCCAGCATCATTTGTAGATAAGTCATCAATAATGCACTCAGTAAAAGGGAGGACTCTTTTGAGTGGAGTCAACTTGGACGTGGACGGCGGAGAAAATGCCGCAGTGACCTTAGAATAAAACAAAGCCAAAAAATTAGTGAGATGAAATTCGGGGGAAATGATGCTGTGGAAAAACATGCTCGGGAAAGAGTGGGTAGTAGACCTGATTGACGGGGGTTATAATGTTGGACAATACAGCCTCATCATCTATAACAGGATTGTTCTTAAGGTTCTGAATCTGTTTCTGTTACATAGAGGCTCGGAAATCAGACACGTACGATGAAGCTGGTAAAAGCAATGAGTGAAAAACTGCCAACGATAACGCTAGTATGATGATACCTTTGCAGACTCGGTAATGATGGCAACTTGTTCTGTGCTGTTCTTGAGGGCGACCATATCACGCTGTTGAGTATAAACACGGAGAAGAGCTGAGCCGTAGACAGATAAGTAGAATAAGAATGAGTAAGTGCGGAATGTTTAGAGACGATTAAAACACCTTAAATTTCTCTGTGCACGTCTTCATCCAAAACTTCATCAGATTGGTATCATCACTCATGGTTACAACAGTGTACGAATTAGATCCCTGTTGAACGTTGTAGCGTTCACTGATGTCAACCTTGAACACAAATGTCTTGTCAATGAAGAACTCCAGCTCAGTGGGGATGGAATCTGGTTCGCCAGCCTACATTTATCGTAAATACAGACATATCTAAAGAGTTAGCACTGAATTCATCTATAACAAAAGGAAACGACTGTAAGATGGGAATGTGGCAACGGATTATGGACCTGCTCGAGAGCACTAATCAATTCAGAGGCATGCTGGTTTAAGAAATGCGTAATCTGTCCGTCGAAGACGACGAAGTTAACCGTGTCATCGCCTAAGTCAGATATAACAAACTTGACTTGAAACCTGTGCACAAAAACAAAAGAAACATAGGATTGTGAGTTTGGGCGGCAAGCAATACATCTAAATAACTGACGGTCAGTATTATATGAGAAAAACAACCTCGGGACCCTAGACGCATAACCACGGGTGTTACCATCACAACCGGTTCTGTTACAAATCCAACGACCTTCTTCATTCTTTGTAGCTTTCGCCCAGCATGTCTTGCAACTGTTATAATACCAACCCGATGAGCAATCAAGGTCGATTATGCGACCGTAAGTGTAGAATACACCAGCCTGTGAAAATTATTTTAGTTAGATAGTCTCGCAGAATATTGCTAATTAACTGGGTGTATAGGTTGGAAGATATAAACTATTGTGAAACAGGACATGGTTTACCATATCGTTGAGCTTAATCTCCGATATCGTCTTTATGTTATCCATGTTTATGATGTTGACCTCGTCATCATCGTGGACATGAACAATCTGAAGAGAGTTGCTCGGTGCCGGGGTCGAAATGCTGTGTATGAAGAAAGAGTTATATAAACGTCGAAAAGGAGATACTTCGATCAATAAATGATCATTGGCAGGTACATTAGTACCATCAAGATTGGAATACTCTCGGAGGAATGCGATAGACATTGTAGGAATAGTTCGTACCTGTCTGAAAAGGCAGCGACCTCGGGAATGTCTACGTCAAAATGGAAGGACGTTGCGTTGTAAGTGGTCTGCAACCTCCACATTCCTAATGCAGAAATCGACATTGCACATAAGAACGTATATGAGTGGATGTATAAAATAAGCAATGATTGTTCTAATGGTGAGAAAGGAACGATGCAATGTCGTTAAGTTAATACTCACGGTCATATTTCTTCACTTCCACACACTTGATGACAACAACCTTGGATTGGCTTGGATTCGGAAGCTTGCTTATAAGTTCAGGGAGGACATCACTATGCGGTGACCACAAAGTACAGGAGACCTGACAACAGCTGTACAAAAAAAGTTGAACGAATGAGATCTACATCCAACAATGACGGATCCTAAATAGAAAGAGTGGAAAAAGAATGTTGAGATGATATTAGAGAACGACGAAAAGATACTGTCAAGCGGGATCGAACATATATACTGCTAGCATGTACGGGATCGACGTCAGAATAACAATTTGAAGGCAATTTTGTGGTTAAAATTACAAAGTACACGTACTTAATATCCTCAAGCTTGATGTTACAGTATTCAAATCCGTTCTTCGTGTGGTTCACCGGGCCAATCTCAAAGAGTTTTCCGACCAAGTCTGAAATTATTTGGCAAACAATTATTAGACTGATACCCAAAAAATTATAGAATGGTAACGAAAAAAAAAAAAAAAGGTTTTACAAACGCAGAATGTAGCTTACCGATATAGTGAGTCGTTGAAACACGACCATTGACAATATCCTCAAAATTAGCAAACCGAAAACCGTGAAGTGGTATAGAGGACTGTCCGTCGTAAGGGACAACCTTGCTCGAGTATTCAAACTGTAGACGAACACTGCTGGGAGTAGCTCTGTCGAATCCGATATTGGGTCCAACCGTGAGGTTTCGGATGATGTAGACCACACCAACATCTAGTGAATTTAAGTACTTGCTCAAAATCTGACGACGCACAGTACCTTGCACGATTTCATTCTGGAAAAAGATAAAGTTAGACTGAGATATACTAATTGCGCACATATATGTTTTTGTTCGACTCGATCGTTATTCGCGTATAAAACAACCCAAGACAATTGTATAACATATTGCCATGAAAAAAATAAACAGAGAGTACAATAAAAAAAACAGTAATGTGTCGAAAATTAAATGTACAATGCTCGGTCACGAAAGTCTTTAGTAATAAGTTGAAGACAAACATAAAATATTATGTAGAATGTCAATAAGCAGATTAAAAACAGAGAATAACTAAATAAATTTTTTGAATATCTTCATAATATTTCGGAAACCATACAAAATATAAACCATATACGAATGTATACAACTTCTTATTCATATACGAATATATGCATATACTCTAAAGCGAAAAATATTTTTGTTATGTATAGTATCTTTCGAATTGAAATATGTGTGTTGTAAACATATAATATACGTTAAAATATTACATAATTAAACATATTATATATACATATTATATATGTACTATACACTACTCTCTAAAACACGTACGGAATTATTCACTACGATATTTGGATATAAGCAAAACGACAGATCGTAGCAGAAAAATAATGAGCAACGCAGTACCTCGGAGTCAATCAGCAGAACCTCGATAGAATCCGTTTTGGTTCTGTCCTTCATCACAGGACGGGTCCAGCGATGAACGACCCGGACAACCATCTCCTTTAGACGCTTGCCTTACTGGAGGTTCGATATGTTAATTAGGTCGGAGGTCGACATTGTGCGAATAGGTTGGAAGTTTGTATAGAAAGACTGAGATATTTGGGAATGTTAAACTAATGAATGAATAAGAGGTGGTATTTATATATTTTTGGTGTAGAATGTGAACACGGAATTATGATATATTAATAGCAAGGGATAATATTTTAGGAATTTGATATGTATAAAACTTCTAATAGAGAAGGTCAAAAACACATATATACCATATACGTATATATGCATATACCGTACCATGAAATTTGTGTTTTCGTAAACTAAATGTTGTTGTTATGGAAACGAAATCGCAGTATATCTTCCAGGAATTTGACGTTTACATAAATACTAATAAACTATCCATAATTAACATAAGATATGTATATACGTATATATGCATAATATATACCAAGGGATACTATCCATAATTGTTTATTGTGAACGATATATACTGTTTCGAAAACTAAATGCTGTTATTATGGAAACAAAATCGCAGTATATCTTTTAGGAATTTGATACGTACATAACTTCTAATAAACGATCCATACTTAACATATGCCAAAACTAAATACTGTTATTATGGAAATGAGATCGTAGAATATCTTTTTATATTAATACCAAGGAATATTCGGTTGTACAAATATAGTTGTACTCAGTAATTATTTAGTAGTATATCTATTACGAATTTGAAATGTACAGAAATTCTGTTAAATGAATTCCTAACAGATTGTTTACTGTAAACGAATTATATTAACGATACATAATTAACCTATGCCAAAATTAACTGTTGTTATTATGGAAATGAAATCGTAGAATATCTTTGTTATTATTGTATATAAATCTCGTATAACTAAAATTTTGATATGTATATATTGTATATATATACGTATCATGGTATAACTAATATTTTGGAAACTATATGAATATATTATAAGAAAGTAGAGATTATGTAAACAATATATATACCATATACGTATATATACAATATAATATATCGCATACGTATATACGTATATAACATAAAACGAAATATACGATTGTCATGTATAGTATCCGTCGAAATATGTACGTAAACATATTATATAATAAAACATATTATATACGTATTATATATGTACTACTCCGTATATACTGTACTCCAAAATATGGTCCACGCAAATATTTAATACTATATATTATCCTTCCAAATATGTACGTAAATATATACATAAATATATAAACGTATATACATGTACATGTGTGATGTCGGACTTCATTATATACGTAAATATATTATATACGTAAATGAATTATATGGACAAATATACGTACTATATATGTATTATATATTATCCTTCTAAATATGTACGTAAATATATACATAAATATATATACGTATTATATATGTACTATATATTATATACGTAAATATATATATATATATAGTACATATATATATATATATATATATACACACACATACATACATACATACATATATATATATATACACGTAAATAAATTATATGGACAAATATACGACATATATAATTATATAATAATACATAATAGTATTTATATTTGTATTAACATATATTAACATATAGTTAATTATATATTATGAATTTCGAACAATATATGGACAGAGAATACGGATTATGTAAACAATATATTAATATTAAACAATATATTTTATTTTATATTTAACCGTAGACAATTACTATCTTGCCCCTAAATCAATGGCTGGATGTGTTTTGGCTTAAGTGAATGGACAATTCTGTCCAATTAATGAGAGAGCTCCGAGAGAGCTTCTAAGAGTTCTGAGGTGTGCCATATCAGCGAAGCTGGTCCTATCTTTAGGTTAAGTAGGATAAGATATGTATATACGTATATATGCATAATATATACCAAGGGATACTATCCATAATTGTTTATTGTGAACGATATATACTGTTTCGAAAACTAAATGCTGTTATTATGGAAACAAAATCGCAGTATATCTTTTAGGAATTTGATACGTACATAACTTCTAATAAACGATCCATACTTAACATATGCCAAAACTAAATACTGTTATTATGGAAATGAGATCGTAGAATATCTTTTTATATTAATACCAAGGAATATTCGGTTGTACAAATATAGTTGTACTCAGTAATTATTTAGTAGTATATCTATTACGAATTTGAAATGTACAGAAATTCTGTTAAATGAATTCCTAACAGATTGTTTACTGTAAACGAATTATATTAACGATACATAATTAACCTATGCCAAAATTAACTGTTGTTATTATGGAAATGAAATCGTAGAATATCTTTGTTATTATTGTATATAAATCTCGTATAACTAAAATTTTGATATGTATATATTGTATATATATACGTATCATGGTATAACTAATATTTTGGAAACTATATGAATATATTATAAGAAAGTAGAGATTATGTAAACAATATATATACCATATACGTATATATACAATATAATATATCGCATACGTATATACGTATATAACATAAAACGAAATATACGATTGTCATGTATAGTATCCGTCGAAATATGTACGTAAACATATTATATAATAAAACATATTATATACGTATTATATATGTACTACTCCGTATATACTGTACTCCAAAATATGGTCCACGCAAATATTTAATACTATATATTATCCTTCCAAATATGTACGTAAATATATACATAAATATATAAACGTATATACATGTACATGTGTGATGTCGGACTTCATTATATACGTAAATATATTATATACGTAAATGAATTATATGGACAAATATACGTACTATATATGTATTATATATTATCCTTCTAAATATGTACGTAAATATATACATAAATATATATACGTATTATATATGTACTATATATTATATACGTAAATATATATATATATATAGTACATATATATATATATATATATATATATATATATATATATATATATATACACACACACATACATACATACATACATATATATATATATACACGTAAATAAATTATATGGACAAATATACGACATATATAATTATATAATAATACATAATAGTATTTATATTTGTATTAACATATATTAACATATAGTTAATTATATATTATGAATTTCGAACAATATATGGACAGAGAATACGGATTATGTAAACAATATATTAATATTAAACAATATATTTTATTTTATATTTAACCGTAGACAATTACTATCTTGCCCCTAAATCAATGGCTGGATGTGTTTTGGCTTAAGTGAATGGACAATTCTGTCCAATTAATGAGAGAGCTCCGAGAGAGCTTCTAAGAGTTCTGAGGTGTGCCACATCAGCGAAGCTGGTCCTATCTTTAGGTTAAGTAGGATTCAAAGTCAGCATTTATTAGTCACAATAAAAATTGACGAAAAACATACTAATTCAACACAAACAGGAACTAATTGACGATAAGCAGGAACTAATTGACGAAATACAGGAACTAATTGACAAAAAACATACTAATTCAACATAAACATAAACTACTAATTCAAAATACTAATTCAACATACTAATTGACGAAAAACAGGAACTAATTGACGAAATACAGGAACTAATTGACAAAAAACATACTAATTCAACATACTAATTCAACATAAACATAAACTACTAATTCAACATACTAATTGACGAAAAATTGACGAAAAACATACTAATTCAACATAAACATAAACTAATTGACGAAAACCAGGAACTAATTAACGAGAAACAGACAAATCGACGAAGAACATAAACATAAACTAATAAACAAACAAATTGACGAAAATCGAATAAGATTTCTATTGGAATATATTCGGTGGTATTAGCGTATACTATATTCCAATAATTTCCGTTCGATTGATGAAAAGCCAATAAGAAGAGAAAACATTGTACAATGATGTTCGACGAAGAGAACTCATACCTGCGGAAGGAAAAACGCTATTGAACGATTGATCGGATTTCTCAGGTGTTCCGGTTACGGAAACAATTTACCCGGCCCAGAATCCGGGTAGTGTAATTGAATTGATGATGGATAATTAGTCGCTTGATTCCCTTGATCTCCCCTTCCTCTCACTCTTGGAATCGGACTTTCCCGGCGGAAAACGGCCTGCTCCCTGCACAATGAACGCACAGGGCCTCGGAGGTTGTCCGAGGAAACCCTCTCCGATGCCTAAGTCAGTCCGTGAAATGCCTTTACGAACCTAGCTCGTGAGGAACTAGGCGGCGTTTTAAGAGTAAGAGTCTAGAGAGAGAAAATCCAACCCCTCTCATGTGGGAAATGGGGAGGTATTTATACCTTCCCACAAGAGAGAGAAGAGAAAGAGGAATGGTTGGATGGGAAAGTGACAAGTGGCGGCTTCTCATCCATCCATTCCCAATTACCTTAGGCGAAATGACGAGAGGGCCCCCAGGGGTCCTGACCTTGCTGGCCAGGGAGTTTCCCAGGGCAGACAGTCTCCAGGCAGGGGGCTGCCAAGCTCCGACAGGCTGAATTGACCCGCGCTCTCGGCGGCTGACGGCCAACCTTTAGCGTTTCATGCTTTGTTCTAGGTCCCTGCTGGGGGCTAGTCTTTCGACTCCCCGGCAGGAACCGTCTCGAGGCCTGCATAGCAGGCAGTTGATTGACAGGCGGCCCACCCCCAATCAATTGGCCCTCGTCAGTAGGAGGGAAGTGAGACTTCTCCTCTGCTGGCGGCTCTTGCTTGGAGGGGGGTTGACTTCCACGTCTGTCGCAGCATTTAATGCTTCGCGCCTTCCCAATGGAACTTTGTACTGTTCCTGTCAGGAATGCAAAGAGGCAAGAGCACTTTTGTAATGATTGCCCTTTTCTTCTGGGCGGATTTTGGGGAACCGTGAAGAGTTCCTGATTGGTGGCTCTCCTTCCAGGGTGGTTGGAGCGCTCATTAATGCGGTGTTTTCCTTGGTATAAAATCTTTAGCTTCCTTGATCATTTGCGCTTCATTCCACCTCCAATCTTTACCTTTTCCTCATTTTAAACATGACTTGGATCAAGAAAAGTGTAATTCGCCGTGGGGTCAAACATGTTTCCTTCATCTTCAGAGGGTTCTGGAGGCTTAGATATGCACGGGCCGCTTATTTAGCTGTTCGCCGGAGCCGGCGTTCACGACTTCGCCTTCGCCGGAGGGGTCGGAAGGCCTCTATTAGGATGGGCAAACGCCCTAGGAGGTCCTCTCCTCCTGATGCGCCTAGGTTTAGGCGTTGCTCCCAGGGAGGAGGCTGTTATGATAGGGGGTGTCATGAGTGTTTTCCATGGCTGCACCCTGAGCAATTCGGCCTCAACTCTGGTACCGATTCCTCCCTGGAGTCGGGTCCTTCTTCGCCTGTAAAGAAGACAGGCTGTCGCACTTGCGACGAGTCCCGGGCTGTCCCTTTTGGAAGGGACTGGGAAGACAGCAGCCATGACTCTGACGACAGCGAAGGCCTTGGCTGCCTGAGTGACAGGGACGATGACGGGGCTTCAAATGACCCCTTTCAGGGTTCCCCTAGTTGGGACTGGGGTTCGGCTCTCGGGAGTCCAGGCAGTCCTGGAGATTATTCCCCAGATTTGGGGGACGACTAGGCCTGCGTGGCAGGGCCTTTGATTTCTGTCAGGCTGGAACTTTTTCGAGCCTTATGTAATTTTCTTTCATGCCTGTCTCACGATGTATCTTTCCCTTGCGGGGTTTTCAATGAAATGAATGTTTTGCGTATTTGAATTTTTATCTTCTTTTTTTTTTTCTTTTTTTTTGAATGAGGTCGTTGATTGACCTTTCTCTCTGACGTTTCTCTTTACCGAGGCTCTTCTTGAAAAAGGTGAGCAGTCGGTGTTCAGCGTGTGACACGTGGAAGGTCTTCGCAGGTTTTGTCAGGGACTCCACCTTTCGAACTTCTTTGGGCTTTTATATAAACCCATCTCCCCCTTCATTCTCTTCTTTTACTCTTCTTGGTACTCTTACTCCCCATAACACTTCTTGAATTCCCTTCATTGATCGAGCGTTTCTTTCTTTGAGGAGCAAGGATCACCTCTTGTCGCCATCTTTGACAACTTCACCGGCGTTTTTTAGGTTAGAACTTTTTGAATCTTTCGCTTCTTTTCTTCCCTTCTATAGCCTAAATGTCGCGAGCCCGCCCCCTTTCCCTCGATTCTTTGCTCGGAGGAACTAGCGGCGGCGACGGTGGTCGTCGTGACGTAGCTTCTTCCTCCGGGGTTGGCCCCCGGGAGGGAGATGATCACAGGGGAGAGGGTGCTGAGTCACCCGACCCAGCTCCCTTCGATGTGATTGATTCTGATGACGAAGCCCTGAAGGTGGACCCTGCCAGGGTGGCCGGTCCTCTCATCCGCAGGGAGAGAGGGAGGACCTATTTTCTAGACAAAGAAAAGTACGTGATTCCCTTACAGACCTATCCCGAGGCTAAGAATAGGGACCTGCTCTTGGAATGCGACGCGGCTAAGGCCATCGAGCAGTTTTATAATTTTGGGGAGGGGTACACAGTGGTGATCCCTGGGGAAAGAGACACAGTATGTTGTCCCCCAGATAGGTGTGTAGCCGTCTTTCATAAGGCCCTAGAATTCGGCCTGCGATTTCCGTTGCATCCCTTCCTGGAAGATACTTTCAGGAGGATGAACGTCGCCATTGCTCAGTTAACCGCAACGGCTATTAGAGCATTAGTGGCCTATACTTGGACATGTTTATTCCATGGCGAGGGGCCATATATCGACGCCCTTCGCTTCATGGTTGGCCTCCAAATGGTGTCTTCATCTGGGGGAGACGGCTCCCCTGGTTACTGGTCTCTGCTGAGACAGAAAAAGTACGCCCTGGTATGGCCACCCATGAGCAGTCTCAAAGACTGGAAAAACAATTTCATATATGTCCATAGTGCGTTGGGGTGGAAAATTCCTAGACATTTTAGGAATCATGTTCATACTCGCATGGAGACGCGTGAGGAGTATCATCCTCGTGTTGGGGGGAAGGCTCTGGAAGTCAGGCTGAGCGAAAAGGAGAAGGCTTTGATAAAAAAGTTTGAGATCGTGACGGATAAACATGGGAACTGTTGCCCTGTTTTCTGGCTCCCTCACGCGGAGCTTATCGCGACTGACGAGTACCTGCTTCCCATGGGCCTGATTCGTGGCCTTGAAGGTAGTTCTAGGGTTTTCTTGTTGACACGATTTTCCAGGGATTTTATTTCTCCCTGCTTTTTAAATGACCGCCTCTCCTTTTCTGCAGATTCCTACTCTTGGACCTGGACCAAGAAGCAGGTCAGAAGGTTGGGCTTGAGCGAGGAATTGCACGTTCTTTCAAAGCGTCCTTCTCTTCCGCCAAATTTTAAGAAAGGAAGTAAGGCCCTGATGAAGCTTGTGAAAGACTTCGCCGCAGGTCGAAGATTGCCTCTCCCCCCCCGGCTGCCCTCGTCGAAGCCGGCGACTCCTACTCCCAGTATTCATGAGGGGGAAGCAGAGGTTACTTCAGGGGCTACTCCTTCTCCTGGCCAAAAACAGGGTGCTTCTTCAGCGGGCCCTCCGATCTCGCAGGGAACGCAGCCTGGAGATTCGGAAGGGACCGGGGAGAGTGTTCCCTTGGAAGCGAGGAGGAAAAGGGAGAGGGAGCCTCCTAGTGCCGACGTGGTGGATTTGGAGGCGGACGTCTCTACCCCTGATGCGAAACGTCCTGCTCGTGAGCCCTCTAGCATTCCCTTCCCAGAGGAAAATGTGGAGTTCCACTACACGGCTGGGGATAGCGTGGACGTTTCGGGCCTGCTTTCTGACTCCGGGGCTGTCTTGGCCGACCGCCTTACAAAGATGGTAACTTCCACCTCTCATCAAGTGCTTCAATACATCCAACGCACCTCCAAGGTCATGCTGGCGTCTGCGGAACTGGCGGCCCTCAGCCGCCTGAGTGATGAGGAGCTAACAGTTACCCCTGGGGCTCCTCCTCCCGACCGCCTGGCCATGATAGAGAGGGACGTCTCCCTGATAAGCTCTTTGAAGGACAAAATGACAAGGCAAGAGGGGGAGTTGGAAGAGGCCAAGAGGCAGGCTGATCGTTGGAGGCTGCAGGGGGAAATGGCTGTGAAGGAAGTTTCCAAGTTGGGGGCCGAACTGCAGGAGAGCCGTCAATCGTTGGACCGTGCTAACATATCTTTGGCTGAGATGGGGCATTTGAAGGGAAGGGTGACTGTCTTGGAGGAGCAGCTGTCACAGGCAAAGTCGGCTTTTGACCAGGCCAAGGGAGAATGGGCGAAAGAGAAAGAGTCCCTGGCTGCGGAGACTGAGGAAGCGGTGGGTGCCAGCTTTGTGAGCGGCGCCAACTCCTCTCTGGAATTGGTTATGGAGGTGATAGGGGAGATGTTCCCTTCCTTTGACGAGGACACTTTCCGGAGCCTCTATTCTGCCAAGGACGAAGCCCGGGTGACCAGGCAGCCTGAAGCAGACGCCAACGCTCGCCAGGATGCTGCGTGATGCCCCTTCTCTTTTATGAAAGCTTTTCATTTTCTTGTGCTGAACCAGCGTTTCATGGTTTTTCTTGTAATATTTTGCTACTCGGTTTTTTCTTTAACTTTGTAAAAAATTTTCCACCCTTCATGGGTTGTTTGTAGGATATTTCTCTTTGCTTTCTATGGCGTAACTGTTTTAAAATTTAGGGATCTTCTTCTCGTATGTTTGATCGCGCCTGTCATGGGCTGTCCCTGGTTTTTCGTTTAAAGTCCAGGGGGCCTGCCCCCTGCTTGCCCAGAGGTGAGCAGGGTAGCTCTTCGTATTTTTTATACAAGGTTGGGGGGCCTGCCCCCGATCCTTGTTAGCCTGGCCCGTCCCTGGCTTTTCGTGCAAAGTCCAGGGGGCCTGCCCCCTGCTTGCCCAGAGGTAAGCAGGGTAGCTTTTGCGTTTTTTATACAAGGTTGGGGGGCCTGCCCCCAGTCCTTGTCGGTACGGCCTGCTCCTGGCTTTTCGTTCAAAGTCCAGGGGACCTGCTCCCTGCCTGCCCAGAGGTAAGCAGGGTAGCTTTTGCGTTTTTTATACAAGGTTGGGGGGCCTGCCCCCAGTCCTTGTCGGTACGGCCTGCTCCTGGCTTTTCGTTCAAAGTCCAGGGGACCTGCCCCCTGCCTGCCCAGAGGTAAGCAGGGTAGCTTTTGCGTTTTTTATACAAGGTTGGGGGGCCTGCCCCCAGTTCTTGTTAGCCTGCCCCCTGCCTGCCCAGAGGTAAGCAGGGTGGCTTTTTGGTTTGCGTTGGGGGGTTCACTTTTCCCAATTTTGGCAACAGGGGGGCCTCCCCCTATTGCCCCCTGCTCGTTTGTGTGTGAAAGACGCGAGTGTGAACAGGCAACGAGTATAAATCTGTATTTTCTCATTTCTCTTAAAATTTTCTTTTTGACATAGGGGTGGTTGGAGCCGTCGACATTTCTGATCGTCCTCCGCCTTTTTAGTAAAAAACTGCCGATATTCTTGTTTAGACGTAGTATTTCTTTAGTGTGTCTGCATTCCAGTGAGCGCTCAGCTCTTGTCCCTCCAGATTGGCTATCCTGTACGTGCCTGGACCCAAAACCTGAGTTATTTGGTATGGGCCCTCCCAATTGGCACTTAGCTTCCCATGCTCTCTTGACTTTCCAATCGCCTGTGTTTTTCTCAGAACCAACTCGCCCACCTGGAAGCTCCTCTGACGGACTTTGCTATTGAAAGCTTTCCTCATTCGCTGCTGGTAGGCAGCGATATTGGTACTGGCTTCCTCTCTTAGCTCACTTACCAGGTCCAGGGCCTCAACCATTGCGGCTTCATTCTCAGCCTGGTTGTACTGCAGGGAACGTAGAGAGGGAATCCTTGTCTCAATTGGCAATAAAGCCTCTGCTCCATATACCAGGCCAAATGGGGTCTGGCCTGTAGACTCCTTTCTGGTAGTTCGGATGGACCAGAGTATACTGGGGAGTTCATCAGCCCACCTACCTTTGCAGTCATCCACCATTTTCTTCAGGCCGGTCAGAATTTGTTTGTTGGCTGCTTCCGCCTGTCCATTGGTTTGAGGATGACAGACAGCTGAGTAGGCGACTGAGATGTTGTGGCTTTCTAGCCAGATCCTTAGTGGGTCATTATCGAACTGCCTGTCGTGGTCAAATACCAGCATCTTTGGTACACCGAACCGGGTGATGATATTTCGCCAGATCACCTTCCGGACCGCCGGCTCAGTGATGTTGGGTACTGCTTCAGCCTCCACCCATTTGGTGAAGTAGTCTATGGCGACAATTAAGAATTTTCTGCCCCCTGTGGCCACTGTGAAGGGCCCTAGGATGTCCATTCCCCATTGAGCAAAGGGGATGGGAGATAGGATTGGCCTGAGCTCCTGGGCCGGGGCATGGATCGACGGGGCGAAGAGTTGACATTTTCTGCATTTCTGGGTCAGGCTCTTGGCATCTGCCAGCATGGTAGGCCAGTAGTAGCCTGCCCTGAGGGCCTTGTGGGCCAGCGACCTCCCGCCAATGTGGTGTCCACAAATCCCTGAGTGGATATCATCCAATACCTCAGCGGCCTGATCCGCTCGTAGGCATTTAAGCAGGGGATAGGTAAAAGATTTTTTGTAGAGTTCTCCATTAATGAATATGAACCAGACTGCTTTAGCCTGTACCTTCCTCTTTTGTAATGAGTCTGATGGTAAGATACCGTGCCTCTTGTACTGGATGAAAGGGGGTCATCCAGCTTTCTAGCTCTTCTTCCACGGCATTAATCGTTTGGCCGGGATTAGTAGACCTTTCGTGTAAAACGTCAACCCATACTGACCTCCGGATGTCCTGCAGACTGGAGCTTGCCAGTTTTGACAGGGCATCTGCTCTGTTGTTCTGGGATCGGGGAATTTGTTTGATCTTATATGATTTCAGGCTGGACAGCTCTCCTTTTACCATCTCCAGGTATGCGGCCATTGTTTGGTCTCTTGCTTCGTATTCTCCATTAATCTGGTTGGCGATGAGTTGGGAATCTGTCGCCAAGACAATTCGTTC
This sequence comes from Agrostemma githago, assembly GCA_958450325.1. Classification (NCBI taxonomy): domain Eukaryota; kingdom Viridiplantae; phylum Streptophyta; class Magnoliopsida; order Caryophyllales; family Caryophyllaceae; genus Agrostemma; species Agrostemma githago. The sequence goes on along the minus strand of OY288243.1, from coordinate 8,570,755 downwards.
TGCCCCTGCGGCTTTAGCTAACCTGACGCCTGCGAGTACTGCTTCGTACTCTGCTTCATTGTTTGATGCTGGGAAAACAAACCTGAGAGCATGCTCAAAATCAGTCCCTTCTGGGCTGGTTAGCACGACGCCTGCGCCTGCGCCATTGGCTGTCGAGGATCCGTCAGTATACACGATCCATTCCTGGGCAGGGGCTTCTTCCTCCCCTGAATGGGAGCACTCAGCCAGAAAATCTGCCAAGGCCTGGGCCTTGATGGCCGTTCTCGGCTGGTAAGATATACCTAGTCCACTCAGCTCAATTGCCCACTTCAACAATCTCCCTGATTTTTCAAATTTTTCCAACACCTTTTCCAGGGGTTGGTCGGTGAGGACTATGACCGGATGCGCGTCAAAATAAGGTCTGAGCTTCCTGGCTGCAATTATGACCGCGTAGGCGGCTTTTTCAACCATCGGATAGTTCTTCTCAGCTGCCCCCAGCGCATGACTTACAAAGTATATAGGTTGCTGGGTGCCTGCCTCTTCTCGTAGGATGACTGCGCTGACAGTTACATTGGTTACCGCAATGTAGAGAAAAAGTTTTTCTCCTGCTACTGGTCTTGCCAGGGTAGGGAGCCTTTTAAGATGGTCCTTTAGTTGTTCGAAGGCCTCTTTCTGCTCGTTTTCCCATTTGAACTGTTTGTTTCCTTTCAGTATTTTGAAAAAAGGAGTGGTTCTGTCCGCTGATCGGGCAATGAATCGGGCCAAGGCGGCCATTCGACCCGTCAGGCGCTGGATGTCCCTGAGGGTCTTGGGCTCAGGGAGGTCTAGGACTGCCTGAATTTTTTCAGGGTTGGCATCTATACCCCGAGAACTGACCAAGAATCCTAGGAATTTTCCGGAGCGGACTCCAAACGTGCACTTTTTCGGATTTAGTTTCATTTTGTAAGCGCGCAGAGAACTGAAGGTTTCCTGCAAGTCCGTCAGGTGTTCCTTGTCTTCCCTGCTTTTTACGATGGCATCGTCAACATAAGCCTCGATGTTTCTACCTTTTTGTTTCTCAAACACTTTATCAACCAAACGCTGGTACGTAGCCCCCGCATTTTTGAGCCCGAAGGGCATCATCTTATACATGTAAGTGCCCGAACTAGTGATGAACGCACACTTCACCCTGTCCGGCTGCCACAAGTATACTTGGTGGTAGCCTGAAAAGGCGTCTAAGAAGCTTAGCATGGTGTAGCCACTGGTGGCGTCTACCAATTGATCGATCCGAGGGAGCGGATAGCAGTCTTTCGGGCAGGCTTTGTTCAGGTTCGTAAAGTCGACGCACATTCTCCATGCTCCAGACGACTTTTTGACCATGACAACATTTGCCAGCCATTCTGGGTAGTCGCAGACTTCAATGAAGTCTGCTTTCAAGAGTTTGTCAATTTCTTCCTTGATTGCTGCGTCTTTTTCTGCAGACATGTTTCGTTTCTTCTGTTTTACAGGGCGAGCATCCATGCTTACGTTCAGCTTGTGAACGATGCATGAGGGATCAACGCCGGGCATCTCGTCTGCAGAATAGGCAAATACGTCTTTGTTCTCTCTCAGAAGTTTGACCAGTTCGGCCTGGTAGGATTCTTCCAAGCCTGTTCCTACCAGGACCTGTCTTCCTGGTTCTAAGTCCACCAGCATGCTTTCGCCCCCTGGTTCCAGGCGGTCGGGCGTCGGGTGCTCAACTGGGACTTCGCCTTCCCTGCAGGGGGGACTGTCAGCTTTTCTTTTTCCTTTTCTGTCCCTCTCGTGCTCTTGTAGGGCCACGGAGTAGCATTGTCTGGCTGACTCCTGGTCCCCACGTATCTTTCCTTCCAGCCCGAAGTCTGTGACATACGCAATGGTGAGAGCTCTGATGGAGATTGCGGCCTCGATTTCATCCAGCGTGGCCCTGCCAATCAGGGCATTATAGGCAGACCTTGCGTCCACAACGACAAAGGTTGCCCTGACATTCCTGGCTGTGGAACCCTCCCCGAAGGTTACAGGCAAGTCGATGACGCCCATGGGCAGCACGCCTGCCCCACTGAATCCATACAGCGATCCGGGAGCAGGCCGCAGGTGCCTTTTTTCCAGGCCCATTTTTTCGAAAGCATCCTTGTACAAAAGATTTGTATATGCGCCTGTGTCTACCATACATCTTCGCACAATATGGTTGCTGATCTCTAGGGACAGCACCAAAGGATCACTGTGCGGATATATCACCCGTCCCGCATCATCAGGGGTGATACTTAATGTCACTCCCCTTGGGCTCCCTTCTTTCTCAGCGTAGCAGATCTGGTTTCTCAGCTCGCGCATTTGCCTTTTTTGGCCTCTTCGACTGAGCTGGCCCTCAGTGCCCCCTGAAATCACATGGATTATCATTCGGTTCTGCACTGACCCCTCGGGTTTCTCAGATACTTCCTTCTGAGACTTGTTTTTAGCTGCGTAGTTGGCCAACCATCCGTTCCTGATTAATTTCTCAATTTCGTCCTTCAGGTGACGGCACTCTTCGGTGGTATGGCCTATACAGTCGTGGAAAGTGCAGAATTTCTTTGGGTCGCCCTTTGGGCTGCGAGGTTTGCTTGGACGGTTCCATTTGGCAGTTTCTTTTTCCAGTTCGAAGATTTCCGCCCTGGATTTGTTCAGAGCGGTGTAACTATCGAATCTGGGTTGGTAGACTGGGCGTTCTTTCTTGGGAGTGTCTCCCTCTTCTTTTTGCTTACCTGGTTCACCTCTGCCCCTTCCACCCTGCGGTCCCCCTTGAGGCTTTGTTTGGCCTGCAGGGGTGTCCGTCAGGCCGTGGAACTCCTCCTGCAGAATGAACCCCTCAGCAATCTTTCTGGCCATGGCCAAGGTTTCTGGCTGGCCCCTGATCATCTGGTTTTTCATTTCCCCTGGAAGTAGGGAGATTGTCAGGGCGTAGGCGGCGGTGGAATCGTCGATCTCCCTAACCTGCTGGTAGGATAGATCGAATCTTCTCATGTATTCTCTCACACTCTCACCCTTTTTTTGTTTCAGGGTCATGAGATCGAAACGGGTAAGGCGTCTTCTCTTATTTCCGGCATACTGTTCAAGGAAAATTTCAGCCAACTCTATGAAGAATCTGATTGACCCCTGGCGGAGATCTCTGAACCACCCCTGCGCAAGTCCCACCAGGGTGGTAGGGAAAACTTTGCACCAGATGGCATCATCTACATCATACATGCCCATGTGGCTCTCAAAGGCTGCCAGGTGGTCTTCAGGGTCCGTCGTCCCGTCAAATTTGATGGTGGGCATTTTGATTTTTGGAATGGGGTACTCTTGTACCTCAGGGTGCAACGGGGTTTTCGTAGGCCTGCCTACCAGTCGTGACCTGCTTTCCCCAGACTGGTTACCATGAGATTCCCATTGTTTATGGGTTGGTTTCCTCGTACTGGGGGAGCGGTGCCTCGGTGGCGGTCTGCTAGCTGCCTCATCCTCCGTTCCCGAGGAGGCCTGCCTGGGCCTCTTCCTCTGGGAGTGGCAGAGGTTTTCACCCTGATGGTACCTGGACTCGAGCGGTTGTCCTCGGTTGAGTCTGGATTGCAGGCTTTGGGATAAGCCGGGGGCTGACTGTTCCTTGGCCGCAGGTGTTAGCCTGGAGAAAACTCCGCCTGGCCTCTCTCCTAAGCGTTTTGACACAGGCTCCCTGGGCCTCATGCGCTCCTGTAATCCTTGAGATAAGCCTCCCTGCCCTCCAGACGCCGATTCTGTCGTGTGAATAGAGAACGCCTGCTGGACAGGTGGTTCTGGTTTGTCAGTGGTAATGCGCCTCTGCACATGCGTATACACTTGTGCTGTTCTTCTCGCTTTTCTCTGAGCATTTCTGGCGGCGGTCCGCCTCGTGCCCCCGGCCTCGTCCCTGCTGACTGGGGACGGTTGCCTAGGAGCCGATGCGACCCTGCCCACCAAGTCCTCAGGTGTGAATTCCTGATCCAGCATCGCAGAGAAGAACGCGGCTGCCTGTGCCATCTGAGCTGGGGTCAGATTGAGAGCACGTCCAGGGCGTGCCTCCAGCTCGGGTGTCACAGCAGTGTTAGATCCACCGAGGGGATTGGTTCCCTCTACCCCAAGGATTGTGGCAGGAGGGACCCTCTCCAACAGCGGCATTCCGTACAGGGGGGTCACCGGAGGGACCGTCGGACCCGCTCCTGCACTGTCATCGACGATTTCTGGCATGATTGTGTTTAATTTTGTGGTTATGAGTGGTTGATTTTAGTGGGTAACTCGTGAGCACAACCGTAAGTTCCCCACAGACGGCGCCAAATTGTTCCGGTTACGGAAACAATTTACCCGGCCCAGAATCCGGGTAGTGTAATTGAATTGATGATGGATAATTAGTCGCTTGATTCCCTTGATCTCCCCTTCCTCTCACTCTTGGAATCGGACTTTCCCGGCGGAAAACGGCCTGCTCCCTGCACAATGAACGCACAGGGCCTCGGAGGTTGTCCGAGGAAACCCTCTCCGATGCCTAAGTCAGTCCGTGAAATGCCTTTACGAACCTAGCTCGTGAGGAACTAGGCGGCGTTTTAAGAGTAAGAGTCTAGAGAGAGAAAATCCAACCCCTCTCATGTGGGAAATGGGGAGGTATTTATACCTTCCCACAAGAGAGAGAAGAGAAAGAGGAATGGTTGGATGGGAAAGTGACAAGTGGCGGCTTCTCATCCATCCATTCCCAATTACCTTAGGCGAAATGACGAGAGGGCCCCCAGGGGTCCTGACCTTGCTGGCCAGGGAGTTTCCCAGGGCAGACAGTCTCCAGGCAGGGGGCTGCCAAGCTCCGACAGGCTGAATTGGCCCGCGCTCTCGGCGGCTGACGGCCAACCTTTAGCGTTTCATGCTTTGTTCTAGGTCCCTGCTGGGGGCTAGTCTTTCGACTCCCCGGCAGGAACCGTCTCGGGGCCTGCATAGCAGGCAGTTGATTGACAGGCGGCCCACCCCCAATCATCAGGTATTGAACGATTGAACGATTGAACGGAAGGATTGAACGATTGAACGATTGAACTTATTGAACGATTGATCGGATTTCTCTTGGATTGACAATGAGCGGATGGATTGAACGATTATCTTGAATTAGGTATTTGGTTTTCTACAATTAGGTTTCCTGTCTGGGTTATACTGGAATAGCGCGGGTGATAGTTTAGGATTGAGAAAGGTAAGCGCGTATGTTAATTTAGTTTAGCGGACATTTTAGAATTTGATTTATTTAGTTTAGCGGTGATGTTAATTTAGTTTAGCGGGTGATAATTTGATTTTTTTTTTTTTTTTTTTGCCAGCAAATTTGATTTATTTAGTGATGTTTAGGTGAGTGAGTATTTGATTTATTTGAGAAAGAGGTGAGGCGGGGTTAATTAAGATGAGTTAGGCCCTGTTCTCTAGGACTTAAATTGACTGAACTGAACTGAACTGAACTGAATGTGTCTGAACTGAACTGAACTGAACTGAACGTGTCTGAACTGAACTGAACTGAACTGAATGTGTCTGAACTGAACGTGTCTGAACTGAACTGAAAAAAATAATAATAATAATAATAATAATAATGTTATTATTATTAGTATAATTAATATTAATATAATAGTAATAATAATAAAATTAATAATAATATTACTAATTTATTCAGTAAATGATAATACTTTATAAAGTCATATTACTTTAAAATATTAGTAATATTACTTTTACTTTAAGTAATAAATATTTATAACTTATAATAGTATAGCATTAATACAATATGCAATTAGTCAGAGAAGAGCAGATACAAACATGAACGACGTCAAACGGAAGAAACTTATGAACAAAGTGCGAACGATTATAGCTAAAGACATATGGTTAGCTAATCGTGCCGATAGTGACATTGAAGAAGATTCAAATGAAGATTCCGATGGAGACGAAGAGGAAACGGGGCAAATTGATGTAGATGGTTTACTTAATCATTTGACGTAATTTGTATTCATCAAAAGTATTGACGTAATGGATTTAGATTGTATTGACGAAAATATTTGTGGTCATTTATCTAAGTTTAACTTCAAAAATATCGTTCTTTTACCGTTATTATTTTCATCATCCACTGTAATAATAATAATAATAATTAATAATAATAATAATAATAATAAGTCTGAACTGAACTGAACTGAACTGAACTGAACTGAATGTGTCTGAACTGAACTGAACTGAACTGAATGTGTCTGAACTGAACTGAATGTGTCTGAACTGAACTGAACTGAACTGAACTGAAATTGTCTGAACTAAACTGAACTGAACTGAAACTGTCTGAATATAAGTCCAGGAGAACAGGGCCTTAATTTAGTTTGGCCAGCACACTATTTCCATTTAGTTTAGCCAGCATTTAATCTATTTGCAAGTTTATTTGTCAATTAAGATGAGTTAAGGTGACATTTCAATATATGCTATTAAATAAATGCTACGTAATAATTAATCTCTTGTAGTGCCTCTGGGAGCCTGCCTAGCAGGCTGTTAGTATCAGGATGCCGACCCTAATCAGAGATGCATTCAACGACGTAGTAAACATATAAATTCGTATGTCTAGCATAAAACAATGTTTGTCATAACATTTCACCATCTTACTAACACTCGTACACGAACACCAATCGATACCTTAGTAGAGGCCGCTATGTACGGATGATGAACGCAGTTCATATGCATATTTAGTCTCATTTTATCCTCTGTTTTTACCGATTTCACCTGCCTTAGGAATAATTTAGTAGCCTTTTTGTGGACATGACATAGGTCCACCCCGACGCGGCCACGCGCGGGTTTGGGGAGGCGAATGAATCTCCATGAGATGGTCAAATGGAAATTTAAATCGAAGTCGGAGTCGCCACCGAATTTTATGGTTATTCGGAACCGTTCGAGCCCACTCTATGTCGTAGTGGGCCGTGTACAAAATACGGCCCATTTCCGATGTCAGAGTTTATTGGGCTCGTCCCTTTGCAGTTCGATATAGATGCCGACTTGAGCGGTTAATCGTATATTGAATGACTCTCGTTGCCAATGGTTTCGGACATCCGGAAACCACGGTTCTGAGTAAGGGGTGAGGGTACATGTTGGGAAGTTCACTAAGAACACCCAACCCCGCCCGCACATTAGCGGCCTCTACTAGGATATCGAATGATGTTTTAATACGCGCGTTAGTAATACGATGAATGATTATGCAAACATTGTTTTCTAGGCATGTGAGAAATTGAACGGGTTGCTAAGTGGTTTAATGCATGAAAAATTAATCAACGTCAAAGTTGAATTTAACATGTGAGATTCGTTTTAGTATAATAAAACAAATGAAATAAAAAAGATGAAATTGCTACAAGATGAACAAACGAGTTAGTATCGATTTGTAAATAATAATAGCAAGTAATAAATATGCGAAATCGAGAAAATAAATATTAATCGAAATCTGTAAAATATCGTTGAAAAGAACGTTGTTTTGTATAAAAAAACGAAGTTCGAAAAATAAAAAAAAAGACGGAAAAGCCGCGGCATAACAGCCGGCCGCGCGACTCGCCCGGGACGCCGGCGGGTCGCGTGGTGGCCTGTTCCGGGTCCGATTTTCGAAAAACTCAAAGTTCGTATTAAACCGTGTATGAATATTGTATGATTCGTACTCGATTTAACATTTTCGATATTCGTTATATTCGATAGTTGATTATGAAATCAATATCGAATACTTAGAATAGTTTTAGAAAAGATGTTAATTTTAGAAATCGATCGAAGAATAAATAATAAAACGAACGAAAACGTTAAAAAAAGAAGTCCCGGATTCCAGACCTGCGCGCGAGTCGCCTGGACACGGCGCGACTCGCGTGTGGGTCTGTCCGTTTTTAGTTTTGTTCGAAAATTATTATTTTGATGAATCGCGTGCAAATTATGAATTAACTTGTATTCGATCCATATTTTCGGTATTCGTCGTATCCAATATTCGATTATGAAATCGATATTGGATATTTAGAATGAGTTTTGAAAAAGTTTTGTAAAATAATTCGTTTTGAACGAGAAAAGAAAAGAATTTTTGAACGAAAAAAATGTAACGATTTTTAGTATCGTCGAAATATTAATATAATTCCTTTCGATATAATATTCGATTATGGAAAAATCGATATCATATTTTTCAGAATATACGTTATGAAAATAATTTTTCGTTAATAACGATATTAGGAAAATAAAAAAAAATGACTCTAGACCCGTAATAAAACAAAACGGACGAAGAGGAGAAAGGGAGAGAAAGGAAGAAATCGGGTTTTGTTGCACCCTCAACCTACATGCTCTTAATGACTCGGATCGGAGCTCGTCGAAATGTGGCTAGACACGGGAGCGTCGAGTTTTGGTTCGGCTAGGAGGTCGGTTCGGATGGGTGAAGGTTTCGGGTATAGGGCCGGTTTTCCTTCGGGTTTGTGACGTGATATCGGTTTGTCGATGCTAAGGATTTATATGTGTCGGGATGCTAGAAAACTATTGCTGAAAAATCGAGTGTGTATGTGCGTGAATTGTATTCTTTTGGTGTATCGTCGTCCTTGAAAAAAATTGATGTCTTTTGTGTTGGATGCAAGGGGCTATTTATAGGAAATTCCCGACCTTGACTTAGGAGAGTTTGACTACTGCGTCGGAGTTTAAGGAAAATAAGAATTCCGCTTTCTTGTGAAGGAAGAAAGAGGAAACCGGCTGACTTGCTACTGTTTTGGGCTATTTTGGCCGAGTGTTTTACACTCGGTCGGGTACTCGAATCGGTTTTTGAATAGGATTCCTGTTTGAGCTAGAATTACCGCTTGAGTAAGAAGCTGAGGAGAACGAGAATTCCGCTTTCTTGTAAGAGAAGAAAAGAGGAAAAACCGGCTGACTTGTACTACTTGGCCGAGTGGTTGCACTCGGTTGAGTGTCTGAGTCGGTTCTCGGATAGGATTCCTACTCGGGATCGAATTCTACCTTAAACAGAATTGTTTATTATTTTTTGTATGGCTGGTTTTTTGTGGAATTTGAATATGAATCGGACACGTGAGATGTCACGGTCAGTCCGGAAGTCTCGGAAAAAAACATTGACCGGGTTCTGACTCGGTCGCTAAAAGACGATTTTACCCCTGGTGTCGGATTCGATCCAAATTAATGTTATTTGACTCGAAACGACCCACTGGGCCTGAATTTGAGGTTGGTTTTGTGAAATTTGTACTCCTTAAAATGCCTAGGCCAAACGTCCATCACTTCGAGCCCATTTCCGAGTACGTTAAAGCACGTTAGCGTCCGATCATCATCGGGTGTTTGGCGGGAACTACTATAGACACCTGGCAGTCAAAATGTGGGTGTCTACAGAGCCCCACTCTGACTGAGGCTTGGACAGGGCGAAAGTCAGAGTAGCTACCAGGTCAATCAAGGATTAAAACCTGGCAGCTTCCGGTCGGGTCGTTTAAGGTCCATTAGACCTGCATGGAGGGCCCGCCGGCCATGGATTAGAAATGTACCTGAACTGATGATGGTAACTCCGTGGGGAATTAGACTTGTCGTATAAGACTTAGGTGCGCCTATATATGGGCTCATCCTGTTAAATGTCGCTGGGGAGTTATGCAAATTGCATGGTCCTGCTTGAGTCGTCCTGTACATATTTATGCAAAGCTGCAAAATTTTGCATGTAATATTTGTAGGAAAATGACTCGTGCTGGGGAATAGAAATTTTGAGAAAAGGCTTGAATTTTTGAGTTTGAAAAAGTCTTTGAAAAATTAGGGAATTTTTGTTTTGACTTTGAAAAGGAATAGGAATGCTCGGGATGACTTAGCTAAGCCTTAGGACAATGGCTTGTATGCTAAATGCTCTAGGATTGGGAATCCTAAGGTAAGGAGGAGAACTTATATTCATGCTATAAATACCCCTTCTTGCTTCATAAATTTCATAATTCCACAATTCCTCAATTACCTAAAGAAAAGAATAAGCCCTGAAAAATTTATTCTTTCTTCTAGCAAATCAAATATGGGAATTGACCGATTAGTCAGAATGTTGCACGAGTGGTCCAAGTATTTTAGGGATGCCGATAGGGCTATCCTAAATCAGAATGACGTTACCCAATTGTCCGTGATCCGTCAGATGCAAGTAGACTGCCACTTCTTGGATGCTTGCCTATCCTATTGGGATGATACCTATCATGTATTTAGTTTTCCTCGAGGAGAGATTTGCCCTATTCCTGAGGAAATTGCTGCTGCAGGTGGATGGAATCCTATACTTCGCCCTGCTATCCCTTTTTCAGTTTCTGACCCAAGGAGGAAGTTAAGGGAATTTTTAGGGCTTTCCCATATGGAGGTATCCCGTATGCTAGAAGAAGATACCGTTTCTCTGATCGACCTGGCTGAAAAATTTATGAATCCAGATGATGTCCGGGTCAGGCCGGTTCATAGCCGTAGGGCCTTCACTTTTTGTATGCTCCATGTTTATGCTTTTGAAGGGCATATGGACTTGTTGTCTTGTATGGGCCATGTCAGACTTTTCACCGTGGCTGACCTGATGGAGACAGAGCATAGCCCGGCTTGGCTAATTACAGGGGAGATTATCCAGGGTTTGGATAATCGTAAGAGGGATCCGTCAGCCAGGTTGACTGGGAGTACCCGGCTTCTACAGGTATGCCGTTTTTTTGATTTTTTTTTGAATTTCCGGCTTCTCCCATTTTTCCGGTTTTGCGCGGTTTTTCCCGATTTTTTCGGCTTCTGCGGTTTTCTCGGTTTTCACGTCTTTTCATGTTTTTTTTTTCACGTGATTTTGACGATTTTGATTTTTTTGGATTTTTCAGCTGTGGCTATTCGAGAGGTTATCGATCTTGGATCCTCCCCTAAACGTGAGCCGATATCAACCCAGGCAAGTTATGTCGAGGAGACGAGCTATTGCCTTTTCTCGCTTCAATACCCAAAAATACTGGGATGAGGTGCTATCCTTTCATGGAGGCCTGTTAATCCGTTGGGCCGTGCCATGGTGGCCAATTTACCTTTGGACTGGTCTAGAATCTCGGGATAGAGCTAGATATCAGGTAATCCTATCTTTTAGGCAAACAATTCACCTCTTTCCCGATCGCATACTTAGGCAATATGGCCGGGCACAAAGAATCCCAGAAATCGAGGCCGTTGTGAGTGAATCTACTCAGCTGACGGATGTGATGTGCGACACCTGGATGCAAAGGTGGTATACACGGGCTACTTGGCCTGTTCTTAAAAATTCTCATTCGATCTGGGTAACCGATTCTTATGTAAGATGGACCCGAGCTGACTCAGCTAAGACCCGGGCTGCCCTGAAAATTGACGAGGCCTATGACCTGTTACGCCGGGAGCATGCTAAGGACAATAGGAGCTTCTTTACTGAGGGAGCTACTTCGACAGGTCAGAAGAGAAAATCTAGGACTCAGACTGAAGGGTCCAGTAATAAGGGTGCACGGGGGAAAGTGAGCCCCCAGACGGACTTAGAAAGGAGACTAGGGCCAAGACTGGCTGCTAAGGACCGACTTGGTCCTCGAGAAAGGCTTCCCGAGCCGGTTAGGGCTCGGCTTGGACCTGTGCAAAGGATGGAAAACCCAAAATCGAAGAAGCGGGTTCGAGCAAAGGAAATTTCCCTTGTGATTAGGGAACGTTCGCCCCCGCCTCGTCGGCCTCGGGCTCCACGTGACCCGAAAGATAAGGGAAAGGGCAAAATGTACGAGTAGTCTCCTAAATTTATTATTTAAGTATTACTACTATTTTTTTTGTGGTGTGATTTCGTTGTTGTTTTTTGTGATGTATTTTTTGAAATAATAAAAAGACATATTAGTGAATACCGTTCCCGTCTTTTCGTTATTGCAATGGTTGTACCCTTTTGAGGGGTTACCTACGTATCCAAAATTAATGGAATCAAACCTTCCGTAGTTCAGAAGTATTTTTGCAATTTTTTGAAATACATCAAGATTATTAATTCGAGATGTGCAACGGTAGGATAAATGATCCTAACTTATTGACTTGCTTAAAATTTTGAAAATTAATAAAAAAAACTTTTTTTTTTATAAACTTTGCAAATGACATTGAGATAGGGTTTATGGGTAGTAACGCTTCAGTTGGTCCAAGTTTGTTGGATTGACGAACTCGTTCCCGTCCAAGTCTATTAGCATTACTGCTCCTCCTGAAAGAATCTTCTTCACTAAATATGGCCCAGCCCAATTAGGTTTGAACTTTCCCCTTGGGTCAACTGGTAGTAAAGCTCGAACAGATTTTAGGACTAGGTCACCCTCTTTGATATTCCTGGGTCTAACCCTTTTGTTAAAAGCCCGTTGGATCCTTTTCTGATATATCTGAATATTATTCAGAGCCCGGGATCGTCGTTCGTCTAAGAGGATTAGTGAGTCATATCGGGCTCGGACCCAATCTGCTTCAGGTACCTGGCTTTCGAGCAGAATCCTAAGAGAGGGTACTTCTAGCTCGACCGGTTGGACTGCTTCCATTCCATATGTCAGGTAATATGGAGTTGCTCTGGTTGCAGTTCGAATTGATGTCCGATATCCCCATAAGGCAAAGGGTATCTTGTCGGGCCAGTCCCGGTAATTCTCAGCCATCTTTTTAAGAATGGTGACAATGGTTTTATTGGCTGCCTCCACCGCTCCATTTGTCTGAGGACGGTAAGGTGACGATGTATGCCTTTGGATCTTGTACTTTTCCAACAAAGTGGCAGTTTCAGCTTGGAAATGGGTCCCGTGATCGCTGATGAACTCGTGTGGAATCCCATATCGACATATAATTTTGTTTTGGATGAACTTAGCCACCTGTTTGGCATTCAAGATCCGGTATGATTCGGCTTCGACCCATTTGGTGAAATAGTCGATAGCCACTAGGATAAAACAGTGACCTCCTGTCCTGGAAGGGTTCACTTTCCCGATTATATCAATTCCCCATGTCGAGAATGGCCATGGTGATGTCATTGTATATAATAAGGATGAAGGCATATGCTGAACATTAGCGAAAATCTGGCAGTTATGACAGTGTTTAACATACACCTGACAGTCAGTTTCCATGCTATTCCAATAGTAACCGAGCCTTGCGATTTTCCGGGCCAACATATGGGCATTCATGTGTGGTCTATTTTCGCCATCGTGCACCTCGGCCATAACTCTTTCGGCTCGAGTTTTGTCAATGCATAGAAGCAAAGCCCCCTGTGCTGTCTTCTTGTACAGCTGTCCATCGTCTGTGCGGACGAACTGGGTTGCCCATCTTCGTAGAGCTTTCTTGGCCCGGTTTTCAGCTCCCGGAGGATATTCCCCTGACGTCAAGTAGGTTAGAATAGCCTGGTACCAAGGTTCTGGATCAGTTATCTCAATATCTTGGATAGCGTGGATATATGCCGGCTCTGACCGTCTTTCGACACAAATGGGCATGCTGGTTAGATGCGCTGAGATATTCAGTAAAGATGCTAATTTTGAAAGAGCATCTGCAAACTGGTTTTCTTCCCGAGGCAGATAAATGTACTCCACTTTTTGGAATTGTTTTTCGAGAACCCTTACTCGTGCTTGGTAAGCCACGAGATTTGCGTTCCGAGTTTTCCATTTTTGTAGGGTTTGGTTTATGACTAATGATGAGTCGCCGTGGACCCGGAGGTTTGTTACTCCTAAATCGGCAGCGGCCTGCAACCCGTGAATGCATGCTTCGTACTCGGCTGCGTTATTAGTCACGTCAAAATCTAGCTTGATGGATAACGGGGTATGTTCACCTTGTGGTGAAATTAGCAAGATCCCGACACCAAATCCTCGAAAGTTGGATGCTCCATCAAAGTACAAATCCCATGTGTCAGTGTCGGTATGGAATATGTCTTCATCTGGGAAGGTCCAAGTGTCGGTGTGACCCTCCTCGGATACCGGACTATCGGCGAGGAATTCTGCTACCACCCGGCCCTTGATGGCTTTTAAAGGTACGAACTTGAGGTCAAACTCAGCTAGCATTAAAGTCCATCTGGATATACGGCCGTTGAGGATGGGCTTCTCGAAAAGATATTTGATCGGATCCATTTTGGATAGCATATGTACCTCGTGACTAAGCATGTAGTGTCGGAGCTTTTTAGTGGCCCATACTAATGCTAGACACGTCTTCTCAAGCATGGTGTACTTGCATTCGTATTCCAAGAACTTTTTACTGATGTAATAAATGGCTCGTTCTTCAGAATCGACCGTCTGGGCTAGCATAGCGCCCATGGCCGTCTCGGTCGTTGTTAGGTATAGCGACAGAGGCAAACCGTGATGAGGTGGCATTAGCACCGGTGGAGAGGATAGAATTTCCTTGATTTTGTCGAAAACCATTTGACATTTGTCGTCCCATAGTGTTCGTTCTCCTATCTTCAGTTTCTTGAAAATGGGTTCACATACCATGGTTAACTTTGAAATGAACCGGCTTATATATTGGACTTTCCCGAGAAACCCCCTTATCTCCTTTTCGGTTTTAGGTGGTTGCATCTCGGTTATGGCCTTGATTTTTGCTGGGTTAACTTTGATGCCACGTTGACTGACAATGTGGCCCAGTAGCTTGCCCGATGTTACCCCGAAACTGCATTTTTGAGGGTTTAACCTCATGTTGTACTTGCGTAGTCGGGTGAAGAACTTTCTTAGGGCTGCAATGTGCCCGTTTCGGTCCTTGGACTTGACAATCATATCGTCGACGTAGACCTCTACTTCCTTATGCATCATGTCATGCAATAAAGTAGTAGCGGTCCGTTGATAAGTGGCACCAGCGTTAATAAGCCCAAATGGCATCACGGTATAGCAGTAAGTCCCTCAAGGTGTGATGAAGGTGGTCTTACTCATGTCTTCTTCCGCCATTTTGATCTGATTGTACCCGGCATACCCGTCCATGAATGATAGAAGGGCATGATCGGCCGTGTTATCTACCAGTATGTCGATATGTGGCAACGGAAAATCGTCTTTTGGGCTGGCCTTATTAAGGTCCCGGAAATCTACACATACTCGGACTTTGCCATCCTTTTTGGGTACTGGTACTATGTTTGCAACCCAGTCCGGATATTCAGACACTTGGATAAAGCCCGCTTTGAATTGTTTATCAACTTCTTCCTTGACTTTGAGAGACCATTCGGGCCTCATTCTTCGGAGTTTCTGTTTTACCGGTTTGTACCCGTCTTTGATGGGTATTCGGTGTTCAGCTATTTCCCGGTCTATTCCCGGCATGTCCTTGTAGGACCATGCGAAGACGTCTTTGAATTCCTGGAGGAGATCCGTGAATTGTTGTCTCTCCTCGGGATCTAAAGATAGGCCCAACCTAAGCATCTGAGGTTCTAAAGGGGTTCCTACATTAATGGAATCGGTTTCTTCGATTACCGGATCTCGGGATTACCTTTGTTCAAGTTGCTCGATTAGATGCGGAGGCAATGGTACCTGTTCTTCGGGTTTCTCAATGTCATTGCAAGTAAAATTTTTGAAAACATTTTGAAAATAAGCCAAGTCGTAAGCAGAACGGTTATCGTTATTATTGATAGTAAATTTTGAAAAGAGCTCGAAGAGAGCTGTCATCTGATCGTTGGTCAGAGGTGGGATAGGGAGAGCCCTCGGGACAGAATTCGGGGCTCTCGATGGTGAGGCTAAAGAAGGGAGAGGGGTTACAGACTCGATCCTAGTACTGGACCCACTAGACTTTGACTCAGACTCCGACTCTGACTCTGACTCAGACTCGGACTCAGATTCAGATTCGATAGCATGCATATCTCCTTCGCCAGTAGTTAGCTTGTAGACTCGTCCCTGGTTGTCGGTCCACTTGGTTGTCTTCCTCCAAGCTCTCTTCCCAGTGTCGGTACCAACTTCCGAGATCAGCTTAGTTGGATCGAACCTGCTGCTGCGAAGGATAAGGCTGACTAGCTCTTGCTTAGGGGTCGGGATGACCTTGTCTTCCCCAAAGAGTAGTCCTAGAATGGGCTCAGTATTGCTTGGGCCCTCCTTTGATTCGGCCTGGATAAGGGCGAATATGTCATCTGGGATGAAGTTGCATTCCCGAGCCAGTTTGGTCCCGGGGTATGAGATAGTGGGCCGATAGAGGCCTGTTTGAACAGTTTCGAATACTGGGGTGACGAACGTGACCGCCTTGGTTTGGTTCGTGTAGCCGGGTGCCATAGTATAGCCTAGACCGAGGTGAGATTGCCCGTTGTTCAGGGTTTTGATGATCTTTCCCGGTGGAAGATATGGCCTTGATGTGACTCCCGGTAGGCAACCTAAGTTCTGTAGCATCGTATAGATGCTAACGGTGAAGTACGGCTGAAAAAGGTATTCTTCTTCGATCATTCCCACAAAGTTGAATCCTCGAGGGTCGGCTGAGCCTGCCGTGTTGCAGCTGGACACGGTTATGGGGGTAGCTTCGAGGGTGATGATCCCGTCCTGTTGAGGTAGTTTGACCTTCCTGTGTAGAGTGGAAGATACAGCCTTGACCGCGTGAATCCATGGTCTCCCAAGTAGCAGGTTGAAGGATGAGGTAACATCGATCACTTGGAACTCTAACTCCTTCTCGATCGGGCCCGTTATAATGGTTAGTTTAACGGCCCCAGCAACTGATTTTGGGCTCCCATCAAAAGCCTGGATAGTCTTTGCAGTCGGAAGGTAGTCAGCCTCGGTAATGCCGAGGGCCTTGGCTGTCCTTAAAGGAAGGACGTTAACTGCGGACCCGTCATCAATTAGGGTCATCGGGAGATATTTGTTTCGACAAATCACCGTAATGTATAGGGCCAAGTTATGAGTGGTCCCGAATGGTGGAAGGTCGGACTCGGAGAAGGTGATGAGTGGGCCTTCTCCTTTGGGCTTGTCCTTGAGATATGGCATGATCGTGGCTACCATTTCGGTGGGGGTAACCGATGAGTCGACCTTGATTTCATCGAGGGCCTTAGTAAGTGCCGCTCGATGTTCCTGAGAACTAACCAAAAGCTGCCATATAGTAATGTCGGTTCGGACCCTCTTCAATTGCCTGATTAGGGCCGTGTCGGCGTTCGGTTCTTCAGGAGTGAGCTCCGTCCTGGAAGGTTCAGTGACGGTTTCCAGGGTGGCTGTGATGGTGTGTGTACCGGCCAGAGCTTTGGCCTTAGCCCTCCGGATTTCCTCGATAGTGACGGGGACAACCTCTCCTTTAGCCAGGTAAACATCGTCTTCGTCGTCGTTCCATATCCCGTTGATTTGAGAAATGAAAGGGGAAATGAGATGAGTGCAGTCAACTACTTCTCCAGTAAAAATGGCATGAGTAGCAAGAGGATTATTCTTGTTGCTTGGCTTGTCACTGGGTAGTGGAATTTTCCCATTTTCGATCAGATCTTGGATAAGATGCTTCAATTTCCAGCATTTCTCCGTGTCATGCCCATTGCCTTGGTGATAATGGCAATAGGCCTGAATGTTGTAGCTTTTGGACCGCTTTTCCACGGGAACTTCTGGAGTTGGGCCTATCGGTTGGATTAGGCCCTTTGAAGATAGCCTTTGTAAGGCATTAGCATAGGTTGTCCCTATGTCAGTGAATACCCAATTTGGAGTATTCTTTTTGGTTGAGGTGTCAAGTGAGTTAACCTCGTCGAAGATGCTTCGGGCCGCCGTTGTGGTGGCGGGCTTACTGGAGGATGAACTGGATCCTTGATACCCTTTGGTAGAGGCCTTAGTAAGGTTCTCTAACCTTAGATCGTCTTCGATTCTAGTACCCATTTCAGTCAGAGTGGCCAAGTCGGGTATGATGGCGTACCTGAGATGGACTCGGTAAGCAGGGAGGAGGTTTTTGACAAAGGCCTCCACTAGAACCTTTTCGCTGGGCTTGTCGACCAGTTTAACACTTTCGGTCCGCCACCTTTGGAGGTATTTGGTGAAACCCTCCTTAGGCTCTTGGGCCATAACTTCCAGAGTACGCATGGTAGTCTGGATTTCAGCATTATCCGCGTAGTTCCGCGCGAATTCCATTGCAACATCGTCCCAAGTTTTGAATTTCTTAGGGTCTAGCCTGTAGTACCAGGCTTTTGGGTGTTTCTCCAGAGAGGAAGCAAAGAGGTGCTTGAACATGGTCGATTTGACCCCCTTGACAGCCATAAAGTCCTTAAAAGCCCGAATATGAAGTACCGGGTCTTCAGTCCCATCGAACATCGACAAGCCCGTTAAGTTAAGATTAGCGGGCAGTTAATCGGTTAAGGTCGAATAGGTACGGGCATTCTCCGTAAGAATGGTGTTTCTGGTGGTCGAGTGGACCTGTTCCTACAACTTTTGGACCGCGCCGGCCAGTGTGGCCAGAGGTCCGTCGTCTTCGATCGAGGCGTTAGGGGTTCCCTGTTCTACGGCACTAACCCGAGTGACAATGGCGATTTGGTCCTCCCGCATTTGCCTCAATTGGGTCTGGATTTGGGCCAACGTGGTGTTCAACTCGTCTATGGCCTTTTGCGTCATGGTTCGAGTGAAGGGTGGCCTGTCTGTAAGAGCACCGCGTAATTAGCAACTTAGCCCGAATCCTAAGGAAAGTACATCCCGAGCAAGGGAAAAAAGAAGAAGACTAAAAAAACGGTAAATGACTCGGAAAAGACACCTAGACGGGTGACTTGTGAAGAGGTGGGCCTTCCTCAGGATCCAACGCTGTGGGTTGGGCCCTGTCCGGAGGAAGGTTCACGTGTGACATTCCCAGACTTTTAGACTCGATTGTGTAAATGGGCCGACCCTTGTAGGAGTATATCCTACGTAGGTGGGCCCTGCCTTAGTAAAATAAGGCGGACTAGGATGGGGGGGAAACCCGTGATGTAGGATCGACGGAGTTTCGACGCTAGAGACTTCAACGACTTATGACACGACCCGACACTGCTAAATACGGGGAGTCTAAGAAGAGGAAGTTTTAAAATATGAATTTTTGAAAAGCCCGAAATGAATCAGGTGGAGAAATCCGGCCCTTTTTCGAAAAAAAGAAAAAGGAGTGGGCCGGACGTCGGGTTTTGAAAGTTTCGAAAATATTTTCGAATTTTGAATTGGGCATAATACCGGCTAGAAAAAGGCTATTTTGAGTAAAATCATAAGTCCTAAATTCGGTATATGACCCGGGTTTTGAAATTGGATAGTTTGAAAAGGATGCAAATTTTGAAAAAAATGACGGTTTTTGAAAAAGATGTGGATCAAGTAGCACGTAGTCATGGAAACAGTATAATGACGCCATGTATGCTCTTAATCTAAGTCTCGGTCAGTCTATAAGGGTCTATACCAGTGTACACAGCCTATCAAGAATCGGGGCGGACTCCCTAACTCGAGTTGAGATTAGGACATGCCGTAAAACCCATATGAATCGGCTAATGGACACCTTTGACATAACCAGTTTGGACTATATCAACGGTATAGTGGGACGTCGGTCACGAGTACCGGCCCGGGAAAGTGGGGCTATGCATGAACCGTAAAACTAAAACGCGCATTGTACTAGTCAAATGATTTCTATTTGAGTCTCACCCTGAGGACACCGAAGGTTATTAACTCATCAGAAAATCCCCAGCGGAGTCGCCAAATTGTGGACATGACATAGGTCCACCCCGACGCGGCCACGCGCGGGTTTGGGGAGGCGAATGAATCTCCATGAGATGGTCAAATGGAAATTTAAATCGAAGTCGGAGTCGCCACCGAATTTTATGGTTATTCGGAACCGTTCGAGCCCACTCTATGTCGTAGTGGGCCGTGTACAAAATACGGCCCATTTCCGATGTCAGAGTTTATTGGGCTCGTCCCTTTGCAGTTCGATATAGATGCCGACTTGAGCGGTTAATCGTATATTGAATGACTCTCGTTGCCAATGGTTTCGGACATCCGGAAACCACGGTTCTGAGTAAGGGGTGAGGGTACATGTTGGGAAGTTCACTAAGAACACCCAACCCCGCCCGCACATTAGCGGCCTCTACTAGGATATCGAATGATGTTTTAATACGCGCGTTAGTAATACGATGAATGATTATGCAAACATTGTTTTCTAGGCATGTGAGAAATTGAACGGGTTGCTAAGTGGTTTAATGCATGAAAAATTAATCAACGTCAAAGTTGAATTTAACATGTGAGATTCGTTTTAGTATAATAAAACAAATGAAATAAAAAAGATGAAATTGCTACAAGATGAACAAACGAGTTAGTATCGATTTGTAAATAATAATAGCAAGTAATAAATATGCGAAATCGAGAAAATAAATATTAATCGAAATCTGTAAAATATCGTTGAAAAGAACGTTGTTTTGTATAAAAAAACGAAGTTCGAAAAATAAAAAAAAAAGACGGAAAAGCCGCGGCATAACAGCCGGCCGCGCGACTCGCCCGGGACGCCGGCGGATCGCGTGGTGGCCTGTTCCGGGTCCGATTTTCGAAAAACTCGAAGTTCGTATTAAACCGCGTATGAATATTGTATGATTCGTACTCGATTTAACATTTTCGATATTCGTTATATTCGATAGTTGATTATGAAATCAATATCGAATACTTAGAATAGTTTTAGAAAAGATGTTAATTTTAGAAATCGATCGAAGAATAAATAATAAAACGAACGAAAACGTTAAAAAAAAAAAAGTCCCGGATTCCAGACCTGCGCGCGAGTCGCCTGGACACGGCGCGACTCGCGTGTGGGTCTGTCCGTTTTTAGTTTTGTTCGAAAATTATTATTTTGATGAATCGCGTGCAAATTATGAATTAACTTGTATTCGATCCATATTTTCGGTATTCGTCGTATCCAATATTCGATTATGAAATCGATATTGGATATTTAGAATGAGTTTTGAAAAAGTTTTGTAAAATAATTCGTTTTGAACGAGAAAAGAAAAGAATTTTTGAACGAAAAAAATGTAACGATTTTTAGTATCGTCGAAATATTAATATAATTCCTTTCGATATAATATTCGATTATGGAAAAATCGATATGATATTTTTCAGAATATACGTTATGAAAATAGTTTTTCGTTAATAACGATATTAGGAAAATAAAAAAAATGACTCTAGACCCGTAATAAAACAAAACGGACGAAGAGGAGAAAGGGAGAGAAAGGAAGAAATCGGGTTTTGTTGCACCCTCAACCTACATGCTCTTAATGACTCGGATCGGAGCTCGTCGGAATGTGGCTAGACACGGGAGCGTCGAGTTTTGGTTCGGCTAGGAGGTCGGTTCGGATGGGTGAAGGTTTCGGGTATAGGGCCGGTTTTCCTTCGGGTTTGTGACGTGATATCGGTTTCTCGATGCTAAGGATTTATATGTGTCGGGATGCTAGAAAACTATTGCTGAAAAATCGAGTGTGTATGTGCGTGAATTGTATTCTTTTGGTGTATCGTCGTCCTTGAAAAAAATTGATGTCTTTTGTGTTGGATGCAAGGGGCTATTTATAGGAAATTCCCGACCTTGACTTAGGAGAGTTTGACTACTGCGTAGGAGTTTGAGGGAAATAAGAATTCCGCTTTCTTGTGAAGGAAGAAAGAGGAAACCGGCTGACTTGCTACTGTTTTGGGCTGTTTTGGCCGAGTGTTTTACACTCGGTCGGGTACTCGAATCGGTTTTTGAATAGGATTCCTGTTTGAGCTAGAATTACCGCTTGAGTAAGAAGCTGAGGAGAACGAGAATTCCGCTTTCTTGTAAGAGAAGAAAAGAGGAAAAACCGGCTGACTTGTACTACTTGGCCGAGTGGTTGCACTCGGTTGAGTGTCTGAGTCGGTTCTCGGATAGGATTCCTACTCGGGATCGAATTCTACCTTAAACGGAATTGTTTATTATTTTTTGTATGGCTGGTTTTTTGTGGAATTTGAATATGAATCGGACACGTGAGATGTCAAGGTCAGTCCGGAAGTCTCGGAAAAAAACATTGACCGGGTTCTGACTCGGTCGCTAAAAGACGGTTTTACCCCTGGTGTCGGATTCGATCCAAATTAATGTTATTTGACTCGAAACGACCCACTGGGCCTGAATTTGAGGTTGGTTTTGTGAAATTTGTACTCCTTAAAATGCCTAGGCCAAACGTCCATCATTTCGAGCCCATTTCCGAGTACGTTAAAGCACGTTAGCGTCCGATCATCATCGGGTGTTTGGCGGGAACTACTATAGACACCTGGCAGTCAAAATGTGGGTGTCTACACTTTTATCCGTAGTTTGTTATGCCGGGTATATGGTTTATGTTTTGACAGGAAACATAGCAAAAGACGGAGTAAAGAGTTACAAATGAAGAAAACAAGGCAGCAAGGCGGACAACGAAGGCCGAGCCGGTCGGTATGATACCAAACCGGTCGGTTTGATCCTGTACCGAGCGGTTATTTCGAACCGCTCGGTTCGTTTTCGTACCGCTCGGTTCGTTTGTGTACCGAGCGGTTTGCGACGCGTCCGAGTGACTTTCCTAATCTTCTGAAGAATCCGTATTCTACCTTAATTAGAATCCTACAGGATTATTTTATTAAACTATATTCTATTTCCTAATTAGACCCTTTGTAATAAGTATAAATACCCTTCTTAGGGTTAGGTTTAGGGCACTTCTTTTCATATATTCACAACTTTAGTTTAGACTTAGTATTATTATTAAGCATCATAATTCTGCAAGCTTTTTAGATTTCAATTATCATTCAATCTTTCAGTTCTTCATAATCGGTATTTTTCCCTTTTCCCTTATTTTCATATTGATTTCTATTATGCTTAATTACTTTGTTGTTTCATCTTTATCATGAGTAGCTAATTTATTCATCTAGGGTTGAAGGGGATCTATGTTAGTTGAATTGGGTATGTTATTTAATTATTTGTTTGATTGATCATTCATATGTTATTGCTTTACTACTTGTTTTGTATCGTTGTTCAATTAGTTTGAGACGTTGAACTAGTTGAATATATAGGAACCCAAACCTAAGATCGAAAGCCTGGTAAGAGTAGACTTACAAGTAAGTGGGTAGGATAATCTGGTAAGTTGCGAGAGCCCGTCAGAATCTATCCTAAGGTTGACATAAGATCCGAAAGGCCGTGTCTTTGCCCTAAATAACTGTGATTGATTGATTGAATGATTAATTAACTTTACCCAATTTAATTACATAGTGAACCGTAAGACCCTAGATCTCTTTTAATATTGTTAGAACTCTTAATTTACAATTACTGCAATAGTTTAGGAAACAAACACAAACAAATCGGAATTTAAATAGTTTAGAATCAATTATAGATAATTCGCAATATTCATCCATCTCTCTGTGGTTCGACCCTTACTTGCTGCTAGCTATTTGTTAGTTGTTAGTTAGGTTTATTTTGATATAGGTGATACGACTTTAGCCTTATCAATTTCGGCGCCGTTGCCGGGGAGACGGTTTTGTTTTATTGCTTTTTATTTGTCTTAGATTCTAGATTATTTCTCCTCGTCTCAGGGAATCCACAAATTCCTTGAGACAGTTTCTCACTTCTTTATTGTAGTTTCTTGCTTATGCCCAGGTGCTCCCGTTCAAAATTATATCCCTTTGATCCTGAACCAGAGAAGACCCTCCGTAAGCGACAAAATTTCTTTAAGGAAATCGCAGAAACATCAGATCTTTCAGTTTTGGAAGATCTACATCAGGAATTTATCGCGGAATATCAGTCTTTAGAAGAGGACACTCCCGCTCCCAATACTCCACCACCTCTTCGTCTACTACCACTCCCGCTAGTCAAGATGCCTAAACTTGCTAGCCACTTCGAGCCAGAACAGACTGCCCTTCCAAAGTTGGTCAAGCGTCCAACTGCCACTAATGGCGTCTTTGAGATCCGTCCCGCTTTCATTACCTTGGTCGAGAAGAATCAGTTTGGAGGCAATGCCAAGGAAGATCCCGCTAAACACATGAGAATTTTTACTGACTATTGCTCTACTATTCCCCTTCCTACAGGAGTTACTCAGGAGCAAGTTATGGAGATGCTTTTCATGTTCTCTCTACGTGATGCAGCCAGAGAATGGATCACCGATCTCGACAAGGTCTCAGCTGGAATCAACGATTGGAATTCTCTTGCCTTGGCTTTCTACAAACATTATTATCCGCCCCAGAAGACAAATATGCTACGAAGTCAGATTACTAATTTTCGTCAAACACCTCATGAGAATATTCATGAGGCATGGGAAAGATTCAAGAAGCTGGTCAAAGAATGTCCTCATCATGGGTTTGAAGAATGGTTCCTTTGCAATCAGTTCTATAATGGTCTATACGATGATTGTCGCAATACTCTTGATTCAGCTTGTAACGGGAGGTTCCAGTCTAATGTTGATGATGATAAGGCGTGGCAGACTATTGAGAATATGGCATCTCACCATGCACGATGGGGTAATCCACGCGGCAATACCCGAGGTAATGGTAACGAGACTGACTCTCCAATTGCTAATCAATTAGCTGTTTTGACTAAGCGATTCGATTCCTATGAAGCATCTAACTCAGATAAAGGAATGCATCGAGTGCATGCTATGACCCAAGAAATAGTTTGCAATGATTGTGGAGTATCAGGACATCATGCTCACGAATGCATGGGAACGCAGGAACAAGTTAATGCTTATCAATCATTCCAACGGAATCAGAACTTGCCTTACATGAATCAACCTGGCTATAACCGTGCGCTATTATCTTATGCAAGTCAGAATGTGTTGAATCCTACAATGTAACAACCCGGATTTTCAAAAACTTAATAATAATATAAGTAGTATAAATAATAGGGTCAAAGGTGGCGGAAACACCCGACCAAATCCGAATCATTACCATCTCGACGGTTCAACTAATACATTATTCAAAAGTGTTTGAAATAAAAATCAAGAGAAACTTAAAGAAGGGTCTCTCTCCACAAGTCTTCCCCAACACAACATCACAATCAATAGCATCTCGCAAGACCTGAAAAGGGGGGGTCCACAGTCAGTGGGGAGCAACTAGATGTTCTCCCAGTCATGGTTACAACAAGTTGAACATGCATAACAATAATAATGAAGGATAACATAATTAGACGACGAGTGAAGATATCAATACACATGACCAACATGTTACTAGACACGATCAGGTAATTTATTGCAATCCATAGTTAATCATAACGATCGAGATAGATACTATCACTACAAGAATTAGTGCGAATTCCAACGGAATAATTCCTACGGATCTTGAAAGACGTAGGAAAGTAAATAGTTCCTACAGATATTTCCTACGGAATCCCAACCCGTCGCTCCTTTTTAGCACCCCTACGAAATTTCTACGGTCTTTTGGTAGGAAACATTTTAGGCTAGGAATGTTCCGTAGGAAAATTTGTAGCTAAAAAAATTAGTTTCATGAACGCTTTAACTAATGTTAATGCATACATTAAAAGTCCTTTATTCCTCACATACTGTTTATCTGTTTGTATCACCCCGTATTTTACGGAGCTTGAAGTGACCGAACCCGAAACACAAATGAAATACCACCATTAAATTTTTGTCCTTGTGTGTGTATATCCGTTAGTATCCTCAAAATATTCACGTGATTTTATCTATTATTACATGATATGGAGTCGTTTATTTTATTCACTTCTACCACTTGGAGACCTGTCAAACGGATCAGATCATACCGGTCGGGACAAATACGGACAGGTTATATGGGTCACGGGTCTCACCACACGAAAATCATATTTTCGTAGAGATTATATCTCGACGATTGAAGAATCAACGCAACTTACCCACAATGATTTGACTCATATAATATACAACATATCCTACCAAATAAAAATCGACACTAATTAATCAACTTAAATGACGCTAATTGGACCTGGCAGAACCCGATCCGACTCGAGAAAACCGATCTGACTCACTCTAGATCGAACCCGTCCGACAATCGACAATACTGAAATATCTTAGTTATCGAAACTGACTTACTTTGATTTGACTCAATCCGATACCTGATTATATCTGATATCCGGTGTATTATGAATTTGGTTCACAGTTTTACAAACCGGGTACACGGTTTTGAACCGACTTACAATTTTAAACGAAAAAAATCAATATGAAATTTTTTGCAATATTAGTTAAGACGGGATCAAAAACCGGTTCGGAAAATTGGTTTATAACAAAGATAACCATATTTTAAAAAAAAAATCAGGTCAAAAGAACCGACTCGAGTTTCAACCAGTTCTGTTTTCGTTCGCAATATGAAACAAAATCGGGTCGGTTTTGTTTTTAGTCATTTGTTTACCATTTAAATATTTTTTGTGAGAAGTATTGTAATTAAAGGTAAACAAATAATTGGGAAGACGGAAATATTTATGTATATATCTACATATTTACGGATTTTTTCGAGTGATGTCAGTTGACCATATCATTAAAACTCAATTTAGGAAAATATCATTGATAAATTTTTTAAAAATTAATTAAAGAATCTTTTAATTATTATTATTAATAATATTTACTCTACTATATTAATTTGGTGTTTACACTTTAATATAAAAAATTTTACATTTCCTTTAATCAAACAAATATTGTAAAACAGTTTTTACTGATTTTGGAGTTGAAAACCGGTTCGGGTACTCGAACCAATTTTTGTATTGAAAAACTGGGTCGGGTTCGTTTCAGAATTTTAAAAACTGGGCACACGGTTTTGAAGCTATTTTATACTTTTAAACGGATGAAAAATCCGATATGTATATTTCTCACACTTTTTTGAGTTCTTCTGCATTATTAGTGAAAACCGGATCAAAAAACGGTTCGGAAACCGGTTCAAAAAACCAACGTCAAAGTAAAACTGATGTCTATAAAATATGAATAGAAGTAGGCCATATATATTACTACTAATGACTGATGACTATTAACTAATGACTATTGACTAAGTATAACCCTAACAATGAAAATAAGAAGCCCATATCTATCGGTTAACCCATACCAACACTTGACCCATATCAGTTAGCTCGTCATTCCTCAGCCCTAGCTGTTCGCTCTAATCTACTGCAAATCAATCGCCATTTTTTATCTCCTCGAGGTATTTTCCCAAATT
The DNA here is from genome assembly GCA_958450325.1 of Agrostemma githago. Taxonomy (NCBI): domain Eukaryota; kingdom Viridiplantae; phylum Streptophyta; class Magnoliopsida; order Caryophyllales; family Caryophyllaceae; genus Agrostemma; species Agrostemma githago. Next base: position 8,543,834 of record OY288243.1, on the reverse strand, counting down.
CATTCTCCTTTTTGATCAACATGTTTTCAATTCATTGCTCAAGAAAATCTTCGACTTTTTAAATTTTATTAGGGAACAATGTAAATTAGGGTTTCCTAATCTCCATATTCCCCTAAATCCATCTCTTCTCCCTCGACAACGAGTTCCTCAATTCGTCACTTGACGCTCCTTTCTCAGGGGGTTTGTTCTCCGAGTCAACTAGGTCCGTGTTCTTACTGTCATTCATGTTATTTTCTGGCAAATTGTTTCAATTGACTACGCAATAGTAGTCATTTGATCTGTTTTATTTGGCCTTATTGATAGGTCTGCTGCAACATAGTAGTTAGTTTAGGGTAAGCTTTACTCCTGATTTCGAAGTCTACTATTGTACTACTCGAAATGTCAGGGACATGGCTGGTGCGACGCTTTGTAAGCTAGAGTTTTGAGGGTCGGTCAATTTTACTCCTGCCTTCGAACAGGCTCTCACACCTAGCCTGCTGCTGTTGTACTACTCTTACTGTAGGTTTATTATGATGCTTTTGTTGCTAACTAATGTTGTTGTTGCTGATTTATGGTCTTGTGCTGTGTGTTGATGCCATATTGCTAGTTGATACCTCGAAATGAGCTAAACAAGAGTTATCTTGAAATAAACCAGTAATTAGTTCTCCCTTACTTTCTTAAAAGATGGTTTGAAATGAAAATTTAATAATAGGAGTAGGAGTAAGAGTAAAAGCTGAACAAGTGAGAGTTGTAGGTATCAAAGTCAATTTGTGCCTATCAATTAAGTTAATTTTGTTAGATGAGCAGTGATGCTTTTCAGCAGTTTGGAATGAGTGAAATGGGAAGGCTACCTTCTATATTTGCGTGAAGGTTTGTTTTCTCGCAAGAAACACTAAATACACTATCACGAGTAATATTAAACATCATTAGTAATTGATCATTTCTTGAAATTGTTGCTTTTTTTATTGACTTTAATTTGACTCATAAGATATTAAGTTGTAGTATATTTTTTTATTATTGTTTTCATTGTTAATTTCCAGCCTCGAATCGTTAAAGTAAACAAGAAGTAAATGTTTAAAAAAGGGAGACGTGAGAAAGGTTGATTACGTTGAAAAAGGTTGGTGGTTATAGTTAGCATCAGTACAGTTCTTCTATCCAGCAGTTAACATCAACCAGTTTGGTGAATCTCATGCATCTAAGTAACGAACATGCTTGCATATCCTTGGTATATTATAGTTCTAGGTGTCCTAGAACTCTAGAGGTCTTTTTCGAGCATCAAACACATGTCTAATTAATTGTTTCTGAACCGTTTTACAGGATGAATTTTCTATCAATCAACCACTTTGAGAGAAAGAACATTGGTAAAGCTATTTCAGCTTTTGCCAAGCTCGGTACTAACAAGGCCAATAATGGAAATGATGTCACGCTGACTATTGCTGGTAAGTTCTTCTTAATCTATTTATTAAACCCCACACTTAGGTATTTTAATCTCTCTTGACTCTTGAAGAATTTTCATCTATCAATGTCAGTCTGTCATCAAAATAATGCTCTTATTTTATGACCGACGGTTGATCTATTGTATATTTGTATTCTCCTATTCAGTGACTGATCTGTTTTTGTTTTTTTCTTCTTTAATATTTTTCAGGTGGCTACGATCAAAGGCTAAGAGAAAACGTCGAGTACTTGGAAGAACTTAAATTCTTAGCACAAAAAGAAGGGGTGTTCGATCGAGTCAATTCATAATGTCTTGCTCTATGAAGGAAAGAAACACCCTTCTTCCGGAGTGTCTTTGCGTTCTCTATACACCAAACACCAAAGGTATGTCTTTATCATTGACCTGATGTGTTCACAGAAATTGTTGATTTACCCATTAATTTGTCTACTTTTGACGGTTTTGAATCCACTTCGTTTAATTCTTTTCAGTCACATTTTCTCCGTGTTCACTCATGCGACTCACTACTGTATCAGTAATCACTTAAAATTTCTACATATATAGAGGGCAATTTAAACTATTTTTATTACACGCAAATAATCATGGTATATGTATTTTGATGATTTCAGACCACTTGCTCGTGAGACTGGTTGACAGATACAATTATGTGATACATGGGAGAACCTACCGTGTTACTGATATTGAAGTTGACGGACAAGAAAAATGGTAAGTTTCTCGGCACCTATCTCATCATTTCTCTATTTTACTCCCGTATGCTACTCTACACGCAACTTAACTGTCGTATTGTGTATATTGTCTGGTACAAGTGTACAACACGACACCTCGATATTTCATTGTTGTATTGTGTATATTTCCATCTTAACTGTCGTATGTTTCCCTTCAGTTGAGATGCAGTTATCTCATGCCTAGTACTCCTAGTACTCCCTGCATCTATTTAAATTCTCGTTCTTTGGATATGACTATTATGTTGAAGTTGATGATATGCCTAGTGTATGTATATGCCTTGTTGGTTCTTGTTTGTGAGAAATTGCTGATGTCGTTATATATGTGACTATAGTGTGCTTATGAGCTGGGTAACTCAGAATGTGGCTATTACATAATGAAGTACATGACAGACTTAATCACTTCAAATTTGAAGGGAACTATTGAAGTATTGATAAGGTAATAAGACTTCGAGCACATGCACATTTTCTCTACGTTAATCAAAGTATTTATATTTTTGAAGTACTTGTTTTCAATTATGATCTTGATTTTTTTTCTAAACTATATTGAAATTGTTGCAGCACTTCAAAGGACTTCCCATGTATTCACAAGACATCGATGAGGTTCGCGATTTGTAAATTAGAAGTATGGAACACGCATGTAGTATTCTAGGCATTAGCTAGAAAGATTGGTTGTAAGAAGTTATTGGCACATGACGTACTTATGTAGCTTTTTATCTTTTAGCTAGTTTTTTGTTTGGGATGATGACTACATTAACAAAATATGGAACGTTTTCGTCCAATTGAATGTCATATAATTTATGTGATTTATTTTGGTTTTGATTAAATTGCACTTTCTTGAAAAAAAAATATATAGCATTAATATATGAAACTGATGTTTATACTATGATAACAAACATAGTGAAAACAAATAACCAATGTCTATATTTATAAATAGACATAGGGCGTACAAAAAAACCATGTCTATTGATTTTATAGCTCGAAATATTTAATAATATTTTTTTCCTCAACTAATGCCTCTCACGGAAAGATATTGTCCTACGGAATTTCCGTAGGAAACTTGAACCCTTCCGACGATGTTCTGTAGGAACGAATTTTTTGTCAACAAATACTCGTTACCAGCCATTCCGACAGAACATTCTGTAGGAAAGTTATTTCCTACGAAATATGTCGTAGGAAGTTTTTTATTTCCGACGAAGTATACCGACGGAATGGTTCCTACCAATTTTCCGTAGGAACATGCTTATTCCGACGGAAATGGGAATGTTTCCTACAAATCGGGTCCGTAGGAATGAACGTTCTTTCTTGTAGTGTATGTATCCATCCAAACAACTCGGAGTAAGTAACAACAGACTTCATACAAAGATGTATAGGACATAGAATGAACACCGGCTAGAGTATGTAACTGATACTCTAACTAGTCAGAGAGTGTAACTGACCCTCTGTCACGGAGCGTGTAACCGACTCTCCGTTTTGTGAAGTATGTAACTGATACTCCACGGTACTATGTATAGCGTGTAACTGACGACTATATGTCTAAGACCTGGCTAGAGCTCTCGACGCAGTAACTGTACGTCGAACGACACACGGGAATCCAGAACGTGTAACTAACGAATCTAAACCCACCGAACATAGACCAATTAAACCTCTTGCGAGCAGTATTGGTTCATTCCGATAGTATGTAACTGATTCTACCGTCATTTATATCACTAACCATCATGTACGTTGTACAGTGTAAATGACTGCCAACTGCGTGAGCAACCTCACGACTTCTACGTAGTACAGTGTAACTGACTGCACTAAGTAGTAATCAGACCTAGTATAGTGTCACTGACTATACCAGGGAAAATCAGGCCCTAGATAGTGTAACAAAATATACCAAGTACTAATCATTCGTGATAAACATCACAACTCAAACGTAGAACAATATAACTGATTGTTCTAAAGGAACGAGTATAGAAGTAATCAAACAACGATAACATGGTAAAGTTATAGCACAACTGACTATAACCTTCAAATAGTGATAAAGTTAAGGTCTAATGGACTATAACCCTGAACATCTAACGTGTATTAGTATTCAAGGTCAAGGTAAGGCCACATTAACCTTGTCTACTAAAGTGAAGTTATGTATATAACGTCAGCCCAAAGGTGGTGTCATAGTATAACCACTATAACGTCAACTTCAAGTTAAGATTACATTAACCTCGACTATAATCTTGTGAGGTGACACTAACCTCAGAGAGATTATAGCTTCGCACGGTGTTACGTAATCCTCAAGTGAAGGGTATCGTAACTTCTCATTGAAGTTACTTGACTTCAAGTAAGGTTACATTTACCTTGTTACAACCTCGTGAGGTTACACTAACCTCCGTGAGATTATAACACATGATAAGGTTGCATTGACCTCAAGTGAAGTTGTACAACAACTTTACAATAAAGTCACGTAAACCTCAACTAAGGTTATATTAACCTTGATCATAACCTCGTGGAGTCACTTAAATTTAGCCCCAACGAGACTATAACCCCGCATTGAAGTTACCTTAACCTTAAGTGAAGTTGTATAGTAACTTTCCAATAAAGTTACATGACCTTCAATCAAGGTTAGATTAAGCTCAACCCTAACCTCAACCACCGGGTGATGGTAGGTTGAGTCATAATTGAATCTAGGGTTTGAAACCCTAAAAGCATCGATGAAACAACCCTAGCATCTCCAAACGGAGAGGCCAAGCGGCTCACGTACAAAATTTTAGATGTTACAACGGATTAGATTTAACAATTCTAATATAAGCGAAAACGTCAATTATTATAGATCTAACGAAATAATAAATCGTTCAATTAACATACTAATTAATTAGACCCTTTAAATCATGAATAAAGATACAACACAAATCAATTAAATCATGTTACAAATCATTAAAATCACACAACACATTCAAGATGCATAAACACGAAAAGAATCACATCTAGTTACCTTTTGGCAATTAATGATAAACATTAATAAGAAGCACCATGAAGAACGCGACAAACAAAACCTTGTCTCCAACATGTGTCATCATCCCCATAAATCAACTTTGAAGAAACAAACCGAAACACATGTGATGGAAATCGTACCACACAAATCCTCTTCCAAAGCGACCAAAAGAATGGTATCTTTTTTTCTTTAATTAGGGACCCTAAAGGTAGGTCTAAATGTTCATAAAAATGAATCCCATAAAAATAATTGGAGATGAACATATTGTAGAGGAAAGAGCCAAGATTATGAAAATATAATTTATGTATGAGATTGGAGGAAAGATAGATGTATAACAATGGAGTTAAATGGAGAAAATGAAAAATAAAAGAGAAGAAGAGAGCAAAAGGGTGCACAAAAAAATTGAAATGACCTAGTTGCTTGCTAGGTTAATTTCTTTTTATAAGAGGATTAACAAATGGGCTTTGGGTCCATTATCTCATACAATGGATCATCCCACTAAAAATTGGGTTGGACCATAATAAAACGCTTGAAGAAGCAATATAGGTGAAGTACATGTTATAGTAAAATAGTCAAATCGTGTACGGACATTTTAACCCATTAAAAGTGAGTCAAAACGAGACATTTATTTAAAACGGGCAATGAAGGATATAAAATACGGAATGCATATTATTATAAAACTCGAAAATAATTATTTTAAATAAATAGCTTTCTGAATAAATATTATTATAAAATACGGGGTGTTACATACAACACCTCCACCCCGCAATCCACCATATGTGCCTCCTCATGGTCGAATGCAAGGAAATCAACAGAATCCAAGACCTCAAGGACAAAACATAATTCAGAATAATCAACAGCAATTTCCACCACTTCCTCCATTCGAGGCTCAAGCTCACCAACACTCCATTGAAATAGCCGAACCGAGAAACATGATGATGAACATGATGACTCAATTTCAGACAAGTCATAAGATGCTCGAGAAACAAGTTACTCAGCTAGCTAATTCTCAAGCTACACGTCAGCCAGGAACCTTGCCGCCTCAAGGAAATCCACCTCAAGGTAATCAATCTCATGGGAATGAACATATCAATGTTATTACCCTAAGGAGTGGAACAACTTACGATGGCCCGAAGATGCCGGAACTAGAAGACGAGGTTGAGAAGGAAACAAGAGATGAAGCTGAGAAAAAAGCAGGAAACGACGAGCAAACCGGTCGGGATAAGGATGAACCGACCGGTACAGAGTTGAACCGATCGGTTCAAAAGCGAACCGCTCGGGACAAAGACGAACTGACCGGTTCACAATCAAACCGATCGGTTCGTCCATCGGAGCAGCCTATTTCTACCACAGCCCAACATGTGAAGCTCCCATTCCCAGGTCGTCAACGTAATAGCAAGATCGACGGTCAATTCAGTAAGTTTATGGACGTTGTAAAGAATCTTCAGGTAACCGTTCCATTTACTGAATTAATTACCCAAGTACCTGCATATACTAAATTTATGAAAGACATACTTACTAGGAAGCATTCTTTTAATGAGGTTGAGACGATAGCTTTTACGGGGGAGTGCAGTGCACTCCTTCAAAATAAATCACCTCCAAAACTTAAGGATCCTGGTAGTTTCTCTATCTCACGCACTATAGGTACCCATATTGTCGATAATGCATTATGTGATCTTGGAGCTAGTGTTAGTGTCATGCCCTATTCCATTTGTGAGAAGCTAGATATGGGAGGGTTGAAGTGTAACAGTATCACACTGCAAATGGCTGATCGATCGGTCCGTAGACCTTTAGGTGTCTTAGAAGACGTCCCGGTTAAGGTAGGGAAGTTCTTTTTTCCTGTCGACTTTGTTGTCTTAGACATCGCTGAGGATACACACATCCCTATTATTCTAGGTCGTCCATTCCTTCACACTGCAGGCGCGATTATTGATGTCAAGAACGGTAGTTTGACACTTGAAGTCGGGGAAGATAAAGTCACATTTAATCTAAATAAAGCTTTAAAAACCCCTATAACTGAGGAGTCATGCTATTGTTTAGACACCTTTGATTCGGTCGACGACATTATTGAGTCCACTTTACTCGGATCCTTGAGAAAGGATCCCTTGGAGTTACTAATGTGTGAATCGAGTTATACAGGTGATGGAGGAATTTGGAAAGCTGAGGTAGATGAGATAGAAGCACTTTTATATGCAGGAGGAACGCAGGAAGCTGAGACGGTTGAAACCGTCAACCTTGATTTGTCTTATTCTTGTTCGGTCGAGGTACAGAAACCTGAACTTAAACCGTTACCCACGAATCTCAGGTATGCTTTTCTCGATGAGGGTGAGCTAAACCCGGTTATAGTAAGTAATTCTTTGACTGAATCTCAGTTGACTGATTTATTAACTGTATTGAGGAAACATAAGAAGGCATTGGGGTATAGTTTAAGTGACTTAAAAGGTATTTCTCCCGACTTCTGCATGCATCGCATTCATCTTGAAGATGGTCATAGACCGTCTATCCAGGGTCAGCGTAGACTGAACCCGAATATGCAGGAAGTTGTTAAAACAGAAGTTATGAAACTTCTAGACGCCGGTATTATATATGCTATATCCGACTCTAAGTGGGTCAGTCCGGTTCAGGTGGTGCCTAAGAAAGGAGGCACCACGGTAATAAAAAACGATAGGAATGAACTAATCCCTACTCGAATTGTTACATGATGGCGCATGTGCATTGATTATAGGAAATTGAATGCTGCCACTAAGAAAGACCATTACCCACTTCCATTTATTGATCAAATGTTAGAAAGATTAGCTCATCATAAGTATTTTTGTTATCTAGATGGCTACTCCGGTTTTTTTTCAGATCCCCATTCATCCCGAGGACCAAGAAAAGACCACCTTTACTTGTCCTTATGGTACCTTCGCATATCGTAGGATGCCTTTTGGATTATGTAACGCCCCAGCCACTTTTCAGAGATGCATGATTAGTATCTTTTCTAATTACATTGAATCAATTATGGAGGTATTTATGGACGATTTCAGTGTGTATGGTTCTGACTTTGATTCTTGTTTGATGAATTTGTCTAAAGTTTTAGGTCGCTGTGAGGAAGTTGACTTGGTACTTAATTGGGAAAAGTGTCACTTTATGGTCAACGAGGGAGTGGTGCTTGGCCATTTAGTTTATGATAAGGGCATTCAAGTAGACCGGGAAAAAATTCAAGTGATAGAGCAATTACCCCCTCCCACTAATGTTAAAGGGGTTAGAAGTTTCCTTGGTCATGCGGGATTTTATCGCCGCTTTATCAAGGACTTCTCAAAAGTTGCTAAACCACTTACCCAACTCCTTCTTAAAGATGCTCCCTTTTGCTTTACTGATGCATGTCGTGAATCTTTTGACAGGATTAAAGAGGTATTAATCTCAGCACCCATTATTCGATTGCCGGATTGGAATCTACCTTTCGAGATTATGTGTGATGCAAGCGACTATGCCGTAAGAGCAGTTTTGGGTCAGAGAAAAGATAAAGTTTTACATGCTATTTACTACGCTAGTAAGACTTTAGATGAAGCTCAGATCAATTACGCGACGGAAGAGGATTTATTAGCCATCATATATGCCCTCGATAAATTTCGAACTTATCTCATAGGTTCTAAGGTGATTGTTTATACTGACCATGCCGCATTAAAATACCTCTTAGCAAAGAAGGAAGCAAAGCCCAGATTAATTCGTTGGATCTTACTACTCCAAGAATTTGATCTAGAGATTCGGGATAAGAAGGGAGCTGAGAATGTTGCAGCTGATCATCTATCACGGCTTAGATTCGATGAAGACGGATTAAACCTACCGATTGATGATTCTTTTCCCGACGATTCCTTACTTTCGATCACCCTTGCCGAATTAACTACCAACGAGCCATGGTATGCTGATTTTGCTAACTTTTTGGTTAGTGGTTATTTTCCTCCTAATTGTACTTATTAACAACAGAAGAAATTCTTATCTGATGTGAGGAGGTATTATTGGGATGATCCTTACCTATTTCGAGAATGCGCGGATGAAATTTTTCGGAAGTGCGTACCCGATTGGGAAGTTAGAGGTGTCTTGGAAGGTTGTCATTCTTCTCCCTATGATGGTCATCATGGTCTGTCTCGCACCGTTGCTAAGGTATTACAATCCCGATTTTATTGGCCGACTTTATTCAAAGATGCACAAAGATTTATCCTTGCTTGTGATGCGTGCCAACGATCCGGAAATATTTCTAGACGACATGAGATGCCACAAACCGGTATATTAGAGGTCGAGATTTTCGACGTATGGGGAATCGATTATCAAGGTTCGTTTCCTTCTTCTTTTGGTAACCGGTATATTCTAGTTACAGTGGATTATGTGTCCAAATGGGTCGAGGCGGTAGCTTGTCCTACAAACGATGCTAAGGTGGTTATAAATCTCTTTAAGAAAATAATTTTTCCTAGGTTCGGGGTTCCTCGAGCTATTATTAGTGATGGAGGTTCACACTTCCACGAGAAGAGATTGGACACTTTGCTACGCAAATATGGTGTTATGCAACGTACCGGATTGGCTTATCATCTTCAAACAAGCGGTCAAGTGGAAGTATCTAATCGAGAAATTAAATCAATTCTCGAAAAGGTGGTTTCTAAATCGAGAAAGGATTGGAGTGCCAAGCTAGACGATGCATTATGGGCCTATCGCACCGCATACAAGACACCCATCGGTACATCTCCCTATCGATTAGTCTATGGTAAGGCATGTCATCTTCCCGTCGAGTTAGGATATAAAGATTTTTGGGCAGTAAAGGAGCTTAATTTTGACCCGACTCTGAGTGGGGAGAAGCGGTTGCTCCAGTTAAATGAATTGGACGAATTCCGTCTAAGCGCTTATGAGAGTTCCTGAGTTTATAAAGAGCGCACGAAGAAGTGGCATGATAAACGTATTCTCCCGAAGCAATTCAAGGAGGGTGACAAAGTTTTGCTACATAATTCTCGTCTTCGCATATTCTCGGGTAAGTTAAGATCTAGATGGTCCGGTCCCTACACCGTCATCAATGTCAGAAAATCTGGAGCAATCGAAGTGCAGAATGAATCGGGAGAAGTCTTTATGGCCAATAGACATAGATTAAAGTTATATCACGAAGATGCAGTTGTAGGTAATATCGATGTGATTTACCTACAATCCCCTTCCTCTTGAGGTAATTTTGGTCGAGCGGGACCGTAAAAACCAGCGCTTCTCGGGAGGCAACCCGTGTGTACAACTTCTGTAATTTCCCTTTTTCTGTCGTGTGTTAGATTATTTTATTTTGAGTGAGAGTAAGGGAGGGTACTGATGTTCGTTGCAAGAAAAATATGCAGGTACGACAGGTGAACCGCTCGGTACAGAGGAAAACCGAGCGGCACGAAGATGAACCGAGCGGTTCAAAAACGAACCGGTCAGTACGCTTTCAAACTGAGCGGTTCAATTTTGAACCGATCGGTTCACGCAGTGGGCCTCTTTTCCGGATTACTTATACGCCTCTACCCCTCCACCCATCCTCCATTCCCTTATTTCACTCTCTCTCACTAAACCCTTCTCATCCCTCTCTACAACAAAACCCCCATAAAACTCCTCCACCATATTAATAATCATCTCCCTTCCACCTTACCTTCACCCATCACCTCTACCACTCTTCCTCATCTGCAACAATGGTTTTCGGAAGAAAAAGGCGAAACGTCACCCGTAGGTCAGATTCTCCACCGGAATCATCACATGCAACGGAATCATCGAAAGCGCCATCATCACCACCAGAATTCCCACCGGTAACTGGGTATGAACAGATTATTTTGGGTCGGAAAGACAGCGCGAACTCTTCCTAGTCATGGCTTCTAAACCGGTAACCCCTACTCGATTTCTTAGTCATGCTCTATTACGTCGTTGTGGTATCGATGAGTCTATGGAGCAGTTTTTGATGGTACTGGTATGGGTGGTCTATTTAATATGAATTTACCCACTTATAAAGACTTAACCCTAGAATTCTTTAGCAGTTTTCAGTACAATGAATCTACTGCTACGATGTCATTTAGGATGATGAATCAGACTCATACCATCCCCCTCAGACTGTTTAGGGATGCTTTTGGCTTGGATTCTGGTAATATTTTGAGTGCTCCTGATTGTTTTAGTCATCAGCAGCTTTGGTATTCTATTACGGGTCAAGCTCTGCCACCTCGATTTAAGCGTGTCCCGTGTCAGGCCATTCAACATCCTATAATTTGGATTTGGCAAAGATTTGTTTCTGGGTCGATTTTTGGTCGTCATGAACATGGAGCTGTGACCAAAACTGAAATTGAATTGATCGGGATGGCTCTTAATGTCCAATCCCAACCCTTATTTGATTTAGATATTTCTTCTCTTATCATGAAGCATTTTGGTTTAATTGTTACTAAAGTAGGACGCTTAAAGTCGATTAATGGTGGAGGATTGGTGACTCATCTTGCCCGGACTTTATTACGAGGTACTTTGATGAGAATAACCGGGTGCCATTTCAATGGAAACTGTGTATACTGCTAGTGATTTTCATGCAGGTTGGTTTTCCGTGAATGCTGATAATAAATATTTGTGGCACTTTGCTCCGGGTCAATCTCTTCTTCTTCCCGATCCTTCTTTACCGGAGCTATGGCAGAACCCACCAGTCGATGACGATATCCCACCGCCAACCACACCTAGTTACTTACTTACCGTTACCCCCAGAGCTACTCCACAGGGTAACCGAGGTCGCACCACTTTTGAACAAGGTGAAGGTTCGGGTTTTCGTCAGGCTCCTCAATTTCAGGCACCTCGTCTGCGCCATCCTTCTCCGCCCTTTCAGAGGTCGTTTGTCCCACCTACAGGTACTTTCTATCCGCCTCCGCCGGATAATACGGAGATGCTCCATTTGATGAGGTCGATGTATGTCGACCAACAGCGAACCTATTATCCACATCTCCAACAGCTTCAGCAGCAGGGTCAGCTACAGCCGACTGATCACTTACCCTCCTGGTTCGGTCCTGACGGTTCGTTTCGAGGACCTACCGGTCCACCTCCTTTTGGTCAGTCCAATTTCGGGGTGCAGTATGACTATGATCACGGTGTCAGCTACTATGGACACGATGATGCATATTCCTGCCATGACGCTTCCTTATATGGAGGTAATACTTTTGCTGATGAGACCCGAAATGGTGGGCGAGAGTTCGTGGACCTTGTGTCTAGTCTGGAGGCCGCTGATGATGATTATGACATTGATGGATATGGATCTGATTCTTAGTCCCGGTGAGTTGCTGGTTTGGGGGGACTTATCTGCAGTACATATTGTGTCGGTACCTTCTCTTACTCTTTTTGTCCTTCTCCATTCTTTGTTATACTTTTTGTCCTAACTCTTATATATTGGTTCACAATGGGGACATTGTGTGATTTGGTTTGGGGAGATGTTTTGTGTGTTTATTTTATGTTTATCTTTTTAATTTTCATTAAAAAAAACGTTTATTTATTTATTTATTTTTCCATTTTTTTCGATTTTTTGTGTGTGTTTTAGTATAGAGTCGTGTCGGCGATGAGGACATTGCGTTTGTCGCATGCTTTTCCCTAGTTCTTTGCTCTTTCTTGTGAATGACACCTCTTTCCCGTTAGTTGAGTTTAGTATTTCTTGAATCTTGTCGCCGATTATATTTTGAATGCCAAATGAGTCAATTGACCTGTTGTCGAGTAAGCTACTTATATTGTGAGACTTAGAGCCCTAAACTGATGACATCCATGATCAGTTTCTTATAGGTTGAGAGTAGTACTCCATACGAGACATGTAACATCTAATTGCATAAGTATGACATTCGTCTCTTAAATACCTGTATGCATTCGGTTTGTGATTGTGACATATGTAAAAGAGGCAATCCTCTTTCTTTTATCTAATTCCCATGAACTCCACATAGCCATAATTTGACCTGTTTTGACCCGTTTATTAACTACATGCCATAAATTACCTACCCTAGTCAAGCTAGTTGGTTAATTAGACGGAATTATTTTTTGCGGGTGAAAGTTGGTACCATGTGGATTGAGGAAGGAAATTGAAAAAATGAATGAAGAATGAATTGAAAAAAATCAATGAAAGAAAAGAAAAAGAAAGGAGATAGTTGAAAAAAAAGTGAAACAAGAAAAGGAATGCGTTTTTGCTATGAGAAGATAAAGGAATTATTTTCTATATTTTCGTAATTGTTGGTACGAAGTCGGTTATGAAAAGATTGAAAAAAATAAGGTGCTTGGTACTACTTGTAATTTCTTTGATTGAAGTTTGGTAAGGATGGAATGAGTATATTGTTGGTTGCGTTTGTACTAGCTTGGATTTTACCTCCACATATCCAAATCATTTTACCCCTTTTTACCCAACTAACCTCACATTTTACCATATGTAAGTCCTCGACATGTGTCTTGGTCCGATTGAATGTATATGTACGGTTGGTAGAGATTGGTATCATGCTAAATTGCATGCATGTTCTCGTAAGTCGCAGTTAGGTGAGTGTTTTGTCTTTTCGATTTTACATAAACTCACAATATTGCCCTTATTTGAGTGCTGAGTGTAAACCGTGAGGAATCTCGACATAAATGGTTGTGCAAGATTAAAAGTTTGGCATTTGAATATTGATCGGGACTTGATTTTTGAAACTCTTTTACTCTTCATCTTTCCGCTATAGAATTTGTTTCTTTAGTTTTGGTGTCATTTGTTTGCGAGCGTATTAGATTTGGGATGGTGCGTGTTGACAAAGTTTGCTCCGAGCCACCATTATGTTGTCTGATGTGAGTTTGCTTGGGGACAAGCAAGGGTTCGGTTTGGGGGGATTTGATGAACGCAGTTCATATGCATATTTAGTCTCATTTTATCCTCCGTTTTTACCGATTTCACCTGCCTTAGGAATAATTTAGTAGCCTTTTATCCGTAGTTTGTTATGCCGGGTATATGGTTTATGTTTTGACAGGAAACATAGCAAAAGACAGAGTAAAGAGTTACAAATGAAGAAAACAAGGCAACAAGGCGGACAACGAAGGCCGAGCCGGTCGGTATGATACCGAACCGGTCGGTTTGATCTTGTACCGAGCGGTTATTTCGAACCGGTCGGTTCGTTTTCGTACCGCTCGGTTCGTTTGTGTACCGAGCGGTTCGCGACGCGTCCGAGTGACTTTCCTAATCTTCTGAAGAATCTGTATTCTACCTTAATTAGAATTCTACGGGATTATTTTATTAAACTATATTCTATTTCCTAATTAGACCCTTTGTAATAAGTATAAATACCCTTCTTAGGGTTAGGTTTAGGGCACTTCTTTTCATATATTCATAACTTTAGTTTAGACTTAGTATTATTATTAAGCATCAGAATTCTGCAAGCTTTTTAGATTTCAATTATTATTCAATCTATCAGTTCTTCATAATCGGTATTGATAGGGGTCGGTTGCCTGCAATGGACCACCCGCCATTTGGATCCCAGGATGGCCCGACCCATGAATGAAGAAGAGCCTGCCCTGCAGGCCATTAAGCGAGGAGTCGTTACTCCAAGGCACCCACCTGCCCGACAGGGCAGCGCCGCCCGCCAGGCAGAGCAACCAAGATTCCCTGCCTTCTGGTCCCCAGGGTGTCCACACACCCAGCAGGGGCAGGGGAGACCAGGGGCCCTCCCGTCATTTTGGCTAAGGTAAAGGGGAATGGGTGGATGAGGTGAAGCCACTTGTCACCCTCTCATCCACCCATCCTCCCACTCTCTCTCCTTCTCCTTCCTCTCTCTTGTGGGAAGGTATAAATACTCTTCCATTTCCCACAAGAAAGGGGTCGGATTTTTTCTCTCTAGACTCTCACTCTATAACCGCCACCTAGTTCCTCACGAGCTAGGTTCCTAAAGGCTATTCACGGACTGACTTAGGCATCGGAGAGGGTTCCCCCGGACACCTCCCGGGCCCTATGCGTTCATTGTGCAGGGACTGACCGTCTTCGCCGGGAAGGTCCGATCAATCGGAGTGAGGAGAAGGGGAGGTCAGAGGAAGACTAACATTGACCGTTTTGAGCACCAATAGCACTTGTTAAGACCCGGCCCCAAAGTCGGGTTTAATTGTTTCCATACCGGAACAATTTGGCGCCGTCTCTGGGGAACATCTGGTTGTACCCACGAATCACCCACAAAAATCACCCACAATCAATCACAACAAAATGCCTGAAATTATAGAGGCGAGCTCTGGGGCGGGTCCGATGGTACCACCGGTGATCCCCCCATATGGAATGCTTGCGCCTGGGAGAACGCCTGCTGCAACAATCCCAGGGGTGGGGCGTACCAGCCTTCATGAGGGGCCTGATGAAGGCGCTGCAGTTACAGCTGGGCAGGTTGGCCATCAGAGGCCTAATTTAAACCTCACCCCTGCCTAGGTTCTACAAACTGCAGCCTTCTTTTCAGCGATGCTTAATCAAGAGTTCACTCCAGAAGACTTGGTTGGCAGGATCGCAACTACTCCTAGGCAGCTTCACTTTGAGAGTGGAGGAGGTGCCAGGGGTACGAAGCGAACCGCCGCCAGAAACATTCAACGAAAAGCAGTGAAGGTTGCTCAGGGATACCAACAAGCCCAGAAACACATTGCCAGCAATCAAGAGCAGCCAGCTCAGCAACAAGCGTTTTCTATACACACTACAGAGTCCACAGTTGCCAGGGAAAAGAGGGGTCTGTCTCAAGGCTTCCAAGATCGAATGAGGCATAAGGAGCCTGCATCTAAGCGTCTGGGAGAGAAGCAGGGCGGAGTCTTCTCTAGGTTGATGCCAGCAGCAGAGGAGCAGCCAGCTCCAGGGCTATCTCAAAGCCTGCAATCCAGGCTTAACCGGGGGCGGCCATTTGAGTCAAGGCATCGCCAGGGCGACAACCTTGATCAGCCCCAGAGAAAGAGGTCCAGACATCTCTCCCCTGATAGGGAGGACGAAGCTATGAGCAGGCTGCCACCAAGGCACCGCTCCCCCAGTGCAAGAAAACCGACCCCTGGAAAATGGGATGACCACGGTTACCACTCTGGGGGGAGCAGGTTACGAGTGGTAGGCAGGTCCACAAAAACTCCCCTCCACCCTGACGTACAAGAGTATCCCATCCCAAAGATCAAAATGCCTTCCGTCAAATTTGACGGGACCTCAGATCCAGAGGATCATTTGGCAGCATTTGAAAGTCACATGGGCATGTATGACGTGGACGATGCAGTCTGGTGCAAAGTCTTTCCAACTAACCTTGTTGGCCTAGCGTAGGGATGGTTCAGGGATCTTCGTCAAGGTTTGATCAGCTTTTTCATAGAGCTGGCCGAAGCCTTCTTGGAGCAATACGCGGGGAACAAGAGGCGTCGGCTCACTCGATTTGACCTGATGACCCTAAAACAGAAAAAGAGCGAAAGTGTCAGGGAGTACTTGAAAAGATTCGATATGTCCTACCAACAGGTCAGAGAGATTGACGACTCGACTGCTGCATACGCTCTGACCATCTCGCTGCTCCCGGGGGAGATGAAGAACCAGATGATCAGAGCTCAGCCTGAAACCCTGGCTAAAGCCAGAAAAATTGCCGAGGGCTTCATACTACAAGAGGAGTTCCACAGCCTGTCGGACACCCCCGCAGGATCGACCAGGCTGCAGGGGGGACCGCAGGGTGGACGTGGCAGGAATGAGCCAAACATGCAGAAAGAAGAGGGAGATACCCCAAGAAAAGAACGCACAGCTTACCAGCCCAGATTCGACAGCTACACAGCCCTTAACAAGTCCAGGGAAAAGATTTTCGAACTGGAGAAAGAAACGGCTAAATGGAATCGCCCTAATAAGCCTCGCAGCCCAAAAGGAGACCAAAGAAATTGTGCACGTTTCACGATTGTGTGGGGCACACCACCGAGGAATGCCGCCACCTGAAAGACGAAATTGAAAAGCTTATCAGGAATGGCTGGCTAAGCAATTACGCAGCAAGAAACAAAAGCCAGAAAGACGCAGCAGATAAGCCTGAAGGCTCAGCGCAGACTCGCATGATAATCCATGTGATATCAGGGGATGCAGAGGGCCAAACAAGCAGAAGAAGCCAAAAAAGGCAAATCCGGGAGTTGCGAAATCAAATCTACTATGCTGAGAGGACAGGGAGTCCCAAGGGCATGACCCTGAGCATCAGTATAGTACAACTTTATACAAAAGGAGACCGAAGAAAACAACAAAAAAAACGAATAATCTAATATAATAACTAAAAAATAGTATGGTAGAAAGAAACATTTCTTTCTACCATACTACTACTACTACTATCGAATCAAATACTGATGATTCTAGCCCGCGATAAAGAACGAAGAAGTCAAGTTTCAGTCAAACTAATTATTTTGGCTGACCGTTTTTACATAAATGATAAGTAGAAAAGCACCCGAGGATGCAGGGCGGGTAATATACCCCCACAGTGACCCTCTGGTACTGTCCCTGGAAATCAGCAACCACATCGTAAAAAGATGCATGGTAGATACAGGAGCTTATACCAATCTACTGTATAAAGACGCATTTGAAAGGATGAACCTGGAAAAAAGGCACCTAAAACCAGCCCCTGGATCCCTGTATGGGTTTAGCGGGGCAGGTGTACTCCCCATGGGTATCATTGACTTGCCAGTAACATTTGGGGAAGGAGCCTCCGCCAGGAATGTTAGGGCTTCATTTGTTGTAGTGGACGCGAGATCTGCATACAACGCCCTGATAGGCAGAGCTACCCTGGACGAAATCGAAGCCGCCATATCAATCAGGGCTCTGACTGTAGCCTATGTAACAGACTTTGGTATGGAGGGAAAAATTCATGGTGACCAAGAATCAGCCAGACAATGCTATTCTGTGGCCCTGCAGACCCATGAAACCGAAAGAAAAGGAAAAAGAAAAGCTGACGGTTCCCTCAGCAGGGAGGGTGAGATTCCAGCCAGCCAGCAGGCAGCTGACCACCTTGAACCTGGGGGGGAGAGCATGCTGGTGGACCTAGAACCAGGGAGACAAGTCCTCATAGGGACTGACCTGGAAGAGTCCTACAAAACAGAGCTGGTCAAGGTCCTAAGAAGAAACAAGGACGTGTTCGCCTACTCGGCAGATGAAATGTCGGGGGTCGACCCGGCTTATATCGTTCACAGGCTGAACATAAATCCAGAAGCCCGCCCTCTGAAGCAGAAAAAGAGAAACATGTCTGCAGAAAAGGACCTGGCCATAAAAGAGGAAGTAGAAAAACTACTGAAGGCATATTTCGTAGAGGTTTGCGACTACCCTGAATGGCTAGCAAACGTAGTGATGGTAAAAAAGTCCTCAAGGGCATGGAGGATGTGCGTGGACTTCACAAACCTCAACAAAGCTTGCCCGAAAGACTGCTACCTCCTTCCAAGGATAGACCAGCTGGTAGACGCCACTAGTGGGTACTCCATGCTGAGTTTTTTGGACGCTTTTTCAGGGTACCATCAGGTGCATCTTTGGCAGCCTGACAGGGTGAAGTGCGCCTTCATCACCAGCTATGGTACCTACATGTATAAAATGATGCCATTTGGACTTAAAAATGCAGGCGCCACTTACCAAAGGCTAGTTGACAAGGTCTTCGAAAATCAGAAGGGAAGAAATCTAGAGGCCTACGTCGACGACGCCATCGTAAAAAGCAAGGGGGAAAAGGAGCACCTTACAGATTTGCAGGAGACTTTCTCCTCCCTGCGAGCCTACAAGATGAAGCTCAACCCCAGAAAATGCACGTTTGGAGTTCGCTCTGGAAAATTACTGGGTTTTCTGGTCAATGCAAGGGGAATAGACGCCAACCCCGAAAAGGTTCAGGCAGTCTTGGACCTTCCAGAACCGAAGACCATTAAAGATATCCAGCGCCTGACTGGCAGGATGGCTGCCCTGGCACGCTTCATCGCCAGGTCAGCAGACAAATCAACTCCGTTCTTCAAGGTGTTAAAAGGCAACAAACAGTTTAAATGGGAAGACGAGCAAAAAGAAGCCTTTAAACAACTAAAGGAACATTTGAAAGAACTCCCTACCCTGGCAAGACCAGTGGCGGGGGAAAAACTTTTCCTTTACATTGCTGTGACTAACTTAAGAGAAGAAGCAGGCTCTCAGCAGCTTATATACTTCGTGAGTCATGCCCTGGGGGCAGCCGAGAAAAATTACCCGGTGGTGGAGAAGGCAGCATACGCAGTCGTCATTGCAGCCCGAAAGCTCAGACCATACTTCGAGGCACACCCTGTTGTTGTGCTGACTGACCAACCATTAGAGAAAGTCTTGGAAAAGTTTGAGAAATCGGGAAGGTTGCTAAAATGGGTCATCGAGTTGAGCGATCTCGGAATATCCTATCAGCCCAGGGCAGCCATTAAAGCACAAGCCCTGGCGGATTTCCTGGCCGAATGCTCTCATTCAGAGGAAGATGATCCCCTCGCCGGAGAATGGGTGGTGTACACGGACGGATCTTCCACAACCAATGGTGCAGGAGCAGAGGTTGTACTAACCAGCCCTGAGGGAGTGGACTTTGAGCACGCTCTCAGGTTCACCTTCCCTGCATCCAACAATGTAGCTGAATATGAGGCTGTTCTCGCAGGCATAAAGCTGGCCAAAGCTGCAGGGGCAGAACGGGTTGTCTTAGCAACAGACTCCCAGCTCATAACCAACCAAATCAACGGAGAATATGAAGCCAGAGACCAGGCGATGGTCGCGTATTTGGACAAGGTAAAACAAGAGCTGTCAGGACTTAAGTCCTGTGAAATCAGACAGATCCTCCGGTCCCAGAATAACCAGGCAGATGCTCTATCAAAACTAGCCAGCTCCAGCTTGCAGGACATACGAAGATCGGTCTGGGTGGACGTGGTCCAAGAAAAATCTACCACCCCCTGCCAACCAGTCAGTGTCGTTGAGGAAAATGGCCCTGGAGATTGGATGACTCCAATCATCCAATTCAAAAAACATGGAATCCTACCACTTGACCCTGCTCAAAAGAGAAAAACGCTAGCAATGGCCGCATGGTTTATACTAATAGAAAATGACCTATACAAAAAGTCATTCTCCTCACCCCTGCTCAAGTGTTTGGGGGCAAGGCAGGCTGAGGAAGTCCTGGACGACATCCATTCAGGAATCTGCGGACACCATGTAGGAGGAAGGTCCCTGGCCCACAAAGCTCTGAGAGCGGGGTACTACTGGCCAACCCTGCTAGCAGATGCAAGGGATCTAACCCGGAAATGCAGGAAGTGTCAACTCTTTGCCCCGTCAATTCATGCCCCAGCCCAGGAGCTCAGGCCAATCCTGTCCCCCATTCCTTTCGCTCAATGGGGAATGGACATACTGGGCCCCTTCACTGCAGCCACAGGAGGTTGGAAGTTTTTGATAGTAGGGATTGACTACTTTACAAAATGGATTGAAGCTGAAGCAGTCCCTAACATCACTGAGCCTGCAGTTAAGAAGGTCATCTAGAGGAACATCATAACCAGGTTTGGCCTGCCAAAGATGCTAGTGTTTGATCATGGAAGGCAGTTTAACAATGATCCCTTGAGAATTTGGCTGGAAGGCCATGGAATAGCAGTCGCCTATTCCGTCGTCTGCCACCCGCAAACTAATGGGCAGGCTGAAGCTGCCAACAAGCAAATCCTGAATGGGTTAAAGAAAATGGTAGACGACCTCAAGGGCAGATGGGCAGATGAATTGCCAAGCATCCTGTGGTCAATCAGAACCACACGCAAAGAGTCTACAGGTCAGACACCCTTTGGCCTGGTCTATGGTGCAAAGGCCCTGCTACCCATAGAAGCCCGAATACCAACCCTGAGGTCCCAACAATATAACCGGGCGGATAACGAAGTATCAATGGCTGAAGCCCTGGACTTAGTCCACGAGGTCCGGGAGGAGGCCAGCATTAACATAGCTGCCTATCAGCAAAAAATGAGAAGGGTGTACAACAGAAGGGTAAATGAGAGAAGCTTCCAAGTGGGAGACTTGGTCTTAAGGAAAACGCAGGCGGTGGGAAAATCACGTGAGCATGGAAAACTGAGCGCCAACTGGGAGGGCCCATACGAGGTAACCCAGATTAAGGAGCCAGGCACCTACAGGATCGCCAACTTTGAAGGCCAAGAGTTAGCTGCCCACTGGAATGCGGACACTTTGAAGAAATACTACGACCAATACTAGGAAGCTAAGTAGCTATTTTCCTTTCAAAGAAAACTGGCGGAGGACGGTCAAAATAGAATGTCGACGACTCCGACCACAAATGATTGTAGCAATTTCCGAAGAAATGAAAAGTCTGCAGTCCAGACTCGTTGTCTGTTCAAAATTAGCAGTTTTTTACACACAAACGAGCAGGGGGCAATAGAGGGAGGCCCCCTGTTGTCGAAACCAAGGAAAATAGACCCCCCAACAAAATTTTAAAGTCCCCCTGCCTACCTCCGAGCAGACAGGGGGCAGGCCCCCTGGACTTCGACCAGAAGCCAGGGTTAGGTCGGGCCCCATGTGCCGAACGAACAAGGACTGGGGGCAATCCCCCCAACCTTGTATAAAAAACGCAAAAAAACCCCTCCCTGCCTCTGGGCAGGCAGGGGGCAGGCCCCCTGGACTTCGAACAGAAGCCTGGGTCAGGTCAGGCTTCGCACGCCAAAAACAAACAAGAACTGGGGGCAATCCCTCCAACCTTGTATAAAAAACGCAAAAACTCCTCCCTGCCTCTGGGCAGGCAGGGGGCAGGCCCCCTGGACTTCGAACAGAAGCCAAGGTCAGGTCAGGCTTCGCACGCCAAAAACGAACAAGGACTGGGGGCAATCCCCCCAACCTTGTATAAAAAAAACACAAAAACCCCCTCCCTGCCTCTGGGCAGGCAGGGGGCAGGCCCCCTGGACTTCGAACAGAAGCCAGGGTCGGCCATATCTTAGAAAAGGAAAAGCAGACAGAAACAAAAGAAAGACATTTATAGCAGATAAAAGTGTTTAACAAAAAGAGCATTAAAGAATCCAAGAACAAGGGGACTAAAATATTACAAGGCAGCCGACCACGTCAGGGCTCGGCGCAAAGTTAAAAATTATCATCAAAAGGGTAAAAGCACAGCAGGATCAGGACAGGAGCCCCTAGAGGACAACTCCCCTGCACGTTAAGCGTTGGGAGCATCCTGGCTGGGACCAGCAACCTCCTCAGGTGGCCTGTTGGCCCGAGCTTCGTTCTTAACAAAGTAAAGACTTCGGAAGGCATCCTCTTTGAAATCAGGGAACATCTCCATGATTACTTTAATGACAAGTTCCAGCGAAGAATTGGCCCATCCTGAAAGCTCGTATCCACCGCGACTTCAGTCTCCTCCAAAATGACATCTTTCTCTTTTTGCCATTCTTCGCCTTTGATCTTCAGATCATCCTGGGCCTGCTTGAGGTCTGAGTCAGCCTTGGACAGACGCTCCTCCAAGTCAACCACCCTTCTTTTTGTGTGCTCCATCTCAGCCAAGGACTTTTTAACCTGTTCCATCGCCAGCCTGCTCTCCTTCAGATCCACCTTCAACTTGGACACCTCCCTTACAGCCTTCTCCCCCTGAAGCTTCCATCGAGTCGCCTGACCCTTTGCCTCCTCCAACTCGCCTTCCTGCTTTACCAGCTTATCCTTCAAATTGCTGATTAGGGCGACATCCCTCTCAACTATGGCCAGACGGTCAGGAGAGGGGACCCCAGGGGTGACAACCAGCTCTTCATCACTCAGGCGGCTGAGAGCCGCCAGCTCAGCAGAGGCCTGCAGCACCCTGGAGGTGCACTGGATGTACTGGATCACTTGGTTGGAGGTAGAGGTTACAGACTTGGTGAGGCGATCCGCCAAGACGGCACCAGAGTCTGAAAGCAGGGCAGACACGTCCACACTATCGCCTGCAGTATAGTGAAATTCCGTATTCTCCTCTGAGAAGAGGGTGCCTGGAATGTCACGGGCAGGGCGCTTGGGTTCGGGGGTCTCAACATCAGTCTCCAGATCAACCACATGTGTAGCCCCTGAAGGTTCTCTATCTCTCTTCCTCCTGTATTCCAGGGGAACGCTCTCCCCAGTTCCTTCGGAATTAGCAGGGCGTGATCCCTGGGGAGTGTGAGTCCCTGCAGAGGAATCACCCTGCTTGCCGGTAGGGGAAGGGGTGGCCTCTGAGGTAACCTCTGCCTCCGCACCCTGGACATCAGAGGGAGGAGCCGTCGGCTTTGCAGGCAGCAGTCTTGGAGGGAGGGGGAGCCTTCGACTGGCTGAAAGACTCTTCACGTACTTCATTAGATTCTTCTCACCCTTCTTATAGTTTGAAGGAAGGGAGGGACGCTTTGAAACAATCAGGAAATCTTCGTCAAGCCAAGTCTCCATATCTCCTTCCTTGACCAAAGGCGAGAATTGGAATCTGTAGGGAGAAAGAATAACCAGTTAGCAAAAACATAGAAAAATAGAGCTTCAGAACAATAAGGCCGACGAAAATCCCTGAACTACCTTCTTCAAGGCCAGGAATCAAGCCCACTCGGCCCAAATAGTTATCTGTGGCTATGAGCTCCGCATGAGGGAGCCAGAAGCCAGGGCCACAAACGTCGGACTTGTCAATAACAGCCATGAATTTCTTGACCAGTTTCTCGTCCTGCCTGTTCAGTTTTACCTCTAGGGCTTTCCCTCCTACGCCTGGATGGTACTCCTCGCGAGTTTCCAGGCGGGTATGGACATGATTCCTAAAGTGCCTAGGAATCTTCCACCCGGAAGCACTGTGTACGTACAAAAAATTGTTCTTCCAGTCTTTCAGACTGTTTAAAGCCGGCCAAACTAAAGTATATTCCTTCTGCCTTTGGACGGACCAGTACCCAGGGGAGCCATCTCCCCCTGATGAAGACACCATCTGTAGCCCCACCATGTAACGCAGGGCGTCAATTGAGGGCCCCTCGCCATGAAAGAGGCAGGTCCATGTATAGGCTATTAACGACCTAATCGCCGTAGCAGTCAACTGGGCTATAGCCACATTCATCTTCCTGAAGGCCTCCTCCAGGAAAGGGTGCAGGGGGAATCGCAGGCCGAACTCTAGGCTTTTATAGTAGACGGCTATGCAGCCGTCAGGGGGACAACATACTGTATCTTTCTCCCCTGGGACTATAATCGTGTACCCCTCCCCGAAGTCGTAAAATCCCTCAATAGCCCCAGTAGCATTAAGTGCTAAAATTAAATCTCGATTCTTAGCTTCTGGGTAGGTTCTCAAAGGGATCTGGTACTTGGCTTTATCTAAGTAATATGTTCTCCCCTTCTCCCTGGGGATAAGGGGACCGGCAATTCTGGAGGGGTCTATCTCCATTGCCTCGTCGTTAGAATCGACGACATCAAAGGGAGCAGGGTCAAGGGAGTTGGCATCCTCCCCCTCCTCAAAGTGATCTTCCCCAGTAAACCTAACCCCGGAGGAGGAGGCCAGGTCAGCCCTACCCTCCTCCCTACCCTCCGTCCTCTCAAACGACGGATCGATGAATGTGAGAATACGAGCACGAGACATTGATTTAGGAAGGGAAAATATGAGGAAATGAAAAGACGAGGATATAGGGTAAGATTCTAACCTAGAAAGATGATCGCCGCTTGAAAATCCGAAGGGAAGAGCTCCTCAGTCTTAAGAGAATTCTCGGCAGTAAAAGAGAATGAAGAAGTATGAAGAGGGGTTTGAGTTTTGAAAAAGTGTGAAAAAGAGAAATGGGGGGAGTAGAAAGGCTTATATAGACCCAAGCAACTGGAGGGTCGCCCCTCCAACAAAGCCTCCCCAGGAACTGCCCCACGTGTCACACTTTAGAAACCAACCGCCCACCTCTTCCCAAGAAAGGCCTTGAAAAGGCAAAGGGTGTCAGAGGACTGATCATCCTGTGACGTCATCCCCGCATTCGTTAAAAAAAACAAAACAAAAAAGCAGCGCACATAAAAATCCGCCTGATCTTTCATTGATTTGAAAAAAACCCAAAAATGGGCAAGTTACATTCAGAGCATACAAAGTAGAAGTACAAGATAAGCCTGATTTTCTGGCTTAGTTAACTAGCCTGAAAAGCCCGAGGCAGGCCTAATCATCATCAAGATCAGGGTAGTAATCCCCAGGGCTGTCGTCATCTAGGGCAGACCCCCAGTCCCAGTCTTTGAAGGGGTCGTCAGGGCCTTCATCTTCACTCCTACCAGAGTAACCCTGACCTTCATTGTCCCGGAATCGCGGCTGCTGATGTCCCAGTCCCTTCCGTAAGGAACCATCCTGACATCGTCGCAGGAACCACAACCCACCTTCTTCAAAGGAGAAGAAGGGCCCGACTCAGGAGAAGAGTTTAACTCAGGGCAGTTAGGATCAAGCTGCTCTGGGTGTAGCCAGGGGAAGCACGTGTGGCACCCCTGATCAAAACAATCAGAACAGCGCTTAAGCATGGGTCCAAGTGGGGATGAGGATTGGACAGGACGTTTGCCTACCCTAGCAGCTCTCTTTCTAGCAGCCCTCCTCCTGACATTCCGAGAAGAGTGAAGCTGAAGTCGCCTGCTGCGACGCAGGGCCAGAAAAGCCGCCCTTGGATATCTTAACCTCCAGAATCCCTTGAAACGAAAGGTACCCACACGGACTCCATAACGAAGAACTGTCTTCTTAATCCAAGACATTGTTCTTTGAAGTGAGGCTAGAATAAAAGTTGAGAATGGAACGTGAAAATGGTGGAGACCAGAATTTATATAAAGGCAAAGACCCACCATTTATGGCGCTCCAACCACCTCAGTAAGAAGAAGAGCCAATCACCGAAAGGACACGCTGCCCAAAAATCCTCTTTGCAAGAGAGGTAATCATGAGCCAAGAACATTCCAACTCTTTGCATGCCCAATGCAGTTGAGTTTCTTTCCTCGGGAACACGCAACGCATTAAATGCTAAGCCGCTCAAGGGAGTCAACCTCCCATCCTAGAGATCGTCTGCCAAAGGGAGCCCTGCTTCCCCTTAGCCGGCGAGGGCCAATTGATAGGGGTCGGTTGCCTGCAATGGACCACCCGCCATTTGGGTCCCAGGATGGCCCGAGCCATGAATGAAGAAGAGTCTGCCCTGCAGGCCATTAAGCGAGGAGTCGTTACTCCAAGGCACCCACCTGCCCGACAGGGCAGCGCCGCCCGCCAGGCAGAGCAACCAAGACTCCCTGCCTTCTGGTCCCCAGGGTGTCCACACACCCAGCAGGGGCAGGGGAGACCAGGGGCTCTCCCGTCATTTTGCCTAAGGTAAAGGGGAATGGGTGGATGAGGTGAAGCCACTTGTCACCCTCTCATCCACCCATCCTCCCACTATCTCTTCTTCTCCTTCCTCTCTCTTGTGGGAAGGTATAAATACTCTTCCATTTCCCACAAGAAAGGGGTTGGATTTTCTCTCTCTAGACTCTCACTCTATAACCGCCACCTAGTTCCTCACGAGCTAGGTTCCTAAAGGCTATTCACGGACTGACTTAGGCATCGGAGAGGGTTCCCCCGGACACCTCCAGGGCCCTGTGCGTTCATTGTGCAGGGACTGACCGTCTTTGCCGGGAAGGTCCGATCAATCGGAGTGAGGAGAAGGGGAGATCAGAGGAAGACTAACATTGACCGTTTTGAGCACCAATAGCACTTGTTAAGACCCGGACCCAAAGTCGGGTTTAATTGTTTCCATACCGGAACAGGTATTTTTCCCTTTTCCCTTATTTTCATATTGATTTCTATTATGCTTAATTACTTTGTTGTTTCATCTTTAATCATGAGTAGCTAATTTATTCATCTAGGGTTGAAGGGGATCTATGTTAGTTGAATTGGGGATGTTAGTTTAATTATTTGTTTGATTGATCATTCATATGTTATTGCTTTACTATTTGTTTTGTATCGTTGTTCAATTAGTTTGAGACGTTGAACTAGTTGAATATATAGGAACCCAAACTTAAGATCGAAAGCCTGATAAGGGTAGACTTACAAGTAAGTGGGTAGGATAATCTGGTAAGTTGCGAGAGCCCGTCAGAATCTATCCTAAGGTTGACATAAGATCCAAAAGGCCGTGACTTTGCCCTAAATAACTGTGATTGATTGATTGAATGATTAATTAACTTTACCCAATTTAATTACATAGTGAACCGTAAGACCCTAGATCTCTTTTAATATTGTTAGAACCCTTAATTTACAATTACTGCAATAGTTTAGGAAACAAACACAAACAAATCGAAATTTAAATAGTTTAGAATCAATTATAGATAATTTGCAATATTCATCCATCTCTCTGTGGTTCGACCCTTACTTGCTGCTAGCTATTTGTTAGTTGTTAGTTAGGTTTATTTTGATATAGGTGATACGACTTTAGCCTTATCAGCGGACGGGGTTGAGTGTCCTTCGTGGGCTTCCCAACACGTACCTTCACCCCTTACTCAGAACCTTCGGTTTCCGGACGCCCGAAACCATTGGCAACGAGAGTCATTCGATATACGATACTCGATAATTCAACATCGATATCGTTATGCCAAGGGACGAACCCCACAAGTTCTAGTACTATAAGGCAAGTCGTGCTTTGTGTGCAATATGCCTAAGTATAGAGTGGTTTCAAACGGGTCCGAACTCCCACAAACTTAGGTGGCGACTTCATTATCATTTAAATTTCAATTCGAGATCAATCTCACACGAGAACATCCGCCTACCAAAACCCGCGCCAGACCACGCCGGGCGTGAACCTATGTCATGTCCATAATTTGGCGACTCCGCTAGGTACTCCTGATGTACAACTTGTCATCGGGATCTTCAGGGTGAGACTCGAAAAGAAACCGATTAGTTACTAAAGTACACGTGTTAGTTCGATGGTTCATGCATAACCCCAATTTTACCCGGGGCGGTTACTTGTGACCGACGTCCTACTATACCGCGATGTATTCCAAATTGGTTACGTTAGGGTGTTCATGGCTGATTCGTATGGGTTTCGCGGCATGTCCTTCTACAAATTGGTAAGGGAGTCCATCCTGATTATCGGAAAAGCTATGCGCACTGATATATACCCTATCTAGACCGACCGAGACATAGTATAAATCATACATGTTGTCGTCATAATGCCCGACTACTTGCTACTTGGTTTTCGTATCATTTTCAAAACCGTCATTTAAAAAATGCATCTTTCAAAAAATATCCAATTTTCAAAATCTCAAAATGTTGCCAAAATTTAGACTTAGGTTTTGACTCAAAATAAGCATATTCTCTAGCCGGCATGCTGCCCATTTCAATATTTAAACTACTTCTAAAAAAGAAGTTTCGACTTTTCAAAAACTCGGTCCATCGGCATGCTGCCAATTTCAAAAGTCAGGACCGTCTCTGAATTTTCAAAACGCGAAATTATTCGCAACTATTCCAATATTTCAAATGTCTGGTCGTGTCGGCATGCTGCCAATTTAAAGAGTCAAGACCGTCCTCCGATTTTTAATTTTTTTTAATTCAACCCCTTTTTAAAACCTTTCTTATTCTAGCACCTACCATAATCCATGTGTCGGGTCTCTTCATAGCTCATCGAAGGTCCATAGCATCGAAACTCTATCGATCTTATATCGCGAGTTTCTTCCCCATCCCAAGTCCGCCTTGTTTAAAGGCATGACCAACTTGCGTAAGAGCGAGAAACTTTTAGAGAGAGAAAGCTCTAGTTCAGTTCTTCTTGAGTACTGCAATGGCAAAATTTAAGAAGAATCACGCTAGATCTAGTAATAGTAAAACACATAAATCAAATAATAAGTCATTCAATAATAAGAACACATATACTAATACTAATACGACAACTAATACAAACAAGGACGTGATAAAGGATTAGAAACTTCAGATAACAATCAGGATGAAGCGGTGCTTACGGATGAGGATGTTGATCTTTGCCCACCACCACCGATCCTTGGAGATGTCATCCAGGAGATTCTGGGCAATCATGATGATCAACAAGGAGGCTGGATTGATGTATCGAGACGCAGTCCGCAACGTAAGTCACTTGTACTCACCCATGATGATGTCAAGTCTGAGCTTGAATATTGGTCAAATTCGGTTATGCGTTATGTTATGGGAGAAAATCCTCCATGGTTTGTTCTGAGTGGCTTTATACGTCGTATTTGGAAGGAGACAATTGCTCAAATTTCGTTTCAATTAGATGGAATTTGTATTGTAAGGTTTAAAACAGAGGAACAGAAGAGAAACGTATTGCAGGATGGGCATATGTTCTTTGACGGTAAACCATTAATTATCCGGGATTGGAGTCCTACTCAGAAGATGGAGAAAGAAGAGGTGTGTAAGGTACCTATATGGATTCGAATGTACAACCTGCCATTGGAGTTCTGGGGACCTGCGCCGTTGAAAATTGTTGGGCTAGTTGGTAATCCAATTAAATGTGATACTACAACTAAAGATAAGAACTTATTGGGATATGCGTGTGTTATGATCAAAGTTCCTTTTAACATGGAACTACCTGATTATGTAGAGTTTCGGATGAATTGGATGTTAACCACAGACAAATTATTCATTATGAATGGAAACCTATCTTATGCACGCAATGTAAGGGGATCGGACATGATGTAGTTGCGTGTCCTAAGAGGAGGGAAGAACTTAAATGGGGCGAAAAGAAACAGATCTGACAGCGGAAGGAGTCTAATGGTGCCCAAGCTGCTCAGCCTGTAAGTGAGCCAGCAGTGACAGTTGTAGGGAGGCTGTCGCCTATTTGGAGGATGAAACTCTAATTACTCCAATGCCTACTCAAGCCTTTATAGCCCAAAGTAGTGCATGAATTATAACTCGGTATAACCAACAAGGAAATGGAGTACGAGCCCACTTCAGCATCCGCCCTGATTTTTTGATTTTTTTCCAATGCCTTTTCCAGAGGCAAGTTTGTTAGGATGGTTACCGGGTGCGCGTCGAAGTATGGGCGCAACTTTCTGGCAGCTATTACTACGACGTAGGCTGCCTTCTCTACCATTGGGTAGTTTTCCTCTCTGCCGGCCCTAATGCGTGGCCGATGAAGTAGATTGGTTGCTGGGTTTTGTCTTCTTCTCTCAGTATGACAGCGCTTACCGTTACGTTGGTAACAGCGATGTACACGTACAGCTTCTCGCCTTCTATCGACTGCGCTAGGGTTGGCAACGTCTTCAGGTGTTCCTTCAAGTTTGAAAATATTTCTTTCTGTTCGTCCTCCCATTTGAACGGCTTATTCCCCTTCAGCACTTTGACTTGTCGGCTGCCCTAAAGATGAATTGTGCTAAGGCAGTCATCCTCCCCGTGAGCCTTTGGATGTCCTTTATCGTCCTTGGTTCTGGCAGATCTTGTATAGCTTTGACCTTCTCTGGGTTGGCGTCTATTCCTCTGGCGCTTACCAGGAAGCCTAGGAATTTTCCCGACCTTACACCAAATGTGGATTTCTTGGAGTTCACAGCTTCATTTTGTACTTTCTTAACACTGGAATGTTTCTTTCAAGTCGTCTAGATGTTTCTCGTCCTCTTTGATTTTGACGATCGCATCGTCCATGTACATCTCCATATTCCTGCCTCGCTGTTCTGAAAGATCTTGCCCACCACCCTCTGATAGGTGTGTGGACATGACATAGGTCCACCCCGACGCGGCCACACACGAGTTTGGGGAGGCGAAAGGATCTCATGTGAGATGGGCCGAATTGAAATTTAAATCGAAGTGGAGTCGCCACCGAACTTTGTGGGAGTTCGGGCCCATTCGAACCCACTCTATATCTTGGCGGGCCGTGTACAAAGTATGGCCCATTCGGATGTCAGAGTTTATTGGGTTCGTCTCTTTGCATTTTGATACCGATACCGACATTATCGGATATCATGTATTGAATGACTCTCATGCGCCAATGGGTTCGGATATCCGGAAACCATGGTTCTGAGTAAGGGGTGAGGGTACGTGTTGGGAAGTTCACAAAGAACACCCAACCCCGCCCGCACTTAGCGACCTCTACTAAGATATCGCTTGACTTTTGAATATACGCGTTAGTAATACGATGAGATGATATGCAAACATTGTTTTGACTAAACATGCGAATATTTGAATAAATTGCTATGTCGATTTAATGCATCTAAAATTAACGTCAAAGTTGTATTTAGCATGCGAGATTCATTTTAGTACAATAAAACGAATAATGGAAATAAAATACCAAAATAGAAACAAACGTGTTAGTAAGGACGATAACGATAATAACGGTTCGCAAATAATATAGAATGATATAGAATGACGTAAACGACATGATGCATGGTTTTGAAAAGTAGTATGACACGTGATTGACTTAACACGTGTTGACCGAAGTCATAAAAAATATTATCGGGGCTCGAAAGACGTTGTGGGACTCACGATTTTGACGTGATAAAGGCCACTTGATCGAGTCACCGAGGGACTCGACCGAGTGGACCTCGGAAAAGCTTCTGTCCCAGAATTTGAGGTGTCACTCGATTGAGTCATTGAGGGACTCGACCGAGTGAGACGCCACTCGATCGAGTCATTGAGGGACTCGGTCGAGTGGCCCTCAAAAAGACATTCTGCCTCGGCTTTTGGGGTGTCACTCGATCGAGTGGGCTAGGCACTCGATCGAGTGCCCCCTATACGAACAAGGGTTCGTTTCGCAATTTGTATGAATTTTGAAATTGCTCTTGATTTTGGAAAATCGATGATTTTGTTGAGTCGCGCAAAAATATTATATGATTTATGCTCGGCTCGAATTTTTGATACTCGTCGTATCCGATATTTGATTATGGAATCAATATCGAATACTTAGAGTGAAATCTAGAAAAAGATGTTGTAAGTCGTTTTAAATCAAACTAAAACGAAATAAATTATCTCCGCATTATAATGTCGTAATTGGTTCTTTCAAACCACGTGACAATTATTTTAGCATCAGCGAATTCGTATTAGTTAAATTTATTGACTAATTCGTTTAGATACAATATCCGACTATAGAGTCGGTATCGCATCTAAAGAATGACGCTTTATATTTGCTTGAGTTAAAAATTGATTCCCTCTGCATCCCGACATCATAATAATTCCTTACGGATTATGCGATGTCAGATCCGCATCAACGGGTTTCACCCTAACTTAATTAAACGTGCTTGATTTGAAATAGTTTTAGAAATCGATGAATATGCGATGTTAATGACGATGACGATTATGCGAATAATAAAACGAGACTGACGACGCGATAAATTAAAAAAACAATCTCGTTGACGTTGACTCGCTTCAACAATCAAATACTTGGCGTGTCGGGATAAGTGACCGGCCACATCGGGTGCGAGACCCTTGTATTCGGATTTTCTTATTCCGTCATCCTTTGTATTCGACACGAATTAGCGAGTATTTTATTGTTTTGATACTAGTAATATTAACGATATTAGAAGTAAAAAAAACGAAAAAAAGAGGAGGAAGACGGACGAAGAGGGACGAGAAAAGAGGAGAGAAAAAGGGAAGAAATCGGGTTTGTATGCACCCTCAACCTACATGCTTCGTATTCTCGGTATGGAACTCGTCTAGTTGTGGCTTGGACACGGGAGTATCGAGATTGTAGATGGAGTTATGGTGGTTTTAGGGTTTGTAGGTTTTCTAGATACTAGAGTTGTATGTAAAGTTGTGATGGGTAAGGATTAGGGTTTCGAAAAGTGTGTCAAGGTTGCATGCAAAGGGAGGTATTTATAAGAATTATCCCCCACCCCCGTCTAGGGTTACTCGATCGAGTGCCCCTGCTGACTCGATCGAGTGGCCCAAAGCAGATGTACAATGGGCCTGTTGAAGGCCCACTCGATCGAGTGAGCTGACACTCGATCGAGTGGGTCAGCTGGAGCGAAGAGATCTGGAGTTTTTGACTCCGGGTTGAATATTTTTTGTAGATTTTGTGTTTGGGTTGGACTCTTGATATTTGCATGGCTGTTTTGTGTCTCGGAAACGGCTTTGACCGTGGTTTGACCCGGCCGCTAAAAGACGGTTTTATTTTCGGTGTCGGTTTTGACCCAAATTAGTCTTATTTGACTGAAAATGACCCGCTGGGCCTGAATTTGAGCTCAGTTTTGTAAGATTTATACTCCGTAAAAAGCCCAAGCCAGAAACCAACGGTTTCACCTCGCAGCCAAATGTGGGTGTCTACAAGGTGGCACCGGTATTCTTTAACCCAAACAACATCATTTTGTACATGAATGTGCCGACACTGGTGATAAACGCGCATTTGAGCTTGCCTGGCCCCTACAAGAGGACTTGCTGGTAGACAGAGAAGGCGTCCAAGAAACTTAACATGGAGTGTCCGCCGGTGGTGTCCACCAACTAATCAATCCTTGGCAACGGGTAGCGGTCCTTTGGGCGGCATGCCTTGTTGAGGTTGGTGAAGTCGCTCGATACACAAATGCCAGGCTCCTGATGATTTCTTTACCATTACTACATTTGCTAGCCCCTCGGGGTTATCGCAAGGCTATTTAATCTAACTCTGCTTTCAGCATTTGTCCACCTCCTCGCGGATGGCATCATCCTTCTTTGTCGACATGGTCCTTTTCTTCTGCTTGACCGGCCGACAGGCTGGATCAACATTAAATTTATGCACTGTGACTTCGAGGTTTACCCCTGACATCTTGTCTGCCGAGTAGGCGAACACGTCGGCGTTTTTTTCAGCAGGCTGACCAGGCGCGGTTTGTACCCTGGCTCCAAGTCGGCTCCTACCAACACGGGTCGGCCCGACTCTAGCTCCATCATCATACTCTCCCCCGGGCTCTAAGCATTTAGGGACGGGAGCCACATGTTCAGTGATTTTGAGCGCTTTGGAGGTCGTGGCCCTCCGGGTGTCGGGGCTGGAGTAGGCTTTTCTCTTACCCTTCATCTCTTCCCGGGATTGCTTTAGGGCTACCGATTTACAAGACCTGGCCGACTCTTGGTCGCCGTATAGCTTGCCTTTGGTATTATTGTCGGTGACGTAGGCCATGGTCAGGGCTCGTATGGATACTAAGGCGTGCACCTCGTCGAGGGTTATATTATTCGGTCGATCGGCGCGTTGTAGGCCGACTTGGCGTCCACTATAACGAACTGGGTCGTTGTCGTCTTGGCCGTTGCCCTCTCTCTGAATGTAACAGGGAGGTCTATTGTCCCCATGGGTATCACGCCGGTCCTCGAAAAACCGTACAGCACGTCGGGCGTCGGCTTAAGGTGCCTCTTGTCGAGCCCCATTTGCTCGAAGGCCTCCCTGTACAGCAGGTTGGTGTAGAACCCGGTGTCTATTATACATCTCTTGACTAGGTGGTCACTGATCTTCACTGCTAAGATCAACGGGTCGCTGTGAGGGTATATCACTTGTCCATAACCGTCGGATGTGATGCTGAGGGTTGGGATGGTGGCTGACTTTGTCTGATTGGCGTAGCAGATATACTGCGACAATTCCCTTAGGTGTCACTTAACCTCTCGCCGGCTCCTTCCTCCTCTAGGCGCCTCTTCGTCCACCGCATGGATGACGTTGGCCTCCTTTCTCCTCTCAGGCTTGTCTTTGTCTTTGTCGCTGTTGTTGCTATTTCTATTGTTGTTGCGCTGGCTCCTCGCTTCATACGCCGCCAACGATCCTCGGCGTATGAGGCCCTCGATCTCGTCCTTCAGGTTCAGACACTCTTCAGTGGTGTGTCCCTTCTGATCATGAACGAGCAGTACTTGCTTTGGTCACTCCCGGGCCCAACCTTAACCGGCTTAGGGTTCCCTCACTTCCCGTTATGCTTTTCTATGTCGAAGATCTTCGCTCTTGGCCGGTTAAGTGTAGCATAATGCTCAAATCTAGGTATGTAAGCCGTCTCTTCCTTTCTTCTCTCCTCGCGGCTCATGTTCCTTCTGGAAGACTCCTTCTCGTCCACCGGGCTCGCGGCCCTACCTTTGGGAGAACAGCGAGTCCTTGGCGGGGATAGATCCTCGTGCCGCTTCTTGTACTCTTCCTCATTCATATACCCCTCCACTATTCTTCTTGCCTCTACCAATGACGTCGATCTTTCCCGCAATAGGTGGCTTTTCAACGGACAATCGACCATGGTATGAGTCAGGGTGCAGGTGGCCGTTGACGCGTCCACATTTCTTATCTGCTGGCACTCCCGGTCAAACCTCCTAACGTATTCCCGGATCGTCTCCTTCGGACATTGGCACATCGTCATGAGGTCTACCGTCACAATCTGTCTGCGTCGGCTTCCGGCATATTAATTAATGAAAGTTGTGCCGAGCTCTTTGAAGGTGCGAATGAACGTCGTCGGTAACCCCTGAGCCACGATTGGGCGAATCCGGTGAGGGTGGTAGGAAACACCCTACACCAAACGACATCGTCGAGTTCGTACATGGCCATATATGTAGCTCTTAAACGCCGCTAGATGGTCCTCGGGGTCTCTAGTTCCGTCAAAACTGAATGTTCGGCACTTTCACCCTTGGCATTGGGTATTCCTTCATCTCCGGGTGGAATGGCGACATTGTGGGTCGTCCCGTCCGCGGGGTTTTCTTAGCGGGTGCAGTCGTCCACTTAGATTCACCATCATCCTCTCTCAGGGTTGAATGCATTCTTCTATTGGAGTGGCGGGTTATCGAGGCGGCTTGCTCTGGGGACACACTTCTGCGGGTGTACTCGCTATCTCTATCGGCAGTCCTGTTTGTCAGTCGCGTGACACTGAACCACGTCGACCGAGGCTATCAGGTCTATCTCTCTCCTCTCTTTCGCCCAACCGATCCCTCAGATTTTTGGTGGGTCTGCCATCTCTTATCTTCTGACCAAGGCGATGGTGAACAGTCCTCTAGGGGCTATGGCTTCTCCGGGTCTTTCTGGAGCTGGGCCCCAGCCTATGGCAAATTGCGGGGGTGTGGCTCCTGCTCCTTTCCCGCTTTCTCTCCTCTAGGGAGAGTCGGCGTCTCTCCGTCTCACGATGACGACAGGTGTCAGGACACCTTGTCCTGCCGCTAGATGGTGGGGTGACGGTCCATGGGGCATGTATCCGTGTTTTCTCTTGTTTCGCTCGATTCTCTCTTTGGTCAAGCGCTACATTTCTCCAGGTACTGGCGCTTCCTTTCCTCGAAGGTCAGCGGTTCAGGGAACAGTTCTCTAGGTGAGATGTTGGCCCTCTGGAGGGGTTTTGACAACGGTCTCAAGAGCTGCCCTGACCAAGGCTATGGCGACACCGGTCGTGGGATCCGACGTCTTCAGGAATGCTGCAAATAGGTGCTGGGCGTCGGGCAACTGCTCGGGGGTAAACATGTCCGCCAGCGCCTGGGCTGAAGCTACCATGGCTGGCGTGGAGGTCTCTGCCATCGGTTCCTTTCCTTTGTCAGCGCCTCTCGGCTGCGCGCAAGGGGAGGATATCTCTATTGGCTCGGGATCGACACCTGTGCCGGCTTCCCGAGGGGTGCTAGTTGCACCTTGGTTTGGTCATTTCTTGATGTCTTGATTGATTTTGAAAGTAGGAAACATTTTCTTCAAGTTCCCCACAGACGGATGGTGTTGGGCGGCTGGGTGCTCTAGTCCACTTCCTTATGTAGCCTGTTGTCCAGAGGCTGCACAAGCAACACACAAGGGCCTCGGATGGTGTTCAAGGTTGCCTCTCTGATGCTCAAGTCAGTGACGAGATTTGGGATGAAGATAAGTCTAAGTACGCTTTCCCTCTATTCTAGTGAGATAAGTGCTCTCTTGTGCTTATTTTGTGAGCTCTTTCTTGGTTAGTGGCATGTGGTGCTATATTTATAGGCTTGTGAAGTTATCCTTGAACTATGACGGCAGGGCATGCCGTCCGTCCATACTTACGTGGCCGACAAGGCTCGGATGAGACCCACGAGTGCTGGGGCCCATGGGTGGCCGGCTAGTCTGAGATGGGGGAGGTGGCCGGCTAGGTCCAAGATGGGGGAGGTGGCCGACTAGGCATTACTGGCCAAAAGTCGACCCCCACTACAAATAATTCGTAACTAAAATTCGATATAAAATTGAATTCATTAAAACCAACCTTGACTCGAATTAAACCTGACTCGTAGACGAGGGATGAGGCCAAGAGCCCAGGACACAAGATAAACCTACCTTGACTCAAATTAAACCTACCGGACTCGTACACCACCATCATCTAATCTTCCGCCGCAATTACCACCGATTTCTGACAACAATGGTGAAATTCGAACAAGTGTCACCATCACCATCATCATCTTTGTCGTCGCAAATACAAATCACAGAAGAATGATCAAATGCCGCAAATACCATTGTCGCATATAGTACTACTTCCCAAGCTTCATCTCCTCCCTTTACCCTAATTTGCGGCGTCAAGAATAGTGGCAAATCCACTTTCTCTCGTTTTCTCCTCAATTCTTTACTCCTCAGGTTTCGTACTCCCTTTCCCTATCTATCTCAATCATTTGTTTATCTTCGATTATGATACCCTAATTTGCGGCACCAAGAACTGTTTATGCCTAACTGATCAATTAGATGCTTTAACTTGAATTTTGACTATCAAATGTGATAGTATTGATTATGTTTTTGATTTTGATTTGAATGATAGCATTACTTTTACTTCCGTGACTTATTTCCAGTTCTCGAAATCTCGAATAAGACTATTGTATGACGAACAATGGCATTGTACCATGTCAGCTCAGTTTAGCCTAATTAGGTTCGCTTTAGCTCACTTCACCTCAGTTTAGTTGAGCTAGATTCATAGGGTATAAGTCTGCCTAACACAGATTTTTGCAATTGTTTAAATTATAGGCGGTGTCATACTATCACACTAATAAGAACAGGAAACGATTTTAGTTACAGCCTGCGTAAGCATGCCCTCATTACGATGCTTGCTGATTTGGTTGGCAAGTACAAAAGAGTTGCTCACTTGGATACAGATGTAGGGCAACCAGAGTTTACCCCGACCGGATGCCTATCGCTTAGTATAATCGACCAACAAACTCCAGGTGCCTCATCGATTTCATCTTTCTCTTGCTTTTTGTTCTTTTTTGTGTGTATTTTGTCATCCTTCGTCGTTTTCTGCTATCTAATCCTTACCTTGTGTTTCTCAGACATCATTATCCCGTGCTTAAAAACTCCTGAAAGGTGTATATTTTGTACGTCTCACTGAAATACGCAGCTGTAATGTTATTGTCGCAACACAGGTGCTATCAACAATCATACAAATCATCTTGATTCCCAAGCAACAAATAATCAAGCTATCAATTAGTACCTTCAATCAAGCAATTAGTGATACATTCACATTGTAAATGTAGGAAGATTTTATCTTGTTCTTGTGTAAAAAGGCTCCTATTTCTAGCCTTAATTAGACTATTTCTTCAACTATATATACTGTACTCCTGCACCTATTGTAATCATCTAAAGCATTCAGTATACAAGTCGTATATGGTATCAAGAAGTCACAAACGATCTTCCAAAAACTGCTTGCAAC
Organism: Agrostemma githago; assembly: GCA_958450325.1. NCBI lineage: Eukaryota > Viridiplantae > Streptophyta > Magnoliopsida > Caryophyllales > Caryophyllaceae > Agrostemma > Agrostemma githago. The sequence goes on along the minus strand of OY288243.1, from coordinate 8,505,363 downwards.
CTCGTCACACCACCCTATTCAGACGTCCTAATCTCTCTGCAACCAAACCTGGTATTCCCATGGCAAACAACAACAATGTTATTGTGCCCAACCCCCACGAAACCACCACTCACCTCTCTGAACCTAAGTCAATGTGTTAAGCTCACTTCTCTTAACTACATCTCATGGCACTTCCAACTATCCCACATTCTGTTCGGTTATAGTTTATTGGGATTCTTAGACGAATCTAATCTGTCTCCCTCACCAACTATTGTAGGCGATGATAGCACCGAAACACCAAATCCCGCCTACTTCATCTGGCTTAAACAAGACGGGCTGATTTTAGGTGCCCTCATGAGCACCTTATCCTCAACCGTCCAAGCCCTCATTATCCGAGCCAAAACCTTGAAAGAGGCTTGGGACATATTAGCCCGCACGTATGCTAACCCTTCACGAGCACACATATTACAAATCAAAGACCGTCTTGATTCCATTTTGAAAACCACAGACCAATCAATTACCGACTACATGAATGCCTTTAAAGCATGTATTGACCAACTTGCCTTAATGGATAAAATTCTCGACCCCGAAGACATCGTATCAAAGGTTCTCAAAGGCCTGGATTACAACCTATATAAACCCGTCATGGACACGGTTCGTGCTCGTGACAATCCCATCTCGTTTGAAGCACTCCACGAGAAACTACTCCAACACGAACTCCTTATCAAACAACAACCCATCACGGATATATTCCAACCTACTGCAAACCCCACTTACCGTCACCCTAACCACTACCGTGGCAACCCACGGGCCAATCACACCTCCTCCTACAACCAGCAAAACACCCGCCCACAACCCTATACCAACCCGAATCCTCGTCCCTTAAAGGGTTGCTGTCAATGGTGTCGACAAGTCGGTCATGTTATAGCTGATTGTCCGCTCTTCCGCAAGCTTTTCCCAAACATTATCTTTCCCGAACCCCCTACCCGTCAGCACCAACAACCACCACAAACCCACACTGCCACCCATGCTACCACCAACCCTAATCCTAACTACCTCCTTGACAGCGGAGCTTCTCACCATGTCACTTACGACCTTGATACTCTTGCTCTCCATTCACCCTACCATGGCTCCGACGACCTCATTATTGGAGACGGATCCGCCCTTGATATTGCCAATATAGGTTCATTCACTCTACCTTTCTCCTCTCTTAAATTAAATAATGTTTTACATGTGCCGAAAATATCTCGTAATCTTGTATCAATCTCGCAGTTATGTCGCGACAATAATGCTTATGTTATTTTCTCACCATCTTCTTTTGTTATTAAGGCAATATCGACGGGAGCGACGCTACTCCAGGGCCAAACTAAGAATGGAATCTATGAGTTGAGCCCGTTGCAACCAACCGCCTACTCCACTCAAAAAGGCTCAACCCCACTTTCATGGCATCACAAATTAGGACATCCAACTTTTGATGTTATGAAAATTATTAATAAAAATTTACTATTCAATATTCCTAATTTTGCTTTTTGTGAATCGTGTCATATTAGCAAAAGCAAAGAATTACCATTCGCGACATCATCATTCAAAACCAATGCACCACTAGATTTAATTTATTCTGACCTATGGACTAGTCCCGTCTATTCTCGCGAACAATATAAATACTACATCGTTTTTGTAGACCACTTTAGTAAATATATATGGATTTTTCCGCTAAAGCAAAAATCCGAAACCACACAAGTATTCAACTGCTTTAAAGCATTAGTGGAAAAATATTTTCAAAAACCAATTCGACATTTTTTCTATAACGGAGGCGAATTTAAAAAATTAAACCCAATACTACTCGACGATGGTATAAACCATTTCACCTCTCCACCTCATACCCCGGAACATAATGGGTATGCTGAAGAAGGCACCGTCACATCGTTGAGACAGGTCTAGCACTTCTATCCCACGCAAGTCTCCCTACGACCTTTTGGCCATTTGCCTTTCGAACAGCAACATACCTCATAAATCGACTTCCTACTACTACGCTAAATGGCCATACACCATACTCGAAAATGCATAATTTACAACCCGATTATACCAAGTTACATAATTTTGGTTGTCTTTGTTATCCATGGTTATGGCCATATACCGTTTCTTGCTTTTTTGTTGGTTATTCATCCACCCAACGTGTATTTCACTGTCTTGATCCCAAAACTAATCGCCTATACACCTCGTGACATGTCAAGTTCATCGAAGATGACTTCCCATATACTTGCCTTCTTAACACCTACTCTATCCACAAACAACAATCCTGATGATTGGTGTCAGCTTACCCTACCAATCTTATCACCTGCACCCACACCACCCATCACCATCACATCCACTACCCCACACGAAATCGTTGCCATCATATCCCGTCCAACTATCATCAAAGTATATACCCGCCGCCAAACACCTCATGATTCCCCTACGACCGATCAGACTAATACACCACCAATAGCCCCACCAAGTCGCACTATTCTGACCCGTCTCAATAAAAATATAATAAAATCTAACCCCAAATATGCCAATCTCGCTCATGCTTCCACCACAGCTAATTCATTACCAACTACTGTGAAACAAGCTCTAATTTCACCTCAATGGAGAATCGCTATGCAGGATGAATACGAAGCTCTTGACTGCAATCAAACTTGGACTTTAGTTCCCAAGTAACCGTCCCAAAATATAATAGGATGCAAGTGGGTCTATCGAATCAAATATAACCCTGATGGTTCACTTAAACAACATAAAGCACGAATAGTTGCGAAAGGATTTCATCAACGACCCGGAATAGACTACACCGAGACTTTCAGCTCGGTAGTAAAACCAACAACGGTTCGTTTGATCCTCTCACTAGCTGTTGCAAACTCTTGGTCATTACGTCAACTAGATGTTAACAATGCATTTTTACAAGGTACTTTGCGTGACAATGTCTACATGCTCCAACCTCAAGGATTCGTTGATCACACTAAACCCGATCATGTTTGACAGTTAAACAAAGCCATTTATGGCTTAAAACAAGCCCCTCGAGCCTGGTATACTGAGTTAAAAACATACCTTGTCACCTATGGTTTCCAACAATCAATTTCCGACTCCTCCCTATTTATTTTCAAAATCAAAACAACTTGTATTTATATGCTCGTCTACGTCGACGATATTATTATTACTGGTCCAAACCACCATCATTTACAACAATTTGTAACTAATTTATCTAAACGTTTTTCATTAAAAGATCTTGGACCGTTATCATATTTTCTAGGAATTGAAGTCACACCCAATGCCCTTGGACTTCACCTTAATCAAGCTAAATATGTCCATGATTTACTAGTCAAGTACAAAATGTCTGATGTTAAGCCAACTACACACCTATGACCACCGAAACACACCTTATCCGTGAAGACAACAACCCGATCCAAGACCAATCCGATTATCGGGCAATAGTTGGAAGCTTACAATATCTATCCCTAACTCAGCCTGACATTGCCTTCACTGTAAACCACTTAGCACAATTCCTACATCATCTCACTTTTACACACTGGTCAGCTTTAAAGCGACTCCTTCGCTATCTCCAAGGCACCCAAAACTATGGTATTCAACTTCATCGCGCTACTCCACTTTGCTTTCATGCGTTTTGTGACGCCGACTTCACTGGGGACAAAGACAATTACCTATCAACCACCGGATACATAATTTATCTCGGTCGTAACCCGATCTCCTGGTCCTCTAAAAAGCAACGCGGACTTGCTCTTTCAACAACAGAGGCCGAATTTTGAGCTCTCGCTGCTATCACCAAAGAGACTCTTTGGCTCCGTAACTTACTCACTAAGCTCAATATCGACATAAAAAAACCTCTTGTGACAACATGTCAGCTACACTATATGCTAAAAACCCAGTTTTTCACTCAAGAATGAAGCATATGGCTCTCTCCTTCCACTTCGTTCGTGAACAACTTCAACTTGGTCATATTCGTATCCAACATGTTGCCAACAAAGATCAACTAGCAGATGGTCTAACCAAACCACTACACAAACATCGTCTTCAAGAACTACGAGACAAGATTGGACTCTTCCTTCTAACGTCCATCTTGCGGGGGCGTATTAACAATCATACAAATCATCTTGATTACCAAGCAAAAAATAATCAAGCTATCAATTAGTACCTTCAATCAAGCAATTAGTGATACATTCACATTGTAAATGTAGGAAGATTTTATCTTGTTTTTCTTGTGTAAAAAGGCTCCTATTTCTAGCCATAATTAGACTATTTCTTCAACTATATATACTGTACTTCTGCACCTATTGTAATCATCTAAAGCATTCAATATACAAGTCTTATAGGTGCAAGGATGGAGATGAATCACCTCTTTCTTTTACTTCTTCTGCTTGAATCTCTCTGGTAACTCTCTGATTCCCTTCTGCTTCTTATGGCCGGTTTGAACTTAACTCTCTTACATCTATTTATGTTTGAACTTGTGTAATATTTTGTGATTTGAGTGTTTGTTTGTTAATGAGATGATTAGGGTGAGAAAGAATGCTCTTATTATTTGAGTAAAGGGCAATGCAAATTTGGAAGAACTTGTTTGGAAGAATGCAGCAATACTGCTCCTATCTCAATTCAACAAAGCCAAATTCGTGTTATATCTCTGACATCATGTTCTTGACATTAACCATAATCTCATACTCTCATGTTTTCAATGGAAACTTTCATGAGGCATGCTATTCATTTTCTCATTGAAACGTCAATAGGTCATGCATGATGCTGATGAAATTAAATCTTGATGATTTAAAATCCGTCTTTGGTATACATCAACTTTCCTTTTCTATTGAGTTCACTTACACCGCTCTTAGTCTCATGGCCTCAATTACTTTATGAAACTAAGATCTAGATCATTGTAATAATCTTCAAGTTTTGGGCTGGAATGTAAATGGGAACATTTTGTCCAAGATGTGAGACTCAATTTTGACTGAAAAAAGCTTATGCATAAATATACCATTTTACTAGGATATAGTGCTAGAACAGGAATGCGGATCTATACAAGGAGAACTTAATTACTTTCACTCGGAATTCAAGAGCAACACGAGGAGATCATCTATCTCATCCATTTGTCCCACTTGGTGTGCCATCAATCATATATTAACACGTCGCAAGAAAGAAAACAAGTTACTCCCTTCAGATTTTAGTGTTCCTCCTCTTTGAATAAATTACTCCTCACAGTATTAAAAAAAAGGGAGGAACATTATGACATGGAGGGAGTATATGCTACTGAGTGTAAATGACTAAAAATCATCCTTTCATCTTCCTCCCTCACATTCTCACACAATCTAGTTTGTTCAATACGAGTAACGATCTAATCTTTTTCAATCGACTTCATTGAAGATCGTGGAAACGTGTTCGTAACTCACAAGAAGAAGTGCTAAATCAAACCAAAGTGACTCACAAGAAAGAGACGCCGTTAATTTTTTAAAATTGTCATACTTACAACTTCTAACGTAATAAAATCAAAAATAACTAGATCAAAAAATTAGAAAACCGAAACACACTTATAAGTAGCCACAATTTAAAATAATTATAATCATCGGTTCTACTTTTAAATAAATTATTATCCTGCATACTGTCTAATTTTGCCTTTGGCTATGTTTCATTGAACTAAAATTAGGTATCATTATCGTAAAACGGAAAAATGCAAATCAATTTTTATATAAAAAAATCAAAATAAATAATTTTTGCCCACGAACCTGGACCATTTAGAAGGTTCACCAATTAGGGAGGAGAGAGAGGGTGAAAAATAAGAGTAAAAGTTTAAGAAATCACGTCCTCACTAGACTAATGACAAAAATAATAAGTCGTATTTAAGGTATTTGATGGGGATACATACATTTGCAGTTGGCCACGAAACTGAACCATTTAAAAGCTTCATTGGACAGAGAGTGTGGAAAGAGAGAGTGAAGAATAAGCGGGGTAGCAGGCAGTGGCGGACCTAGGATTTTTTACTTAGGAGGGCACAAAAAAATTCCGACATTTTTTAAATTTATAAATTTCTCCGCATTTTACACTATTATTTTCTCTATAAATTACTTCATATTTTATGCTACTATTTTCTCTATAATACTTGAAAGTTTTGAGAAATAATTTAAATATAATATAAATCTTCCATTGATATGAAATATCAAGTATAAGGTGATGAAATTGGTTACAATGACAATATTTCATACAAGTTGCTCGGGTTCGAATCTCCATATTTACACATTTGTCGACTAGTTTGTTGATCTTAGTAAATAAAGGAGAAACACAAAGATAAAGGACATCATGGGGAAAGACGGTAATAAGAAGGATGAGTGCGAAAGGAGTAGGAATAAAAGGAGCGGCATTAGGAGGAGAGGGATCGGAGAAGGAGAAGAGGGGTGGAGAATGTGAGGGTAAAAGGAATCAAAGGAATGACATCATTACTGACCTAAACTAGATGAGAAATAAGATGATAAGGAAAAAAGGAGAAAAAAGGAGAGAAAGGAAAAGGGAGAAGAGGGAAAGGAAAAAGGAAGGTGGAGCATAAAGAAAAGCAGAAGGTTAAACAGGAATACATATATATCGGGGAAGATACCAAAAGAAGAAGAGGAAATGGTGAATAAGCTGAAGAGACAACACATTCACTAAACAAGATAACAAAGGCAAGTCATATGTATATGTAATTATTGATTCTAGATAATGATGATGAGGATGCTGAAAATGAGGGGAAGGGCATGAGGATATGAATATGGAAGACTAATCTTAGTAGATTGACAGGTATAATCGGGAAGAGAAAGAGCATTAAGGTAGAGGGGGTGGAGGAGAAGGGAGAGTGCGAGAGAAGGGGTAGAAGAAGTTGGAGTGTCATCCTCACTGAACTAGATGACAAAAATAACTCCTATTTAAGAACGAATTTTATATGATGCTGAGGAGGAGGCAAAGGGGAGGGGGAAGGAGAAGAGAAAGTGGAGGAGGAGAAAAATTGATCTTAGTAGACTAGGAAGGAGAAACATGAATAGAAGGGTCATTAGGGGGAAGGGGAAGGGAGAGTGCATGAGGAGGCTAGGTAAAAGAAGTTAAAGGGACAACACTGAACTAGACGACAATAAGAAAGTCATATTTAAGGATGAATCTATGATGAGGAGGAGGAGAGAGAGGAAAGAAATTAGAATAAGGAGAAGGGGAAAATGATGTGGAGAAGGTGAGGTGGATTGAGATCTGTTGAGAATAACACTAAAGTTGGGTGACATAGCTCAAACTAATGAGAGTCATACCGTTTCACATTGTTAGTCTACACTGATAATTTAATCGCTTAGTTGACACTATATCATATTGTTAATTGAAGTTATTGACAGAAAAAAGGAGACCTAATTTTGTTTTTGAAGTTGTGACGCTCTTTCTTCATGATTTTAAAAATTTGGCAAATTGTTTTTTTTCTTTTGTTAGTTTGTTGAGTGGTTATTGTTTTAATTTAAGACACTTATCCCAAATTTCAATTTATAATAATTTGCAATCTACTTCACCTCGATTTAGTCGCACACGCATTCCCTCAATTTTCCAGTCAAGATAAGTCCATAGTGTTGAATGGTGGATAAATATTCTTATATCTAAAAGCTTTCCAGAATCGCCCTTTATTCCGAAATGTAAAGGGTGATCGAAATCATCATGTGATGGATATGGGTAATGGCGTTACATGTTTGTTGTTTTGTTGGTCCTTTGACATGTTCTCAAATTTGTGTTTGCCAAAGTATAGCTTTGAAGTGGAATATCCGTGGTTAAAGGAGTTGTGTGTGTAAACGATTTACATGTTTTGGAACGGTGCCAAGCGAGACAGCTAAATATTCAATCACATAGTTCACATTAAAATCAACTACAAATATAGCTTTGCATGCCAAAACCATATTTATACCGAATTTCGCGCGCGCGCAGACACGACTAGTGTGAAGATAAAGACAAAGTGAGAAGAAAACTACATGATTTGGTTGTTTATCCTCTAGCAATGGAGATTCGGCTCCAGTTCCCTGCTAAGTGCTAACCGTGCATAGCTCGACGTAAATCATATTTATTTTAAGGGTTAGTTGATAGTATTTTATATCTTAGGTAACAATCATTTTTTTTATTTCATAACTCAGACCAATTTGTTCTGAACTTCCAATAACTCTGTGATTTACACCCTAGTCCTACTCCCATAATATTATCAATTCCAGCACAACCAATTATGGGACTAGCATTGAGAATTTACATTATGCTATTGTTGAATATTGTGAGGCTTCGGGTCAAGCTATCAATTATGGAAAATCTTCTATAATTTTCAGCCTGAATACTACTCTAGCCACTGCAAAACTTTTGGGTTATCTTCCCACAGTTCAATCGGTAAGTATCTGGGTGTGCTTTTATATATTAATCGAAATAGCAAGGCTTTCTTCAATGAAATCTATGATGATGTTGTAAGACGCATCTCTTCTTGGAATGGGATTCTGCTCTCGTCAGCGGGTCGACTTACTCTCATCTCCTCGGTTCTAGCCTCCCTTTCTGTTCACCTCCTATCAGTGTTTAAAATACCGTTAAGTGTGGCGAATAAAATTCATAAACTATTTGCCCATTTTTGGTGGGTTGAAACTAGGAAAAGTAAAATCATTCATTGGAAAAGTGCTCTCTACATCTCCCTCCCCAAGAATGATGGAGACCTTGGAGTACGTCATGTCCAATGCATGAACCAGGCTCTGCTTGGAAAGATTGGATGGAAAATCCTACAACAACCGCAATCGATCAACTATGAGTAGGATTATGACTGCTAAGTATTCTTGCCCGTACCACAACATTGGCTCTCCCGAATCCTCTAGGTATGGTGGCAGATCAAGGGGATGGAAGGGTATTTGTTGGGGTCTTATCTGTTAAACGTGGGCATTGCTTGGTTGCCTTGAAAGCCTAGCACTATCAATATTGCCAATGTTAGATGGGTGAATGGGTTAGAGCCTGCAGTAAAAGCCGAGTCGCAAAACCTTAGATATCCTTCCTCCATAAAGGATTTTCTGGACACGTAAGGTCACTGGGACACCACTAAAATTTGGCTGTTTCATGATGATGAATGGACTAGTAAGATTCTCTGCTGTCAGTTGCCTCAGAATGACTGCATTGACCATTGCTAGTGAAGTCTAACCCCCTCGGGAGACTACAATTCGAAAAGTGGGTATAGGTTGGCCTTCGATTCCTTGTTCTAGGAACAGTTAAAATCTCAAATTCCTCACGATAAGATTAGACTCTTTTGTGGCAAGAAGCTTTGGAAATTAAAAGGGTCTGGCAAACTGAAAACTTTCTTATGGAAGATTTTGAATGATGCCGTTCCCATTGGTGCCGAATTTCATAGACGTAACTTACATGTGGATTTTAATTGGGGACTACTCATTGTCGTTGGCGATTTACTTAGCGCCGTCGGCAATTTTGATAGTAAATGACCGAATCGCCCCTTGTTTAATTACTAATTAAATTAACCTAATTACTACTATTTAACCTACCACTATTTAACCTAAGGAAATTACAAAGTCCGAAAACAAAACTATTATATTTGAATTTAACCTAATCATCATCGGAATAACATCGAAACGCTTATATTTTGATTTTTCCAATATTCGTTGACAATTGTTCGAAATATCGAACACGGTTAACAATGTCTCTTTTGATTTGAATTTGCCGTATACCGAAAACAATTTGGAAGACAACGTTGTTGACGAGGTTAGTTTTAATTTCTCTTGTTATTACGCGGTTGTAACTTCATACTATCGCGGAAGAAGAAAGACAGTCGTGGAAGCTACACGGCTATGCCCGGGAATAGACGTTGAAGCTACACGGTTATGCCTAGGCGTAGGTGTTGAAGTTTAACGGCTATGCCCAGGCGTAGGCATTGAATTCTTACGGTTATGCCCAGGCGTAGGCGTTGATATCTTACGTCTATGCCCACGCGTAGACTTCAATATTTCACGGCTATGCCCAGGCGTAGACTTTAACATGTCACGGCTATGCCCAGGCGTAGACTTTAATCTTTCACGGCTATGTCTAGGCGTTGGCTTTGAAATTTCACGTCTATGCCCAGGGTCGAGAGCTAATTATCTCGATTTTGGATAGTTGTTGATCACTTTCGCTCCCCTTGTTGGTGTTAGCTTGCTGATTAAGTGGATGCTAGGTTTGATTTTTGTGTTTGATGTTAGGTTGCTGATAATTTCGATTTATGTGTTTCACTCGTAAATTTTCATTTCCGTCCTATTTGATTTATATGTTGAATCGGTAATTTTTCATTTCCGTCCTATTTGATTTATGTGTTAAATTGGTATTTTTTTTATCGGAAAGTTTTATGAGATGTAGACATGTACTTCCCTTCATTTTTGTTGAGACAAGGGCAAAATTCTACTAAGGGTAAAATTGGTATATCATACAAAATCGCCGACGATTTTAAGTAAATCGCCGACGACGAAAAGCGAAAGTGTTTTAATTGTTCTCTTTGTGCTAATGATGAGGAGATTGAAACTCTGGGGCATCTATTTAGGGATTGCCTTTTTGCAGCTCGACTATGGCTTGGAAGTGATCTGGGTATTCGGGCTTGGGTAAACTCACACATTAATTTTAAGATATGACTTGTTGATTGGATTAATTACCTCCTCTCCCGGGACCATGTGCTGCATGGTGTGATAATTTTTTTGAGTGTCCTATGGATTATATGGATTTCTCGAAATAATTCTAAATTCAATGGTTGTCGTCCTTGCGCAAGACTGGCTTTTAAAGCTTATCCAATCACAGAGCCATCTGTTTGCACCCACAAAGAATGATATTGTTGATCCCCCTAATCCCCATGATCGGTGTTTTGAATCCCCTCTAAGCTGGAATATCAAGAATGGTAAGCATTTTTCTATTGTTGGGATGTTGGATGAATGTACACAGGTTCAAATTCATGTGGATACTGCTCAGAGGAATCACTCTCAATCCAATGGGGGTTGGACTGCATACTCCCCGGAGGGGCTCAACTTGGGTTAAAAGTTCGCTAAGATTCGGGCAACCTCTCCACTCCAGGCGGAAGCCCTAGCTCTAATTGCTGCTGTTAAATGGGCCCTTGAGATGCGTTTTCTTCACTTTGCTTTTCATTCTGACTGTGAACAACTGGTTATGATGTTGGGAGATGTGACTCCTCCCACGTCGTCTGTTTACAGGATCCTTGTTTCTAGGGACCGTAATACAAAGGCTCATATGCTAGCTCATCTGAGTTTTAGGCACCTCTAATTTTCTCTCCTAATTGGCAAAAAAAAGAAATCATTTCCTTCCAATTCGTGATTGTCCTCAAATGATTTTAGCCAAAATATTTTATTCCCTAAATCGATCCTCGCATCAAGTTACTAATTTGGAACGACTTCTGTCATCGATGACAATTATACATGGGGTACGATTTTTGGCATTATCACCTAAGAGCATCCACAATGAGTAGTTCTTACCCTTGAGTTTGTTACAAGAACCTTATTTGAAAAAGTTTGTCCATTGTAGGATAAAGTTTGTCCAAAGAACCAAGTTCTTTCTTAAAACAAGAAAGGTAGACCAATCAAGTAATTTTGTTTATTTTAATCTTGTGTGAGAAAAAACATCCAATAACTTTATGCAAGGTTCTTCCATTGTGGTATAAAGTTCTTATATTTAGGATATTAGAATATAATATAAAATGAGGTGCTATATGAAAGAACTTTATATGTTCTTCCACAGTGGTTGCTCTAACCTCCTCTAATAAACTATACTCCTACGTAGTTGAATTTTGACATGTTCATCACTTCCCAGTAAAACTTGCGGTATTAGGGCAAAAGCAATGGTTGGAGTTCCATACCATATTTTTTATTGCCACATCTACATATTTTATTATATATGAAACTTCTACATTTTTATCTCAATGGCTAGAGTTTCATACTATCTTTTATTCTTTTTAGTGGGACCAATTGACTTTTGATCATTACTTTATTTAATTATCAACAAATCTAATTTTAAATATCTAAACATTAATTAAATATTTATAGTTGTGTAAAATTAACTCAATAATATTTTTATAGATTTTGGTTACTTGAATAGAATACGGATTACATAATTACGGTAAGTAATAAATAGTGTGTGTTATTAAAAAAAATTATTAAAGACGTACAAAAATAAGCAAAAGGAAGTTAAGGAACATTTATTTAATAAATTAATTAATTTTATTGTAAATTTAATAATTTATTTAATTTTATTATAAATTATGTAATTTTATTATAAATTAATTTTAAGGAACATCAATATATATTAACAAAACAGGAATTTTTCGAGCGATGTGATTGGTCCAATTTTTTTAATATATTTTTTAAGTTAAATAAAGATTATGAAAAATTGTATATGAAAAAAAAGACTCAATTTTTTAAAAAATTTAAATAAAGAATATAAGGAATTTGTATAGGAAAAAAAAACAATCCTACTCCATTTAAGACTCAAAAACTTATTACTATATAAATCGACGATTATCATCTCATAAGGCAAAAAAAATTGGATAGCGACAACGTGAAACGCTTAGTCAATTCTGATCGATAATTATTTTAATATTTATTTATTCACCCTAAAAAATATAGAATTAAAATTTTGAATTTTTTAAACAATTATTATAGTTTTAATATATATTTTTTAATTTAAATAAAATAATAAGAGCAATAATTCGTTCTTAGATGATAACAAACAATCTTTTGAATCTTAAAAAAGTTCCTAAGATTAAAAACTTAAATAAAATTATCCCACACTTAAATGAAATTATCCAAATCGAAAAATTATGATGAGGTGATGATATTTTATATAAATAAAAGTAATCATTCGTTCTTAGACCAACAATTTTTTGAGTTTTAAAAAAATCGCATAAGATTATAGACTTAATTAAAAAATTTCCATACCAAAAAATTATAAGGTGATGATATTCTACTATATTACCCCTGGGATTATAAACAAAAAATATCATTCGTTCTTATATATCAATCAACAATATTTTGAGCCCTTTTATTTGAGTCTTAAAAAACTTTTAATATTATAAACTCTGATGAGGTGATAAATTTTCATGAGGTGATAAATTCTACTATATTAATAAGAGCAATTATCTATTCTTAGATATCAACCAAGAATTAAAAATTATCCCAAATTATCTCAAATTCAATGTAAATAATAACAATCATTCATTCTTAGATACGGAGTATCAATCAATAATATTTCGAGTCTTAATAAAAAATCACCTCATCGAAAAGTTATAATAGGAAAAATATGATGGGGTGAAGTGGTGAAATTCTTTAGTATATATATAAAAGTAATAATTCGTTTTTAGATATCAAAAAACAATTTTTCGAGTTCTAAAAAAAATTCCTAAGATTTAAAGTTAATAAGTACTGTAAAAGTTATCCACATCGAAAAATTATGATGGGCGATAAAATTTTGTATTATAAATAAGAACAATCATACGTTCTTAGATATCGTCACTAAAAATCGGCTCGTGCATCGCACGGGCTTTCCATCTAGTTTATTTAATAATTTATATTGATATTAATTTTATTATAAATTTTCTTATTAAAAGTATAAAATATGAACATTATTCAACAAGAAACAATTGAATGAAAAAAAAAACAAAACAAAAAGAGAGTTTGAAAAGGAAAGAGAAAGAAAATATGGAGCGAGAGAAAAAAAAAAGGAACAAATCTCAACCACCATCTTCTCCTCTTCTCCTTTATTTACGAAATTGGTTCTTAATTTTAGAAACCAATTGCTCCCATTGTTATTGCCCTTAGTGAAAATGGGAAATTTTTGCATGAAATGGATTGCCGCTTCTACTTACTTAATCTGTATCGTAGGCTCAATCTACTTATTGGACACCCAATATCTTCATAACTTAAAACTCAATTTCAATCACATAAGCATTAAGAACCACCCACAACTTCCCTTGCGATTTAACTCCCACGATGGTACCTTCAAAATCCTCCAGGTCCGTTACTTCTTGGATCAACACTCACACAAATTATATGTTGGGTAATTCTTACTATTGATTTTTCAGGTGGCTGATATGCACTTTGGTCAAGGGATTTTAACAAGGTGCAGAGATCTTTCGCCCTCAGACTTCAAGTATTGCTCGGATCTCAATACGACTAGGTTTGTTAAGAGGTTGATTGAAGCTGAGAAACCTGATTTTCTTGCTTTTACTGGTGGGTTTACAATCAAATTTTGAACCAATTTTATACTTCCGCTATTTTCTACCAGATTCGAATACTCCTTCCCCCCTATATTCTAATGCGATTAACTAGGCCTGTTTTTCCCCTTGAAATTCTCCTTGCAGTAATTGGTGAATCGGGTGATTGAGTTTTGTGGTGAGTGTATTTTATAAGTGATATAACTAGTTTCAAACTAATATGGATTGGTGATTGGCACGGGGTTTCTAGTTGGTGACATTGGTGCCGGTGCCGGTGTCGGTGCCTGGCGGAGGGTAGTCGTATGTAGCTCGTATAAAGGGCGAAGTCTCATTGAATGCAAGTGGTTTAAATGTTTTAAATTTATGCTGATGATTCTGTTATTAGTCCTTTATTTTGTTTCAAAAATTTCCATACTTAACTTGAGTTTTCTAAACTTAATTTATTACTGTATTATTATTATTAGTGGTTTCAAGTTAATTTTGAAACGGTATTTTATTATTATTCCTTTTTTTGTTCGCTTTTATTTTATTTGTTTTAGGGATGACGACTTGACGACCTCAAATTCTAATTTATGACAGCCGACCCCAACCCCAAATCTTTTGGGACTAAGGCTCTGTTGTTGTTGTTGTTGTTCCTGTTAAGTGCGATCGGTCTTAGTTTTCGTTTTGTGATAAATGAACTGTGGAGCTAGGGAAATTATTGGATCTCAAGACATTCTGAAATTCATGATCGTTGGTCATGCTTATTTGGACGAAAGACATTGATAGACTTCAACCAGTTTAGAGCTTCATAGCTATGAGCTACTATATTGAGGTGTTAGTCCATGGAATAGGAAAAGAAAAATTGGTTTTGACTTCTGAGACATTTACCAGTTATATTTGTAGTAATAAATTTTTTTGAACTAATGCAAAGAAAGTTGTGAAATTACATAACGGGCCTGCGCCACACCCGAGAGTCGGAAAGAGTCCACTCCACAGACAAGAGGGTTCCACTCTAAAACCAATTGGCAATAGAGGGAGTAGCCCCTTGACTTATAAGGTGGATCATCTTTCCATCCTCTATCCATGTGGGACTCACATGTGAACTATTTGGGTTTAGGAGTCAATTCTCAACACCCCAGTTCATTTAACCGTGGGCTCTGATACCATGTGAAATTACATAACGGGCCTGGGCCACACCCGAGAGTCGGAAAGAGTCCACTCCACAGACAAGAGGGTTCCACTCTAAAACTAATTGGCAATAGAGGGAGTAGCCTCTTGACTTATAAGGTGGATCATCTTTCCATCCTCTATTCATGTGGGACTCACATGTGAAATATTTGGGTTTAGGAGTTAATTTTCAACAAAAGTGCACCTAGAAATCCATTTTTGAGGATGGAAGATATTTGATTTGAGTTAATTCTTTGTAGTACTGTTACATGTTGTCTTTTACGAGTATATAATTGAGCTGACTAACATTGGTCGAATGTGTTTGCATTTCAACTTTTCGATCTACATTACGTGTAACTTATGCAAAAGCAACTGCGTTCAAATTCCATTTGAGGTTGCTGAATTCATCTCTGCATAGTCCTACTTCATCTACTTTACCATGCATCTTAAGCAGCTCTTCTCCCCACAAGAAAGATGGTAAAAGAATTTAGCAAAATATATAGAGTAATAAACATTCCGTTCCTTCATCAGATTCTTTTTCTTTTTTCCTTCTATTAGTAAATTCACGTATAGCTCCATTTC
This sequence comes from Agrostemma githago, assembly GCA_958450325.1. NCBI lineage: Eukaryota > Viridiplantae > Streptophyta > Magnoliopsida > Caryophyllales > Caryophyllaceae > Agrostemma > Agrostemma githago. The sequence continues at coordinate 8,489,414 of OY288243.1, read as the reverse complement.
TGATGGGGCCAAAAGCTCGCTAGTCTTCTGCTTTGGAGTATGATGGAATAAAGAAAAATGTCTCATTCAACTCTCTATGGTTCTCATATCTTGAAGTTTATGACAATTTTATTATGGTTAGGTTACAATGTTGTGTACATCTCACCCTACCTTGGCCTTCCACACGCGGGGGCTATTGAGGTAGTTGGTTGTGTAGTACAACTGTTTTATGACAATTTTATTATGGTTAGGTTACAATGTTGTGTACATCTCACCCTACCTTGGTCTTCCACACGCGGGGGCCATTGAGGTAGTTGGTTGTGTAGTACAACTGTTTTACTAATATGTACAAGTGGAGATATTGGTCTTTTGATGTAAATGGGAAATCTGGAAATGGCATGGGTCTAATTCATATTGTGGTTCAAATGAACAGGGGATAATATATTTGGATCAAGTACTCCAGATGCAGCCGAGTCGCTGTTTGATGTTTTTCGTCCTGCAGTAGAATCTAGACTTCCTTGGGCTGCTATTCTGGGAAATCATGACCAGGAGTCTACTATGAATCGGGAGGAGTTGATGACTTTGATTTCACTCATGGATTATTCAGTCTCCCAAGTAAATCCATCACTTGACGATCCAGCTGTTGTAGGAGAACGAAATTTGTTAGCTGGAATTGATGGTTTTGGAAATTACAATCTCAAAGTTCATGGACCTTATGGCTCTACCTTGGCTAATCTCAGTGTCTTGAACCTCTTCTTTCTGGACAGTGGAGATAGGGCCACTGTGGAGGGTAGGCGAACATATGGTTGGATTAAAAATTCTCAACTTGAATGGTTGCATGGTGTTTCTCAAAAAGAACAAGTTAGTATTTTATCTCAATTTCCTATCTCTAAAGCATCTTATCAAAGGCTTTACTTATGCAATCTCCATGTCATAAACATTTGATGCTAAATCTTCTTAGTGCAACACTCTCACATGTAACATAGTAAGTTGCCATTGCATATAATCTTGGGAAAATATGGTTACCCGCCAATATCAACATCTGTGTGAAATGATTTGCGCTGTTATACAGCTATAATGCAATGAACTGCCTGAATACAATTCCAGTATCAACTCTATTTGACGTTAGTGTTCAATGGATGTAAACTTTGACCATTGATTTCTTCAATATAGAGATACAATTTTGGAGCAAGTTATATGAGTGCGCTCCTAAAAATATTGGAGGCCCTATCTGAAATTTGTATTTGAGGCCTTAGATAATATTTCGTACTAATCTAATATGGAGTATAAATATGTAAAATATCTGAAAACAGCAAATACGTGTTTTTGTTTCTAATTAAATTGGAATTTTGATAGAAAAATAGTTTTTGAACATGCATTGATTGATTGATCGATCATGACTCTTAAGCCCTTACGGATCAATTAATTAAATTTCAAATTTTAAAAGAAAAGAAGAGCTTTCATACAAATTTAAAATGTTTTTTTAAAACAGAAAATAGAGAATTGAATTTAGAATTGTAAGATGTTAAATTTTATTAGAACACAATAACTTTAAAGAGACGGTCTCTCGATAAGGTTAACTTTTGGAAAATTGATAAATTTTGTTAGTTAGACTTCTAATTTGAATTTGATCCATTTATTTAGGGGGGTGGTAGTTAACTTTTGTAGAAGAATTAAACAACAAAATCTTCTATGTGCAAGAAGAATCGACAAATCTGAGAAGATTAATCAAGAATCAAGATACATATTGCAGAAGGGATGTAAAAGCAAGCTAACTAATGAAAGAAGCATAAGCTTTACTGCTTGTGATAAGACGACAGCCTTAATTTTTTTGGCTGAAAGTGAGAAGTCCAAGGGTAAGAAAAAATTGTGGGTTCTTGGGCTGGGCACAACTCAGATTTGAGGCTTCTTAGAAGTCAGGGCCCTGTTTGCTACCTCATTGAGTACCTTGTCACGCCCTTACTTCTTTGAGTAATTGCTTGGACGTGTGCCATTGAATCACAAGAACACGCCTCTATTTTTTGTGTGTCATGGGTGTCAAGGTAATTTTACTCGAGAGCAAAAACGAGATGAATAAGTATTGAAAATGATAAGTAAACCTTATACTTGTATTGATAATAATATGAGAGTATTACAATATCTTTGAATAATACAACGCAACGGAATAATGTATCTTAATTTTGGAATCAAATGCATTATAAGTGTGGTACAAGGCGCCCCTACTTACTAATTCTAATTCTCGATATTGTATCTTAATTTCGGAATAATGTATCTTATTTTCAATTTCATGAATCTAATTCTAGATACTGAATTATTGGCATTCAATTCCATTTCCAATTCCAAAATGTTGTTTGGGTACCCCTTGGGATTGGAATTAGACTTCGACAGGTGGAGTCGGGTTAATGTACAAAAACTATTTTTTTTTTGAAAAAAATTCATCAGAAAAATGTAAATTTTCAAATACGGGGAAAAAAATTAAGGAAAAAAATATATTATAACAAGATTATGCGGAAAAAATAAACAAACTATGATAAATGACGGAATTGGAATGACTACCGATATTACTAGGAAATTGAGAGAGTCAAATTTGAACTAGAATGAAATTGGTAAGGAATTGGTCTCAATTTCAATTCTAATATCTAAGGTTCCCAAACACTTGAAATGTGTCAATTCCGGAATGCAAGTCCAAATTCAAGTTCCCAAACATGCATAAGGATGATTTTGGGGTGAAAATGTGTCTTATGATGAAAAACGCCTCTTGGTAGTGGATTAGGTAAGATTGGGTGATTACAACTTACAAATGAAGTGATTCATCTCCTCAAACCTATACATTGAATCTAGTCTTTCCCCTCTCTTTTGTTCTAGTGGGTGGTTATTAGGGATAATGGCGTGCCTTGGTCCCACATCTTTGCATCATGGTGGGCTGTCATGTGTAGTCCCTTGGCGCCATCTTGCTTGGCTTCGCACATTATGGCTCTTTCGTGTCCTTTTGCACCTTCGCTAACCTTCAGTGACACGCCTATCTAACCTCAGGTCGTATTAGACTACCCGAGGTTAGGTTGAACTCCGTTTGGATTGTGTGAACTTGTTGAGCTGACTTGAGGTAGTCACGAGCTCACGACTATCCGTGAGCTGGCGTGAACTAGTCATGAGCTGGAATATGCGTCTTGCGTGTTATTTTATATTTGAAATAAGCGGGTCGGGACAACCTGACCTTAGACGGCCTTGGTAGTAATTATTGTCTATTTTTAGAAAATCTTTCGTGAAGTGAATATTATAAATTGGTTGGAGCATATGAATGTTAGTAACATAGTTATGTATATTATGTCCAATTTTTTTAAAAATCTATATTATGCCCAATTAGACACCCTGAATTATACTCCATATATGGTTTGGTTCTCCATGTTGTCTCATAATAGCTGTGCAGTCAAGGACATGAAAAAACATTATCTGCCTTCAAATGATTATGAAGATGTATGGCAAATTATGCCCAGAGTAGCATCTTAAAGGGGAATGAGGGAAACCTGTAACCTACTGTTTGCTAGTAAACATAACTAAACCTATTGTGGCATTAGATTTGCTTGACTAATTTACTGAGTATGAGATTGGTCTTACCACTTTTTGAATTTCATTTACCGTATGTTATACTCCCTCCATATCAAAGTGCTCCTCCTCTTTCATTAAAAATACCCCTCACATATATTAAAGAAAGGGGAGGAACAATATGATATGGAGGGAATATCATTCTTCGTGTTTAGACAGATCTCTTTCAGGCATCTTTTACTCCGTATATTGTATTTCAGCCAAATTTGTGTTGTTGAACATGCTACCCTTAGCATTTTGTCTTGTGTGTTATTTACTTTCAGCTTTCATACTTTTGCAACATGTGTAGTTTTGGGTAACTACAGTATTATGCAAGTTATTCCTAATAATTGAGTAATTATCATCGGTGAATCGTGCATTATGGTATCCCTGATTATTTTTGATGTCATGTAAATTTAGATTTCATGTATTAATTTATCGTAGGTGATATCAACAGGACGGAAATGGTGAAAACAATAATCTTGGCGACTCCCATTTTCCAGTGAACAGATCTGTGGCCCTTGGTTTCTTCCACATACCGATCCCAGAGATAAAAGAATTGTATTATCAGAAAATTGTTGGTGAGTTTCAGGAGGCTGTAGCCTGTTCAACTGTAAATTCTGAAGTATTGAAAAGGTTGGTTACGATGAAGAATGTAAAAGCTGTATTCATTGGTCATGACCACACAAACGATTTCTGTGGGAATCTAGATGGCATTTGGTTCTGCTATGGAGGTGGTTCGGGATATCATGGGTACGGTAAAGTAGGATGGTCTCGAAGAGCAAGGGTCATACAGGCTCAGCTTTCGAAAAAGGGAAGTACGTGGACCGATCTAGAGAGAATAACTACATGGAAACGACTGGATGACCAGATGTTTAGCAAGATTGATAATCAGGTGCTTTGGGAGGCATGAGTCGTGAATAAGAAGGGTCTCAACTACTCAACCTAGTGTTCGTCTTAACCCAAGGACTAAGGTCTTATCCACGACAAATCAAATGTTCAAAATCTTAGTCTTTTATTGTATCGAAACAGGGAAACTGTAAGGTGTGTCCATTCATTTGTTTGTATATTTATTTATTTATTGCAAATATCTGTGGACATGACATAGGTCCACTCCGACGCGGCCACGCGCGGGTTTGGGGAGGCGAATGAATCTCCATATGAGAATGGATCGAATTGAAATTTAAATCGAAGTTGGAGTCGCCACCGAACTTTGTGGGAGTTCGGGCCCGTTCGAACCCACTCTATGTCGTAGTGGGCCGTGTACAAAATACGGCTCATTTCCGATGTCAGAGTTTATTGGGTTCGTCCCTTTGCATTTGATACCGATACCGACATTATCGGATACCGTGTATTGAATGACTCTCGTTGCCAATGGTTTCGGACATCCGGAAACCGGGGTTCTGAGTAAGGGGTGAGGGTACGTGTTGGGAAGTTCACTAAGAACACCCAACCCCGCCCGCACATTAGCGGCCTCTACTAAGATATCGAATGACTTTTGAATACGCGCGTTAGTAATACGATGAATGATATGCAAACATTGTTTTTCCTAAACATGCGAGAAATTGAATGGGTTGCTAAGTCGGTTTAATGCAACTAAAATTAACGTCAAAGTTGTATTTTAGCATATGAGGTTCGTTTTAGTATAATAAAACAAGCGAAAAAGAAAAGAAATTGCTACAAACACGAACAAACAAGTTAGTAACGGTTTGTAAATCGAATAAGAAATATGAATACCATAATATGCGTGGTTTTGAAAAAGTTTATGGCACGTGATGTATTAACACGTGTTGACCGAGGTCGAAAAATATTTATCGAAATCTGAAAATATGCCGAGAAAGTCGTTGTTTCATGTAAAAAACGATGTTAAGAAAAATAGAGAAAACAAACAAAGAGGCCGCGGTTTCCAGGCCCCCGCGCAAGTCGCCGGGGAGGGGCGCGACTCGCGTGGGCGGCTGTCTCGGCTCGGGTTTTTCTAAAATCGTTAATTTTAATAAATCGCGTACAAAGATGGATTAATTTATACTCGATTTGTATCTTCGATATTCGTCGTATCCGATATTCGATTATGAAATCAATATCAAATATTCGGAATTGTTTTTTTTAGAAAAGATAAGAAAAGAGTTTTGAAAAATCGTTTTGTAGAATTAATCTAAAAAGAAAACGATGTTTGACTCTCTCCGCGTTGAAAATCGTTTGTATTATGTTTTTGAGATTGTATAACGATTTTCTAGCATCAACGAGATTAATGTAATTCTTGTAATACGATATTCGATTAGAGAATCGATATCATATTTTTAAGAATATTCGTTATATGAAAATAGTTTTGTAATATCGATATTATTAGAAATAAAGAAAATATGCGACGAACGACCCGTAAGAAAAATCGACCGACGACGAAAAAAAGAAGAAAAGACGAGGACAAGACGAGAAGGAGAAGAAGACGAGAGAAAGGAAGGAAGAAAATGAGAAGTTGGGTTTGATTTTACACCCTCAACCTACATGCTTTTGTTTACTCGGATCGGGGCTCGTCGGGATGTGGCTAGGGCACAGGAGTGTCGAGTTAACGTAAGTGAGTTAGGGTGGCTTCGGGTTCGGACGTGTAGGGTGTCGGGTCTAAGGGCCGGTTCCTTCGGCTATCGGTGTTACACTATCGGTTTCTCGATGCTAAGTGTAAGGAGTTTATGTATACTTGATTGATAAAAAAAGTTGATGTATAATTGTGTATGTGAGGGTCCTATTTATAGGAAAAGAAGGTTGAGAGAGGTATCTTGCTTGTACAACAAGAAATACCGGTTCGGATAGGAAACATAAGAATTTGAAAGGAACGAGAATTTCGTTACTTGGTGAAGAAGAAAGCAAATCTCGGTTGGGAAGGGGAGCTCGGCCGAGTATCCTACGCACAGTCGAGTGTTTGATTCGATGTTTGGATAGAATTCCTATTTGAGATCGAATTCTATCCTTAAACGGATTTGTTTAATATTTTTTGGTAGCTGATTTTTGTAGCATTCGAGTCTAGGCCGGACTCGTGAAGTGACACGGCTGGTCCGTGTGCCTCGGGAATATCTTTGACTGGGTTTTGACTCGGTCGCTAAAAGACGGTTTTGCCCCTGGTGTCGGATTCGACCCAAATTAGTCTTATTTGACTCGAAATGACCCGCTGGGCCTGGTTTAGAGGTTGGTTTTGTGAAATTTGTACTCCGTAAAAAGCTCAAGCCAAATGCCCATGATTTCGAGCCCATTTCCGAGCACGTTGAAGCACGTTTGCGTCCGATCATCATCGAGTGTTTGTCGGAAGCTACTATAGACACCTGGCGGTCAAAATGTGGGTGTCGACAATATCTTTAATAGCCAAACAAATAACAAGAACAAAAAGAGTACACCCTTCATCCCAAATAATTGGTTGCTATATGATTACTATGTTCTCACACTGAAATAAAACTGGAAATATCGTAGTAGGATGTAAGAGTTATGCATACTCCCTCCCATTCACCATTTTAAGAAAGTGAGTACAAAGATGGTCACGCTACTCGAAAATGGAATCCCGAATGCTCTTTGGAATAGCTAGGAACACAACCATCAAAAGGCGTGGTTCGAGTATTTGAATCAAAAATAAATTCTAAATAATTTACGTGAATTGGTACCACTTTTCCTTAGGTTAGGCCCCATGCGGCAAAAGGAAAGAAAATTCATGGACCGATCCCATCGTCCTCACCCCGTAGGAACTACGAGATCACCCCCATGAAAAGCACATAATATATTTGGGTCCCCTTGGGGTTGTTGTGTCTTCCTTCTTCTGTTCCACTTTTCATTGTTTTCTTCTCTAGCTCGAATACCTCGGCCCAGGGCATGTTCAGCATTGTATAACTGTCAAACTTTGGGTGAACGAGATTGGTTCCCTTTCCGGCCCTTGCTCCTCTTTTCTTTGCTTGTCGATCTATAATCTCGATCTATTCCAAGCTCCTTGATAAATCATTTGCCTTACGAATACTTAAGGCTTCACTAATCGACCGGAATGATGGTTCCTGCATATGGAACACACAACTTCTCGGAGGGTGTCTTAGTGACCCTTTTACGATGCCTAAGTTGGTCCTTTTTGCCTTGATTCTATCTTTCTCGTGAGGATAAAGGTAACTTAGTTGTTAAATAAAAAAATACTTTGAGATACAAGAACTTAGAGGTATAAATTCTGGATTCAATATTTTTATTCAAATTGTTGTTCTCGTAATGATGAACATTTTGAAAAAAAAAATCTCAACAATTTATGAACTCGAAAATACTACCTAGAAGTTTTGATCACTTAAAAAATTTCGACTAAAACACAAGTATGGATGAAAAGCAAATCTCGAGGACACCAAGTGAATAATCAGTCCGTAGTCCGGTACTAATTAAATCACCCGTATTGGATTTGAAATCGGACGTCACTAAAGAAAGATAGCATCCCCATCCCCATCCCCATCGCCCATCGGAAATTGGGCAACATTTGACGAGGGAGTGAAACCAAATCTAATCACTCCTCCATTTGCCGTCACACTCCAAAAACATTTCCCACCTCAAAAACATGGAGCACCATCCCCCTCCGCCTCCCTTCACCGCCGCCGCCGCCACCACCACCACCAACAACCAAACACCCAGCCGAGCAGAGGCGGAGCGGCTTTTGGGCGTGGCGGTGAAACTCCTCCACTCCCACGACCTCTCCGGCTCCCGCGAATTCGCCCTCCTGGCCCAGGAGACCGACCCCCTCCTCGAAGGCTCCGACCAGATCCTGGCCATCGCCGACGTCCTCCTGGCCTCCGAGCGCCGCCTCAACAACAACCGCCACCCCGACTGGTACTCCATCCTCCAGTCCGACCGCCGCTCCGATCCCGATCTCCTCCGCAAGAACTACCGCCGCCTCGCCCTCCTCCTCCACCCCGACAAGAACGCCTTCCCCCTCGCCGACGCCGCCTGGAAGCTCGTCGCCGACGCCTGGGGCGTCCTCTCCGACCCCGCCAAGCGCACCCCATACGACCACGACCTCTCTCTCTTCGCCAAGGTCGATCTCCGCCACCACGACAAGGACAAGGACAAGGACAAGCTCCCCGTCCGCCGCAGCTCCCGTGCTCCCACCGCCCCCGACGCCCCTCTCAATGACTCCGCCCCTCCCCCGCATGCCGCCTCCGCCTCCCATTCCCGCCCCCCTACCAACTTCTGGACGGCCTGCCCCTACTGTTATGTTCTCTATGAGTATCCTAGGGTTTATAAAGAGTATTGCATTAGGTGTCAGAATTGTGAGCGGGCGTTTCATGCTACCGCTTTGCCGTCTTTGCCGCCCATGGTGCCCGGTAAGGAGGCCTATTATTGCTGTTGGGGCTTTTTCCCCATTGGCTTCTCAGTTGAGACTAGTGGCAAGGGTAATAAGGTTGATTCTAATAATAATGTTACTGCTGCTAATGCTGGTGGTGTTTCCAATAACAATGAGAACCCGAATATGGGTTTCCCCAATTGGATGCCGGGTATGTTTACTACGCCTGCGACAGACGGGGCTACGGTGCCCCAACAACACGGGGCTAATGTGAATGTGAATATGAATGCTGCTGCTGGTAATGTTGTTGATTTTTCCACGCCAAGTGCGTCTGCAGGATTTGGAAATTCTGTGTCCAGAATGTCGGTTGCAGGGGCGAAAAAGCGAGGCCGCCCCCGCAAGAATCCCCTTTAGGAGAGTATGAGTGTGTGATTTTATTGCTTGAGTTGATCGGAAGTGTTCTGCATGTAAGATGTGTTGTTGGAGATGTTGATTTAGGAGAATTCGTGGATTTGGGTGGGTAATGAAGGGATTAAGATTTAAGAAGCATGGGCAGAGGTTTCATAAGCTTGATATTGGGTTGGGGGAATGGAATGCTCATGTATATGGTGGAAAGAATGCTAGTAGTAGAGATCCCTGCTTCTGTTTTTTTTTTTTTTTTAATTTTTTTTTTTATTTTGGTACTTTTAGATGTATTTGTCGATTAGTAGCACTGACTCACTGGAACGATAGTTAAAAGTGTTAATGTATCTTTGCAATGATTTTGTAATGCTAGAACTTTGTTAAACTGGGAGTACGTTGTTAATATGCATTTGTATCACTATTGGACTCCTTCATTGTATTACTACGGGAATTCATCTGTTTGCTTGTCAACAACTCAACTCATATGTACTCATAATCTGTGAATTGGTGGAAGAAGAAACGCAGAGTCATCTCTTCTGTGACTGTATTTATGCCAGGAAAATTTTGCAGGAATTGGAACACTGGCTTGGCATTAATCTTGCTGTTACTGAACTGCAAACCAGGCTTCAGTGCGTGCGATGCACTAAGCTGCAGCGAGGCTTTATTTTTGCTGCTGTTAATGCTTTCTATTACGGAGTATAATGTTTGGAGGCAACTAACTTGAGTAGAATTGAGATCACTATTTTAAGGCCTCATGTTATAGTTAAATTAATCAAGGACGAGATAAGAGGCCCTATTCCACTAATTGTTAGAGGACCGGTTAGTGAGAACCATCTTGTACATATGCTAAACGAATCCTTTATTTATTAAAGCAAGGACCAACAGCAGTGATGTGGAAGCAACATAATTCAGTATTCTGAAATACTTCACTCACATTCATCCAAGATCATTTAGGCAACTATGCATGGAATCAATGTATTGAAGGAAAAGATTAAAGGAAAGGATCGGGCTTTACAAACCATTTACAAAATAAAAATTTATTATAATCATAAACATTATTCGTAGGTGGTTCGTAGACGTTAAATATCGAAATCGATATACCTTATACTCCGTAATATTTAATAGCCGACACGAAAGTAACAAAGTTTGTTTTTAAACAATTTTAGCCTTCAACAAATGAAGTTATGATTTTTTCACGAACTACCGCTTCAACGTCGAAAACCAATATTACTGCCCTACCAACTTTAACATATATATTAAAGCATCGTGACGACACTATCACATCAACCGTGAAACATACAAAAATCGAAAAACAAAAAAATACAAACAAGCTCGTGATTTTTCACGGGTCAATACACTAGTTTACTAGTAATACAGAAGATAGGATTAGACTTTTGCTAAAACAAAACAAATTCACGGATCAAAAGGAAACTAAGTTTTGATGGTCTTCCAATTTTGTTCACTAGGGTTCGCTTGGGATGATGGTAATGATTTCGGGGATAATATAACATAAATAAACTAAAATTGGAGTAGAATGGTGCTTGATTGTGACATTTTATAGTGTAAAAGAAATCACAAATTCTTGGGAGAGACGGTCTCTCAATAACTTATTGAGAGACCACTCTTCAGTACCACTCTATGTCTAATTCGTACCTTTAAATGACAACTTTGTTTTGTACCTGTTTTTATAAGAAGCGTACCCTCTTTATATATATTTTTTTTTGGTAAAATGTAAGATCCCTCTTTATATTTGTATACTCTTTTATGTTAATCGTACTTACTTCTATTAGGTTTGGTACCACTGTTACTTCCATTTGTAGTTAGTCTCTCAATAAAGTTAATAAGAGTCCGTCTCTCAGGAGACATACTCAAAAGAAATAGAGGGGAGGAACAATTACCCATTGGAGAGTAATGCAAAGGAAGTAATGTTTTCCTCCCCAAATAGGCTAGATTACCCTCCTTCTTCATTTCCACCTAGCATCATCACTACTCTCCGTCATTTTCTAATTTATTTTTGCTCTATTACATCCGGAATCATTACCCTCATCCCAAACGAGCCCTTAACATGAGCCTTCACCCAAAGACATAATCTTAGAGGGACTAAAGCATACGAGTAGTAGATACGGATCATCTTTGATTTACTTCAAAAAGTTCTAATACATCAAATGGAAAAGTAAGCTTAATTCGCTAGCATTAGAGTGTCCAAAGAATTTAATGAAGTTATCCGTCTTAAATCTATATGATGGAATGAATCTAGAGAAGGCAAGGTCAAACACCTTGGGAAAAGATCCTCTCCATTACCTCCTCTTCATTACCCTTCTCCATTACTCATCAATGGATCGAATTTTATTTCGAAACGATCCAACGGTTCTTATATCAATGCTATAAGATGATGAAAGAGGAAGATAAATGATATTATAATGGATTGTAAGAGGTAATGGAGAGGAAGTAAGGAAGAGGATCTTAACTCGTACAAGGTATCCAACAATTTATCCATAGTCACAAATGATAGATGCTCATAGTTACTCTTTTTAGAGTAAATCTCCCTTGAGACGGATATATCCGTCACAAATCGATGACGGGTCAAATAATACCATTTGGTTAGAAAAGACAAGGCTAGGGGTAGTGGATAACACATGGCTTTCTCTTTATTTATCTAAATGAGTATTATTTGACCCGTCACACGTTTATGACGTATAGTTTGTTCCGTCACAAACAAGAATTTGTCCTCTTTTTAAACCAAAAAACTAGAAGATGAACAATTTACCTGCCCCAATGATTCTTGTTTTGAGACAGTTTTAAGATTGTTGAATTTGGAAGACGAACCACGAGACTCATAATTTAGATAATGTGAACTGTCGCCATATGATGAGGTGGACTCGTCAATGCATACCCTAAAAAATGTCTGAAGTAGAGAATAGGCAACATAGTCAACCAAGTAAGGTTCTCTTGATGCCTTGTACATTGCTTGGGGATCTATCATTCTCGGCAAGGGTAACTGGTAACGTAGTCATCACTCATCCGAGAAAGCAAGGTTCTTTGCCCCTTAAAACTGCTTGCTTCTTGATGTGCTTGATTTGTACCCCTTTTCTATCACGTGTTTTGTTTGGTTTTCTTTGACGAAATCGTTCTTTATTTGAAGCGGTTTTGAGATCACTTTACGCTTCTTCTAGCGTGTTTTAGGTTTCTAAGGCTGTTAAAGGAGAAATGGAACAAATTTGTCTCATTCCCGAGCTAAAGGAGCCAAGAAGAGAAGCCACGCCGCCACAGTGTCTCGAAGCTTTAGACTCGTTCCCGAGTCCATTGAGGTTCCACTCAAGACATTTCTGAGCACCAATCATAGCTAAGAAGGCGAGAAAGTGCAAGTAGGGTCGTCCCTAAGAGACAAGAATCGTGACGGAAAGACCCAAAGAAGTTGGTAATCTGATGAAGGTCACGACCGTGACAAAGGAAGTCGCAACCATGAAAACAGACCCATCTCGACCGAGATGGGTTTGTGGTCACCGTCGTGACCCCTACAAGACGGCTGTGATAGCCCTTCCCAACACCGCTTCGATTTGGTCACTTCCTCCCCTTTTTTCGACCCAGGATTACAGTAGATATCCATCTTCTAACATTTGAAGGCATGAAAGCCCTAGACCCTTAGCGGAAAACCCTAGATAGGTTTAGTTTAATATTTTCTTAATCATATATAGCTTAATCCTAATTTAATTATATATCTATGTAATATTGAAGACCTATTGGGTTGATATGACAACATTGAAGATCCTTCCTTTGGTTGATTTATGCAAAGATTTAATATTTTCTTCTTGTTATGCATTTAATCCCTTCTATTTAGTCTTCTCTTGTGTTTATGTTAGATAATCTTGATTCTCACATGCATGTTGAACTATCATTCCTATATTTGTTGCATGATGTGTATTGTAGTTGTCCTTCGACATGAGCGAGTAGTCTTCTTGATAGGGTTAGAAGGAGAGTTGGTAATGAGGCTGGAATTGGTGCTGTTTGGTGTTGCATTGTTTACATCGCTTCTAAACATAGGTGATCACTTAACATATTTGATGAAATGCTTAGTAGACTTGTAAGTGAGAATGCATGTTTTCTTGCTTTCTCTTGCACGGTATTGCATAATGATTGGTAGGACCTCTTCATCAAGTAGCGAGAGCGTAATGCAGATACCATATGGCCGTCTATGTTGTGAGAGCCTGAACATAGCCTAAGCAAGTAGATCATGCGAACACCCTCGTTTTCCTTTGATCGCCTAGACACCCTTGAACTAACACGACCTAACCCTAGTTTCCCCTCTTAATCGTTAATCCCTTATCTTAGCATTGGACTTCTTACTTGCTTTACTTTAGTTTTATTATCGTTGTCTCTTGCTAGTCTAGTCGCCAACAAAAATCAAAGGTTGGAGGAGGCAAGGAATTTTTGTTGAGGAGGGTTGGAGTGACATCATCAACGATTTGATAATTTCCAAAAACTATTAATGAGGTCATTTGGTTCAATGCTTAGGTATGAAATAGAATGTATTCGGAATAGTGGTATGAGATTTTAAATCTGTACATTTTATAAATTTGTTTGGTTCATTTTATTTCTAATGGAGTTGGAATCTATAGCAAAAAGGCCGAGATGAGATTCCAAGGGGCTGAGATGAAGTTAGAATTCATTAGGTATCTTACTCCATTCCAAAAGTATCCATTATTTCCATTAGGTATCTGAGCCGGCCCGAATGACCTGACCCGACACCCGAACTGAAGACATGAGTTTGACCCGTAACCTGATTTGACGCGGTCTAACCCGAATCTGACCCGGATGTTATCATAGAAAACAAGTTGATATTCATACAAAGTTGAAAATAGGAAACCCAAAAATGATCCGAACCCGAAATGATCTGGTCCGACCCGGAGTCAACCCAAATTTAATAACCCGTAAGTGGCCCGATCCGAAGTTGACCCGACCCGAACCCGACGCGGTTGACCCATTTGCCAGAGTACTTGTGCGGGTGCCATGTTCATTTCTATGATTCGACATCTTGCAACTACCAACATAAACTAGTCTTACTTAGTGTGGGAGCGAGTAATCTAACTGTCATTCTCTGTAACATTCATAATCATGCAATGTACTCCCTCCGTCTCGTTTATTTGTGTGTGTTTGATTAAAATAATACTCACAATGAATAAAAAAGACAAACAAATGAACGGGAAAGAAGGAGTATTATTTAGGTTATCTAAATAACAAATACAGAGTATATCACATTTGAGATCGATATGTACACTTTTAACATGAGATACTCATGTGAACTCTATTGATGAACCTTGAAGCTATCTTAACACTTTTATGTAAATATCAATGTAGCTTGTTATTGATGTGAGAAATGTTTGTTCCAGATATAATAATTGAATGCTACGTATGTGTGTGTGTGTGTGTGTATGACACACACACACAAGTATGATGCTTGAGTATCATCATAATAGAATTCTATTATATTGTTAGTAGTGACCTGGCAGTGAGCTTGAGGTAAGGCATGTCAGTTATTTAATACTCCCTCTTCAAGATGGACTGCTAGCCAGGTGCTTCATTCCCAACATTTCTGCCAAATAATGGTGATGTTGAGCTCCTAGTGGTTTAGTCATCAAATATGCTAACTGCATGTTGGACTTGACATGTTGTGTTGCTAAAAATCCCTGTTGTACCGTGTCCCTTACATAATGACAGTCTATGTCTAAGTGCTTTGTTCTTTCATGGAACACTGGATTCTTTGCAATATGTTGTGCAGCCTTGTTATGATCAGAATACATGACTACAGGTCTTGGCACCACTATTCCTAGATCAGTTAGCAACCTCTCCATCCATACTAATTCACTTGTTGTATAGGACATACATCTATACTCTGCCTCTGTTGAGCTCTTGCTGGCAGTCTTTTGTTTCTTGGTTTTCCAAGAGATTAAAGACGAACCCAAGAACACACAATACCCACTTAGTGACCGGCATCTAAAAACACATTTCCCCCAATCTGAGTCACTATATCCTTTTAGGACTAGACTGTTGTTAGATAGGTAGAAAAGGCCTGCATTCAAAGAGTGTCTCAAGTATTTTACAACATGTATGCCCGCTGACAAATGTGGCTTCCTAGGCTAAGTAACAAACTGACTCAGCATATGACACATCAGGTCTACTGAGATTTAAGTACAATAGCCTACCAATCAACCTCCTGTAAACATTAGGATCAACAAGTATTTCCCATTCGTCAATGCTCAGTTTCAAGCCTTTTGGAAGAGGAAAAATGGTTTCATCACACTCTGATAGACCAATATCAGTAACAATGTCCAGAATATATTTTCTTTGGTTGATTATGATGCCTGAATCATTTCTAGCTATTTCTAGACCCAAGAAATATCTCATGTGACCTAGATCTTTGATGGTAAAGATTGTGTGTAACCCCTTCTTAACCATTTGAATAGACTCTTGATTATTTCCTGTGAGTAAACACATCATCTACATACACTAATGCTTTGACAAAGTCTTGAGATGTGGATTCACCCCTCATGAACAATGAATAGTCTTGCTTGGATTGTCTAATGCCTATGCTAAGCATGAACTTAGTTAGTTCAATGTTCCATTGCCTAGAGGCTTGTTTTAAACCATATATTGATCTCAAAAATTTGCATACCTGCCCTGGTGATGAACCAGTATACCCTTGTGGAGGTTGCATATAAACTTCCTCCTCAAGAAACCCATGAAGGAATGTATTGTTGATGTCTAGTTCATGCAATACCCAATCCTTCTGTGTTGCTAAAGATATTAAGGCCCTTACTGTGGCTAGCTTAGCCATAGGAGAGAATGTGTGTTTATAATATTTGTCTTTAACCTGATTATAACCTTTAGCTACTAGCCTTGCTATGAAACTTTCCACGGAACCATCCGCCCTGTGTTTGACTTTGTAGACCCACTTGGATCCTATAGCCTTCTTTCCTTCTGGTAATGTTGTCATGACCCATATATGATTGGTTGCAAGGGCATCCAGCTCTTTCTGCATAGCCTCTATCCACCTTGGATCTTACGAGCTTGTTCATACAACCTTGGCTCATGTTCAACCAGAACATGGTTCAAATTTGCCAGGTATCCTGGATCAAACATAGGCAGACCCTGCATTACTTCTGCAGTCAGAGCTGCATGAGATGCAACTTTCTATTTTGTGCAGTGATAATCTGTCAGTCTCACATAAGGAAGCTTGACTCTGCCTGATCTTCTTAAAGATGTTTCTAGCTGAAGGTCCCTCCAATCGGATTGGTCGTTTAGCGAAGGATGGGGGGTCAAACAATATTTATAGACTCGCATATACACAAAAACTACTAGAGTATTCGTGGTAAGTCGAGGTCGGTCCACAGGGAACAGAATGGTATCGAGTTAAAAGCAACGTGTTTGGGATCTAGTGGGGGTTCTAAGGGTCGAGTCTATGCTAAAAATGCGGTAAAAGATGAAAATTAAACAGTAAGAGAAATAACAATAGAAATAACAAGAAATGATCAATCTAGGAAAATGTGTTAGGGGGGAAGTCGGGATTCGGAAATTGGGATCTAAGAGTCTCGGAATCGGGTCGGTCACGACATTGACAAAGGGAGAATGCCACTCTTCGGTTTATTCGCCCAACCCACCTAAAAACCCGCTTTCGCGGCGAAGAAGGGTAAGTCTCAAGTTAAGGTAATTTCTACCCCGAGTTTCCCCATATTGATAGAAATGAGTCAAGGTTAGTCTAGTTGGCCGGACTAAAATAACAATGACACAACAACCATAAACAAGATAAACCAACAAGCAAGCAACCCACCAAAATCCCTCAATTCAAATAATTCAAGATCTTCATCCCTAAACCTCCCAACAAGAAATCTATTCACTACTCATAATGGAAAACAACAAAACACTAACAAAGGAAGAAATAACTACAACATGCATAATGACTAAATCTAAGGAAAATGACAACAAATAATAAGGAAATTACGATCTACCAAATTAACCACAAAACTATGAAAGAAATTGCAATCAACAAAATGAACTAGGAAATAATCTAGAATAACATAAATTAGATCTAGAGAAACTAACAACACTAAGATGATCGAAATAACAATCAACAAAATAAAACATAAAGCAATCTAAAACAACATAAATAAAGATGATCAAAAAGGCACAATAATGGAAGAACAATAAAATGAACAATATTAAATCTATCTAGAGATTAGAGAGTGGAAGGAAATGTACCAACTATGAAGATCAACAGTAAAGATAAAGATTGCATAAATAAATGATGAAGCTTTGATGAAGAGAATAGAGGATTTGTCACTAATCCCTTAATAATCTTCACAAATCTTCAAATAAAACTTGAAATCTACAAAGCTTGAATATAAATCTAAAGAGTTGATGAAGAAAACTATGAAGATCCACTACTAAATTACTATGTATAACTACTAGAATTGTAGAGAATTACTAAATTACTAGAAGGATCTACTAATGGATGGTAGTATACTAATGGAGGCCTAATGTGATAATAGAATTATGGAATGTGATGTCTTAGGCAACAAACTAGGGTATACATATATATAGTAAAGCCTTAATGGACCCCTTAAACACAAGCCCAAATCCACTTTTTGCTCCATTAGTGAGACAATCATCCTTTAAGTCTTCATGAGGTGGAACTTCACCCTATCATACGCGAGCCAATACCGCCGGGTGAAACTTCACCCGGTGAACTTTTTCCAGTTTCGCAATTTTGGACGCCTTTACCGTCGGGCGAAACTTCACCCGGTGGATGAAAGTTTCGCCCGGTCATTTCGCTCGGTGGAGAAGCTCTCAGAAAATCTTCGGGGAGGCAAATTTACCGTCGGGCGAAACTTCGCCTGGTGGTTTTTCATCGGGTGAAGTTTTACCAGGTCATTTTTCTGCCTCTTTTCTTGTCTCATTCTTCGTCGTTTGATTGGATGACTTTGAACTTTAAGTTTAATGTTTTGCTCTTTGGACATTATTCCCTTCTCTTGTGCTCGTGGAAGCTCGATCACGCTTTCGGTGCCAAATCCTATCAAAATTGATAGAAAAACTACCAAAAATACGTAAAACGCACAAGAGGGACTCTAATGCGAGAAATACTCAAAATAGGGTGATAATCGCACTCTAAACTCGCAAAATGGGTTGAAAACAGGTCTAAATGAGGGGAAAAACGGTCTAAATTTAGCACACAACACTAGCATAGCAGGTCCTGTAGGACCATTATCTGGTGGAGAAATTACCTCCTCAATGTTGTCTGTGGGAGTAATTATCTCCTCAATATTATTCTCAAAAATATGATTCTGATTTATTTCTTCAGAATCAGAAATATGAGATTCATCCTCATCCTCATGAGTATGAGCAGACTCATCACCATTAGAAGTTGATCCATGATCTTGGTGAGCACTATAGGGTACACTACCTGGATTTACCAACAAGTCAATGGGTACTACTGCAGGTGTGTCATGTAAGGATTTGTGTTCTTGGTAAGGAAATATCCCTTAAACACAACATCCCTGCTAGTAAACACTACATGTTTATCTAGATAATATAATTTGTATCCTTTTTGTGTAGGTGGATAACCTATAAAAACACACCTTCTAGCCCCATGTCCCAGTTTGTCTCTAAACCTTGCAGGCACAGTAGCATAACACATGCAGCCAAACACTCTAAGACTTTCATACTCTGGTTGTTTGTTAAACAACAACTCATGTGGGGTTTTCCTTGTCAACAAAACCACTGACATTTTATTCATGAGGTAAGTTGCTGTCAAAATACAATCTCCCCAAAATTTTATAGGCAAATTGGATTGAATTCTTAATGCCCTGGCTGTCTCTAAGAGATGCATGTGTTTCCTCTCAACTCTAGCATTTTGCTGAGGAATGTCTGCATTCCTGGTTTTGTTAGTTATACCCTTCTCACTGAACATCTCAGAACATGGTCCTTGAATAAATTCAGTCCCATTATCTGTTCTAATCACTTTGACTTGAGCTGCAAACTGAGTATTGACATGAACGAGAAAGTGTTTAATAAGGGAATGGTACTTGTTTATTTTGGAGCAAATAGGTTCAGGTTCCCCTAAAATGGTCATCTAAAATAGTTAGGAAAGACCTTGCCCCACTCATAGTGGGTGCCTTATAAGGTCCCCAAATATCCATGTGCACCAAATCAAAACACTTAACAACATAAGATTTATTTCTAGTAAAAGGTAATGCATGATGTTTAGACATTATACGACTTTCACATTGAATAGAACCAACAACCTGTTTAATAACTACTACATGTTTCATTTTCTCAACAGAAGGATGCCCCAAGCGTTTATGAAACAAAACTACATCAGTTTGTGTATAAAATTAGCAAGGAAAGGCTTATTTCCACCTGTAATGCTATTACATCCAGGGGGCTTGTGAAATCCTGTAAAGACTGTTGGAAATATAGGGTCACTATAGGGGCGATATATAACTAGAGAATATACATTGTTGTGTCGTGGTATGAAGGCCACTGAATGAGAAACGAAATCGCCCCGACTACGGTACAAATCGGAATGGGCGTCGTCCCCCAAGGTCACACAACACTCCTAAAAAGTTGTGTACTCAACCATTAGGAGTTGAAACTCGATGGTATACTCAAAATTTATCAAAGAGATTTGGATGATAACATTTGATGTTTGTGTCTCATGCTCATTCTCTTATATCACCTTATATAAGACTACATGAGACTAAAATCATAGGGTATCCAAGGCAATTTATGATTGCTAATGAATTGTCATTACTATAAAGATAATGATATTCATAACCATCATGAATATTGGTGTCAATGTGCTACTTAATGGGAGATACCCTTACAATGCAACAAAGATCAACCTATTGTCTTTGCATTATTTCTAACAAAGACCACCTTGTTTCTTTCCTTTTGCCAGAATTATTCTACTTGTGCTGTCTTGAAACCAACATTCATGTGGAAAGAATATAACTCTCATGTTCGTTGTGTGCAACAGAGTTGATATAGACAAAAGATTCTAATTAAAATCAGGCACCAAAAACATATTGCTCAAGATTATATCCTTGGTTAGATGAATGATGCCAGTTTTTCTTATTGTTTTGGTACTTCCATCAGAAAGTGAGACAATTATATCTCTAGCTAGAACATGAAAATCATGTAACAGATATGAGTTACCAATCATGTGGTCTGATGCATAAGTATCTATGACCCAATTAGATGTATAACAATGATCAGACTCACAAACCAAACAAACGGTATTGTGAGAGTCAGATGTACCTGAGAACCCCACAGTGTGAGTAGTATTAGCTTGATGAGAAGGAAATCTCTTTGAAATGTTCTTCATGACTCTTTTAGTGATGTTGTCCACCAACCTAGACACTAGATCCTCATCTTGTATACCGCGGACCTGTAATGGTCCTGCTCTGTCATGGACTGGAGTGAAATCGGACTCATACTCCTCCTCCTTATACTGTGCAGTGTCCACGTTGTTTGCTCTCCTTCTAGATTTTCCTCTGCCTCCTCTCTTAGCCTGAGTTGCCTTTAATTTCTTCAGCTTGTAATAGTGCTCGCGTATGTGCCCTTGTATGTTGCAGAAAGAACAAGTCTGCAGTTGAAAGCATTCATCAACTGTATGACCTTTCTTAGTACAATGAGAGCATTGCTTTGACCTCTTGCCCTCTGCATCTTCAGTTCTGGCTCTCTTCCAGTTAGGAGTATCCTCCTTAGAGTGATTTGGAGTAAAACCAGCATAAGCATTGGCTTTGGGTGTCAAATCAGCTGATTCACTGATTTGTTTTTGTTTCTCCACTGTTTGTAAGAGCCCTAAAACCTTGCTGATAGTAAAAGTTTCATCCATGGTAAGTACATGAGTCTTAATTTTCTCATAAGAGCTGTTCAGTCCCATTAATAGTTGGATGACTTTAGCCTGAGTCTCTCTATTCAGAAGACGCTTAAGCATCTGACATGTACATTTATTAATGGCATGACAGATACAAGATAGAACAGGATCTAGATCCTCCAATTCCTCCCATGTACGCTTAAGATTCCCATAGTAATCAACAAGAGGTTTGTTTTCCCGAGCTAGATCATTGAGGTTTTTCTTAGGGTAATAGAGTTATAGACCATTAGATTGACCGTAGGCTTCTATTAATCCGCTCCACAATTGTTTGGATGTGCTCACATACATCATGTTAATCCTAATTTTGTTATCTAAAGAATTTAGGATCCATTTGATGATTAATAAGTCAAATCTCAGCCATTGATGATGCTTTTTGTCTGTTTTACCAGGCTTAACACATGTTCCTGTGACAAAACCATCCTTATTCTTCAACGCTAAAGGCATCACGCTTCCATACCAGGAAACCATTGCCGTCAAACAAGGTACTAACCAGAGATAGATGTGGTTGATCAACACTAGTGAGATAATATGGATCATTATAGACATCATACAAATTTTCAGAAGACTCGTTTGATTCAGGCATTCTATCTTGTGTAAGATTAACGAATTTTTATGGATTTTGATGTTTATAGAATCAAATAAACGAAGAAATTGCAAAATGAGCTGAAATTGCAGAGTTTTGCAACAAATCAAAACCTAGAAACATGAATTGAACAGTTGATAAGTGTAGTTTGTAGTGCCTATTTTGTTGTGTTTAGTCCCGGTTTCTCTTGTGAAATCGCTCTTTGGAGCGGTTTCTGAGCTACTTATGCTTCTTCTAGTTCGTTTTAGGTTCCCAAGACCATTCATGGAGAGATGGAACAATTCCGACTCGTTTCCGGAACTTTTGGAACCAACGAAGAGAAGCAACGATCACCCGGTGGCTTAGACTCGATCCCGAGACCTTGGGACCCATTCCCAAGCCCCTTAGACTCGATCCCGAGCCCCGAGAATCGATAATAAGCCCATGAGAAGCAAGGAGGGACCTTAGAGCTCTTATTGGAGGCCTACAAAGCCTTCCCGACCGAGATCAAGTGCCTTCCCGGTCGGGAAGGAGTGCACAAAAGAGACAACTCCTGTTTTGAGCCGTCCCGGCCAAGAAGGACTTCGTCCCGGTCGGGACCACCACCTTCCCGGCCGGGATGGTTCAGCTGCAGCCTGCTTTTGCTTCTTTTCTTCTCCTTTCCTCTTGTAACCCTATATATACCCTCCCTCTTGTAATATTAGGATGTTAGACATTACCCACTAAACCCTAGACTAATTTAGGTTAGATTAGCCTAGATTAGTGTAGATTAGTCCTTAGTTAATCCTTAATCCTAGTTTAATCCTTGTATTATTTGAATTCTTGAAGATCTCTACCAAGATTGACAACCTTGGTTGATGTATTTGGGTTTTCTCTTTTATGCAAGTTTTCCTTCTTCCATTCATCTTCTAGTATGGTATAATCTCTCTTTTCCCTTCTCTTAATCTTGTTTTATCATTCAAGTTTTAATCTTTGTTCATTGTTTTGTTCATAGTTCATAGTTTTCACTAGTTTCATTATGTATGTTTTGTTGTTTGTGTGGATTTCTCTTGTTTATGTTAATGTTTGTTTAGATATGTGTGAGTAGACTTTTTGTGGGGTTAGTAGGGTGATTAAGTGTTGATTATGGACGATTAGGGTTTGATTGAGGGTAAAGGTTGATCCTTTTGTTACTAGTCACATGTTGAGCACTCCATGTGTTTGTTGAATTGCTTGTTTGAGTAGAATTGGCCATTCCTCTCATGCTAGTCTTCTTCTTCTCATTTTGTGGTCGACTTGTGATTGAATTCTTGTGTTTTTGGGTTTAGTCTTTGACACGAGAGTGCGGACTTTGGTTTTGACGCGAGAGCGCGGACTGACCTTGCATAAGCATTCGGGTTTTGTCTTTGACACGAGAGTGCGGACATAGGCCTTGACACGAGAGCGCGGACCATCCCTAGTAACTAGGTGAACCTTGCACCATCGATCTCCCAACCATCCTAATACACTTATGAACCCGACCTAACCCTATTCTTTCCTTATTCTTTGTCCTTAGCTTAGTCCTAGTCTTAGTTTACCCCTCTTCCTATCGTCCTAGATTAGCTTAGTCCCGAGACCTAGTCTTGTATTTGGGTGAAACTTGGTCCAAACCCTCTTTACCGTCCCCGTGGATTCGACCCGACTTGCCCTATCTACGTGTTAGGAATAGTTGGTTTTTTATTGATTGGTGGGGATCCACGACAAATCCCTCCCATCAACAATGATCAAGGAGGAACAAACGACAATTGCTCCAAATTGTGACAAGAATAATCAATATAGTGAAACATAGAGTATATTTCGATCAAACTATGACGATTATTCTGCGAACGAAATAACGCGAGCAGAAATTGAAAGTGATTTCATAGATTTGAAGCTAGACATACAGTGCAGGAAAGCGATTGAACGATTCGATCTTCAATGGAGAAATCGAGGATGCATAGACCTAGATGCTCTGATACCATTTTAACATGAAATACGCATGTGAACTCCATTGATGAGCCTTGAAGCTATCTTAACACTTGTATGTAAATATCAATGTAGGTTGTATTGATGTGAGAAATGTTTGTTGTAGATTTAATAATTGAATGCTATGTATGTATGTGTATACATACAAGTATGATGCTTGAGTATCATCATAACAAAATTCTGTTATATTGTTAGTAGTGACCTAGTAGTGAGCTTGAGGTAAGGCATGCCAATTATTCAATATACATAATGTGACAATGTTTATGAAGTGATTTCAATTTATAATGTGAATCATATTAAAGATGTTAAATAGGCATACATGTGAGCTAACATACGATAAGGCATACATACATGTGAATAAATCATCAAACATATCAGAGATAACGTAAGCATGTAAACTATATTAGGTAGCATTATTTTTTTGTAATCATGTATCGTATATAAACCAACTCATCATGTAAGTATTGAGCACTAACGAGGCATGCATAACCAAAACATATTATTCATAAAAACTTGTAGTCATTTTATTTTGAAATAAAACTTTATTATTTGCACAAAATGCACATGATTTGAACACTAATTAATGTCTCGCGCATACTTATAGCTTTCATCCCACAACAAGTATGGATGGTAACATCACTCCCGACAATTATATCGATGATTTGATACATACTCGAAAGCTTCCATCTCACTCTTAGTGCTCAATAGGACCAAACACTTAAATCAACTCGATCTAGTTGACAAAAATACGAAAAAAAAGGGACTACTAGTGCATATTATCTCATTGACTCCGTACTTTATCTTTTGATTCTTTAAAACTTAAAGTTATATAGAGTATCAATCACGGAAATCTCCCTTGTGTAGACATTGAAAATGATGGTCATTATAAGAAGAGGCGGATTCATATTGCAATGTATTGGAAAACCTTTTCTCTCTCGATTACTCCTTGATCTCTATCAACTAGGTAGCTTCTAGATTTCATCACAGAACGATCCAATGACATTTATATCATTGCTATAACATGGAAGAGAAGTAAAAGAAATAATATTATAATGGATTATTGTGAAAAGAAATCGAGAGACAAAAAATGGAAAGTAGAGTTTTTAAATTTTAGGTGGCCATTTTTTTTTTTGAGAAATACCACGTCGGGTATTAATTATTATTAGCCTCCGAGGCAATTACCTTATCTAGTTCTTTCGGTACCGAACAAGCCCAGAACCAATGACCAATGAAACGAGGATAATACGTAGTTAAATTATGGGCTACCAAATTACAGTTCCTACGAATATAGCTAAAGGAAACCAATTGAAAAGACTTAGAAATAGAATGAATATCTCGATAAACGTGAAAGATATTGCTTCGTCCTGACCGCTTCGACTTGAGGTCTTTGATAACTGAAAGAAAATCGTTTTCCACTTCGAGATACATCGCTCCTAGCCGCTTTGCTTCCTGCAATCCACAATAAATAGCCATGGCCTCCGCAAAATCAGCCGCCATTAAAGACTCCTGTTGAATCATGAGACTCCGTTCGACCGTACCACTCTCATTCTGACAAACAACTCCCCATCCTACTCCAACTTCCTCAACACTTCCATCGATATTTATTTTCAGCTTACCCGAACTTGGTCGAACCTAGCGTACTTCCTCCTCTTATTGCCCTCTTACGTCCCCTTTTTTCAGTCCCACAATATCTCCCGTCTCCATATCACGCATCAACTCCCTTACCCTCTTGACCACCCTATCTTCTGTCCACGTCTCCCCTTCGAATATCAGTTTATTTCATCCCTCCAACGCTCCCCAACAGCCAGTAAAAAAAGCAACAACTTCCGCCTTACCTATGTCACGAACTAAGCTCTCAAACCACTCCCTCACACTACCCAATCGAATGTCATCCCTCACATCAACACCAATTCCCTCCCACGCCCCCAACCCGTTCACAGTCACGTACCATGTGAAGACAAGTCTCCACATCGTAACGACAACAAGGGCAAGTGACATCCGTCAATTCCATTCGTGTTGCGATGTTGGCTTTTGTCGTAAATTTGCCACACGAACAATTTGATCCAAGGGAGTACCAGTGCATTCCAAATCTTATTCCATAGCCAATCGTGTCGTCCATCATTCGACCGACCCACCGACATGCTGTAGACACCCATATTTTGACCGCCAGGTGTCTATAGCAGTTTCCAAAAAAACACCCGATGAAGATCGGACATAAACATGACTTAATACACTCGATTTTGGACTCGGAATCAATAATATTTGGCGCGAGCTTTTAGCGGAGCAAAAATCTCACCAAACTAACCTCAAATTCAGGCCCAGTGGGTCGTTTACAGTCAAATAAGATTAACTTGGGTCAAAATCGGCACCGAGGGTAAAATCGTCTTTTAGCGACCGGGTCAAACCCCGGTCAAAGGCGTTTCGGAGGCATAGGAATCAGCCGCGCAAGCTTCGGCAATTTGATTCGGAGTCAAATACTACAAAAAATAAGCAATGAAGAATAATTAAGCAAGCTTTTCCTATCCAAAACCAGATTCCTTTTTTCATCCAAAAACTGGAATCCTACTTCACCCCAACCGGTGTTTCTTCCCCTCCAAGCAACCTTTTCCTATCCAAAGTGGGTGTTTCTTTCCTATCCAAACCGGGCTCATTTCCTAGCCAAAGCCGGATACTCTCTCCTATAAATACACTCCTTTGCAAACACAACTCCAACAACAATTAACAACCTTACAACAATCAACATCCTAGGCGATACAATCCCATACAATCTCGTTCCTCTAGAAATCCTTTAGGAAACCCGAGAGCAAAACTCGCCAAATCCTCTCCCTAACCATACACACCATAGCTCACCTATATACATCTTAACGCTCCCGCGCCTAGGCCGCTACTATGAGTCCGTTTTTGAGATAATTAAGCATGTAGGTTGAGGGTGTTACAAACCCCGTCTTCTCCCTTTTCTTCTCTTTCTCTCGTCCGTCCGTTTCTATTTACGGGTCGTCGTCGCATTTTTTTTCTTTTCTAGTTCCTAATATCGATATTATCGTATTATTTTCAATAAAGCGTCATCCCTCGGATTCGATATCGACTCTATAGTCGAATATCAGATCTAAAGTAATTAATCATCAAATCATGTTAAGCATAATCCCGTTGAAGCCGAATCACATGGTCCGAAAAGACTAATTACGACATTACAACGTGGAGAAATTATTTCGTCTTAAAAACATCCAAAGCGATTTATAAAACGTCTTTTTCAAAATCCACTCTAAATATTCGATATTGATTCTATAGTCAAATATCGAATACGACGAGTATCGAAAATTGAATCGAGTATAAATCATATTACATTTCCACACGATTCAACAAAATCATCGATTTTTTTCAAAAATAAAAACCAGACCGCAGTCCGTATAGGGAGCACTCGATCGAGTGCCTAGCCCACTCGATCGAATGACATCCCATAATCCGGGCAGAATGCTTTTTTCGAGACCACTCGATCGAGTTCCTCAATGACTCGATCGAGTGGCTCTTGGTGTGTCAAAACAGCGAGTATTTTAGCTATTTTCAAGCCCCGGTAAAATTCTTTTAACAACTTCGGTTGTCATGTGCTAAGTCCATCACATGTTCATCTTTTCAAAATCATGCGTCGTGTCATGTTTACGTCATTCAATTTCGTTTATGCTCCGTTATTATCG
Source organism: Agrostemma githago (assembly GCA_958450325.1). Classification (NCBI taxonomy): domain Eukaryota; kingdom Viridiplantae; phylum Streptophyta; class Magnoliopsida; order Caryophyllales; family Caryophyllaceae; genus Agrostemma; species Agrostemma githago. The sequence continues at coordinate 8,461,998 of OY288243.1, read as the reverse complement.
CAATTGTATCATATTGTCGCATTGTAATTCCGGGTAGTATGTCGCATTTCAATTTCTGTTGTCGCTCTTTTGTTTGTTTTATTGTACTAAAATGAACTTCGCATGCTAAAACAACTTTGACATTAGTTTAGATGCATTAAATGACGTAGCCAAACATAATTCACATGTTTAGTCAAAAAGCATTGTTTGCATAACATTCAATTGTCAAACTAACACGCGTACACTAAAAACGAACGATATCTTAGTAAAGGCCGTTAAGTGCGGGCAGAGTTGGGTGTTCTTTGTGAACTTCCAAACACGTACCCTCATCCCTTACTCAGAACCTTGGTTTCCGGATGTCTGAAACCATTGGCATACGAGAGTCATTCAATACCCGATTACCAATAATGTCGGTAACGGTATCGCAATGCAAAGGGACGAACCCAATAAACTCTGAAATCGGAATGGGCCGTACTTTGTGCACGGCCCACTACGACATAGAGTGGGTTCGAATGGGCCCGAACTCCCACAAAGTTCGGTGGCGACTCCAACTTCGATTTAAATTTCAACTCGAGATCCATCACACATGAGATTCATTCGCCTCCCCAAACTCGCGCGTGGCCGCGTCGGGGTGGACCTATGTCATGTACACACATGCCTTTATCCCCTACAAGTCGCCTGTAAGCGGATTTGACTGAATATTCTTCATCCTTCCTTCCCAACACCATTCATCTTCATCCTCCTCGATGCTAATACGAATTGCCAGAATCCTCTCTTCCTCAAATGGGAGAAAAATACCCTCACCAACTCAGTATTCCAGATTTTTCCGTTTCCGTCAAGTAGATCAACTACTTTCATTTCTCTGCTCCATGATCCTCGTGGGTAGGTAACTTTTCATGTTTGAGTACATGGAATCCACGGGTCATACCATACTAAAGTCTCCCGACCCTTACCTATGCATTTCCGAATTCCCATTTTTAATACGCGTTTGGACTCCCAGATACCCCTCCACGTATAACTCGGTTGATTCCCGAGGCTTGCATTAAAAAAATTACCCTCTGGAAAATATTTGCCTTTGATGACTTGAATAAAAGAGCACCCCGGTTGCGTTAGTAATCGCCAAGCCTGTTTCCTTATGAGGGTATCATTAAAACAAACGAAGTCCTGAAACCCAAACCCGCCTCTAGTCTTTGGTAGACACATCTTTTCCCAAGCTACCCACGGAATTTTCCATTTACCACTATCAGATCCCCACCAAAATTTAGAGAAAATCGAACGTAACTCATCACAAAAATAGGTTGGAAGCTTAAAGACACTCATAGAGTAGGAAGAGATAGCTTGGCCCACAACCTTTATCAATATCTCATTCCCCGCTTTACTAAGCCATTTTCCTCTCCATCCTTGTAGTTTACGATTCAATTTATCTCAAACAATGGTCGGTAGTGGTCGTTTAGAATGACCAACCATGGTAGGCAGGCCCAAATAGCGGTCCTATTGCTCGACCTGCTTTACCTGCAAAATGCTCAACACATCAGCCTTCCTTCTCTCCGTCGTACCTGAACTAAACAAAACTGAGGTCTTTTCAAAGCTAACAACTTGTCCCAAAGCAACTTCATACTCTCTAAATATCTTGCGTACCATTATAGCTTCTTGTTTATTCGCACGAGCAAAAATAATACAATCATCCGCAAAAAGAAGATGGGTAATCATTGGGGCTCGGGTCGCAACTCGCACCCCTCTTAATGAACCCGCCTCCATGGCCCTACGGATCGAGCTAGATAATGCGTCAGCACATAAAATAAATAAATGCGGGGATAAGGGGTTCCCTTGACGTAATCCACGTCTTGGAGTGAACAAACGAGAACTCGACCCGTTAATACCAACCTCAAAAGAGACTGATATCACACACTCATAACTCTATCCACCCATCTATCCGCCAAGCCCATACTTCGCATCACATTCTCTAGGAACACCCACTCAATACGATCATAAGCCTTGGACATATCGAGTTTCAGGGCCACATGCCCCCTGCACTCCGTGAATTTTTCGTATGATAAAATAACTCAAAAACAATAAGAACATTATCCGCTATTAGACGGCTTGGGGTGAACGCACTTTGATTCTCATAAACAATTTCCCCAAGGAAGCTTTTCAGACGGTTCGCTAACATCATTGAGATAAGTTTATAAATAACGTTACAAAAGCTAATCGGTCGAAAATCCAATAGATTGTCTAGCGCTTTTTTTTTTGGGGATAAGTACAATTTTAGTATGATTCAGCCCTTCTGGAATAACATCCCCGTTTAGAATATTAAGTACTAACCGAGTAACCGACAGACCGACAATATGCCAGTCTGTTAGAACAAGGCATTCATTTCGTCCGGACCCGGGGACTTCAACGGGTGCATTTGTTTTAAGGCTGAAACTACCTCATTCCCTGTATACTCATCTCGTAGTCTTTCGTTCATTGTGTCACTCACTCGGTCCGCTACACACTCAACCACGTGCTCAATTCCCATAGGCTCGGAGGTCCTAAATAACTCTGCAAAGTAACGCACATCGCAGTTCTCAATATCGTCTTTCTTATCGAAGGCCCTTCCCTGTTCGTCCCCTATTCTTTTTATAAAAAATTTTGCCTTTCGCGTACTAACTTTTTTGTGAAAGAGGTGGCCATTATTTTTGTCCAACGTCACTTGTATCATTTCTTTTTTTTTGTTCAAATTTAATATTGACAGAGAGTAGAATTTTTACATTTTCAGTAGGATCAGGCGTAAATTTTATTGTCCAAGTCTGTTGTTATTTTAGATTTAAAAAAATCATATATATCCTAAGTTTAGTATTTAAAGGACATGCATTGTTATGGAGAGGCAGCTAATAAAAGAATACCAAATGTTTTTTAACTAAAAATAGATTAGCTTAATTGTGGCATTATTACAACTATTTGTAAAAAAAAGAATCTTAAGTGTGTTTCCCCTTAAATTCCTGGTGTTCAAAATCTAACCAAATATCTAATTCGCAAATATCTCTCATAACAACATGCATACACCAAAAAAAGAATTACAAGGAAGAAATTAATTAAAAACTATCTATATCCTTGTCCTACATACATACTCTTTCTTTCTTTCTTCAACAAATAATTAATTAAAGCTTTACCCAAAACCTTTTTGTTCTTAATTGAATCAAAAGTCATTTGGGAGGTAGCTACGAAGATCAACGAATTTAATTGGTAACATATATAATCATGCGATGCTAAGTATTATTAGGCAATTTGGATTAACGAGGAGTTACTCCTTTTATATATGGAGGTACAACAACAAACAAGGCTACAACTATTATTGTGGTTGTTGCAATTTAGGAGCTTGACCTCTTCTGTTGCATTCGTCCTGGGTGGACATCCTATTGCTCCCAGGTTTTAATTTCCACTTCTTTCAACCGTGCTTCAATAATAATAACGGTTTTCAAATATTAATAAACTAATTAAAATAACATTAACATGAATATTCTCATGAGAAAAATTGAATATTTTCTATTTACTATGTTTAAACAATATCCATGTACCTTCTGATCATTATATGAATGTTAGGTGTCTTCTGATTTTCTTTGCAATACGTATAGAAAAAAGGTTATCCATATTATTTAACATTATTTATTTGCAATTTTAATTTATTTTCAGCAATAAATCAGCAACCATTATCATAAGCAAACAAGTGGCTCCAGCACCTGCCAATCCTCTACCATTATAGCTCCATCTTCTGATCTCAACACTCAACAGCCCGGCCGGGGACTATATCATATTTCATATATCATATATATTACTATTACGACTATCATTAATTAAGAACAAAATTTTAAAAAAACAATAATGCAGTTGACTAATAACTTGAAGATGAAGCTACCTTACTACTACCAGAAACACACCAACATGCATGGAGATTCGTCCATGTTGGTTTTCATCCGTCGTCATTACGAATCCAAGGTGTTAAAAATTGTAGCCCAAGCCATGGTGCTAGCCTTACTCATAACGGTTTTGCATGAAGTCGTCATTGGAGGAGCGAGTAGTCGAAAGCTCGATGAATCTACTACCTTTGTCGCGATGAGAAAGACCACATATGCTACTACAACAACAACAACAATACAACAATCAACTCCTTCTTCTTCTTCTTCTTCCTCGATTGGGAGAAAGCTGTTAGAGTTCTTGTCGGAGGAAAAGAAAGCAATTTTAGGAAATTTAGAAGATGTTTTGTTAGAGCCACCGAGGTCATCGACAGGGAAATCAAAGGCATATTTAAGGAAAACCAAGTTCCTCCCTGATTTATTAAACGACTCCTTAGAAGGGTACTCTAGGAGGGTGTACATAGATGTTGGAGGAGGTCATGGTTCGACGCGTTGGTTTGAGCAAAACTACCCTACACGTAACAAAGATTTCGACATATACAGGATAGAAACGGTCCCTGAGACGGAGGTGGATCAGTCAGACGATGCATGGGAGGGACCACCTACACAGATGGGGATCTCCGACTGGTTGTGGAGGAATGTCAAGGCTGAGGAATACGTTGTTATGAAGGCCGAGGCGGAGGTGGTGGAGGAGATGTTAAAGAGCAAAGCTATTGTTCTGGTTGATGAACTCTTCCTAGAGTGTAAGCCTTTTGGGAAAGGTGGGAGGAGTAAAAGGGCATATTGGGAATGCTTGGCTTTGTATGGAAGGTTAAGGGATTTTGGCGTTGCTGTTCATCAGTGGTGGGGTTGATTTCTTTTTTTTTTTAGGCCATCCAATTTTACAAGGCCAAACTTATACTCCCTCTGGTTCATTTTAAATGATTGTACTGTTTCATTATAATATACTTCTCACATATATTATCCAAATTAGACAATCAATTAAAATCAGAGGAAGTACGTTAATATAACACAAAAATAAAATTAACCACGCTTCTTTCATTTGAATTTCAAATAAAAATCTAGTGTAAACTTTTGTAATGGTTGCTTTTTATTTTTTTTAACACCATTGTAACATATCTCTCTCTCATGGCAATGTTTTTGTAAGCTTTGAAATGTCAAGTAAAATATACAAAATAATGTCCTACTTTTTTTCCATGAAAGAAGCTTACTTTGTATATCAGGCGATTAAACATCTGTAGTTTAACGATCATATTAACTAGTCCTTCCGGTTTTTTGGAATTGCAACATTTACTTTTTGCACATGGAATAAGATTGTGAGTGTGGATAGTGAGCTTAACTAATAAAGAAAAACATCCACACTAACAAAAACATGCTCATTATAGAAATGTGACAATTCTAGTGAAACTGTTCGGAAAGAAATATGTTGCAATTCCAAAGAAACGGAGAGAGTATTATTTTAATAATTCGAATATTTTTTAGTGAATGTTTTCTAACTTTTTAAAATAGTATTATCATTCAAAAGTCATTTGTAACCTTTGTATTTCAATTTACAGTTTTCAAACCTGTAATTTCTATCATTATCACAATTTTATGCGACTTCGTGAAAGGATTAACATTTCTCATATAGAGTCCAATTGAAGCATTTTAAAAGGCTACATTGATTAATTTTTCTGAACCCGGTAGAATCATAATATTTTAAATTACAACGGCTAAGCACGACGGAAAATGGATGAACTAGATAACACATCTTTTTCGAAATAAAAATCATTCAATTTATCATTCTAAACATTTGATCACCATACTTATTTCATAACCTTTGTTCAATTATAAGCCAAAAAAAAGTAGGCAAAACATATTTGGTTTGGTGCCATTTTAATCCATTGCCATTAAAGGTAATATACTTTTTGTTAACTAAAAGGTGTGGGATGATAAGCGTGTTTTGTAGTGTTTATTTCACGTGTTTGGTCCCACTTTCTCTGTTGGAATCGCTCTTTAGAGCGGTTTTTGAGGCTAATTACGCTTCCTCTAGCATGTTTTAGGTTCCTAATGTTGATCATGGAGAAATGGAACGATTCCATCTCGTTTCCAACGCATATGGAGCCAATGAAGAGAAGCGACGATGATTTGGTGACTTAGACTCGATCCCGAGTCCCTTGGAGCCCATTTGAGAATATCCTGAGCACCGAGCATCGATAAGAAGCCTAGGAAGAGCAAGTAGGGGCCTACATGGCCGTGTCAGAAGCCTACATAGCCGTGTAGTGAGTCGGGAAGCAAAGACGAGAGGAAGCGAGCTACAGCAGCAGCTCACGGACGTGAGCCACCATGACATGGCCGGGACGAGACCCTCTCACGGCCGTGAGCCACCACAACACGGCCTTGAGGCCTCTGCTCTCCCTCTCGCTTAGTTGGTTCATTTCCCTCATTTGTAGAACCCTATAAATACCCCCATCTTGTATTGTTTTAGGCACGAAACCCTAGATAGAAAACTCTCATCCTTGGCTTAATCTCCTCTTAATATTTCCTTAATCTTTTTTTAATCTTAGCTTAATCTTAGTAGTAGTTTGTGTAATTTGGGATTTCTTGAAGAATCTATCAAGATTGACAAACTTGGTGGATGTTTTTGGGTTTCCTTTTATGCAAGTTTCAATCTTTTCCATTCATCTTCTAGTTGGTATAATCCTTCTTATCTCTTTTCCTTTAATCTTTCATTGTTAGTAAAACATCAATCTTTATCTTTTGTTTATTGTTTCTCCTTGTTGTTTCTACATAATGAATGTGTTTGTTTTTGTGTTTGTTTCTCTAGTTCATGTTAGTTTTAGTTTAAACATATGTGAGTAGATTCTTGTGGGGTTAGTAGGGGAATTAGGTGTTATTCATGGGTGATTAGGGTTGATTGTGGGTAAAGGTTGAATCTTTGTTGCTAATCTCTTGTCATGTATGTCATGTGTTTGATGAAATGTTTATTACTCTTGCTTGTTTCTTCCTTTTTGTTGTATGCATGATTGGTGGTTGAATCCTCATGGTTTGGGTAGCCTCTTGCATGAGTTTTCGGGTTCATTCTTGTCACGAGAACGCGGGCTTACCTTAGCAACTAGGTGACACCTTTGTCCTCGATTTCCCTACTAGCCTAATACGCCTATGAACCCGACCTAACCCTACTCTTCCCTCTATTGATTTCTTTTCATCTTTGCCATTGTTCTTCTTGTGTATTGTTTCAACTTAGTCTTAGTTGAATCGTTTAGTTTATGTCATCTTTAGTTCCTTCATAATCATAGTTTCTTCCCTTTCATTGTCCTAGTTTGTTTTGTTTGCCTTCTAGTCTAGTAATCATTGTAGTTATTCAATTCTCAACTTTTCTCTCCTCCCTTGTTATCTTGTAACTTGGTCTTGTGTTGTAGGCGAACCTTAGTCTAACCCCCTACCATCTCCGTGGTTCGACCTGACTTGTCCTAGCTACTAGTTAGGATTAGTTGGTTTATTTGGTGTTGGGGTCCGCGATAAATCCTTCCATCAATTTGGCGTCGTTGCCGGGGACGGTGTATGTTTAGACTTTGTTTGCTTATTTTCTTGACTTAGTTATCGTTTTTGTGTCTTCTTCTTTCATTGTCTTTTGTTGTGTGCGTTTATTGTCTCTACCTAGTGCCCACAAAGAACTAGGTGTTCTCACATTTGTTCCAAGTGTGTAGTGTACGCCTAGGAGGGGAGACGACTCCTTACTCTTCAATTCAGAGCCGGAAAGACTCTTTAGAGTCTTTCGCCAAAGGACAGTTGCTAGAGTTAGGAATTCTCAACCGGGTACTAGCACCAACATCGAGGAGCAAGCTCAAGGACTTGACTTAAACGAAGCATCTCAAGAGACCGCCGAAGGGACCTTCTTGAATCCCTTTGGTACATTATTCCAATCACCTCCTACATCTGCTTCAACATCTCAATCAAGTTCAACACCGTCATCTGCCTTACATCCAATTATGCCTAAATTCTCTTCACACTCAACTTTTACCGAGCATGTCTTGCCGAACCGAACACTCTACCGGCCGCTTATGCCGGAAACTTCGTGGCCAAGACACAATTTATTCAATTTGTGGAGAGAAACCAATTTAGTGGTTTGCCCACCGAAGACCCTCACTAACATATGAAGACTTTCTCCGATTATTGTGATGCTATTTCTCAAACCGGGATTACTCAAGATCAAATTCGATGGGTTCTTTTCCCGTTTTCTCTTATTGGAAAAGCTAAGCAGTGGTTTAAGAGTCTCGATAAGGCGACCATGGGGATTGATACATGGAAAAAGCTTGCGTTGGCTTTCTATCAAAAGTTATACCCTCCCGAGAAGACAAATTTGCTAAGGGCTTCCATTACCGGTTTCCAACAACGGGATGAGAAGAGTCTCTATGAATCATGGGAGAGGTTCAAGGGTTTGGCCCAATCTTGCCCCCATCATGGTTTGTCCCAATGGTTCCTTGTCCAACAATTTTGGAATAGTTTATATGAAGATTCAAGGGCTATATTGAACCTGAGCTCTAATGGGAGGTTTACCGAGGTTGATGATGACCAAACTTGGTATAGGATCGAAGAAATGGCGGTCTACAATAAATAAATAAATAAATAAATAAATATATATATATATATATATATATATATATATATATATATGATGGAGGTCGGTAGCCTGCTATGGGTCACCCGCCATTTGGGTCCCAAGATGGCCCGACCCGCCATGGAGGTCGGTAGCCTGCTATGCCTTAAATCATAGAGGCATGCCTATATGGCATGTCTACACCTATATGGCATGCCTACACCTAGGAGGACACCTGCTGCAACAATCCCAGGAGTAGGACGATCAAACCTTCATGGAGCGCCTGATGGAGGAACTGCAGTTACAGCTGGGCAGGGTGGTCATCAAAGGCCTAATTTGAACCTCACCCCTGCCCAGGTTGCTCAAACTGCGGCTTTCTTTTCAGCAATGCTAAATCAGGAGTTCACCCCTGAAGACCTGGTTGGCAGGATTGCGACCACCCCCAGGCAGCTTCACTTTGAAAGTGGAGGAAGGGCCGGGGGCACGAAGCGAACCGCTGCCAGGAACATTCAGAGGAAAGCAGTAAGGATTGCTCAAGGATATCAGCAAGCCCAGAGACGCATCGTCAGCAACCCAGAGCAGCCTGTTCAGCAACATGCGTTTTCTATACACACCACCGAATCCACAGCTGCCAGGGAGAAGAGGGGTCTGTCCCAAGACCTCCAAGATCGAATGAGGCACAGGGAGCCTGCATCTAAGCGTCTGGGAGAGAAGCAGGGAAGAGTCTTCTCTAGGTTGACACCGGCGGCAGAACCACAGCCAACTCCAGGGCTATCTCAAAGCCTGCAGTCCAGACTCAACCAGGGACGGCCATTGGAGTTGAGCCATCGTCAGGATGACAACCTTGACCGGCCCCAGAAGAAACGATCCAGACGTCCCTCCCCTGACAGGGAGGACGAAGCTACGAGTAGGCGGCCACCCAGGCACCGCTCCCCCAGTGCAAGGAAACCGACCCCTGGAAAATGGGATGACCACGGTTACCACTCTGGGGGAAGCAGGTCACGAGTGGTAGGCAGACCCACAAAAACTCCTCTCCACCCTGACGTGCAGGAGTATCCTATCCCAAAGATCAAAATGCCCTCCGTCAAGTTTGACGGGACCTCAGATCCAGAGGATCACTTAGCAGCTTATGAAAGTCACATGGGCATGTACGATGTGGACGATGCAGTCTGGTGCAAAGTCTTCCCAACCACCCTTGTGGGACTGACGCAGGGATGGTTCAGAGACCTTCGACAGGGTTCGATTAGCTTCTTCATAGATTTGGCCGAAGCCTTCTTGGACCAATATGCAGGGAACAAGAGGTGCCGGCTCACCCGTTTTGACCTAATGACCCTCAGGCAGAAGAAGGGCGAAAGCGTCAGGGAGTATTTGAAGAGATTTGATCTGTCCTACCAGCAGGTCAAAGAAATTGATGACTCAACTGCAGCGTACGCGCTAACCATCTCGCTACTCCCAGGGGAGATGAAAAACCAGATGATCAGAGCTCAGCCCGAGACCCTAGCCAAGGCTCGAAAAATTGCGGAAGGTTTCGTGTTGCAGGAAGAGTTCCACAGCCTGCCGGATACCCCCGCAGGGCCTGCCAGGCCGCAGAGGGGACCGCAGGGTGGACGCGGCAGAGCTGAAACAGGGAAGCAAAGACCTGAGGAGGGAGATACCCCCAGAAAGGAGCGCGTGGCCTACCAGCCCAGATTTGACAGCTATACAGCTCTCAATAAATCCAGGGCAGAAATCTTTGAGTTGGAAAAAGAAACAGCTAAATGGAACCGGCCAAATAAGCCACGCAGCCCAAAGGGGGACCCGAAGAAATTTTGTAGGTTCCACGACTGCGTAGGACATACCACCGAGGAACGCCGCCACCTGAAGGATGAGATTGAAAAACTCATCAGGAATGGCTGGCTGAGTAACTATGCAGCAAGGAACAAGACCCAGAAGGACATGGTGGAGAAGCTTGAGGGCTCGGTGCAGAACCGTATGATAATCCACGTAATGTCGGGGGACGCAGAGGGTCAGACAAGCCGGAGAAGCCAGAAAAGACAAATTCGTGAATTACGAAATCAAATCTGCTACGCTCAAAGAGCAGGAAGTCCCAAGGGAATCACCTTGAGCATCACCCCTGATGATGCAGGGCGAGTAATATACCCCCATAGTGACCCTTTGGTACTGTCCCTTGAAATCAGCAATCACATCGTGAGAAGATGCATGGTGGACACTGGCGCCTATACAAACCTCTTGTACAAGGACGCCTTTGAGAAGATGAACCTGGAAAAGAGACACCTCAGGCCTGCCCCTAGATCGCTGTATGGGTTCAGCGGGGCAGGCGTGCTTCCCATGGGATCATAGATCTGCCAGTAACATTTGGGGAGGGAACCTCTGCCAGGAATGTCAGGGCGTCATTCATTGTGGTAGACGCGAAGTCTGCATACAACGCCCTGATAGGCAGAGCCACCCTAGACGAAATTGAAGTTGTCATATCAATCAGGGCTCTAACTATAGCCTATGTGACAGACTTCGGAATGGAGGGAAAGGTGCACGGAGACCAAGAATCGGCCAGACAATGCTATTCCGTGGCCCTGCAGACCCACGAAACCAAAAGGAAAGGAAAAAGAAAGGCTGACAGTTCCCCCAGCAAGGAGGGTGAGATACCAGTTGACTAGCAGGCAGCTGACCACCTGGAACCTGGGGGGGAAAGCATGCTGGTGGACATGGAACCAGGGAGACAAGTCCTCATAGGGGCTGACCTGGAAGAGTCCTACCAAGCAGAGTTGATCAAGGTCCTAAGAAGTAACAGGGATGTGTTCGCCTACTCGGCAGATGAAATGCCAGGGGTCGACCCGGCTTATATCGTTCACAGGCTGAATGTAAACCCGGAGGCCCGCCCTGTGAAGCAAAAGAAGAGAACATGTCTTCAGAAAAAGACCTGGCCATCAAGGAGGAAATAGAAAAACTTTTGAAGGCGGATTTAATAGAAATCTGCGACTACCCTGAATGGCTAGCAAATGTAGTGATGGTAAAGAAGTCCTCGGGTGCATGGAGGATGTGCGTGAATTTCACAAACCTCAACAAAGCTTGCCCGAAGGACTGCTACCCCCTTCCAAGGATAGACCAGCTGGTAGACGCCACTAGTGGGTACTCCATGCTGAGTTTTCTGGATGCTTTTTCAGGGTACCATCAGGTGTATCTTTGGCAGCCTGACAGAGTAAAGTGCGCCTTCATCACCAGCTATGGCACTTACATGTATAAAATGATGCCATTTGGGCTCAAGAACACAAGCGCCACCTACCAACGACTAGTCGACAAAGTTTTCGAAAATCAGAGGGGTGGGAACGTAGAGGCCTACGTCGATGACGCCATCGTGAAAAGTAAAGGGGACAAGGAACACCTGATGGATTTGCAAGAGACTTTCTCCTCCCTGCGAACTTACAAAATGAAACTCAATCCCAAGAAGTGTACATTCGGAGTTCGCTCTGGAAAGTTCCTGGGGTTTTTGGTCAGCGCAAGGGGGATAGACGCCAACCCTGAAAAGGTTCAGGCCGTCTTGGACCTTCCAGAACCAAAAACCATAAGAGACATCCAACGCCTGACTGGCAGGATGGCTGCCCTAGCACGCTTCATCGCCAGGTCAGCAGACAAATCAACCCCATTCTTCAAAGTATTGAAAGGAAACAAACAGTTCAGATGGGAAGATGAGCAGAGAGAGGCTTTCAAGCAGCTCAAGGAGCATTTGAAGAAACTCCCCACCCTGGCAAGACCAATGGCAGGGGAGAAGCTTTTCCTCTACATCGCTGTAACGAATTCAACGATAAGCGCAGTTATCCTAAGAGAAGAAGCAGGCTCCCAGCAACCTATATACTTCGTAAGTCACGCCTTGGGGGCAGCGGAAAAGAACTACCCAGTGGTAGAAAAGGCAGCCTACGCAGTCGTCATCGCAGCTCGGAAACACAGGCCATACTTTGACGCGCACCCTGTCGTGGTACTGACCGACCAGCCGCTGGAGAAGGTGTTGGAAAAATTCGAGAAGTCTGGGAGACTGCTAAAATGGGCCATTGAGTTGAGCGGGCTAGGAATATCTTACCAACCCAGGGCAGCCATCAAGGCGCAGGCCTTGGCAGATTTTCTGGCCAAGTGCTCTCATTCGGAAGAAGACGATCCCCCCGCCGGAGAATGGACGATATATACAAATGGATCCTCCACAATCAACGGTGCAGGGGCTGGGGTCGTATTGACCAGCCCTGAAAGAGTGGACTTCGAACACGCTCTCAGGTTCACCTTCCCTGCATCCAACAATGAAGCCAAATATGAAGCCGTTCTTGCAGGCATTAATCTGGCCAAGGCCGCTGGGATAGAGCGAGTCGTTTTATCAACAGACTCCCAGCTCATCGCTAACCAGATTAACGGAGAATATGAAGCTAGAGATCAGGCGATGGCCGCATATCTGGATAAAGTGAAGAAGGGATTGTCAGGACTCAAGTCCTATGAAGTTAGGCAGATTCCCCAGTCTCAGAATAACCGGGCGGATGCCCTGTCAAAATTGGCCAGTTCCAGCCTGCAGGACATACGAAGGTCGGTCTGGGTGGATGTAGTCCAGGAAAAGTCTACCACCCCCCGCCAGCCAGTCAACATCATTGAAGAAGCAGGTCCTGAAAATTGGATGACCCCAATCATCCAATTCAAAAAAATCGGAACTCTGCCATCCGACCCTGCTCAAAGAAGAAAGATGCTGGCAAGAGCCGCATGGTTCATACTGATAGGTGAAGACCTGTACAAGAAATCATTCTCCTCACCCCTGCTCAAGTGTCTAGGGGTAAGGCAGGCTGAAGAGGTCCTAGATGACATCCATTCGGGAATCTGCAGTCATCATAAAGGGGGGAAGTCCCTGGCCCACAAAGCTCTGAGAGCAAGGTATTACTGGCCGACCCTGCTAGCAGACGCAAAAGATTTAACTCGAAGGTGCAGGAAGTGCCAGCTCTTCGCTCCATCAATTCACGCCCCAACCCAGGAACTCAGGCCAATTCTGTCTCCCATCCCCTTCGCTCAATGGGGAATGGACATATTGGGCCCTTTCACTGTTGCGACTGGGGGCAGGAAATTTCTAATTGTGGGGATCGACTATTTTACCAAGTGGATTGAAGCAGAAGCAGTGCCAAACATCACAGAGCCTGCGGTCAGGAAGGTAATCTGGAAGAACATCATAACCAGGTTTGGCCTGCCAAAAATGCTGGTATTCGATCACGGAAGGCAATTCGACAACGACCCTTTGAGAATTTGGCTGGAAAGCCATGGCATAGCAGTCGCCTACTCTGTTGTCTGTCATCCCCAAACCAACGGGCAGGCTGAAGCTGCCAATAAACAAATCCTGAATGGACTCAAGAAAATGGTGGATGAGCTTAAAGGCAGATGGGCAGATGAGCTGCCAAACATACTATGGTCAATTAGGACTACCCGAAAAGAGTCAACGGGTCAGACCCCCTTTGGCCTGGTATACGGAGCAGAGGCCCTGTTGCCCATAGAGGCACGGATCCCAACCCTGCGGTCTCAGCAGTATAACAGGGTGGACAATGAAGCAGCAATGACTGAAGCCCTGGACCTAGTCAACGAAGTAAGGCAGGAGGCTAGCATGAACATAGTCGCCTATCAGCAGCGAATGAGGAGGGCGTACAACAGGAAAGTAAACGAAAGAAGTTTCCAAGTAGGGGACTTGGTCTTAAGAAAAACGCAGGCAGTGGGAAAATCGTGGGAGCACGGAAAGCTGAGCGCTAACTGGGAAGGCCCATATGAGGTAACCCAGATTAAGGGGCCAGGCACCTACAAAATCGCCAATCTTGAAGGCCAAGAATTAGCTACCCACTGGAATGCGGACACCTTAAAAAAGTATTACGTCTAATGCTAAGGAAGCTTAAGTAATTCTCTTTCGAAAAATTGGCGGAGGACGCTCAGAATGCAATGTCGACGGCTCCGACCACAGTTATTTTAAGAGTTTTTTAAACAAGAAATGAAATGTCCGAAAGTTTATACTCGTTGTCTGTTTAAAACTTGCATTCTTTCACACACAAACGAGCAGGGGGCAATAGGGAGAGGCCCCCCTGTTGCTAAAACCAAAGGAAATAGACCCCCCACAAAATTTTAAGCCCCCTGCCTACCTCTGGGCAGGCAGGGGGCAGGCCCCCTGGACTTCGACCAGAAGCTAGGGTCAGGCCGGGCCCCACGCGCCGAACGAACAAGGACTGGGGGCAACCCCCCAACCTTGTATAAAAAACGTAAAGCCCCCTACCTACCTCTGGGCAGGCAGGGGGCAGGTCCCCTGGACTTCGAACAGAAGCCAGGATCAGGCCAGGCCTCGCACGCCAAAAGAACAAGGACTGGGGGCAACCCCCCAACCTTGTATAAAAAACAGTCCCCTGCCTACCTCTGGGCAGGCAGGGGGTAGGCCCCCTGGACTTCGAACAGAAGCCAGGGTCAGGCTAGGCCTCGCACGCCAAAAGAACAAGGACTGGGGGCAACCCCCCAACCTTGTATAAAAAACGCAGTCCCCCTGCCTACCTCTGGGCAGGCAGGGGGCAGGCCCCCTGGACTTCGAACAGAAGCCAGGGTCAGGTCTAACTATAAATAGAGAAAGCAGGCAAAAAAAAAAGATGCATCCATAAACAAATAAAAGAGTTTTTTACAAAGAGAATACTAAGAATCCAGAAACAAAGAGAAAGTTAAAATATTACATCAGATAAGGCAGCCGACCACATCAGGGCTCGGCGCGCAAGAAAGTTAAATGTCAACAAGGGTGCAAAGGCGCAGTAGGATAAGGGCAAGAGCCCTCAGAGGACGATTGCCCTGCATGTTAAACATTGGAGCATCTTGGCTAGGGCCAGTAGCCTCGTCAGGCGGCCTATTTGCCCGAGCTTCGTTCTTGGTGGCATAAAGACCTCGGAAGGCGTCCTCATTAAAATCAGGGAACATTTCCCTAATAACTTCCATGACAAGCTCCAGGGAAGAAGAGGCTCCATCTTGAAAGCTCGTTTCCACTGCGACATCAGCTTTCTGCAGAATGGCATCCTTCTCCTTCTGCCATTCCTTGCCCTTTACCTTCAAGTCATCCTAGGCCTTCTTGAAGTCTGAATCAGCCTTGGACAGACGCTTCCAGGTTAACTACCCTTCTTTTGGTATGCTCCAGCTCAGCCCACGCTTTTTTAACCTGCTCCACTTCCAGTCGGCTCTCTTTCAGCTCCACCTCCAGTTTAGACGCCTCCCTCATAGCTTTTTCACCCTGAGCCTTCCACTGGCTCGCCAGACCCTTTGCATCCTCCAAATCACCCTCCTGTTTCGCCAGCTGGTCCTTCAAATTGGTGATAAGGGTGACGTCCCTTTCAACCACAGCCAGGCGATCAGGGGGAGGGAGTCCAGGGGTAACAGCTAGCTCTTCATCACTCAGACGGCTAAGGGCCGCCAACTCAGCAGAAGCTTGAAGCACCCTGGAGGTGCGCTGTATGTACTGGATCACCTGATTAGTAGTAGAGGTTACAGATTTGGTGAGGCGAGCCGCCAAAACAGCACCGGAGTCTGAGAGCAGGGCAGAGACGTCCAAACTGTCGCTAGCAGTATAGTGGAACTCTGTATTTTCCTCTGAAAAGAGGGTACCAGGGACATCGCGAGCAGGGCGTTTGTGGTCGAGAGTGTCGACGTCGGCCTCTAAATCGACCACATGTGTAGCACCTGAAGGCTCTCTGTTCCTCTTCCTCTTGCTCTCCAGGGGAACACTCTCCCCGGTTTCTTCAGAATTAACAGGTCGTGATCCCAGGGGAGTATAAGTCCCTGCAGGGGAATCACCCTGCTTGCCGGCTGGAGAGGGGGTAGCCTCCGAGGTAACCTCCGTCTCCGCACCCCGGGCATCAGAAAGAGGAACCGTCGGCTTTGCAGGGTGTAGCCTCGGAGGGAGAGGAAGCCTTGTTCGGCTGGCGGAGATGCTCTTCACGTACTTCATCAAGTTTTTCTCACCCTTCTTGTAGCTGGAAGGAAGGGAGGGGCGCTTTGAAACGATGGTGAAATCTTCGTCTAAACCGAGTCTCCTTACCTCCTCCCTTGACCAGAGACGGGTGGCAAAATCTGCAGGGCACAAGAAAAACAGTTAGAAAAATATAGAAGGTTAAAGTTGAAAGGAGACAATGCCAATAAAGTCCCTGAACTACTTCCTTCAAGACTGGGAATTAGGCCCACTCGGCCCAGATATTCATCAGTGGCTATGAGCTCCGTATGAGGAAGCCAGAAGCCAAGACCACATACACCTGATTTATCTACAATAGCAACAAATTTCTTAACCAGCTCCTGGTCCCGTTTATTCAGCTTCACCTCCAGGGCTTTCCCCCAACGCCCGGGTGAAACTCCTCGCGGGTTTCCAGGCGGGTGTGGACGTGATTCCTAAAGTGTCTAGGAATCCGTCACCCTGAAACACTGTGCACATACAGGAAGTTGTTTTTCCAGTCCTTCAGACTGTTCAGAGCTGGCCAAACCGGAGTGTATCCCTTCTGCCTTTGGAGAGACTAATATCCAGGGGAACCCTCTCCCCCAGAAGAGGACACCATCTGCAGACCAACCATACATCGCAGAGCGTTGATTGAGGGGCCCTCACCATGAAATAGGCAGGTCCACGTGTAGGCTATTAATGACCTAACCGCCGCAGCGGTCAACTGAGCTATGGCCACATTCATCCTCCTAAAGGTCTCCTCCAAGAAGGGGTGCAAGGGGAAACGCAAGCCAAATTCTAGGCATTTGTGATAAACGGCTATGCAGCCGTCAGGGGGGCAACATACAGTATCCTTCTCTCCTGGAACAACGATGGTGTACCCCTCCCCAAAATCGTAAAATCGCTCAATTGCCCCAGCAGCATTCTTCGCCAAGATCAAGTCCCGGTTCTTGGACTCGGGGTAAGTTTTCAGGGGGACCTGGTACTTGGCCTTATCTAAGTAATAAATTCTCCCCGCTTCCCTGGGGACAAGTGGGCCGGCAATTCAGGAAGGATCAATTTCCATTGCCTCGTCGTCGGAGTCGACGACGTCGAAAGGGGCAGGCTCAGAAGAATTAGCATCTTCACTACTCTCCGAGCGATTTTCTTCGATCATCCTAACACCAGGCCTCCCAGAGGAGGAGGCAAGGTCGGCCCTACCCTCCGCCCTCTCAGTCGACGGGTCGGTAAATGTAAGGATACGAGCGCGGTGACTAGGCATAATGATTTAAGACGAAGGAAAAACGAGGAAACGAAAAACACGAGGACTTAGGACAAGATTCTAACCTAAAACGACGACTGCTGGTTGAAAATCCGAGAAAGAAAGCTCATCAGTCTAAGAACGTTCTCGGCAGCGAAAGAGTATGAAGAAGGGTTTGGTTTTTTCAAAAAGGCGTAAAAGAGGGAAATGGGGGAGGTAAGAGTGCTTATATAGGCTAGGGTAAGTGAAGAGTCGCCCTTCCTGCAAACTTCCCCAGGAAATGCCCCACGTGTCACGTTTTCAGAAACTGACCGCCCATCACTTCCCAAGAGAAGCCTCGAAAAGATAAAGGATGTCAGAGGGTTAATCATTCCATGACGTCACCCCTTCATTAAAAAAAACAAAAAAAAACGCATAAAAAGCCTGCCTGATCTTTCATTAATTAGAAAAGGCCCAAAAAATAGGCAAGTTACAAATTCAGCGCAGAAAAGTAAAAGTACAAAAGGAGCCTGATATTCTGGCTCAGTTAACCAGCCTGCGAATCCGGAGCAGGCCTAATCATCATCAAAATCTGGGGAATAATCCTCAGGGCTGTCATCATCCAAGGCGGACCCCCAGTCTAATCGTCAGAATCCTTAAAAGGATCAACAGGGAAATCATCTTCGCCCTTGCCAGAGGAATAGCCCTGGCCTTCGCTATCCTCAGAATCATGGCTGCTTGTGTCCCAATCATGGCCAAAAGGGACGGCCCTGGCATCATCAGGAAAATCGCGGCCCACCCTCCCCACCAGAGGGGAGGAGGGGCCTGATTCTGAAGAAGAGGTCAATTCAGGGCAATTGGGGTCAAATTGCTCTGGATGCAGCCAGGGGAAGCACCTGTGGCACCCCCTGTCATAACAGCCCCCTGCCTGGGTGCAATGTCCAGGGCGAGGACCAGCAGGAGGAGACCTCCTAGGGCGCCTACCAGCCCTGGAAAGGGCCTTCCTCCTAGCCACCCGTTGAGAACGAGAGCGTTTTCTCTTACTACAACGAAGAATTTGGTGAGCCCGCTTTGAATACTTCAGCCGACGACGCCCTCTGAAGTAGAGGACCTCCAAGAAGACTCCGCAGCGAAAAACTGTTTTCTTAATCCAAGACATTGGCTCTTTTTGGGAAAGAATAGTGGAAAGGTTGAAGATGAGGCGTGAAAATGATGGAAAAGACCAGAATTTATATAAAAACAAAACAAGTCATTAATGGCCCTTCAACCACCTCTGTAAGAGGGAGAGCCAATCACCAAGTTGGCGCGCTGTCCAAAAATCCTCTTTACAAGAGAAGTAATCATGAGCCAAGATATTCCAACCCTTTTGCATGCCCAATACGGTTGAGTTTCCTCCCTCGGGAACATGCTGCGCATTAAATGCTGAGTTGCTCAAAAGAGTCAACCTCCCATCCCAATTAAGAGATCGCCTGCCAAAGGGAGCCCTGCTTCCCCTTAACCGACAAGGGCCAATCGATGGAGGTCGGTAGCCTGCTATGGGTCACCCGTCATTTGGGTCCCAAGATGGCCCGGCCCAAGACTAGAAGAGCGCCTGCCCAGCAGGCCACCAAACGAAGAATCCCTAACTCTCCAAGGAACTCACCTGCTCGGCAGGGCCGTGCCGCCAGCCAAACAGGGCAGTCAAACCCCCCTGCCTTCTGGCCCCCAGAGTGCTCTCACCCCCAGCAGAGGCAGGGGAACCAGGGACCCCTCCGTCATTCTGCCTAAGGTAAAGGGGAATGAGTGGATGAGGTGAAGCCACATGTCACCCTCTCATCCACTCATTCTTCCTCTCTCCTCTTCTCTTTTCTCTCTCTTGTGGGAAGGTATAAATACTCTCCCATTTCCCACATGAGAGGGGTTGAATTTTCTCTCTCTAGACTCTCACTCTAAAACCGCCTCCTAGTTCCTCACGAGCTATGTTCATTAAGGCATTTCACGGACTGACTTAGGCATCGGAGAGGGTTCCCTCGGACACCTCCGAGGCCCTGTGCGTTCACTGTGCAGGGAGCAGACCGTCTCTGCCGGGAAAAGTCCGACCACCGGAGTGAGGAGAAGGGGAGGTGGAAGAAAGTCGACGAGAGCTATCCAAATTGAATTTATAATCAAGAGACCCGAATCCGAAGTCGGGTCAATTGTTTCCATACCGGAACAATATATATATTAGGCTTTTTTCTAGCGATCTCATTGGTCCGTTTCATCAAACCTCAAATTAGGAAAGTATCATAAATAAATAAAAAAATCAATTAAAGAATCTTTTAATTATTATAATATATATTTAATTTATTATATTAATGTGATGTTGTACAATTCTTAGGTAAAAAACTTTAGAGTTAATTTTTTAAAAACATTATCGTAAAATAAATTATTAAAATGAAATAATTAGATTCGTGGTAAAAAAATGTTTTCATTAGAGTATAAATTTCTTATTATTTGTTTCACATTATGTGATGAATTTATTACATATAACAGTTGTAAAACTATCCCACATCGACAATTTTAATATGATGAATATTATAAATAAGAGTAATCATTTGTTCTTCGATATCTATCAAAAGTCTTTTGAATCTAAAAAAGATTTCTTAAGACTATAAACCTCAATTAATTATCATATATTAAAAATTAAATATATATTATAAAAGTAATATATAATTATCCCACAATGATGAAATTTTTGATTATAAATAAGAGTAATTGTTCGGTTATAAATATCGACCAAGAAAAACTTTTAAATTATCCCACATCGAAAAATTATGATGTGGTGATGGAATTCTATATTATAAATATTAGTAATCATTCAATTTTAAATATTGACAAAAAACTTTTGAGTCTTAAAAAAAAATTAATGTATAAGACTACAAATTTAATTTAATGCATAAGACTACAAATTTTAAATCATCTCACATTGGTGAGGTGATTGAAATTCTATATTATAAACAAGAGTAATGATGTATTTTTTTAGTCTTAAAAAGAGCTGATGAAAGACTATAAACTTAAATAAATTATCCCACATCGAAAAATTATGATAAGCTGATAATTTCATATTATAAATAAGACTAATCTTTATTCTTAAATATCAATAAAAAAACATTTTTGTCTTAAAAGGTCTCTTAATAGGACTACAAATTTAAGTAAAAATAATCTCACTTCGAAAATTTATAATAAGGTGATGAAACTTTATATTATAAATAATACTTCATAGTAATCATGTGTTCTTAGATATTAATCAAAAATCTTTTAAGTCTTAAAAGATACTCCGTATTAAGACTATAAACTTAAGTAAAATTAATCCACATTCGAAAAATTATAAAGTTTCATCAAACATAAATTTTTTGAGTCTTAAAAAAGTTGTTAAGACTATACACTTAAATAAAAAGTTATTAAGACTATACACTTAAGTAAAAATTATAACAAGGTGATGAAATTTTATATGGTAAATATGACTAATAATAATTCTTCCTTAGACATCAACCAACCTAAGTAATTCTCGCACATCGAAAAATTATGATGAGGTTCTGAATTTCTACTAAATAAGAGTAATCATTGTTTTTAAATATCAACCAACAATATTTTGAGTTTCAAAAAGGTCTTAATAAGACTACAAAGTTAACATTATCCCACATCGGAACAATTAAAATAAGGTACGATGATGATTCTATATTATAAATAAGACTACAAATTTTAGTTAAATTATCCTACATCGACAAATTATAATAAGGTGATGGATTTCTATATTATAAATAAGACTAATTATTTGTTCTTAGATATGATATCAATCAAAATCTTTTGAGTCTTAAAAAACTCTTAAGACTATACCCTTAAGAAAATTATCGCACATCGAAAAATTATACTTCCTCTCTTTTGAGTCTTAAAAAACTCTTAACACCATAATAAGACAATGGAATTCTATTATAAATAAAAGTTCTTAATTAGACTATATCTAAACTTAAGTAAAATTATCCATATCAAAAAAATTATAATAAGGTGAATTTTTTTATTAGATAAATAAGAGTAATCATGCATCCAAAATATATAATAAGATGATGATCAAATTCGATTATATAAATAAAGAGTAATCGTTTGTCCTTTTACCTTAGATATAAAAATAAACTCTGTCAAGTCTTAAAAATAGCTCTTAAAACTATAAACTTAATTAAGTAATTATACCACTTAAAACTATAAACTTAATTAAGTAATTATAACACATCGAAAAATTATGATGAGGTGATGAAATTTTATATCATAAATGAGTAATCTTTCGATTTTAAATATCAACCAACAATCTTTTGAGTCTTAAAAAACTTTTAAAAAAGACTACAAACCTAAAGTTATCCCACATCGAAAAAAAATTAAAATAAGGTGATGATTCTATGTTATATATAAGAGTAATCATGCGTTTTTTTGGTCTTAAAAGCAGATCTTAAAACTATAAACCTTGACTAAATTATCCTACATCAAAAAATTAAGATGAGTCAATAGAATCTTATATTATAAATAAGATTAATCTTTCGTTCTTAGATATCAATCCAAAAATTCATTCGTTCTTAGATATCAATCAAAAAAAACTTTTGAGTCTTAAAAATCTCTTAATAAGACTATAAACTTTAAAATTATAATAATAAGGTGATGAAACTTTATATTATAAATAAGAGCAATAATGTATTCTTTTGAGTTCTAAAATGAGCTCTTAAGACTATAAACTCAGCTGAAATTAAGTTTGATTACTAATATCATGTGATCATTATATTTATTATAATGATATAGATTGATTAAGTTTCTTATTTAACGAATATACATCATTAATGTTGATGGGGGTCGGCATCACAGGTATCCGGAAGCCGGCAACTTGAAGGCATTTTGCAGGCCTGAGACCGTCTCACGCCGGCTCCCTCCGGCAGAGGGAGGCGCCGGCCTGGCGAGAAGATGGATAACCGGCTCGCACTCCTCAAAGCCCTATAAATACCCCAAAGAATAACCATAAGAGGGGGGACACAAAAATATCTACAACACTTGATCTCTCAGAAAGCTAAGTAATATTCTCCGTAATCTTACCTCTATTCCTCGACCCACTCGACTGACTTGAGCGTTGGAGGGCTTACCTCGGACACCCTCCGAGACCCTTGTGTGCTCCTTGTGCAGGTCCGGAGCCGTCGGGTCAGCCCAGGGCGGAGAGGAGGATTGCCGGCTTCCGCCGGTTGGAGGTACGTGATTGTTTGATACCCAAACAATTTGGCGCCGTCTGTGGGGAACGCTTTGAACAAAAAAGCTCTTCGCTCTAAGAAAGAAAAATCATCAAAACGCCAAAATGACAACTCGCGGCGACGCGGACACCGTTGAGGCGACAGAGAAAGATGCCGAACTCGAGGTCGTAGGGACCTCCCCTCCGGAGGGTCAGGCCCGGGACAAGAACAGGGTCAAAGGCCACTTGGCCTCGACATCCACACCAAAAGAGGCGCCCCCCGCAAACGTCCAGAGCCACGCCTTCACCCCCGAGCAGCTGTCCGCCGCCCAACTGTTCTTTGCTGCCCTCCTGGGGGCAACCACCCCGTCTACGTTGACCGCCCCGCGTGCGGAAGGGACCTCTCAACCTGTCGCCGGAATCTTCCCCAGGGCCGACGTCTCGCCCAGGGAACTCTTTTCGGAGTTACCAAAAACGCTAACGTTGGAGGAAAGAAAGCAGCGATACCTGGAAAAGGGCAGGCGCCTGGACGATGAGCGTATCGGGCAGCACCAGCGCCGACAGGAATACCGGTCCAGGGGGTCTTCGCCGTTTCACCCAGGCGCGGCCTTGGGCCTCCTAACGACAGCCGACATTGGAAGAGAGAACAGCGAGTCCCCGTCAAGTAGCAGACACCGCGACAGGAGCCGGAGTCACACTCCGTCCATGCGCCACCGACTGGGTCCGGGCACCCGGAAGGCCAGGAAAAGTCATAGCCCCCAGAGGACGGTTCATCACCGCCTAGGCCAGAGAGAGAGAGAAGGAAGAACCGGGAAAACAGTACGAGACCGGTTAGGCCCCCGAGAACGGGGAAGAAAGCGCGCCAGCCCCGAAGGACGCGGCTCGGTGTTCACCAGGCTAACAGGAGACGCCAGCCAGGAGGGCAGGTCCGCCCACCAGGAGGAGCCCCCCGAACGGGAGACGTTTGTAACATGCTGGTCCGGCAGGAACACCTCCACACCCCAAGAAGAGGGGGAAGGAGAATCCAAGTTAATAACGCCCACCGCGAGAATGCCTAAAAGGGGACGACCTACCGTATCGCCATTTCACCCGGAAATCACGGAGCACCCCATGCCCAGAGTGAAAGTACCGAATATTCAATTCAACGGGACAGCCGACCCGGAGGATCACTTGGCGACATACGAAAGCTACATGGCCATGTACGAGCTCGACGACGCGGTATGGTGCCGAGTGTTCCCCACTACCCTCACCGGATACGCCCAGTCATGGTTCCGGGGTCTACCCCGGGAATCCATTTGAACTTTTAAAGACCTCAGCACGGCTTTCATAGATCAATACGCCGGGAGTCGGCGACGGCTGATCGTTACGGTGGACCTGATGACCATGAAACAAGGGCCGAAAGAGACCATTAGAGAGTACGTCAGAAGATTCGACTTGGAATGCCAAAAAATCAGGACGATTGACGCCTCGACGGCCGCATGCGCCCTGACCCATACAATGACAGAAGGCCCCCTCAAGAGCCACCTACTCAGAGAGAGGCCGACCTTACTAGTCGAGGCCCGGCGAATAGCGGAAGGTTATATGAACGAAGAAGACTACAGAGCGCGGCGCGAGGATCCCTCGCCGCCAAGGGCCCGACGTCCGCCTTTGGAAAGGACCTCGAGCCCGACGGGCCAGAGGGAACCTCCCAGAATGCAAACCAGAAGCCAAGGGGAGAAGAGGTCAGAAGGAAGCCGCAGGGAAAGATTCGACCGCTACACCGCGCTGACCCGACCCAGGGCGGAGATCTACGACATAGAAAAAACAACGAGAAATGGGGGATTCCGCGACCCATCAGGCCTGGGGGCTTACCGACCCAAAAAAATACTGCGCTTTCCACGACCAAACGGGGCATACAACAGAGGAATGCAGAAATTTGAAAGACGAAATTGAAGGCCTCATACGGCGCGGATCGTTGGCGGCATATGAAGCCAGAACCCAACGCGTCGCCAACAACAAAAACAACAACGACAATAACAGTCACGGCACTGCAACTGGCAACCCCAGAGACAGAGCCGAGAAAAGAAAGGAGCACAATGTCATTAACATGATAGACGAAAAGAAGCATGTGGCCGGGACCAGCAGGAGGCAGATTAAGCGCCACCTTAGGGAGCTGACCCGACATATATGCTACGCCAACGAATCCAAGAGGGACACCATCCCGACCCTCAGCGTCACGGCAGAGGATTACAAAAGAGTAACGTACCCCCACAACGATCCCTTGGTTCTGGCCATCACAATAGGCGACCACACGGTTAGAAGGTGCATGATAGACACGGGCGCCAACACTAACCTGCTATACAAAGAAGCTTTCGAGCAAATGGGTTTCGACAAACGACACCTCAAGCCAACGGCCGACGCCTTGTATGGTTTTTCGGGAACGGGTGTCGTAGCCATGGGGACAATCGACCTGCCGGTCACGTTCGGAAAGGGAGAAAATGCGAAGACAACGGCGGCCCAGTTCGTAGTAGTAAACGCCAAGTCCGCCTACAATGCTCTGATAGGCCGGATAACCCTGGACGGGGTACACGCCTTGGTGTCCATACGAGCTCTGACGCTGGCCTACGTCACCGACAGAAACACCGAGGGAAAGCTGCACGAGGACCAGGACTCGGCCAGAAACTGTAAATCGGTGGCCCTCAGGCGATCCCAAGAAGAAATGAAGGGGAAGCGAAAAGTCACCCACGACGCCGAAGAAGGCCTGCCGGCCTCAAAAAAACTCAGAATAGAAGAGGCTACAGGCCCCGAATCCGAGCGCCTCGAGCCCGGCGGGGAAAGCATGGCGGTAGAACTAGAGCCAGGCCGATTCGTTCTCATAGGGGCTGGCCTAGAACCGGTCTAAAAACGCGGGCGCCACCTACCAAAGACTGGTGGACAAGATCTTCAAAGGTCAGAGAGGCAGAAACATGGAGATATACGTGGATGACGCGATCGTAAAAAGCAAAGAAAACGACCAGCTCCTCGACGACCTAGAGGAGACATTCCGATCGCTAAGAAAATACAAGATGAAACTCAACCCCCAAAAGTGTACGTTCGGGGTAAGGTCCGGCAAGTTCTTGGGTTTTCTGGTGAGCGCCAGAGGAATCGACGCCAACCCCGAGAAAGTTCAAGCCATTCAAGACCTGCCGGAGCCAAGAACTATCAGAGACATACAAAGGCTCACGGGGAGGATGGCAGCCCTAGCGCGGTTCATCTCAAGAGCGGCGGATAAATCGACACCTTTCTTCGGAGTCCTCAAAGGGAACAAACACTTTAAGTGGGGGGAAGAGCAGAGAACGACGTTTGCCGGCCTAAAAGAACACTTAAAGTCCCTGCCAACGCTGGCGCGGCCGACAGAAGGCGAACAGCTATACGTGTACGTAGCTGTCACCAACGTCACCGTAAGCGCCGTCATACTTAGAGAAGAGAAAAAACCCAGCAACTGATATACTTCGTCAGCCACGCACTGGGACCAGCAGAAAAGAACTATCCTATGGTAGAAAAGGCGGCATACGCCGTAGTTGTGGCCGCTCGGAAGCTACGCCCCTATTTCGACGCGCATCCGGTAACCGTCCTCACAAACATGCCTCTCGAGAAGGCCTTGGAAAAATTTGAGAAATCGAGACGAATGCTGAAATGGGCCGTCGAACTAAGCGGCCTCGGAATAACCTATCAATCAAGGACGGCGATAAAGGCCAAGGCATTGGCGGATTTCATAGCCGAATGCTCCCACTCGGAGGAAGAAGACCCTCCGTCAGGGGTGTGGGAAGCCTTCACCGATGGGTCGGCCACTAGCAACGGTTCGGGAGCCGGCATTGTCCTAACAAGTCCCGACGGCGAGGAATTCGAACACGCTCTAAGGTTCGCCTTTCAGACATCCAATAACGAAGCCGAATATGAGGCTGTCTTGGCCGGCATCCATCTCGCCAAGGCCGCCGGCGCAGAACGAATCGTGCTATCGACGGACTCGCAACTGGTGGTAAACCAAATTAACGGGGAGTACGAGGCCAGGGAACCCTCAATGGCACTCTACCTGAAGAAAGTGAAGGAGGAACTGTCCCAACTTCAGTCATACGAGGTCAAGCAAGTGCCCAGGTCACAGAATAACCGGGCAGACGCATTGTCAAAACTCGCAAGCTCGAGCTTGCAAGATATCCGGCGGTCAGTCTGGGTGGACGTCAGACAAAGGAAAAACATCGCAACAGATGAAGACAGCCAGGACGGCGTCCACAGCATAGAACAGGAGGATGATGACGATTGGTGGATGCCCATCATCGAGTACATCCTTACCAAGCAACTACCGGACGACCCCGCCAAGGCAAGGCGAATGCCGACGACCGCCTCGAGGTACATAATATTAGAAAATCAGCTCTACAAGAGAGGGACCGCGGCACCAATCCTGAGGTGCCTAAAACCAAGAGAGGCGGCAGAGGTACTAGACGACATCCACTCGGAGATGTGTGGGCACCACATAGGCGGCAGAAACCTGGCGCATAAGGCGGTCCGGGCGGGCTACTATTGACCGACCGCCCTGCACGACGCTCGGGAACTGACCAGAAAGTGTCGAAACTGCCAGATCCACTCACCGGTAATCCATGCGCCGGCAAGAGATCTCCAGCCCATCCTCAGCCCCATCCCCTTTGCTCAATGGGGAATGGACATATTGGGACCCTTCCCTACGGCGTCTGAGGCAGGAAGTTCGTAATAGTAGCAGTGGACTACTTCTCAAAATGGATGGAGGCGGAAGCCGTACCAAACATCACCGAGCCGGCCATGCGCAAGGTAATCTGGCGCAATGTCATAACCCAGTTCGGCGTGCCCAAAGTTCTGGTTTTCGATCACGGCCGATAATTCGACAACCCTCCGATAAGAGAGTGGCTGGGAGGATTGGGAATTGTCGTAGCATACTCAGCCGTCTGCCACCCCCAGACCAACGGCCAAGCCGAAGCGGCTAACAAACAAATCCTCAATGGACTAAGAAAGATGCTGGAAGACCTCAAAGGAAGATGGGCAGACGAGTTACCAAGTGTGCTCTGATCCCTAAGAACAACACAGAAGGCGGCAACAGGGCACTCGCCATTTGGCCTAGTGTATGGGGCAGAAGCCCTCCTCCCCATAGAGGCACGCATCCCCTCCGCCCGTAGCAAGTATTATAGGGGCGACACGAACGAAGCAGCCATGGAAGAAGCTCTAGACCTGGTGGAAGAAACCAGGGAGGAGGCGCATGTAAACCTGGTGGCATACCAACAGCGTATGAGAAAGGCGTACAACCACAGGGTGAACCACCGGAGATTCCAGGTGGGAGACCTGGTCCTTAGGAAATCCGCGGCAGTCGGCAAAGCAAACGAACACGGAAAGCTTAGCGCCAACTGGGAGGGATCATACGAAGTCACCAAAGTGCTAGGGCCAAGTACCTACAATCTGAAGGACGGGGAAGGGCGAGACCTACCGTCACACTGGAACGCGGACACCATCAGGAGGTACTACGTCTGAACAAGCAGACGAACTGTCGTCTCAAACCTCGGCAGGGTACTATCGGGCCTGTCAAAGACCCTGCCACCAGAAACTTGTAAAAAAATTTAATAAGGAAGGCTTTATGTTCGCTAAATCTACTTGCTCCCCGTTCTCTATTTTCTCAAGCAGCAAGCAGGGGGCAATAAGGGGGGAGCCCCTATTCACCTACCACAAAGAATGGACACCCCACCAAAAGTCAGGAACCGTCTGTGGCCATGTCCACAGCCGACCACCTGGCCAAATATCCCCCACCCAAAGTGTGGGGGCATAAATCAGGAACCTTCTGTGGTCATGTCCACAGCCGACCACCTGGCCAAATCTCCCCCACCCAAAGTGTGGGGGCATAAGTTAGGAACCGTCTGTGGCCATGTCCACAGCCGGCCACCTGGCCAAATATCCCCCACCCAAAGTGTGGGGGCATGAGTCAGGAACCGTCTGTGGCCATGTCCACAGCCGGCCACCTGGCCAAATCTCCCCCACCCAAAGTGTGGAGGCATGAGTCAGGAACCGTCTGTGGCCATGTCCACAGCCGGCCACCTGGCCAAATATCCCCCACCCAAAGTGTGGGGGCATGAGTCAGGAACCGTCTGTGGCCATGTCCACAGCCGGCCACCTGGCCAAATATCCCCCACCCAAAGTGTGGGGGCATAAGTCAGGAACCGTCTGTGGCCATGTCCACAGCCGGCCACCTGGCCAAATATCCCTCACTCAAAGTGTGGGGGCATGAGTCAGGAACCGTCTGTGGCCATGTCCACAGCCGGCCACCTGGCCAAATATCCCCCACCCAAAGTGTGGGGGCATGAGTCAGGAACCGTCTGTGGCCATGTCCAACAGCCGGCCCCCTGGCCAAATATCCCCCACCCAAAGTGTGGGGGCTGAGTCAGGAACTGTTTGTGGCCATGTCCATAGGCGGCCACCTGGCCAAATATCCCCCACCCAAAGTGTGGGGGCATGAGTCAGGAACCGTTTGTGGCCATGTCCACAGCCGGCCACCTGGCCAAATATTTCCCACCCAAAGTATGGGGGCATAAGTCAGGAACCGTCGTTGGCCATGTCCACAGCCGGCCACCTGGCCAAATATCCCCCACCCAAAGTGTGGGGGCATAAGTCAGGAACCGTCTGTGGCCATGTCCACAGCCGGCCACCTGGCCAAATCTTCCCCACCCAAAGTATGGGGGCATAAGTCAGGAACCGTCTGTGGCCATGTCCACAGCCGGCCCCCTGGCCAAATATCCCCCACCCAAAGTGTGGGGGCATAAGTCAGGAACCGTCTGTGGCCATGTCCATAGCCGGCCACCTGACCAAACCTCCCTCACCCAAAGAGTAGGGGCACAAGTCGGAAACAATAAAGGGTAAACATGAAAATTAGCAATCCAAAGACAAAGCAGAAAGCATAATAAAAAACCAAGATGAAGGTGTCAGAAGCGCCAGGCGTTTGTTACAATAATGAGTCAAAATAAGGCTACGATTGTTTATAAAATCGGCAGTCGTCCCCAAAGGATCAAGCGCCACCTACAAACACGACAAAAAGGAGAAACGATGAAGCATGGAGGGAAAGCCTATGCCTAAACCTCAAAAGGGTAGGTGCGAGGAGATCCACAAAAAGCCTCAAGAGGGGGCAGAGGAGTTAGCAGTGTCTGCCGGCTCTTCTGCCGCCCCCTCCTCTCCCTCCCTGAGGGTACATGAGGCACAGGAGGACGACGACCCGAGTTCCTATTTTGGGGAGGGTGGATGTTCCGCCACCGACGACCCATCCTCTTGCTCATCCTCTTCAGCTTGAAGGCGCTTATATATCGGATTGTACCGATCAAAGTCAAAGCCGGGATCATACTCAAGAAGGGCTCTGGACGTCAGGGCGACAACGGCCTTCATCCCATCATCAAAAGCTGCCTCATCGTCCTTCTCCAGGTCAGCAATCTCCTTGGACTTCTCCTCCAATTCCTTCTCAGCCGCCACCAGCTTTGACTGAAGAGACCCCCTCTCGACACGAGTAGACTCCATCTTGGCACGAGCAGACTCCATCTTGGCACGAATAGACGCCATTTCGGCACGGGCCGCCTCCAACTGCCCCTTCAGGGCTTTCCGGGACGGCTCACAAGAATAGTGCGCCCCCCCGTAGAGTCTCCAATTCCGTACGACCGGCCGCATCTTTCTCGTCAGCTTCCAACCTTAGCTGTCTCTCCACCTCCAGCTTTGACTCCGCCTCCTGCAAACGGGACATCAGCCTCGCGCCCTCCTCCGCCGCTTTCTTGATCTTGATACTGGCTTGAACAACCCTGGACAAGTCCTCTCCCATGCCACGGTAGACGGTGTCCAATTGGGCGAGAGTCTGGATCCGATCGACGGGCGAAACATCCCCCTCCAGCATCTTGTTAAAAGAAAGATCAGACAAAGAAGGGAGCGACGCATCCACGGCGACAGCAACATCGCGCATAGTTTCCCGGTCCTGAGAGGCCTCCAGTCGGCCGGCCACCCCCTCCCCCCCCCCCCCCCGGGTCGGAGAACGGCTCAAGAGTCGTCACCGGATCAGGAAAAGCGACAATAGTAACAGCCGGGGAACCCTTTGTCCTTGGAGAAGTGACAACCTCAGAATCCCCAATATTGGCAGGCACGCCAGCCGCACTCATAGCAGCCTCGTGGGCGGCAACGGATGACCCCACGGCCTGTCTCTTCGGGGCAGAAACCCTGCCAAAGTCTGGAGCATCCCTCTTTACCCGGGCAAATCTCGACTTCCGGTAGGTCATAATCGTCGGCCGATCAAGCGGGGGAGCCGGCGGCGTAGTAATAAGCGGTCGGAGAGAGGGATCCAACCCAAGCAAGTCAATATCCTCAGGTGTCCAAGAGGTCGCCGACCTGCTGCCTGCAAAATTAGGCAGAAAAATGGGCAAAGGATTGAGGGTCTGGTTGTTATCAAGGAAGGTGGACAACACAAGTGAATAGGTGGGTCGCCAGATACTTGGGCCGGCGACAGGAACGCTCATGCCCACCCGTTCCAAGAAATCATTCCCCGTAATCAAATCATAATGGGGCAACCAGACTGAAGGGGCGGCCACCCTCTCCTTACCGACCCACTTCATGACGGCGGGGAAGGCACCGACAATTTCCTTATCCGGCTGTCCCAAGCTGGACTCCCTCAAATCCAAGCAACGCCCCATCTCCTCATCACTCTCCATGTTAATACGCGGATTCGACTGGAATAACCGGGAAACGACCCAGGGCCGGGCCGAACGCACATACAGGAAGGCACCCTTCCACTTATGACAGTTCGACAGTATGGGGTAGGAAGTAACATATTTGCCTCGCCGGCCCAAGGCCCAGTAGGAAGAAGACGACACTGATTTGAGGTGCGTCATAAACCTGAACGCCTCCACCGAAGGCCTCCACTTCCTAAACCGACACACCCAATAGAACGAGATGATGGCGCGGAAAGATTGAGGAGTCAGCTGACCCAACGCCAACTTCATACGACAAAATACCTCCTCCACAAAGGGGTCAAGGGGGAAACGCAGGCCAAACTTCAGAGATTACACCGACACCCCCACACACCCCTCAGGAGGAGAACAAATTGACTGACCAGGCTCCGGCAACACATATTCATAGCCCTCCCCAAGAGGATAGAGCTCCCTGGCGGCATCAAGACCACCGGCATCGATCATCTTCTAACGCCAACCCTCATCCACCAAAGTATTGGCGTGACGGAGAGGAAGGCGGCCACTATCAACGTCACCCGTCGGCCCCTCCGCCGGCCCAGAAATAGAGCCCGAGCGACGGGAAGAAGACCCTCCCACCTCGGAGGACTCCTCTAGACGGGAGGCGCCTTTCTGAAGACGGCGACGTAGAACCATAGAACTACCCACAGCAACATCTCCCCCAGAAACATCAGAAGACGACACCCCTTCGCCACCCCCCGCAGAAATAGAGGTCAACCCCCCTCGGGGGGGCCCACCAGCAGATATACGCAGGGTTCGGAGAGGCCTCGCAGGAAGGGGCTCTACCTCCTCTAAGGACTCACCAGAGGAGGCTTCGCCGACGCCTTCACCGGATTCGCTGACCTGGACTCCGTCGTACGTCGACATCGCCTCGTCGCCCTCTTCCTCAAAGCGAACATGCCGGGAATGGGTGGACATGATGCAGAAGCAAAGGAATAAACGAAAGACAAGAAAGAATAGAAAACTGACCTAAAAAGAATGCCGGCAAAACCTAGAACTCCCGCGGAAGGAGACGGCGACTTAATAGGAGGTGAAAGGGGTAGAAGAAATGTGCTTTTGCTCTTAGTGAGAGATTGGAAAGGCAAATGAGGGCAAATGAAGAGGGGGAGCCCCTATTTATACAAAGGGGGCATCCTAGGGCCACCCATAGAAATAACTGACAAGGGACAAATGGCATTCAATGCAACCTGAGCGCAGAATACGAAAAGACAACACAAAGGAGAAGGCAGACAAATTGGGAAGCGTGATGTTGGCACAAGGCACAAGGGCCCACATTTAATAAACAGTCAGCTTACACCCGAACACCCTACCATCCACAGGCTAAGGGAACCGGCATCCCAATAATACAAAGTCGGTATTCGAGAATCAAAACAGGGGGAGCCGGTAACCCCCAAAATACTACATTAACCGACTAAAAACTACCTACAATAAGCAAGAACAACGGGACGAAAGCCGAAGACCACCCGCGAAACACCGTCAACATGGCCACACCACCAAAACCATACCGCCTTCCCACCTGCTGACCTCAACCGGCAAAACGAGGTCCAACCAAAGAAAGAGGCCCTAATTCATTTCCTCCCCGTCGGTATCCTCATCGGAAAGGGAGGAAGCCAAACTAGCGAAGGAAGACGAGGAAGCAGGGGAAGGAGGAGGGGCACGAATCCCGCGGAGGATGTCGAAACCCTCTGCCATTTCACCCGATGAATCGCTGGGACAGAGGGGCCCGACCATCCACGACGGCAGAGAGGAGCGGCTGCTCGAGGAGAAAGAGCCGGAGGAATCACCAAAGAAGGGACAATCCGGGTCAACATCCGGCTTTGAAACGCCGAAATGCACCATAACCCTTCGACGACGGCGATCACTATCACCGTCAGAGGAGCGTCCAGCAGCCTCCCTAGCAGGAGGAGCAGGAGGAGAGGGAGCCGCGTCGGCAGGAGGAGAGGGAGCCGCGTCGGCAGGAGGAGGAGGAGCTGAGTCGGCAGGAGTCCGTGGACGTGACGGAGGCCCCCGGGAAATCCAACGCCCTAGCTTGGGTTTTGAAGTCTCTGGAGAGGGAGAACGCTTCCTACGCCGAACGGGAAAACTAGGATGCATCACGACGGACGGAGGAGAATTGCTGCAAGAGGACGACATTGCTGAATTAAGTTTTCAAAAGAGGAAGTGGGAAAGTGATGCCAAAAATGGCAAAAAATGGGGGCATTATATAGGGAGACTCAGCCATGCATGCACCCCATTTAATGCATACAACCACTCAACAACCTAGGGAAGACAAAAGGTCATCATTACCTCTGGGCACACCCTAGGCGCAAGTACGGAAGATGAACGGACTCTATGCAAAGCACTGGCGGCCCTGTGACGCCTCGCCCAAAGACTGTTCACTAGAGTCGGCCTACGGCGACCCTCGGCAGACGTCCAGCGTTGGGGCAATTGATGGGGGTCGGCATCACAGGTAGCCGGAAGCCGGCAACTTGAAGGCATTTTGCAGGCCTGAGACCGTCTCACGCCGGCTCCCTCCGGCAGAGGGAGGCGCCGGCCTGGCAAGAAGATGGATAACCGGCTCGCACTTCTCAAAGCCCTGTAAATACTCCAAAGAATCACCATAAGAGGGGGGACACAAAAATATCTACAACACTTGATCTCTCAGAAATCTAAGTAATATTCTCCGTAATCTTACCTCTATTCCTCGACCCACTCGACTGACTTGAGCGTTGGAGGGCTTACCTCGGACACCCTCCGAGACCCTTGTGTGCTCCTTGTGCAAGTCCGGAGCCATCGGGTCAGCCCAGGGCGGAGAGGAGGATTGCCGGCTTCCGCCGGTTGGAGGTACGTGATTGTTTGATACCCAAACAAATGTAATTAAGCCAATTAACCCGTGCAACGCACGGGCTTTAATCTAGTTCTCAATATAGTAGGCCTAGGAAAGCAAATAGAGGGGGAAGGCACGAAATCGATGCTATCACACAACTTATAGTGCCGATCTTGGGGCACAATTGAAGACCCACATGGATGTCATCGATAAGAAGCTCCAAGGTCACTTTACTCAAGCTCAAGGCCTAAGTTCTTCACACCAACAATCTATCCATCAAGTCAATGTTATGGGAGTGGTTTCTCCAACTTCATATTATGGAATATGTGAAATTTGTGGGATATATGGACACGAGCCTCAGCATTGTCAAAGTACCATTGAGCAAGTCAACGCTTTTCAAACGTACAAACAAGGTACCTTATACTCCCCTTTCAAGGCTCAAAATGTGCAAAACCCTCATATGTTCCAAGCCTCTCAACAACAAGGCCAACATGAAATCTGCCCATCATATGTTGCTCCTCCCTTAAGGGACAATCAAGGCTACCAAGGTTACCAAGGCAATCAAAGGCCTTTTAACAACTTCCAACAACAAAATGCTTACCAAAACCAAGGTGCCTTCAACAATCAACAAGGTTTTAACAGCCAAAACTTCAATAATCAAGGTCCACATGGTTACCAAGGTAATCAACTCTCCTAAGGTTTCCAAAATCACAATCAAGGTGGCCTAAATCAAGGCAATCCTCAAGGGTTTCAAGGTAACTTTCAAAATCAACAAGGGTTCCAAAATGCTCAACAAGACAACAAGCCAAGGAGCCGATCTCCAACTCATGACTATGGTTTTCCCCTAGCCATCACTAATACTCCACACAACCAACAATCCCCAACACCCAATTTTGATATGCAAGAGATGATGTTGGACATGCAAAAGAGTAATCAAGAGATGCAACGTAGTCAATTGGAGATGCAAAGAAACCAACAAGAGTTCTATGCTCATATTCAAAAGGATAACAAGGTAAGAGATACATATATGAAGATGCTTGAAACTCAAATCACTCAAGTTGCCTCGGGTACCTCATCCAGGCAAAAAGGTCAACTACCTCCTCAAGGGGTAACATCGAAAATTGAAACCGTGAACGCTATCACCTTGAGGAGTGGTGCATTCTATGACTCTCCTTTGTTTCCTAATGAACAAGAAGCTATGAAAGAAGTGGAATCTCCGAGCCAAGACAATGAAGATTTGGGGAATCACATGGAAGAACAAGTCTTATGGGAGGTTGAAAAACCGATTGAAGATAAGCTTCCTCCACCTAATGAGGCATTTGAAACAAAGGAAAAGGAGGTGGCAAGTGACAAATCAAAGCCTAAAGAAGTTAACAAGAACAACATCAAATTGCCCTTCCTATTGAGGCAATTGAAGACAAAGGTGGATGTTCAATTTGATAAGTTCCTCGATATTGTGAAAAAATTGGATGTCAACATCCCTTTCACCGAGTTAATTACCCAAGTCTCGGCTTATGGGAAATTCATGAGAGATATTTTGTCTAGGAAAAGATCCTTAGACAAGGTAGAGACAATAGCATTTACAAGAGAGGTGAGTGATCTTATTCAAGGTTCCACTCTACCTAAGCTAAAGGATCCGAGTAGTTTCTCAATCCCTTGCACCATCGGTAATGTGAAGATCGAGCGCGTGTTGTGTGATTTAGGGGCGACCGTAAGCATTCTCCCTTATTCTATTTGTGAGCAACTCGGTATGAAAGAGCTCCAGTATACCTCGATTACACTCCAAATGGCGGATCGTTCACTTAATCGACCATTGAGAATGTTAGAGGATGTGCCGTTAAGGATTGAGAAGTTCTTCATTCCGGTTGACTTCCTTGTGCTCGATATGCCCGAGGACCCTAACACCCCCATTATCCTTGGGCGATCATTTCTACACACCGCCGATGCGTTAATCGATGTCAAGAGAGGTAGGATCACTTTCGAGTTTGGTGATGAGAAGTTTATGTTTGACCTTCAAGGCACTACTTCACCGACAAATGAAGAGTCATGTCATATGATCTAAGCCATCGAAGACATTGAGTTAGGGAATGAAGTGAATGAAAGCTTGGAGGTTGCCAACAACTTGTGTGAAAATGGTGTAAGTGTAATTTCCTTGTGTGATAATTTGAATGCTTGTGATAAGCTTGATTGTGAGAAGCTAGAGAGTAGCTTGGAGATGAGTGCACTCACTTGCTTGTATTTCAAATCTCTCCATCTTGATAATGTGCTAAATGATAATGCTTTGGAGCTTGGGGTGGATGAATACCCTTGTCATGTTGATGTGGATAAGTTGGTTGGTAAAAGGAAGGTTGAGCCTCCTTTGAGGCTCCATGAAAAAATGGAAGTTTGGTTATATCGAGAAAAACTGCAAGTACAAGTTTAAGCCATTGAATATAGCCAATCGGGATGCCTCGGGAACGTCAAGGCAAGGTTATGAAGAACCTTGTAACATGAAAATATAAAATCAGATGCCGAATATCCAATTTTTCGATATACGAAAAACCGGATTAGATGCTCAGAAAA
Source organism: Agrostemma githago (assembly GCA_958450325.1). Classification (NCBI taxonomy): domain Eukaryota; kingdom Viridiplantae; phylum Streptophyta; class Magnoliopsida; order Caryophyllales; family Caryophyllaceae; genus Agrostemma; species Agrostemma githago. The sequence goes on along the minus strand of OY288243.1, from coordinate 8,425,053 downwards.
AAAATAGATTTTAAAAATCGGAACGAATGGCTTTTGTTGACCCCTATTTATGAGAATCTCGATCGTAAAGTAGCAAAGAAAAAAACGTAAAGCGGATAGAAGATGACGATTTAGATCGAAATCAAGTGTAATGATAAACTATTCGTTGTTAGTAACCTCGAAGATGATCGAGCTCAAAAATCACAAACACTGGTTACTTGCTTACTCCCAACTCCATAGGTGTTGAGCTTCAGAATTCAGAAGCACCATGCCTTCCATCCTCCTCCTCCTCCTCCTCCTCCTCCTCCTCACTCTGTCTCCTCAGACCATATCCTCTGAATCCGAGGACACCCCAATAACCCGATTCCAAAGATACCTCCGGTTCAACACAGCCCACCCGAACCCAAACTACACAGGCCCGATCAGCTTCCTGAAAGCCCAGGCAGAGTCAATCGGGCTGCAGTCCCGAACCCTGGAGTACGCCCCCGGCAAACCCGTCCTCCTCCTGACATGGCCCGGGACCCGACCCGAACTTCCCTCCGTCCTCTTCAACTCCCACATGGACTCTGTCCCCGCGGAGGCCGACAAGTGGTCCCACCCTCCCTTCTCCGCCGTCCGAGCCTCCGACGGCCGAATATACGCTCGCGGCGCCCAGGATGATAAGTGTGTTGCCATGCAGTACCTCGAAGCTCTGCGGAATCTACGAGGCAGGGGGTTCAATCCAATCAGGACCCTACACCTCTCCTTTCTTCCTGAAGAGGAGATCGGTGGCTTCCACGGGGCGGCCATGTTTGTTCCCTCCAACGACTTCCAGGAATTGAATGTCGGCTTTGCCATGGACGAAGGTCAGGTATGAAACATAAATTACTTACAGGTATGATTGTTACACATATAGCGTGATATGCTAATATGGTTTATCTGATTACAGGCTTCTCCAAACGACGAGTTTAGGGTGTTTTACGCGGACCGATCGCCATGGCACATGACAATCAAGGCATTTGGGCAGCCAGGACACGGGTCGAGGATGTATGATGATAGTGCGATGGAGAATTTGATGAAGAGTGTTGAGATGATGAGTAAATTTAGGGAAGCACAGTTTGATTTGGTTAAGAGAGGCTGGGCTGCTAATTCTGAGGTTGTTTCTGTTAATCCTGTGTTCGTGAATGCCGGCATTAGGACTGGTGATGTAAGTTTTCTGTTTTGACTTTTGTGTCATTGTCTGATCGGGTGTTTGTTTGAAATGCTGGTTTTCAGAAATTTTGATTTGTCGTTGGATGGTGTATTGGGTTGTTGCAGGGATATGCTATGAATATGCAGCCGTCAGAGGCGGAGGCAGGGTTTGATATTCGGATTCCTCCGACTGTGGATTCAGAGCTTATTAGGAAGAGAATTGTTGAGGAGTGGGCTCCTGCTTCAAGGAACATGACCTATGAGGTTATTATGCATTTGCTTTTATATTTTAGTTTTACCTGGCTAGTGTTTTTGCTATGTGCGAGAGTAATTATTGTTACATTGTCGGGATTTTATTTAAAGTAAGGGCGAGAGTGATTCCTAAGAATCATTGATCACAAATGCTTCCTGTTACTCAATAGGAAGAATCGGGAATTGTGAGTTGAGTTCACTGGGTGGTGCAGGAGTATATTATGCATAGTAGTTCTCGATTGTTTGTATTGGGGATTGCACTTCTATTTGAGGGTCCCTCGTGAAAAGAAGTCTGAAGAGTTTAGATGGATGATGTATTATGGGGTTTTTTTTTAATTGTGAATTTGTTAGAATTTGGTCGCTATTTTCATTATTGGTCTTTTTTTTTTGCCGGCAATTATTGGTCATTTTGGAAACAGCCGTTTTGTGTTTTGACATAGAGCTAAGGTAACAATGTAACATACTCCTACATCTTATCTCCCTCTGTCTACGAGAACCCTCAAGACACCAGGATAATGTTCTTATTGTTATATTGACTTTGTTGGTTGGCATCAATGAGGATAGTGGAAAGGTGTTTATCTTAGTATATATGTTGACACGAATAAATTATGTGTTTAGGAAAAGAAATTGATTGCAATGGTCAGTGCCTCAGTGGTCACTTACTGCCTTACTGGAAGTGAATTGTTTCTGGATCTTAAAGTCGTTTTAAGATGCTTGTTAATTTTGTTCAGATTGTCAAGAAAGGACCTAATAGAGACTTCTTGGGCCGCCCATTGATGACCTCCACAAACGATAGCAACCCATGGTGGTCCGTCTTTGAGAAAGCTATCATAGCAGTTGGCGGAAAATTGGCGAAACCTGAAATCTTAGCTTCGACAACTGATGCAAGATTCATGAGACAAAGGGGGATACCTACTTTAGGGTTTTCGCCAATGACGAACACTCCAATCCTGCTTCATGACCATAATGAGGTCTGACATAGTTTCCGTGCAAATTCTATGTCTATCATTTTTTCTATGATTGATATCTGACAGCTATATTTTCTTACAGTTTCTGCAGGACTCGGTATTCTTAAGGGGAATTAAGGTGTATGAATCTGTAATCAGCTCCCTTAGTTCATATGAGGAGGAAGTTCATTCAGCATGATACTACTTAACGTGAGCCTCGCTCTGTCACTCTCGGGGCTGTGTGGTTGGCAGTGAAACTATCTTTGGTAGATAGGAGTGCGCATTCTTACCTTTATCTTAAATGTCTCCCAAGTTGATATCACATATCAGTTGTTTCTATATCAAGGTCTGGAATGGTTGTAGGGAAACTTTCCTTCACAATTCTTTAAGGTGGCAGGCAACCCTTTACTTTTAAGGGTTCGCTTGGGATGGGATAATGATTCTGAGGGTAATAAAACTAAAATGAACTAGAATTGGAGGAGAATGGTGCTTGGCTGTGGCATTTTATGATATAAAAGAGATAGAGGGAGGAACAATTACCCCCATTGGAGAGTAATGCATCTTTCCCTCTCCAAATAGGCTAGATCATCCTCATTTTCTCCATTTCTGATTAGCATTATCACTATTCTCCGTCATTTTCTAGTTCATTTTTGCTTTATTATTCCCGTAATTATTACCCTCATCCCAAACAAGCCCTAAGTTTTAGTGATTTAGGGATACAGATATACTTCCGTACACTGCATTTGTAATCTAGTAGCACTGTACTGCTGTATATGTTTTCTCGTGCTATACTGCTATGGGCATGGACTCGCGACCCGTGAGTGTTCTGTGTTTTGGTTTTGTTAGTATCTTCGCAAGTCTGATACATCCTGAAATAGAAGCGCTGGGTATTTCAGTTTGTTGAGTAACTTGGGACACCTTTGGCCATTGTCCCTTTATTTTTACGGAGGTACATGGCGTGTATCGTGTAAAGCTATCCCGTATCTTAAGTTCTACTTCCTTTGTTCCATTTACTTTTTGAATATTATTCATAAGCGAGTAAAATTGTCAATATAACTTCTACGAGTAATATAGTTACCTCTCATTCATTGTTCCTACCATTAGTGAATATATGTGATAAAATGGTAGGATTCCAATGGAAGTATAAGATACTCCAAGATAATCCATATGAGATCTCGTTTAAATTATCTAACTAGGTGCGTTGTAAATATCTACTGTAATTTTTATAAATTTTTAAAAATATGTAACTAAATATGTGAACAAATAAGGTAAAGAATGAAATGAAATGGAGGAAATATTACTTAAATCGTAAAAAAGTGGATCTGCCTTCAGATTTACGACAGAAATCTTCGCTTTTAGGTTTGGTGCCGTCTCACATGCTAAAATATCAGTCAATATTGGTCAATTCCTATCCTCTCAGCATTACAAGATTTATTTATACTGTACATCATACTGAGCTTCTCTAAAGTAAAATCCAGCAACCAACAAAACAACTTTATGACATACTAATGAATAACGAATTTCTACATCAATTGACAAAACTATCAGGACCGTTCTCGAATATACATTTAGCTGCTTGCTCCCTTAGCCGCCTACAAAAGAGAGCAGAAAACTCCCGTCTCCGAAAACAAAAAATGTTGACAGTACTACTACAGCATTGACCGTACCTCCATCAGAGACCGAGGTGGCTCAATGTCTTTCGCCTGCAAAGCATTCCCTAACAACTGTTGCATCTGTGACGCAAAGGTATCATCAAGAACCTGTATTTACAACATCAGTCGTTAGGAATTGACTAATATGACCCTAGTGCCTCCAAGGTGAGCAAGAGGTCGAATGTATACAGACTTGACGATGTACTGAAAATACAAGACTGTTTCTAAGTGATCCATGATGAAAATAATGTTGACTTGAAATGCAATGATTAGACGGTTCAAGACACGTGAATGCTGACCACTGAAACTTTGGAAGAGATTCTGGAAATAAAATGTTTTAGTAACTCACGGAAACAGCGATGCGTGAACCCTTGTACCACGATTTATTCTCTTTCCGATTCTCCAAGAAACTGAGAACATCCTGTGTCAACAACAAAAGAGACTTGGGATGTCAAATGGCAATTGTCTGTCTGGAGGAAATGAGGACCACATTAATCCTGACTTCAAGTCCACTAACCTGACCAATTCGGTCCCAGTAACCGCGGCAAATTGCTATGAAGACATGGGTCTCAAAGATCGAGTGCAAGTGATTGATGGTGCTTGTCAGCTGTTCTTTCAAAGGCTGCATTCTGTTCCTGACATCAGATTCACCAACACTTACCTTGGAGTCTTGGAGAATCTTCTTTATTTTTGTAGCATTTTGAAGCTTGGTCTACACATATTCACCATATAAATAACATAATTAGATTATTTTAATAGTGATTTCCAGTGAACTAGTTCTGGAATAGAGAAACTCTCACGTTTTCTACAAGCTTCTCGACTATGGCTTGAAGGTAGTTTCTGAACTTTGCTCTCAACATGACAGTAACCTCGCTTAAACGCTCTCCTGGGATTTGGTTGCCAATGTTCAGGATACACGAACCCCATGATTTAAATTGGGTTTCTATCTTGGGCCGTAGAATATCAAGCATTCTCTTCACTGAATTTAACAGAATACCAACCTGCGAAAATATTACAAGAATCAGCTATGATCATATGCTCGCTAAAATAACCCAGTTATATCAGGTGTTATTTTTTCATCCAAAAGATTCACTCTACCCCTCTCATTTCCTCCCACTTAACTAGCTCGTTGAGAAGTTTTGAAAAAAGAAAAAAATTTCACTCCGGCCGTTAAGCCCTAACTTGAAGCAACTGATTTAAATGATGTGTCGGCTGTGAACCTCCTCTTGAAGATATTGAAAAAGTCATGGTCACCAACAATACATGATAAACCTAATCTATGTGCTCTTCCATTAATAATTATAAAAAAAATCAAACAATGATGTCTAATTTAATCATTGTAATCAATTAATCTTCTCTACTACATCGATTACCGAATAAGAATCCACGGTGAAGTCGCGGGGAGAGATTCGATTGACTTTTAGGGTTGAAAGAGGATTTTAAGTAGAGAAGATTAATTAGAACGGGTTTAGAATTGCTAAGGACACTTCAGAAAAAATTACGGAAATGTTGTTAGGATTGAGTAAACCTTTGGTATGAAAAAGTAATTCCTATCACCAAAAGAAAGAGAGTAATTCCTAGCACCAAAAAAAGAGATTCCGGTTATAATGCCCATAGATTACCTCATCGGGAACCACATAAGGGGACACTGAGCGTTTTGTCAGTTTTTGGACATACTTGAGGCCAAACTTCTTTGGTGCAAGGTTTTCCTTTAAAGGTGCCAATACATCAGCATACTGTCGGTCTAAAGCCTCTACAATAGCCTTCTCTATATCAGCAACAGCCTAAAAGCATAATCGCAGTGACAAAGTTAGAGACAAAAAAACAGGATTCGGACTAGAAATGAGCGAATGAATGTTAACATGGTCAAGAGATTGACAAAGATCCAGAAATGTACATTTTCCAATGCGTAGCTATACTCCGGCCATCGGCTTATGATAACTTCATAATTATTCAATGTTTCTTTCAGCCTGTCATACATTTCATCAACAAATGGGGTTGTTGAATGCTGCGTTCGTACCCCAGACCATTTGACCTGCATGTAGAAATAATTAAGATCCATGAGTATGGAAAGACATTCAAGCATCATGCATATATGTTGACTGAAAAAAGGAAAAATTTCAAACACACAAAAGTATGAAAGATAAGCATCACCTTGTCCAGTTTACAGGTATCAAGAAGCGCAAGACGCTTATCTTGAATCCAAACAACAATATATAAGTGAAACAATTCTTTTGCATCTACTCCACCTTTGATTGGACTGAATGTGCACAAAACAAGTGAATTTCACATCATAAAAAGACAGCAAATAACAACTACTAAGGCAGCATGATTGTTACTTGATATTCCAGCTGACAAGATCTCTTTGAAAGTCTGCCGTTGCTATCAGAAGTTCAGCAACATGCGGCAGCGGACCAGAAGGAGGGCATGCAATTAAGAACTCGCGTATTCGTGAGCAGAGTTCCACACTGTATATAGATGCAGAAAGATTTGGAAGGTCTAAAAAGCTGCAAAGATGAGAAGGCTTTCTATTAGAATTTTAATTAAGAAAATAGTTAGTTAAATATGTGCAAAATCATATTGGTGACTATGGTGAGTTGCAAGGAACAATTATTGACAAAGACCTACCATCATATGCTACTTAAATGACATTTTTGAAATTCAAATCCTCAGGGAATAACAACCTTACAAAATGTTCCCTCCAAAATGCACTCACGCATTAATATAAAATTCACCCCCTATAAAATTTCATTGATGACAAAAAAGATATCAAAACAAATTGAAGTTTATAATATGATAATCATTAGCTTTACAATAAAAACATATACAATCGCTTCGCTTTTCTTGATAAAGTTTGTCTTTCGAGGCGAATCTTTAACCCTAAAGTTTACAAAAACATAGAATTAATTCAATTTTCTTTTTTAAAAATGTACTAATAATTTTAAGAAACGATTTATCATATGTTTATTTGTTTTCTACAAATTATACAAAAAGTGACTGCGGGGAATTGGTTTGAATCTGCTTAATAACCAAGTGAATATGAGATACCTGGGAAGTATGTGCTGGTTATGGATTTCTATATCAGTGGAAACTTCGTTACTGATATTCAAGCAAAGAGTCTTCATTTTCTGGTATGCAGTGGACATGGTAACGTGATCCAAAAAATTTCCCTCGCCACCGTTGCTAACAAACTCGTCAGTCTCTGCCAAATGTCTCTTCGACCTCTTTTTTGCAGCAACCTGAAACAACACTGTCTTTTAGAGCAGACCCCAAAAAACAGCCAATGTGCTTAAAGTGTACATAAAACCAATGACGAGCAACCTGAAAGTGCTTGCATAGTTTGTTTTGTGCCTCAGGGGACAAGATGTCATGAAGTAGTGTGTAAAGCCTAACAGCAGGTTGTAATGCAGGAGCTGCACACCCAGTTGTAGAGCGAAAGACATCTGAGATTCCTGAAGGCACCAACTCGTCCAGGGATTTGTAATTCTCAAAAGCAAGAGCCAGGATCTGTTCAATTTGATCCTCAACTTCTCCTAGGATGCGATTCTATCAATAAGAATTTAGCAGAAGTATAATAATTATTTTCAAACGGACAGGAAGAACTGCACGTATAAAGTTTCATGCTAGAAGGCCTTACAATACTTTTGTGCAAGACCGTTTCAAAAGGAAGTATAATGTCCACCACTGTGTCGTAAAATGGTTCACTACACTAAAGAGGATCGTCTCCAACAATAAAATGGTCACCGCCATTATAGAGACATTTATTACATAAAAGTGTCAATGTTTGCTTACTAGAATGTACAACACCTCGCTATCACTCAGTAAGATACAACGCATACCTCTTGATGACTTAGCGAGCTCTTAGTGAGTCCCTTAATAACCACAGGATAAAGCAGATCGTGCACAAGAGAGAGGCAATCAGCAGTAGGTGTGGCCACATCCATGACATATGAAAGGTATCTGTCACAAAAGAATATGAAAATACTCCGTATATGGCTTGAGTTGGAAAAAGATGTCAATGATGAACCAAGTAGACAAAACAAATTTCTACCTTAGTTTAGTATATGCAACAGAAACTCCATAATAAGTCGCAAACTCCATCAGTAACCATTTCCACTCCCCATGCAGAATCAGGTGTCTTTGTTGAAAATGTTGAACTTTCATGGCGACTTCTAAAACTATATCGTAGGCTACAGTCTCTGCCACAGAGCCACACTAGGAACACCAACGGAAATGGCAACAATGGTCAGTTGGTTATATGAATATTGCCAAGTGCAAATCATGGAAACTGAAAAATCATCCGATATTAGGGAAGTTAAGAGTGGAGAACTGTCGTCACAACGCAAATCTGGAAACAATGCCAACATAATAAAGAACCAAAACTGAATTCTCAAAGGAAAAAAAAAGATGAATACTTTCCCAGAAATGACGTGGTAAATTGACAAGCAGAAAGGACATACGGAGTAATTCATTTTATAAGACAAAACATGATACAAATTACAAACTTTCACAATATGTCATCCTCCACGAAGATCCTAGATAACATGTGGCTTGAAGAAAATTTACCTTAAGATTATTCTCATCTGAACTAGTTGAGAAGTTCACAAAAAGTTGCAATTTTCCAACAAGATCGTGTTCCGGCTCACGGAATATTGACCACCATCGGAGCTTGTCATTCTGCAAGACATTCAAGGGTAAGCTTTTGTCCTACACTGACTCCAATATTAAAGTTGAGGAAATCAAACAATATGAAGTTTGAAAGTAATTACTGGATCATCAGCAACAGTAGCCACTTGAGTAACAACACGGCCACAGTCTTTTCCTTTGGAATCCTGAACTTCAACAATTAAATCATCTCCTAGACCATCTGGGAAGCTGTAAAGTTGTCAGCAAAAACAAAGACGCCAAGAAGAAAAACTTATAGAAAATGAAGACACTTACAACACATGAGTTTCCCCAGAACCCGGCTGCATCCTAACTGCATCTTCTTCAGGTGAGCTTTTTAATCTTAACAAACAGGAATGAGTCTCTGGCAGCAACATAGAACCAAGAATAATAATAAGCGGAGAACAATTTTCTGAGAAAGTGATACTCAACAGAGAATAATTGGATACACAATGAGATGATTGTAAAAATATCAGTACGTAGTACAAACACACAAGTAAGAGATTCAGTAACAGACATAGCCTGTCCATACGTGAACAAGATGTGATTTCACCAAGAAAATGAAAGTGTGCAGAGTGATTGATAATAACAAAATAAAACTACAGCTTTGTATCAAGAATCATACCTTGCACAGCTTCATAGGATGATGCATTGTGACGCAATGTGGTCACCCCCACTTTAATAAGACCAGAGACCTGCTTAATGTAATGAGTACTAGCGTGTACATAAGCCAGACTTTTTTGTGACAAAGAGCCATCTGAAGGCTTGTGGAGTACAAAATGTACTCTTCGGAGGGCCTTCCATCCAGAAACTACTGCCCTCTGAACTTTAGATAACTGCAACCGTGTAGATTCCAGGTTTACAACAGGTCCCTTTAGGTTTAAGGATGTAAAACTGCAACCGGTTGGTGGATCCAGTCCCATTCTCACTTTGCGAACTGCAGAAGAGGACATCAGATTAAATAAGTAAGTGTGCTTCATTTTAACGTTTAGTAAAAATCATTTAATGGAATCTCCACAAAATCATTATCGGTTCTAAAAAAATAGCCTTTCTGTGAGACACAGAGGTAAGTGTGCACACATCTGAACTCCTAACTCAGCCATTTGCCAAAAACTAAAAGTATGAGGGCATCATCACCAGTTAAAATCCAACAACCATATTGCATAGTACCTTGGACCTTCATCTTCCCAATAATTTTTTTGGGCTTTTGGGGCGCTTTCTCAGCTGCAACGTCTGAACCGTGTTTACACATTAACTCCTCTTCTGATTGCAGCAGAGTCTGCTGTAAGCTAAATTCCAAAAAAAAAAGTTCATTAAGCTACTACGAAGACGGAGACATACTACTGACGATTACAGAACTACAGTAATTTCAATCAAGAAATTTATGATGGAGATGAAGGGACTTGTAAACATTGAGATGTTATCATCATGAACACCTTTAAAGTGACCAGCGATTCATAAAACACGCACGTTTGTGGCAACATCTGATTCATATTTATCCCATGATTTTAAAAAATAATAATAATAGAATATTAGTGGAAAAATGCTGGACTTACCCAAATGCTTCCCGCAATAAAGCACACTCATTTTCAAGGAAAATTGGAGCTTCTGTGCATCCCCTTGCCCAAGCATTGAGACACAGACGCACACAAGCGTCATAGGCGATCACTGAATGCCATGGTCCTTGCATGCTGAATTAGAATGGCAAACAAAGGATCAATCTTATATAAGTGGGCACAAGTTTAAAGAGAGTAGTGGCTAAAATTTTAGTAGAAGGAAAAAAAAATGATGAGCAAGGAGTAAGCATGAAGGCCATTACAATTACAAAGGGAATGTTAAGTCGAGCCTATGACCTATCGCACAAAGCATCGTTACCGGATTCCCTAGGGTAAGCGCGAATTGCTAAGAACGAAATCTATCACGTCGATTGCTAAAAATACACACATACTCTATAAAAGTGAAATCGCGAATCACTAAGGGCATATTCATAGCGAATTCAGTAACCATAGCACAAAGGCCCTATGTGACTATGTCTTTATCGCTAAACCATGATTTCAATAGTGGGGGGAAAATTTGGTAATAAAAGCGAAGTACCTTGCATGGAATGTTGGCAAACGAGCAGGATGTGAACCCGAAGTCCCTGCAGATTCAGCAGCAGTGGCAGTTCTGAAAAAAAAAAGATTTTAAGTAATTATTGTCGAATATGTGATGACGGAATCCAAGAGTATCTAAGTAGCTACACATTCCAGAGTACCGCAGATTAAGTAAGGAAGGTAGTACAAACCTTGAAGTTGAAGGTGGATCACGTATCTCATTTCCGGTGTTTGCTGCCTGATTGGCTTCATATGACATGATATTAGGAGCATTTGCCTTGCCTTTGGTTAAAACATCATTAGAATTGGCAGATATTCCGTCATGGGCTCTTGTCACGGTATGGAAGGTCTCGTGATCAGAGGTGCCTACAGGAGGAGCACTTGGGGTTCCAACGCTAGCCTGCATTAAAATAATTTAAATTAACGAAGCAATAAATGAGAGAAATAACTAGTACATACATCTAAACTGAAACTCCATAAAGCAATACATAGAATAGATCTGTGGTTTATAGCAAATGTACTTGGGTACACACTACACAGGTGATGATGATGATGTAGTTGACCCGCTAGCAATCATATGACAACTTAACCCATTTCTCGCATATATTTTGATGATGTAGTTGACCAAACTAATGTTAAAAAATACCGGTAGAAGATCACAGAACATGTTCGTTAACTGAAGGACTTTGCAAGCAAAGAAATCATCATGCCGTAATTATAACAACAGTTCTAATGTAGTATGATGTTCAGACATAAGAAGAGACATCCACATGACACCAATCACGGTCATGCTTTACCATAATTTCCATAATAACTACTGAAGAAGAAAACAAAACCGAGAGGGATCAAGCCCCAGAAGTTCTAGACAGTTCAGCATACAGAATGCAGTCAAATAATACATCAAAAGAGTAATTTTTTCCCAAATAAAAAGAGAATGGCTCAACACTTAACATATTAAAACACATCAATATAGAAACATAAGAAGGGGCTATTGACAGACCTTTTCAGCATATGCCCTTGAATTGGCACTTGACGTATAGCTCTCCGAGGCACCCGCCTGAGACTGAGAGACTGCACCAGCATTGCTCCCAACTTGAGAGTCAGAAAACTCTGAGGTTGCACCAGAATCAGTATATCCGTCCTCCACATAACCTTTCATCCCAACAGGACACCTCTCATTTCCTTGAGCTAATCTCTCCCCCTCAGACTTACTGGGTCGACCCCTCTTTCCGTTCCACTCAACGGACGAATAAACATCAGATGACAAATACTCACTTCCATAACTTGCCCGACTTGAGGGCAATGTTTTTGACTTGGAGTACCTATAGCGACCCGCATTGGCTGAAGTAGCTCGGTCATCCTGTGGAGAAGAGTCCACGGAATACCTCCCACTGTACACATCATCCTCCTCTTCAGACTCCGAGGTGATCATATCATTATCAGAGGCAGTTGCTGAGTCATCACCAGGGATCGCTCTAGAGATTGGAATTGTATTTAGAGATAAATGCCCGCTTCGGAACTTACGGGGTGGGGGAAGTCCAAACCCTCGGGTATTCGCAAGCCGGTTTCCTAGAATCGGGTCTACTTCCACCCTTGTTCTTTCGTTTAATGATGATAATGGCATTTCCTTTTCAGTACTACTAGTCATAGAACCCTAAAAAAAAGATAAAAGATAATTGTAAGTAAAAGCTTTGTACAAATTCAAAAATCATAGTAAACCTATTATCAAGCATAATGATGATAAAAATTAATGTTACGAACCCACATTGAAGATTAACAAAACAATTAACATTATTGTGGGCCGTCTCATTTGAGAATTTTTGTGTTAGATAAAAAGATTGTAAAGTAAAATCCTTGAGTTCAGCAGATCCAATTTTTAGAAACCAAGCAATTATGAAGCATGACTATAGAAAGCAAAGTTAGCCACATAACATCAAATCGACAAATCCGCTCCACTAAACATACCCAGAAAAACACACAAATTTAATACCTTTTTTTTAAAACCCAAAAAAACACTAAACATACCCACATACCCATTTTTTTTCTTTTTTTGCCATCAAAAATAAATAAATAAATATATATATATAAGGAAAGATTGAAAGTGAAGTAGTATTCCGTAGTACCTGTCTGACCCAATTAAGAGCAGTGTTATCCAAGCCTTGGGTGAACATATTTACAAATTACAAGGAATGTTTGAGTTGAGCTGGATTGGATTGGATTTTAAATGAATTAGTAACAGTTTTAGATAGATGTATAAAACAAATATGGTAGTAATAATAAGAATAATGATAATGAAACGGCGGCCTAAATTATGGAGATGGAGTAACTGATTTGATTAGGTGATGAGACAAATGCATGAATAACACAAATTAGGAATTAAAGGCAGTTAAATCACATACAAAGCTTGATACTCCTACTTGAGTACAGACTCGAGTCCAATGACACGAGAATCGTCACGGAGGAACTTCAACAGCTTTAAGAAGAAGAAGAAGAAGATGAAGAAGAAGAATTAAAGGCAATAGAATGAAGGAAAGTGTAGGGTATGAGATTTACAGTATTTGTGTTGAGAGAGAGAGAGAGAGAGAGAGATGCTCCTACAACGGTACTTTGCTTAGTCAAGAAGAGTGTCAAACAATACTCAACTCACTATTTGTTGCTAATTTTGTTTGTTTTTTTGTTTTTGAATTTGAATTGTTTTGTTGCTATTTTTTTTATTACAAAGTATTACTTCTTCCATTTTTTTTTATATCTTCCTATTCCATTAATATACAGGTGAAATATTATATTATAATTAAAAGATACAAAAAAAAATGGAGCAAATATTTTGTTTTATTTCTACTTGGTTTTGTTTTTTTTCTTTATTTTAAAAAACAACAAAGCAGGTTCTTTCTTTCTTTATTTATTTTTCGACTTCGATTCTCTAATTTTAATTTAATTTAGATAAACTTAGCTCATTTCAGTTTGGTTTACGTTTGTTTAGTTCCACTCAAATCTTAAAGAACCGAGCCTTCCCAACAATTTGATTTTTTTTCACCTATTAGCCTGTATTTTTTTAAAATAACTTTTTATTAGACATAACTCTTTGACGCTAGCATTTGAAAATGATACTCGTATTGTTTTTCTAAAATAACTTCTCGTAAAGATAATCAATTTGAAAAAAAAATTATAACTAGGAATTAGGATTAGTCAAAGTTTATTTTGTGAAAAAACTTTGGCTAAATAAAATTCATAAGTATGAATTAAAAAATGACGAGTTTTAACACCAAACTAGTGTAGTGGCCCTTGAAAATTCACGGGTTGGGGCATTTTTTTGTGTTTACGTAAGTCCCTCTGCTGTTTTTGGGGAATTTATTTTACTTTCATGCTGTGTTGTTTTTTTCATTTTCACGATAAATACAAATTAATATCATCTCGACGAATGATCTGCTACGGGTCATAATTTTCAATTTTAATATTTTATTAGTGGACTATTAAACTACAAAAACTTAACGTGTGTGATGATGATTTTTTTGTGTAGTAGACAACATTTTCACTTTTATTGTTGTGAGATTGTAATAGCTTAAATTGATAGAGATCATTGTACACTCGAATTGATAGAGATCATTATTAAACATTTTGCTTTGAAAATTTGACACATTACGTGAGCTATATTGACTACATTAGTGAGACACTACATTATATTAAGCTTAAAAGTTACTAATTATGGTTTGTCAGCATATATTTCAACATATTTTATGGTTTCACTGATTCTTAAGTATGAATGTTCTTCAGCATACTTTATGGTATACATATCCTCAAACATAACTATTTCTATTATACTACAAATAGAAATTAACTTGATTCGTTGTTTGACGCATGAAAAACATATACTCTATAATAACATAAGCGGACTACATTTGACAACTTAACAGCGGGCTTGATCAAACTGAAAAGTATTATAATTCTAAGTTTCACTTTCAGTACAACAAATTATTCACATATCTTTTTAATTGTTTTTAATTTTAATTATATCTCTTTACTTCACATATGTCCTTTAATATAGCAAAGTGTCCTGTACTTGATCCTTAATAATTCACATATCCGCACTACGAATAATTATGTGATGAAATAATTATACATTACGAATTCTAATGTTTGATATATATTAACAACTATATTAACTAAACTGACAAATATATATGAATAGGGTTACATATTTGTAAAAATACCCAGTTAGACAGTATACTTACAAAATTGTTATGCTAAGTTATATTGTCATGAAATAATAACGTGACAAATATATATTGTAGACATCCACAATTTGCCTGCTGGTGTCTATCGCAGTCTCTAACAAAACATCCGATGATGATCGGACGTAAACATGCTTTAATGCGCTCGAATACGGTCTCAGAATCAATAGTATTCGACGTGGGCACTTAGCGGAGTACAAATCTCTCAAAACCGACCTCAAATTCAGGCCCAGTGGGTCGTTTCCAATAAAATAAGACTAATTTGAGCCAAAATCGTCAGCAGAAATAAAACCGTCTTTTGCGATCGAGTCAAAACCCGGTCAAAGTCGAAACCCGAGATGAAAGCAGCCTCACATGCGTCCAAATGCAAAGTCAAAACAAACATAATCAATTCAAATAAAGTCAAAAATCAAATCTAAACATTCTTATTTTAGCTTTACCCGGCTAGACCCACTTGATCGAGTGACATAGGTCCACTCGATCGAGTAGACCCCAAAAAACCGTACAGGCACCCTCTTAATAGGCCACTCGATCGAGTACAGCATAGGGTACTCGATCGAGTAACCCTAAACCGGGGTCGAGTCTATATATACTCCCTCACTTTTCTTCATTTCATCCATCAACTATCATCACAATTCAACTATTCAATTCAACCCTAATTTCTTCCACCATTCTTGAGTACTCCACACTCACACACACACATACAAATTCCGGAGACCAAAACTCGTCAAAGACAGAGAGTATCCTTTCCCCAATCATACACACCCTAACTCACCCTACATTCTCGACACTCCCGTGCCTACGCCGCCACTAGACGAGCCCGTGTTCCGAGACCATAAGCATGTAGGTTGAGGATGTAAACAAACCCCATTTTCCTCTAATCTCCAACTTTTTATCAACTCCGTTTATTAACTATTAACCATTACTAATTATTCTTAACATTACTAACAATCTAGCACTTTCTTTTATTGTTTTTTATTTATTCCGTCATATATATAATACCGCGTATACTAACAAAAAACTATTTTCAATCAAATTTTCAAGTCAAATACATTCGACGACGAATTCCGTCCAAAGTCCGTTATAATCCCTTGAAAAGTCGTACTGGAGGTGGTGCCCTCCGAGGCACGCCACCCTAGACACTTAAGGGCGTAATGTGATCGCGGTGGTTCGTCGTTGTTGTGTGCTAAATTTAGACCGTTTTCCCTCTCATTTAGACCCATTTTTCCCTCGTTTTGCGAGTTTAGAGTGCGATTATCGCCATATTTTGAGTACTTCTCGCATTAGCGTCCCTCTTGTTTTTGGTAGTTTTTCTATCAATTTTGATAGGATTTGGCACCGAAATCACGATCGAGCTTCCACGAGCACAAGAGAAAGGAATACCGTCCAAAGAGCAAAGCACACAACTTAAAGTTTAAAGTCATCCAATCAGTCAACGAAGAATGAGACAAGGAAAGAGGCCTGAGAATATGACCGGGTGAAATTACACTCGATGAAGTACCACCGGACGAAATTTCTCCACAAAAAATTCACCTTTATTCATGCAATCTTCTTATTTGTTCTAGATCTTCATTGTTGGTACATTTCTTTCCACTCTCTAATCTCTAGTTTAGATTTATCTTAGTTTTCTCATTATTGTCTTGTTTAGATCATCTTAGTGTTGTTAGTTTCTCTAGATTTTACTTATGTTGTTCTAGATTATTCTCTAGTTTATTTTGTGAGATAGTGTCTCTTCCATAGTTTAGTGGGTAATTGTTAGATCGTAGTTTTCTCGTTATTTTGTTGTTATTTTCCTTAGATCTAGTTAGTATGCATGCTTTAGTTAGTTTCTCCTTAGTTAATGTTTTGTTGCTTTCCATTATGATTAGTGAGTAGATTTCTTGTTGGGGGTTTAGGGATGAGGACTTGGATTATTTGAATTTAGGGATGTTGGTGGGTTGCTTGCTTGTTGGTCTATATTGTTTGTGGTTGTTGTGTCATTGTTGTTTTAGTCCGACCAACTAGAGCGACCTTGACTCGTTTCTATCAATATGGGGAAACTCGGGGTAGAAATTACCATAACAAGAGACTTACCCTTCTTCGCTGCGAAAGCGGGTTTTTAGGTGGGTTGGTTGAAGAAGCCGAAAGGTGGCTTTCTCCCTTAATCAACGTCGCGACAAAAACTCGATCCCGACCTTCTTAGACCCTATGTTCCGAATCCCGACTTCTCCCCAACGCCATTTCCTAGATTAATCACCCCTAGCTATTCTCGTATTTATTTCCCTAGTATAGACTCGACCCATAGACTCGACCTTTAGAAACCTCCCTTAGACATCAAACACATCGCTTTAAACTTGTCAATACATCCGTTCCCTGTGGACCGACCTCGACTTACCACGAATACTTGTTTGTTTTTGTGTGTCATCTCGAGTCTTACAAATATCGTTTGATCCCCCGTCCTTCGTTAACGACCGATCCGATTGGGAGGCGATCAAAGTGGCGCCGTTGCCGGGGAACGGCTAGTTGTTGTGTTGTTTTTAGTTGTCGTGTTTGATTCTTTTCCCTTCTCTCTTTTCCCTAGTACCGTAAGGTGCTAGGAGTCTTATCGTTTAATTGAGTTTTATGCCCTGGAACACATCATCGCCCTTGTGGTTCGATCCGGAGCCGGAAAGGACTTTTAGAGCATTACATTTTCGGGGAAATAACTCAACCACCATCATTCCACATCCTTCATTATTACCTCCTAACCTTAATCCCATCCTACCACATACACCCTCTACACTTTCTACATCACATAGTCCCACTCCAAATAATCCTTCCATACCTTCCACTTCACAAAATTCACCACTATCACCACCATCACCGAAAACTCCACCACAAAATCAAAATCCATCCCCTCCAAACCATCCAAATTCAAATCCATCATCACCACCAATCCAACAAATGGCAACTTTAGGCTCTCATTCCCAACTCACACATGAAGAAACACCTTCTCCCGTCGATTTCGGAGAAATTCCCGAGAACTATGAATTAAAAGCTTCTTTGACAAATGCGGTTCAACAAGATACTTTTCACGGTTTTTCTCAAGAAGATGCTCAAGAGCACATCGCTTCATTTAAAGAAAAATTTGTAGGAGCCCGTCTCAATGGATTAACTTCATGCCAATTGCATTGTTTATTATTTCCAAAGACCTTGAGAGATGGAGCTCGTAGATGGCTTCAAGGCCATTCTGCTAATACATTTATAACATGGGCTCAATTATCTAATACCCTCTTGGAGAAATATTTCCCGCCGTCAAAGACTAACCAATATCGCATGGAGATACAAACATTCAAAAAAGATGAATTTGAAAGCCTAAGTGAGGCTTGGGAAAGATTTAGAGATCTATTGCGCAAATGTCCACACCATGGAATACCCGATTGGCTAACTACCCAAACATTTTACAACACCCTTTCATCGAGAACCAAAGAAAACCTCAATTCGGCCGCCGGAGGAGACTTCTCTTCTCTCACCGATGAGGCATCTAAGAGTCTTATTGAGAAGATGGCAAGGAGTGACTCTAGAATGGGTCAATCGAGGGATTCTAGAAAGAAAGTTGAAGTAAACTCATCTATGAGTTCTAATGAATTGAAGCTTCAAGCGAAAGTTGAAGAATTAAAAAAGAGAATGGATGCCATGAGTTCAAGGCCTACTCCTAGAGGTATGTACCAAATTCAAGGGAGTGTTCCACCAAGGCAACCATCTCCTCCAAAGCAATTAACATGGGAAGTTCAATGTGATCATTGTGGCAATTATGACCATGATTCTAGCTCTTGCATTCCTAATGAAGAAGTTTATATTGAAGAGCCAAATGAAGTCCAAGCTATACAAGTGTATGGGCAAAGACCCCAATTTGATCCCTTTTCCAATACTTACAATGCCGGCACAAGATTTCGTCCTAATTTTTCTTATGGCAATCAAAATGTCCAAAATCCGATGCCACGTGCCCAAGGGAGTCAATTGAGGCCATTCAATCAAAGTCAACAAAGGCCCTTTAACCAAGGTCCTCCAAGGATGCCCCCATACATGCCTCCTCATCAAAGGAGTAATTTCAATCAACAAAGTAGCAACTTCCATGTTCCCAACAATTACAACAATTACCAAAATCCACATGGTAATCATTTTAATCATGGATATAATCAAGGGTTCCAAGGCAATTTTCAAGGAAATCAAGGTTACAATCAACAACCATTTAATCAACCCTCTCAATCTTATGGCCAACCAAACAATTTTCAATTTGGTCAAGGAGGAGTCCCATGGGATAACTATAATGATTCGCAAAGAACCGTTGGGCAACTATGGAATGAACATCAAGACACCAAGGCAAGGCTAAAGGTTTGGGTATCATAAGAAGCAACAAAAGCCTTAGCCGCCCAATTCATCCACCCCATGGTTTGCCCGGGCAACCCCAAAACCCAAGAGACCCTTCACACCAAGCAAATGCCGTCATTTTGAGAGGTGGCAAGGAACTTGAGGACCCATACAAGAATTTGAACTTGAACACCAAAAGCACTCCATCCAAAGTCAATCAACCAAGTGCATCACAAGAATCATCTCCCACTTCCCCCAAACAAAACCGGGGAATACAAGCGGAGTTCGATATCCTTCAAAATGCGGAAAATGAACAAAGAGAACAAAGAAAGAAGAAAGAGCAAATGGAAGCGGAAGAAGCAAAAAGAAAAGAGGCGGAACGATTAGCCGAAGAAGAAGAAGAATCCAATGTTCCACCGCCTTCCACTTTTGTCCCACCATTGCCTTTTCCCGAACGAGCTAAGCCACGCAAGGAGAATGCCCAATTCAGCCGTTTCGTGGATATGTTGAAGAAGGTGGAGGTAGCTTTACCCTTCACCGAGATAATTTCTCAAATGCCCCTCTATTCTAAGTTTTTGAAAGACGTCTTGACTAAAAAGAGAACGATAGAGGATAAAGAATATATTTCTCTCATGGAACAATGTAGTGCCATTCTTATGAATCAAATACCAAAGAAACTTGAGGATCCCGGTAGTTTTTCTATCCCTTGTCGGGTTGGAAATGTTGTTGTTAGTCAAGCTTTATATGACCTAGGGGCTAGTGTTAGTTTGTTACCTTATTCTATTGCTAAGAGACTTAGTGTGGGGGAGATGTGACCCACTAGTATGTCAATTCAACTTGCGGATAGGTCCGTTAAGTACCCACTTGGAATACTTGAGGATGTACCCGTTCAAGTTGGTAAGTTTTTCATCCCCTCCGACTTTGTTGTCATGGATATGCCCAAAGACACTATTACCCCCATTATTCTAGGTCGACCTTTTATAGCTACCGAATGCACTATAGTTGATGTCAAGAATGGTAAGTTGTGTTTTAACATAGGGAACAAGTCGGTAGAGTTTTCCCTTTCTCAAGCTCTTAAACAACCAATGATTGAACAAATGAATTCCATTGAAGTTATTGATAGTTTGGTTGAGTATAGCTTGATAGATGATGATAAGCAAGAAGATGAGCCATTTGACTCTCCACCCCTTGAAGATGAATGTTTGCACGATGAAAAGGTAGAACCACTACCGGTGGGTAAGAGTATGGTATCTTCTCCTCCTAATCTTGAACTTAAACCACTCCCCTCTTCTCTCAAATATGCTTTTCTTGAAGGAACTAATTATCCCGTTATCGTCAATGCTACCCTTGATGGACCTCAATTGGAAAAAAATTTGATTGTTTTGAGAAAGCACAAAAAGGCCATCGGGTATAGCATTGCCGACCTCCAAGGCATAAGTCCAAATGTTTGTATGCATAGGATCATCCTTGATGATGACCACTGTCCTTCGGTTGAGGGTCAACGTAGGTTGAACCCCACCATGAAAGAGGTTGTCATGAAGGAAGTCCTCAAGTTGTATGAGGCTAACATTATATACCCAATAACCGGAAGTCAATGGGTTAGCCCCGTCCAAGTTGTGCCGAAAAAAGGAGAAATGACGGTTGTAAAAGGAGAAAAGGGTGAGTCAATTTCTACTAGGACTATTACCGGTTGGCGCATGTGTATAGACTATCGAAAATTGAACACGGCCACCATAAAAGACCATTTTCCTCTTCTCTTTATTGATCAAATGCTTGAAAGATTGGCGCATCATTCTTATTTTTATTTCCTTGATGGTCATTCCGGATTTCTTCAAATTCCCATTCATCCCGATGACCAAGAGAAAACCACTTTTACATGTCCCTATGGCACCTATGCTTATAGAAGGATGCCATTTGGACTATGCAATGTGCCAAGAACGTTTCAAAGATGTATGATGGCTATTTTTTCCGATTTTATTGAAAAATCTATGGAAGTTTTTATGGATGATTTTAGTGTCCATGGTACATCTTTTGATTCTTGTCTTGAAAATCTTGATCAAGTGTTAGCTCGATGTGAAGAGTATAGACTTGTTTTAAATTGGGAAAAGTGTCATTTTATGGTTGAACAAGGTGTTGTCCTAGGTCATATTGTTTCTAATAGAGAAGTCGAAGTTGATAAGGCAAAAGTCTTCGTGATCGAGAACTTGCCACCACCTACAAATGTCAAAGGGGTGAGGAGTTTTCTAGGTCACGCCAGTTTTTATAGACGATTCATTAAAGACTTTTCCAAGATTGCTAAGCCTTTGACTTCTTTGCTTATGAAAGATGCACCTTTTGTTTTTGATGACTCGTGTCTTGAGTCCTTTTGCAGGATAAAGACCGCTCTCACCACCACTCCGATTATCAAAGCTCCCGATTGGAATCTTCCATTTGAGATCATGTGCGATGCTTCCAATTTTGCCGTAGGTGCCGTTTTAGGACAACGAGTAGATAAGAAGCTACATGTGATATATTACGCAAGCAAAACCCTAGATGACGTCCAATCGAGGTATACAACAACCGAGAAAGAGATGTTTGCCGTTGTCTACGCCATGGAGAAATTCCGAAATTCTGTTACCGGTTCCAAAGTCATAATTCATACCGATCATGCGGCAATTCGATACATCATGTCTAAGAAGGAGACCAAGTCCCGACTCTTTCGGTGGGTCCTCCTTTTACAAGAATTCGACATTGAGATTAAAGACAAAGCCGGATCGGAGAACTTGGTAGCGGATCATCTTAGTAGACTAACGGTTGGTAAAGAGAACAATGAAGAAAATGGTATACCCATCAATGAAGCTATGAGAGATGAGGCCTTGATGGCCATTGATACTATTACACCTTGGTATGCCGATATCGTCAATTTCTTAGTATCTCATTTTATTCCGGACGATTATTCCAAGCAAGAGAGGAAGAAACTACGTTATGAAGCTCGACGCTATTATTGGGACGAGCCATATTTATTCCGCCGTTGTGTAGATGGAATTTACCGACGATGTGTTACGGCCGATGAGGGATATAATATAGTGAAGCACCTTCACTCGACATCTTATGGTGGACACTTGGCCAACCAAAAGACAATTGCCAAGGTTCTCCAAAGCGGGTTTTGGTGGCCTTTCATGTTCAAGGACATTCGAGCTTTCATTCTCACGTGCGATGCTTGTCAAAGAAGTGGGAATATTACAAGAAGAAATGAGATGCCCCTTCAACCCATCTTAGAGATTGAATTGTTCGATGTTTGGGGCATTGATTTCATGGGTCCGTTCACGTCCTCTTTTGGTAACAAATATATCCTAGTAGCGGTTGATTATGTCTCAAAATGGATCGAGGCCGTAGCTTCCCCCACCAATGACTCCAAGGTTGTAATTAAGCTTTTCAAGAATGTAATTTTCCCGAGATTCGGTATGCCTAGAGCCATAATTAGTGAAGAAGGCTCTCATTTTAGGAAGGATAACTTTGAACACATTCTTAGGAAATATGGTATCACTCACAAGATGTCCCTAGCCTACCACCCTCAATCAAATGGGCAAGCCGAGATCTCCAACCGTCAAATCAAGGGAATTTTAGAGAAAGTTGTAAATACACACCGAAAGGATTGGTCATTGAAATTAAATGACGCCCTTTGGGCATTGAGAACGGCTTACAAAGCGCCGATTGGAACCACTCTTTATCGTCTTGTGTATGGTAAAGCTTGTCATTTACCGGTGGAATTAGAACACAAAGCCGAATGGGCAATCAAAGAGCTAAACTTCGACGAGAGCGTTGTAGGAGATAACCCCCTTCTCTAACTACAAGAATTATTGGAAGAACTAAGACTTGAAGCCTACGAAAATTCGAAGACAAGGAACGAACTCGCCAATGGCACGATTCTCGAATACTTCGTAAGGACTTCTCCGTTGATGATAAGGTATTACTCTTCAACTCTCGCTTTAAGCTCTTCCCCGGTAAGTTGAAATCAAAACGGTTGGGTCCATTCAAAGTGACCAAGGTGCAACCATATGAATCAATAAAGATATCTAGCCCGGAAACCGGGAAGTTCATGGTTAATAAACAACGTTTGAAGATTTACCATTTCGGTCACGTTCGTGAGACCTTTGCTACCATGAAGCTTGGTGAGCTCCCATTGGGGAGCGATGTTTAACCCCCTCTCGAAATTGAAGTAGGTTTGGTGGTATCCTCAACAACCACCTTGTATATATGTATCATATTTCTTTAACTTTGTTAGTTTGTTAGCTTGAGAAGAATGGTTGAACTTGGATTTCGCCATGGAGAATTAATTTGGATGAAGATCAAGCTTTTGGAGAAACTATGGAGCCAAATTGAAGACCACAAGCATGTTTGTGGGAGATATTGATTATGTAATGTGAGTCGAGTCAATATTTGAATCTCTAGGTGATTGTTGAAGAGCCATGAAATGGCAAGGCGGAAAAACGAAGAAAACAAGACCGCCGGGCGAAATTTCGCCCGGTGAGGCCTGACCGGGCAAAACTTCGCCCTACGGAAAGTTGCCAGAATTGCCGAAATCGAAGAAGATACCACCGGGCGAAATTTCGCTCGGTGAGATTTTGACCGGGTGAAATTTCACCCGGTGGGAAAAATGGCAGAAAACGATTTTCACGATGAAAAGTCCATCGGGTGAAATTTCGCCCGGTGAGATTTTGACCGGGTGAAATTTCACCCGGCGGCATGGACTTGCTCAATCACCTATAGCACACCTCCTCACTACAAATTCAATTCCCTCCTTCATATTTACCACCCATAACTTTCCCTCCAAAAATTTTTTACACCAAATTTTTACCACCAACTTTAAAACTTTCACTTTCCCTCCCAACCACCCTTATTTATATCACCCTTTTACCTCACAATTCACTCCACATTTTCACCCATCATAAACACATCAAACCACCTTCCGTACCCATTCACATTCAAACCTCCATTCACAATTCCATTTCAACTTGGTGATTATTTCCTTGGGTTTTTGAAGAGGGAAGAGCTAAAGTTTCGGGATTTTTCTTGCAATTATTATTATGAAGACAAGAGCCCAACGAGCCGCGCGAAAACAAGGTATGGCTTCGACCTCTTATACTTCTAAACGTTCTACTTCTTGTAAGCCTAAACTTTTACCTTGTCCTAATATACCCTTAGCTCAAACCTTCTGTGAAAAAGCCTTTCAGAGTACAAGGTGGCCTTGTCCATTCACAATGGAACTTTTAGGAATTGAGGACGATATTAGAGAGTTATCGTCTAGGATTGGTACTAGTAAGCTACTTAATTTTGTGCCTTGCACAAATAAAGACTTGACTTGTGAATTCTTAGGTACCTTTACCATCGATAACCCGACCACACCAAGAGAGTTCAAATTTAGACTCTTCGGTAGAAATCACTGTTTAAATATTTCCGACTTTAGCTTAGCTTTAGATTTACCCTCATCGGGTACCGGACTAAGTAAACCTCTAAGTGATTCGCAAAGTAGTGCGACTAGGAGAGACTTGTGGAGGCACATAGCGCCGGGTCAACGTGATTTCGAACCCAATTCTAGCTTTACCGCCGAAATCCGTAACCCTGCCATCCGTTATTTCGCTGAAATTCTTTCCCACTGTCTTTTGCCATCTATCGACAATATTATTAACCTCAATGTGTGTGTCTTGCAATTAATTAGTGACTCTTTGCTCAGTAACCCTAACCCCCTTGACCTACCTATTGTCGTGGCGTTACACTTTCATCAAATCATAGTTGCCCAACGCCCCTCTGTCGACTGTGGTGGTCTTGTGACTTTAATAGCGAAAAATTTGGGTTACGCGACTGACCATCTTATCCCACATGACAACCGTGTATGGCTTGACGAGGCCTACTTCCCCGCCTGGATCTTTAAAGTACCTGACCATCGCCTCGTCTCCACTAGCCATGACCGTGCTTTAATAGTCCCCAGCAGAAACCGAACCAATATTTACAACTGTCAAAATTGGGACCTACCTTTGGGTCCCGGTGAATTCCGACTGACCGAATCGGGGGGGTATAGGAGTTTGGGAGTATGCCGGAGAGGGCATCCCGACGGCTTCCTTTGCATCAAATGATTACTCGATTTAGACCCCCCTCCATGAGTCGGTAGATAATGTGGTCGGTGATGTATATGTTGTGCATATGTGTGGATTAGGTCGGTGAGTCTTTAATCAGTCTCTGAAATGAATTTGTTCCTTGTTCCTTGTCCCATCAGTTTATAATCATTGTGATTGTTTTATCTCGAACCAAATTTGCAAGATGTCCCACTGTCCCATCGGTATTTTTGCGGCCGTAGCGGCCTTGGTTTTGCTCCCGGTCTTTAGGCGATGTGATTACGCCATTGACCTTTTTGAAAAATCCAAATTTTAATCAATTTTTTCTCAATTTTTCTTAATCCGGGCTAGGTAACATGACTACACCTACGCCCAATTTTTCACCCCTTCGTTTTAATTTCTTTTCTTCTCTTTTACTTCTTTTTCAACTTCTTAGCCACTTGGCTAGGGTCTAGGTGATGTGATTGCACCTAGGCCCGCCACTATTTTATCGCTTTCTTTATTTTCCTTTTCCTTTTTCTTTTCTCAAAAATTTTGAAAAATCCAAAAACACTTGAAAAATCCTAAAAATCCAAAAAAGATTTTTCTTTTCCATCTTTTTCGTTCTTCCCCTACTTGTCCATTGAGGACAATGTACAGTTTTAGTGTGGGGGAGGAGTCCACTATCTTTTATTTTGCAAAAATCTTTTCAAAATCCATAAAAATTTGAAAAATTCGAAAAATCAAAAACATTTTTCTCCTTTCTTTCCCTTTTCTTTTCTTGTTCCTCGTTATGTTTTCGTATTCCGCGTACGGTCTTGTTCTCCACTCTTACAAGTAACCACCACCTTGAAAGCGCGAATTGAAGAGATTATGAAAGTACTCCGCTTGGTAACTTTCTTCCTTCTTTCTTTAATTTTGTAGAGGAGTTAGGTTTTTGCTATTGGAGGCTCTCGAAGTTGAGCATTTTGGGTGTTGTGGTTGATTGTGTGCTTGTATGTCGATGGAGTATGGAGTACATGACTTTACTTGTGTTTTCTTCTATTTGCCTTTTTCTTTTTCGTGTGTTCCTTTTTGCTTTTTTATAGCGTGTCTAGGACTAAATGTTTTCGAAAACCCGATTACAAGCTTATTACAAGAGTTTACATTCCATTGTAGATAACCTATTGTAGATTTTGGACTTTAATCTAGTAGAATGACTCTTAATCAATGAATTTGTTGATCCTTTAGCTTGAGTCCACCTTTTCTACTAGAGGTTTACTTCGGGGTTTGCATTTGACCACCTTGACCACCCATGGAGGAGTTAGGCCTTGGTTCCCGCATCCCGTTTTCTCGGTGACCTTGCTCGAATGACCATTGCACATTTAGTCCAAATTCTTTCCGTCTTTTTGTGGGTTATCCGGGAATGACGCGTGTTCTCGTTTACCTAGTTTCCTCCACCTATACATCACCACAATAAGTTTACACAAAAATAACCTCCAAGCTTGGTTATGAACCACATCAAAATCAAAAAGCCAAAAAAGGGCAAACCAAAGCAAGAGAAAAGGGCACAAAAATATGAAAAATAAGGAGAGAAAAGGAGCTTCAAATGAAATCATATAATCAAAAACATCTCCTTCAAAAAAAAAAAGCCCTTTGATCGATTCATCGCCGTGAAGTGCCAACTAGAGGACCGAGTCCCGAGGTAGGAAGATAGCGGTGATTAGTCGATCCACCCCAATAATTGTAAACACTCCACCTTTTTTTGGGCTAATTTAGGAAATTCGAGTTTGGAATGACCTTCCTGGCTTAGCCGAAGAGAGCGGGACTGCACCTACCTACAGTGTCGAGCGAATCCATGATTCACTTTTTCCACTCCGTTATACTCCCCGTCGTACCCCTTTTGAAGACTAGGAGGACCTAGGCTAAGTTATCAACACTTATATTGCTTAATTGTCATAGTATTAGGCTTTGATCCTTATTTACATGGGTCATTTATCTTGGAAGTTTATTGTTGTTTTAGGTAAGTAATCGGTGTCTTCCCTGCCGTCTCGATGAGGGATTCAGTGTTTTATTTTTGCTTTGGATGCGTCTATTCTTTCGTGTTATATGTTTTTGTGTGTTTAGTCGCATCCACCATTTTGAGCAAGTCCCAACTTGCCTTGCATGGGAGTACTCTACCTCATGGATATTTCGATGTGAGTTGAAGGGACGGAGCGGGCCCGTTAATTGCCCCGTATTGGCTTAGCATAGTCTAGCTAGTAGTAGTAGTATGTAATTTCTTTTTGGGTCTTTGCTCAAGAACGAGCAACGGTTTAGTGTAGGGGAATTGTTGTGTGCTAAATTTAGACCGTTTTTCCCCTCATTTAGACCCGTTTTCCCCTCGTTTTGCGAGTTTAGAGTGCGATTATCGCCATATTTTGTGTACTTCTCGCATTAGCGTCCCTCTTGTGCGTTTTACGTGTTTTTGGTAGTTTTTCTATCGATTTTGATAGGATTTGGCACCGAAATCACGATCGAGCTTCCACGAGCACAAGAGAAGGGAATACCGTCCAAAGAGTAAAGCACACAACTTAAAGTTTAAAGCCATCCAATCAATTAACGAAGAATGAGACAAGGAAAGAGGCCAGCAAAATGACTGGGCGAAATTTCACCCGGTGAGATACCACCGGGCGAAATTTCACCCGACGGTAAAATTGCCTCCCCGAAGATTTTCCGAGACTTCCCACCGGGCGAAACTGACCGGGCGAAATTTCGCTCACCGGGTGAAATTTCGCCCGATGGAAAGATGTGCAAGAAATCGTAAAAAAAGAAGAAAATCTCACCGGGCGAAAATTTCACCCGGTGGGATTATCACGCAAGACCGCAGAGCGAAGTTTCACCCCATGAAGATGCTAAGGGTGATTGTCTCATTAATGGAGAATGAAGTGGATTTTGGCTTTAGGTTAAATACCCATTAAAAGATGACTATATATATGTTACCCTAGTTTGTTGCCCAAGGCATCCCATATTATCACCCCATTAGTGTAGAAACCCTCCATTAGAGTAGTATTAGCATCCATCACATTACACCATCCATTAGTAGTAATCTAGTAATAATTCTCTAAAAATCTAGTAGTTTACGTAGTAATTAGTAGTAGATGTACTTAGTTTTCATCATCAATTCTCTAGATTACAAGTTTGTAGAAGATTATTCAAGTTTTATTGAAGATTTGTTGGGTTTATTGAAGAATTAGTGACAAGTTCTTCAATCTCTCCATCAAAGATTCAACCTTTATTTATGCAATCTTCTTATTTGTTCTAGATCTTCATCGTTGGTACATTTCTTTCCACTCTCTTATCTCTAGTTTAGATTTAATGTTATTTCCTTGTTATTATCTTGTTTAGATCATCTTAGTGTAGTTAGTTTCTCTAGATCTTGTTCATGTTGTTCTAGATTATTCTCTAGATTAATTTGGTAGTTTCATAGTTTAGTGGGTAATTGTTAGATTGTAGTTTTCTCACCATATTGTTGTTAGTTTCCTTAGATCTAATTAATATGCATGTTGTAGCTAGTTTTCCCATAGTTAATGTTCTATTGTCTTTCATTATGATTAGTGAGTAGATTTCTTGTTGGGGGGTTTAGGGATGAAGACTTGGATTATTTGAATTTAGGGGTATTGGTGGGTTGCTTGCATGTTCGTTTATCTTGCTTGTGGTTGTTGTGTCATTGTTGTTTTAGTCCAGCCAACTAGACCAACCTTGACTCGTTTCTATCAATATGGGGAAACTCGGGGTAGAAATTACCACAACTAGAGACTTACCCTTCTTCACCGTGAAAGCGGGTTTTTAGGTGGGTTGGTTGAAGAAACCGAAAGGTGGCTTTCTCCCTTAATCAACGTTGCGACAAAAACTCGATCCCGACCTTCTTAGACCCTATGTTCCGGATCCCGACTTCTCCCTATTGCCTTTTCTTAGATTAATCACCCCTATCTATTCTCGTAGTTATTTCCCTAGTATAGACTCGACCCATAGACTCGACCTTTAGAAATCCCCCCTAGACATCAAACACATCACTTTAAACTTGTCAATACATCCGTTCCCTGTGGACCGACATCGACTTACCACGAATACTTGTTTGTTTTTGTGTGTCATCTCGAGTCTTACAAATATTGTTTGACCCCCGTCCTTCGTTAACGACCGATCCGATTGGGAGGCGATCACTTCGCCGCCAAAGCGAGTTTTTAGGTGGGTTGGGTGAAGAAACCGAAAGGTGGCATTCTCCATTTATCAATGTTGTGACAAAAACTCGATCCCGACCTTCTTAGACTCCATGTTTCGAATCCTGACTTCCCCCTAACGCCTTTCCCTAGATTGATCATCTCTAGCTATTTTTATCGTTATTTCTCTAGTATAGACTCGACCCTTAGAAACCCCCCCTCTAGAAATCAAACGCATCACTTTTAACTCGTCAAAACACTCCGTTCCCTGTGGACTGACCTCGACTTACCACGATTACTCTAGTAGTTTTTGTGTTATTCCGAGTCTATAAATATTGTTTGACCCCCCGTCCTTCGCTAAACGACCGATCCGATTGAGGTGCAAGTTAGTCGTCAAACGTGTCCGACGCCATTTTTTTCAAATATTACTCTAAAGGCACGATATCGACTCTGTAGTCGAATGTCACACCTAAAAGAGTCATCGACAATTGGACTAGTATGAAACTCGTTGACGCCGAATCGATCGTCACACGGTCCGAAAGGATTGATTACGATATCATGACGCGGAGGGAATTGATATTCAATTCGTTCTAGTTCGATCAAATTCGATTTTACAAATACCGCTTTAAATGCTAGATGTCGGTTCCATAACCGATTGTCGAGTATGGTGAGCCCTCGAGAGTTAAACTAATATAGATCGAATAATATTTATATTTAGCATAACTACATCTCGATTCGAAACATAAAATTGCGAAATGGGTCATTTTAAAAACAAACCATCATTCGTACAGAGGGCACTCGATTGGGCAGGGGTCCTCACGAAAGGGCACTCGATCGAGTACCCTCCATCACTCGATCGAGTGACCCCCATAGGCTTCCAACGTAGGCCTAGACGTGATATAAGTTTGTGGACATGACGTAGGTCCACCCCGACACGGCCACGCGCGGGTTTGGGTAGGCGAATGAATCTCGTGGTGAGATTGATCTCGGGTTGAAATTTAAGTCAAAGTTGGAGTCGCCACCGAATTTTATGGGAATTCGGAACCGTTCGAGCCCACTCCATGTCGTCGTGGGCCATACACAAAGTACGGCCCATTTCGATTTCAGAGTTTATGGGGCTCGTCCTTTTGCATTACGATACCGATACCGTTTACACCGGCTTTCGTGTATAGAATGACTCTCGTGCGCCAACGGTTTCGGACATCCGGACACCGAGGTTCTGAGTAAGGGGTGAGGGTACGTTTTGGGAAGCACACTAAGGACACCCAACCCCGCCCGCACTTAGCGGCCTCTACTAAGACATCGTTCGTGTTCGTGTACGCGCGCTAGTAAAACGATTAAATGATATGCAAACAGTGTTTTTAGCTAAACATACGAGTTATTAGTTAACTACGTCATTTTAATGCATCAAAGTTAAGGTCTAATTGTTTAGCATGCGAGGTTCATTTATAAAGCGGTAAACACCAAAATAAACAAAGCTCGTAAAATTGTACAAAATACACGGGCGGAAATACAACCCGGCCAATACAAAATAACGAACAAATAAAAATAGAATGAACGGAAAATATAAAAACAATAAATAATAACTTGAAACGGACCCGTATATAATAAATATAAACTAGACTGTAAGTTGTGTAAATGGACGAACTTCAACTAAATACACATTATTTTGTGTATTAATCGAAGGACGGAGATGTGGGACCTAGGGGAGGTGCTAGTCCGATCCCATATCTCGATGCCTTGTCCCGACTTATCACATCGAAAATTTGGCGTCCAAATTAATCATGTGTCGGATATGACTAAAGAGCCGTTGATATAAGACTAATAGTGAAGGACGTTCGATCAAAGTCGTTTAAGTGAAGTGATATGCATGAGTTTTGAAAAAAGAGATCACGTGATTGACTTTGCACGCGACGACTAAGTCGTAAAAAAGACGAGGCTCGAATGATGCATTAAAGCTTTCGGTTTTCTGGGCTACAGGACCCACTCGATCGAGTCATGGTATGGACTCGATCGAGTGCGCCTTCGAGATAGCTACTGCCCATTTTTTGGGGTGCTACTCGGTCGAGTGGCTCATGGCACTCAGTTGAGTGCCCCCTGTACGAGACATGGCTCGTTTTGAAAAAGGTGGCAATTTTGTTTTTACTTGTTTAAAATCGATGGTTGACCGAGTTAAATGAAAACATTGCATTGTTGAAATTTAACTAAGTTTTTGGTGTCATGATCGTGTACTATGCGATTATGAGACCGTCATCGGGATTTTATGAAAATGTGATATTATGGGATTGAAAAATTTGACTAGTGACGAAATTGTAGTCCTCCGCGTCACGACATCGATACTAATCCTAGCGGATTATGTGATGTTGGTTTTCCCATCAACGGATTTCCCACTAATCTTAGAAATGGAGTCAAACGCGTTAAACTATGATCGACCACGATCACGTTACGCCTTTGAGTACATTGGAGCGGCGCTCCTCGAAAGAGTGCCACCTCCGTCGTGGCTCGTAAAGGGATTAAACGGACTTTGGATGGTCGTCATAGTCAAACGTGTTAGGATCCGAGCTTTAATATTATTATGTACATATACACGGTATTAGAATGTTAACGACGATAATTAAATGTTAGAGGTTAGAATACGATAAATAAATGTTAGATGTTAGTGTTAGTATATTAATATAAATATAATATAAAGTGTGAAAATGTATGCATAAAATTAGAGATAGTAAAGATAGAAACGGGGTTGATGACACCCTCAACATACATGCTTAGAATGGCCTCGGCAATGGACTGTAATAGCGACGGGAACGCGGGAGTATCGAGGATGTAGTTGAGTTATGGTGTGTGTATGTGTATGGATGGTTTTGTCGGTTTTTTGAAGGACAAATGACTCGGTTTTTGTGTAGTATGGCTTAGGGTTGTAGGGTGGAGAGGATGCTAGACTTAGGTTGAAAAATGTAGGTTTTTTGTATATGAAAATTCTGCCCAAATGAAGAGCACAAGGGGGGTATTTATAGAGTTTACCTCTCGACCTACCCTAGTGCACTCGATCGAGTGCCCTAGGAAAGGGGTCTGGTGCGATTTTTGTGGATCCACTCGATCGAGTGGATAGGGTTGACGAGCCATTTTAGGAAATGGTTGACCTTTTTGATTTTTTTTGAGGATTGTGTTCAGATGCAAGTTTTTAGAAGCGAACTTGGTTGATCTCGAGGATGGGTTCGTCTTTGACCGGGTTTTGACCCGGTCGCCAAAAGACGGTTTTTATTTTTGGTGTCGGTTTTGGCCCAAATTAGTCTCATTTTACTCGGGATGACCCAATGGGCCTGAATTTGAGGTTGGTTTTGAGAGATTTGTACTCCGCTAAAAGTCCATGTCGGATATTATTGATTCCGAGCCCATATTCGAGTATACTAAGTCACGTTTGCGTCCGATCATCATCGGGTGTTTTGTCGGGAACTGCTACAGACACTAGCAGGCAAAATGCGGGTGTCTACAGAGCCCCCACTCTGACTGAGGCTTGGACAAGGCGAAAGTCAGAGTAGCTACCAGGCCAATCGAGGATTACGACCTGGCAGCCTTCCGGTCGGGTCGTTTATAGTCCGTTAGACTTGCGCGAAGGGCTCGCCAACCATAAGTAGAGGGTCATACCTGTCCTGATGATGATAGCTTCGCGGGGAGTCGGACTTGCCTTTGAAGTCCTAGGTGTACCCGTATGCCGATACATCACATCTTGGACGTAGCTTTCCGGGAGAAACACTGACTCACGTTGGGGAGTAAAGTAGCTGCACGGAGACTTGTTTATGAAGTCTGGGGTGTACCTGTATGCTGACACATAATAACTTGCATGTAACACATAGGCAAAACACCGACTCGTGCTGAAGAAATAAAAATATCGGTTTTTGAAAAGCGGAATTTTTGAAATATTTTTAGAAATTTTTAGGAATGCTCGGGACGACTTGATTCCTATTCTCGGTTCTGAGTTACAATCAGGCCTGAGTAGGGCCCAAATCTGCTGAGGAGGCATGGCAGTTAGGGTTTAGTTAGGTTTCAGTTAGGTTTCCTTATTATAAATATAGGAATCCCTGCTTCAGTTTTCTGTATCCCACATCACAAACTTCTTCTTCTCCTCAAAATCTTTTAGACTTTCAAGAAGATTCAAATTTCTGTCATGGGTATCGATCACCTGACTGCGCTGCTTTTTGCTTGGTCCCAACATTTTCGGGACGTGGAAAAGGTTCAACTGACTCAGATGGGAATCGTCAATTTACTCCCATTTCAACGTCTGATAATCGACTCACATTTTCTGGATGCCTGTTTAACGTTTTGGGATACTACCCATCACGTTTTTGCGTTCCCGCGAGGAGAAATATGCCCTCTACCTGAGGAGATCGCAGCTATAGGTGGTTGGAGCCCTATTGCTCATCCTGCTATCCCTCCGTTCTATCCTGATCCCAGGAGGAGGCTGAGGGATTTCTTGGGTTTGTCTCATGCTGAGACAGATCGAATGGTGCGGGAAATTCTGTTTCCCTTTTCGACCTGGCTGACAAGTTTATGAATAATCGAGACGTGAGGGTTACTGCTGCTCATAGGCGTAGGGCTTTCGCCTTCTTTATGCTGCACCGTTACGTTTTTGAAGGGATGATGGAGGCTGATTCGTGCTTGGGTCAGACAGGCTGATTGGTGTGGTTGACCAGATGGAGACTGGTCATAGCCCTGCTTGGCTAGCCACCGGGGAGATCATTATGGGTCTCGAGGCTAGGAGGCTTGACCCGGATCGACAGTTGACGGGGAGCGTCCGTATCTTACAGGTACACATCTCACATTTTTTTTTAATTTTTTTTTTCACACGAATTTTCTGATGTCCGTAAGTCACTCGATCGAGTGGACCTGTCACTCGATCGAGTGACACCTTCGACGAGCTTCTGCCTGCTTTCAGAGGACTTACTCGATCGAGTCAGACATTGTACTCGATCGAGTGGGCCCTAGTGAACCTTCCCGTTCCTTACGAATTTTGTGTATATTTTCATATATGCCTGTCGGAACGCCTGTCGATCATAGAGTCTCCTCCAAGTATTCCCAATTACCGTAGCAGCCAAATTAGCTCGAGGAGGCGTCGGATAAGCTCGAGTCACCATATAAACCGGGCTTACTGGGATGAGGAGCTAGTGTTTCATGGTGGTCCCTTAATCAGGTGGACCGTCGCCTGGTGGTTTCTCTCCAAACTGACGAGTTTGGCCAAGAGAGACCAAGCCCGCTACTTGGTGATTCTGTCTCTCGACTGGACAGTTCACATCTACACAGACCGCCTCCTAAGGCAGTTCGGTTTGTCTCAGCGTATTCCTGAAACTGAGGCAATCATTAGCGTCTCGCTCCAATTGACGGACGCTATGTGTGACACATGGCTGCAGAGATGGTTCACCCGTCCTACATGGACTATACCCAACCCTTGTCAATCCGCTTGGGTTTCACGTGCATACGAGAAGTGGACTTCCGAGGAGTCCGAGGAAGCTCGTAAGGCTTTGAAGGTTGATGAGGCCTTCGAATTGGTTCGTCGGGAGACGGCGAAAGACAACAGGGGTTTCTTCGAGGAGGGAGACACTCCTGCTACTTTAGTCCGATTAGAATCGGGTCTTAAGTCACAAACTAAGACTCGAGCTAAGGATGCCGGTGCTAGCGGCACGCAGGGGCAGCAAAGCCCCCAGACTGATTTGGATAGATGGCTTGGGCCAAGACTGGCGGTTAGAGACCGACTAGGCCCACGCAACCGGCTTCCTGAGCCTGTGAGGGCCCGACTTGGGCCCATTGATGTGATTGAGGACTCAAGTTAGAGAGGTAAGTCCGGGCCAAGGAGGTTCCCGTGGTGATTCGGGAACGCTCTTCTTCGCGTCGTCGTCAGTGGACGGCCAAGGAGGCCAAGGACAAGGGAAAGGGCAAGATGCCTTGAACGCCAAGTCCTTAGCTTTATTATTATTTAAATATTATTACTATTTTTTGTTGTGTGCTTTTTTGTGTTTTTTTTCGAATTCCTGCATTTGTAATTTCCCGAGTTTACCGGGGTTTTAGTAATTAATAAAGGAAGTTTATTATTAAACCGTTCCTGTCTTTTCTTAATTGCACTGGTTGTGCCCTTTTGAGGGGCTGCCTACGTATCCGCGATTAACGAAATCAAACCAAATGTAGTTCAAGCTCAGTAAATTTGCAATCTCGAATTACACCAAGACTATTGGTTCAAGATGTTTGTGACAGTAGAATAGATAATTCTAACTTATTGACTTGCTTTTTGTAAAAAAAAATGATTTTGAGAAAAATTTGATGATGCCATTGAGAAATCGCTAAGGTTAGTAACGCTTCAGCTGGTCCAGGTTGGTCGGGTTGACGAACTCATTCCCGTCCAGGTCCGTCGGCATTACTGCTCCTCCCGATAGGATCTTCTTTACCAAGTATGGCCCAGCCCAATTAGGTTTGAATTTTCCCCTTGGGTCAACTGGTAATAAAGCTCGAACCGATTTAAGGACTAGATCCCCCTCCTTAATATTTCTGGGTCTCACCCTTTTGTTGAAGGCCCGCTGGATCCTTTTCTGATAGATTTGGATATTGTTGAGGGCATGAGATCGTCGTTCGTCGAGTAGAACCAACGAGTCATACCGTGCTCGAAACCAATCAGCTTCGGGTACTTGACTTTCTAACAGAATTCTAAGGGACGGTATTTCCAGCTCGACTGGTTGGACTGCCTCCATCCCATAGGTTAGATAATACGGTGTCGCACCGGTTGCGGTGCGGATTGACGTCCGATATCCCCATTGGGCAATGGGCATTTTGTCGGGCCAGTCCCGGTAATTATCAGCCATCTTTTTGAGTATGGTGACAATTGTTTTATTGGCGACCTCTACTGCTCCATTCGTCTGGGGACGATAGGGTGAAGACGTATGCCTTTGAATTTTATATTTGGTCAGTAGGGCTGCAGTTTCGGCTTGGAAACGAGTCCCATGATCACTGATAAATTCATGTGGGATACCATACCGACATATTATCTTGTTTTGGATAAACTTGGCGACATGCTTAGCATTGAGAAGGCGATATGATTCAGCTTCGACCCATTTGGTGAAATAGTCGATAGCTACTAAAATGAAACAATGTCCACCAGTATCGGAGGGATTTACTTTCCCGATTACGTCGATACCCCATGTCGAGAACGGGCAAGGCGACGTCATGGTATAAAGCAGAGATGACGGCATATGTTGCACGTTGGTGAAGATTTGACAGTTATGACAATGTTTGACATATAACTGGCAGTCGGCTTCCATAGTATTCCAGTAATATCCGAGCCTCATGATTTTTCGGGCCAACATCTGGGCATTCATATGTGGGCCGCATTCGCCATCATGCACTTCAGCCATAACCTTTTCGGCTTTATATTTATCAACACAAAGGAGAAGAGCCCCCTGTGCCGTCTTTTTGTACAGTTGTCCGTCATCGGTACGGATGAACTGAGTGGCTAGCCTTCGTAAGGCTTTCTTGGCCTGGCCTTCGGTCCCGGGAGGATATTCCCTGT
The DNA here is from genome assembly GCA_958450325.1 of Agrostemma githago. Taxonomy (NCBI): domain Eukaryota; kingdom Viridiplantae; phylum Streptophyta; class Magnoliopsida; order Caryophyllales; family Caryophyllaceae; genus Agrostemma; species Agrostemma githago. Next base: position 8,387,939 of record OY288243.1, on the reverse strand, counting down.
TCGTCAGGTATGTCAACACAGCCTGATACCATGGTTCAGGATCAGTTATCTCAATGTCTTCAATGTCGTGGATGTATGCCGGCTCGGACCACCTTTCGACACAAATTGGCATACTGGTCATGTGGTCGGGAATATTTAGTAAAGATGCCAATTTTGAAAGTGCATCTGCAAACTGATTCTCTTCCCGAGGCAAGTATATGTACTCCACCTTTTGGAATTGTTTCTCGAGATCCCTTACTCGTGCCTGGTAGGCCACGAGATTAGCGTTACGAGTCTTCCATTTTTGAAGTACTTGGTTAATGACCAAGGATGAATCACCGTGTACCTGGAGATTTGTGATCCCTAGATCGGCGGCGGCTTGTAGCCCATAAATGCATGCTTCGTATTCGGCTCCATTATTGGTAACATCAAAGTCCAGTTTGATGGATACGGGAGTGTCCTCCCCTTTTGGTGAAATTAGAAGGATCCCGACTCCGAACCCTCGAAAATTGGACGCTCCATCGAAGTATAAATCCCATGTTTCGGTATCGGTATGGAAGATATCTTCATCTGGGAAGGACCAGGTGTCGGTGTGTCCTTCTTCGGTTACCGGGCTATCGGCGAGAAATTCAGCTACTACGCGCCCCTTAATGGCTTTTAACGGTACAAATTTTAGGTCGAACTCTGCCAACACTAGAGTCCACCTAGAAATTCGGCCATTGAGAACGGGATTTTTGAAGAGGTATTTGATCGGGTCCATCTTGGATAGCACATGGACCTCGTAGCTGAGCATATAATGTCGGAGCTTCTTAGTGGCCCAAACCAGAGCCAAGCATGTCTTTTCGAGCATGGTATATTTGCACTCATACTCTAAAAACTTTTTGCTGATGTAATAAATGGCTCGTTCTTCGGAGTCAACTGCCTGGGCCAGCATAGCCCCCATGGCTGTCTCGGTCGTCGTTAGGTATAACGACAGAGGCAAACCAGGTTGAGGTGGCACTAATACCGGCGGAGCGGACATGATTTCCTTGATTTTGTCAAAAGCAGCTTGGCACTTGTCATCCCATAGTACCCGTTCCCCTACTTTCAGTTTCTTGAAATTGGTGCACACACCATGGTTAGTTTGGAAATGAACCGACTGATATACTGGACTTTCCCGAGAAATCCCCTAATTTCTTTTTCGGTTTTAGGAGGTTGAATCTCGGTAATGGCTTTAATTTTAGCTGGGTCGACTTCGATACCTCGTTGGCTAACGATATGACCCACTAACTTGCCTGACGTTACCCCAAAACTGCACTTTTGAGGGTTTAGCCTCATGTTGTATTTGCGCAATCGGGTGAAGAGTTTTCTTAGGGCGGTGATTTGATCGTCCCGTTCTTTGGATTTGACGATCATATCGTCTACATAAACTTCTACCTCTTTATGCATCATGTCATGCAATAAAGTGGTAGCGGTCCTTTGGTACGTGGTTCCGGCATTAATGAGAACGAAAGGCATGACGGTGTAGCAGTAAGTACCCCAAGGTGTAGTGAAGGTAGTCTTACTCATATCTTCTTCCGCCATCTTGATTTGATTATACCCGACATACTCGTCCATAAATGATAGAAGGGTATGATCGACTGTGTTATCCACCAGTATGTCGATGTGTGGTAACGGAAAATCATCTTTCGGGCTTGCCTTGTTAAGATCCCGAAAATCCACGCATACCCGCACCTTACCGTCCTTTTTAGGAACCGGCACGATGTTTGCAACCCAGTCCGGATATTCGGACACCTGTATGAAGCCGACTTTGAATTGTTTATCGACTTCTTCTTTTACCTTGAGAGACCACTCGGGCCTCATTCGGCGGAGCTTCTACTTAACCGGTTTGCACCCGTCTTTGATCGGTATGTGATACTCGGCTATTTCTCGGTCTATCCCCGGCATGTCCTTGTAGAACCATGCGAAGACATCTTTGAATTCTTGGAGGAGGTTCGTGAATTGTTGTCTCTCCTCGGGATCTAAGGATAACCCTATCTTAAGTATCTGGGGCTCTAAGGTTGTTCCCACATTAATGGATTCGGTTTTCTCAATTACCGGATTCCGGGATTCCCTTTGCTCTAGTTGCTCGATCAGATGTAGAGGTAAGGGCACCTGTTCGTCGGGTTTCTCAATGTCATTGCATAAAATATTTTTTAAAGCAGAATTTAAAAGAGGCAAGTCATAAGCAGAACGGTTGTTATTATTGATTGAAAACTTTGAAAACAGCTCAAAAAGAGCAACCATCTGATCATTGGTCAGTGGCGGAATTGGTAAGGCACGCGGGACAGACCCCGGAGTGCCAGCAGCAGGAATGACAAGGGGAGAGGGGTTACATGAGTGACTCTAGCACCGTACTCCCTAGACACGACCTCAGACTCTGACTCAGACTCCGACTCTGACTCAGACTCAGACTCAGGCATGGCTCCCTCTCCATTGACCAGCTTGTAGATCTTTCCTTGACTATCAGTCCACTTGACAGTCTTCTTCCAGGCCCTGTTTCTCGTCTTGGAGCCAACGTCCGAGATCAGCTTGGTCGGGTCAAACCTGTTGCTGCGGAGAATCAGGTTGACCAGGTCTTCCTTTGGAGTCAGGGCTATGGTGTCTTCCCCGAAGAGCAGCCCCAGCGCGGGCTCATCATTGTCAGCTCCATCAGACTGGATGAGGGCGAACACATCATCCGGGATGTAGTTGCAGTCCCGGGCCGATTGGGTCCCGAGGTGCACAGCATTGGGTTGGTATAAACCCACCTGAATAGCCCCAAATACGGGTGTGACAAAGTAGTCAGGCAACCGTGGGCTGTAAGGGCTCAAGTGGATACCCTTAATGATGTTGCAGGCCTTTTCGACTCCTGCTCGGACAACGTTGCCCGGGGTGGCGGCATAGCCAAGGCCGAAGTGAGAGTCTTCGTCCTTGAGGACCTCAATGATCTTCCCAGCTGGAAGATCGGGTTGAGAAGTAGCCCCCGGTAAGTACCCTAGGTTTTGTAGCATCGTGTCGATGCTAGATGTGAAGTAGGGCCTAAAAAAGTACTCTTCCTCGACCATCCTCACAAAGTCGAACCCCCAGAGGTCCGCCTGGCCCGTGGCGTTGCAGCTAGCCACAGTCATTGGGGTCGCCTCTAAAGTAATAACATTGTCGAGCAAAGGTATCTTGATCTTTCGGTGGAGGGTGGAGGATACCGCTTTGACCGCGTGAATCCACGGCCTTCCTAGGACCAAATTGAAAGATGAGGTGACATCGATCACCTGGAATTCAAGCTCCTTTTCAATTGGGGCCGTTATAATGGTCAGCTTTATGGCCCCAGCTCCCGACTTTGGACTCCCATCGAAGGCTTGGATGGTCTGAGCCGTCGGAACATAATCGGCCTCGGTAATGCCGAGGGCTTTGGCGGTCCTCAAAGGAAGGACATTCACAGCAGACCCATCATCAACTAGGGTCATCGGGAGGTATTTTCCTCGGTAGATCACCGTAATGTAGAGGGCCATATTATGGGAGGTCCCAAACGGCGGTAAGTCGGCTTCAGAGAAAGTGATCATTGGGCCTCCTTCCTTGGTTTTGCCCTTCAAGTGGGGCAGGACCGTGGCTACCATTTTAGCAGGGGTAGACAAAGAGTCGATCTTAACTTGATCGAGAGCCTTAGTGAGTGCTTCTCGATGTTCTTGTGAGCTCACTAGGAGTTGCCATATAGTGAGGTCGACTCGGGTTTTCTTTAGTTGCTTCACGAGGGCCGTTTCAGCAGTCGGCTCCTCAGGGGCGACTTCCATCCCGAGTGGATCGGTGACGGTTGTCGGGATAGGGATGTCCCTAGAGCTAGTGGCTTGATAGGGACGACCAAGGTGGTTACTGGCTAAGACTCGGGATTTAGTCTTACGGATCTCCTCAGGGGTGATGGGGACAGTTTCCCCTTTAGCGAGGTAGACATCTTCCTCGTCGTCAAACCAGATCCCGTTCACTTGTGGGATAAATGGAGAGATAAGGTGAGAGCAATCAATCACCTCCCCGGCAAAGATGGCATGGGAGCTGAAAGGGTTCTTCTTGTTACTCGGCTTATCTCCAGGTAGCGGGATTTTATCGCTCTCAATCAGGTCCTAGATCAAGTGCTTTAGCTTCCAGCACTTTTTGGTATCATGCTCATTGCCTCGGTGGTATTGGCAATAAGCTTGGGCATTGTAATTCTTGGAGCGTCGCTCGACCGGAACTTCGGGAGTTGGGTCTATCGGTTGGATTAGGCCTTTCGAGGACAGCCTTTGTAAGGCATAGGTATAGGTGGTGCCTATATCAGTGAAAACCCGAGGTGGGGTGTTCTTCTTGGACGGGGCGCCCAGTAGATTAACCGCGTCGAATATGCTGCGGGTTGCAGCCTGGGGCTTGGTAATGGAAGAGGAAGCCCCTTGGTATCCTTTGCTAGAGGCCTTAGTAAGGCCCTCCAGCCTCAGGTCGTCTTCAATTCTCATACCCATTTCAGTAAGGGTGGTGAAATTGGGTATGACGGCGTACCGGAGATGAACCCGGTAGGAGGGGAGAAGATTCTTAACGAAAGCCTCCACCAAAGTCTTTTCACTGGGCTTATCGACCAGTTTCACACTCTCGGCCCTCCAGCGTTGAAGGTACTTAGTAAAACCCTCTTTTGGCTCTTGGGCCATAACCTCCAAAGACCGCATTGTGGTTTGGATCTCGGTGTTGTCAGCATAGTTCCGGGCAAACTCCGTAGCCACATCATCCCAAGTAGGGTATTTCTTTGGGTCTAGCCTATAGTACCAGGCCCGTGGGTGCTTTTCAAGGGATGCAACAAAAAGATTCTTGAACATCGAAGAATCTACCCCTTTGATAGCCATGAATTCTTTGAAGGCCCGTACATGTAGTAACGGGTCTTCGGTTCCCTCAAACATGGGTAAGCCCGTGAGATTCAGGTTCGCGGGCAGCTTGTCACTCACCGGGGAGTACTCACGGCTATTCTCCCGATGAATATTGTTACTCCCAGCCAAATGAACTTGTTCCTCCAGTCGGCACACCGCGTTAACTAGTTCAGCTAGAGGCCCAGTAGCCTCGGCATTAGGAGCCCTTTGCTCCACTGCAGCCATACGAGCAACGATAGCCACTTGACCATCCCTCATTTCTGTCAGTTGGGCATCAATGTCAGTTTTTTTGGCGGCCATGGCATCCACAGAGGCCTTCAGATTGTTCAGAGCTGTTTCCATTTTGCGGTTGTGTCTGGTGGACGGTGGCCTGTCTGTAAGAACACCACGTAATCAGAAACCGAACCCAGATCTTGGAATCATAAAAAAAGGTATATCCTGAACGACAAAAGGAAAAGGACTAAAGACTCGAGAAAGACATCTAGACGGATGACTCGTGGGTGGTATAACTTCCTTAGGACTTTGGCTTTGTGGGCCTAATCCCGTTCGAAGGAAGGTCCACGTGAGACTTTTCCCCAGACTTTTGACTCGAGTGTACAGACGAACTTTCCTTTGTAGGGGTATGCCCTACGCGGGATGGTTGTGCCTTGACAAATAAGGCGGACTCGGGAAAGGGGAGAAACTCGTGATGTAAGATCGACAGAGTTTCGACGCTATAAACCTTCAACATACTATGCAAAGACCCGACACACGGATAAACGGTAGGTCCTATAATAAGGAAGATTTATTTTTTTGGAAAGTCGGATGCTTGAAATTTTGAATTTTGAATGTAGAATGAGCGAACTTCCAAAAGTTTGAAAACCGAAAACGGAATTTCGAAGAAAATGAGATTAGAATTTTGAAAATTCCGAAAATCGAGATAGTGTTGGAAATTTGATGGGAAGGGATTTGTCGTGGATCCCGCCACCAAATAAAAAAAACCAACTAACCTAACTAGGGTAGCTAGGGTAAGTCGGGTCGAATCCACAGGGACGGGAGGTCGGACTAAAGTATGCTACGGTCTAGGACTAGGTTCGAGACGAGCTAATCTAAGGAGGGGGAGACTAGGTCTAAGCTAGGTCTAAAGCAAGAAAACAAACAAAGGAAACGGGCTAGGATTAGGTCGGGGTCAAAGGGGTAACGGAGTGGTCAAGGAAGAGCTAGAGTGAAGGAGGTAGTAGGGTGATCTAGGTCGGTCCGGGCGGTCTCAACTTAGACCGACCTAGAGGTTCCTCATGGAACCCATTTTGGCGACACACATGACAAACGGGGTTCTAGCGCGCTATGGCCTAGATCGAATTCGGGCGGTCGCAACTTAGACCGACCCAGGGGTCGTCCTCACCGGGCTCTCGCAACTTAGTGAGGGAACCGAACCCACAACAAACTAACACCCACAAGGGAAAGGCAAGAAAAACAAGCAATCTAACTTACTTAGTCATTCAAGCATTTCATCAAACATGTAACATGCATCAACCAAGAGGAAACCCAAATCTTCCACCCACATCTCCAACAAACCCTTAATCACCCAATTAACACCCTAATCACCCTACTAACCCTAGCAAGAACACTACTCTAACATTATCAAGCTACAACTAACACTATGAAGAGAAATCCATTCAAACAACCAAACTAGCATAATGAAACTAACAAGAACTATGAACTATGAACAATCCACACAACAAAGACTCAAACTTTAATGAAAGAACAAGATTAAGAGAAAGGAAAAGAAGATTATACCATACTAGAAGATGAAAGGAAGAAGGAAACTTGCATAAATGAGAAAAACCCAAAACAAACATCCAAGTTTGTCAAGCTTGGTGAAGATCTTGAAGAATTCCCAAATTACAAGCACTAATCTAGGATTAACGATAATCTAAGGACTAATCTACACTAATCTAATCTAATCTATGCTAAAACTAGGCTAGGGTTTGTGGGTAATGTCTAACATAAGCTTTACAAAACAAGGGAAGAGTATATATAGGGTTACAAATGGAAGGGAGAAGAAAGAAATGAAATGCGGGCATAGCTGGGTGGTCCCGACCGGGACGGGTCATCCCGACCGGGACGGACCCACCATCCCGACCGGGACGGGTTGGTCCCGACCGGGACGGCCTGTCAGTGGCTCCCTTAAACTCGCACTTCATCCCCGACGGGATGAGGTGCATACCCGTCGGGGATGAGTCTTGTAGGCCTCCAATATGACCTTTTTGGTTCCTCCTTGCCTCACATGGACTTCTCATCGATTATCGGGACTCGGGATTGGGTCTCGGAGGCTCGGGATTGGGTCCCAAGGTCTCGGGGTCGATTCCAAAGCATCGAGTCATCGTTCCTTTATCTCGTTGGCTCCAAAATGTGTATGTATCGAGTCGAAATCGCTCCAACTCTTCCAAATCGGTCTCGGGAACCTGAAACGAACTTGATTGGGATGGTCCGCCTGACAATCAACCGCCTGCCATGCAGGCCCCGGGGGCGATTCCTGTCGAAGAGTCGAAAGACCAGCCCCCAGCAAGAACCAAGAGCAAAGCATGAAAACATTAAATTGGCCGCCAGCCGCCGAGAGCACCGGCCAATGCAGCCTGCCGGGGCTTGGCAGCCCCACTTAGAGATTGTCCGCCCTGGGGAAATCCCTGGCCGGCAGGGCCGTGAACCCCAGGGGCCCTCCTGTCATTTTGCCTAAGGTAATTAGGAATGGGTGGATGGGAAGCCGCCACTTGTCACTCTCCCATCCATCCATTCCTCCTTCTCTTCTCTCTCTTGTGGGAAGGTATAAATACCTCCCCATTTCCCACATGAGGGGGGTTGGATTTTCTCTCTCTAGACTCTTACTCTTAAAACGCCACCTAGTTCCTCACGAGCTAGGTTCGTCAAGGCATTTCACGGACTGACTTAGGCATCGGAGAGGGTTCCCTCGGACAACCTCCGAGGCCCTGTGCGTTCATTGTGCAGGGAGCAGGCCATTTCCGCCGGGAAGGTCCGATCTAGGGAGTGAGAGAAAGGAGAGACCAAGGGAAGTCAAACGATCAGTTGTTCACAATTAACCCAGTTATACAACCCGGATCCTAGGCCGGGTAAATTGTTTCCGTGACCGGAACAATTTGGCGCCGTCTGTGGGGAGCTTACGGTTGTGCTCACGAGTTACCCACTAAAATCAACCACTCATAACCACAAAATTTAACACAATCATGCCAGAAATCGTTGATGATAGTGCAGGGGGAGGTCCGACGGTCCCGCCGGTGACCCCCCTGTACGGAATGCCGCTGTCGGAGAGGGTCCCCCCTGCCACAATCCTTGGGGCGGAGGGAACCAATCCCCTCGGCAGATCTAACGTCGCTGCGACACCCGAGCTGGGGGCACGCCCTGGACGTGCTCTCAACCTGACCCCAGCTCAGATGGCGCAGGCAGCCGCATTCTTCTCTGCAATGCTGGATCAGGAATTCACACCTGAGGACTTGGTAGGCAGGGTCGCATCGGCTCCTAGGCAACCATCCCCAGTCAGCAGGGACGAGGCCGGGGGCGCGAGGCGGACCGCCGCCAGAAACGCTCAGAGAAAAGCAAGAAGAACGGCCCAGGTATATGCACACGTCCAGAGGCGCATCACCACCGACAAACCAGAACCACCTGTCCAGCAGGCGTTCTCTATTCACACGACAGAGTCAGCGTCTGGAGGGCAGGGAGGCTTATCTCAAGGATTGCAGGAGCGCATGAGGCCCAGGGAGCCCGTGTCAAAACGCTTAGGGGAAAGGCAGGGTGGAGTTTTCTCCAGACTAACACCTGCAGTCAAGGAACAGTCAGCCCCTGGCCTATCCCAAAGCTTGCAGTCCAGACTCAACCGAGGGCAACCCCTCGAGTCCAGATATCATCAGGGTGAAAACCTCTGCCACTCCCAGAGGAAAAGGCCCAGACAGACCTCCTCGGAAACAGGGGATGAAGCAGCTAGCAGGCCACCGCCGAGGCACCGCTCCCCCAGTACGAGGAAACCAACCCATAAACAATGGGAGTCTCATGGTAACCAGTCTGGGGAAAGCAGGTCACGACTGGTGGGCAGGCCAACGAAAACTCCGTTGCACCCCGAGGTACAGGAGTACCCCATCCCAAAAATCAAAATGCCGACCATCAAATTTGACGGGACGACGGACCCTGAAGACCACCTGGCAGCCTTCGAGAGTCACATGGGCATGTACGATGTAGATGACGCCATCTGGTGCAAGGTTTTTCCTACCACCCTGGTAGGACTTGCGCAAGGTTGGTTCAGGGATCTCCGCCAGGGGTCAATTAGATTCTTCATAGAACTGGCTGAAGCTTTCCTTGAACAGTATGCTGGAAACAAGAGAAGACGTCTCACCCGCTTTGATCTTATGACCTTGAAGCAGAAGAAGGGCGAAAGTGTGAGAGAGTACATGAGAAGGTTCGATCTGTCCTACCAACAGGTTAGAGAGATCGACGATTCCACCGCCGCCTACGCCCTGACAATCTCCCTACTTCCAGGGGAAATGAAAAATCAGATGATCAGGGCTCAGCCAGAAAACTTGGCCATGGCCAGAAAAATTGCCGAGGGGTTCATTCTGCAAGAGGAGTTCCACGGACTGACGGACACCCCAGCAGGCCAAGCAAAGCCTCAAGGGGGACCGCAGGGTGGAAGGGGCAGAGGCGAACCAGGCAAGCAAAAAGAGGAGGGAGACACTCCCAAGAAAGAACGCCCAGTCTACCAACCCAGATTCGATAGTTACACCGCTCTGAACAAGTCCAGGGCGGAAATATTCGAACTGGAAAAAGAGACTGCCAAATGGAACCGTCCAAGCAAACCTCGCAGCCCAAAAGGCGACCCAAAGAAATTCTGCACTTTCCATGACTGTATTGGCCACACCACTGAAGAGTGCCGCCACCTGAAAGATGAAATTGAGAAATTGATCAGGAACGGATGGTTGGCCAACTATGCTGCTAAAAACAAATCTCAGAAGGAAGTGTCTGAGAAGCCCGAGGGGTCAGCGCAGAACCGGATGATAATCCACGTGATTTCAGGGGGCATCGAGGGCCAGCTCAGTCGGAGAAGTCAGAAAAGACAAATGCGAGAGTTGAGAAATCAAATCTGTTACGCTGAGAAAGAAGGAAGCCCAAAAGGAGTGACACTAAGCATCACCCCTGATGATGCAGGGCGGGTGATATATCCACACAGTGATCCTCTGGTACTGTCCCTGGAAATCAGCAACCATATTGTGCGAAGATGCATGGTAGACACTGGCGCTTATACCAATCTTTTGTACAAGGATGCTTTCGAAAAGATGGGCCTAGAAAAAAGGCATCTGCGGCCTGCTCCCGGATCCCTGTATGGATTCAGTGGAGCCGGCGTGCTGCCCATGGGCGTCATCGACCTGCCTGTAACCTTCGGGGAAGGCTCCGCAGCCAGAAATGTCAGGGCAACCTTCGTTGCTGTGGACGCAAGGTCTGCCTATAATGCCCTGATTGGCAGGGCCACCCTAGATGAAATCGAGGCCGCAATCTCCATCAGAGCTCTCACCATTGCATACGTCACAGACTTCGGGCTGGAAGGAAAAGTACGTGGGGACCAGGAGTCAGCTAGACAATGCTATTCCGTGGCCCTACAAGAGCATGAGAAGGACAGGAAAGGGAAAAGAAAAGCTGACAGTTCCCCCTGCAGGGAAGGAGAGGTCCCAATTGAACACCCGATGCCCGACCGCCTGGAACCAGGGGGCGACAGCATGCTGGTGGACTTGGAACCAGGAAGACAGGTCCTGGTAGGAACGGGTCTGGAGGAGTCCTACCAGGCCGAACTGGTCAAACTTCTGAGAGAAAACAAAGACGTGTTCGCTTATTCCGCAGATGAAATGCCCGGCGTCGATCCCTCATGCATCGTTCACAAGCTGAACGTAAGCACGGATGCTCGCCCTGTAAAACAGAAAAAGCGAAACATGTCCGCAGAAAAAGACATAGCCATCAAAGAAGAAATCAACAAGCTCTTGAAAGCAGACTTCATTGAAGTCTGCGACTACCCAGAGTGGCTAGCAAATGTTGTTATGGTCAAAAAGTCGTCTGGAGCATGGAGAATGTGCGTCGACTTTACGAACCTGAACAAAGCCTGCCCGAAGGACTGCTATCCGCTCCCTCGGATCGATCAGTTGGTAGACGCAACTAGTGGCTACACCATGCTAAGCTTCTTGGACGCCTTTTCAGGCTACCATCAAGTGTACTTATGGCAGCCAGACAGGGTGAAGTGCGCGTTCATCACCAGCTCAGGCACGTACATGTACAAGATGATGCCCTTCGGGCTCAAAAATGCGGGAGCTACGTACCAGCGTCTGGTTGATAAAGTGTTTGAGAAGCAGAAAGGTAGAAATATCGAGGCTTATGTTGACGATGCCATCGTAAAAAGCAGGGAAGACAAGGAACACCTGACAGACTTGCAGGAAACCTTCAGTTCTCTGCGCGCCTACAAAATGAAACTGAACCCGAAAAAGTGCACGTTTGGAGTCCGCTCCGGAAAATTCCTAGGATTCTTGGTCAGTTCTCGGGGTATTGATGCCAACCCTGAAAAAATTCAGGCGGTCCTAGACCTCCCTGAGCCCAAGACCATCAGGGACATCCAGCGCCTGACGGGACGAATGGCCGCCTTGGCACGATTCATCGCCCGATCGGCAGACAGGGCAACTCCTTTTTTCAAAATTCTGAAAGGAAACAAACAGTTCAAATGGGAAAGCGAGCAGAGAGAAGCCTTCGAGCAACTGAAGGACCATCTTAAGAGACTCCCTACCCTGGCAAGACCAGTGGCAGGAGAGAAACTTTTTCTCTACATCGCAGTAACCAACATAACTGTCAGCGCAGTCATCCTGCGGGAAGAGGCAGGCACCCAGCAACCTATTTACTTTGTAAGTCATGCACTGGGGGCAGCAGAGAGGAATTATCCCATGGTGGAAAAGGCTGCCTACGCAGTCATAATTGCAGCCCGAAAGCTCAGACCTTACTTCGACGCGCATCCAGTCATTGTTCTCACCGATCAACCCCTGGAAAAAGTATTGGAAAAATTTGAAAAGTCAGGAAGGTTGTTGAAATGGGCAATCGAGCTGAGTGGACTGGGTATATCTTACCAGCCCAGAACAGCCATCAAGGCCCAAGCCTTGGCAGATTTTTTAGCTGAATGTTCCCATTCAGGGGAAGAGGAAGCCCCTGCCCAGGAGTGGGTCGTGCACACTGATGGGTCCTCCACGGCCAACGGCGCAGGCGCAGGCGTTGTATTGACAAGCCCAGAAGGAACCGATTTTGAGCATGCCCTCAGATTTGTCTTCCCAGCGTCAAACAATGAGGCCGAGTACGAAGCAGTACTCGCAGGCGTCAGGCTGGCTAAGGCCGCAGGGGCAGAACGAATTATCTTGGCGACCGATTCCCAACTAATCGCCAACCAGATTAACGGAGAATATGAAGCAAGGGATCAAGCAATGGCCGCATACTTAGAAATGGTAAAAGGAGAGCTATCCAGCCTGAAATCATACGAGATCAAACAAATTCCCCGATCCCAGAACAACCGAGCAGATGCCCTGTCAAAACTGGCAAGCTCCAGTCTGCAGGACATCCGGAGGTCGGTATGGGTAGACGTTTTACACGAAAGATCTGCTAATCCCGGTCAAGAGATTAATGCCATGGAAGAAGAGCCAGAAAGCTGGATGACCCCTTTTGTCCAATATAAGAGGCACGGTGTCTTACCACCAGATCCATTGCAAAGAAAGAAAGTACAGGCTAAAGCGGCCTGGTTCATACTCATTAATGAAGAACTCTACAAAAAATCCTTCACTTATCCCCTGCTTAAATGTCTACGGGCGGATCAGGCAACCGAGGTACTGGATGATATCCACTCAGGAATCTGTGGACATCACATTGGCGGGAGGTCGCTGGCCCACAAAGCCCTCAGGGCAGGCTACTACTGGCCTACCATGCTGGCAGATGCCAGGAGCCTAACCCAGAAATGCAGAAAATGTCAACTCTTCGCCCCGTCGATCCATGCCCCGGCCCAGGAGCTCAGGCCAATCCTATCCCCCATTCCCTTCGCTCAGTGGGGGATGGACATTTTAGGGCCCTTCACAGTGGCCACAGGGGGCAGAAAATTCTTAATAGTCGCTATAGACTACTTCACCAAGTGGGTGGAGGCAGAAGCAGTCCCCAACATCACCGAGCCGGCGGTCCGAAAGGTGATCTGGCGAAATGTCATCACCCGGTTCGGTGTACCAAAAATGCTGGTGTTTGACCACGGCAGGCAGTTCGATAATGACCCACTAAGGATCTGGCTGGAAAGCCATAACATCTCAGTCGCCTACTCAGCAGTCTGCCATCCCCAAACCAATGGACAGGCAGAAGCAGCCAACAAACAAATCCTAAATGGCCTGAAGAAAATGGTCGACGACTGCAAGGGTAGATGGGCTGATGAACTCCCCAGCATACTCTGGTCCATCCGAACCACCAGGAAGGAGTCTACAGGCCAGACCCCATTTGGCTTGGTATATGGAGCAGAAGCTTTGTTGCCGATTGAGACAAGGATTTCCTCTCTACGCTCCCAACTATATAACCAGGCTGAGAATGAAGCCGCGATGGTCGAGGCCCTGGACCTGATAAGTGAGCTAAGAGAGGAAGCCGGTACAAATATCGCTGCCTACCAGCAGCGGATGAGAAAAGCCTTCAATAACAAAGTCCGGCAGAGAAGCTTCCAGGTGGGCGAATTAGTCCTGAGAAAAACACAGGCAATTGGAAAATCAAGAGAGCATGGCAAACTAAGCGCCAATTGGGAGGGCCCATACCAAATAACTCAGGTTTTAGGTCCGGGCACGTACAGAATATCCAATCTGGAGGGACAAAAGCTGAGCGCTCATTGGAATGCAGATACGCTAAAAAAATACTACGTCTGAACAGAAACATAGGCAGTCTTTACTTTTAAAGTAAAAAGGCGGAGGACGATCAAAAATGTCGACGGCTCTGACCACCCCAATGTCAAAAGAACTTTTAAAAGAGAAATGAGAAGATACAGATTTATACTTGTTGCTTGTTCACACTCGCGTCTTTCACAAACAAACAAGCAGGGGGCAATAGGGGGAGGCCCCCCTGTTGCCAAAATCAGGAAAAGTGACCCCCCCAACGCAAACCAAAAAACACTACCCTGTTCGCCTCTGGGCAGACAGGGGGCAGGCCCCCTGGACTTTGAACAAAAGCCAGGGACAGGCCAGACGAACAAGGACTGGGGGCAGGCCCCCCAACCTCGTATAAAAAAACGCAAATGCTACCCTGCTCGCCTCTGGGCAGACAGGGGGCAGGCCCCCTGGACTTTGAACGAAAAGCCAGGGTCAGACCGTATCAACAAGGACTGGGGGCAAGCCCCCCAACCTTGTATAAAAAACGCCAACGCTACCCTGCTCGCCTCTGGGCAGACAGGGGGCAGGCCCCCTGGACTTTGAACGAAAAGCCAGGGTCAGACCGTATCAACAAGGACTGGGGGCAAGCCCCCCAACCTTGTATAAAAAACGCCAACGCTACCCTGCTCGCCTCTGGGCAGACAGGGGGAAGGCCCCCTGGACTTTGAACGAAAAGCCAGGGTCAGGCCGTGTCAACAAGGACTGGGGGCAGGCCCCCCAACCTTGTATAAAAAACGCAAATGCTACCCTGCTTGCCTCTGGGCAGACAGGGGGCAGGCCCCCTGGACTTTGAACGAAAAGCCAGGGGCAGACCGTATCAACAAGGACTGGGGGCAAGCCCCCCAACCTTGTATAAAAAACGCAAACGCTACCCTGTTTGCCTCTGGGCAGACAGGGGGCAGACCCCCTGGACTTTGAACGAAAAACCAGAGATAGGCCATCACAGGCGCAATCAAACATACGAGAAAAAAATCCTTAAGACAATAAAGCCAAGAAAAATATCCTACAAGCAACCCGTGGAGGGTGTGAAAATTCTTACAAACTTGGGAAAAACCGAATGTCAAAATATTACAAAGAAAAACCGTGAAACACCGGTTCAGCACGGGAAAATGCAAAGTTTTTATAAAAAGAAAAAAAAGGCATCATGCGGCATCTTGGTGGGTATTGGCATCTGCATCAGGCTGCTTGGTCACCCGGGCCTCGTCCTTGGCAGAATAAAGGCTCCGGAAAGTGTCTTCGTCAAAAGAAGGGAACATCTCCCCTATCACTTCCATGACCAGTTCCAGAGAAGAGTTGGCGCCACTCACAAAGCTGGCACCCACTGCTTCCTCATTCTCCGCAGCCAAGGACTCTTTCTCCTTTGCCCATTCTCCCTTGGCCTGGTCAAAAGACGACTGTGCCTGGTCAAAAGCCGACTTTGCCTGTAACATCTGCTCCTTCAAAACTGCCACCCTTCCCTTCAAATGCCCCATCTCAGCCAAAGATATGTTAGCACGGTCCAATGATTGTCGGCTCTCTTGCAGATCGATCCCCAGCTTGGCAACCTCCTTCGCAGCCATCTCCCCCTGCACCCTCCAGTTATCAGCCTGCCTCTTGGTCTCCTCCAGTTTGTCCTTCAAAGAGCTTATCAAGGCAGCGTCCCTCTCTATCATAGCCAGGCGGTCTGGAGGAGGAGCCCCAGGGGTAACCGTTAGCTCCTCATCGCTCAGGCGGCTGAGAGCCGCCAGTTCTGCAGAGGCCAGCATAACCTTGGAGGTGCGTTGGATGTATTGAAGAACTTGGTGGGAGGTAGAAGTTACCGTCTTTGTAAGGCGGTCAGCCAAGACAGCCCCAGAGTCGGAAAGTAGGCCTGAAACGTCCACGCTATCCCCAGCTGTATAGTGAAACTCCACATTCTCCTCTGGAAAGGGAATGCTCGAAGGCTCACGAGCAGGGCGTTTTGCATCCGGGGTGGAGACATCCGCCTCCAAGTCCACCACATCAGTACTGGGGGGCTCCCTCTCCCTTTTCCTCCTCACCTCCAAGGGAGTACTCTCCCCAGTCCCCTCCGAATCTCCAGGCTGCGTTCCCTGAGAGGTCCGAGGGCCAGCTGAAGAAGCACCCTGCTTCTGGCCAGGGGAAGGAGTAGCCCCTGAGGTGACCTCCGCTTCCCCCTCATGAGTGCTGGGAGTAGGAGTCGCCGGCTTCGACGAAGGTAACCGGGGAGGAAGGGGCAATCTTCGACCTGCAGCGAAGTCTTTCACGAGCTTCATTAAAGCCTTGCTTCCTTTCTTAAAGTTTGGCGGAAGGGAAGGGCGCTTTGAGAGGACGTGCAACTCCTCGTTCAGGCCTAACCTTCTGACCTGCTTCCTAGTCCAGGTCCAAGAGTAGGAATCTGCAGAAACAGAGAGGCGGTCATTTAAAAAGCAGGGAGAGATAAAGTCCCTAGAAAACCGCGACAATAGGAAATCCCTAGAACTACCTTCAAGGCCACGAATCAGGCCCATGGGGAGCAGGTACTCGTCAGTAGTGATAAGCTCCGCGTGAGGGAGCCAGAAAACAGGGCAAAAATTCCCATGTTTGTCCGCCACGATCTCAAATTTTTCAATCAGAATCTTCTCCTTGTCAGTCAGCCTGACCTCCAGAGCCTTCCCCCCGACGCGAGGATGATACTCCTCACGCGTCTCCATACGAGTGTGGACATGATTCCTAAAGTGTCTGGGAATCTTCCACCCCGTCGCACTGCGGACGTATATAAAGTTGTTCTTCCAATCCTTGAGACTGCTCAGGGGTGGCCACACCAGGGCGTATTTTTTCTGTCTCAGCAGAGACCAATAACCAGGGGAGCCATCCCCCCCTGATGAAGACACCATTTGGAGGCCGACCATGAAGCGAAGGGCATCGATGTAGGGCCCCTCACCATGGAACAGGCAAGTCCAAGTATAAGCCACTAAAGCCCTAATGGCTGTTGCAGTCAGCTGGGCTATGGCAACATTCATCCTCCTAAAAGTTTCTTCCAGGAAAGGATGCAATGGAAATCGCAGGCCGAACTCTAGGGCCTTATGAAAGACAGCTACACACCCATCTGGAGGACAACATACTGTGTCCCTTTCCCCAGGGATCACCACAGTGTACCCCTCCCCAAAGTTGTAAAATTGCTCTATGGCCCTAGCTGCGTCGCATTCCAAAAGCAAGTCCCTATTTTTGGCCTCGGGGTAGGTCTGTAAAGGAACCACGTACTTCTCCTTGTCTAAAAAATAGGTCCTCCCTCTCTCCCTGCGGATGAGAGGACCGGCCACCCTGGTGGGGTCAACCTCCAGGGCTTCATCGTCGGAATCGATCACATCAAAGGGAGCTGGGTCAGGCGACTCAGCCCCCTCTCCCCTACAATCACCTCCATCCCGGGGGCCAACCCTGGAGGAGGAAGCTACGTCACGACGACCGCCGCCGCCGCCGCTAATCCCTCCGAGCAAAGAATCGAAAGAAAGGGGGCGGGCTCGTGACATCTAGGCTATGGAGGGAAGAAAAGAAGCGAAAGATTCAAAAAAGGAAAAAAGGGTTCTAACCTAAAAACGCCGGCGAAATTAGCGAAGATGGCGACAAGAGACGATCCTTGCTCCTCCAAGAAAGAATCGCTTGATCAATGAAGGCAATTCAGAAAATATTAGGGAGAGTAAGAGTATCAAGAAGAGTAAAAGAAGATAATGAAGGGGGAAATGGGTTTTTATATAAGGGCCCCAAAAGAAGTTCGAAAGACTGAACCCCTGACGAAACCTGCAAAGACTTTCCACGTGTCACGCGCTGGACACCGACTGCTCATCTTTTTCAAGAAAAGCCTCGGTAAACGGAAACGTCAGAAGACAAGTCAATCAATGACTCCACTCAAAAAAAAAAAAAAAAGAATTCAAATGCGCAAAGTATCCATTTCATTGAAAATACCGCAAGCGGAAGATACATCATAAGGCCAATATGAAAGAAAAAAAAATTTACATAAGGCTTGGAAAAATTCCAGCCTGACAGAAATTAGAAGGCTCTGCCGCGCAGGCCTAGTCATCCCCCAAGTCTGGAGAGTAATCTCCAGGACTGCCTGGGCTTCCAAGGGCCGAACCCCAGTCCCAACTTGGGGAATCCAGAAAGGGGTCAGTAGCAGCCCCATCCTCGTCCCTATCACTCAGGCAGCCGAGGCCTTCACTGTCATCGGAGTCACGGCTGCTGTCTTCCCAATCCCTTCCAAAAGGGACGGCTCGAGAGTCGTCGCAAGAACGACAGCCTGTTTTCTTTACAGGCGAAGAAGGGCCCGACTCCAGGGAAGAGTCGGTATCAGAATTAGGGCCAAATTGTTCAGGGTGTAGCCATGGAAAACACTCATGGCACCCCCTGTCATAGCAGCCCCCTCCCTGGGGGCAACGCCTAAATCTAGGCATGGCAGGAGGAGAGGACCTCTTAGGGCGCTTGCCCATTCTGATGGAGGCCTTCCCTCTCCTCCGGCGAAGGCGAAGACGGGAGCAACGGCTCCGGCGAACCGCTAAATAGGCAGCTCGCGCATATCTAAGCCGCCAAAACCCTTTGAAGACAAAGGAAACGTGTTTGACTCCACGGCGCACCACACTTTTCTTAATCCAAGCCATGTTTAAAAGTGAAGAAATTCGGGAGATTGAAAGCGGAATGAAGCACAAGTGATCAAGGAAGCTGAAGGTTTTATACCGAGGTGAACTCCGCATTTAATAAGCGCTCCAACCACCCGGGGAGCAGAGCCCCCAATCAGGAACTCCACACAGTTCCCCAAAATCCACCCAGAAGCAAAGAGCAATCATTACGGAAGTATTCCTGCCTCTTTGCATTCCTGACAGGAACAGTGCAAAGTTCCATTGGGAAGGCGCGAAGCATTAAATGCTGCGACAGACCTGAAAGTCAACCCCCCTCCCAAGCAAGAGTCGCCAGCAGAGGAAAAGTCTCACTTTCCTCCTACTGACGAGGGCCAATTGATTGGGATGGTCCGCCTGACAATCAACCGCCTGCCATGCAGGCCCCGGGGGCGATTCCTGTCGAAGAGTCGAAAGACCAGCCCCCAGCAAGAACCAAGAGCAAAGCATGAAAACATTAAATTGGCCGCCAGCCGCCGAGAGCACCGGCCAATGCAGCCTGCCGGGGCTTGGCAGCCCCACTTAGAGATTGTCCGCCCTGGGGAAATCCCTGGCCGGCAGGGCCGTGAACCCCAGGGGCCCTCCTGTCATTTTGCCTAAGGTAATTAGGAATGGGTGGATGGGAAGCCGCCACTTGTCACTCTCCCATCCATCCATTCCTCCTTCTCTTCTCTCTCTTGTGGGAAGGTATAAATACCTCCCCATTTCCCACATGAGGGGGGTTGGATTTTCTCTCTCTAGACTCTTACTCTTAAAACGCCACCTAGTTCCTCACGAGCTAGGTTCGTCAAGGCATTTCACGGACTGACTTAGGCATCGGAGAGGGTTCCCTCGGACAACCTCCGAGGCCCTGTGCGTTCATTGTGCAGGGAGCAGGCCATTTCCGCCGGGAAGGTCCGATCTAGGGAGTGAGAGAAAGGAGAGACCAAGGGAAGTCAAACGATCAGTTGTTCACAATTAACCCAGTTATACAACCCGGATCCTAGGCCGGGTAAATTGTTTCCGTGACCGGAACAGAACTAAAGGAAGCATAAGAAGCCCCTAAACCGCTCCCAAGGAGCGATTCTACAAGGAAAATGGGACCAAAACACTACAAAATAGGCACTACAAACCACACTTATCAACTTCCCCACACTTAACCCTTACTCGCCCTCGAGTAAGCACATACTAACTACTATACTAGCCGAATGGGTATTAGCGCACCCTACGCCCTTTCAACTCACGCGAGTGAACTTAGAGGAAAAGTGCACTCCGCAAGGCAAGTCGGGTCTTGCGACAAAACTGCGGATGCAACCGGACACAAGACACAAAAACAAACAAACACACAAACGAACACATAATCGATTGCACCCAAAGAAAAACAAATACCGCTTCCCTCAAACAAGCGGTGAAAGAAGCACCGGTTTAGGACTCAAGGCAAGTGACAACGTTCCCAAGCTAGCAATACAAACCAAGATGGACTAAACCCTAATAGTATGACGACAAAGCAACGAAAACGTTGGTAACTTACCTCGGTTCCTCCTAACCTTCTAAGAACGTAATACGGGACGATCGGCGGAGTGGGAAGTGAAGAACCACGGTGTTAGTCGACACTGTAGGTAAGTGAGACCCCGCCCCCTTTAGCGTGAGCCAAGAGGGTCGTCCCATGCCCGAAACCGCCTAACTAGTCCAAGTAAAAGTGGAAATATGCAAAATGAGGGAAGACCGACTAATGCCGCTATCATCCTTCCTAGGGACTCGGTCCTTTGGTAGGCTCTTCACGGCAAAAGTCAGAAAAAGGCTTATTTTGAGATGTGGAGATTATTTTTATGAGACGGTTTTCTTTTGGCATTTTCTTGCTTTGTTTTGCCATGCCATTTCTTTTTCTTCTTTTCTATTTTCTTTTTGGCTTTTGTGCCTTTTCTTTTTCTTCATTCTTTTCTTTTTTCATTTTTTTCTTTCTTTTCTTTTCTTTGCCCTTTTTGGCAAGATTTGGCTTTTTGGCACTTCTTTGTATGACAAGAAAGAGAGGAATCAACAAGTTGCAAGTTATTGTGTGGATGTGTGTAGGAGGTAGGGTAATGGGTGAGTCGGGGGTCGCGATTTCCCCTTAAACCCACAAAAAGTGGAGAAACTTGGACTAATTAAACAATCCTAGACACGGTCACCTAAGGGACGGGACTCGGTAACCAAGGCCTTTTCACACCGTGGGTGGTCAAAATGGTCAAAATGCAAATCCCGTAGTAAATCCCTAGTAAGCTAGGTGGACTCAGGGTAAAGGACCAACGAAATCATTGATTTAGGGTCATTCTACTAGACTAAAGTCCAAGACTCGATTTATACGACTAGAAAGGGAAGATATGCACTCACACACTAGCCTCTAAACCGGGTTTTCGAAAACGGTTTACACAACAAAACACAAAATAAAGACTCAACGAAAACGAAAGAAAAAGAAACAAAAGCAACAAAATAAGAACAACACAAAACGAACACACACATAACACAAACACCACCCCTAGCTTCCAAATGAGCAACCAACCAACATCGAACTTTACAAAGCTCCTCCCGAGCACACAACATCACAATCTCCTCCAAACTCCACAAGAGATAAAGAAGAAAAAGGGATAAAGATGTTACCGGAAGTCTTGAAAGCTTTCCAAAGCCATCGGTGGTTTAAGCAACCTATAAGGGAAAGGGGGGCAAACACACACAACAAAACAAATATACGAGACAATGACACAAAGGAAAACACACAAAAAGAAAATCTTTTTGATTTTTGAAATTTTTTCAAATTTTTAGGGTTTTTAAAGATTTTTTTGGAAAAACTACGAAAAATAAAACTAACTACGATAGAATATCGCTCCCCCACACTTAAGTCGAGCCATGTCCTCATGCTCAACCGTAGTGCATGGAGCACAAAAGAAAAGAAACTACGAAAATAAAGCTAAAAATCAAAAAGTGGAGAAAAGGGTAGAAAGTGTCCGGCCGGGGTGTAATCAAGTCACCATGGGCCGAGACGAGAAAAGATATGGATGGGGGAAGAAATAAAAATAAGGAAATAAAAGGAAATGGGAGGGGAGGGCTAGGTGTAATCAAGTCACCTAGCCCGGATTCCGCCTAAATCCGACTAAATCCTCAAAAAGAAAGAGTGAAAATCTTGTAAGATTTGGATTTTGAAAATGACTCTCGATGTAGTCACATCATCGAGAATCGGGAGCAACCAAAACCAAGGCCTCGAAGGCCACCATGACACCATGACACCATGACTCAAGGGGAAGGGGGGCAAACAAGCAAAAACAAGCAATAATAGACGGAAAAGAAAGGATAGTTGCCGTACCCATAGGATAGCAACTCACTTGCTCCATCGTCTCCAATGATCAATAAAGGCACTTTGCTAGTCTTCCTCATTCCTAACCCACTTCGAACTTGATAGAACCGCATGGTAGAGGTGGTAATGGTGTGAGGGGGTGGAAATTGATGTGAAGGTCGGTGTAAAGGGAAGAGAAATGAGGTGAGGGTATGTAAATGAAGTGCAATGGTCATATGACATGAGCAAGGATGAGTAGGGAGGTTGGGTGGAGGTATACAATGGTTGGGTGGGCCCAAATGTCGAAGAAGAGGCCAAAAGAGGAGAAAGGGGACCATCTCGGTCGGGATGGGTGATCCCGATCGGGATGACACACTCGTCCCGGTCGGGAAGCCACCTTCCCGGTCGGGACGGCACTCCAGTAAGCTCCAATTTTTGCACCTCCATCCCGATCGGGACGGCTCCTTCCCGGTCGGGATGGCATAACCTTCTCGGTCGGGACGCTTCCTTCCCGCCCGGGATGGGTCTTCTTGACCTCCAAAACCCCAAAAGCTTCACCGAAACTTCAAAAACCGACTTTCATACTCACGACCCAAGCTCTATCATTAACCATTCCTCTCTAGGAATCATCTTCACTTCACACCTACGACAATAAGCTCAAATACAACATCAAATTCTCTCCCTCACAACGCTCATCAACAATCCAAATGACAAGAATTTCACAAAACTACCAATCCTAGAAACCAAGGTACCAAACAAACATATATACACACACAAAAGCAAAAAGAACAAGAAAAAGAGATATATACAATAAGGTACTCTCACCAACTACACCTCCATAGCCATCAAGAGCTCGAAGGAGTAAGTCAAATGCCCTAGCAACATCTTCATTTAAGCTTACATGGCCAAGCCTAGCCACTTTCAAAAGCTTCCAAGTCGGAGGGAAGAAGCGATCATCTTCATTATGCTCGGGGTTATCGTGATCTTCCGGGTCTTCGGAACCAACATAGCTACGACTCTTATGACCATCCGGTAGGTATAGTGGTCTAGAGTCGTGCTCGGTGTCATGATGTGGGAGATCACACCCTAGGGGTGTCGCTTCTTCTACGGGGTCGAGAGTGGAACTCTTTTCCACCGCCCGACAAGGATCCTCTTCACCAATCGTCTCACAAGACAAGGGACTAGACATCGAGTGCGGTAGAGGAGGAGAAGGCATCAACTTTTCTTCATTGGAGGGTTTAGGATCCTCCAATTTCCCATACAAGGCAAGTTCCAAGGCATCTACTTCTTTTTCCCAAGTATTGCGCTCCTTTTCACTCACCTTGTCTATATGGCCTAGAGGAGGTATGTCTTCACTTGGCTTTGGATTGTCTAGTGGCTCATCACGAAGAAAATCGAACAAATCCAATTTGATGGCCAAAACATCGGCTCCCCAAGAGTTATCTTGAGAATCATGTTCACTCCCCTCCTCATTGTTAGCCCTTGAAGCTTCAACTTCCTCTATTATCTCCCTATCTTCACCGCCCAAGCAACACTCAACAATGGTCTCTTGATCGACCCTCTCTTCTTCATTTGTAGCTTCATGGTTGGGTTGACTTTCTTGTGGAGGCACCCGACCTTCTTACCCAAATGAACCTTCCTCAACATGTAGTGGAGCTCGAGTGGCCAACATCGTGATATGAGCCATGAGTGCATCGATACGAGCATCTTGCACCGCTATTTGGGCCTTGAACTCCTCCCTAACCCCTTGTATTTGAGTCACCATCGCTTGTTGAGTCTTTTGCAATAGATCTATCGAATCATGTTGACTCTTAAGCAATTGATGCATCATTTGAAAAGTCTCAAAGTTGGGATCTTGTGGTCGTGGGTTATGTGAGGGTGTTTGGTAGTTGTTGGGATGTGGGAACGATCCTTGACAACTTTCTTGGTAACCATAAGAAGAGGTTTCATAAGATTGTTGATGAGGTTGATATGGTTGGTAAAGTTGTGGGTTTTGGTAATTCGCCCCATAGTTGTCCCATGATGATTGATGGTAGCTTGGACGCGCCATGTCCATAACGTTGCTTTGGTACCTAGGATGAGCTAGAAGCACTTGAGCAAACGTTAGTATCCTAGTGCTTTTGAGGCACTAGGAAGGGAGAGTAACACAAGAAGAAAAACGGAGATACACAAGGAGAAGAGAACACAAAAATCAAGAACAAAGTCCAAAACTAAGCACACAAAAGTCTAAACTACGCCGTCCCCGGCAACGGCGCCAATTTGATGGGAAGGGATTTGTCGTGGATCCCGCCACCAAATAAAAAAAACCAACTAACCTAACTAGGGTAGCTAGGGTAAGTCAGGTCGAATCCACAGGGACGGGAGGTCGGACTAAAGTATGCTACGGTCTAGGACTAGGTTCGAGACGAGCTAATCTAAGGAGGGGGAGACTAGGACTAAGCTAGGTCTAAAGCAAGAAAACAAACAAAGGAAACGGGCTAGGATTAGGTCGGGGTCAAAGGGGTAACGGAATGGTCAAGGAAGAGCTAGAGTGAAGGAGGTAGTAGGGTGATCTAGGTCGGTCCGGGCGGTCTCAACTTAGACCGACCTAGAGGTTCCTCATGGAACCCATTTTGGCGACACACATGACAAACGGGGTTCTAGCGCGCTATGGCCTAGATCGAATCCGGGCGGTCGCAACTTAGACCGACCCAGGGGTCGTCCTCACCGGGCTCTCGCAACTTAGTGAGGGAACCGAACCCACAACAAACTAACACCCACAAGGGAAAGGCAAGAAAAACAAGCAATCTAACTTACTTAGTCATTCAAGCATTTCATCAAACATGTAACATGCATCAACCAAGAGGAAACCCAAATCTTCCACCCACATCTCCAACAAACCCTTAATCACCCAATTAACACCCTAATCACCCTACTAACCCTAGCAAGAACACTACTCTAACATTATCAAGCTACAACTAACACTATGAAGAGAAATCCATTCAAACAACCAAACTAGCATAATGAAACTAACAAGAACTATGAACTATGAACAATCCACACAACAAAGACTCAAACTTTAATGAAAGAACAAGATTAAGAGAAAGGAAAAGAAGATTATACCATACTAGAAGATGAAAGGAAGAAGGAAACTTGCATAAATGAGAAAAACCCAAAACAAACATCCAAGTTTGTCAAGCTTGGTGAAGATCTTGAAGAATTCCCAAATTACAAGCACTAATCTAGGATTAACGATAATCTAAGGACTAATCTACACTAATCTAATCTAATCTATGCTAAAACTAGGCTAGGGTTTGTGGGTAATGTCTAACATAAGCTTTACAAAACAAGGGAAGAGTATATATAGGGTTACAAATGGAAGGGAGAAGAAAGAAATGAAATGCGGACATAGCTGGGTGGTCCCGACCGGGACGGGTCATCCCGACCGGGACGGACCCACCATCCCGACCGGGACGGGTTGGTCCCGACCGGGACGGCCTGTCAGTGGCTCCCTTAAACTCGCACTTCATCCCCGACGGGATGAGGTGCATACCCGTCGGGGATGAGTCTTGTAGGCCTCCAATATGACCTTTTTGGTTCCTCCTTGCCTCACATGGACTTCTCATCGATTCTCGGGACTCGGGATCGGGTCTCGGAGGCTCGGGATTGGGTCCCAAGGTCTCGGGGTCGATTCCAAAGCATCGAGTCATCGTTCCTTTATCTCGTTGGCTCCAAAATGTGTATGTATCGAGTCGGAATCGCTCCAACTCTTCCAAATCGGTCTCGGGAACCTGAAACGAACTAAAGGAAGCATAAGAAACCCCTAAACCGCTCCCAAGGAGCGATTCTACATAGAAAATGGGACCAAAACACTACAAAATAGGCACTACAAACCACACTTATCAAAATTCGACAGTCAAAACGGGCAGCATGCCGGCTAAAGAAAAGGATATTTTGAGTCAAATCGCTGATCCTAAGTTTCGGTGGCATTCCGAATTTTGAAAATTGGATATTTTGAAAAGACGGGTCCCAAAATGGACAGTATTTCAGGGTTTTTCAAAAATTTGGTGTTTTTGGAAAGATGCATTTTTTTTAAATGACGGATTTTTTGAAAAATGACACGGAAACCAAGTAGCACGTAGTCAAACAACCATTATAACGACGCTTATGTATGCCTTACACTAAGTCTCGGTCGGTCGAAATAGGGTCTATACCAACAACGATGGCTTTCTCGTAAATCAGGACAGACTCCCTAAGCCGAGTTGGTCTTAGGACATGCCGCAAAACCCATACGAGTTCCGCCATCGAAGTCTTTAGCGCACCCATTTAGGAATGCACCGTGGTATAGTGGGACGTCGGTCACAAGTAACCGGCCCGGGCAAAATTTGGGTTATGCATGAATCATTAACCTAATGCGCGCACACTAATATACGAACGATTTCTCTTCGAGTCTCACCCTAGGAACCCCGATGATATGTGGTACATCAGGTATCCCCAGCGGAGTCGCCAAATTGTGGACATGACGTAGGTCCACCCCGATGCGGCCACGCGCGGGTTTGGGTAGGCGAATGAATCTCGTGGTGAGATTGATCTCGGGTTGAAATTTAAGTCAAAGTTGGAGTCGCCACCGAATTTTATGGGAATTCGGAACCGTTCGAGCCCACTCCATGTCGTCGTGGGCCATACACAAAGTACGACCCATTTCGATTTCAGAGTTTATGGGGCTCGTCCCTTTGCATTACGATACCGATACCGTTTACACCGGCTTTCGTGTATAGAATGACTCTTGTGCGCCAACGGTTTTGGACATCCGGAAACCAAGGTTCTGAGTAAGGGGTGAGGGTACGTGTTGGGAAGCCCACTAAGGACACCCAACCCCGCCCGCACTTAGCGGCCTCTACTAAGACATCGTTCGTGTTCGTGTACGCGCGCTATTAAAACGACTAAATGATATGCAAACAGCGTTTTTAGCTAAACATGCGAATTATTAGTTAACTACGTCATTTTAATGCATCGAAGTTAAGGTCGAATTGTTTAGCATGCGAGGTTCATTTATAAAGCGGTAAACACCAAAATAAACAAAGCTCGTAAAAATGTACAAAATACACGGGCGGAAATACAACCCGGCCAATACAAAATAACGAACAAATAAAAATAGAATGAACGGAAAATATATAAAAAAAAATAATAACTTAAAACAGACCCGTATATAATAAATATAAACTAGACCGTAAGTTGTGTAAATGGACGAACTTCAACTAAATACACATTATTTTGTGTATTAATCGAAGGACGGAGATGTGGGACCCAGGCGAGGTGCTAGTCCGATCTCATATCTCAATGCCTTGTCCCGACTTATCACATCGAAAATTTGGCGTCCAAATTAATCTTGTGTCGGATATGACTAAAGAGCCGTCGATATAAGACTAATAGTGAAGGACGTTCGATCAAAGTCGTTTAAGTGAAGTGATATGCACGAGTTTTGAAAAAGGAGATCACGTGATTGACTTTGCACGCGACGACTAAGTCGTAAAAAAGACGAGGCTCGAATGATGCATTAAAGCTTTCAGTTTTCTGGGCTACAGGACCCACTCGATCAAGTCATGGTATGGACTCGATCGAGTGCGCCTTCGAGATAGCTACTGCCCAGTTTTTGGGGTGCTACTCGGTCGAGTGGCTCATGGCACTCGGTCGAGTTCCCCCTGTACGAGACATGACTCGCTTTGAAAAAAGTGGCAATTTCGTTTTTACTTGTTTAAAATCGATGGTTGACCGAGTTAAATGAAAACATTGCATTGTTGAAATTTAACTCGGTTTTCGGTGTCATGATCGTGTACTATGCGATTATGAGACCGTCATCGGGATTTTATGAAAATGTGATATTATGGGATTGAAAAATTTGACTAGTGACGAAATTGTAGTCCTCCGCGTCACGACATCGATACTAATCCTAGCGGATTATGTGATGTCGGTTTTCGCATCAACGGATTTCCCACTAATCTTAGAAATGGAGTCAAACACGTTCAACTATGATCGACCACGATCACGTTACGCCCTTGAGTACATTGGGGCGGCGCTCCTCGAAAGGGTGCCACCTCCGTCGTGGCTCGTAAAGGGATTAAACGGACTTTGGATGGTCGTCATAGTCAAACGTGTTAGGATCCGAGCTTTAATATTATTATGTACATATACACGGTATTAGAATGTTAACGACGATAATTAAATGTTAGAGGTTAAAATACGATAAATAAATGTTAGATGTTAGTGCTAGTATATTAATATAAATATAATATAAAGTGTGAAAATGTATGCATAAAATTAGAGATAGTAAAGATAGAAACGGGGTTGATGACACCCTCAACATACATGCTTAGAATGGCCTCGGCATGGACTCGTAATAGCGACGGGAGCGCGGGAGTATCGAGGATGTAGTTGAGTTATGGTGTGTGTATGTGTATGAAAGGTTTTGTCGGTTTTTTGAAGGACAAATGACTCAGTTTTTGTGTAGTATGGCTTAGGGTTGTAGGGTGGAGAGGATGCTAGACTTAGGTTGAAAAATGTAGGTTTTTTGTATATGAAAATTCTGCCCAAATGAAGAGCACAAGGGGGGGTATTTATAGAGTTTACCTCTCGACCTAGGGTCACTCGATCGAGTGGCCCTAGTGCACTCGATCGAGTGCCCTAGGAAAGGGGTCTGATGCGATTTTTGTGGCTCCACTTGATCGAGTGAGGTCAATCCATTCGATCGAGTGGAAAGGGTTGACGAGCCATTTTAGAAAATGGTTGACCTTTTTGATTTTTTTTGAGGGTTGTGTTCAGACGCAAGTTTCTAGAAGCGAACTTGGTTGATTTCGAGGATGGGTTCGTCTTTGACCGGGTTTTGACCCGGTCGCCAAAAGCCGGTTTTTATTTTTGGTGTCGGTTTTGGCCCAAATTAGTCTCATTTTACTCGGGACGACCCACTGGGCCTGAATTTGAGGTTGGTTTTGAGAGATTTGTACTCCGCTAAAAGTCCATGTCGGATATTATTGATTCCGAGCCCATATTCGAGTATACTAAGTCACGTTTGCGTCTGATCATCATCGGGTGTTTCGTCGGGAACTGCTACAAACACTAGCAGGCAAAATGCGGGTGTCTACAAAGTCTCATCAAAACATTTTTTTACGACTTTTAGTCGTCACGTGTTAATCCAATCACATGCCTCCCATTTCAAAATCATGCATCATATCGTTGTTCTAACCATCTAACTCATTTATACTATCGTTATATTTAAGTATTGTATTTCCGGGTTGTAGTTCCACCCGCGTAACTTGTAATTTATTTTCGATTTTATTTACTTTCAATGTTTGCCATTTATCGCATTTAAATGAACATCGCATACTAAACAACTTCGAGGATAATTTTAGATGCATTAAATGACGTAGCTTAACAAGTATTTCGCATGCGTAGCTAAAAATGTTGTTTGCATATCATTTAACCATCTTACTAACGTGCGTACACAAGAACCGAACGATATCTTAGTAGAGGCCGCTAAGTGCGAGCGGGGTTGGGTGTCTTTCGTGGGCTTCCCAACACGTACCTTCACCCTTTAATCAGAACCATTGATTTCCGGATGCCCGAAACCGTTGGCATACGAGAGTTATTCGATGCACGATACCCGATAACTTGACGTCAGTATCGTAATGCAAAGGGACAAACCCCACAAGCTCTAGTACTAAAGCGGGCCGTGCTTTGTGCACGATACGCCCAAGTATAGAGTGGGTTCAAATGGGTCCGAACTCCCACAAAGTTCGGTGGCGACTCCTATTTCGATTTTAATTTCGACACGAGAACAATCTCACCACGAGATTCATTCACTTACCCAAACCCACGCGTGGCCGCGTTGAGGTGGACCTATGTCATGTCCACAATTTGGCGACTACACAGGGGATACCTGACGTACTACTTGTCATCGGGATTCTCAGGGTGAGACTCGAAAAGAAATCATTCGATTAATAATGTACGCGTTTTAGTTCGATGGTTCATGCATAACCCGTTTTTGTCCGGGCCGGTTACTTGTGACTGACGTCCCACTATACCACGTGCATTCCTAAATGGGTGCGCTAAAGACATCTATGGCCGAACTCGTATGGGTTTCGCGGCATGTTCTAAGACCAAATCGGCTTAGGAAGTTCGTCCAGATTTATGAGAAAGCCATCGGTGTTGGTACAGACCCGATTTTGACTGACCGAGACTTAGTGTAAAGCATACATGATGTCGTCATAATGCTTGTTTGACTACGTGCTACTTGGTTTCTGTGTCAATTTTCAAAAACCATCATTTCAAAAATGCATCTTTTAAAAAAATATCCAATTTTCGAAAAGCTCGGAATGCTGCCGATATTTAGACTTAAGATTTGACTCAAAATGGCCTATTTTTAGCCGGCATGCTGTCCATTTCAATATTCGAATTTTCGATCTTTTTTCGATTTTTGAATTTTCAAAATTTCATTTCGATTTTCAAATCTCCAGGATACCATTTTCGATTTTTTTTAAATCTTCGGGATCCCATTTTCGATTTTCAAATTTTCGGAAATTAATTTTTGATATTCAAATTTTCGAAATTCCAAATATCCAACTTTTCAAAAAACCGATCCTGTCGACATGCTGCCAAATTCAAAAGTCAGGATCGCCTTCCGAATTTTTCAAAATTCAACCTTTTTCGAGAACCTTCCTTATTTTAGGACCTACCGTATCCGTGTGTCAGGTCTTTTCATAATCTGTCGAAGGTCTACACGTCGAAACTCCGTCAATCCTACATCACGGGTTTCTTCCCCATCATAGTCCGCCTTGTTCTAAAGGCATAACCAACCAACACGAGTCATACACTTGTAAATGGAAGGTTCGTCCAAACACTCGAGTCCTAACTAGAAAGTCCCACGCGATTTTTCCCTCCGACAGGACGGTCCTCACGACCTTTCTTGAGGGAATTTCGCCCGTCTTTCAATCCGTTAGTCGAGTCATCCCAATTCAAAAATCCCTTAGCTTAAGGGTCTACCCTAATCCCAGGGCCATCCTTATTCGAGTCAAGTCAAGGGTCTCTAGCGTGAAGCTCTGCCGGTCTCACATTGCAAGTTTCTACCCTTACCCCGTTTGCCTTTCCTCGAGCCGAGTCAACATTTTACAAGGCATAGCCCTGTAGTCAAAAGTTTGTGATCCTTATATCTAAGGGTCACTCGTCCGACACTTGAGTCCTAACAAAGCCTTCGATCCCACTCGGGGGCTACCCTTCAACAGAGCGATTAACCACGGTTGCTCTAAGGGTCTTTTCCTACACGTGTTGTCTCGCGTACCCCACTTTTGAGTCACTTAGATGTCACACCATCTGAGTCCTATCAAAGTCCTTATTAGTCTCACTTGGGGGCTATTCTCCGACGGAGGGATTAATCACAATCGCTCTGAGAATCGTACCTTACGCATTTGTCTTAGGAAAGTCAACCCAGCGTCGTTTTTCCTCCTGCGCTATTTCCTGTGCCTTGGCATATTCGCTTCCCAAAGCAACATTTCTGATTACGTAGGTATTCTTGCAGAGTATGGCACCCACAACTAGAAATAGGGACTTGGAAAACACCATTAATGAAATGAAGGTTTTGCTGGAGACAATGGTTAGTAGGCAGGCCATGGTTGAAACCCAACTAGGGTTCATAAGAGCTGACCAAGAGGCCATGCATGCTCGTTTAACTGTCATTGAACGGCAAGACCTCAATTCTGGATTGGTGAATACTGGTCCATTTGTCAAACTGATCACCACGGTGCGTATGCTCGAAGAACAGTTTCATGCCCTCCAAGGGAACAACATTCGTGCTGAAAACTCCCGAAATTATACACCCATCAGTGGGAAACTAACAACAGATCTCAACTTAGAGGGGTTACCCATATTCGAAGGGACGAAGGATCCATTACTACACCTCCGAGCTTTCAAGGCGTTTATGGCAATCAAGGGGGTCAAAGCCGACATGTTCATCAATCTGTTCGGCACATCCCTCGGGAAATGTCCACAAGCCTGGTTCTATAGGCTTAATACAAAAAGATTCCCAACTTGGGAAGATGTGGCTACCGAGTTCGCTCAAAACTACTATGATAATACTGAACTTCAGACTACCATGCGGACTCTAGAAGTCACGGTCCAAGATCAAACAAAGGGTTTCACCAAATACCTTCAACGTTGGCGGGCCGAGAGTGTTAAGCTGGTAGACAAGCTCAGAGAGAAGACACTAGTGGAGGCAACCATCAACAACCTCCTACCCTCCTACCGCGTCCATCTCAGGTATGACGACATTTCAAACTTTGTGGTGCTTACCGAAATGGGCACTAGGATTGAAGACGATCTTCGACATAATGAAGATCTAGGTGAAGCTTCTAATGAAAGCTATACAGGACATCCACTTGAGTCCTTAGAAGCCGAAGACTACTGACAACATCATCCGAGAGTCCAGATTTGATTTAAGTCCGAGTCTGAGTCCGAGTCTAGGATGTTCTATTTCTTTCAAGTTAAAAGTCAGAGTCAAAGTCAGCTGTATTCTGTCCTCTTTTTACAATCCAATAAAATCAACTTTTCTATCTCTCATACATGCTTTCCTTATGTGTTTCCGAGAACATGATGAACACCATCATATACTATGAGCACAGGCATGTGACTAATATAGGCACATCTATATTGACTGCAGGAAATTGAGACCTGTGTTTTCCTTTACTTGTTTCATGTCTGGTATAGAAGGCCACATAACTACCCTTAGCATGAACGGTATCGAATCCTATGACAAATCTAGGTAGTCTCCTAGTTTGGGTTCAAGACGGGAGGCAAGCCCATTTCCCACAATAAGCATCCCTTCAATGAGACTGACCAATCCCTACCTTAGGCGTTAGTCTGACCAGAAGAAAAAAGAAGCATCGTGACTCTATAGACATGATACTAAAAATACCCAACTGGAGACAATGTTTCCACCAAGCTTGCTCGGATTTATGCTGACAATCCCGAGATCCAAACCACCACGTTTACTGTAGAGTACTCCACCTCGAGTTTTCACTCACATAAACAACAACTTACACCTTACAAAGGCTTAGCTCCAAAAGCCTAATCCAACTGATAGGCTCAACCCCATATCCACCCACAAATGGACGCCACAGATCCGGGAATACCCGTGCTTATTGCCAACACCATAGGGGGGATAGCCGTGAAAAAAAAACCGGACAAAAAAATCAAAAGTCCAAGGAAAAAGCAAAAGGCCAAAATAAAAGAGCTGGCCATGATCAAAGAGAACTCTCAACATCCCTCGACCAGATACGGTCATTCCCTTGACCGGGGCATGGTCAACTCAAATGAAGAATCCCATGACCGGGGCTAAGAGGTCAACCAACCAAAAAAATTCCAAAAATCCATGACCGGGGTACGGTCAAATAAAAAATTACCATCAAATAAGAGAATGACAATCAAGATGGTCAGCTTACGCCCAATCTAGTCTTCCCACATTACAAACCTCAAGACCTTCTCAAGACCTAGGCTAAGAGACAGCCCGGAATTTTGAGGATTCAAGCTTCATAGGATACCCCTCACCATAAGAGCCAGACATGGAAATCAGTTCCTACATTATCAAACCTTCCCAATCGAAGTTTGAGTCATTTTTACTCAACTTCTCCATTTCCTACCACATTACAATACCTTACTCTCAAAGCTTTAGCTCCACAAAATCGAGCTCTAGATTTCAAATCATCAAAGCCACTTACGACGTAGCGCCACCTTTCCAAAAACATCCAAACACCAATTACCAGCCCCAAACACGGGAACTCAACTTGCGGTCGGCATAGAATATGCCCAAATAGTTCACAGCACCTCTGGGGGCTACCCCGGAGAACGCTCACAGTCACAGGATCAACATCCTAACTGTTCTAGCCCTTTGATTGATGTGTGTCAAATTTGGACCGTTTTTACACCCATCTAAGCTTGTTTTCCTATCGCTTTTGTGAGATTTGTGTGCGATTATCACCTTTTTTGAGTCTTCACACTCTAGCGATCTCTCTTGTGCATTTTACGTGTTTTTGGGTCGTTTTCCTATTATTTTGATAGGAATCCATTGTCCGAGAGCATCTTCGAGCTTACATGGGCACAAGGGAGCGGAATATCATCCTAAGGCATGATTAAAGTCCAAAGTCCATACCCAAGAGGTGAAATCTTGAGCAAAAGGGAAAAACTATAGTCCATTGACATCTTCACTGGAGAGGTCGAACTTCAAATGAATATATCTAGAGTTCTAAACTTCGGATCGAAACAATTTTAGTTGGAGGTGAAAGCATATCTTCTTAGCTTTCCAACGACATATCACACGCCCCAATCGAAGATGAAACGAGAGAGTTGTGGCCCTCTGAAGTCATAGAGCAAAGTTTCACCCGATGAGATCTGACCGGGCGAAACTTTGCCCGACGGTGTTTCCTCCCAGATTGCCATTTCGGACAAAAAAGTTCATCGGGCAAAACTTCACTCGATGAGATTTTGATCGGACGAAACTTCGCCCAACGGTATTTCGGGCATATTGGAGAGAATCCGCAGGGTAAAACTTCACCCTATGAAGATCAAAAGGACAAAGTCTCATCTCAAAGTGCAAAAGATGGATCCGGGCTTTGGTTTAGGGATCCATCAAGCAGCTACCATATATATAGCTAACCTAGTTAGATGCATATCATCATCTTAATACTATCTCATTATCCATCATTAGATTAGCTTTAGATAGAAAGCCATTAGATATTCACAGTTTTTATCAATCTTCATCTTCTTTATTGCTTTATATTCAAGCGTTGCCATAAACTCTTTGAAGGCCCGCACATGTAGTAACGGATCTTTAGTCCCCTCGAACATTGGCAAACTCGTCAGACTCAGGTTCGCGGGCAGCTTATCATTCACCGTGGAATAGTCACGGGAATTTTCCCTGTGAATGTTGTCCCCCCCCCCCCCCCCCCGACAGGTGAACCTGCTCCTCTAATTGGCACACCGCACCAATCAGTTCAGCCATGGGCCCAGTGTTTTCGAGCCCGGGGTTAGAAGTCCCTTGCTCCACAACGGTCAGGCGAACATTTTTGGCCGCTTGATCGGCTCTTTGCTAGTTAGTAAACGGAAATTAAATGTTAGTAGAACGACTAGTATGTAAAAATGAAAAGAGAAATAGAGATTTGAGAAGACGGGATTTGGTACACCCTCAACCTACATGCTTATGGTCTCAGAAAACGGGCTCGTTGAGTGTCGACGTAGGCACGAGAGCGATCGAGAATGTAGGGTGAGTTAGGGTGTGTGAGTAGGGAGACGGTTTTCTCAGTTTTCGAGAGGCTTGGTCTCGGGAATGGCTTGTGTGTGTGTGTGAAGCTCTCGAAGTGTGAAGAAGAGGGTAAAAATGAGGGTTTTTCAAGGTGGTGAAAAGTTGTGAAATGATGAGCCAAGGAGGAGTATTTATAGATTTTACCCCCCGACTGGGGGGTCACTCGATCGAGTGTCCCTACATGCACTCGATCGAGTGGTCTCAGAAAAGGTGTCTGGTCATTTTTTGGGGGTGCACTCGATCGAGTGACCCTAGACGGGTGAGAGGATTTAGGAAAGTTGGGATTTTGTTTGACCCATGATTTTGTTTGTTTTCTCTTTGTTCATTTTGTGTATTTGGAAGCAGCGTGAGGCTGGTTACGTTCTCGGGTTTCGACTTTGACCGACTTTGGCTCGGTCGCAAAAGATGCATGATTTTACCCCCGACGATGATTTTAGCTCAAAATAGCTTTGTTTTATTGGGAAGGACCCACTGAGTCTGAATTTGAGGTCGGTTTTGAGAGATTTTTACTCCGCTAAGTGCCCACGTCGGATACTATTGATTCCGAGTCCCGTATTCGAGCGCATTAAAACATGTTTACGTCCGATCATCATCGGGTGTTTTGTTGGAGACTGCTACAGACACAAGCAGGCAAAATGCGGGTGTCTACAGAGCCCCCACTCTGACTGAGGCTTGGACAAGGCAAAGTCAGAGTAGCCGCCAGGCCAATCGAGGATTACGACCTGGCAGCCTTCCGGTCGGGTCGTTTATAGTCCATTAGACTTGCGTGAAAGGCTCACCAGCCATGATGTAGAAATAATACTTGTCTTGATGATGATAGCTCCGTCGGGAGTTGGAATTACCTTCGAAGTCTTGGGTGTACCTGTATCCAAACACATAGTATTCTGAATGCAACATTTAGGTGAGACACCGACTCGGTTCCGCTGGGAAGTAAAAATTTAGTGTTTTGAAATTTTTTAAAAATTTTGTGAAGTAGGAATTCTCGGGATGACTCGATTCCTGTATCAGGTTTCAAAGAGCTGAAGATTAGATCGGGCTGGCGCGCGCAGGCCCGCGTGGGCTGAGGAGGCCTGACAGTGTGGAGGTTGTCATGGTTTTGTGTTATAAATACATGACTTACTGCTTCACTTTTTTGTATCTTACACCCATCTCTATATTCGTTCTAAAATTCCTCAAACTCTCGAGAAAAAAGATTCGAATATTTGCCATGGGTACCGAAAATTTTACCACGCTGCTTCAGGCATGGTCCGAATGCTTTAGGGACGAGGAGAAGGTTCAACTGAATCAGATGGGAATTTCTGCTTTATTCCCATTGCAGCGTTTCAGAGTAGATTTGCACTTCCTGGACGCTTGCCTATCATTTTGGGACACTACCCATCACGTTTTCGCGTTCCCTCGGGGAGAGATATGCCCTCTTCCTGAGGAGATAGCTGTTGTAGGCGGTTGGTGTTCCGCTGCCCGTCCTGCTGTTCCCCCGTTCTATCCTGACTCGAGGAGCAGATTAAGGAAATTTCTAGGTTTGTCTCATGCTGAGGCAGATCGGATGGTGCAAGGGAATTCTGTCTCCCTGTTTGACCTGGCTGAGAAGTTCATGAATGCAAAGTACGTGAGAATCATTGCGTCCCACAGGCACATGGCCTTTGCTTTCTGCATGCTGCATAGGTGTGCCTTTGAGGGGCGAATGGAGGATGACTCCTGCATGGGTCAGATTCGGCTGATCGATGTGGTCGACCAGATGGACACAGGTCACAACCCGGCTTGGCTGATAACCGGAGAAATTATCATGGGGCTTGACGTTCGGAAGGTTAACCCGAGCCGACAATTGACAGGCAGTATTCGTCTTCTGCAGGTATACGTCTCGTGATTTTTTTTTCGCGGAATCCTGGTACAGAAGGGTCACTCGACCGAGTAGACCTGACACTCGATCGAGTGCCCTTGACGAGGGCCTCCCTGCCTCTTTTTAGGGGGGTCACTCGATCGAGTCGACATGGCACTTGATCGAGTGCCCTCTGGCGAGCCTTATATTTGCTTGCGGTGACTCATAAGCTTTGTTATGTCAGGTGTGGTTGTACGAGCGACTGTCAATCATGGAGCCTCCCTTGGATGTGCTCAGGTACCGTAGCAGTTATGCTAGCTCGAGAAAGAGGCATATAAGTCCGAGTCATGACATAAACCAGACTTATTGGGACAAGGAGCTCATTTTTTCACGGAGGTCCTCTGATTAGGTGGAACGTTGCCTGGTGGTTCCTCTCTAGATTGATGGGACTAGCCAAAAGAGATCAGGCTCGGTACTTGGAGGTCCTGTCACTTGACTGGACCGTTCATATTTACCCGGACCGCATTCTGAGGCAGTTCGATTGGACTCAGAGGATCCCTAAGACTGAGGCCATCATCAGCGTCCCGTTCTAATTGATGGATACGATGTGCGATACATGGTTACAACGGTGGCACACCCGTGTCATCTGGACCATACCCAACCTTGCCATTTCGTTTGGGTTTCCGAGTTATATCGGAAGTGGAGCTGTAATCCCCTAGAAATTCTAACGCAATACAATGGCGGAAACACTGTAGAGTTGAGATTAAAACACACTAACAAACTATATCTTATTAAAAGAAATGGTAAGTCAATACAAAGGCCACTTTTTACAAAAGGGCTAAATAGAAGATTCTCCAAACAGTTTATACAAATCCATAAATTACGTGAATAAAGAAAGAGTAGGATCCACGCTACTCGCTAGCTCACACCCAAAACCCAGCAGCAAATACCTGTCATGTTATAAACATAACAGCCACGTCAGTGGGGAGTAACTCCGACGTTCTCCCAGCCATATTATATCATATGGAAAAATAATAGTATTATTATATCAAAATATTTAAAAAGAGAAAACATTAAAACGATATAATAAAAATAAGTTTTCAGCGAAACTTAAAGCACTTGCCAACCTGCAAGTCAAAATCAATCGATAATAATAATATTTAAAAATGGCGTTATGGAAATTCAATTAGTGTGCAAAAGTAGGGATGGCAACGGATCCGGGATCCGATCCGAATCCGCAAGATCCAGTCCGCACGGATCGAATATGGATCCTAAATTTTGAGATCCGTTGGATATGGATTCGGATCCGGATCCGCTATCTTTAAACGAATCTGGATTTATTATTAATAAAATCCGTTTTATTAAAAAATTAACAATAATAAAAAACTTAGAACTTTAATTTTTGTTTTTTGGTTATTTCTAAGACTCTTTTCTTTTAGTTTATTAATCTTTGATTATGAATCTTTATATTCAATTTTATTTGTAAAATTATGAAAATTAATATGGTCGCAAATACGTATTAATTAAAAAAATTATGGAATTTAAGTAAGAAATTGGATCCGCGGATCCGGTCCAGATCCGCGGATCCGGTCCAGATCCGCGGATCCGGTCCAGATCCGACGGATCCGGATCTGGATCTACATTTTTGGGATCCGTCGGATCCGGACCGGATCCGGATCCGCTACTAGGAGTGTGGATTTGGATCTGGATCCGGATCTGGATCCGGTCCGTTGCCATCCTTATGCACAAGGTTAGACTTTCTCTAGGATAATACTGGAACGTAGCTTAAAGAATTGTAGACTTAACTCACAACAGAATTCGGTCTCTAACTAGGCAACTCAACTATAACAGGACTGCGTGCAACAAGGTCCTTGTTTAAGTAGTATACACCCTTCTTGGATATCAAATGTATCCAGTTCAACTAACGGCGACTAACACGATGTGATATCTAGCTTAAGGGCGCAATGCACACTCTCCTGGGCGAAACTACGCCCAGTTTAACGACCAAATGTTCCCCAAATAGGCACACCGACTTTATAACTGATGGCAAAAACGTACAACTCAGACTATATTACTCAACCCTCACACTTGTCTTTATTCTATAACTCCAAAACAACTCATTATCAATATAAACAAATGATATAATCATTATAAATAATATATGAAGATAAAAAGGAATAAGCATTTTATATTAAAAGGAAAACTTTCTATAAATAGAAACTTACTAATTTTAGAAACTTACTTAAAATAGAAATAGTCTTATAGAAAATACGTAAGTTATTAAAATAAGTGAAATGTATAGAAATAGCATTTCTAACGAAATTAACATTTTATTATTATCGTCGTTATCGTAACTTTAATATATTTCTAAATTCGTTACTAAAACTATAAATTAAATATAATAAGTCAAAGTATAGTATTCTATAAATAATTAGGAAAATCGAGTTAAAACGATAAATTTTCAGAAAAGAGAAGTTTTAAGAAAAAGATATCGAAATTAAATGAGTCAACGAGTTTTATAAATGAAATGAATTTTACAAAGGTTTCAAATTATTTTTTAGCAAATACTCCCTCTGTATCTATATGTTCGTTCACTTTGTTTAATATATGGGTGAAGTATTATATTAAAAGTGGACGAACATATAGATATGGAGGGAGTAACTTTTATTAATAAATAATACGGATTTTACTAAAAATAGTCAATCAAAAACAAATAAGAAATTATTAGTGAAAATAGTCTCGTCTAAAAATATATTTAAAACAAAATCGACTATTTTCTAGTTCATAAGTATAAATCGTAAAACGAAAATTAATTTATTAAATGAGTACATAAATCTCGATTATTATATTTAAAGTACTATATGAGTTAAAATTATAAGTTAACGAAATATGACAAAAATATGAAATCGATAATATTTAGTTACTAGTGTCACGATAACCAACAAAATATTATAACGATCATAGATAATAAAATTACTAACGATTTATAAAACGATATCGAAAGTTGTAAAATATATAAGGTACACAATTTAAAAGAAATAACAGGCAGCGACATTAGCAATAGAACGACATGTCAACAACAGCAAGATATGACAACATCACTAGTACGCTACGCACAGCAACACAGCAGCAGTAGCAACAACAACATGTAGCATCAACGAGTCCCAACCGAATGGAAACAACGATGGCAAAGATAGGGAGCAGCAAAGAAAGAAGAAAACAGAACAGCAACCTCGACTAAACAGTAGCAGCGACAAGAGCATTAATAGACAGAACAAATCGACTACAACACGAACCCAAGGCAGCGGTAATCATCACGCAAACACAGAAAAGTGCACGAAGAAAAAGAAGAATAAAGGAGGCTTAAGAAAAAGAAGAAGGACAGGAAAAGAACGTGAAGAAGACAGTAGCAACGAACAACGGCGGCAACAGCAGGCGCAACACAACAACGGTAACAACAACGTGGCAGTAGTATCAGAATGAAAATGAAACGACATAAGCAGCAACAGAACCACAAAAAAATAAGGCAACTGCATCAGAATTCGAACGACCAAAAACAGTAGCAGCAACGCGCAAGAAGGACGACAAAAAGAAGAATGAACAGATAAGACAGAATAGGAAACAAGTTACCTTTTGACGAACCCAGGTCGAAGGCATCTGACCAGCAGGACGCGCACAAACCAACAGCAGGGCACGATTTAGGACAAATTTGGATAGTAAACAGGCGAGAAAGAGAACAAAAAGAGAGGGACGAAGAGAGCAGCACCACGATAACAGTATTAGTGGCAGCAACAGATGCAGCAGACGAAGAACAAGAAGAAAAATAGAATGAATCA
This sequence comes from Agrostemma githago, assembly GCA_958450325.1. Lineage (NCBI taxonomy): Eukaryota > Viridiplantae > Streptophyta > Magnoliopsida > Caryophyllales > Caryophyllaceae > Agrostemma > Agrostemma githago. The sequence continues at coordinate 8,347,257 of OY288243.1, read as the reverse complement.
TGAATCATGATGAAGGAAAACGATAATAGAAGAAGAGGATGCCACTCTGACTTAAGGGGATGAATGATGCGGTGTTCAAGAGTTGAAGTGGTGGAAACCAAAAAGAAAAGGGATGTAACGAAGAGGATTAGGGGGGATGCACTGAAGCGGTTGAACAAAGAGGTGGAAAGGAAAAGAACGTAAATAAATAAGTGGGATGAATGAGAGGTGGCTGGTACATGAAAACAAAAATAGACTAGAAATACAAATTAATTAAATGAATCGGGTTGGATACGAATTCCATAACGATAAGTTGACTGACCCACGAAATTGAACTAAAAACGAATTAATAAAAATAATTGGGCCGACTAATAAAATTAGTGTGGACATGACATAGGTCCACTCCGACGCAGCCACGCGCGGGTTTGGGGAGGCGAATGAATCTCATGTGAGATGGGTCTCGAATTGAAATTTAAATCGAAGTTGGAGTCGCCACCGAACTTTGTGGGAGTTCGGGCCCATTAGAACTCACTCTATATCTCAGTGGGCCGTGCACAAAGTACGGCCCATTCGGATCTCAGAGTTTATTGGGTTCGTCCCTTTGCATTATGATACTGATACCGACATTATCGAATACTGTGTATTGATTGAATCTCGCGCGCCAATGGTTTCGGACATCCGGAAACCACGGTTCTGAGTAAGGGGTGAGGGTACGTGTTGGGAAGTTCACAAAGAACACCCAACCCCGTCCGCACTTAGCGACATCTACTAAGATTTCGTTCAATGTTTTAATACGCGTGTTAGTAGTTCGGTTGAAATGTTATGGAAACAGTATTTTGACTAACATGTGAAAATTTGAATAGGTTACTACGTCGATTTAATGCATCCAAACTAGCGTCGAAGTTGTATTTAGCATGCGAGGTTCGTTTTAGTACAATAAAACAAACAACAAAAATAAAATGAAAAGACATAAACAAACGAGTTAGTAACGGTAAATAACGGTTTGCAAATAGTATAGAATGACATAAACGACATGATGCTCGGTTTTAGGAAGGGTAGGACACGTGTTGGACTTGACACGTGTTGACCGAAGTCATAAAAATATTTGATGGGGCTCGAAATATGTTGAAGGGCTCACGTTTGGTGCGTGAAGGAGGCCACTCGATCGAGTCATAAAGAGACTCGACCGAATGGTCTTCGGAAAACCCTTCTGCCCAGTTTTTGGGGTGCCACTCGATCGAGTGGGCTAGGCACTCGATCGAGTGCCCCCTGTACGAACTATGGTTCGTTTCGCGATTTTGCATGAATTTCGAAGTTGCTTTTTAATGTTGAAAATCGATAATTTTGCCAAGTCGTGTAAAAATACGATACGCTTTATACTCGACTTGGATTTTCGATACTCGTCATATCCGATACTTGACTATGGAATCAATATCGAATATTTAGAGTGAATTTTGGGAAAGACATTTATGAGTCGTTTTAAATTGAACTGAGGCGAAATAAATCCTCTCCGCATTATAATGTCGTATTTAGTCATTTCGGACTACATGACAATTATTTAGCATCAACGAGTTTGCGCTAGTTAAATTTATTGACTAATTCGTTTAGACATGATATTCGACTATAGAGTCGATATCACATCTAAAGAAAGATGTTTTGCTTGTTTGATTAGATCCGAATATAGATTCCCTCCGCATCTCGACACCGCAATTAATCCTTGCGGATTATGTGATGTCAGATCTGCATCAACAGGTTTCGGTCTAACCTAAAAAAGGAATCGGACGCGTTTAAAGGGGAGTGTTCGCGATCCCATCATGCCTTTGAGTGTTTAGGGCGGGGCTCTTCGAGAGGGCTCCACCACTGTTACAACTCGTAAAAGGATTAGAAGGGTCTTATGCGAATATCGCCTTTAAACGTGTTCGATTCGAAATAATTTTAGAAATTGATGAACGTGTGACTTAAAGACGATTATGTAAATATTAAGACGAGACTAGCGACGCGATAAATAAAAAAACGATCTTGTTGATGTTGATTCGCTTCAACAATCAAATACTTGGGGTGTCGGGATAAGCGACCGGCCACATCGGGTGCAAGACCCTTGTATTCGGATTTCCTTATCCCGTCATCCCTTGTATTCGACACGAATAGGCGAATATTTTAGTATTTTGATACTAATGGTATTAGATACGAAAGAAAGATAAAAAAACAAAAAAAATTGAGAAGAGAAAAGGAAGATGACGCGAGAGGAGAGGAAAGGAAGAAATCGGGATTATTTTGCACCCTCAACCTACATGCTTCGTATTGTCGGTATGGAACTCGTCTAGTTGTGGCTCAGGCACGGGAGTATCGAGATTATGTAGATGAGTTATGGTGGTTTAAGGTTGAAGAAGATTGAATTGCTATGATGGGTAAAAGTTTTATGTAAAGTTGTAGGTATGAGTTAGTTAGGGTTCCAAAGTTGTATGAAGGTGTATGCAAAGGGGTCTATATATAGGAATTCCCAACCCTACGACCTAGGGTTACTCGATCGAGTGACCCTGCTGACTCGATCGAGTGGCCCAATAAAAAGGTGACAGCGGGCTTGTTGAAGGCCCACTCGGTCGAGTGGGATGACACTCGATCGAGTGGATGAGGCGGGCCAGATATTTTGAAGATTTCGTGTTTGGGTTGGATTCTTGATATTTGCATGGCTGTTTTGTGTTCTCGGAAATGGCTTTGACCGGGTTTTGACCCGATCGCTAAAAGTCGGTTTTATTTCCGGTGTTGGTTTTGACCCAAATTAGTCTTATTTGATTGGAAACGACCCGCTGAGCCTGAATATAAGGTCAGTTTTGTGAGATGTGTACTCCGTAAAATGCCCAAGCCAGAAACTAACAATTTTGAGCCCATATCCGAGCGCGTAGAAGCACGTTTACGTCCGATAATCATCGGGTGTTTTTTGGAAACTGCTATAGACACCTAGCAGCCAAATGTGGGTGTCTACAGAGCCCCCACTCTGACTGAGGCTTGGACAAGGCGAAAGTCAGAGTAGCTACCAGGCGAATCAAGGATTAAGACTTGGCAGACTTCCGGTCAAGTCGTTTATAGTCCATTAGACTCGCGTGAAAGGGCCCGCCAGCCATAAGATAGAAATCATACCTGAGTTCTTTTGTCGGAAATAGCTCCGTGGGACTTGTTTTTTCTTTTTTAAGCCCTGGGTGTGTCCGTTTGCAGACACATCCCATCTCAGAACTATGCGGGAGCTTGCCTAAAAGCTCTGGGTGTGTCCGTTTGCAGACACATCCCCATCTGAAATTATGCGGGAGCCTGCCTAAGAAGCTCTGGGTGTGTCCATTTGCAGACACATCCCGATCCGTAATTACGCGGGAACCTGCCTAAGAAGCCATGGGTGTGTCCGTTTGCAGACACATCCCAATTCAGAAATTGCGCGGGAGCTTGCCTAATAAGAAGCCCTGGGTGTACCCATATGTAGGCACATCCCGTATTTCTTCAGGAGAAATGCCACCTTTGGGCTTTTTGCTGGGGAGTTTAGTGAGTTGCACGGGCCTGCTTCTGAAGCCTTGAGTTGTACCTGTGTATGGTTACACAAAACTTTGCATGTAACATTTAGGTAAAACAAGACTCACGCCGGGGAATAAAAACTTGATATTCCGTTGGGGAGCCAAGCTGGTACCTGAAATGTTAGATATATAGGCAGAAATAGCAAACATAGCAGATAGCAAGACAACATACAGGAAATGCAGTTAGCATCTATAGACTGACTTGCGCTGGGGAAAATGATTTTTGCTTCATTTTGAAATCGAAGTCCTGAAATCAACTCACCTGCTAAGAGATAGGTTTTCAAAATGGAAAGAGGTAGAAAAGAAATTTGCAGTTTAAATAGACTGAAATTTGACCTTGTCGAAAAGGATTTTTTTCAAATGGCTAAGTTTTGTAAATTTTAAAATGAGAATTTGAATAGAGAGGCCTCCCGGCAGACTCGACTCTGGACGCGACAGAACAAGTTGACAGACACAACTTGGACTCTCTAAGGGTTGGACCATGACCTGGTAGGGGGGTGGGCCACCTAAGATGACAAGACTCTCAAGTTGCGCTTATTCTGTAGCCTAGGCGAGTGGCAACACGGTCGAACATCGAAATGGAAAGGATGTGCCATACGGGGTTGCGGTAGTCAGTAATGGGACTGTAACGATAGGACTTAGTAGTAGCAATGTTATAGTCTGGTGCTCTTTTGATTTTTTTTTTTTTGATTTTGGGGTACATTCCCAAAGTGGGTGTTGCTTCAAAATCCTGACAGATTCTCGTCTTTGACTGAGTCGAGTACTAGGACACACTATAGAAAGGTGGCTAGATTTTTGAAAATATTTGGATTCTGTGAGCGGATGGAGAACCTCTGCTCAAGAGAAGCCCCCAGAATGACAAAGCTAACTATTGAGAACATGACAGTGTCGTGATAGGAACTCGGGTATTCACGGATATAGGGACTACCTATACCTATGCCTTACAAAGGCTATCTTCGAAGGGCTTAATCCAACCAATAGGCCTAACTCCCGAAGTTCCAGTGGAGAAAAGGTCCAAGAGCTACAACGTTCAGGCCAATTGCCAATATCATCGAGGCAATGGGCACGATACTGAAAAATGCTGGAAATTAAAGCATCTGATCCAAGATATGATCGAGAGCGGGAAAATATCGTTGCCCGGGGACAAGCCGAGTAACAAAGAAAACCCGTTCAGTGCCCATGCTATATTCACTGGCGAGGTAATCGATTGTTCACACCTCATCTCCCCTTTTATCCCACAAATTAACGGGATATGGTTCGATGACGAAGACGATGTCTACCTAGCCAAAGGGGAAGCTGTCTCCATCACCATTGAAGAGGTTAGAAAAGCTAAGTCTAAAGCCTTAGCCACCAACCACCTCGCCACCACCGGGCATCCTACTTCCGCAACCGTCACTGAACCTGCCAGGACGGAAGCTGACCATGAAGAACCAAGCAACGACACAGCCCTGGTCAAGCAATTGAAGAGGGTTCAAACCGATTTAACCATATGACAACTTCTAGTTAACTCGCAAGCACATCGGGAGGCACTTACCAAGGCACTCGATGAAATCAAGGTCGACTCACAGGTTACCCCTACTGAAATGGTAGCCACTATCATGGCCTATCTCAAGGGCAAGACAAAGAAGGAGGCCCGCTTATCACCTTCTCTGAGTCTGATCTTCCACTGTTCGGGCCCAACCATAACTTGGCCCTATACATCACAGTCATTTGCCAAGGGAAGTACCTCCCAATGACCCTAATCGATGACGGGTCCGCCGTAAATGTCCTTCCCCTAAGGACCGCTAAGGCCCTCGGCATCACCGAGGCCGACTACCTCCCGACGACGCAGACTAACCAGGCTTTCGATGGGAGCACAAAACCGGTTGCTGGGCCGTCAAACTAACAATCATAACGGGCCCAATCGAGAAAGAACTGGAGTTTCAGGTGATTGATGTCACCTCGTCCTTCAACTTACTGCTCAGAAGGCCTTGTATCCATGCGGTCAAGGCCGTGTCCTCTACCCTACATAGAAAGGTCAAGATGCCTCTTCAAGACGGTATCATCACACTGGAGGCAACCCCCATCACCGTGGCAAGCTGCAACGCTACGGGCCGGGCCGACCCGCAAGGATTTGATTTCGTGGGAATGATCGAAGAGGAATATCTCTTCAGGCCCTACTTCACTACTAGCATCGATACGATGCTACAAAACTTGGGTTACTTACCGGGGGCTACCTCGAGACCATATCTTCCAACTGGGAAGATTATCGAGGTCCTAAACGACGGCGAATCACGATTCGGCTTGGGGTATGCTATAACCCCAGAAAACGTGGTCCAGGCCGGTATTCAAAGGGCCACCAACATCATCAAGGGCACCTACTTGAGCCCTTACAGCCCAAAGCTTAAGTTGGGCTTATCGATGAAACCGAGTCCATTAACGTGGGAACCACCTTGGAGCCCTAGATGCTTAAGTTGGGCTTATCTTTAGATCCCGAGGAGAGAAAACAATTCACAGACTTCCTCCAAGAATTCAAGGATGTCTTCGCATGGTCCTACAAGGACATGCCGGGGATAGATCGGGAAATAGCTGAACACCATATACCCATCAAAGATGGGTGTAAACCGGTAAAACAGAAACTCCGAAGAATGAGGCCCGAATGGTCTCTCAAAGTCAAAGAAGAAGTTGACAAGCAATTTAGAGCGGGCTTTATACAAGAGTCTGAATATCCAGACTGGGTTGCAAACATCGTGCCGGTACCCAAGAAGGACGGCAAGGTGCGAGTATGCGTAGATTTCCGGGACCTTAATAAGGCCAGCCCAAAAGACAATTTTCCGTTACCACACATCGACATACTGGTAGACAACACGGCCGACCATGCCCTTCTATCATTTATGGACGGGTATGCTGGATACAATCAAATCAAAATGGCGAAAGAAGACATGAGTAAGACCACATTCGTTACACCTTGGGGTACTTACTGTTACACCAGAAGAACGGGCTATCTACTACATCAGTAAAAAGTTCCTGGAATACGAGTGCAAGTATACAATGCTCGAGAAAACGTGCCTAGCTTTGGTTTGGGCCACTAAAAAACTCCGACACTATATGCTTAGTCACGAGGTACATGTTTTATCCAAAATGGATCCTATCAAGTACCTATTCGAGAAGCCCATCCTGAACGGTAGGATGTCCAGATGGACTTTGATGCTAGCAGAGTTCGACCTCAAGTTCGTACCATAAAAAGCCATCAAAGGCCGGGTAGTAGCCGAATTCCTCGCCGATAGTCCCGTATCTGAAGAAGGGCACACCGATACTTGGGCTTTTCCAGATGAAGACATATTCCATACCGACAACGAGACATGGGATTTGTATTTTGATGGGGCGTCCAACTTTCGAGGATTCGGAGTCGGCATTCTGTTGATATCACCAAAAGGAGAGCATACACCGTTATCCATTAAATTGGACTTTGATGTGACTAACAACGCAGCCGAGTACGAAGCATGCATTCACGGGTTGCAAGTCGCCGCTGATTTAGGAGTAACAAACCTTCGGCTCCACGGTGACTCATCCTTCGTCATCAATCAAGCTCTCCAAAAATGGAAAACTCGGAACGCCAATCTCGTGGCTTACCAAGCGCGAGTAAGGGTTCTCGAGAAACAATTCCAAAAGGTAGAATATATCTATCTATCCCGAGAAGAAAATCAATTTGCAGATGCACTTTCCAAATTGGCATCCTTACTAAACATCCCGGAACATCTAACCAGCATGTCAATCTGCGTTGAAAGGCGGTCCGAGCCGGCCTATATCCACGTCATCCAAGATATTGAGATAACTTTCCAAGCTGAAACCGCTGCGTTGCTAGCGAACTATAAAATCGAAAGGCATGCATCTTCACCTTACCGGCCCCAAACAAATGGAGCGGTAGAGGCAGCTAATAAAACGATTGTCACCATACTTAAAAAGATGGCTGAGAATTACCAGGACTGGCCCGATAAAATACCTTTTGCCCTTTGGGGGTATCGGACGTCAATTCGCACCACAACCGGAGCAACCCCATACTATTTGACATATGGAATGGAGGCGGTCCAACCAGTCGAGCTAGAAGTGCCGTCCCTCAGGATTCTACTTGAGAGCCAAGTGCCAGAAGCAGATTGGGTACAAGCCCGATATGATTCGCTAGTTCTTCTGGACGAACGACGGTCCCGGGCCCTCAACAATATCCAAATATATCAAAAGAGGATCCAACGGGCTTTCAACAAAAGGGTCAGGCCCAGACATATCAAAGAAGGAGATCTGGTCCTAAAATCGGTCCGTGCATTACTACCGGTCGACCCAAGAGGAAAATTCAAACCCAATTGGACTGGGCCGTATTTAGTAAAGAAGGTCCTATCGGGAGGAGCGGTGATGCTGACAGACTTGGACGGGAATGAATTCGTCAACCCAACCAACTTGGACCAGTTGAAGCGCTACTACCCGTAAACCCTATCTCAATGTCATTTGCAAAAAGTTTATAAAAATTCGTCTTTTTATAAATTTTCAAAAATTATAAGCAAGTCAATGAGCTAGGATTATTCATCCTACTGTCGCACATCTTGAACTAATAGTCTTGGTGTATTTCGAAAATTGCAAAAAAATCTATCTTTGAACTACGTTTGGTTTGATTCCGCTAATTGTGGATACGTAGGCAACCCCTCAAAATGGTACAACCGCTGCAATAAACGAAAAATATGGGAACAGTATTCACTAAAATGTCTTTTATTAAAAACCCGATAAACTCGAGAATTCCAAAATTACACCACAAAAAAAAAAGGCAAACACACGAAAAAAGCACCAAAAAAATTGTACTAATACTCAAATAATAAAATTAAGGAGACTAGTGGTCATGCATTTTGCCCTTTCCTTTATCCTTTGGGTCGCGTGGAACCCGAGGTCGCCGGGGCGAGGGCGAGCGTTCCCGAATCACAAGGGGAACCTCCTTAGCTCGAACCCGTTTCTTCGACAACGAGTCTTCTGCCATTGTCACCGGTCCAAGTCGAGCCCGTACGTGTTCGGGTAATCTGTCTCGCGGGCCAAGTCGGCCCTGCACTACCAGTCTTGGGCCAAGTCTTCTTTCCAAGTCAGTCTGGGGGCTCACTTTCCCCCGCGCACCTCTAGCACTGGACCCTTCACCTTGAGTCCTAGTCTTCTTTCTTTGACCTGACATAAGATTGACCAGAGTAGCCGGAGTGTCGCCCTCGTCAAAAAAGCCCCTATTATCTTTGACTTGTTCCCTTCGCAGCAGGTCGAAAGCTTCATCAACCTTTAGAGCAACTCGGACCTTGGCAGTATCTGCTTTAGTCCACTTGACATAGGAGTCTGAAACCCAGATTGAATGAAGAGATTTGGGAATGGGCCAAGTGTGTCGGGTGTACCATCTTTGCATCCAAGTATCGCACACCACGTCACTCAGTTGGGTAGATTCACTCACAACTGCTTTAACCTCCGGGATTCTTTGGGTCCAACCATACTGCCTTAGTATGAGGTCCGGGTAGAGATGAATCGTCTGCCTGAAGGACAAGATTACTTAGTAGCGAGCCTTATCCCTCGGATCCAAGCCCGTCCAAACGTAAATGGGCCACCATGGCACTACCCATCGAATCAGTGGACCGCTATGGAAAGAAAACACTTCATCCCAATACTTTTGAGTAATCTGGCGAGAAAAATCAATAGCTCGTCTCCTCGTCATCACCTGATTATGACGTTATTTGCTCGAATCAAGGGGAGGATCTATGACTGATAGCCTCTCGAATAACCAAATCTGAAAAAGAAATAGGAAACATGAGTTCTCGGGACAAAATAGATGTCCGCCTGAGGGCACTCGATCGAGTGCCTGGGAGTCACTCGATCGAGTGGTACCTCTGAAACCGAAACAGAAGCCTTTTACGAAGGCACTCGATCGAGTGCCAGGGTGACTCGATCGAGTGCCCACTACAGCAGGAAAATCACGGAAAAAAATTTAAAAAAATCGAAAATTGAGAAATTAAGAAAAACAGAAAAATCCAGAATACCTGCAGTAAACGAGTACTTCCAGTCAGACGAACTGATGAATCCCTCTTACGATTATCTAAACCCTGGATAATTTTACCCGTAATCAGCCAAGTCGGACTGTGCTTCGTCTCCATCAGATCAACCACGGTTAAAAGACGAGTGTTACCCATGCACGACAACAAATCCATGTGACCTTCAAAAGCATAAACATGGAGCATACAAAAGGAGAAAGTCCTACGACCGTGAACCGGTCTAACCCGGACATCATGAGGGTTCATAAACTTTTCGGCCAAGTCGATCAAGGAAATACAATCATCCTCCATCATGCGAGATACTTCATTGTGGAAAAGTCCTAAAAATTCCCGTAGCTTTCTCCTTGGGTCATAGACCGAAAACGGGACGGCAGGACGAAGTATCGGGTTCCATCCTCCCACAGCAGCAATCTCCTCGGGTAAAGGACAAATTTCTCCTCGAGGAAAGGCAAAAACATGATATGTATCATCCCAATAGGACAAACAAGCATCAAGGAAATAACGGTCAACTTGCATCTGACGGAATGTATATAGCTGGGTAATACCTGTCTGGTTCAGGGCCACCCTATCCGTGTCCCTAAATCGTCGGGACCTTCTTGCAGCATCGCGATCAATCGCTCGATCCCCATGACTAATTTCTTAGAAAGAATAAGGAGCTTTCTTTTGAGGAAAAAAAGGAACTGTGAGGAAGTTGTGAAGAAACTTAAGACAAGGGAGGGGTATTTATAGCATCAAGCTTCACAGCCCTCTTTCCATATCACTCTTCCATGAAAGTTTCCTAATCCCATTAGGTTTACACATACAGGCCTAGTCTCAGATTCCCCAATCTTAGCCCGGAAATTAGTCATCCCGAGTATTCCTAATTTTTTTCAAAAATTTTAAAATTTCAAAATTTTGAAGTTTCAAAAATCCAAAATTCAAAATTCAATTTTTTTTTATTCCCCAGCGCGAGTCATATTTTCACCTACGTGTTGCATGCGAAAATTTATGTAATGACACGGGTACGACTGGTAGCTAGCAAACGACATTTGGCTTGCGTCAGAGTAGCTACCAGGCCAATCGAGGATTAAGACCTGGTAGACTTCCGGTCGGGTCGTTTATAGTCCATTAGACTTGCGTGAAGGGCTCGCTAGCCATGAGACAGAAATCATACCCGACCGGAAGTCTACCAGGATGCTCCATGTTTATGCTTTTGAAGGTCACATGGATTTGTTGTCGTGCATGGGTAACGCTCGTCTTTTAACCGTGGTTGATCTGATGGAGACGAAGCACAGTCCGACTTGGCTGATTACGGGTAAAATTATCCAGGGTTTAGATAATCGTAAGAGGGATTCATCAGTTCGTCTGACTGGAAGTACTCGTTTACTGCAGGTATTCCAGATTTTTCTGTTTTTCTTAATTTCTCAATTTTCGATTTTTTTTAATTTTTTTTCCGTGATTTTCCTGCTGTAGTGGGCACTCGATCGAGTCACCCTGGCACTCGATCGAGTGCCTTCGCAAAAGGCTTCTGTTTCGGTTTCAGAGGTACCACTCGATCGAGTGACTCCCAGGCACTCGATCGAGTGCCCTCAGGCGGACATCTATTTTGTCCCGAGAACTCATATTTCCTGTTTCTTTTTCAGATTTGGTTATTAGAGAGGCTATCAGTCATAGATCCTCCCCTTGATTCGAGCAAATAACGTCATAATCAGGTGATGACGAGGAGACGAGCTATTGATTTTTCTCGCCGGATTACTCAAAAGTATTGGGATGAAGTGTTTTCTTTCCATAGCGGTCCACTGATTTGATGGGTAGTGCCATGGTGGCCCATTTACGTTTGGACGGGCTTGGATCCGAGGGATAAGGCTCGCTACTAAGTAATCTTGTCCTTCAGGCAGACGATTCATCTCTACCCGGACCGCATACTAAGGCAGTATGGTTGGACCCAAAGAATCCCGGAGGTTAAAGCAGTTGTGAGTGAATCTACCCAACTGACTGACGTGGTGTGCGATACTTGGATGCAAAGATGGTACACCCGACACACTTGGCCCATTCCCAAATCTCTTCATTCAATCTGGGTTTCAGACTCCTATGTCAAGTGGACTAAAGCAGATACTGCCAAGGTCCGAGTTGCTCTAAAGGTTGATGAAGCTTTCGACCTGCTGCGAAGGGAACAAGTCAAAGATAATAGGGGCTTTTTTTACGAGGGCGACACTCCGGCTACTCTAGTCAATCTTATGTCAGGTCAAAGAAAGAAGACTAGGACTCAAGGTGAAGGGTCCAGTGCTAGAGGTGCGCGGGGGAAAGTGAGCCCCCAGACTGACTTGGAAAGGAGACTTGGCCCAAGACTGGTAGTGCAGGACTGACTTGGCCCGCGAGACAGATTACCCGAACACGTACGGGCTCGACTTGGACCGGTGACAATGGCAGAAGACTCGTTGTCGAAGAAACGGGTTTGAGCTAAGGAGGTTCCCCTTGTGATTCGGGAACGCTCGCCCTCACCCCGGCGACCTCGGGTTCCACGCGACCCAAAGGATAAAGGAAAGGGCAAAATGCATGACCACTAGTCTCCTTAATTTTATTATTTGAGTATTATTACAATTTTTTTTGGTGCTTTTTTCGTGTGTTTGCCTTTTTTTTTTGTGGTGTAATTTTGGAATTTCCGAGTTTATCGGGTTTTTAATAAAAGACATTTTAGTGAATACTGTTCCCATCTTTTTCGTTTATTGCAGCGGTTGTACCCTTTTGAGGGGTTGCCTACGTATCCACAATTAGCGGAATCAAACCAAACGTAGTTCAAAGATAGATTTTTTTGCAATTTTCGAAATACACCAAGACTATTAGTTCAAGATGTGCGACAGTAGGATGAATAATCCTAGCTCATTGACTTGCTTATAATTTTTGAAAATTTATAAAAAGACGAATTTTTATAAACTTTTTGCAAATGACATTGAGATAGGGTTTACGGGTAGTAGCGCTTCAACTGGTCCAAGTTGGTTGGGTTGACGAATTCATTCCCGTCCAAGTCTGTCAGCATCACCGCTCCTCCCGATAGGACCTTCTTTACTAAATACGGCCCAGTCCAATTGGGTTTGAATTTTCCTCTTGGGTCGACCGGTAGTAATGCACGGACCGATTTTAGGACCAGATCTCCTTCTTTGATATGTTTGGGCCTAACCCTTTTGTTGAAAGCCCGTTGGATCCTCTTTTGATATATTTGGATATTGTTGAGGGCCCGGGACCGTCGTTCGTCCAGAAGAACTAGCGAATCATATCGGGCTTGTACCCAATCTGCTTCTGGCACTTGGCTCTCAAGTAGAATCCTGAGGGACGACACTTCTAGCTTGACTGGTTGGACCGCCTCCATTCCATATGTCAAATAGTATGGGGTTGCTCCGGTTGCGGTGCGAATTGACGTCCGATACCCCCAAAGGGCAAAAGGTATTTTATCGGGCCAGTCCTGATAATTCTCAGCCATCTTTTTAAGTATGGTGACAATCGTTTTATTAGCTGCCTCTACCGCTCCATTTGCTTGGGGCCGGTAAGGTGAAGATGCATGCCTTTCGATTTTATAGTTCGCTAGCAACGCAGCGGTTTCAGCTTGGAAATGGGTCCCGTGATCACTGATGAACTCGTGCGGGATCCCGTATCAGCATATGATCTTGTTTTGGATGAATTTGGCAACATGCTTGGCATTCAAGACCCGGTACGACTCGGCTTCGACCCATTTGGTGAAATAGTCGATAGCCACCAAGATGAAACAGTGACCTCCCGTCCTGGAAGGATTCCCCTTTCCAATTATATCAATTCCCCATGTTGAGAATGGCCATGGCGACGTCATGGTATATAATAGGGAAGATGGCATATGTTGTACATTGGCGAAAATCTGACAGTTATGGCAGTGTTTGACATATAATTGACAGTCAGTTTCCATGTTGTTCCAATAATACTCGAGCCTCATGATTTTTCGTGCTAGCATATGGGCGTTCATATGCGGTCCATTATCACCATCGTGCACCTCGGACATAACCCTCTCGGCTTGTACCTTATCGATACACAGAAGGAGAGCCCCCTGTGCTGTCTTTTTGTATAACTGCCCGTCATCCGTACGAAAAAATTGGGTTGCCAATCTTCGCAAGGCTTTCTTGGCCCGGTTTTCAGTTCCCGGGGGATATTCTCCCGTCGTCAAGTAAGTTAGAACAGCCTGATACAAAGGTTCCGGATCAGTTATCTCAATATCTTGGATGACGTGGATATAGGCCGGCTCGGACCGCCTTTCAACGCAGATTGACATGCTGGTTAGATGTTCCGGGATGTTTAGTAAGGATGCCAATTTGGAAAGTGCATCTGCAAATTGATTTTCTTCTCGGGATAGATAGATATATTCTACCTTTTAGAATTGTTTCTCGAGAACCCTTACTCGCGCTTGGTAAGCCACGAGATTGGCGTTCCGAGTTTTCCATTTTTGGAGAGCTTGATTGATGACGAAGGATGAGTCACCGTGGACCCGAAGGTTTGTTACTCCTAAATCAGCGGCGACTTGCAACCCGTGAATGCATGCTTCGTACTCGGCTGCGTTGTTAGTCACATCAAAGTCCAATTTAATGGATAACGGTGTATGCTCTCCTTTTGGTGATATCAACAGAATGCCGACTCCGAATCCTCGAAAGTTGGACGCCCCATCAAAATACAAATCCCATGTCTCGGTGTCGGTATGGAATATGTCTTCATCTGGAAAAGCCCAAGTATCGGTGTGCCCTTCTTCAGATACGGGACTATCGGCGAGGAATTCGGCTACTACCCGGCCTTTGATGGCTTTTTATGGTACGAACTTGAGGTCGAACTCTGCTAGCATCAAAGTCCATCTGGACATCCTACCGTTGAGGATGGGCTTCTCGAATAGGTACTTGATAGGATCCATTTCGGATAAAACATGTACCTCGTGACTAAGCATATAGTGTCGGAGTTTTTTAGTGGCCCAAACCAAAGCTAGGCACGTTTTCTCGAGCATTGTATACTTGCACTCGTATTCCAGGAACTTTTTACTGATGTAGTAGATAGCCCGTTCTTCTGGTGTAACAGTAAGTACCCCAAGGTGTAATGAATGTGGTCTTACTCATGTCTTCTTTCGCCATTTTGATTTGATTGTATCCGGCATACCCGTCCATAAATGATAGAAGGGCATGGTCGGCCGTGTTAACTACCATTATGTCGATGTGTGGTAACGGAAAATTGTCTTTTGGGCTGGCCTTATTAAGGTCCCGGAATTCTACGCATACTCGCACCTTGCCGTCCTTCTTGGGTACCGGCACGATGTTTGCGACCCAGTCTGGATATTCAGACTCTTGTATAAAGCCCGCTCTAAATTGCTTGTCAAATTCTTCTTTGACTTTGAGAGACCATTCAGGCCTCATTCTTCGGAGTTTCTGTTTTACCGGTTTACACCCATCTTTGATGGGTATATGGTGTTCAACTATTTCCCGATCTATCCCCGGCATGTCCTTGTAGGACCATGCGAAGACATCCTTGAATTCTTGGAGGAAGTCTGTGAATTGTTTTCTCTCCTCGGGATCTAAAGATAAGCCCAACTTAAGCATCTAGGGCTCCAAAGTGGTTCCCACGTTAATGGACTCGGTTTCCTCGATAAGCTCAACTTAAGCTTTGGGCTGTAAGGGCTCAAGTAGGTGCCCTTGATGATGTTGGTGGCCCTTTGAATACCGGCCTGGACCACGTTTTCCGGGGTTATAGCATACCCCAAGCCGAATCGTGATTCGCCGTCGTTTAGGACCTCGATAATCTTCCCAGTTGGAAGATATGGTCTCGAGGTAGCCCCCGGTAAGTAGCCCAAGTTTTGTAGCATCGTATCGATGCTAGTAGTGAAGTAGGGCCTGAAGAGATATTCCTCTTCGATCATTCCCACGAAATCAAATCCTCGCGGGTCGGCCCGGCCCGTAGCGTTGCAGCTTGCCACGGTGATGGGGGTTGCCTCCAGTGTGATGATACCGTCTTGAAGAGGCATCTTGACCTTTCTATGTAGGGTAGAGGACACGGCCTTGACCGCATGGATCCAAGGCCTTATGAGCAGCAAGTTGAAGGACGAGGTGACATCAATCACCTGAAACTCCAGTTCTTTCTCGATTGGGCCCGTTATGATTGTTAGTTTCACGGCCCAGCAACCGGTTTTGGGCTCCCATCGAAAGCCTGGTTAGTCTGCGTCGTCGGGAGGTAGTCAGCCTCGGTGATGCCGAGGGCCTTAGCGGTCCTTAGGGGAAGGACATTTACGGCGGACCCGTCGTCGATTAGGGTCATTGGGAGGTACTTCCCTCGGCAAATGACCGTGATGTATAGGGCCAAGTTATGGTTGGGCCCGAACGGTGGAAGATCAGACTCAGAGAAGGTGATAAGCGGGCCTCCTTCTTTGTCTTGCCCTTGAGATAGGCCATGATAGTGGCTACCATTTCAGTAGGGGTAACCTGTGAGTCGACCTTGATTTCATCGAGAGCCTTGGTAAGTGCCTCCCGATGTGCTTGCGAGCTAACAAGAAGTTGCCATATGGTTAAATCGGTTCGAACCCTCTTCAATTGCTTGACCAGGGCTGTGTCGTTGCTTGGTTCTTCATGGTCAGCTTCCGTCCTGGCAGGTTCAGTGACGGTTGCGGAAGTAGGATGCCCGGTGGTGGCGAGGTGGTTGGTAGCTAAGGCTTTAGACTTAGCTTTTCTAACCTCTTCAATGGTGATGGAGACAGCTTCCCCTTTGGCTAGGTAGACATCGTCTTCGTCATCGAACCATATCCCGTTAATTTGTGGGATAAAAGGGGAGATGAGGTGTGAACAATCGATTACCTCGCTAGTGAATATAGCATGGTGTAGACACCCACATTTTGACCGCCAGATGTCTATAGTAGTTCCCGCCAAACTCCCGATGATGATCGGACGTAAACGTGCTTTGACGGACTCGGATATGGGCTTGTAATCATGGACATTTGGTTTAGACTTTTCAAGGAGTACAAATTTCACAAAACCAACCTCAAATCCAGGCCCAGTGGGTCGTTTCGAGTCAAATAACACTAATTTGGGTCGAAACCGACACCAGGGGTAAAACCATCTTTTAGCGACCGAGTCAAAACCCGGTCAAAGATTTTCTCAAGACATGTGAGTCAGCCGTGACACTCACACGGTTGATTCCAACCCAAATTCCTACAAAAATTCAGATTCATTAAAACATTAAACAATTCCGTTAAAAGTAGAATTCGACCTCAAGTAGGAATCCTATCCAGAAACCGATTCAGACATTGACCGAGTACCAAATACTCGGCCAAACACTCCTCAATCAGCCGAGACACCCTTTCTTCTTGGCCAAGAAAGCGGAATTCTCATGCTCCTCAAACTCCTACGTTTCCTATCCTAAGCGGTATTCAAACTCTCCTAAACCAAGGTCGGAAACTCCCTATAAATAGGACCTCCCGTCCAACACAATTGACAACGATCATACATCAGAAAAATACCAAGACACAACAGCAACAAAAACCCGTCCAAAACCCCCTCCACACACGGTTCATACACAAACTCGATAGTTAGCAAATCCCGACACTTTTCCCGAAGCCTCGAAGCCTTGATCGCACGTCAAACCCGGCGTCCCAAATCACCCAAACCGATACACCTTAACTCATCCTCATCATCTCGACGCTCCCAAGTCTAAGCCACTTCCCGACGAGCCTTATCCCGAGAAAACAAAGCATGTAGGTTGAGGGTGTAAATCAAACCCGACTCTTCTCTTTTCTCTTCCTTTCTCCTCGTTTTTTATTATTATTATGGGTCTCTCGTCGGTCTTCTTTTATTTTTTTAATATCGACACTACTAAAAACTACTTTTATATATCGAATATTCTTAAAAATATGATATCGATTCTATATAATCGAATATTATATCGAAAAGAATTATATTAAGATTTCGACGATTTCGTTACACTTTTTATTCAAAATCCTTTTTCTAAACTTTTCGTTCAAAATCTTCTTTTTTTACAACTTTTCGTTCAAAATTCCTTTCTTTTTTACTTTTCGTTCAAAAAACAATTTTTTTTAAAAACCTTTTCTAAAGTCATTCCGACTATTCGATATCGATTTCATAATCGAATATCGAATATGACGAATATCGAAAATATAAACCGAGTATAAATTAATCCATATTTGTACGCGATTTATAAGATTTTTCGACAAAAAAATAAAAAGCGGACAGACCCGCACGCGAGTCGCGCCCGGTCCAGGCGACTCGCGCACGAGTCTGTGAACCGGCCTTTTTTTAGTTCTTCGATCGTTTTATTTTTATTATTTTACGAAACGATTTCTAAATTTACATCTTTTCTAAAACTATTCCAAATATTTGATATTGATTTCATAGTCAACTATCGAATATAACAAATATCGAGAATATTAAGTCGAGTACGAATTATGCGTTATTCGTACGCGATTTAATCAAAAAAAATTCCGAAAACCGTCGTCGAAATCAGGCCGCCACGCGACCCGCCTGAGTCCCGGGCGAGTCGCGCGGCCGACTGCCCACGCGCGCCTTTCTCTTTTCTTTTTTTTTCTCGAACTTCGTTTATTATACAAAACAACGTTTTAGTAATATTTTTCAGATTTCGATTAATATTTATTTTCTCGATCTCGTATATTTATTTGCTATACTATTTCAATCATTACTAACTCGTTTTCTCGTGTTTGTAGCAATTTATTTTTCTCATATTCTTTTTATCGTTTTATTAGACTAAAACGAACTCACATGCTAAAATAACTTTGACGTTATTAGTTTAACATGCATTAAACGACTTAGCAACCCACTTATTTATTTTCCTCACATGTCTTAGGAAAATAATCTCTGCATATCATTCAATCGTCGAACTAACGCGTGTACACAAAACCGAACGATATCTTAGTAAAGGCCGCTAAGTGCGGGCGGGGTTGGGTGTTCTCACTGAACTTCCCAACACGTACCCTCACCCCTTACTCAGAACCGTGGTTTCCGGATGTCCGAAACCATTGGCAACGAGAGTCATTCAATATACGATTAACCGCGCAAGTCGGCATCGGTATTGAAATGCTAAGGGACGAACATAATAAACTCTGACATCGGAAATGGGCCAGGCTTTAAGTATGGCCCACTACGACATAGAGTGGGTTCGAATGGTTCCGAATAACCATAAAATTCGGTGGCGACTCCTACTTCGATTTAAAATTCTATTCGATCCATCTCATATGGAAATTCTATCGCTTCCCCAAAACCCGCGCTTCGCCGCGTCGGGGTGGACCTATGTCATGTCCGCAATTTGGCGACTCTGCTGGGGATTAACTGATGTGTCACTTACCATCGGCATCCTCAGGGTGAGACTCGAAAAGAAATCGTTCGATTAGTAATGTACACGTTTTAGTTCAATGGTTCATGCATAACCCCGTTCTATCCCGGGCCGGTTACTTGTGACCGACGTCCCACTATACCACGGTGCATTTCTACTTGGATGCACTAAAGACTTCGATCGCGGAACTCGCATGGGTTTTACGGCAGATTCTAAGACCAATTCGGCTTAGGAGGTCCGTCCTGATTTGCGAGAATGTGATCGTTGTTGGTATAGACCCTATTTGACCGACCGAGACTTAGACTAAGAGCATACATGGCGTCGTTATACTGCTTATATGACTACATGCTACTTGATCTTCTTCGGTCTTTTCAAAAACCATCATTTTCGAAAAACTCACATCTTTTCAAATCCATTCTTTTTCAAAACCCGGAAAGCTGCCGAATTTAGGACTTATGACTTTGACTCAAAATAGCCTATTTTTAGCCGGTATGCTGTCCAAACCTTTTCAAAAAAAAAAGCCCGAAATCTCGGCCCGATAACCCCTCTCTCGGTTTTCAAAAAAAAATCGGGTCTTCTAATCCGACTTTGCTCGGTTTTCAAATTCAAATTCACTTTTCAAAACCCTTTTCTTCTTAGGACTTCCCGTATTTAGCAGTGTCGGGTCTTGTCATAAGTAAGAATCTATAGCGTCGAAACTCCGTCGATCTTATATCACGGGTTTCTACCCCGTTCTAGTCCGCCTTACTTGTCAAGGCACGGCCCACCTTCGTAGGACAGACTCCTACAAAGGGAAGCCCGTTTATACACTCGAGTCCAAAGTCTAGGGAATTCTCACATAGACCTTCCTTCGAACAGGACTAGGCCCACTTTGCCGAATCCTAAGGAAGGCCCACCATTCACGCGTCATCCGTCTAGAAGTCGATTTTCAGTCTTTTTCTAGTCCAATCTTTTCCTTGCTCGGGATGTACTTTTGATTCTAAGATCTGGGTCAGTTACTGATTACGCGGTGCCCTTACAGACAGACCACCCCACACTCGAGCCATGACGCAACAAGCCATCGATGACATGAAGGCCTCACTGACCAAGCTTGAAAACATGATCACATCAATGAGGGGAGAACAGATCGCCATCCTCACCCGGGTAAGTGCCGTGGAACAAGGAACTCCTAGCGGCAGTATCGATACTACTGGGCCTCTAGCTCAATTGGCCAGCGCAGTCCACAAACTGCAAGAACAGGTCCATCTGACAACCCAAAGCTCCATCCATACGGAGAATGCTAGGACCTACACCCCACTGACCGATGAACTACCCGCCAATCTCAACCTGACGGGTCTACCAATGTTCGAGGGTACTGAAGACCCGGTCCACCACATCCGGGCTTTCAAGGAGTTTATGGCCCTTAAAGGGGTTAAGTTCAGCATGTTCAAGCACCTGTTCGCTTCATCTCTCGAGAAGCACCCAAGGGCCTGGTACTACCGGCTCGATTCCAAGAAATACAAAACTTGGGATGACGTGGCAACGGAATTCGCTCGGAACTATGCCGACAACACGGAGATCCAGACCACTATGCGCACCCTGGAGGTAATGGCCCAGGAACCTAAGGAAGGATTTACAAAATACCTTCAACGTTGGAGGGCTGAAAGCGTCAAACTGGTCAATAAGCCCAGTGAAAAAGTGCTGGTTGAAGCCTTCGTCAAGAACCTCCTTCCAGCTTACCGGGTCCATCTCATGTATGCCATCGTACCTAGCTTCGCGATCCTAACTGAAATGGGAACGAGAATCGAGGATGATTTAAGATTGGAAAGCCTCACTAAGGCCTCCACTAAGGGATATCAAGGGGCTAGCTCATCAACAAGCAAGCCCACTACTACTGCTGCCACTCGTAGCATTTTCGACGAGGTAAATGCACTCGATACCTCATCCTAGAAGACTAGCACTCCCCGGGTATTCACCGACATAGGCACTACCTATGAAAACGCCCTTCAGAGGCTATCGTCGAAAGGCCTGATCACCCCGATAGGCCCAACACCTGATATCCCGGTCGAACGTCGCTCCAAGGCCTACAACCTCCAGGCCTACTGTCACTATCATCGTGGTAAGGGGCACGATACCGAGAAATGTTGGAAGCTAAAACACCTTATCCAAGATCTCATTGAGAGCGGGAAAATTCCTTTGCCCGGGGGTAAACCCAACAACAAGGACAACCCGTTAGCCACTCACGCCATTTTTTTTCGGGGAAATAATGGATTGCTCACACCTCATTTCTCCATTTATCCCGCAAATAAACGGGATTTGGTGCGATGACGAAGACGACGTCTACCTCACCAAAGGGGAAGCGGTCCCCATCACGCCCGAGGAGATTCAGAAGGTTAAGTCCAAGGCCTTAGCCACTAGTCAAGCCCTCATCATTGCCGAGCCACTTAAGGTAGAGCCCGCCCCAGAAGAACCAACTCCTGAAAAGGCTCTTGTAAAGCAGCTAAGCAAGACTCGAGTTGACCTCTCTATATGGCAACTCCTAGTTAGCTCTCAGGAACATCGAGAGGCACTCACTAAGGCCCTCGATCAAGTCAAAATCGACTCCATGGCTACTCCGGCTGAAATGGTAGCCACAGTCCTACCTCACCTAAAGGGGAGATCCATAGAGGAAGGCCCACTAATCACCTTCTCCAATGCTGATCTACCACCATTCGGGCCAGCCCACAACATGGCCCTCTACATCACGGTCATCTGCCGTGGAAAGTACCTACCCATGACCCTAATTGACGACGGGTCAGCAGTCAATGTCCTTCCCTTGAGGACCGCCAAAGCCCTCGGCATTACCGAGGCCGACTACATTCCTACAGCTCAAACTATTCAGGCTTTTGACGGAAGCCCAAAGTCAGTAGCCGGAGCCACAAAACTCACTATCATAACGGGCCCGATAGAGAAAGAGTTGGAGTTTCAAGATCGACGTAACTTCTTCCTCCAACCTTCTTTTAGGAAGACCTTGGATCCATGCAACCAGGGCTGTATCCTCCACTTTGCATCGGAAAATCAAGCTACCTTTACATGACACCGTCATCACTATAGAAGCCACACCTATGACTGTGGCTAACTGCAACACCTCGAGCCGCACCGATCTCTGGGGGTTCGACTTCGTAGGGCCATCGAAGAAGACCAGCTCTTCCGTCCTTACTTCACGGTCCACCTTGACCGGATGTTGCAGAAACTGGGCTTTCTACCAGGGGTTACATCAAGGCCCGATCTCCCTGCAGGAAAAATTCTCGAAGTTCTGGACAATGGGAGGACTCAAACCGGCTTGGGCTACACCCTAACTCCGGAAAACATGGGCCAAACTGAAACCGGTAAGGTTATCTTTGTCAATCCAGTGTTCGAGACTGTCCAAACTGGCCTATATCGGCCTACCACCACACGCCCTGGGACCCACTTGGCTCAGGACTGCAACTACATACCGGACGACATCTTTGCTCTCATCCAGGCCGAAGATGCTAAGAATGCCGAGCCCGCGCTAGGGCTACTTTTTGGAGAGGAACTTGCGGTCCCAACACCGAAGGAAGAGCTAGTCAGCCTCATTCTCCGCAGTCGCACCTTTGATCCATCTAAACTAATCTCAGAAGTCGGGTCTGGGACCAGAGCTTGGAGGAAAACTGTCAAATGGACTGACAGTCAAGGAAGAACTTACAAGCTGATCACAGGGGAAGGAGAGATGCCAGAATCTGAGTCTGAGTCGGAGTCCGAGTCAGAATCTAAGATTGAGTCTAGTGAGTCTGGTGCTAGGGTCAATCCTGTAACTCCCCCTCTCCCTTTAGCCATTCCTGGTGCCTCGGGGTCTGTCCCGGGCACCCTACCTATCCCGCCACTGACTAGTGATCAGATGGCAGCTCTTTTCGAGGTCTTTTCCCAATTTATGATCAATAATAACAACCGTTCTGCTTACGACTTGTCTCATTTTCAAAACTTTCTCAATTTCAAAAATTTTATCTGCAATGACATTGAGAAGCCCGACGAACAGGTATCCTTGCCTCCACATCTGATCGAGCAACTAGAGCAAAGGGAATCCCGCAATCCGGTAATCGAAGAAACCGAATCCATCAACGTGGGAACAACCTTAGAGCCTCAGATGCTTAAGATAGGATTATCCTTAGATCCCGAGGAGAAACAACAATTCATAGTTCTCCTTCAAGAATTCCAAGACGTCATCGCATGGTCCTACAAGGACATGCCGGGGATCGATCGCGAAATAGCCGAGCACCATATACCGATCAAGGAAGGGTTCAAGCCGGTTAAACAAAAACTCCGACGCATGAGGCCCGAATGGTCCCTCAAAGTCAAGGAGGAAGTCGATAAACAATTCAAGGCTGGGTTCATACGAGTCTCCGAGTATCCAGATTGGGTTGCAAACATAGTACCAGTCCCTAAAAAGGATGGTAAGGTTCGTGTCTGTGTAGACTTTCGGGATCTTAACAAAGCAAGCCCGAAAGACGATTTCCCGTTACCACACATCGATATACTGGTGGATAACACAGTAGATCATGCCCTTCTATCATTCATGGACGGGTATGCAGGGTATAACCAGATAAAAATGGCAGAAGAAGATATGGATAAGACCACCTTCATTACACCTTGGGGTACTTATTGCTATACAGTTATGCCGTTTGGTCTCATCAATGCCGGGGCCACCTACCAACGAACCGCCACAACTTTATTGCATGACATGATGCATAAGGAAGTGGAAGTCTACGTGGACGACATGATCGTCAAATCCAAAGACAGGGATGGTCACATCACCGCCCTGAGAAAGTTCTTCACCCGATTACGCAAATACAACATGAGGCTAAACCCTCAGAAATGCAGTTTCGGGGTAACGTCTGGCAAATTATTGGGTCACATCGTTAGCCAACGAGGTATTGAAGTTGATCCCGCCAAAATTAAGGCCATCACCGAGATGCAGCCCCCTAAAACCGAAAAGGAGATAAGAGGGTTTCTCGGAAAAGTCCAATACATCAGCAGGTTCATTTCAAAGCTAACCATGGTGTGTGAACCAATCTTCAAGAAGCTGAAAATAGGAGAACGGTTACTATGGGACGATAAATGTCAAGCAGCCTTTGATAGAATCAAGGAAATTTTGGCCTCACCACCGATCCTAATGCCACCTCAGCACGGTTTGCCTTTGTCACTATACCTAACCACGACAGAGACAGCCATGGGGGCTATGCTAGCTCAAACGGTCAATTCCGAAGAACGAGCCATATACTACATCAGCAAGAAGTTTTTAGAGTACGAGTGTAAGTACACCATGCTCGAAAAGACATGCTTAGCTTTGGTCTGGGCCACTAAAAAGCTCCGGCATTACATGCTCAGTTACGAGGTACAAGTGTTGTCCAGAATGGATCCAATCAAGTACCTTTTCGAAAAGCCCATCCTCAACGGCAGGATATCAAGATGGACCCTCATGTTGGCAGAATTCGACCTAAAATTTGTACCATTGAAAGCCATCAAAGGACGAGTAGTAGCCGAATTTCTCGCTGACAGTCCCGTAACCGAAGAAGGACACACCGACACTTGGTCCTTCCCGGATGAAGACATTTTCCACACTGACACCGAAGCGTGGGACTTATACTTTGACGGAGCATCCAACTTCCGAGGATTTGGGGTCGGGATTCTCCTAATCTCACCAAGAGGAGAGCATACTCCCGTATCCATCAAATTGGACTTCGACGTCACCAACAACGCCGCTGAGTATGAAGCATGTATCCACGGGCTACAAGCCGCCGCCGACTTAGGGGTCACAAACCTCCGAGTACACGGGGATTCATCTCTGGTCATTAATCAAGCACTCCAAAAATGGAAGACTCGAAATGCTAATCTCGTGGCCTACCAGGCACGAGTAAGGGATCTTGAGAAACAATTCCACAAGGTAGAATACATATACCTACCTCGGGAGGAAAATCAATTCGCAGATGCACTCTCAAAACTGGCATCTTTGCTAAACATTCCCGATCATATGACCAGTATGCCAATCTGTGTCGAAAGACGATCCGAGCCAGCGTATATCCACAACATCGAAGAAATCGAGATACCTGATCCCGAGCCGTGGTATCAAGCTGTGTTGACATACCTAGCAACCGGGGAATATCCACCCGGAGCTGATAACCGAGCCAAAAAGGCCTTGCGAAGACTGGCAACCCAGTTCATCCGCACCGACGATGGGCAACTTTACAAAAAGACAGCACAGGGGGCTCTCCTTCGATGTGTTGATAAAACCAACGCTGAAAAAGTTATGGCTGAGGTACATGATGGCGAATGCGGCCCACATATGAATGCCCAGATGCTAGTCCGGAAAATCATGAGGCTCGGTTACTACTGGAATAGCATGGAAACCGACTGCCAGCAATATGTTAGGCATTGCCATAATTGTCAAATTTTTGCCAATGTGCAGCATATGCCACCATCCCTGTTGTACACCATGACGTCACCATGGCCATTTTCAACATGGGGAATCGACATAATTGGGAAGATAAACCCCTCGGGAACCGGAGGACACTGCTTCATTTTGGTAGCGATCGACTATTTCACCAAATGGGTCGAAGCTGAATCCTATCATATTCTCAACGCCAGCCATGTTGCCAAATTCATTCAAAACAAAATAATATGCCGGTATGGGATCCCTCATGAATTCATTAGTGACCACGGGACCCATTTTCAAGCCGAAACAGCAGCCTTGCTAACCAAATACAAAATTCAAAGGCATACATCTTCACCCTACCGACCCCAAACCAATGGAGCGGTAGAAGCGGCTAATAAAACAATTGTCACCATACTCAAAAAGATGGCTGATAATTACCGAGACTGGCCCGACAAAATACCATTTGCACTTTGGGATATCGGACCTCGATTCGTACTGCGACCGGGGCAACACCGTATTACCTTACATACGGCATGGAAGCAGTCCAACCTGTTGAGTTAGAAGTGCCATCACTCAGAATCCTACTCGAAAGTCAAGTACCCGAAGCTGATTGGGTTCGAGCACGATATGACTCGCTAGTCCTTTTAGACGAACGACGATCTCGTGCCCTCAATAATATTCAAATCTATCAGAAGAGAATCCAACGGGCTTTCAACAAAAGGGTGAGGCCCAGAAACATCAAAGAAGGAGATCTGGTTCTCAAGTCTGTTCGAGCTTTATTACCAGTAGACCCAAGGGGAAAATTCAAACCTAACTGGGCTGGGCCATATCTGGTAAAGAAGATTCTATCAGGTGGAGCGGTAATGCTAACGGATCTGGATGGGAACGAGTTTGTCAACCCAACTAACCTGGACCAGCTGAAGCGCTACTACCCTTAACCCATCTTTCTCAATGTCATTTGCGAAAGTTTATTAAAAACATCTTTTTTCAAACTTTTAAAGACAAGTCAAAAGCTAGAATTATTTATTCTACTGTTACAAACATCTTGAACCAATAGTCTCGATGTGTTTCGAAATTGCACATTAATTCAGTCTGAACTACGTTTGGTTTGATTCCATTTATTGTGGATACGTAGGCAGCCCCTCAAAAGGGCACAACCACTGCAATCGAAAAAAAAAAACAGGAACGGTTCTTTAATAAACCTTTCTTATTTATTTCAAAAAAAAATCAATTAAAAAAAAATCAAAAAAAAAATCAGCACAAACTAAATAATACTAATACTTAAATAATAAAAAAAAACTAGGGCATTTTTCCCTTTCCTTTGCCCTTAGCCTCCTTTTCCATCCACCGGCGTCGACGTGGAGGTGAACGCTCCCTAATCACCAAGGGAACCTCCTTAACCCGGGCTCGTTTCTTCAAACTCGACTCCCCGGGCACCTCGTTATCACGCCGGCCTAGCCTGTCTTGGATCGCTAGCCTCGGTCCAAGTCTTTTCTCCAAATCACTAGCACCGGTCTCATTAGCCTGAGTCTTAGTTTTTGACTTAGAACCCGACCCCGGCTCAGCAAAGCAAGTTGGAGTCTCTTCGAAGAACCGCCTGTTGTCTTTGGCCGATTCCCGGCGAGCCAAGTCAAGAGCTTCTTCAGTCTTCAAAGTCTTACGGGTCTCTTCTGATTCCTCAGAAGTCCATCTTCGGTAGGATTCAGAAACCCAAGTGGTTTGACAAGGACGAGGTATAGTCCATATGACACGGGTGAACCATCACTGTAGCCACGTGTCACACATAGCGTCCGTCAATTGGATCGAAACGCTAATAATTGCCTCAGTCTCAGGATCTGCTGAAACGAACCAAACTGTCTCAAAATACGGTCCGGGTAGATATGGACAGTCCAGTCCAAAGACAAGATCACCAGATAACGGGCCTTGTCCCTCCTAGCTAGCCCCGTCAGCCTCGAAAGGAACCACCAGATGACATTCCATCTAATCAAAGGCCCACCATGGAACGTTAGCTCTTCGTCCCAGTATTTTTGAGTTATGTGATGACTTGATCTTATTCGGCGAGACCTTGAACCGATCTGACAGCTACGATATCTGGATATGTTCACTGGGGGCTCTATGATCGACAGACGCTCGGATAACCAGATCTGCAAAATTTTCGAAAAGTCAAAAACTTTCGAGAAATCAAAAATCCGAAAAATCGGAAAAATTCAAAAAAAATTCAAAAAAATTCGAAAAAATCAGAAAAATTCGAAAAATCTAAAAAAATCGAAAAATCAAAAATTTTCGTAAAAATTGGAAATATTCGAAAATTTCGGCAAAAACAAAAATTTTCAAAAATTTCGAAAATCCGGAAAAATTGAAAATTACCGCAAAAATCGAGAAATCGGGCAGTTATTCGAAAAAAAAAACGGTTAAATACCTGCAGAAGACGGATACTCCCTGTCAATTGCCGATCTGGGTCAAGTCTCCTAGCGTCAAGACCCATGATAATCTCCCCAGTAATCAGCCAAGCCGGGCTGTGACCTGTCTCCATTTGGTCAACTATGCTGATTAGCGTGATCTCACTTAAGCATGAGTCAGCATCCATCCGACCTTCGAAGGCATATCTATGCAGCATACAAAAGGCAAAGGCCCTACGCCTATGGGTAGAAGTAATTCTTTCACCAACCGGGTCCATGAATTTGTCAGCCAAGTCAAATAGGGAAACTGAATCTCCCTTCACCATACGGGCTGTCTCAGCATGCGACAGACCTAGGAAATCCCTCAACCTCCTCCTTGGGTCAGGATAAAATGGGGGAATAGCAGGACGAGCACTAGGACACCAACCGCCTATAGCTGCAATTTCTTCAGGAAGGGGACACATTTCTCCTCGAGAAAATGCAAAAACATGGTAGGTAGTATCCCAAAAGGCTAAGCAAGCATCAAGGAAATGCGAATCTACCTTAAGTCGCTGAAGTGGGAATAAAGCCACAATTCCCATTTGAGTTAGCTGAACTTTATTTTCATCTCGAAAATCCTGGGCCCACGCCTGAAGCATCGCGGTCAAATGGTCAATACCCATTGCGAGAATAGTTTCTTTTATTTATCCTAAAAGTCTAAGGGATTTTAAGATGAAAGAAAAGATTTGGGTTAGAATATGAAAAATAAGAAGCCGAAGCTCTCTATTTATAATAGGGAATTTCCTTTTTCCTAGTCATCACAGGAATAGGACTTTTACACCACTTCCCCTGCTTCACCTAGGCATATAGGCCTAACCAGGGAATTCCAGGAATCCGTGTCAGAATCCGATTAGGAATCAAAGTCATCCCAAGCATCCTTATTTCCAAACTTCCAAAAAAAATTCAGCATTCTTCTTTTCAAAAATTTTTCAAAAAATCATCATTTCTTCCCCAGCATGAGTCAGTGTTTCACCTAAATGTTACATACAAATTATGTCAGCATACAGGTACACCCAAGACTCCCAGAAATTCTAAGTTCCCCAGTGGAAAAGCTCGAGCAATTTCTTTCAGGATATATTTGCAAACAGATATGCCCATAGCTTCCAAGGCAAGCTCCCGCGCAATTCTAAGACAGGATATATCTGCAAACAGGTATACCCATAGCTTCCTAGGCAAGCTCCCGCGACATTATCAGCATCAGCCCAGGTATGATTTCTATTCTATGGCTGGCGAGCCCTTCACACAGGTCTAATGGACCCTAAACGACCCGATCGGAAGTCTGCCAGGTTTTAATCCTTGATTGACCTGGTAGCTACTCTGACTTTTGCCTTGTCCAAGCCTCAGTCAGAGTGGGGGCTCTGTAGACACCCACATTTTGACCGTCAGGTGTCTATAGTAGTTCCCGCCAAACACCCGATGATAATCGGACGTAAACGTGCTTTGACGGACTCGGATATGGGCTTGTAATCATGGACATTTGGTTTAGACTTTTCAAGGAGTACAAATTTCACAAAACCAACCTCAAATCCAGTCCCAGTGGGTCGTTTCGAGTCAAATAACACTAATTTGGGTCGAAACCGACACCAGGGGTAAAACCGTCTTTTAGCGACCGAGTCAAAACCCGGTCAAAGATTTTCCCGAGACATGTGATTCAGCCGTGACACTCACACGGTTGATTCCAACCCAAATTCCTACAAAAATTCAGATTCATTAAAACATTAAACAATTCCGTTAAAAGTAGAATTCGACCTCAAGTAGGAATCCTATCCAGAAACCGATTCAGACATTGACCGAGTACCAAATACTCGGCCAAACACTCCTCAATCAGCCGAGACACCCTTTCTTCTTGGCCAAGAAAGCGGAATTCTCATGCTCCTCAAACTCCTACGTTTCCTATCCTAAGCGGTATTCAAACTCTCCTAAACCAAGGTCGGAAACTCCCTATAAATAGGACCTCCCGTCCAACACAATTGACAACGATCATACATCAGAAAAATACCAAGACACAACAGCAACAAAAACCCGTCCAAAACCCCCTCCACACACGGTTCATACACAAACTCGATAGTTAGCAAATCCCGACACTTTTCCCGAAGCCTCGAAGCCTTGATCGCACGTCAAACCCGGCGTCCCAAATCACCCAAACCGATACACCTTAACTCATCCTCATCATCTCGACGCTCCCAAGTCTAAGCCACTTCCCGACGAGCCTTATCCCGAGAAAACAAAGCATGTAGGTTGAGGGTGTAAATCAAACCCGATTCTTCTCTTTCTTCTCTTCCCTTCTCCTCGTTTTTTATTATTATGGGTCTCTCGTCGGTCTTTTTTATTTTCTAATATCGATACTATTAAAAACTACTTTTATATATCGAATATTCTTAAAATATGATATCGATTCTATATAATCGAATATCGTATCAAAAATAATTATATTAAGTTTTCGACGAAATCGTTACATTTTTTTTATTCAAAACCCTTTTTTACAACTTTTCGTTCAAAATTCTTTTCTTTTTACTTTTCGTTCAAAACAAACTTTTTCTCAAAACCTTTTCTAAAATTATTCCGACTATTCGATATCGATTTCATAATCGAATATCGAATACGACGAATGTCGCAAATATAAACCGAGTATAAATTAATCCATATTTGTACGCGATTTATAAGATTTTCGACAAAAAAATAAAAAGCGGACAGACACGCACGCGAGTCGCGCCCGGTCCAGGCGACTCGCGCACTAGTCTGTGACCCGACCCCTTTTTTTAGTTTTTCGATCGTTTTATTTTTATTATTTTACGAAACGATTTCTAAATTTATATCTTTTCTAAAACTATTCCAAATATTTGATATTGATTTCATAGTCAACTATCGAATATAACGAATATCGAGAATATTAAGTCGAGTACGAATTATGCGATATTCGTACGCGATTTAATTAAAACTTTTCCGAAAACCGACATCGAAATCAGGCTGCCACGCGACCCGCCTGAGTCCCGGGCGAGCCGCGCGGCCGACTGCCCACGTGCGCCTTTCTCGTTTTTTTATCTTTTCTCGAACTTCGTTTTTTATACAAAACAGCGTTTTAGTAATATTTTTTCAGATTTTGATTAATATTATTTTCTCGATCTCGTATATTTATTTGCTATACTATTTCAATCGTTACTAACTCGTTTTCTCGTGTTTGTAGCAATTTATTTTTCTCATATTCTTTTTATCGTTTTATTAGACTAAAACGAACTCACATGCTAAAATAACTTTGACGTTATTAGTTTAACATGCATTAAACGACTTAGCAACCCATTTATTTTTCCTCACATGTCTTAGGAAAATAATCTCTGCATATCATTCAATCGTCGAACTAACGCGTGTACACAAAACCGAACGATATCTTAGTAAAGGCCGCTAAGTGCGGGCGGGGTTGGGTGTTCTCAATGAGCTTCCCAACACGTACCCTCACCCCTTACTCAGAACCGTGGTTTCCGGATGTCCGAAACCATTGGCAACGAGAGTCATTCAATATACGATTAACCGCGCAAGTCGGCATCAGTATCGAAATGCTAAGGGACGAACCCAATAAACTCTGACATCGGAAATGGGCCAGGCCTTAAGTATGGCCCACTACGACATAGAGTGGGTTCGAATGGTTCCGAATAACCATAAAATTCGGTGGCGACTCCTACTTCGATTTAAAATTCTATTCGATCCATCTCATATGGAAATTCATTCGCCTCCCCAAACCCGCGCGTCGCCGCGTCGGGGTGGACCTATGTCATGTCCACAACGGTACAATCCAAAAAAACAAAATAAGAATACATAACAATTGATCACAGAGGTGTGAAATGTCATGCATATGAGGGAACGGCGACGGTAAGTCAAAGTATTATTTGGGAACATTCCGCAGAGACCGTGCATCAAAACAATAGAGCTGTGAAAGGGTAGAAAGTTTACAATTGGAATGTTGTTGGTAGAAACTCAACACTTGTAGCAGGAGAGAGTGGAGAAAGCAAAAGGGGCAGCACAAGCAACCTAAGGTAGTATATCTTTACCTGGGTCTTCTACTGCGGTAAAGTTTAGAACAGGTAATTTAAAGGGTCATCAATATTACTAGTCAGTGTAATTGAGTGTAAGCTTGGTAAGTTTGAGGAGAGTAGGCAGTCAGCTACTGCTCTGTACTTATTTGGCACCTATACCGATACACCTAACTACGTACGTGAAGTCTGGTGCACTTGCTCATGTACTTTGTGTCTTATATACATCGATATGCACGCGTTACCAGAAATCGTATACGTCCTAGATTACCAATGCACCCGGCACGACGGTGGAAATAATTTCCGAGATAATCATGCTTTACACCACACACCCGAAGGCACGGCGTAGATTATTTAGACAAGTAGATCGTGCGGACAAGTAAACATAACGAAACAAGATAATAGGACGAATTATTCAATACTCGATATAAATATGGCTATTCAATCTCATACTCCTGCTACAATGATCAACGTTACTACTACCAATCACAGTGCAGTCTAGGGGAGACAAAGCTGCATACCTGCGAAGGTCGGAGTAAGGAGGGGGTGGACTTCCAGAGCACCTAAAACGAATACAAATGCAGACGAGACGAAAACAGACCCAATAACAATTTACGAATCGCTGAACTGTACTTGTTCTAATTATAGCGGACGCGATAGAGGAATCTACTTATGCACACCCAACAACGAGAACCGGGAAGGTGACACAGGTGACATAAGAGTATACTTGTGCATGGTCAGTAAAAGGAATGAGCATGGAGAAGCTTCGTACGATACTCATCGCACAATATTTGCTACGAATTCATCACAAATCAAGTACTCAGTCCAAGCACATAGATTCATCACAATACTCCCAGAAACTGCACAGCAGATTACCAACCGCACATCGTATATATTACCCGGGTCGTGTAGATTCCAAAACAGTTCTACCCGCATTCCGCAGTGTCGTGCATAGGGAGCAACGAAAGAGAAGTTGTAGTGCATACATGCAACAGTCATAATCACGTAATTGGACAACCGGTTAACTACATAATAAAAATATCTTCCGGGCCAAGTAATCCTAATGCTATGAGTTGTGCTGTGATAACAGTCTCCTCGCCATACTGCTCAGCGTAGGCGGCCGGATGTTCTGCAGAGGTAGGACCAGTAATGTCCAAATGAGGCGTAGTGTCAAGCGCTTCCAACTGGAAAGTATGCATTATCCTTCTCGCGAGGTTATTGTTGGTCAGGTAGCATTTGCATCTGCGCGAAACCACGACCTCACCCCGGACGAGAGTCGACACACCAAATAGTTGCTCCCTCCGGAGGAGTCTACTGTAATCCTCAGCCCACCGAGGTGCATCCAGACGCAGTGCGAACATCTGAGCCCATCGACTGCATACAAGCGACATAACTGCCTTGCTATCGGCATCAAGTTTATCAAAGATCTGCTCCATATAGTCCTTGCTGGAAAGGACTACGCCTATACGCGAGTGCCGACTGCCGTGGATCAGAACTTCACGAGGACGATCGTAAATAAAATGCAAACACTGCAACTTCTGTTATCTGCGATTAGTTGCATTCATGTCCGCGTCGAAGTGACAGCCAGCCTCTGCAATGATATGGACCCATATTAACAGTCGGAAGACCTGTACGGAAGGAGTAAACGTCAACACACTGGTCGGAAACAGTTAGTCGCACAGGCAGGACAGAAATAGGAAGCGATTAGAATTCTATGTTGGATATATACGTTGGTAGTGCGACTAACCAACATGAAGCACTCCGTCTTACATACAATATTCACCCCACTTCCACTGACCCACTTATTATTCGTGTACACCCTAGACAATGGTCACGTAGAGGTCAAAATCTCTAGACAAATGTTGTTGTTTTTTCGGCAAAATAGGTACGATATATCAGGAAAATATAGGCGACATCCTAGCATATAGAATATAAGCTGCGAATGTGGTCATACATTAGAACAGGAAATAAATGAGTGTCGTGGTCACTGGTGACCAAACTTCATTCGAGCACACCAAAAGTACCCTGCATGGACATGACCGAGAGATCACAGCAACATCAATAAGGTACACGACCACAGATCTGCAACTAAGTTTACGTTACAGAACATGAATGCATTTCTAGGCCTAAATGGAGCATATACGCACATAACACTGGGATAAAGCAGTAAGGACTTGCAAACAGGGGAACAGAACGCACAAAATGCAGCTATGCTGGGGCACACTAATCATTATTTGAGAACATGTCGTGACTTACATGCAGCAAGACAGCAGAAGCTCTGAAGTAGTATAAAAAGAATAGCCCCAAGCAGTCTTGACGGGGAGCCCTGCAAACGCAGTAGAAGAGTTCTTGAAAAGTGAAGGATGCACTTGTTTTCTTTTCGTGCTATTTCGTGGAGATGAGAGTGCAGTAATGACTTAATGTTCAAAGAAGGGTGAGGGAAGGTGGGGGGTCGGGGGATTATTAATGTTGCTAGTAGGGACTGTTGGGTAAGAGGTTGGTATTTGTGAGGAGAGTGGCTGATTTAGTATAATTAATCTTTTGACATGAGCTGATTAGACATGGGGTGTAGGCAAATGTGTTAGGAAGTTGTAGGCAATAAGTATACGTCTAGCTGATCATTACAATTAGTCCATAGATTGGCGGCGGTTCACATTCCGGGTGCGAATATCGTCGTGGTTAGTAGTGTCTCGGGTTTATACATTTCCTTGTCTATACCCCCCTCGCGTGTCTACTAATTTAAAAATGTACATAGTCATGGGGCCGCGCGACTATGATATGGCTCGTGCCTCCTCTAAAGGCAAAAACAGAATAGTTCTCGTGAATCTACGTAATCTCTCAGTGACGGTACTACAGAGCAATAGGTCGTTGTAGCAGACATTCGCCGGTACTTGGAACCACGAATACCGTTGCCTAGTGCTGTTCACTACAAAACGTATGACGATAACCTGGCCGAGTATCGCCGAAATGGGTATAGGAAGCATGATTTGGACAAGTGGTCTGTGGCTGGTCTAACCGTATCTCGTTTGGATGTAACAGTCATGGGAAGACCAAGCAACATACGTCATAAGTCATGAACACAACCAAACCCAGAATGGAAGTCATGAGCGACAGGCGTCACAAGTCTCAAATGGCCACTGTGGCGATATCAAAAAAGTCGGTGCCACTGGCTGTAGCGTAGGCAGATAGAAAACTAAGAATAATAGGGAACAACAACCCTTGGCTATTAACAGTACCGATAACATAACATCGTCTACAAGTTAGATATACTACACAAACGGGTAACATGCGTGAAAACTGCCGCGGTTATAGCAATGAGGTCTCCATAAGTGGCTATCACCCAAATTTAGCTCACCGTACTTTCATACAGCAAGCAAGGTTCAGTGTCTGGCCAGCAGATCAGTCGAGAGCAACGAAATCGACCCTGCTCAGCAGAACAAGAGCGGTATCACGCGCCCTGTCAACCTCTTCCCTGCTGAACTGCTCGAAGTAGTCGGCATCGGTCTCTGCAGGGGTCCAGTCACTGACCTCTAAATTCGGCGAAGGGCCAATTGCATCCGATTGGAAGTTGTGCAGCATTCTCTAAGCAATTACATCTTCAGTCAGATGACATCTACATCTCTGCGAGACAACGACGCCATCCCTGTAAACAGTCGTCAAACCTCTGCGATGCTCGGTTCGTAATTGATTATTATATGCTATAGTCCACCGAGGTGCATCGGGACGTAGTAGAAACATTCGCGCCCACGCCTTGCACGTAACCGACACCGCTGCTCTGCCGGCTGCACTGAGTTTTCCGAAAATCTGCTCCATGTAGTCCTCGCTAGAAAGAACTCTATTTGCCGCTGAGTAATGCCTGCGATGGATCCGGACATCATGCATACGTCTGTAGACGAAAGGAAGGAGTTCCATCTTGCTATGCCTACTATTAGCCGTTGTGTCAGCCCTATCCTCACTTAAGTTGTTCGTCACCCACCCCCTGCAACGATACGTGACCATAGTAATATCCGAGAGCGCAACAACGTGCAGTCTACACAGATTACCGTTTGGACACGACGAGCAAGACAACAATATAATGTCAGAACATTATTATTATTAAAAAGAAAGGAATAAAAAAAGATAAAGAAAAAACAAAAAAACAAAAATGCAGGGGGGAAAGTCACGGTCCGAATGGCAGCGTAGTAACATTGCCACATGCCTGTACTATAGTCGGCACCATAATGAAAAATATATAGTACCAAAACCGAGATGAAGAACAAGAGCGAAAATAAGGTCCAGGCATATCAGTAATTGTCCACAATGTCATAAGAGAGAAGCAAAAGACAGCAAGTAATAGTTAGGGACCTGACGGAGTGCTATAATCGCTATAATACAACTCTGTAATCAGCTACTATCCTGGGTCGGCAGGGAAACCCCGTGGACAACGGGAGACCATACATAATCAACGACCCGAGGATCTAACATAGTAAACTGCAACGACATGCAAATACACAAAGCATACTACCCTACACCATATAATACCAGCTACACACAGATGCGCGCTTTGCATAACCTCTGTCTACCGCATAATATAGCACTATAGTGCACAACCAAGACCTCGTAACCGAAATCTAAAAGCGATAGCACGTTAATCAAACCAGCCGATTATCAGTTGACCCACGCAAAGACAGTACCCAGTACATTGGTTTGGATATCACTATTCAGTATAGCTTCAGCTGCCTTATCCTGAAAGAGTACCACGAAATGCAGTCCTGATACGATATGAACCGATCAGTAAATAGTAGAAGGCACATAGGTACCCGGAAGAAGCATCGACCCTTTGCATGGCCAGTACAGAACATATATAGCAACATGATCGGAGTAAGTACAAGAGCACAACACTACGGAGGAATTCCAAGCAGTAAACAGTCACAACTCCACAAGCTTCAGGAAATAACCCACCTTTTTTTTTAAGGAAGGCCAGGGCAAAACCAAGAATGGCAGGAAGAAAAAAAATGAGAAAGGTAACGGCCGACCACAAAGATGATAAATGTCACGCATATGAGGCAACGCAGGTGGCGAAGTGCAGCGTTCTTTAGGAACATTGCGTGAAAACCACGAAACAAAACAGGGAAGCCGGTGAAGAGTAGAAAGCTTACAATCAGAACAGAGCTCAACACTCGAAGCAAGAGAGAGCGGAGGAGGGAAAGGACGCGACACAAGTGACGAAGAGCAGTATTTTTGACTGGTTTTCTTTACCGCGGTAATGGTAAACAAGGTAGGAAATTGAAGGGTCAGTGATGGTACTGTTCAGTGTAATCGAGTGCGAACTTGGTAAGTGTGAGGGGAGAAGGCTATAGGTAGCATCCGTAGGGATTCAACAATTGTTTCTTATTCACCTAACACTCTCTCTACCTTTATTTAAGTTGCTCGTATTGTACAAGTGTAGTATTATTAATGTGCTTAGCATGATGACATAACTAAGATGACACATTAAAATGTTTCATATTGTATAAATGAATTAATAAAAGGGACTACCCCCACCCATAAACAATGTTATCAAGCGACCGCGACATATTGTATGGATCGTACTAAGTATCCAAAACTCGACATTTACCTAGCCAGAAAATCCTACGCTCCGATTTAAAATTATCAGAGAGTTAGCAACACAGCCATCAAAAACACCTCTCTAGGGACTACAGCAACATAATTTGCGAGATTTGAGGAAAGGTAGAAGAGTGATTACAAGCTGCAGAAACGCCCTGAGAGCTGATTTCGAGGAGAGTCTTAACCATATGTGTGGCCCTCGCCTGTGGGCCGCAACTCCCGCCCGCGAAGAACGGCGAAGAAGGAAAGGAGCTGCCTGACTGTGTCGGGTGACTGAAAAACACAAGGATAAAATTGTCCCCAAACATTAACAACAACTGTAAAGGATCTGTTCCCAAACGTGGTGCTACGACAACAAACAAATGGAAACGACACAGACCTAGGGACCGATATGTCACAATGTGAATAAGCGACAGCTGCAGGCTCTAAAAGACTGAAGAGTAACACCTCAGGTAATAATTAAACACAACGCAGTCAACAGTCTCCGAAACATGCTCAGCCGGACTTAGGTCCACCATGGCCCTCACTACACATATTGCGACGCATAGAAGGCTGTGCCGCACAGGATAACGGGGACCATGCGTCACAATACGGCCTAGGTAGTTACGATTTCACGGTTAGTACCGCATCTAACAGGACCTCAAACTCATTCTCGCTGTCGTGTCACGTCTCAGGCAGTGCATCCGATTCGATGACGGTCGGTAACATCCAGAGTTGTGTCTTTCCCTGGCAAGTAGGCGCTGTCCTCCCGCATTTCAGTTCACAAACGTATGCCACCGAAAGTGTTGTTCCTTTTTTAGATACGCCCCTTCTCGTAGCTATGTTCCTGGAAAAGAATTCCAGGCCGTAAAGCACAAAAGAATCTGTCCAGACCATCTTCGATATCGAAGCACATAGCTCTGTCGGAAGCGGCGCCCCTGTATCTACATACGGGCACCAAGCTAACAAGCAGGTGGCCTAGTTCCCTCAGCCGATCCGTGAGCATCACGGATTAGGGGACAACGGATGTGGTGAATGCGTTTAACTGTTTTACAGGTACGTCTCTGCCGAGGTACGGCCTACCCCAAACGGTACAGCTAGGGCCCCTGCAAACACCGACCTGTACAACAACACGGATGCGGCGATTAGTTTGAGGCAAAATGGGTCCAAGGAAATTACGATTGGCTATAAAGGGTTTGTAAACAACTAATCACACATGATTGACCGGTAAAGAGCAAACTACCAACTCTATAAATGTAAGTAGAAGCAGATTACGGGAAATCATAGTTAATCACACATCTAAAGTCCTTGCAGTCCGTACCATGATCAACCACACCAGTGGATATTAAAATCCACGTTTTAACAGCCCTACAACTATCAACAGCATGCTCCCACTGCGTAACGCCCAAACAACCAATCAAGTTAGATATACAGCATGCGATAGACACAAGTAACCTCAAGGACAGAGGTCTCACTGCTTCCCTTTGAAATCTCATCATTAGACACATAGAACATGCCAATTTTGCGACCATTTACCTGAACACTGAGACGGGAACTATACCTTATTTTTGAAATGCAAAATAAAATGGAATGAGTAGTTAGGCCACTCGACATTGAACTCTAGATATGAGGGAAAAAAAAGAGCATTATCGACCCAACGCACTATCTACAGGAAAGCGATGCTTAGACACAAGACCAAGTATATAAGCAGACTACGTCAAAAGAAGACGGAACAGGAGTTGACTAACATCGCCTTACATCGACACCATTATGCTATGAACAGAATCAATTAAGTAATTACCTGATCAGTTAAGAGCATCAAAACTCCTTCACGAATGTTGATGTTTGGAAGACTTCAGTAGGTAAGTGGTTCAAGCCAGTTCTTCAGTAAAGTAAAGACGCCATGAGCCCATGATTGATGAAAACCTTCTGCAAGTATATATTGGAGAGAGCCTCCACTAAAAGAAGAAGTTTCTGGAGCTTATTGATGCAGGTTTTGATTCTCGATTGAAAACAACGTCATCTTCAAAGGCTACTTCTAATATCGCCATATATTTGTCCACAGTTTTTGCATAATTTTCTTCTGGGTTCTCCTCGATTTTCTCTTGCTTATTTCGTTTTGCAAGCTTTTTACTCTGCTCTTTTGTTGTTCCAGATGAATCAATCTGTTAATTAGGAGTTAATCAAGCCCAAATTAGCAGGGGTTTAATCAAGACCAATCACAAACCATAAATCTATTCACACTTCTACCAGGTAAATTATAGGTAGATCAAATAATAATCACCGATTCTCCACTAATAATCTGACATAATTCTGGAAGCAAAGTGAAAATAAGGATAATTTTATCATACATTTTAGTCAACCGCTTTTTGGAATTATCAACGAATTTAGTAACTCCAATGTTGAAACATATCCGATACGTGTCTAAATAATACAGTAAAGTGACCACTCAACAACTAAAGAAGAAGAAACACTCAACTAATCAACAACCTTAACAAGATCAGCAGAAACGAACAATAGCGATTACAATACAACTCAACAGCGGAAATGAGCAAGAACAAACATAATACTGCATAGCTTGTTCGTAAGCGTGACACAGAAAGTACAACGCAGCTCGTTCGTAAGCGCAACACTAAAAACCCAAACGGCACTTAAGCACGACGTTGCGACCCAAAACTCATTGAAAATCACCGTTATTCCAATCAAAAGGCACCGAAATAGTAACAATCAATCAATTTAAAAAACACCCAAATTCCAATCTTTTCTCAAACAATAATACTATTCATCTTCAATTCCAATCAAAATGGCACTCAAAATACAATCAATTCAATAACAAACACCTAATTTCCAATTTTTTTCTCAACCAATCAATAAAATTCCTATATAAATCCCACTCTTTGTTTTGTTGGTTTTGAGTGTTGTAAAGTAAATCACAAATCTGTTTTTGTTTACTATAAATCGATACATGAATTTTGGTGGAGCAAGTGGAGGAAGAGAAGAAGCAGGGGACAATAATGGCAATTCATCATCTTATCTTCACAAAATTCAACAAATTTACCCACAATTTAATTTAATAACAAACCATTTGGAAATTTTAAGATTACATTTCAGAAATTTAGGATTAGCTACTCGGAGGAAAAGGGAAGCCAAAGCTGTGTCAATAGGGATCCACTTACCTTGGCCAATCTGCTCTCCGACTGCTAAATCTCCCCACATAATTTCATAGCTTAAGCAATCAGCTTCAACATCCAACTTATGTGTGACACTGCTATTGCTGTTAACAATGAATGATGATGAGCAGGTCCCTGAGGCCTTGTTTTCTACGTGTCGACCGTAGTCACATGCTTTCTTATTCATCGGACTCCTCTCACCGTCATCAATAACATCAACTATAACGTCTTCAGCAGGCTTGCCTGTTGTAAATGAGCCAAAAACACCAGCAGGCTTGCCAGCTCCTGTGGGTGTACCGTCTCCACTGGAATTCCCATCATCTCTAAGCTCGGACAACACCACATTAGATAACCGACTATCTCTACACTCACGATCTCGAAAGACATTACTCTCTTCAATCTTCATTTTTTATCGAACTTTGTTGTTTACCTTGGAAGCCTAAGTCAACAAACCCAAAGTAAGTTGAGAAATTAATCAGATTCCATGACAATGTAAAATCATCAGAAAAGCAATCAGGTTCGTTATTTTCGAAGCAATTGCAGTTTGCAGTGGCGGATCAGGATCAAGAAACCAAAGGCCACAATGAAAAAGTCGGTTCCGAAACGCGACGCTACGACACCAAACAAATGGAAACGATTCGGACCTATAACCAAAGGTCACAATGAGAAAGTCAATTCCGAAACGCGACGCTACGAGACCAAACAAATGGAAACGATCCAGACTTATAACCAAAGGCCACAATGCAAACAAATGGAAACGATCCAGACCTATAACCAAAGGCCACAATGAAAAAGTCAGTTCTGAAACGCGACGCTACGAGACCAAACAAATGGATACGATCCAGACTTATAACCAAAGGCCACAATGCAAACAAATTGAAACGATCCAGACCTATAACCAAAGGACACAATGAAAAAGTCGGTTCCGAAACGCGACGCTACGACACCAAACAAATGGAAATGAACTAGACCTATAACCAAAGGTCACAATGAGAAAAATGGTTCCGAAACGCGACGCTACGACACCAAACAAATGGAAACGATCCGGACCTATAACCAAAGGCCACAATGAGAAAATCGGTTCCGAAACGCGACGCTACGACACCAAACAAATGGAAACGATCCGGACCTATAGCCAAAGGCCACAATGAGAAAGTCGGTTCCGAAACGCGACGCTACGACACCAAACAAAAGGAAACGATCCGGACCTATACCCAAAGGCCACAATGAAAAAGTCTGTTTCGAAACTCAACGCTACGACACCAAAACAAATGGAAACGATCCAGACTTATACCCAATCTACGAAAACCGAAAACCAAAGCTGCAGTCGCCCCTATACATCCAAGACCACTGATAAAGTCCATTCCGAAACGCGACGCTACGACACCAAAAACAAACGGAAATGATAAAAAGTCAGAAAAAACAGACATCCCCAAACTAACTAGTGTAAAACATCCTCAAACTCACCAGAAATCCTCAAATTCACTGCAAATTCAGATTCCAAATCCTAAAAAAATCCCCTAAACTCACCAGAAATCGAAACCGTCGAAGATCGGTAAACCCTAAATCGGTAAAAATTCCCCTAAACTCACCAGAAATCGAAAACCGTCGGATATCGGTAAACCCTAAATCGGTTTACAAACCCAAGACCCGAAAACCTATTTGATGTTAGCCAAAACCAGGGTCACGGAACACACAGAAAAAAGGAGAAGAAGGCTAAAAAAACAAACCTAAATTGATGGCGGCGGAAGAACAGGAGAAGGAGAAGAAGAATGAGAGAAGACCGATGAGGAAGGAGGAGAAGCGGAAGAAGCAGGGGAGGAAGAGAAGAAGCAGGGGAGGCAGAGCACCACGTGAGGAGGGCGTGTGTGGGCTACTGTTCATAAGGGATAATAAGGGGATGTTTTCAGCTTTGCTGCATTTATAAGTTTATAGATTTGTTTACAAGTACTTATTTATCAGTGAGTTTGTAAAAAGTTAGAGATTATACTTATAAAAGTTAGAGATTATACCTAGGCTCGATTCCTTTCAGCTTATTTTCAGCCCGTTTCGGAACAACTCAGCCCAACTCTTATCAGCTCAGCTCCAATATTTTCAACTCAGCTCCAATATTTTCAGCTCTTAAAATAATACTTCAATAATAATAATAATAATAATAATAATAAGGGAGTGGGGCCCAGATAGTATCTCGGCTTCCCGCTAACTTCTTGGAATATGTTACGATGATTAATACAAGTTCCGTTTCATAAAAAAATAAAATAATAATAATAATATTGATATTATTATTATAAATATTAAGTAATAATAATAATAAGAATATTATTATTAATTAATAATAATAATAATAATAATAATAATAATAATAATAACAATAATAATAATAATAATTATTATTATTATTAATAATGTGTTTGAACTTAATTGAACTGAAATGAAAGTGTGTGAACTGAACTGAAATTGTCTGTATATAAGTCCAAAATAACAGGGTCTTAGTAAAAAATTATAGGCATACCATTATCGACAAGTCAATTAATTGTGACCTTTGTGGGTACGTTTATATATGAGTATGATTTAGATTTGCGTTATATATGTTTGTTTCTGAGCATATGTTGTCTGATTTCGATATGTTTTAATACGACATTTGATATATTATTGGGTAGTTACATTAATGATTTCATAAGGTGACATAAGACGGTGTAGCAAAATAAATTTACCCAAAAGATTTGATCTTGATCCGGTCATGATTCTACCATGATGTCCATGATCCTTAGGGTCAGGATAAGGATCTCATCATTTTAGACCTTTAGACTAAGGATTGGATTTGGATCCAAATGGAGCTCGTAAACCGGACCAGTCGTGCCGGCCAAGCCCATCGTGTCGTGCCTGTTCAGTCCGGCTTAATCGTGCCTGCCAAGCTCATCGTGCCGTGCCTGACTCTGAGAACATGCGCCGATGCACAGTTCCTAACCCGGGTCCGGACGTTCCTAAGTTGTGTCGGGCCGTCGTGCCCGACCAAATTTTCAAGATTTTTCATTTTTTTGAATTTAGAGTCGTGCCGGCCCAACCGTGCATAGGCACGAGCTTTTCTTCAAATTGGCACCGCGGCGGCGCGGCCCGACTTGGGACCGGTTGTGCCGTGCCCGTGTTTTTCGCCATGTCATCACCGTGCCAGACCGGGCCACCAAGATGAACCCGACCCAACTTGCCAGCTCTAAATTCAAAGAGAGAAATAGGGATAAAGATCTGGATCCTATTTTACTACTTAGATGGTCTTCTCTATGGTCTTAATCCACGTTACGGCCAACAAGTAGTCCTGTTTTTATCTATTTTTAATTCTCCGTATTTTTCTTCGATACTGTAGGAGTAGAAA
Organism: Agrostemma githago; assembly: GCA_958450325.1. Taxonomy (NCBI): domain Eukaryota; kingdom Viridiplantae; phylum Streptophyta; class Magnoliopsida; order Caryophyllales; family Caryophyllaceae; genus Agrostemma; species Agrostemma githago. The sequence continues at coordinate 8,303,373 of OY288243.1, read as the reverse complement.
ACAACAAGTGCCTGCTTTAAGTAGGCAGTAGGTGGTACTATCTCCGGGAGAGAAACACAAACTCCAAAAATGGCGTCTTCGCTCTCAACAACCCCATCATCATCATTCAAATCCAACCCCAACCCCAGGCTCCCCTTCTCTCTCTCCTCCATCAAATCGCCCTCCCTCTCCTTCCGCCGCATCTCCGCCACCGCCACCGCCACCGCCAACCACCTCCCATCCCTCCTTAAGAAGAAGCAGCAGCATCAGAATGACGCATCTGCTCATCTTCTCAAAGATCCGCGCACCCTCTGGGCTCGCTACGTCGACTGGCTCTACCAGCACAAGGACCTCGGCCTTTACATCGACGTCAGCCGGGTCGGCTTCTCCGACGACTTCGTCTCCGAAATGGAGCCCAAATTCGGGAAGGCCTTCGAGCATATGAAGGGGCTTGAGAAAGGCGCCATTGCTAACCCCGATGAAGGTCGCATGGTCGGACATTACTGGTTGAGGAACTCTCACCTCGCTCCCACCTCCTTTTTGAGGAACCAGATTGATGTTACGCTTGATCGTGTTTGCGATTTCGCCGACCATGTTATTTCCGGCAAGGTATTCTATTTCCACCCCCCGATTCATCAATTTTTTTGTGGTTGATGGTTTTTGAGGAGCGTAAATTGATTGACTAGTGTCAGGAGGTGATCTTTTTATAATTATATTGTTATTATTGTAAATTGACCGCTATATTTTATATTTTTTTTCCATTTATTAATCTTGGTGTGATCCAGTGTTCGACTTTGTTCCATGTTAGATGGAGTTTCTCAACCTTACGGTCCTGTCACTCGAATGCGCATTGGGTGGTTAGTGCACCTATGAGATGTTGGAGGATTTGAACCCGTGACCATACTGGAACCATTTGCAACCCAAGTGTAGTTGCGCACCGGGAATTTGATGTTGATTTGCAAATATTAGGGGTGGAACACCAATGCAAGTTGTTATGGTTCTGATACTGTATGTTGATTTTTGAGTTAATGGGGATTTATTGCAGATCAAGACACCTTCGGGGGGTCGTTTTACCCAGATTCTTTCTGTTGGAATTGGTGGTTCCGCACTTGGGCCACAGTTTGTTGCTGAGGCACTGGCTCCTGACAATCCACCACTCAAGGTATTACTTCTTTCCTCTTTCAAGTTTTAATAGCGCAGTCTTATTGTACTTGTTTGTAATGCACCTGTTTCAACAGTCCACATTTTATTTTTTGTCAAATTCTCGTATCATATTATTTTTTTGTACTTCATGCAGATAAGATTTATTGACAATACAGACCCTGCTGGCATTGATCATCAAATTGCTCAGCTTGGCTCTGAACTCTCTTCTACACTTGTTATTGTTATTTCAAAGGTCTGCAGCAGTTTTTACTCTCTGTAGTATGCTGATACTTTGGAGTTTAGTGTCACTTATGACTGTTATCTCTTTACATGATCTCCTTTTTGGTTCTTAGAGTGGTGGCACACCAGAAACAAGAAATGGTTTACTGGAGGTGCAAAAGGCTTTTCGTGAAGCGGGTTTGGACTTTCCAAAACAGGTTTTGATCTCAGGTTCTTCTTTACAACTTCTTGGTGCAGATATCTCATATCTGAGAAACTCATTCTATCTAAACTGATGTTTGTTGAAACACAAATCGTCTAAAAATGAATTATATGTGTCTTAATGTCATTGACAGTGTCCTTTTTTTTCATGTGCTTCCATAAAAGTTCCAAGTTACTTTCACAAGTTATTGGGAAATGTGTCTTACTATGTCAACTAGCACATCACTGTGATTTCATTACTAAAACAGCGTTCTAGCTCAGTACCAATTCCATAAAATGTATCTGTGAGTCTGTGACCAAAATTGATTGTGAAATATGTTTGATAGTAAGATCTGGATTGCTAATGTCATTGGACTTGCTAATGTGATTGAACTGGACAGGGAGTTGCTATTACACAAGAAAACTCACTGTTGGACAAGACTGCACAAATTGAAAACTGGTTAGCTAGGTTTCCCATGTTTGATTGGGTAGGAGGTAGAACTTCTGAAATGTCCGCAGTTGGTCTACTTCCTGCTGCACTTCAGGTCAGTTGCCTCTGCAGTGCGTGTTTAGCATTCATGCTTTACAGAATGTACATGTTTATGAACCCTTTGCTCTTTCAGGGAATTGACATAAGAGAAATGTTAGCTGGTGCAGCTTTGATGGATGAGGCTACTAGGGTACCCAATGTAAGTTTTCATTTGCTAGTTTTATGGGTTTCTTTTTACAGCATTAACAAGGGAATGTAGCTACAGTAGTTCATAAATTCTTTTTTTTGCTTATATTGGCTCAGAAAGTAAGGTGTTGTCTCTTGTAATTCCCGTTTGGCTTTCTCGATTAAGTATTCATCCCCCTTTGGTATGGCCTCCTTTTATTATTGGATTTTCTATTTCAGGTGAGGAGTAATCCTGCAGCATTGCTAGCAATGTGCTGGTACTGGGCTTCAGATGGCGTAGGTTCGAAGGTATACTGCAATCATGGTTTCATTATTTCTCTTTTCATGGAAAAACATTGTTTTCTTGCTATAGAGGGCACAGTAGCACAGACTAATGATACGTGTCATTTATCCTATTTTCCATCTTACAGGATATGGTTGTCCTTCCCTACAAGGACAGCTTATTACTCTTTAGTAGGTATCTACAACAGCTGGTTATGGAATCACTTGGGAAAGAGTTTGACCTTGATGGTAACAAGGTAGATATTTGTGATTCATAGTGTATACATGCTCATTTCATTCCCTCCAAAGGAGAAAAGAAATTTGAACAATATAACCTAATAGTTAGCTATTTAGTCCTTGCAAATCATGCACACAATCTGATTCTCGGCCTTTATATGGGAAAACCTCCGTGACAGTTTCTGGTACTCTATTGACACTACTTGCAAGCTGTCCCAAATTCCCAATGTACTGTGTTTTGGTATTTGAAAATAGTGGACATGAAAGTAAAAAATGTCATTGAGATGATGAAACTCATACAACTATGTGTGCTTATACGGGGCAAGAAGACAATGACTTTTAACACAAGGTAGTTGGACTTGTTGACATTTTCCCTCAGGACATCACATGCTCATACAAAGAAAGCATGAGAATGATTAAATATGTCAATTTGATCAAGGGATGCCATTGAGGCGAGGGTGGATGTAGGTTTCTCCGCACCCGTACCCACCAGGCTAAACCCATCGTACCCACCCCACCACCCTTGGTGGGTACCAATTTCCTATTCCATACTTCGATGGAAATCTGCAACCGTAGCTCGTTTACCTATTAACCTTCTATACTATGACGTTTTATGATATACAGAGTATTTTTTAGTAAAAGTTGGTTTGTTGCTATGAATTTCTAACTTTTTTTGCTTTTATCTTTCTAATTTAACTCCTCAATAAGAAGTTAAAAAAGACTTCATCAAAATAGTCCTAGGCCCTATTTGGCTAAACAACATATTGGGTGAAAAGTAGCAGATTCCAGCCTAAATAGTAGTCAATCTACTAATTTTATGGTAAATGACATATTTTAATAGCTTATTAGTTGAAATCTACTATTTTTTGAATATGCTACTATTTAGTAGCATATTGAAATAACATATTCAATTTATACATGACAATCTGCTAATTATCAAACACTATATCTTAATTCTGTTGATTTAGTTTGATAGTCAAACCTGATATTACAATATGCTAATCGTATTTTGCTATTGTTAAAAGTTATTACAAATCTGTTACTACGATTTGCCAAACAGGGCCATGATAATATTGCTCCGTAATTTTTTAAGTTATTGGTGGATTGGTCGTTGTGAAGTGGGTATGATGTAAAATCTACCTGGGCCCTATGCCCCCACCACCCATGGTACCCATACTCTCCTCACCACCTACCCAACCTTTACCCGTACCCGCTCAAACTGGGGTGTGTGCGCTGAGAATCTGTGATATCCACTTTGTACCCGCCTCACTTATTCTTAATCTGGAATGAGATCGGCTGTTTTGGTAAAATGTCTTTATTAGTCATATAAATATAATTGATGTTTAACTGTAGAGAAAGGAGTAACAATATTCAAAACATTTTTTTCCCATGATATCATTACTCTGTGTTGCAGGGACTGGTCATATATGGATCTAAATCCTATGTTTAGTTGTACTCTTAACTATCTATGTTGCAACAGGTGAATCAGGGGTTAACTGTATATGGAAATAAAGGAAGCACAGATCAGCATGCGTAAGTACATAGGCTATTGGTTATCTTACTTCAGTGGGGCTGTATCGGATTGTATCTCTGCTGAAATATGACACCTGGTTGATCTATCTTTTGCAGTTACATTCAGCAACTAAGAGATGGGGTGCACAACTTTTTTGCCACATTTATCGAAGTGCTACGTGACCGACCACCTGGTCATGATTGGGAGCTTGAACCAGGTGTCACTTGCGGGGACTATCTCTTTGGAATGTTGCAGGTTAGATGTTGAAGCTGAGATATCCAACTTCATCCCCATATTTGATAAATATGTATCATGAATTTTGATAATGTCTTTGTATTGAAGTTAGCAGTACATCATTTCATGCCAGGCTGTCAGCTGGCCCAAATTTTATTGGGAATACGGATTTAATTTTTTCATTGAACTGTTGAGCCAAAAATTGTACTTGCTTTTTTTCCCATTTGATAGCACCCAGTCGTCGCTTGGGAGTTGAGTTACTTTTACTGTTTCATTGAATTTGGGTGTTTCTTGACTTATATATAATTGGTGATCTGCAGGGAACGAGGTCTGCTCTATATGCAAATGACCGTGAATCTATCACGGTCACTGTGCAAGAAGTGACACCTAGATCCGTTGGCGCAATGGTTGCCCTATATGAACGAGCTGTTGGATTATACGCCTCACTAGTTAACATAAATGCTTATCACCAACCAGGTATGGACATCATGAGCACCTTCTATGGCTTGTCTGGCTTCACTAGTGTTGTGTGAATCAAGAAATCAATATTATGCTAAAAAGGGTGCTCTTATTTACAAGAATCTGTTTCCCACTTTCTCCTTACATGAATCTATTTGTGATGGCCTAAAGGTGTGGAAGCGGGAAAAAAGGCTGCCGCTGAAGTGTTGGCGCTTCAAAAACGAGTTTTGGCTGTTCTCAATGAGGCCAGGTGCGTCATGTACCTTGTTGCTCTTTTCTTTATATGTTCATGTTTCTTTAAGTCATTATTGTACACCAATTCCCATATGAGATTATGATGATTATTCCAACCATTTCTTTATTTTAATTTCCGTTCTTTTCATGATTTCTCCAATGAGATAGTCTCACAATGACTCCATTGTGTGACCTCTCACTTGATGGGTACGGAGTAGTTATATTTTATATTTATATACAGTATTTTTTTAAAAATCTGTGATGTTTTTTTACAAGTTTTAGTGTAGTGTTTTTTTTATAAGTTTGTGTAGTGTAACTGTGTAAGTTTTGGCTTACACAAACGACTCTTTTCTTGTTGACGTCTCTTTTTTGGGGTAATGGGCTCTCATAGAAACATGAGACCTCTCGTGAAACTAACTACTTAACTTTGAAATGCATTTTCAGTTGCAAAGATCCCGCAGAACCATTGACAATCGACGAAGTGGCCGAACGTTGCCATTGCCCTGAAGATGTACTCACTCTTTCTAAATCTACTCCTAAATTTTAGATTAGTATAATCTTTGATCTTCTTTTGGAATGAACATCGACTCATTTGATCTTTTTTTTTAATGTTTATCTCATAATATGTAGATTGAAATGATATACAAGATAGTGGCGCACATGGCAGCTAACGATAGAGCGGTTCTAGCAGAGGGCGACTGTGGATCGCCTAGAAGCATCAAGGTTTTCCTTGGAGAGTGTAATGTTGATGAGTTGTATGCATAAATTTCCATACAAATGAACAGCACAGGATTCTAAAGCTCACATTTTGGAGTGTCATTTTTTCTGTATTGGTAGAGGAGAGGAAAGCTGATTTTCCTTTCAAATAATTGTGTACTTTGCTACCAAAGTCCTTTCCTAATAAAGATCACAAATTCTCAAGTCCAACTACCATCAACTACATTGATAGCGAAACAATTGTTATTTTTAGTGAAGATAGGCTACCAAATGGACTCGTGTAATTTTGAAAATGTATTGTGCGCACCTCTTTTGCATTTGGAATGGGTTAGGTTCATTGAGCCGTCCGGTGCACCTTATTTTGAGCAGCCGATGTGATGATGAGGTAATGCTCTACTTTAGTGACGTGTGCATGAAATGCACTGGCAGTCGTGGGTCCCTAACCCAATTCGGTTTGGGTAACTAACCCGGTTTTTACTAAAAAAAAAATTTAAAATTGGATTTTTAGGCCTTTTAAATCGGTTTTCGGTTCGGTTTTGGTTTAAAAATTGGTTCTGATTGTATTTGCTAGGCCTAATATACAGAGGAAGATGTGAACTTGCTTGCTAGATCTTAAGAGTTGGTAGCGAAATTACAGTCAATCTCTTCTGGTGATATCCGCAATGGCTGGCAAAGATAACATATTTCGGTTGTTTTTCGTGTGATTTCATTGAATAAGTCATCGATTGGGTTGAATGAATTGTTTTATTTTATCGGGACTCACACATCCAAATTTTTAGTCACTAATCTCAAGTTCTCAACTATATAGATGTCTGCATATTTAGTTATTCACACGAACATGTGCACATCCAGCAGAGTTTCAATCAAGCGTTTATATAGGGAAGCAAGCCCACTCACACTCAAATTTTCGTAAACAACACACTTGATACACATACGGACATTATTCGCCGTCAAACGAGAAACATACCCACAAATGTGTGAGTTATCTCTACCATAAACATCGACAAAGAAACTTGACGTGAGCAAAATAAGATGTTGACTACCAAATAGTCCAGAGATGAACACAACCGCAATAACCACAAAAATAAAACCAAGGATAGTTGCTCCACCTTCTGTAGCAATCACCAGCTTCATTTGCTTCACAGAACAGTAGCGCAAAGCTGCAGCTAAATATCAAAAACCAGCCATAAATTAGAGGTTGGTGAATACACAAACATACGATGGAATGTACATCATTCCTGCTCCAACAAGAGAGGTCGATTCATAGACAGGAAATGCGGAAACACCAAAATCTAGAGGAGAACGTGGAAGACATCTCCACATAATGACAATGAAAAGTGGTGGTGGGAAGGAGGTTGGAAGGAAAATGCCTAAATAGTATGACCGACCACCAAAATGTGGTTTCGATAGCACACCCTTTTAATGAATCAGCTCCAGCAAATTCAATTACTAAGTCATAGCCAACTCAACTACCTACATCATTCAAAGGATCATTGCTCATACTCCTGCAATCTCCAAAAATGGTTTCTTCCAATATTGTTGTTTGGATATTCATATTCAGACAGGTACTTTATTTTCGCACCCCTCTTTGATAGAAGTAAGTGACGTCCAATTAGATAATACGGTGTTGGTTCATGCTTTTTTTTCACGAATCCCAAAGGAATAGAACCATACAAAGGACCATTATGTAACTCCATCACTTGTTTATTTCAGGGCTTAAAGCTATATTTCCCTAATCTGTTCAAGTGTTACTTCCTAAATTCATGGCAAGCGTCTTCACCAAGTCTCAATCACAAAGTACGGAGTAATACTTCTAGTTTAACAAAAAGCACAAAGAGGCCTTTTGTGGCTTAACAGAAAATAGAGAATGATTCTATTTACATGAAAATATCAAATATTTACACACAGGGAATAATTTCAGAACGTGTCGCACCTTGTCGAGATTTTTGATTGTAGCAGAAAAATTAATTAGTCTGCATTTACAGCACAACAAAACATTAGCATATTGGAAGTATACTATCATCTATACCTTTACAATTATGCTAGCTTACTATGCCATAGCATCTCACATTTCCAACAATCCGACATTCCAACATGACATGACACTTAAAAACACTTGCAATCAAGCTAAAGTCACACTGCTATCGAGTAGTACTAATCTGATTATGGAACCACCCAAAATACTCTATCATCATTCTCCAGATACAAGTTATTTGTGAAGCAAGGGGAACACACAACAAAAGTGACTCACGATTGACAGTTTCAGACCCACTGGCACAAGAAGTGATGTTCAGAGCAGTGTGATTACTATCAACAAATCGAGGGAGCCTTTAGGCCAGGACAACAACATTGTTGTCATGTGAATGCTTATGTAGAGTACACCACTTAAAATATATTGAAAGGATGTGACGCCCGGCATAGAACTAGGATCCAGAGACATTTATGGCTAAAACTATTGACGAAATTTAGTTCAAAAGGCTTACATCATGACACACTAAACCAAAAAGGATATTAATGATGTGGACTAATTTAGTAAGAGATAAAGCTAAAGTTAGTATGAGACTCACTAAAGTTATATGAAGACTTTGCGTCTATTTGGCAAGTTGTTTACACTATCTTGTTTCTATCAAACTAGCTTATTAGAACAAATCTTTGCTTTGTTAAACCTTAAGAGCATCCTCCCTCTCCAACTGCAAAACCCCAACATCATGTTTGGGTAGCAAAAATGGGAGATAAGGGGGAAAGAGGAAAAGGAATGGAAAGGAGAAATAGTAGAGGATGCCTCCAGATCGTTCCTTTGATAGAGGGGAAATTATTTGCTTTCTAGAAGGTAAATGAAGGGATTATGTTCCCTCCCCTTCAAATCCCTCTGCCTTCATTTTGCTATTCAAATGAGGGAAATTATCTCACTCCAAATTTCCACCTGCCTTTCCCTCTAAATCCCTCAATCCAAACAAAGGATACATCCCCTTTTGGTCTTTTTGTTATTCATCATCTCACTTGTACATTATTCGTGTGAGTAGCTAGTGCGTAGATAATCAATCCTAGTAAGCTTCAATTCACCAAAAGTGAATTAACCTAATTCAAAAATATTTTATACTCGTATAAAAGTAAGTGGGAAAAAGTGAATTAACTTAATTGAAAAAAAACTTAATACTCCATATAAAAGTAAGTTGTAGACGGGAAAAAGTAAATTATTTTGTTGCCCGTTGGTTTCCGTTTTAATATATAAGGGATTATTCCTTAAGATGGCATTCTCCTCGATCATTATCTCAATTTCACCTTGCATAAAGTCTACCTTCTTATTTTGTGATTCAAGTAGTTTAACTTGTTTTACAAATGGGGCCTTTGAGGTGAATTTTGAATGGAAATATTTAAAAAGGTTGAAATTTTGTAAAAAGAAAAAAAGAAGAAGAAAAAAGACGAGGCAAGAGTTTTTTTTTTTTTTTTTTCCAAAGTGGTATAAAAGAGGTGGGAGTTACTGTATATAAGTTCCCTCTGAAATATGACAACACCTCCAACTAGAAGATGCTATAAACATAAAATGCTCAAGAGTTAGCAGCTCCTTGACCCTCAAGTATCCAAACAACACTTCTTCCTAATGCTTCTTCTTCTGATGATGATGATGATCTTCACATGTTAAAATTCATGCCAACACAACTAGAACAAAAGGTGAACCCATCTACCAAACACACTCACCAATAAACCGTTGATAAAACAGTTCGCTCATCATGATCTTACTAGTGAAAGACAAAATTACTGAGCCAAGAGTAAGACAAGCAATTCCCTCGAGTATTTCAACTAAATCAACTTGGTCAATAATAGGACAACCAAAACCATCAGATCATATAACCCAAAAGTAAAAGAGAGAAGAGACGAGGGTAGGGAGGCAGATTAAACCTGCGTGCAAATGCAGTTTGGAGAGATCAGCCTCGTCTTCCTCCTCCGCCTCCTCGACCACCTCGGGGACAGGGTGGAGGGATTCAGCAGCAGAAGGGTCAACATCCTCCTCAGGGTACCTAACAACAACAACAGGACAAACACAATGATGAACACAATAATCACTGACACTACCCAATCTCCCTTTACTATTCCTCCTAGAAGAAGCACCAAAGCCTCTGCTCCCCATGATAACCACACTCATCCCAAGCCTCTCAATCTCCAAACACAGCCTCTCCTTCATGTCATGGTCCTTCACCACATGCACTTTGAACCCCACCTTGGCCTCCGCCAACGGCTGCGCAATCTCCGCAATCTTGCCGGCGGTGAAGGTGTCGAAGTCGTCCTCCAGCTTCTTCTGCTTCTTGGCCTCGTCGGAGCAGTCGTCCGGGGATGCGGTGAAGTGAGTGGACCCCCAGTCGGCGCCGTACAGGACGGAGGTGGGGCGGACGTGGACGAGGGTCACGGCGTCCCCCGGCCGGAGGTAGTTCGTGACTGCCCATCGGACCGCGTAGGCGCTCTCGTCGCTCAGATCCACCGGGATCGCGACCTTTCGAGACGCACCCGTGGGGGCTGTGTAGCGCGGCGATGGTGGTTGGACTTCGATCACTGTTGGATGCTGTGAGCTCGCCTTTTGCTCTCCTGCTTTCGTCTCCATCTGCTTTGCTTTTGCCGGGGTATGTAGTATGTAGAAATATACTCACTTCTATTACAGAAATGTAGGTAAGAGTCTCGAAAGTCGGAAGAAGAAGAAGAAGAGAGAGGAGACAGAAATTGAATTGACTTTTTGGTGTAATGACAGTCTTGGGAAACCGACCGACTAGTCACCTCGGTTTCGGATCCGATTTGATAAAAAAATATAAGTGCTGTCAAATTGGTAAAAAAAAATAATTTGCGATGAATTGCTAAAAAATATAATCGGTATCAAATTAGTAAAAAAAAAAATTTTTGCGATAAATTGGTTAAAAAACGTAATCGGTGACAGATTGCTAAAAAAAGTGATTATTGGATTGCTAAGAAAACGAAAACCCAAAACGTCTAGATCTGTCGAAACTCGACCCTACCCATTTTTTCGACTCGCGAGACATTTGACTCGTCTTTTCGACACACGGCCCATTGTGGACATGACATAGGTCCACCCCGACGCGGCCACGCGCGGGTTTGGATAGGCGAATGAATCTTCTTATGAGAATTGATCGAATTGAAATTTAGGTCTATGTGGAGTCGCCACCGAATTTTGTGGTTATTCGGAACCATTCGAGCTCACTCTATGTCGTAATGGTCCGTATACAAAATACGGCCCATTTCCGATGTCAGAGTTTATTGGGCTCGTCCCTTTGCATTTGATACCAATACCGACATTATCGGATATTGTGTATTGAATGACTCTCGTGCGCCAACGGTTTCGGGCATCCGGAAACCGAGGTTCTGAGTAAGGGGTGAGGGTACGTGTTGGGAAGCCCACAAAGGACACCCAACCCCGCCCGCACATTAGCGGCCTCTACTAAGAATTCGAATGACTTTCCAATACGCGCGTTACTGGAACGGGGAAATGATATGCAAAGATTATTTTCCCTAAACATGTGAATGAAATTGAAAAGGGTTTCTAAGTCAATTTAATGCAATTAATTATGACGTCGAAGTTGAATTTTAGCATGTGAGTTCATTTTAGTAAAAAAAAAATAAACGACAAAAATTGACAAAAGAAGCAAGCAAACAGTTAGTAATGATATAACGAATAATAACGGTTTGTGCAAATATTGAATTGAATTGAATGATGTGAACGAGATGATGCATGGTTTGAAAAGATAGTAATACACGTGATTAATTAGGCACGTGTTGACCTAAGTCGTAAAATACTATCGAATTTAGAAAGAAGAAGAATGTTCGACTCACGTTTTGGTCGTGATGAGGACATTCGATCGAGTGATCGATGGGCTCGATCGAGTGAACCTCTAAAAAAGGTTTCTGTTTTGCGTTTCAGACCATACTCGGCCGAGTTATTGGCCAACTCGGTCGAGTACATGGCCACTCGACCGAGTCACTGCGAGACTCGACCGAGTCACTGCGAGACTCGACCGAGTGGGGGTCGTAGTAAGCATTCTGTTCCGATTTTGGGGTGCCACTCGACCGAGTGGTCTAGGCACTCGGTCGAGTGCCCCCTGTACGAATTGTAACCCGTTCGCAATTTTGTATTGATTTAGAAATTGCTTTTGATTTTTGATAATTCGACGGTTTTACCGAATTGAGCATAAATATTGTATGACTTATGCTCGATTCGGGTTTTTTATAAATCATCAATTTGATTGAACCGAATATAAATATTATTGAATTTATACCCGACTCTAAATTTAAATGCTCGTTATATCCCGTATTCGATTATTGAATCGATACGGGATACTAGATCGAAGAATAAAGAAAATTGATTTGAGTCGTTTTAAGTTAATCAAAACGATATGAATTTCTCTCCGCGTTTGTAGCGTCATAATTTCAACATGACATCTACGTTAGCATCAACGAGAAATCGAATTAATTGAATTAAATTGACTAGATTGTTAGATTCGACATCCAACTATGAAATTGGCATCGGATCTAACGAATTGACACTTTGCTTAAATTAGAGGACTTGATTCCCTCGGCTTCTCCGACATCGAAATAAATCCCTAAGGATTGTGATGTCGGATCCACGTCAACGGGTTTCGACCCTTATTAAAAATACGTATATTGAAAAAAGGTTTTAAAATTGATGAATGCAAGATTAATGGTGATGCCGACAAAAATAATAACGAATTATTGTTTAAGTTAACTTATCTCAATAATCAAATAGTCGGGATACCGGAATAAGCGACCGTCAACGCTGTGTGCAGTACACTTGTATATTCGTGTTTTCTTACTCCGATATCCCTCTTATTCGACACAAATCGATAAGTATTTTAATGTTTTGTACTAGTCATTATCGATATTAATGCGATAAAGAAAATAATACAAAAAAACGAGGTAAAAGAGAGGATGCCGTGAGGAAGAGAGGAAAAGAAGAAGGGGTTTTGACACCCTCAACCTACATGTTCTTATCTCGGATCGAACTCGTAACCGTGGCTTCAACACAAGAGTCTTCGAGGTGGATGAAGGTTAAGTTATGGTGGCTCGGGTTGTTGACTCCTAAAACTAAGTTTAGGGTTGCTAGTGTCATGTTAGGGTAGAATTAGGGTTTGCAAGAGACGTTGTATGTGTATGTGTAGGGTTGCTCTAGGGTTTTTCGAAAGTGTAAAAAGATGTCCAAAAGATGTCCAATTGTGTGTGCATGGGGTTGCTTATATAGGCAATGCTAGGGCACCCGGTTTAGGGTTACTTGACCGAGTAACCAGCTGACTCGGTCGAGTGGCCCGTTGTGCCTGCAGCCGGGCTCGAAAGAGGCCCACTCGATCGAGTGGGTGGGGCACTCGATCGAGTGGCCCAGCTGGGTCGCGCGGGTCCATTGATTTGGACCTTGACTTTGGGTGTTTGATGGGTTTTGTGTTTGACTTGGACTTTTGATGATGTGAGGGGCTGTTTTGTGCGTCTCGGAAACGATTTTGACCGGGGTTGACCAAATCGCAAAAAAGTCGGTTTTAATTCCGGTGTCGGTTTTGGCCCAAATTAGTCCTGTTTGACTCGGAATGATCCACTGGGCCTGGATTCAAGGTTGGTTTTGTGAGATTTGTACTCTGCAAGTGTGTTAGCCAGCAATTAATGGATTTGAGCCCGTATCCGAGCGCATAGAAGCACGTTAGTGTCCAATCATCATCGGGTGTTTTTTTGGGGAACTAACATAGACACATGGCAGTCAAAATGCGGGTGTCTACAGAGCCCCCACTCTGACTGAGGCTTGGACAAGGCGAAAGTCAGAGTAGCCACGAGGCCAATCGAGGATTGAAACCTGGCGGACTTCCGGTCGGGTCGTTTATAGTCCATTAGACTCGCGTGAAGGGCTCGCCAGCCATAAGCTAGAAGTCATACCTGAGCTGATGACGATAACTCCGTGGGGAATTGGACTTGTCGCATAAGTCTTGGGTGCGCCTGTATGTAGGCCCATCCCGTTAAATGCCACCGTTGGCTTCCGATGGGGAGGTATAGTGGGTTGCACGTCCCTGTTTGAGTCGTACTTGTATAAGTCACATGAAATGCATGCAACACGTAGGTAGCAAAATGACTCGCGCTGGGGAAAATGATTTTTGAAAACTTGAATTTTGAAATCTTGAAAATTTGAGATTTTTGAATTTTGGAAACTCTGAGATTTTTGACTCCTAACAAAGATTAGGAAAGTTCGGGATGGAGATTTCCGTGCTAGTATCGAGACTAGGCTTGCGGTTTGATTCCAATTAGGATTAGGAAACTCTTGTGATATGGAAAGATATGGAAAGAGGTCAACTATAAATACCCCCCTTAATGCCTTTGATTTTCTCACAATTCCATCACAATTTACTTCCTTCTTAAAAAGAAAACCTTTTTATTTCCCTTAAGGCAAAAAGAAAATCTCTTTATTTTCTTAAGGAATTAGCCATGGGAATCGATAGATTGACCGTTATGTTGCAGGAGTGGTCCCGTCGTTTTAGGGACACAGATAGGGTGGCTTTGAATCAAGCGGGTATAACTCAGCTGTACCCGTTCCGTCAGATGGTGGTTGATCGTTATTTCCTGGACGCATGCTTGGCTTACTGGGATGACATATATCATGTCTTTGCTTTTCCTCGGGGCGAAGTTTGCCCTTTACCTGAGGAGATTGCAGCTATAGGAGGATGGAACCCGGTACTTCGTCCAGCCGTCCCGTACTCGATCTATGACCCGAGGAGGAAGCTTCGAGAATTTCTAGGGCTTTCTCACAACGAGGTATCCCGCATGATGGAAGGTGATAAAATTTCTCTGATCGACTTGGCTGAGAAATTTATGAATTCTCTTGATGTTCGGGTCAGACTGGCTTACAGCCGTAGGGCTTTTTCTTTCTGTATGCTCCATGTATATGCTTTCGAGGGTCACATGGATTTGTTATTCTGCATGGGAAACACCCGTCTTCTGACCGTAGTAGATTTGATGGAGACTGAACACAGCCCGGCTTGGCTGATTACGGGCGAGATTATCCAAGGATTGGACAGCCGCAAGAGGGACTCATCAATTCGTCTTACCGGGAGCACTCGATTGATGCAAGTATGTTACTTTGCAATTTATTTTTTATTTTCTTTTTTGATTTTTGATTTTTAATTTTTTTCGCGGATGGTTTGCTGCAACGGGCACTCGATCGAGTCACCCTGGCACTCGACCGAGTGCCCTCGTAAAAAGCCCCTTGTTTGTGTTCAGGGGTTCCACTCGATCGAGTGTCCTAGGCACTCGACCGAGTGGCCTTAGGCGGACGCCTATTTCTCCTCGGGAACTCATGTTTTTGTTTTCCTTTTTGCAGATTTGGCTATATGAGAGGCTATCAGTAATAGATCCTCCTCTTGATGCGAGCAACTATCGTCATAACCAGGTGATGACGAGGAGGCGGGCCATTGACTTTTCTCGTCAGATCACACAAAAGTATTGGGACGAGGTTTTGTCATTCCATGGTGGCCCGTTAATCCGATGGGTAGTTCCGTGGTGGCCCATCTACCTTTGGAGTGGCTTGGACCCGAGGGACAGAGCCCGCTATAAGGTGATCCTATCTTTCAGGCAGACGGTTCATCTCTACCCAGATCGCATACTAAGGCAGTATGGATGGACCCAGCGAATCCCTGAAGTTGAAGCAGTTGTGAGTGACCCTACCCAACTGACTGATGTAATGTGTGATACCTGGATGCAAAGATGGTACACGCGGCATACTTGGCCCATCGTCAAATCTCGCCACTCGATCTGGGTTTCAGACTCTTACACGAAGTGGACCAAAGCAGGGGATGCTAAAGCCCGAGCTGCTTTGAAGGTTGATGAAGCTTTCGACCTGCTGCGAAGGGAGCAAGCTAAGGACAACATGGGCTTTTTTGATGAAGGAGACACTCCTGCTACCCTAGTCCGTCTCATGTCAGGACAGAAGAAGACCAAGACTCAAGCTGGAGGGTCTAGCGCTAAAGGTGCTTGGGGGAAGGTGAGCCCCCAGACTGACTTTGGAAGGAGACTAGGCCCAAAGCTACCCGTGCAGGACCGACTTGGCCCACGGGATAGACTACCCGAGCACGTACGGGCTCGGCTTGGACCGAAGACCATTATGGAAGACCCGTCGTCAAAGAAACGGGTTCGAGCTAAAGAGGTTCCCCTCGTAATTAGGGAACGCTCGCCTCCACCTCGACGACCTCGGGCTCCGCGCGACCCGAGGGACAAGGGAAAGGGGAAGATGCCCGGATATTAGCCTCCTTATTTTATTATTTGAATATTACTATTATTATTATTTTTTGTGGTGTGATTTTTTGTGTGTGTATGCCGTTTTTTTTTTTTTTTTTTTTTTTTTTTTTGTAATTCCCGAGTTCATCGGTTTAATAAAGACGTATTAAAGGATACCGTTCCCGTCTTTCGTTTATTGCAATGGTTGTACCCTTTTGAGGGGTTGCCTACGTATCCACGACTAGCGGAATCAAACCAAACGTAGTTCAAAATTGATTTGATTGATTTTTGCAATTTTCGAAATACATCAAGATTATTAATTCGAGATGTGCGACAGTAGAATAATTAATTCTAACTTATTGACTTGTCTATAATTTTTGAAAATTTATAAAAATACAAATTTTTTAATAATTTTTTTTTTTTTTTGCAAATGACATTGAGATGGGGTTTATGGGTAGTAGCGCTTCAGCTGGTCCAAGTTGGTTGGGTTGAAAAATTCGTTCCCGTCCAAGTCTGTCAGCATCACCGCTCCTCTTGATAGGACCTTCTTGACTAAGTATGGCCCAGCCCAATTGGGTTTGAATTTACCCCTTGGGTCAACCAGTAGTAAGGCACGAACCGATTTTAGGACCAAATCCCCTTCTTTGATGTTTCTGGGCCTAACCCTTTTGTTGAAAGCCCGTTGGATCCTCTTTTGATATATTTGGATATTGTTGAGGGCCCGTGATCGCCGTTCGTCTAGAAGGACTAGTGAATCGTATCGGGCTTGGACCCAATCTGCTTCAGGTACTTGGCTTTCAAGTAAAATCCTGAGGGATGGTACTTCTAGCTCGACCGGTTGGACCACTTCCATTCCGTATGTCAAGTAATACGGGGTTGCTCCGGTTGCGGTGCGGATCGAGGTTCGATATCCCCATAGGGCAAAGGGTATTTTGTCGGGTCAGTCCCGGTAATTCTCAGCCATCTTTTTAAGTATGGTGACAATTGTTTTATTGGCCGCTTCTACCGCTCCATTTGTTTGAGGTCGGTAAGGCGAAGATGTATGCCTCTGAATTTTATATTTTACCAGTAATGTAGTGGTTTCAGCTTGGAAGTGGGTCCCGTGATCACTAATAAATTCATGAGGGATCCCATACCGGCATATGATCTTGTTTTGGATGAATTTGGCCACGTGCTTGGCGTTCAAGACACGGTATGACTCGACTTCGACCCATTTGGTGAAGTAGTCGATGGCCACCAAAATGAAGCAATGACCTCCCGTCCCGGAAGGGTGTACCTTTCCAATTATGTTTATACCCCATGTCGAAAATGGCCATGGTGATGTCATGGTATATAAGAGGGAAGATGACATATGCTGTACATTGGCAAAGATCTGACAGTTATGGCAGTGTTTGACATATAATTGACAGTCTGTTTCCATGGTGTTCCAATAATACCCGAGCCTCGTGATTTTGCGGGCTAGCATATGGGCGTTCATATGCGGACCGTTTTCACCATCGTGTACTTCGGCCATAACCTTTTCGGCCTGTATTTTGTCGATGCATAGGAGAAGAGCCCCCTGTGCCGTCTTTTTGTACAATTGCCCGTCATCCGTGCGAACAAATTGGGTTGCCAATCTCCGCAGGGCTTTCTTGGCCCGGTTTTCAGTTCCCGGGGGATATTCTCCCGTTGCCAAGTAAGTTAGGACTGACTGATACCGAGGTTCCGGGTCAGCTATCTCGATGTCCTGGATGGCGTGTACATACGCCGGCTCGGACCGTCTTTCGACACAGATTGGCATGCTGGTTAGGTGATGATCCGGGATGTTCAGTAGAGATGCTAATTTGGAAAGTGCATCTGCAAATTGATTTTCTTCCCGGGGCAGATAAATGTATTCTACCTTTTGGAATTGTTTCGCTAGAACCCATACCCGTGCTTGGTAAGCCACGAGATTGGTATTCCGAGTTTTCCATTTTTGGAGAGCCTGATTGATGACCAATGATGAATCACCGTGGACCCGGAGGTTTGTTACCCCTAAATCAGCGGCGGCCTGCAACCCGTGAATGCATGCTTCGTATTCGGCTGCGTTATTGGTCACGTCAAAGTCCAATTTGATGGACAAGGGAGTGTGTTCCCCTTGTGGTGAGATCAGCAGAATCCCGACCCCGAATCCTCAAAAGTTGGATGCTCCATCAAAATACAAATCCCATATCTCGGTGTCAGTATGGAATATGTCTTCATAAGGAAAGGCCCAAGTGTCGGTGCGGTCCTCTTCAGATATTGGGCTATCGGGAAGGAACTCGGCTACCACCCGACCTTTGATGGCTTTTAATGGTACGAACTTGAGGTCAAACTCAGATAACATTAAAGTCCACCTGGACATCCTGCCGTTGAGGATGGGCTTCTCGAACAGGTACTTGATAGGGTCCATTTTGGATAATACATGTACCTCGTGACTAAGCATGTAATGTCGGAGCTTTTTAGTGGCCCAAACCAACGCTAGGCACGTCTTTTCGAGCATTGTGTATTTGCATTCATATTCGAGGAACTTTTTACTGATGTAGTAAATAGCCCATTCTTCTGAATCGACTGTCTGGGCCAGCATAGCCCCCATGGCTGTTTCGGTCGTCGTTAGGTATAACGACAAAGGCAAGCCGGGTTGAGGTGGCATTAATACTGGCGGAGCCGACAGTATCTCCTTGATTTTATCAAATGCCGTTTGACATTTGTCGTCCCACAGTACTCGCTCCCCTATCTTCAGTCTTTTGAAAATAGGCTCACATACCATGGTTAATTTTGAAATGAACCGACTGATGTATTGGACTTTCCCGAGAAACCCCCGTATTTGTTTTTCAGTCTTGGGAGGCTGCATCTGGTGATGGCTTTGATTTTAGTTGGGTCGACCTCGATGCCGCGTTGGCTAACGATATGGCCCAGTAATTTTCCCGATGTTACCCCGAAGCTGCTTTTTTGAGGGTTTAGTCTCATGTTGTATTTGCGCAGTCGGGTGAAATTTTTTCTTAGGGCCGCGATGTGCCCACTCCGGTCCCTGGACTTAACGATCATATCGTCCACGTAGACCTCCACTTCTTTGTGCATCATGTCATGTAGTAAAGTAGTGGCGGTCCGTTGATAGGTGGCCCCAGCGTTGATAAGCCCAAATGGCATGACGGTGTAACAGTAAGTACCCCAAGGTATAATGAAAGTGGTCTTACTCATGTCCTCTTCTGCCATTTTAATCTGATTGTATCCGACATACCCGTCCATGAACGATAGAAAGGCATGATCGGCCGTGTTATCCACCAGTATGTCGATGTGTGGTAACGGAAAATCATCCTTTGGGCTAGCCTTGTTAAGGTCCCGGAAGTCTACACATACCCGCACCTTGCCGTCCTTCTTGGGTACCGGCACGATGTTTGCAACTCAGTCTGGATATTCAGACACTTGTATAAAACCCGCTTTGAATTTCTTGTCGACTTCCTCTTTGACTTTGAGGGACCATTCGGGCTTCATCCTCCGGAGTTTTTGCTTTACCGGTTTGCACCCGTCTTTGATGGGTATTCGGTGCTCCGCTATTTCTCGGTCTATACCCGGCATGTCCTTGTAGGACCATGCGAAAACGTCTTTGAATTCCTGTAGGAGGTCTGTGAATTGTCTTCTCTCCTCTGGATCTAAGGATAGGCCCAACTTAAGCATCTAGGGCTCTAAAGTGGTTCCCACATTGATGGATTCGGTTTCTTCGATTACCGGATCTCGGGAGTCCCTTTGTTCGAGCTGCTCGATCAGATGTAGAGGCAGAGGTACCTGTTCGTCGGGTTTCTCAATGTCATTGCATATAAAACTTTTGAAACTGAGAAAATTTTGGAAATAAGACAAGTCGTAAGCAGAACGGTTTTCGTTATTATTATTAATAGTAAATTTTGTGAAAAGCTCGAAAAGAGCGGCCATTTGATCGTTGGTCAGTGGCGGGATAAGGAGAGGTCTTGGGACAGGTCCCGAGACCTCAGTCTTATCTCGGATCGAACTCGTAACCGTGGCTTCAACACAAGAGTCTTCGAGGTGGATGAAGGTTAAGTTATGGTGGCTCGGGTTGTTGACTCCTAAAACTAAGTTTAGGGTTGCTAGTGTCATGTTAGGGTAGAATTAGGGTTTGCAAGAGACGTTGTATGTGTATGTGTAGGGTTGCTCTAGGGTTTTTCGAAAGTGTAAAAAGATGTCCAAAAGATGTCCAATTGTGTGTGCATGGGGTTGCTTATATAGGCAATGCTAGGGCACCCGGTTTAGGGTTACTTGACCGAGTAACCAGCTGACTCGGTCGAGTGGCCCGTTGTGCCTGCAGCCGGGCTCGAAAGAGGCCCACTCGATCGAGTGGGTGGGGCACTCGATCGAGTGGCCCAGCTGGGTCGCGCGGGTCCATTGATTTGGACCTTGACTTTGGGTGTTTGATGGGTTTTGTGTTTGACTTGGACTTTTGATGATGTGAGGGGCTGTTTTGTGCGTCTCGGAAACGATTTTGACCGGGGTTGACCAAATCGCAAAAAAGTCGGTTTTAATTCCGGTGTCGGTTTTGGCCCAAATTAGTCCTGTTTGACTCGGAATGATCCACTGGGCCTGGATTCAAGGTTGGTTTTGTGAGATTTGTACTCTGCAAGTGTGTTAGCCAGCAATTAATGGATTTGAGCCCGTATCCGAGCGCATAGAAGCACGTTAGTGTCCAATCATCATCGGGTGTTTTTTTGGGGAACTAACATAGACACATGGCAGTCAAAATGCGGGTGTCTACAGAGCCCCCACTCTGACTGAGGCTTGGACAAGGCGAAAGTCAGAGTAGCCACGAGGCCAATCGAGGATTGAAACCTGGCGGACTTCCGGTCGGGTCGTTTATAGTCCATTAGACTCGCGTGAAGGGCTCGCCAGCCATAAGCTAGAAGTCATACCTGAGCTGATGACGATAACTCCGTGGGGAATTGGACTTGTCGCATAAGTCTTGGGTGCGCCTGTATGTAGGCCCATCCCGTTAAATGCCACCGTTGGCTTCCGATGGGGAGGTATAGTGGGTTGCACGTCCCTGTTTGAGTCGTACTTGTATAAGTCACATGAAATGCATGCAACACGTAGGTAGCAAAATGACTCGCGCTGGGGAAAATGATTTTTGAAAACTTGAATTTTGAAATCTTGAAAATTTGAGATTTTTGAATTTTGGAAACTCTGAGATTTTTGACTCCTAACAAAGATTAGGAAAGTTCGGGATGGAGATTTCCGTGCTAGTATCGAGACTAGGCTTGCGGTTTGATTCCAATTAGGATTAGGAAACTCTTGTGATATGGAAAGATATGGAAAGAGGTCAACTATAAATACCCCCCTTAATGCCTTTGATTTTCTCACAATTCCATCACAATTTACTTCCTTCTTAAAAAGAAAACCTTTTTATTTCCCTTAAGGCAAAAAGAAAATCTCTTTATTTTCTTAAGGAATTAGCCATGGGAATCGATAGATTGACCGTTATGTTGCAGGAGTGGTCCCGTCGTTTTAGGGACACAGATAGGGTGGCTTTGAATCAAGCGGGTATAACTCAGCTGTACCCGTTCCGTCAGATGGTGGTTGATCGTTATTTCCTGGACGCATGCTTGGCTTACTGGGATGACATATATCATGTCTTTGCTTTTCCTCGGGGCGAAGTTTGCCCTTTACCTGAGGAGATTGCAGCTATAGGAGGATGGAACCCGGTACTTCGTCCAGCCGTCCCGTACTCGATCTATGACCCGAGGAGGAAGCTTCGAGAATTTCTAGGGCTTTCTCACAACGAGGTATCCCGCATGATGGAAGGTGATAAAATTTCTCTGATCGACTTGGCTGAGAAATTTATGAATTCTCTTGATGTTCGGGTCAGACCGGCTTACAGCCGTAGGGCTTTTTCTTTCTGTATGCTCCATGTATATGCTTTCGAGGGTCACATGGATTTGTTATTCTGCATGGGAAACACCCGTCTTCTGACCGTAGTAGATTTGATGGAGACTGAACACAGCCCGGCTTGGCTGATTACGGGCGAGATTATCCAAGGATTGGACAGCCGCAAGAGGGACTCATCAATTCGTCTTACCGGGAGCACTCGATTGATGCAAGTATGTTACTTTGCAATTTATTTTTTATTTTCTTTTTTGATTTTTGATTTTTAATTTTTTTCGCGGATGGTTTGCTGCAACGGGCACTCGATCGAGTCACCCTGGCACTCGACCGAGTGCCCTCGTAAAAAGCCCCTTGTTTGTGTTCAGGGGTTCCACTCGATCGAGTGTCCTAGGCACTCGACCGAGTGGCCTTAGGCGGACGCCTATTTCTCCTCGGGAACTCATGTTTTTGTTTTCCTTTTTGCAGATTTGGCTATATGAGAGGCTATCAGTAATAGATCCTCCTCTTGATGCGAGCAACTATCGTCATAACCAGGTGATGACGAGGAGGCGGGCCATTGACTTTTCTCGTCAGATCACACAAAAGTATTGGGACGAGGTTTTGTCATTCCATGGTGGCCCGTTAATCCGATGGGTAGTTCCGTGGTGGCCCATCTACCTTTGGAGTGGCTTGGACCCGAGGGACAGAGCCCGCTATAAGGTGATCCTATCTTTCAGGCAGACGGTTCATCTCTACCCAGATCGCATACTAAGGCAGTATGGATGGACCCAGCGAATCCCTGAAGTTGAAGCAGTTGTGAGTGACCCTACCCAACTGACTGATGTAATGTGTGATACCTGGATGCAAAGATGGTACACGCGGCATACTTGGCCCATCGTCAAATCTCGCCACTCGATCTGGGTTTCAGACTCTTACACGAAGTGGACCAAAGCAGGGGATGCTAAAGCCCGAGCTGCTTTGAAGGTTGATGAAGCTTTCGACCTGCTGCGAAGGGAGCAAGCTAAGGACAACATGGGCTTTTTTGATGAAGGAGACACTCCTGCTACCCTAGTCCGTCTCATGTCAGGACAGAAGAAGACCAAGACTCAAGCTGGAGGGTCTAGCGCTAAAGGTGCTTGGGGGAAGGTGAGCCCCCAGACTGACTTTGGAAGGAGACTAGGCCCAAAGCTACCCGTGCAGGACCGACTTGGCCCACGGGATAGACTACCCGAGCACGTACGGGCTCGGCTTGGACCGAAGACCATTATGGAAGACCCGTCGTCAAAGAAACGGGTTCGAGCTAAAGAGGTTCCCCTCGTAATTAGGGAACGCTCGCCTCCACCTCGACGACCTCGGGCTCCGCGCGACCCGAGGGACAAGGGAAAGGGGAAGATGCCCGGATATTAGCCTCCTTATTTTATTATTTGAATATTACTATTATTATTATTTTTTGTGGTGTGATTTTTTGTGTGTGTATGCCGTTTTTTTTTTTTTTTTTTTTTTTTTTTTGTAATTCCCGAGTTCATCGGTTTAATAAAGACGTATTAAAGGATACCGTTCCCGTCTTTCGTTTATTGCAATGGTTGTACCCTTTTGAGGGGTTGCCTACGTATCCACGACTAGCGGAATCAAACCAAACGTAGTTCAAAATTGATTTGATTGATTTTTGCAATTTTCGAAATACATCAAGATTATTAATTCGAGATGTGCGACAGTAGAATAATTAATTCTAACTTATTGACTTGTCTATAATTTTTGAAAATTTATAAAAATACAAATTTTTTAATAATTTTTTTTTTTTTTGCAAATGACATTGAGATGGGGTTTATGGGTAGTAGCGCTTCAGCTGGTCCAAGTTGGTTGGGTTGAAAAATTCGTTCCCGTCCAAGTCTGTCAGCATCACCGCTCCTCTTGATAGGACCTTCTTGACTAAGTATGGCCCAGCCCAATTGGGTTTGAATTTACCCCTTGGGTCAACCAGTAGTAAGGCACGAACCGATTTTAGGACCAAATCCCCTTCTTTGATGTTTCTGGGCCTAACCCTTTTGTTGAAAGCCCGTTGGATCCTCTTTTGATATATTTGGATATTGTTGAGGGCCCGTGATCGCCGTTCGTCTAGAAGGACTAGTGAATCGTATCGGGCTTGGACCCAATCTGCTTCAGGTACTTGGCTTTCAAGTAAAATCCTGAGGGATGGTACTTCTAGCTCGACCGGTTGGACCGCTTCCATTCCGTATGTCAAGTAATACGGGGTTGCTCCGGTTGCGGTGCGGATCGAGGTTCGATATCCCCATAGGGCAAAGGGTATTTTGTCGGGTCAGTCCCGGTAATTCTCAGCCATCTTTTTAAGTATGGTGACAATTGTTTTATTGGCCGCTTCTACCGCTCCATTTGTTTGAGGTCGGTAAGGCGAAGATGTATGCCTCTGAATTTTATATTTTACCAGTAATGTAGTGGTTTCAGCTTGGAAGTGGGTCCCGTGATCACTAATAAATTCATGAGGGATCCCATACCGGCATATGATCTTGTTTTGGATGAATTTGGCCACGTGCTTGGCGTTCAAGACACGGTATGACTCGGCTTCGACCCATTTGGTGAAGTAGTCGATGGCCACCAAAATGAAGCAATGACCTCCCGTCCCGGAAGGGTGTACCTTTCCAATTATGTTTATACCCCATGTCGAAAATGGCCATGGTGATGTCATGGTATATAAGAGGGAAGATGACATATGCTGTACATTGGCAAAGATCTGACAGTTATGGCAGTGTTTGACATATAATTGACAGTCTGTTTCCATGGTGTTCCAATAATACCCGAGCCTCGTGATTTTGCGGGCTAGCATATGGGCGTTCATATGCGGACCGTTTTCACCATCGTGTACTTCGGCCATAACCTTTTCGGCCTGTATTTTGTCGATGCATAGGAGAAGAGCCCCCTGTGCCGTCTTTTTGTACAATTGCCCGTCATCCGTGCGAACAAATTGGGTTGCCAATCTCCGCAGGGCTTTCTTGGCCCGGTTTTCAGTTCCCGGGGGATATTCTCCCGTTGCCAAGTAAGTTAGGACTGACTGATACCGAGGTTCCGGGTCAGCTATCTCGATGTCCTGGATGGCGTGTACATACGCCGGCTCGGACCGTCTTTCGACACAGATTGGCATGCTGGTTAGGTGATGATCCGGGATGTTCAGTAGAGATGCTAATTTGGAAAGTGCATCTGCAAATTGATTTTCTTCCCGGGGCAGATAAATGTATTCTACCTTTTGGAATTGTTTCGCTAGAACCCATACCCGTGCTTGGTAAGCCACGAGATTGGTATTCCGAGTTTTCCATTTTTGGAGAGCCTGATTGATGACCAATGATGAATCACCGTGGACCCGGAGGTTTGTTACCCCTAAATCAGCGGCGGCCTGCAACCCGTGAATGCATGCTTCGTATTCGGCTGCGTTATTGGTCACGTCAAAGTCCAATTTGATGGACAAGGGAGTGTGTTCCCCTTGTGGTGAGATCAACAGAATCCCGACCCCGAATCCTCAAAAGTTGGATGCTCCATCAAAATACAAATCCCATATCTCGGTGTCAGTATGGAATATGTCTTCATAAGGAAAGGCCCAAGTGTCGGTGCGGTCCTCTTCAGATATTGGGCTATCGGGAAGGAACTCGGCTACCACCCGACCTTTGATGGCTTTTAATGGTACGAACTTGAGGTCAAACTCAGATAACATTAAAGTCCACCTGGACATCCTGCCGTTGAGGATGGGCTTCTCGAACAGGTACTTGATAGGGTCCATTTTGGATAATACATGTACCTCGTGACTAAGCATGTAATGTCGGAGCTTTTTAGTGGCCCAAACCAACGCTAGGCACGTCTTTTCGAGCATTGTGTATTTGCATTCATATTCGAGGAACTTTTTACTGATGTAGTAAATAGCCCATTCTTCTGAATCGACTGTCTGGGCCAGCATAGCCCCCATGGCTGTTTCGGTCGTCGTTAGGTATAACGACAAAGGCAAGCCGGGTTGAGGTGGCATTAATACTGGCGGAGCCGACAGTATCTCCTTGATTTTATCAAATGCCGTTTGACATTTGTCGTCCCACAGTACTCGCTCCCCTATCTTCAGTCTTTTGAAAATAGGCTCACATACCATGGTTAATTTTGAAATGAACCGACTGATGTATTGGACTTTCCCGAGAAACCCCCGTATTTGTTTTTCAGTCTTGGGAGGCTGCATCTGGTGATGGCTTTGATTTTAGCTGGGTCAACCTCGATGCCGCGTTGGCTAACGATATGGCCCAGTAATTTTCCCGATGTTACCCCGAAGCTGCTTTTTTGAGGGTTTAGTCTCATGTTGTATTTGCGCAGTCGGGTGAAATTTTTTCTTAGGGCCGCGATGTGCCCACTCCGGTCCCTGGACTTAACGATCATATCGTCCACGTAGACCTCCACTTCTTTGTGCATCATGTCATGTAGTAAAGTAGTGGCGGTCCGTTGATAGGTGGCCCCAGCGTTGATAAGCCCAAATGGCATGACGGTGTAACAGTAAGTACCCCAAGGTATAATGAAAGTGGTCTTACTCATGTCCTCTTCTGCCATTTTAATCTGATTGTATCCGACATACCCGTCCATGAACGATAGAAAGGCATGATCGGTCGTGTTATCCACCAGTATGTCGATGTGTGGTAACGGAAAATCATCCTTTGGGCTAGCCTTGTTAAGGTCCCGGAAGTCTACACATACCCGCACCTTGCCGTCCTTCTTGGGTACCGGCACGATGTTTGCAACTCAGTCTGGATATTCAGACACTTGTATAAAACCCGCTTTGAATTTCTTGTCGACTTCCTCTTTGACTTTGAGGGACCATTCGGGCTTCATCCTCCGGAGTTTTTGCTTTACCGGTTTGCACCCGTCTTTGATGGGTATTCGGTGCTCCGCTATTTCTCGGTCTATACCCGGCATGTCCTTGTAGGACCATGCGAAAACGTCTTTGAATTCCTGTAGGAGGTCTGTGAATTGTCTTCTCTCCTCTGGATCTAAGGATAGGCCCAACTTAAGCATCTAGGGCTCTAAAGTGGTTCCCACATTGATGGATTCGGTTTCTTCGATTACCGGATCTCGGGAGTCCCTTTGTTCGAGCTGCTCGATCAGATGTAGAGGCAGAGGTACCTGTTCGTCGTGTTTCTCAATGTCATTGCATATAAAACTTTTGAAACTGAGAAAATTTTGGAAATAAGACAAGTCGTAAGCAGAACGGTTTTCGTTATTATTATTAATAGTAAATTTTGTGAAAAGCTCGAAAAGAGCGGCCATTTGATCGTTGGTCAGTGGCGGGATAAGGAGAGGTCTTGGGACAGGTCCCGAGACCTCAGTGGATAAGGGAAGAGGGGTTACAGACTCGACTCTAGCGCCAGCCCCTCTAGACTCGGACTCAGACTCCGACTCTGACTCTGACTCAGACTCGGTATCCGGCATGTCTCCCTCGCCGGTGGTCAGCTTATAGACCCGTCCTTGACTGTCGGTCCACTTGATGGTCTTTTTCCAGGCCCGCTTCCCTGTATCTGCACCAACTTCGGTGATCAGCTTGGTTGGGTCAAACCGATCGCTGCGAAGGATCAGGTTGACCAAGTCGTCTTTCGGAGCGGGGACGGCCTTGTCTTCTCCAAATAAGAGCCCCAGCACGGGCTCAGAATTGTTTTCATCCTCCTGGGATTCGGCCTGGACGATGGTGAATATATCGTCAGGGATGTAGTTGCATTCCCGAGCCGTTTTGGTCTCGAGATATGTGATGGTGGGTTGGTAGAGGCCCACCTGGATCGCCCCAAACACGGGAGTGACGAACTTGATTGCATATGCCCGGCCCACGTTTTCCGAGCTCATAGTATATCCCAAACCGAGCCGAGACTCTCTGTTGTCCCGGACCTCGATGATCTTCCCTGCCGGAAGGTACGGCCTTGAGGTGGCTCCGGGTAGGTAACCCAGATTTTGTAGCATCGTGTCGATGCTAACGGTGAAGTAAGGCTTGAAGAGATATGCCTCATCAATCATGCCCACGAAGTAGAATCCTCGTGGTTCGGCCCGGTTTGTGGCATTACAACTAGCCACAGTGATAGGAGTAGCCTTTAATGTGATGATGCCGTCCCGAAGTGGCATCTTGACTTTCCTATGTAAGGTAGAGGACACAGCCTTGACTGCATGGATCCACGGCCTCCCTAGTAGTAGGTTAAAGGATGAGGTGACATCAATCACCTGGAACTCTAACTCTTTTTCGATCGGGCCCGTTATGATCAGTAGTTTAACGGCCCCGACAACAGGTTTTGGGCTTCCGTCGAAAGCCTGGATGGTCTGCGCCGTCGGAAGGTAATCGGCATTGGTGATGCCGAGGGCTTTTGCGGTCCTTAGAGGAAGGACATTTACGGCGGATCCGTCATCGATAAGCGTCATTGGGAGGTATTTGCCTCGGCAAATGACGGTAATGTATAAGGCCAGATTATGATTGGGCCCAAATACCGGTAGGTCGGACTCGGAGAAGGTGATGAGTGGGCCCTCTTTCTTGGATTTGCCTTTGAGATAAGGCATAATAGTGGCTACCATTTCAGATGGGGTAGCTTGTGAGCCGACCTTGATTTCATCGAGAGCCTTAGTCAGTGCTTCCCGATGAGCTTGCGAGCTAACTAAGAGTTGCCATACAGTTAAGTCAGCTCGAACCCTCTTCAATTGCTGGACCAGAGCCGTGTCCGGGCTTGGTTCTTCGAGGGTAGGCTCCGTCCTGGCAGGTTCAGTGACGAATATAGGAGTAGAACGCCCGGCTGCGGCGAGGTGGTTGGTGGCTAAGGCTTTAGATTTAGCCTTTCGGACCTCTTCGAGAGTGATGGGGACAGCTTCCCCTTTGGCTAAGTAGACATCATCCTCGTCATCGAACCATATCCCATTGATTTGTGGGATAAAAGGAGAAATGAGGTGAGCATAATCTATTACCTCTCCCGAGAATATAGCATGGGCGCTGAACGGGTTTTCTTTGTTGCTCGGCTTGTCTCCGGGCAACGGGATTTTCCCGCTCTCGATAAGATCTTGGATCAGGTGCTTTAACCTCCAAAAATTTTCAGTATCATGCCCGTTACCCCGGTGATACTGACAGTAGGCTTGGGCATTATAAGTTTTGGGCCTCTTCTCTACGGGAGGTTCTGCAGTTGGGCCTATCGGCTAGATCAGGCCCTTTGAAGATAGCCTTTGTAAGGCATAAGTATAGGTAGTCCCTATATCTGTGAATATCCGATTTGGTGTATTCTTTTTAGATGAGGTGTCCAGCAGGTTTACCTCGTCAAAGATGCTGCGAGTTGCAGCTGCAGGTGTGGGCTTGTTTGTAGATGAACTAACCCCTTGATAACCTTTAGCAGAGGCCTTAGTCAGGCTCTCCAGTCTTAAGTCGTCCTCGATCCTTGTACCCATTTCAGTTAGGGTAGCAAAGTTAGGAATAACAGCATACCGGAGGTGGACCCGGTAGGATGGGAGGAGGTTCTTGACAAAAGCTTATACTAGAACCTTCTCGCTGGGCTTGTCGACCAGTTTTACGCTCTCGGCCCGCCATCGTTGTAGGTATTTGGTGAACCCTTCTTTGGGCTCTTGGGCCATCACTTCCAGAGTACGCATTGTAGTCTGGATTTCAGTATTGTCGGCGTAGTTCCGAGCAAATTCGGTCGCCACATCATCCCAAGTTTTATATTTCTTGGAATCGAGCCTGTAATACCAGGCCTTAGGATGCTTCTCCAGAGAGGAAGGGAAAAGGTGGGTGAACATGGTGGACTTTACCCCCTTGACCGCCATAAAGTCTTTGAAAGCCCGGATGTGGTGAACCGGGTCTTCGGTACCCTCAAACATAGGAATTGCCGTAAGGTTTAGGTTACCAGGTAGTTCGTCATTCAAGGGCGAATAGGAACGAGCAATTTCGGAGTGGATCAAGTTGCTCGTTGACAGATGAACTTGTTCCTCGAGCCTGCAAACAACGCTAATGAGCTCAGCTATGTGCCCAGTGGTCCCGGCCCCATCAACAGGGGCCGTCTTTTCTCCGGCGGTCAAACGGGTGTCTAACGTTGCTTGGCTAGCCTGGATGGAGGTCAGTTGATTCTCGATCTTGGTTAGGGCATCCTTCAACTCTTCCATTTTGCGTTGATGTCGGGTTGTGGGTGGCCTGTCTGTAAGAACACCGCGTAATAAGAAGCTAGCCCAAATCCCGGAATAGCAAGTACATCCCGAACAAGACTAAAAGAGGAAACGACTCGAGAAAAGACACCTAGACGGGTGACTTGTGAAGTGTGGGCCTTCCCTAGGATTTGGCGAGTGGGCCTAGTCCTGTTCGAAGGAAGGTTCACGTGAGACATCCCTAGACTTTTGACTCGATTGTGTTGACGGGCCCTCCTTTGTAAGAGTATGTCCTACTTTGGTGGGCCCTGCCTTAGTCTAATAAGGCGGATTGGGGTAGGGAAGAAATCCGTGATGTAAGATCGACAGAGCTTCGACGATAGAAACCTCGATAACTTATGACATGACCCAACACTGCTAAATACGGGAAGTCTTACGAAGAGGGAAGTTTTGAAAATAGATTGTTTTTGAAGAGGTCTGAGAAAACTCGGTTGAGGGCCCAATTTTCGAGAAAAACGAAAGAGCATTGGGCCGCGGGCTTTGAAAGTAATTTTGAGTTTTGAATTGGGCAGCATACCGTCTAGAAAATAGGTCATTTTGAGTAAAATCATAAGTCCTAAATTCGGCATGTCCCGGGTTTTGAAATCGAATGTCTTGAAAAAGATGCAATTTTTGAAAAGTTGACATTTTTGAAAACGACTCAAAAACCAAGTAGCACGTAGTCACACAAGCATTATAACGACGCCATGTATGCTCTACACTAAGTCTCGGTCGGTCTAGAAAGGGTCTATACCAGTGCAAATAGTCTAGACATTGATCGGGACGGACTCTCTAAGTCGAATTGAGCTTAGAACATGCCGCGAAACCCACTCGAATCGACTATGGACACCTTTTGACATATCCATGTTGGAGTACATCAATGGTATAGTGGGACGTCGGTCACCAGTACCGGCCCGGGAAAATATGGGTTATGCATGAACCGTAGAACTAAAACGCGTATTGTATTTGTCAAACGATTTCTATTCAAGTCTCACCCTGAAGATGCCGATGGTAAGTCACGCATCAGTTAATCCCCAGCAGAGTCGCCAAATTGTGGACATGACATAGGTCCACCCTGACGCGGCCACGCGCGGGTTTGGGTAGGCGAATGAATCTCCTTATGAGAATGGATCGAATTGAAATTTAGGTCTATGTGGAGTCGCCACCGAATTTTGTGGTTATTCGGAACCATTCGAGCCCACTCTATGTCGTAATGGTCCGTATACAAAATACGGCCCATTTCCGATGTCAGAGTTTATTGGGCTCGTCCCTTTGCATTTGATACCAATACCGACATTATCGGATATTGTGTATTGAATGACTCTCGTGCGCCAACGGTTTCGGGCATCCGGAAACCGAGGTTCTGAGTAAGGGGTGAGGGTACGTGTTGGGAAGCCCACAAAGGACACCCAACCCCGCCCGCACATTAGCGGCCTCTACTAAGAATTCGAATGACTTTCCAATACGCGCGTTAGTGGAACGGGGAAATGATATGCAAAGATTATTTTCCCTAAACATGTGAATGAAATTGAAAAGGGTTTCTAAGTCAATTTAATGCAATTGATTCTAACGTCGAAGTTGAATTTTAGCATGTGGGTTCATTTTAGTAAAATAAAATAAACGACAAAAATTGACAAAAGAAGCAAGCAAACTGTTAGTAACGATATAACAAATAATAACGGTTTGTGCAAATATTGAATTGAATTGAATGATGTGAATGAGATGATGCATGGTTTGAAAAGATAGTAATACACGTGATTAATTAGGCACGTGTTGACCTAAGTCGTAAAATACTATCGAATTTAGAAAGAAGAAGAATGTTCGACTCACGGTTTTGGTCGTGATGAGGCCACTCGATCGAGTGATTGATGGGCTCGATCGAGTGAACCTCTAAAAAAGGTTTCTGTTTTGCGTTTCAGACCATACTCGGCCGAGTTATTGGCCAACTCGGTCGAGTACATGGCCACTCGACCGAGTCACTGTGAGACTCGACCGAGTGGGGGTCGTAGTAAGCATTCTGATCCGATTTTGGGGTGCCACTCGACCGAGTGGTCTAGGCACTCGGTCGAGTGCCCCCTGTACGAATTGTAATCCGTTCGCAATTTTGTATTGATTTAGAAATTGCTTTTGATTTTTGATAATTCGACGGTTTTACCGAATTGAGCATAAATATTGTATGACTTATGCTCGATTCGGGTTTTTTTATAAATCATCAATTTGATTGAACCGAATATAAATATTATTGAATTTATACCCGACTCTAAATTTAAATGCTCGTTATATCCCGTATTTGATTATCGAATCGATACGGGATACTAGATCGAAGAATAAAGAAAATTGATTTGAGTCGTTTTAAGTCAATCAAAACGATATGAATTTCTCTCCGCGTTTGTAGCGTCATAATTTCAACATGACATCTACGTTAGCATCAACGAGAAATCGAATTAATTGAATTAAATTGACTAGATTGTTAGATTCGACATCCAACTATGAAATTGGCATCAGATCTTACGAATCGACACTTTGCTTAAATTAGAGGACTTGATTCCCTCGGCTTCTCCGACATCGAAATAAATCCCTAAGGATTGTGATGTCGGATCCACGTCAACGGGTTTCGACCCTTATTAAAAATACGTATCTTGAAAAAAGGTTTTAAAATTGATGAATGCAAGATTAATGGTGATGCTGACAAAAATATTAACGAATTATTGTTTAAGTTAACTTATCTCAATAATCAAATAGTCGGGATACCGGAATAAGCGACCGTCAACGCTGTGTGCAGTACACTTGTATATTCGTGTTTTCTTACTCCGATATCCCTCTTATTCGACACAAATCGATAAGTATTTTAATGTTTTGTACTAGTTATTATCGATATTAATGCGATAAAGAAAATAATACAAAAAAAGACAAAAAAACGAGGTAAAAGAGAGGATGCCGTGAGGAAGAGAGGAAAAGAAGAAGGGGTTTTGACACCCTCAACCTACATGTTCTTGTCTCGGATCGAACTCGTAACCGTGGCTTCAACACAAGAGTCTTCGAGGTGGATGAAGGTTAAGTTATGGTGGCTCGGGTTGTTGACTCCTAAAACCAAGTTTAGGGTTGCTAGTGTCGTGCTAGGGTAGAATTAGGGTTTGCAAGAGACGTTGTATGTGTATGTGTAGGGTTGCTCTAGGGTTTTTCGAAAGTGTAAAAAGATGTCCAAAAGATGTCCAATTGTGTGTGCATGGGGTTGCTTATATAGGCAATGCTAGGGCACTCGGTTTAGGGTTACTCGACCGAGTAACCAGCTGACTCGGTCGAGTGGCCCGTTGTGCCTGCAGCCGGGTTCGAAAGAGGCCCACTCAATCGAGTGGGTGGGGCACTCGATCGAGTGGCCCAGCTGGGTCGCGCGGGTCCATTGATTTGGACCTTGACTTTGGGTGTTTGATGGGTTTTGTGTTTGACTTGGCCTTTTGATGATGTGAGGGGCTGTTTTGTGCGTCTCGGAAACGATTTTGACCGGGGTTGACCCAATCGCAAAAAAGTCCGTTTTAATTCCGGTGTCGGTTTTGGCCCAAATTAGTCCTGTTTGACTCGGAATGATCCACTGGACCTGGATTCAAGGTTGGTTTTGTGAGATTTGTACTCTGCAAGTGTGTTAGCCAGCAATTAATGGATTTGAGCCCGTATCCGAGCGCATAGAAGCACGTTAGCGTCCAATCATCATCGAGTGTTTTTTTGGGAAACTACCATAGACACCTGGCAGTCAAAATGCGGGTGTCTACACCCTTGTGGCTTCAATTTGGGGAATTGAGAAGTGGTTAGAGCAATAACAATAGAATAACTCTATACAAAGTTGTTAACTTTATTTCCATGTCATTGTTTTTTCATTCCCAATATTTATTAACTTTATTCTACAATAGAAAAACTTTTATTTTGTCTAGGAAATGGTGAAAGATTAAAGACACTCATCATTATTCTATGCTATGAACAATTTATTATTGGTCATCACATTTCTCTATGCATACAAACCAAATTCTTACGAAGTATTTTAGAACTTTATTAGTATTAAAATTAAGAAAAAACTTAATGTTTTGATAGAAGAACTTTATATAAAAAGGTTTTTGTTGACAAACCCAAGAATAAGAATCACTGTTGCACTTGCTCTTAGACCATCTTCATTCATGATCCTCGTTCATTCATCATCCTTTTTATCTCTCATCCTTCTCACTCATCCACCCTACAATAAAAAACGTAATTGTTATTTCATACCCACCATTTACTTAATCATACCCATATTTTCGTAAAATTTCCATAACGTACCCCTAGGCCCTAAACTTTTCTCCTCCTCTCCAGACACCTCTCCAGACATTCCACCACCCCCAACATCCACCAAATCAAACGCTCTAATCAGTCGTCGTCGGACATAATTGATCTATGCTGTAAATTATATACGTTCCTTGATAATTGTAGTTTGTAGTGCCTATTTTGTTGTGTTTAGTCCTGGTTTCTCTTGTGAAATCGCTCTTTGGAGCGGTTTCTAAGCTACTTATGCTTCTTCTAGTTCATTTTAGGTTCCCAAGACCATTCATGGAGAATTGGAACGATTCCGACTCGTTTCCTACACTTTTGGAGCCAACGAAGAGAAGGAACGATCACTCGGTGCCTTGGATTCGATCCTGAGACCTTGGGACCCATTCCCGAGCCTTTTAGACTCGATCCCGAGCCCCAAGGATCGATGAGAAGCTCATGAGAAGCAAGGAGAGACCTTAGAGATCATATTGGAAGGAAGATGAAAGTGGTGACGATGATGATGATGACAATGAGAGTGAGGAGGGGGATGATGACGAGCTTGATGATTATTGATTATTGAAACGATGGAGATGCGTTAGTTGCTAACCTTTGGTATGGCGACTTTTTTTTCTTTTCCGTTTTTGATGCTTGTCTATTTTATTTCCCCCTTGTTTTGAGTATTTTGTTGGCCCTCGGGGCCTTTGTGGTGATCGCTCCCGATTCTCGATGACGTGATTACATCGAGAATCAAATGAGAAAAATCCAAATTTACAAGTCTTTTCTTTTTCTTTATTTTATTTTATTTTCCTTTTTTTTTAGGAATTAGTCGGATTTAGGCGGAATCCGGGCTAGGTGACTTGATTACACCTAGTCCTCCCCTCCCATTTCCTTTTATTTCTTTCTTTTTATTTATTCCCCCATCCATATCTTTTCTCGTCTCGGCCCATGGTGACTTGACTACACCCCGACCGGACAAATTTCTACCCTTTTTCTCCACTTTTCTTTGTGTTTTTTAGCTTTATTTTCGTAGTTTCTTTTCTTTTTGGTGTCTCCACACACTACGATCGAGCATGAGGACATTGCTCGGTTTAAGTGTGGGGGAGCAATATTCTATCGTAGTTAGTTTTATTTTAGTTTTATTTTCGTAGTTTTTTCAAAAAATCTTTAAAAACCCTAAAAATTTGAAAAATTTCCACAAAAATCAAAAAGATTTGCTTTTGTGTGTTTTCCTCTTGTAGGTCGCTTAATCACCGTTAACTTTGGAGGGCTTTCAAGACATCCGGTAATGCCTTTCTATCCCTTTTTCCTCTTTGTCTCTTGTGGAGTTTGGAGGATATTTGTGATGATGTGTGCTCGGGTGGAGCTTTGTGAAGATTTGTGGTTGATTGGTTGCTTATTTGGAAATTCGGGGTGGTGTTTGTTCTCTTTATGTGTTTGTTTTGTTTTGTCTTGTTTTGTTGCCTTTGCCTCTTTTTCTTTCGTTTTTGTCGTGTCTTTGTTTTGTGGTGTATAGTTGTGTCTAGTGTGTAAAAAGATTTTCGAAAACCCGGTTTAGAGGCTAGTGTGCAAGTGTTTACTTTCCCTTTCTAGTTGTGTGAATCGAGTCTTGGACTTTAGTATAGTAGAATGACCCTAAATCAATAGTTTCGTTGGTCCTTTACCTTGAGTCCACCAAGTCTACTAGGGATTTACTACGGGATTTGCATTTTGACCATTATGACCACCCATGGTGTGAAAAGGCCTTGGTTGCCGAGTCCCGTCCCTTAGGTGACCGTGTTTGAAATTGTTTGATTAGTCCAAGTTCTCCACCTTTTTGTGGGTTTGAAGGGGGATCGCGACTCCCGACTTACCCATTCCCCTACCTCCTACACATATCCACAAACTAAGATACAAATTGTTGAAATCTCTTTCTTAGTTGCAAGAAGAAATACCTACAACTCAAATCTAGCCAAAAGGGCAAACAATGAAAAAGAAAGAAAATGAAAGAAAGAAAGAATTGAAGAAAAAGAAAAGGCACAAAAAGCCAAAAAGAAAATACAAAAGATGAAAAAGAAATGACATAGCAACACACAAAGCAAAAATGCAAAAGAAAGAAAAATGCCAAAAGAAAACCGTCTCACAAAAAGAATCCCCACATCTCAAAAATAAGCCTTTTTCTGATCGTTACCGTGAAGAGCCTACCAAAGGACCGAGTCCCTAGGAAGGATGATAGCGTTAATGGTCGGTCTTCCCTCATTTTGCAATCATATCCACCTTTTTACTTGGACTAGTTGGGCGATTTTGAGCATGGGACGACCCTCTTGGCTCATCGCTAAAGGGGGCGGGGTCTCACTTACCTACAGTGTCGACTAACACCGTGGTTCATCATTTTTCCATCCCGCCGATCGTCCCGTAGTACGTTCTTAGAAGGTTAGGAGGACCTAGGTAAGTTTTTTATTGCTTTGTCATCATACTATTAGGGTTTGGTCCATTTCGGTTTGTGTTATTAGCTTGGGAACGTTGTCACTTGCCTTGAGTCCTTAACCGGTGTCTATTTCACCGCTTTGTTGAGGGAAGCGGTATTTGTTTTGTCTTGGATGCAACCGTTTGGTGTTTGTTTGTGTGTGTTTATTTGTTTGTGTGTTTTCGTGTCCGGTTGCATCCACAGTTTTGTCGCAAGACCCCACTTGCCTTGCGGATAGCACTTGTCCACTAAGTGTTATCGCGTGAGTTGAAAGGGCGTAGGGTGCGCTAATACCCGCTCGGCTAGTATTTTAGTTTTTATTAGTTTAGTAGTTAGTTCGTGCTTACTCGAGGGCGAGTAAGGGTTAAGTGTGGGGGAGTTGATAAGTGTAGTTTGTAGTGCCTATTTTGTTGTGTTTAGTCCCGGTTTCTCTTGTGAAATCGCTCTTTGGAGAGGTTTATGAGCTACTTATGCTTCTTCTAGTTCGTTTTAGGTTCCCAAGACCATCCATGGAGAATTGGAACGATTCCGACTCATTTCCTACACTTTTGGAGCCAACGAAGAGAAGGAACGATCACTCGGTGCCTTGGATTCGATCCCGAGACCTTGGGACCCATTCCCGAGCCTTTTAGACTCGATCCAGAGCCCCAAGGATCGATGAGAAGCTCATGAGAAGCAAGGAGGGACCTTAGAGATCATATTGGAGGCCTACAAGAGCCTTCCCGGCCGAGAACAAGTGCCTTCTCGGTCGGGAAGAAGTGCACGAAGACAGCAGCCCCTGTTTTGGGCCGTCTCGGCCGAGACCAACCTCGTCTCGGTCGGGACCATCTCGTCTCGGCCGAGACGCCCTCCTTCTCGGCCGGGATGAGGCAGATGCAGCCCGTGTTCACTTCTTTTCTTCTCCTTATTCATTGTAACCCTATATATATACCCCCCTCTTGTAATCTTAGGTTATGTTAGACATTACCCACTAAACCCTAGACAACTTTAGACTAGATTAGCTTAGATTAGTGTATATTAGTCTTTAGTTTATCGTTAATCTTAGTTTAATCCTTGTATTAAGGGAATTCTTCAAGATTCATCCAAGATTGACAACCTTGGGAGATTGTTTTGGGTTTCTCTCATTAATGCAAGTTCTCTTCTTTTCATCCACTTTGTAGTTGGTATAATCTCTTTTATCTTAATCTTTGTTTAATCTTTCAAGTTTCAATCTTTTCTTATCGTTCTTGTTCTTGTTAGTTTCATTATGAATGTTTGGATATTTGTGTTGTTTCCTCTTATTATTGTTAGTATTAGTTTGAACATGTGTGAGTAGACCTTTTTGTGGGGTTAGTAGGGGGATTATGTGTTGATTATGGGTGATTAGGGTTGATTGTGGGTAAAGGTTGAATCTTTGTCACTAGTCATATGTTGAGCGCCCCATGTGGTTGATGAAATGCTTGTTAGAGTAGTAGTTGCAAATGCTCCTCTTGCTTGTTTTATTCTTCTCATTGGGTGATTGATTTGTGGTTGAATCCTTGTGTATTGGGTAATATCTTGCATGAGTATTCGGGTTTTGTCTTAGACACGAGAGTGCGGACATTGGCTTTGACGCGAGAGCGCGGACCGACCTTAGTGACTAGGTGAAACCTACACCCTCGATTACCCAACCATCCTACTACACTTATGAACCCGACCTAACCCTAATCTTTCCTTGTTTGATTTCTTTAGTTCGATAGATTCGTTTAGCCTTAGTTGTTACCCCTAGCTTAGTCATAGTCATAGTTTATTCCCTTCTTATCGTTCTAGTTTAGCTTAGCGCGAGACCTAGTCAAGTCTTTAGGTGGAACTTGGTCCAAACCCTCTTTACTGTCCCCGTGGACTCGACCCGACTTGCCCTATCTACGTGTTAGGATTAGTTGGTTATTATTTGTTGGTAGGGATCCACGGCAAATCCTTCCCATCATTCCTTCGCCCTCGAAACACCATAGTCATCCCCTTCTTCACAAATGTATATAAATAGGAGTGTATTAATTCAGAACTACTCGTACAATCGATCAACTATCATCGATAGTGATACGCACAATCAGTTTTCCGATCAAGCTTGTTGGCAGATTAATTAGCGGTGATTTTATTTTTATTTTTTTTAGATCTACCAATAATGAAAACATGAATTGGTATTAAAGGGTGAAACTTTGGTAGGGGAGTGCGTGGCAGGAGAGGAGACGGGTCAAACTGTATAGGGACGAGCACTGATTGTCATACGTGGTGGAGGGCGATGGTGGTCCGATTTGTGAGAGCATATGCTTAATTATTAAACAAATTATATGGGAAAAATGTTTCTTATCTCTTTCATTCCATCGGAGAGCACAATATATACAACTACATCAGTTTAGCTAATAACGGAAGTACAACTAATATACATGTGAACATATTATCGAATATGATACATTTGCCTAAAAGATGTGTGAACATATATGGTGGGTGTGGTCGGAATAATATCGAGAATATCGAGAGATGAACCGCAGCGAGCACACTTTCGCCCCAAAACATAATTGGCAAGTGTGCTTGAAAAAGAAGTGCTCTCGCGACATTCAAAATATGACGGTGTTTCCGTTCGACCCGTCCATTTTGTTGAGGAGTGTCAATATTTGAGGTTTGATGAAAAAAATACCCAACTCGGCAAAATATGTGTCTAAGGTCATAAATTCGGGTCCATTGTCACTACGAATAATTTTGACGAGTTTATTAAATTGACGTTGGATCATAGAAATAAAATTAGTCAATTTCTGAGTTGCCTCGCCTTTAGTTTTTAATAAATATACCCAAACCGATCGCGAGTAATCGTCAACCAGAGTAAAAAAATACCGCGACCCACAAGCCTGATTTGCCGAATATGGACCCCAAATATCGCAGTGGATGAGCTCAAATGAATTCTCCGCTTTATTGGAACTTAAAACAAAATTTTCTCGAGTCTGTTTTGCCCGTAGGCACACATCACAACAAGAACTGTCAAATTTATTAATAGAAGTGCTGCGAACAAAAGGTAACAGCTTAATAACTTGAGACGAGGGATGACCCAATCGACGGTGCCACAATTCGACAGAGTTAGGAGACCCTGCTGCAAAAATTCAACCCGACGGAGATACACTACGCACATCACCACACACACCACGGAGAACATAGAGTCCCTCACATTGCTTCCCCGCACCAATCACCGTCTTCGAGATACGGTCCTGAATTAAACAAAATTCATGAGTGAACTGAATAGTGAGGCTAGAATCACAAAGTAAGCGAGACACGGGAATAAGTTGACAACATAAATTAGGAGCGTAAAGCACATCACGTAGAACTAGGCAAGGGCTAATAATTATATCGCCTTTCTTTGTTGCAACGACAAGATCGCCATTCGGAATGCCTACTGGACATTGCTCAATATTGACAATTTTAGTAAAATTTGCTAATTGACTTGACATATGATGAGAGGCTCCTGTATCAATAATCCATGAGCGGTCAGAAATATTACCGTTAAGTCGATCGTCGCTTGACCCACCTGCTTTGTGGTTCTGCCACAAACTGGTAAGTTCTTGTATCTCGGTTCCGGTGAGTGTTTGGAAATCAAGTTTGTCTGTGTCGGTTGCAGACCGGACACGGGCGCTATTAATGGCCATATTTGCACGGGCCCCTTGATTGGAAGCCGAGGATTTGTTGCTCCGTCCTTGTCCTTTGCCCGTGTTTGGTGTAATTCCGAATATCACAATGGGAGGCTCTCTCGGTCTGTCACCCCACCAAGGAGGATATCCGCGAACTCGATAGCACGATCGGCTGCTTCATGATGTCACACTCGCAATTGGAGCATTTGCAAGAAGGCATCACGTCACATTCATGGAGGTCATCCTACAACCTCTTCAAACGGCCATAATATGTCATTACCGATTCACCGGATTGTTGTTTACATTCCACTATCTCGGTCTTAATCAAATAGATCCGTTCACCATTTCCTACCGAGAACTGGCCTTAGATATCTTCCCAGAGTTCCTTGGCCGTTTCCCGATACGAGATCGAGCTCCTTAAATCTTTCTCCACAGACTGAAAAATCCAAGCTATAATCATGGCGTTGATAGCACCCCATGATTCGTAATCCGTGGTTCCCTTTGTTGGCTCCTTGACGGTCCCGGTAATAAAACCGAGTTTGTTCTTGGCACGCAACGAAATTTGCATTCCACGTGCCCATTCGTCATAATTATGTCCATTGAACATGACATGAGTAATGGCAATTCCTGGATTCTCATTTGAGAGGATGGTGTGCGGAATAATGCATTTCCCGGAGTTTGATTTGTCGTCATCCCCAGCCATTAGAGACGCCTAATTTGTTTTTTTAGGTTAGCTCTGATACCATAAACGAATTATATGGGAAAAATGTTTCTTATCTCTTTCATTCCATCGGAGAGCACAATATATACAATTACATCGGTTTAGCTAATAACGGAAGTACAACTAATATACATGTGAACATATTATCGAATATGATACATTTGCCTAAAAGATGTGTGAACATATATGGTGGGTGTGATCGGAATAATATCGAGAATATCGAGAGAATATCTCAATAATTATTTTAATAGGGGAAGGAGTGAAAATGAGGAAAAGTGAAAATGAGGAATATGGGTGGAAGAAATGGCAAGGGTAAATGTGGAAAAGTGGGTATGATTGAGTAATTAGGTGGATATGAAATAGCATGTCCCTAAAAAAAACCACTCATCCATCCATACTCATCTCTTCTTCATTATTTTACTTTCTCTCTCATAATTTCTCTCTCATACTTTTTAATACTTCACCATTCTATTCCACTCTTTTTTATTAATTAT
Source organism: Agrostemma githago (assembly GCA_958450325.1). Lineage (NCBI taxonomy): Eukaryota > Viridiplantae > Streptophyta > Magnoliopsida > Caryophyllales > Caryophyllaceae > Agrostemma > Agrostemma githago. The sequence goes on along the minus strand of OY288243.1, from coordinate 8,261,638 downwards.
GAAAATAATTTGTTAACTAATTTAATTAACAAAATCGAGTACGTATAATTTAATTTGATAGTTCGACTCGGTTTTCAAATTTCATACTCGACTGTTGTCTTGAACTTTTTAACAAAACACAACAATATATTTAAAAATATAAGTACGAAACACAATATTACAATAACTTTAAAAATAAAAATACGAAGCACATATACCATTCATTTAAAAATTAAGACGTAATAAACTTAAACAAACGTAACATAAATAAAATAGATTAGAACGTCAATGACAGTACCTAAAGACTCTCACAAACCAAAAGACAAAATCAGTCACTTTCTAATAGGCTCATGATCCCCATCGTAATCGTAATCTGAATTGTCCATCCAGCCGTCTGAGTTTTCGTCTTCTTGAGGTTCAATTTCCCGGAGCCGATCCTCCTCTGTCGTAATTTCATCATAGATAGTCCAGTAGTAAACCTCTTCACGTTGAACAAATGTTCCTCATCTCCCAGACAAAAGGTCTCTTAAAACATCTTCAACAATCACTTTGAACAGCCTACGAATCATCGTAACTACTTCACTTTGTAAGGATGTAAGGTCTTCATTTTTAGCCGTCTATGTCTCTGAAATATTAAACATAAAGTAATCAACATCTGCATATATAACATAGACTTTCATACGGAGTACATAGTAATATACAGTAATAGTAGAAAATCATACCAAAAGTATTGTTGACTATCATTGGAGGACTAAGTACTGCATCAACATTTTCAGTAATTATACCATGGAGTTTGGTTAGGGCCGGTGAACTATTTAATAATAACATATACACGCATTTTGTTACGACTAAATTAAGACGAGTACAAAAGTTGCGAGCTTCATCCCTAATCTTATTGATTTTCCACTGAGTATTTTCAACTTCCTCATCATTGTAGGCAGACATGTTATATATTTTAACTAATTTTATGTAGGAGAGAAATAGGTGTGAGGAGATGTAGTATGAAACTGTAACTTATATAGAGCTATTTTTTTTTTTCTGGTTTTCAATTGTCAATAAAAGCATCTGTCGGAATTTGTAATAGAGTTGTCAAATTTTGAATAAATGATTTTGAATTGTCTTGTCAACATAGTGTATGTCGGAATGAAGTAGTGTGTAGTCACTTCAATATTCGTATCTTATCAATTAAAGCATTTGTCATAATTTGTAATAGAGTTGTCAATTTTTGAATAAATGATTTTAAATTGTCTTGTCAACATAGTGTATATCGGAATAGAGTAGTGTGTAGTCACTTCAATTTTCGTATCATATCAATTAAAGCATCTGTCAGAATTTATAATAGAGTTGTCTAAGTGAAGTAGTGATATTTGTTATATTAACATTCATTTAAAAATAAGAGTACGAAGCACAATATTACCATTCATTTAAAAATAAGAGTACGAAGCACAATATTACCATTCATTTAAAAATAAAAGTACATGATTAAAAAGAAAATAACATAAAGGTTCAAGACTCAACACCGTAAAACCTAAGATTCTTCAAATTCCTGCCAAATATTTTCATTTAAGTCCGCCCGGAGTTCTTGATGGCCCCTTGAATTTCTTATACGAGTTCTGTTCTGAATGTACGTACTTATAGAAGCAGTGTATCCAACTTCATATTCTGGTTCTTCCACGGTTGCATCACCTACCTCATTTCCATTATTGGTAAACTCATTTGGATCATAGTTGGCATAGTTCTCTCTTTCGTCCTCAACTATCATGTTATGGAGTATTATACAAGTGGTTATGATTTTTTGCATTCGTTCAACGCTCCATGTTAGTGCCTCTTTACGTACAATGACAAACCTAGCTTGTACGACCCCAAATGCCCTCTCTACGTCTTTTCTAGCCGCTTCTTGATGTTCAGCGAATAGTTTGTCCTTTGGTGTTTGTGGTAGTGGAATTGATTGTATAAACGTTGACCATTGTGGGTAGATACCATCGGTCAAGTAATATTCAGTCTTGTACTCATGACCATTAATCGTATAGTTAACTCACGGAGCTCTTCCATTCATCATATCATCAAAAATAGGAGAACGATGGAGCACAGTTAAGTCATTACAAGACCCCGGAATCCCAAAGAACAAATGCCATATCCAAAGATCTTGAGAGGCTACAGCTTCCAAAATAACTGTAGCTCTACCACTGCGTCCTTGGTACTTTCCTCTCCAACCAACTGGGCAGTTCTTCCATTTCCAATGCATGCAGTCAATGCTCCCCAACATTTCTGGGAAACCACGCCTATTACCGATGTAGAGTAGTCTTTGTTAGATTATCACCAGTAGGGGCTCTTAAGTACTCTGGACCCAGTGATCTACAATTGCATCAGTGAAGCGCCATAGCGCAACTGCTGCGATAGACCCTCCGAGCCGAATGTATTCATCATTCCTGTCTGTGGCTTCCCCGTACGCTAGCATACGTAAGGCTGCAGTACACTTCTGTAAAGACGACAGACCACCTCTACCGGTCCCATCAGGACCAGGGTTGAAAAATGAATCATATGATTCAGAAATCTCCACTAATCTTAGGAAAACATGTCGGTTCATCAAAAAACGACGACGAAACAGATTTGGTGGATAAGTGGGATTTGAAGCAAAGTAGTCATTGTATAGATTTTGATGACCAACTTCGCGGTTCCTCTCAATGTACCTTCTTGGACCTCTTCATCTACGACTTTGTTGCGCAACCATTTGTGAGATACGACCGATACATGCATCAATGCCCCGCTCTATCGCTTCGCACTCCGTATCATCCTCACTAGAAGATGAAGAAGACGAAGATGATGAAAATTCATAAAGAGCATCCATTATTTTATTTTTAAGTTGTGATATTTGTTGTTGAAATATTTAACATTGCTCAATAAATAGACATGACTCATTACTTCCTTAGTACGATTCCAATACCCACAATAAATAGACAATGCATAGAAAGTTGAACCACACAACTTGCAAAACATTGTATACCACACAAGTTGCACAACTAGCTGTACCACACAACTTGCAAAACAACCTATACCACACTATTTCGACAGCTAGCTTCACCACAACTTGCATTTACTTTGGAAGTCAAGTCATATCACGCAGTAAAAGTAGCTCACTTTTGAAAAAGAAATGTTATATTACACATTAGTTGATAAGACAGCACATACCATCTTTATCAAAGTTACTTTCACACAATACGAGTACAGAATACACTAGCACACAAAATACAGTTACCAAGACTAAACATAAACATTAACCATAAACATAAACATAAAGAAATACTTAAAGTAAAACATAAAAATATTTAGTTTTAGCTCTAAATATAAACATAACTTCAAACTAAAACATAAACGTAATTTTAAACAAGAGACACTTGCAAATACTTCATAACCCCTCTAGTTTTGTAATTCGCTGAGAAGCTTCAGCTTCCATGCCTCTTCTTGTGGGCTTAAATTGTTTCTTAACGATAAATTGTGAAACGCCTGCCATTTCCACATCTTCTCGTCGTTCTTGACCTTCTGTTCAATAACAACAATCTGTTTATTATTCGCTTCAATATGTTTATTTCTTTGTTTTCAATTTAGCCTCTCCAATTGCAATTCCGCATCGACCTCCTTCCTATTCCCATGACGATCTATAGTTTCTGCCAAATACAATCTCTCCACTTTGATCTCCCCCTTCGTCTTCTTTGCTGCCTTTATACCTTGCGGACATTGACTCCCGCGTCCCTCACCTTCTTTAGCATTAGTTGGTGTAGAAAAACTACCGTCATTTAGGCGAACTCTCTTTTACCACTTCCGGTGGAGTCTGGGTCGCTTCCAATGACAGGGGTATCCGAATCTGTGCTTTTCTCACCAATAGACATATTGTTTCTACTCTTAGTACTCTTCTTCCTACTAAGCCTCATATTAATATAGCCTCCAACAACTTCATGTCATTTTTGATATTTTCTAAGCATCATTCATGCACGCTCTTCTTAAAATTTTCCACCATGAGGCTCATTATAAAGTGTGATGGGGGTCGGCACCACAGGGCAGGGGTAGCCGGCCGCCGGCCAATAAGGGAACTTTTCACCCACGGGAAGCCTACACCGGCCCTCCTCAGGTAAGGCGGCGCCCCGGTGGCAGCAAGGAGAGGCGACCCGTACAAGTATTAGCCCTATAAATACTGAGAAAGCCTCCACAAGAAAGGGAATAAAAAAATACACATCAGTTCATCTCTCTAAAAAGTTAAGTAAATCCTTCATTAATCACGATTAATTCTTAGTCCCGCTCACTGACTTGAGTGTTAGAGAGGCAACCTCGGACACTCTTTGATGCCCTTGTGTGTTCATTGTGCAGACACGGAACACGAGGCTGCTCTAGGACATAGGAAGGGATTGCCGGCCATACCCGGTCGTAGACATACGATTGTTTGATACCCAAACAATTTGGCGCCGTCTGTGGGGAACCTCAACAAAAAGTTCCTCGCTCTAAAGAATCGATCGAAACACAAACAAATGGCAAACCAGGGCACTGCCGGCGCCCCCAGGGAAGCCGAAAAAGATGCCGACCTCGAGGTCACGGAGACCTCCTCTCCCGAAAACCAGCCAAGAAGCATGGATGCAAACATCCTCCCCGGTGGTGGCCGCCTCGGTCAGCACTCCAGCAGACATGTTCACCCCAGAGCAGCTGTCCGCCACCCAAAATCTCTTCGCAGTGTTCCTGAAATCGTCCGCACCGAGCGCCTCAGCCGCCATAGTCCCGGCCCGGGCGGCATGGGTGATGTGTGCTAAATTTAGACCGTTTTTCCTCTCATTTAGACTCGTTTTTCCTCCGTTTTGTGAGACTAGAGTGCGATTATCGTCCTATTTTAAGTCTTTCTTGCATTAGCGTCCCTCTTGTGCATTTTACGTGTTTTTGGTAGTTTTTCTATCTATTTTGATAGGATTTGACGCCGAAAGGATGATCGAGCTTCCACGAGCACAAGAGAGAGGAATACCGTCCAAGAGCAACGCACAAAACTTAAAGTTCAAAACCATCCAATCATACGACGAAGAGCGAAACCAGAAAAGAGGTCATGAAACCATCGGGTGAAACTTCACCCGATGAGATACCATCGGGCGAAGTTTCGCCCGACGCAATTCGACCTCCCCGAAGATCTTCAGAAAACTTACTCTACCGGGCGAAACTTTCACCCATCGGGTGAAGTTTCGCCCGACGGTAAAGAGGCCCCAAAAACGCAAAATTGGAAAGAAGTTCACCGGGTGGAACCACCCAGTCAAGTTTCACCCGACGGTATTGGCTCGTGATTGACTGATTTTGCAGGGTGAAGTTTCACCATATGAAGACTCATTGGGCAAAATTTTCACTAATGGAGCAAAAAGTTGGATTTGGGCTTGAGTTTAAAGATCCATTAAGGCTTTACTATATATATAGATACCCTAGTTAGTTGCACATTATCACTTCATTATCACTAGAACCACTCCAGATTAAGGATCTATTAGTTTCACTGGCTTAGATAGAAAGCTAGTAGTTCTTCATAGTTCATCAATTCTTCATCATTCTTCTAGATCTATATTCAAGTTTTGTAAGAATTCTAGTGTTTTATTGAAGATTCTTGGAGATTATCAAAGGATTTGTGACAAATCCCTTGTCCTCTTCATCAAGCTTCATCTCATTTTATGTAATCTTCATCTTTATTATTGTCATTTACCTCCATAGTTGGTATATTTCTCTTTATCTCGAGATTAGATTCAATATTGTTCTTTCATTATTGCACCGTTTCCATTGATTTTACTTGCATCGTTTTTAGATCGCTTTGTAGTTTATTTTATTGATCGCAATTTTCTTCATTGTCTTGTTGTTATTTTCTCTAGATTTAATAATTATGCATGTTATTGATGTTTTCTCTATTGTTAATGTCTTTACTATTTTCATCATGAAGTGTGAGTAGATTTCTTGTTGGGGGGGGGGGGGGGGGGGGTTTAGGGAGGAAGATCTTGGGTTATTTGAACTGAGGAATTTTGGTTTGGTTGCTTGCTTGTTGGTTTATCTTGCTTGAGGTTGTTGTGTCATTGTTGTTTTAGTCCGACAAACTATATCGACCTTGACTCATTTCAACCAATATGGGAAAACTCGGGGTAGAAATTATCTTGACTTTAGATTTACCCTTCTTCGCCGCGAAAGCGGGATTTTAGGTGAGTTGGGTGAAGAAACCGAAAGGTGGCATTCTCCCTCTACCGATGTTGTGACCGACCCGAATTCTGAGATTCCTAGACCCCAATTTCCGATTCCCTACTTCCCCCTAACACGTTTTCCCTATTTGATCATCTCTTGTTATTTATTGCATTTTAGCATAGACTCGACCTTTAAAGCCCCCCCATTAGATCTCATGCACATTACTCCTACTCGATTCCATACCGATACCTGTGGACCGACCTCGACTTACCACGAATACACTTAGTTGTTTTTGTGTTAATTTCGAGTCTTATAAGTATTGTTTGATCCCTCTTCCTTCGTTAAACGACCGAACCGATTGGGAGCCCATCTGTAACAGCCCTAAATTTTTGCGACCAAAACAGAAGAATAAAACAGGAAAATTTAAAGTCGTTACTCCGCACTTAGCTCACAAGGTCAAATGCAAGGCAAAAGAATAGTATAAGAATTAAAAAGAAATATAAATTTGATAAATAACTAAATGAAAACGTTGCAGCGGAAGACTTAAGTCCCACAAAATTCAAAACGGTTTGAAACAACTTCAAACCAAAATTCAACATAAATATAAATAGTTTAGAGGTAAATATTAAATAATAAAATCTTTCCTCGCTCAGCATCCCGAACCAAAATGCACCCATGCAGTATATTAGGTGTACCTATCAACTATACCCAAAACACAAATAGGTACAGGTTCCAGCGGGGGAACGACCCAAAACAAAAGGACGTCAGCAAAGCTGAGTAAAATATATTATATTGAAAACGTAACACAATGATTATAAGTTGTAGTAAACTGAAATCAGAGTTAAATATCACCGTCTCGATACCAAACTAAAAATACTGTGAAAACAGTAGTCAAAACCAAAACCAACCAAAATATATTGTCACCACATGTGTGCCAAGGTCTTACCCTTTTGCACGGTCTAGAGGTATCACCTATGCTTAGCTATACTTATTATAGTGCACACTACTCACATTTGGGCAGTCAGTAGGATGAGGCTGCCAAAGGAGAAAGTCTATCTACCTAGCAAGTGGGGGCCGGAAAATCCCACTTAACACAACTCAGACCAAGAGTTCAGTTTCGGGACGAAATTTTGGGGACGTCTCAGACGCACCTTAACCTCATAGACCAACAGAGCTCCCAGAGTCTGTTAACCAGAAAAAAATGTACCCAACAATACCAATAAGTGACTTGTGTCACAAAGTTCCAATATCCAAAATATCACAAGAGTATCATAAAAATTCATCATTGACAAAATAATTATAAAACCGTTTCAAAAATATAATTTAAACCGAACATGCTCTTTACTTAAAGGTGAAAAGGTTAAAACGTCCTTACCTCTCGAGACGGTCAATCCAAGCTATAATTAGTCCAAAAAAATCCTTTCTCCTCGAAACTCACAAGCTACAAATAATATAGGTGCTTCAATAACTTAATCACTCAAGCTAATAAATATTAAACGACTTTAACATATTACATCCAATGACTACCATCCCGAGACATATTCCACTAATTGACGCATCCTCAATTTACTCATCACTCAAGATCCATAGATAAAGATTTTGGATATGACCCCCAATTAGAATCTATCATACGATCGATCAAGTCCAAAACCAAAACAAATATTGATGCTAACAAGATTTCTAAATCTAACAGATTAATAACTTCTATTATAATATGACTTCTAAGTTGATACACTGTCAAACTCGGCCGTTCTCCGCCACTTTCCATCTTTGTATAGTGGCAACTCAATCAGGCTACTCCTCTTAATTATGTCAAATCTCATCTAACACTATACTTGTATGAAGAATTCAAATGTCTTAGCATTACACGGCTAGTTCTATACTAACACAGTTCGAAAATGCCCGAGCGAAATCGTATTACTTCTACAACGACATAAATTTAATAAGATTGAAATTAGTACCAAGTAAAATACTTACAATTAATATGATATCAAAAGAGTGAAAAGAAGCAATCGACAATCGGATGATGACAGATTGTTGGTTGCTCACGCCCAAAAGAAACGGAGAGAAAGGTGGAGAGGAAAGGGCTACGTGGATGGGAGATTGGAACACAAGGAGAGGGTGTTATGTGTATGCTTTGATAAGTTTGGTAATGGGGAAATCGGGTGGGGTTTAATAGATATATTAGGTTTTATTTTATGTGTCTGAGTCAGAGTCCAAGTCGATAACAAATCGGTTTATAAAATAACGCTCCATTTTTTTAAAATAGAGCGAAATCGATTTACTATATGAAGGTCCAAAAATACTTTACTCTTTATATCGACACCGATTTTTTTATATTTTTCTTCAACTTAGACACCCGAATTAAATAAAATAGACAAGTAACGCCTTATAAATGACTCGAAAAATAATGGGGTGTTACAGACTTCCCTACTTAAAACAAAACTTTGTCCCCGAAGTTTAAACTCCTCCTCAAAATAAAATCCCACATTTATCATATGTATCCAAAATAAACCGTTTACTCCATATATCCAAAATCCGCCAAAACAAACACGTAACCTATAAAATATCTCACGTTTCTAAATTCCTCAAATTTTGCAAGCACAATTCGTCACATTACAAAGTAACACAACTTCATAACCGCCTAATTCCAAAAGATAAACTCATCTAATTCCTCAAGGTAGATCACCTAATTCTTCAAGATAAGATCAGCTAATTCCACAAGGTATTACTGGAGTTCGAAACCACCAAGATCCTCATATTCTTCAAACCATAAGATAATATTAAAGTTCGAAACCACCATGTTCCTCATTTTCTTCAAACCATAAGATAATATTAAAGTTCAAAACCACCATGATTCTCATATCTCTTAAAAAGTAAAAGTATCACTAAGAAAGCTAGAAGCATGTCGGACAAAATAATTAAGGGATTTTCTACGCGGTACTGTAGACACCCGCATTTTGACTGCCAGGTGTCTACGGCAGTTTCCAAAAAACACCCGATGATGATCGGACGCTAACGTGCTTCTATGCGCTCGGATACGGGCTCAAATCCATTAATCGCTGGCTAACACACTTACAGAGTACAAATCTCACAAAATCAACCTCGAATCCAGGCCCAGCGGACCGTTCCGAGCCAAACAAGACTAATTTGGGCCAAAACCGACACCAGAATTAAAACCGACTTTTTGCGATTGGGACAACCCTGGTCAAGGTCGTTTCCGAGACATACAAAACAACCATTCACAACATCAAAAGTCCAACTCAAGAAGCAAAACCAACAGTCCATCTTCAGACGGGCCATCAGGTCAAGTCCGTCAAGGCAAAACCCTAGACACCAAAGTGCATGGGCAATGCCTATATAAACACCCCCATGCAACACACTTTCACACATTGAAAAAAACCCTAGAGCAACCCTACACATTGAAAAAAAACCCTAGAGCAACCCTACACACACATACAACATCTATTACAAACCCTAATCAAACCCTAGCAATTCTACACTAGCAAAAAAACCCTAAACCTAGTTTTAGGAATCAATCCCGAGCCACCATAACTTAACCTCCATAAAACCTCGAAGACTCTTGTGTTAAAGCCACGGTTACGAGTTCGATCCGAGACAAGAACATGTAGGTTGAGGGTGTCAAAACCCCGTTCTCTCCTTCTTCTCTTCATCTCGTCATCTTCTTCGCTTTTTCTTACTTTTTATTTTTTATTTTTTATTTTTTCCTTTATTGCATCATAATATCGATAATACTAATACAAAACATTAATATACTTATCGATTTGTGTCGAATAAGAGGGGTATCGGAATAAGGAAACACGAATATACAAGTGTACTGCACACAGCGTTGACGGTCGCTTGTTCCAATACCCCGATTATTTGATTATTGAGATAAGTTAACTTAAACAATATTTTTTTATTTCGTTTGCATCATTATCATTAGTCGTATATTTACATTATTTTTCAAAAACAAGCATTATATTTAATAAGGGTCGAACCCGTTGATGCGGATCCGACATCAAACAATTCGCAAGAATTAATTATGATGTCGGGATACGGAGGGAATCAAGTCGAGTTTTTTTTAATTAAAGTATCGATCTATTAGATTTGATACCAATTCCATAATTGGATGTCGAATCTAATGATTTAGTCAAATAAATTAATTAACACGATTTTCGTTGATGCTAATATAGATGTCCTCTAATTCAATTGGATTAATTACGACATTAATAAACGCGGAGAAAATTTATATCGTGCTAGTTAATTTAAAACGACTTATATTATTTTCTTTATTTTTTCACTCTAGTATTCCATATCGATTCCATAATCGTATATGGGATATAACGAGCATCAAAATCAAAATCGAGTATAAATTATTCCAAGTATTTAATATCGATTTCATAATCGAATATTGAATACGACGAATATCGAAAATATTAAGTCGAGTGCAAATTACGCAATATTTGTACGCGATTTAATAAAATCATCAATTTTCCGAAGAAAGCAATTTCGCTCTTTTTTTTATTATTCTTCGAACATCATTTTTTTTAGACAAAACATTTTTTTTAGATCTCGATATATTTTTTTCCTTGACCTCGGTCAACACGTGTTAATCCATCACGTGACCTACTATTCTTTCCAAAATCATGCATTCATCACATCTATATCTTTACTCAATCTATTACTCGTTACATCGTTACTAACGGTTTGATTGTTTCCTTTGTCGATTTTTGTCGTTTATTTTATTTTACTAAAATGAATCCACATGCTAAAATTCCACTTTGACGTAGAATTAATTGCATTAAATCGACATAGAAACCCTTTTCAATTCCATTCACATGTTTAGGGAAAATAATCTTTGCATATCTTTTTCCCGTTCAATTAACGCGCGTAATGGAAAGTCATTCGAATTCTTAGTAGAGGCCGCTAATGTGCGGGCGGGGTTGGGTGTCCTTTGTGGGCTTCCCAACACGTACCCTCACCCCTTACTCAGAACCTCGGTTTCCGGATGCCCGAAACCGTTGGCGCACGAGAGTCATTCAATACACAATATTCGATAATGTCGGTATTGGTATCAAATGCAAAGGGACGAGCCCAATAAACTCTGACATCGGAAATGGGCCGTATTTTGTATACGGACCACTACGACATAGAGTGGGCTCGAATGGTTCCGGATAACCACAAAATTCGGTGGCGACTCCACATAGACCTAAATTTCAATTCGATCCGTTTCATATGGAGATTCATTCGCCTACCCAAACCCGCGCGTGGCCGCGTCGGGGTGGACCTATGTCATGTCCACAGGTACCCTTATGTTTTTCACTTTTCTACATGGTACCCCTACCTTTTCTATGTCTATACATGGTACCCTTGAAGTTTACTATTACTTTAACTAGCGCCCCGAAAGTTTTTTTTCCATCAAGTTTTGTCGTTAGATTATATTTTTAGCTTAGGATTAAGACTTCAATGCCATTTAACTTAGATAATTAACAAGTAATTGAGCTTAATTTAAGTGTTATCATTTGATTTGACAATATAACGTCAAACATATAATCCGTTTAGATTCGGAGTATAATTGCAAACACGTACACAATTGTTAGTTTAAGTTCAATTATCGGTTAATTAGATATGTTAACTGACGTTTAACTTTTAATCTTGAACATAAGAAGGTAATTCTTTGCCAAAACTTGACGGGAAAAAAGTTTAGGTATACCAATAAAGATAATAATAAAGTTTAGTGGTACCAAAGAAACTTTTAGTAAAGTACAAGGGTACCATGTATACATGTAAAAAGTGTAGGGGTATAATGCAGAAAAGTAAAAAGTTCAGGGGTACCACGTAGAAAATCCCAATAATTAAAAATATTTCAAAAAATTCGAGATTTCACAAGTTAAACCATTTTTTCCACAAGTGTGAAATGCACAAATAAATCAATCATTACGTGCGTTGAGCACAACCAAACCATCATATGTGTGTCAAGCACAAACAACCAATAATATGTACGTTGAGCACAAACGAACATGTGCGTTGAGCACAAACAAGCCACCAATATATTTTTAAACAAATCAATTTCAAGTAACAACGAATAACCAATATCATTGTGCTAATTAAGCAGCAAAATTAGCCAACATATTCATATTTGTAACCGATAAACAACAATACCATAAAACTTCACAAGAATAATGTCAAATTAACACAAAACAATGTAGTCATGCATATTTCTATCCCCCTTAAAATAAAGCTTCGTCCACGAAGCACGAAAATAATCTTAGGCAGATGAGGTATTTATATCTCATGGTTGACCCAACTTCCCAATTAGCCTCCTCTAAATTGTTATTGTTCCACAAAAAATTCACTAATCTTGTTTCACCTCAACGAGTTTTACGCACCTTACGATCCAAAATCTAAATAAAAGTCTTTTTACAAGTCATAGACTTATCAAGTTCATTTGTCTCTGGGTCTAACAAGTGTGACGGGGTCACTATTGTATTTCCTTAGTTGGGCAACAAGCATGTACTCACTATGCACTCATATATAAGCTAGTAAATCAAGTCGGTAAGTTTCTTATAGTCAAAAAAAACTTTGAGCTCAATTTGCCCTTCTTACCAACCTCATTAGTCCTTTAGTAGGAGAGACACGTAAAAGAATTTTCTCACCAACCTCAAATTCCACAAGCCTACAAGTTTTATCTACATAGCTCTTCTGACGGTCATGAGCTGCTTTCATTCTGTCTTGTATAATCCTAACTTGTTTAGTCATTCCAGTTATCATCTCGGGCTCTAAAACCACAAACTCGCTAATATCACTCTAACACATTAAAATCTTATACTTACGTCCGTAAAACGCCTCAAATAGTGTTATCTGAATTGTAGTCTGGTAACTATTATTATATGAGAACTCCATAGGGTTTAACTTATCCTCCCAACCTCCTTAAAATTATAAGGCATAATCTCGCAACATGTCCTCAAGTATTTGATTTGTCCTTTTAGTTCAACCATCAATAACTGGATAAAATGTTGTGCTCATCTTAAGCTTGGTTCCTAATGCTGTCTAAAGTTTCTCCCAAAATATTAAAACAATTCTGACATCCCTATTCAATATAATATCCTTTGAACTCCATGAAGTCTTACCACATAATGTATATAAGCATCAACAAGTTATTCTTTTCTCATGTATATTTCTTTGGAACAAAACGTGCACTCTCGGTTAGCCTATCAGTTATAACCCAAATCATATTATTACCTTTCAGTGAGCTTAACAACCCAATTGTAAAATCCATAAAGATTGAACTCCACTTCACTCGAGAACTTCTAAAGGTTGTAGTTTTCCCTAAATGTTCACTCTTGATCCTCTAACATATTAAGTATCGAGCCACAAAATCCTAGACCACCAAAATCCTAATTCCAAATCCTCATACATTTTATTACCAACTAAATGAACAGAATAGATATTTTCCTTTAATTCCTTGGGATTAGGTACGCAAACTGTATCTCTGAACTTAATCAATCCATTCTCATCGCACTTGAACAACGCATACTCATTTACCAATTTACTCTAAGAAAGTTATCACCACCTTTCAACTCTCTAATAAAACTCATCAATTTACTGGGTTCCTAATTTTGCCATTCTGATCCCAAATATCAGAAACTTTTCCCTTAGTTTATCACGGTTCATCACTAAGTGTATTCAATGGAGAAATTTTCTACTTAAGACATCGGCCACCACATTGGCATTTCCTACATGATAATGAATCTCAACCTTATAGTTCTTAATCAAATCCAACCACCTCTTCTATCTCACGATTAGCTCTTAATGGGTAAATATATATTTTAAACATTTGCGATCATACAAATCTTAAAGGGTACACCAAACAGATAATGTCTCCAAATTTGCAAAGAAAAGACTACGACCGTCAACTCTAAATCATGATTAGGGTAATTTTCCTCATAAGGTTTCAATTGTCTAGACGCATAAACTTTCACTCTCTTATCCTGCATAAGAACACAACCTAATCCATTCAGACGCATATGAATAAACCTCATAAGTTTCATTTTCATCCGATTACGCCAATACCGGAGTAGTGGTCAATATTTTTTTCCTTTTAAATTCAAAATGATTCCTCACACCCCTCATCCCAATAGAATTTTGTGGCTATCTTCATCATCATAGTCATGATCTATCTATTTTGGAAAAATCATTCACTAATCTTCCTATAGTCACCAGCTAAACCCAAAAGCCATGATTTTCAATCACAGATTTCGTTCCAAGTAACTCCTTAACAACCTTAGCGGATCTACCGATACTTCATCCTTAGATATAATATGCCCCAAATATTACAAGAATCAGCCCAAAAATCACACTCTGAATAATTTAGCAAACACTAGTTTTCCCTCAAGATGCCTACGACAATTCGTAAACGTTCATCATGCTCTTCTTTATTCTTTGAATAAATCACTATGTCACCAATGAATATCACAACAATTTATCTAGGTAAGTCCTCAAAGTTTGGTTCCTCAAATCCATAAATACAATAGGTACATTAGTCAACCTAAAAGACATCACAGTCACTCATAATGGCCATATCTAGTAGAAGTTGTAGTCTTAGGTAAATCCTCAAACGCTATCATTAATTGATGGTACCCAAATTGCAAGCCAATTTAGAAAAAAAAAATAGAAGCTCCCTTTGACTAGTCAACAGATAAGTCATCAATCCTAGATAAGGGATACTTAATGGTAACTTGACTCAATTCCCTATAATCAATTTATAACATTAAAATTTTATCCTTCTTTTTCCACAAATAAATCAGGGTCACTCCAAGGCGACAAACTAGGCCTAATTCATCCATTCTCCGTCAGCTCATCTAGTTGTTTCTTAAGTTCTTGCATTTCTAAGGGTGACATACGGTACAGTGATTCAGTCATTATACTCGTCCGTGGCACTAAGTCTATAATCTTGAATTCAACTTCTCTACTTGGAGAAATTCTTGGTATTTCCTCATAAAACACTTCAATAAACTCACTCACTATTGGAACTTCACTCAGGTCGAGATATTCAATCCTCAAATCCCTTAGACACAAAATCAGCTAAGCTGCCCTAGATAAATAAGTTATGTCCGATAAGATACTCTCATATTTTTAGGTCCTCGTAAGGAAACTTTACTATGTCTACAATCAATATTAGCCGGATGAGATTTGAGCCAATCTATCCTCAAAAATCACATCAAAGTAAGGTAATGAGAATTCTAACAAATCTGCCTCAAAATCATGATCACCAATAAATACAGACACATCCTTATACATCCTTTTACGGTTTACTAAGTCCTCAAATGGCATGGTAGAAAAATCAAAAATCCACAATTTCACTAGGTTCAACATTCATTTCATCCACAAACATAGTTCACTAGAGAGAGATGCACCACAATCAACAAAACATGGGCTGAAATAGAGTTCACTAGAAAGTTACTCGAAACGATGTCTGTGTTTTCGGCTTCCTCCTATTCATGGCATAGAGCTTCCCAATAGGTTTCTCGTTATTCTGTGCAGCATTTACTTGGCCCGCGGGTTTACTAGCTGCGCTAGTGTTGGTCTGAGTCGGAGCTGGATTCCTAAAATTGTTGTTAGTTGCGGACCTACCAAAATTCTGTGTCTTCCCTTGACCCTGAAATCGGTTAATCTGATTCACACTAGCATTAGCAGATTGCATAGCACGGGGTTTCCCTGCCTTCTTGTTCCTACACTTGAATTCTCGATGACCCACTTTCCACACCAGTAGCATGTCATCTTATTTCCCTAACAATCAACGCCTGGGTGATCTCCCTTGCATAACTTACAGTAGTAATGTGGGGTAAAGTCATTAGTCATCCCTTGGTTTTTACCTCTCCAGCTGTTATCTTCTTCCTTCCCATTCCCTCCAAAAGATCGGGACTTATGTTGAATGTTGTTGTTAGTATTGAAATTCCCTCTCTTTGCTGGGGTGTCAGATTGACTCCCCTAAAACTCTCTCTTCTTCGTCCCAGTACTTACCCTCTCAGCCTCCATCTTCTGGTTACTCCTCTCAATATTAACAGCCCTAGCATAGACATCTCTTAATGAAGTGAATGTCTCTCCAGCAAACCTACCAGTACAAGAAATACCTCCATTATCTACCATACGTGCGCGACAAAAACTGTTAGTCGCTCATTTAGTGACTGAAAGTAACACGCGCGACCGATGTAAGTTGCTGGATGAAGAGACGGGTTGGGAAAAATTGATTCCCCGTAGCGACCGATATCGGTCGCCGCGACCGATATTGGTCGCTACGTAGCGACTGATTTCTGAAGCGCGTGATCGATGTCGAGTCGCTAAGGGGTTTGAATTTTTTTTAAAACCGTGAACACCCCCCTCCCTCTCTTGCAAACCTCATTTCACTCTCTCTCTCTCTACCTGTCTCCCCCTTCTCTCTAACCCGTCTCCCCCTTCATCCTTCCTTATCCTTCCTTCTTCTTTCCTCCATTTTTTCTTAGTTACGGTATGTTTTTTTTATCTATACTTAATTTAAATTATTTTTTAATTTTTGTATTTATTGATATAAATAAATTATTTATTGAGTTAGATGTTTTTATAGTGTAGTGTTGTTGTGGTTGGAGTATTTAGTGTAGTTAGAATGTTAATTGCCCATAGGTTCCCCAATTTGAAATAGGTAGATTGTTAGTATAAAGTTAGGGTTTGTGGTTAAGTAGTTGAATGAATTGGGTTGTTTTGATGTGTTAGGAAATTGGAAGTGAAAATACAATTATGCCAATTTAGTGATGTACTTATAGACGGATTAGGTGCAAATATTACTATGTTTAGGTGAACTGAGAATTTTACTAAATATGTGAGTAGTGTCTATTAGTAAATTACTTTAGAGGAAATAATGTGTATTTGGTTATTGTCTAAATATTTTTAGATAAAAAATGAAGAGATTTGAACGAAAATGGATGTATGAGGAAAGATTGGATAAGAGACGACGTCCCACAACGGAATTTTTAGAGGGTGTTAATAGTTTTCTTGAGTTTGCTAAAACCCACCTCGAATACGCGTCAGAGAGTAGATTTAGATGTCCTTGTGTGAAATGTAAGAACCTCAGGTTCTTGGATATTATTTTGATTAAGGAACATATTATCTCAAATGAGTTTTGCCCAAATTATTATTGTTGGATTGTCATGGTGAGACGTCTATTGTTGAGGAATCTGAGGTTGAATAGAATGAGGGCGGGTTGAGTGGAATGATTGTTGATGTGGTTGAGTGCAATATGTTTAATGATGAGAGCATGTACACTAACGATGATGACCAACCAACCCCACAAGAGCCAAACCCACGAGCGAAAGCGTTTTTTGATATGTTAGAGGCTGCGGAGAAGCCGTTATATGGAGGGTGTGAAGTGACATTGTTAGGAGTCGCGTCTATGGTAGTGACGCTTAAATGTGAGTATAACCTACCGTTTGGGTGCGTAGACGGTGTCGCTGCATTGATTGAGGAACTCATCCCAAAAGACAACATTATGACCAAAACATTCTACAATACCAAAAAAATAGTTAAAGGTCTTGAACTTCTGCATCAGAAGATCGATACTTGTCCTGATGGATGTATGCTTTTTTGGAAGGACGATGTCCTGCTTGAGGAATGTAAGATATGTGGTAAGGGTAGATACAAAAGTGTAGATGGGAATATTGTTTTGTGGGGTAGGAAGGGAAAGAGTGTTGTGAGGCATAAAAAACCTATACCACTTAGTTGACTTACCTACTTTTCCATCGCCCCTAGACTCCAAAAATTATATGCAACCAGAACCATTGCCGAACAAATGAGGTGGCATAAAGAAGAAACTCGTGTAGAGGGGAAGATGTGTCATCCTAGTGACAGGGAGGAGTGGAAACACTTTGATAGGATTTACCCTGAATTTGCTGAGGAACCCCGTAACGTGAGACTTGGGTTGTGTACCGATGGGTTTGACCCTTTCGGTCAGTTCGGTAAGTCGTACTCATGCTGGCTTGTCATGGTCACATCATACAACTTACCCCCATGGCTTTGTCTGAAACCACCGTTCATCTTCCTTTATCTTATTGTTCCCTGCCCAAAAAAATCCAAAAAACCATTTGGATGTTTACTTACAACTAGTGGTAGAGGAATTGAAACACTTGTGGAAAGTAGGGGTGGAGACATATGATGTGTCGTTGAAACAAAATTTTCAGCTTAGAGCATCGCTTTTGTGGACTATAAACGATTTTCCTGCGTATGGTATGTTGAGCGGTTGGTCTACCGCGGGCCAAAGAGCGTGTCCTTGTTGCATGAGTGAAAGTAAAGCATTCTACCTACGTAATTCAAGCAAAATTAGTTGGTTTGAGTGTCATAGACAGTTCCTACCCGAGAGTCACATGTACAGGAAGAACATGAGAGCTTTCAAGAAGGGTGAGGTGGTGCTAGATGAGGCATCGATTCGTCTCCAAGGAGATGAGATATGGGAGGTGATTTCAGAGTTCTCATCTACTATTGACGGGATCGATCAAGAGTTCAAGGATCTTAAGAAATTAAAAAATGGTTGGTTTAAAAGAAGCATCTTCTTCGACCTTCCATATTAAAGTACTTTACTACTCCGACATAATCTAGATGTGATGCATATTGAGAAGAATTTCTTTGAGCAACTGATTCACACCGTCATGGATGTAGAGGGTAAGACATGTGACACCGTAGGATCCCGAAAAGATTTGAAAAAAAGTTGTGACCGTCCAAAATTGCATATCAAGCGGGATGGGTCCAAGCCTAGGGCCTTGTTTAGCCTTGATAAGGCTCAGAGAAAGGCCGTGTTAGAGTGGGTAGGGAAATTGAAGTTCCCTGATGGGTACGCATCCGATTTTAGTCGATGTGTGGACATTAAGAACTTGAAGCTACAAGGTTTGAAGAGTCACGACTGCCACGTGTTCATGGAGCGGTTACTACCTGTGGCGTTGAAGCACCTGCTGCTGGAAGGTGTTTGGAATCCTATCACTTCTCAGTTTTTTCGAGATTTGTGTTCGTCGACAGTTATAATTGACGACACGACTCGTTTGGAGGATCAAATTCCTCAGATACTATGCAAACTTGAGATGATCTTCCCACCCTCCTTCTTTAACTCAATGGAGCATCTACCGGTCTACTTGCCCTACGAAGCTAAAGTGGGAGGTCCGGTCCAATTTAGATGGATGTACCCGTTTGAGAGGTGAGAACTTTCAACTACTTATTTACCCACTGAAGTTAGATACTGTAATTTACTAATAACATAAATGCTTGATTGTCATAGATTTCTCAACCATCTGAAGAAAAAAATTGATAACAAGGCGAGGGTCGAGGGCTCCATATGTAATGCTTATTTAACATAAGAGATAGCCAACTTCTGTTCTCTTTATTTCGAGAAAGAAGTGAACACAAAAGCCAAGAATAATCTTAACCTAGAAACACCCGAGATGATTGACCCTAACATACCAGACTTTTTTCAAAGTAAGGTAGGTGAAGGATCGTCATCAGCTGGCGGGTGGAGGATATTAGATGAGAAAGAGTACAATCGTGCTCACCTTTATTTGTTATCAAACTGTGAAGTTTTGGAGCCATACGAGAAGAAGTTTGTAACTGAATTTCTAGCTGCTAGTCCACATTTAAATGCTGATGATGTTTGGAATAAGCATGAGGAACAGTTTCCCAGTTGGCTAAAGCGACATGTAATTTCGGAGAATATTTAGGATGATTTGGTTATGAGTCTAGCATTAGGTCCTTTGTAGAAGATTAGAACTTGGAACCGATATTCGGTTAATGGTTACAATTTCCATACATTTGCCCATGGTAGCAGTAGGGCTAGATGTAATTTTGGTGTGAGTGTGTTGTCACTTGATGGTGATGACTACTACGGTCTACTGGAGGACATCTTCGAGTTGTGCTATGTTGGACATGATCGTGGGTATAGAGTTGTGGTATTTAAATGTGAGTGGAAGGACAACTCAGTGCATGGTACTAGAGTACATGAAAGGTACAAACTAGTTGAAGTTAATCATACCAAAAAATACTCCAAGTACGATCCGTTTTTACTTGCACATCAAGCCCACCAAGTGTACTTTGCTCCTTATCCAACCACAAAGAACGATAGAACTGTAAACCAGTGGTGGGCGGTGTTTAAAACTAAGCCACGGGGGCACTTTGACATTGTTCTCTTCCAAGAGGAGGTCATTTCTAATGGTACAACATTTTCTCCAATTGATGAGAATCTTTTCGCAAGCGATGATGACGATAATGAGGTGGATGTGGGGGAGGATTTTGAAGACGATGAAGGTGGTGAGGAGGAGGAAGGTGCTTCCAGTGATATGGTCGAGGAGGAGGAAGATACCAATGATTTGGAGGTCGATGAGGAGGAGGAAGATGACTACGAGGAAGAAGATGGAGTTGGTTCGAGTAGGCAAGTGGAAGATGACAGCGATAGTGACAATGATTGCTAGTAGGGTATAGTTTTAGTAAGTTATATTATTTCAATATAGTAGTCTCTAGTCTATATTTTGGGCATATTATGATGTCGATTTCTAACTTTCTACCTTTGTCTGCAGATATGACGTTGGGCAGAAGAATGCGATTTGGGAGTGGGAGCAGGAACAGGGGGTCCCAGCAGCAGCAGGAGGAGGACCAGCAGGAGAATCAGCTGGAGGACCAGAACGAGGACCAGCAGAACGAAGAGGAGGCGAAAGACGATCAACAATCTGAACAACCACAGCAAGGACCTCACGGGCTTGAATATCGACACGACGGGCGCCTAATTATGAGCCTCGAGAAGACACGGTGAGACATTACATTATTAGCAACGTCATTTACTGGTTTTCAAACTTTAATCACATTAGCAACTTCATTTTATTTCATTTTTTTGTGAGACATCATCTTATTTCATTCTTTGGTGTAGGTTTCGGGATCGAACGGTGGTGACTGGTGTGACGGACAGCTTCCTGAAAGACTTGACCACTTACTGCACTGGTTGGACCCAGGTGCCTCGGTGGCAGCAGGAGAAGTGGTTCGACAACTTCAAGGTGCACCAATATTTTTGTTTTATTAATTAACTTTTATTGTTTACGGATTACTAATACACTAATAACAAACGATTTTGCAGATGAAACACTATTGGAACCCCAGTCTCGAGGTGGCTGCGAGAGACAGATAGATGGACGTCGCAAAGCCAAGGTACATGGACAACACGTGGAAGTTGGCGAGCGAGGGAAGGGCACACAAATACTTTAAAGGTTTGATTACTCAATTAGTTTTGGTAAGTTTCTAACATAAGGCTTCTTTACATTGTTCTTTACATCTCACCTAATCATCACTACAATTTCTTTTAGAGAGCATATTTCACTAACACGCCCGAGGCTGAAGGTGCGGACCCGACCGAGATTTGGTTAAGAATCGTGCGAGGGTACCGCAAGGGAGCGATGTACGGTACGGGGAACGCTCACACCCTGTATTGGACACCACCCAATGCTCAGAGGGGGGGGGGGGGGGGCATGCGACCTCGACGGAGTACCTATCGTCCGTCGTTGCTGAGATGAGGTCGGAAATGCAAGAGGAGAGGGCGCAACGGGCTGCTATGGCTGAGAGGATAAGGGAGCAGGATGAGAGGTTGAAAATGCAGGATGAGCGTATCCAGCGACAGGATCAGGTCAACTTGCAAATTCTAAAAGAGCTAACCCGCCTGAGGAGCACGCAGCAGCAGAACTGCAACTCCGGCCCCATTCCCCGACACCGAGATCCTAGAGACCCTTTCAATGGGGGTGGTAGTGGTGCTTAAGCTAGTTTCCCTGTTAGCTGAATAGATTGAAAACAGTTTGTAGTTTATGAATATTTATCGAAAACAGTTTGTAACATTACTCTTAATTTAGTTTAGTAAAGACATTTGCGTACTTGGTTGCCAATT
This sequence comes from Agrostemma githago, assembly GCA_958450325.1. Classification (NCBI taxonomy): domain Eukaryota; kingdom Viridiplantae; phylum Streptophyta; class Magnoliopsida; order Caryophyllales; family Caryophyllaceae; genus Agrostemma; species Agrostemma githago. Next base: position 8,239,545 of record OY288243.1, on the reverse strand, counting down.
TTGGAGTGTGAAGCTGGCCTAACGTTTGGAACGACGCTTGGAATGATGTGTGGGACGTATTTTGGTTGCTGGTTTGTGTTTTTGTGCAGATTTTGGCTAGAAATAAAATAAATAGAATCATCCTACTACAGGTCCCTTAGCAACCGATATCGGTCGCTATAAAACATCCAAAAGCGACCGATATCGGCCTATTATAGTGCCACGTCACTCCCCTTAGCGACTGATATCGGTCGGTACTCTGACGCTATTAGCGACTGACATAGGTCGCTAAGGGGAGTCTTAGCGACTGACGTCGGTTGCTACTTTTAGCGACCGATTTCGGTCGCGCGTGTTTTTTTAGCGACTGATATCGGTCGCCCAAAGCGACTAATTGGTGCGACTGTTCCTTAGCGACTGTCATATGTCGCGCGTCTATTTTAGCGACAGATGACGGTGGCTAAGATCAGTCGCCCGAGAGCTAAATTCTTGTAGTGTACCCTTAATCTTCCAATGTAACTTATCCTCAAACCTAGATGCTTTAATTCCCTCAGTTGGCACTAGCTCCTTGGCAAAACGACTAAGTTTATTATAAAAGTCTTTCACACTCATCATCAGTTCGCTTTAGGTCTCCGAATTCAGCCAGTTTTTGATGGTTCACATGTTCTAGGAAAAATTCTGCTTCTAATATCTCCTTAAGAGTATCCCAGTCTTTATCATATAATGTGTGTGTGCCATTAGGATTTATTATTCTAATTGATTTCATAAAGTCTTCTTAAGTCTGCCACCAAATGTCCGTCTCTTCTTTAAAATAGAAGACAACGATCCTAGCCTGAAATTCATGTAGACACCCTACAGCAAGAAAATTTTTCTCCATCTCCCTAACCCAATTATCTAGCTCATTAGGATCCCCTTTCCTAGTAAAGGTCGGCGGTTTCTTCTTCTGTACCGCTTCAGACATTCCAGCAACAGTGGGTGTAGGATCATTCTCATTCTCAACCCTATCATTCATATTCCGGGTAACAGCAGTCATTTGTTGTACAATTTCGACAAGAGTCGCATTCTGAGCTAACAATTGTGCCATCATATCGGCCATATCATTGTTTTCATTTTCTCTTCGTGGAGGCATTGTTACTAAAGATATAAACAATATTTTATTAAGTCCAAGTATAATAAAGTTCAATAAAAAATGGTAATGTAGATAGCATTCACCTATATCACAGTTCAAATAGGTATGGATGGTAACAGTACTAAATCATGACAAATATAAACATTGACAAGATAAATTCATGCATATGCAATGCACCCAATCCACCCAACACTCTCGGTTTATAAAGAAAGTTTTTTTTTATAAAGGTAGTATGGAGTAGTTTTTTTGAAACCATTTCAAATTTTGCAAAACATTTCGGAAAACCTAGCTCTGGTACCAACTGTAAAAGCCCTAAATTTTCGCGACCAAAACAGAAGAATAAAACAGGAAAATTTAAAGCCGTTACTCCGCACTTAGCTCACAAGGCCAAATGCAAGCCAAAAGAATAGTATAAGAATTAAAAAGAAATATAAATCCGATAAATAATTAAATGAAAACGTTGCAACGAAAAACTTAAGTCCCACAAACTCCAAAACGGTTTAAAACAACTTCAAACCAAAATTCAACATAAATATAAATAGTTCGGAGGTAAATGTGAAATAATAAAATCCTTCCTCGCTCAGCACCCCGAACCAAAATGCACCCATGCAGCATATTAGGTGTACCTATTAACTGTACCCAAAACACAAATAGGTAGAGGTTCCAGCGAGGGGAACAACCCAAAACAGACGTCAGCAAAGCCGAGTAAAATATATTACATTGAAAACGTAACACAACGATTATAATTTGTAGTAAACTGAAATCATAGTTAAATATCACCGTCTCGATACCAAACCAAAAATACTGTAAAAAAAGTAGTCAAAACCAAAATCAACCAAAATACATTGTCACGTGCCAAGGTCCTACCCTTTTGCACGGTCTAGAGGTATCACCTATGCTTAGCTATACTTATTATAGTGTGCATTACTCACATTTGAGCCGTCAGTAGAATGAGGCTGCCAAAGGAGAAACTCTATCTACCTAGCAAGTGGGGGCCGGAAAACTCCACTTAATACAACTCGGGCCAGGAGTTCAGTTACGGGACGAAATCCCAGGGACGTCTCAGACGCACCTTAACCTCATAGACCAACAGATGTAACACCGCTCATTTTTATAAATTTAAATTAAATTAAAATTTTGTTCGTATTTTTATTTTTACGGTTTAACACGTATCTTAAAATTATTATAAAACGAATTTATTGTTTAATCGTTTCAAACTCCTAAAATTCTATTTGTCTCGGAAACCCTTCTTATATTTAAACATTTTTATTTCTGTTTCGATTTATTTTATACATTTAATTTAACTCTTAACGAAAGTCTATTTCGGCTATTTAAATTCTAAATTCTTTTTAAATATTTATATTTTAGCTCGAATTTGTATGTTTGGCTCGAAGTTCATTTTTTTTAAGTTTCGTCAAAATATTTATTACCTTTACTCGAGAAATCAAATTAATTTACTTTATCGAAAATTTATTATTTATCGGGAAATACTATTTCATCGTCTAATTATTTATTTCTATAAACTTCATTTTTCTTTTATCTCGAGAAACGTTTATTTTACTAATTTTATTAGTCGGCCCAATTATTTTATTAACTCGAGTTTAATTCAGTTCGTAAGTCAGTCAACTTATCGTTACGAAATTCGTCTCCTACCCCAATTCATTTAATTATCCGTATACAACGTATACTCGTTGTCTCGGAATCCGTACACTTTTTGGTGAGTTAAATTCTTTCCACTTATTATTACGTTCAACCCCTCATTTAGTAACTTTTTCACCCACGTGATTCATCTCCCCTTGGCTCCTCTTCCACCGCTTCATTCATTCCTTATTAACGTATACACCTTCCCTCACCTCTTGGTTCATTCCCCTTTTCTTTTCTTGTTTCCTCCGTATAACAAAGCTGCAGAATCGTCATTTTTACACCGCTCACCCATCTTCATCATCATCAATCCCTCATCTTCTGCTGCTGCATCTCCTCGTGTTGCCGCTGCTTTTTGCTACTGCCCGTATGTCTTTTTCTTCTTCCTCTGATTCCTTCTTCTAGTCCGCTAGTGCTGCTTGTTTCGTTGTTGTTTTGTCGTTGCTGTTTTATTACTCGTGTTGCTGCTGTACGCTGCTGCTGCTGCTGTTTGGTGTCTGATGTTCTTCTTTTCTTTTTCTTCCTCGTTCTGCATCTGCTCCTACCCTCGTTTTTTTTCTGCTGCTATTTCCGTCTGTTGATGTTGCTGTTGTTGTCGGTGTTGGTTCGCTGTCGTTGCTGCCATTTGTTTCATTTTATGCATCATACCCACTGCCCTCTTATTCTTCCCCTTTGTTCTGCCTTTGGTCCTTCTTTTTTGTCCTGATTTGTGTCTGCGTGCTGCTGCTTGATGGCACGTTCTTGTACGCTGTTTTTCGTATTCATTCTGACGCTACTGCCTGTTTCTTCTTCTTTTCCTTCTTCTCTTCCCTTATTCTTCTTCTTCTTCTTCTTCTTCTTCTTCTTCTTCTTCTACGTCTTGCTGTTGCTGGTGCTGTCTGCCGTTGTTTTATGTTGTACTGTTTTCGACTTATCGAATCTGATACAGTTGCTTTTGTGTCGTGATGTTGCTGTACGTCACGATCGTTATTACTGCTGGTGTCACGCTACTGTTGCCAGAGTTTAGGACTCTTAACTTCGTCCTTTGTTCCGTTTGGGACTCGATTACTGCTATTACTTTTCGGGTCGATTTGTGTTCTGCTCATTGTCCTTCTTCTATTCGTTGTCGATGTTGCTGTGTCGGAATCTTGTCGTTTTCTACTCGACTTTGGACCCTATTCTTTCCTCCAAATCATTTTATATTCATCTTCTGATCTTTCTTCTTTCCGTCTTGTGTCGATTGCCCTTGTCTCATTCGTTTGTTTTGTCAATTTGATTTTTCGTGCCGAAAGCTTGCGTAGAAGGCTAACGATTCTGCAACTTGGAGCTTAAAGACTTTAATATCGATTTGGAGCTTGGAGTAATCGAGGTTGTGTACGTGATCGTTTCGGGTGCCGACCGAAAGTAACTTTAGAACGTTACTCGATTTTATATCGTATGTTTGAGTAGTAGTATGTAGTAAATATTTTTTTAACTTCGGTTTTCTACCTTTAACTATTCATTATTGCTAATAATATTAATTTTAAATCGTATACCTTATAATTTTTTTTACAACTTTCGATATCGTTTTATAAATCGTTAGTAATTTAATTATTTACGATTGTTATAATATTTTGTTGGTTATCGTGACACTAGTAACTAAATAATATCGATTTCATATTTTCTTCATATTCCGTTAATTTATAATTTTAACTCAAAATCGTATTTTAATACAATATTCGGGATATGTATACTTGTTTAATAAATTAATTTTCATTTTACGATTTATACTAATAAATGAGAATATAGTAGATTTAGTTTTAAATATATTTTTAGTCGAGACTATTTTCACTAATGATTTCCTATTCGTTTTTGATTGACTATTTTTATTAAAATTCGTATTATTTATTAATAAAAGCTATTTGTAAAAAAAATAATTTGAAATCTTTGTGAACCTCATTTCATTTATAAAACTCGTTGACTCAATTAATTTTGATATCGTTTTCTTAAAACATCTCTTTTCTAAAATTTATAGCTTTAACTCGATTTCCTAATTATTTATAAAATACTATATATTGACTTATTATATTTTATTTATATTTTGAGTAACGAATTTTGACATATAATAAAGTTACGATAACGACGATAATAATAAAATGTTAATTTTGTTAGAGATGCTATTTTTAATACATTTCACATATTTTAATAACTTACGTACGTTCGAAAAAACTTTCTATTTTAAGTAAGTTTCTAAAATTAGTAAGTTACTATCTATAGAAAATTTCCTTTTTTTATATAAAATGTTTATTCCTTTTATCCTCATATTATTTATATTGATTATATTTATTTTTGAATATCGATAATGGCTTGTTTTGGAGTTATGGAATAAGGAGAAGTGTGGGGTTAGAGTAATATAGTCTGGGATGTACGTTTTTGCCATCAACTGTAAGGCTGGTGTGTCTTTATGGGGCACATTGGTTGTTGAACTGAGCATGGTTTGTGTTCAAGAGAGTGTGCATTGTGCCCTTAAACTTAGATATCGCATCGTATAAGTCGCGTCGGGTTGAACTGGATATGGTTTGTATCCAGGAGGGGTGTATAGTACTTAAACCAGGACCTCGCTGCACGCAGTCCTGTTATAGTTGAGTTGCCTAGTTAGAGACTTGATTCTGTTATGAATTAAGTCTATAGTTCTCGAAGCTAGTTTCCAGTATTGTCCCAGTGAAAGTCTAGCCTTGTGCACACTGATCGGATTTCCATAACGCCATTTATTATTATTATTATTATCGATTGATTTTTGGCTTGTAGGTTGACAAATGCTTTAAGTTTCGTTGAAAGCTTATTTTTATTATATCTTTTTAATGTTTTCTCTTTTTAAATATTTTGATATAATAATACTATTATTTTTTCATATGATATAATATGGCTGGGAGAACGTCCGAGTTACTCTCCACTGACGTGGCTGTTATGTTTATAACATGACAGGTATTTGCTGCTGGGTTTTGGGTGTGAGCTAGAGAGTAGCGTGGATCCTACTCTTTCTTCATTTATGTAATCTATGGATTTGTATAAACCCGTTTGAAGATTTTTCTTTTAGCCCTTTTGTAAAAAGAGGCCTTTGTATTGACTTACCATTTCTTTTAATAAGATATAGTTTGTCAGTGTGTTTTAATCCCGTCTCTACAGTGTTTCCGCCACTGTATTGCGTTAGAATTTCTAGGGGATTACAGTTGGTATCGGAGCATTGTTGCTCCCAACGCTTACACCTGATTCTAGGAAAAATACTAGTAAATGATTTGAACATTAAAGAAATATTAGTGAGAGATGGGTAGAAATAAAGTAAGGACTTAACTGTTAGGTTTATATGTTACTGTAACTCAGTGGTTAGCATTGGATATTTGTTTCTTTTATCGAGAAGAAGATGAATGAACAAGATGTTGATAGAATGATGCTCCAGATCGGGACAAGACCTACTTAGAACTCTCAATGCCTGCTGACTCGAGTGGATGACGGAAGGGATTTGTCGTGGATCCCACAGATCAAAATAAACCAACTAACCTAGGCTTGGTAGCAAGGGTAAGTCGGGTCAAAATCCTCAGGGACGGAAAATGGGTTTAGACTAAGGTGAGCTACTATTCTAGACTAGGTTCGAGACAAACTAAACTAAGGCGATGGCTAAGATTGACTAATGACTAAGCTAAACAAGTAACTAATGATAAATGAAAGCAAATAAATCAATAAGAAGAAAATAGGGCTAGGTCGGGTTCATGGATGCCAAGGAGATCAAAAGAAGGAAACGGGGGTTACTAGCATGCTTTCGTAGCCTAGGTTACGATCGGGCTCTCGCTACTTAAACGGCCTAGGGGTCATCCTCACCACGCTCTCACTACTAATGAGGGAACCAAACCTACTAACCAAACAAACACATACAAGAGAAGAGGCAAGAAAAACAAGGAATGATCATCTCAAGTCTCACAAGCATTTCATCAAACATGTAGAGTGCAAGGTAAATAGGAAACAACAAGAACAACAACTAGATAGCACCACCCATCTCACCCTAATCATCCCTAATTACACTCAATCCCCCTACTAACCCCAGGGGATAACTACTCACACATATCTAAACTAAGAATAACACAAACAAGAGAAATCAACACTAGAACAAAAACATTTATAATGAAAAACAAGGATAAACAACAAACAAGATATAAAGATGAAAACTTGAATAACAATAAAGATTAAGAGTAAAGGGATGAGAAAGATTATACCCAACTACAAAGGAGATAAAAAGATGAAAACTTGCATAGAAGAAAACCCATATACATCCACCAAGGTTGTCAAGCTTGATAGATTCTTCAAGAGATCCAATATTACAAGAGTAACTAACTAGATTAAGGAATAATTAAGGACTAATCTACACTAATCTAAGCTAATCTAACCTAAAGTAGTCTAAGGTTTAGTGGGTAATGTAGAGTAATGAATAATGTTCCCTAAAACAATACAAGAGAGGGGTATATATAGGGTTACAAGAATAAGGGAGGCGGAAAAATGAAACACGGCCTGAACTGGGCCCTTCCCGGCCGGGAAGGAAGTGATCCCGGTCGGGATGGTGCATAACACCGGGCGATGTTATGCATAATACCGGGCGGTGTTATGCTCTTCCCGGTCGGTAAGGGGTTGATCCCGACCGGGAAGAAGTGGTCCCGACCGGGAAGGTCATGATCCCGGCCGGGATCACCCTCCAGTAACTCGATTCTTCTTTGCACTTCATCCCGGTCGTGATGGATGTGTTCCCGACCGGGATGGGCCCTTGTAGGCTTCAAATATGGTCACGTAGGTCCCTACTTGCTCCTCTTAGCTTCTTATCGACTCTCGGTGCTCGGGAATGGGTCCCAAGGGAGTCGGGATCGAGTCTAAGCCACCGAGTCATCGTCGCTTCTCTTCGTTGGCTCCAAATGCGTCGGAAACGAGTCGGAATCGCTCCATTTCTCCATGATAGGCCTTTGGAACCTAAAACACGCTAGAAGAAGCGTAAGTAGCCTCGAAACCGCTCCAAAGAGCGATTCCACAAGAGAAACCGGGACCAAACACAAGAAAGAAGCACTACAAAACATACTTATTAGTGGACAACTTGGTGCTCCAGGGAAGATGCCGATGGTGACTTTTCAGCTCCGGTTTAGTTTGCTTAAGCTAAAAATTAGGTGATCAAGAGTAGGTTCATGTTCCATGATGTTGCAGTAGATCCAGATGGAGCGACCCAAGACTTGTGTGCTCGTTCCTCTACAAGAAGATGAGGTAATCCATTTAGTTATTTAGGATCATCGATTCCTCCCTCCTTGATACGAGTCGTTACCGTACTCAAATTAGTGATTTTTATAAACCTATCTTAACCTCAAAAATATAGATAATAGTAAAGGGTAAGTAGGGTCGATCCCACGAAGAGATTTGAAAAACTCATTATCTATTAATATGTATACACTAACTCGCGTATTGACTAGTTATTAACATATTTACGGAAGGGGGTATTTGTGAATTGAACTAAACTAAACTTTTATTCCAACATTACTACTATATAATAGTGAAGACAAACGTCCAATTAATCTCAAAGTAAATATATCTGACCGATCGACCAACTCAAGTCGATTAATTCCTCTTACTCATTCCGCCAGGTTAATGTTGAGAATTTTAATAGTAAAACTCTCCTTACTTGGCTTCTTGTAATCCAATTCCAAAACTCACCTTGACTAGGCCAAGAGTCGTTTTAAGACAATTTAATCTAGAAAACTTGACTTCATTATACTAGATAAAATTGAGATTGGGACTAGCTCATTATGTCATAGCTCAAGATTAGCCCTTACTTATATATCTCTATGCATACCAGAACACACAAATTATAAATAAGTAGCTATAAGACCGATTAACCAACGTCTATTATGACACATAGATGTCAAATTGAACGAAACCAAGTTATACTCTAACCGAAATTATTACTATATCGCAAGACTTAACTCCGATTAGTTGCTACTTTTAGGCAAGTTTAGGCTAAATAAAGCCCTTAGCTATGAACCACACCAAAATTTATCCACGGATAGCAACTGAAAAACCCGGAATGATTAATACTCATCCCAAATATAACTTGATAAACAGAATGAATACGAAATTAAACAAATCTCAATGATAATCGAACAAAATGTTTCCAATCAAATTCATCATTTAAAGAGACAAAATTAGAAGTAAAAATAAAGGAAGAAAAGGGAAGAGAAAAACTTATAATATAGCCCTGAAATTACAGCCCCAAGTTGGCTTTGACACCTCAATTGTTGCCTGATTCCCGCTCTTCTCGTGGTGTAGATAGCTACCCACTCGAACTTGTCCTTCTACAGCCCGAAATCCTTCACTTGTACTAGTAATTTCACTCTCGATTCCCTCGTATTTTCGTGATATTGCTTGCCTCCCTTACTGAGATGACAATCGGGGTTTAAATAGGGAGTAGCATAAACTCTGAGACGTTTCATCATCAGTACAAATAATTGCCCTATATTAATCATACCATCAATGGCAACTCTTCAAAAGCTCCGTTTAATGCCCAAGCGTTACGACATCAATTGCTCGACTTTCTCCTTGCTGCATTCTACCTACTGTAGCTATTAATTGTGATGGAGAGAAGGTGTGTCTTTTTTTCCTTTTTTTTCTCCTACTCTTTCAGTTCACGCACAAGCTGGAGGTGGTGCCCTTATTATGGGCTGATTTTTTTTAACTATTTCATTTTGACCCAAAATGAAATGGACTCAAACATTCAAATCAACTCTTCGGCCAGAATGTATTGATCTCAATCCTAGCTTCCATGACAGTTTGAATCAACTCTTTTGGCTATCGGACGAGTGAAATATGACCCAAATACGAAGATGTGTTCAATCCGATCCGCATATCGGAACATTTACTTGAAAAAACTCGTCTAGCAATAAGATAAAACAATAATTAGTCTTATCAATCCGACAAAAATGATATTCAACTTATATTAACCCACGGTATTGAAACCTGACTAAAACAGCTCAAGTGATATGAAAACGACTCCAAGAGTATAAAAATAACTAATAAATATGTGTATAAATATGCACTTATCAAATTCCTCCATACTTAGATTATTGTCGCCCTCAACCATGGAAAACAGAGCTATAAGTAGTGTCTTCACAAACCTCGTAATTATAGAGTTCATCATAATAGGAACATATGACGGCAAAATAAACATTCTAATGGTTTTTTTTTCTTTTTTCTTTTTCTTTTTTTTTATATACTAAAGGAAGTGAAAGTCACTTGATATACGGAGTAAGTTAGATTAGCAAGCCACATGTACAGATAATTCCTCCTCCATCTCAAACTAAGTGATTAATCACACATCATGACTCATTTTAATTGCGTTTAATTGAATTATTAACAAGCTTTATTATTTTTTTCACACTCGGTTTATCTATCCTTGTTCCACATAAAAAAAATTAACTCATAGATGATGGGTTTTAGTCGAATATCATGGACTTGGACAAAAAAAAAACTTTCGGTACTTAAGTATTACCACCTAAGTACAAGGATCGTTCTCCCGGTTACTTCAAGTGTACTCGATACCTCTTTTTTTTTCTCTCTCATTTTTTTTCAATCGGTCAAGTGACCCATGTAGCGAGCATTCAACCAATGACTCTCATCCGTTCGGACAAGGCATTAGGCATTCTCTTAATCCCGTTAGGACTAGGTTTCCCTCGGATTTACTAACTCGAGTCACAAGACCAACTCTCTTATTCTTGAGGTCAAGTAATCTCCTTGAAGGTCCAACTAAAGGAGTCACCACGAAAGTAGATCGTTTGGTACAAGATCGACTTACATACCCGCACAGCTAGAGTAAACAATCATGTGAACAAAACGGATAAAACAAGTGTTACTCTTTAGAATTCATTTACAAATTCAATATAAAAGATACTATAAATTAATCACTTCAAGCTTGAATAAGAAGGAAGAAAAATCTCGTACACACGCCTTCAATATATATATATATATAGAGAGATAGATTCAAATAAGGTCAACAAGTTTTTTAAGTTCATAAGTTCCAGTGTTAAAGTTACACAAAAAGTGCTTAAAGTTACACGAGATGAGTGATAAAGTTGCATTTTATCACTTGAAATGATAAAAGTGCTGAATGTTATAGTTACATATCAATTTTGAACAAATGCAACTTTATCGTATTTCATTTGTAACTTTAATATAGACTTAAAAAAATTGCTGACCTTATTTGAACCCCTCTCTCTCTCTCTCTCTCTCTATATATATATATATATATATATATATATATATATATTTATATTTATATTTATGCTACTGAAACTAGTTATTTATTTATTTTTATTTTTTTTATTTTTTTTGTGAAAACTGTTAGAAATGATTATTTTGTCATCGATTTTCCTATTTTAATGAGTCTACATTACGAGGTTATGACGAACTCTACATAATAACTCTACAAAATTTCGATAGCATAACACCTAAAAATGACTAATATCCCAATTTATCAACTCCAACACCTGCAACAAAATTCCAGTATACCACATAAACCAGTAACATCAGGTTGAAATATGTCGTGTAGCTCCCCCACACTAACAATCAACATTGTCCTCAATGTTGACAATGTTCATTAAGATTTAAGCTTTAACATTCATATTATAAATAGGAGGGAAGAAACACTTAGCAGGTTCATGGCATTAGGTGTTAGGACAAATTGCTTCATCTATAGAACTCAACGGACATCGGACCAACAGGTTGTCATTCCAGCCTTTAGCATTGAAGAATTGTCTGTGATGGTATCAGTCCCAAACTATCATCGTCACCCTTTTCTTTCCATTGTATCAACCAAACTGCAATACAAAAATTGTTCCTCAACAAGAATCCTGCAGAATACAGCACTTAACCAAAAAAATGAAGTATGAAATTGAAGTGAATACCTACATATGAGCAGCAACGTATACTGATGTAAAAGTCCTTATTAATATTTTTTACGCAACCGACACTATTAACATCCCCTTACAAAGGTTGCAAAACTCAGGGAGGCACTTAAGCCGACTCCAATAAACATAAAAACGATAAAATTAATCTTGGGTTGCCTCCCAAGAAGCGCCTTGGTTAATGTCGCGGCTCGACGTAATGTCACAATGGTTTCAAGGTTCCTCTAAAATCATATCCTCAACAAGCATTACTTCCGGTAGCTCATAGAAAGGTTTAAGACGCTGTCCATTCACTTTAAAAACCTTGTTAGTATCAAGAGATTTAATCTCAACAGCACCATGTGGAAAAACATTAAGCACAACAAAAGGACCAAGCCATCGACTTTGCAATTTACCAGGAAATAACTTCAGACGAGAATTAAACAACAATACCTTCTGCCCAACAGTAAAAAAATTCCTAGCAATCATCGTATCATGAAAAGCCTTTGTTTTTTGCTTATAGATAGAGGCATTCTCATATGCCTCTAACCTATACTCTTCTAGCTCCTGAAGCTGCAACTTTCTCTCATCTCCAGCCTTCTCATAGTCTAGATTGCACTGTTTTAATGCCCACCAAGACTTATGCTCTAGTTCTACAGGTAAGTGACATGTTTAAGGGAGTTTTATACGTTGTACGATAAGCCCATAAAGCATCTTCTAACCTAGAACTCCAATATTTTATGTTGGGATTCACCATTTTCTCTAAAACAGATTTAATCTCACGATTTGACACCTCGGCTTGCCCGCTAGTTTGCGGGTGATATGCTGTACCTTTCCTATGAACCAAATGGTACTTGTTTAGCAATACCCCAAGTGTCTTATTACAGAAATGCGTACCACGGTCACTAATTATAGCCTTTGGAACACCAAACCGATTAAAAATGTGACTCTTAACAAACTCAACCACAGTTTTAGCATCGTCTCTCTTAGTAGCTTTGGCCTCTACCCATTTTGACACATAATCGACTCCAAGCAAAATGTAAAGATAACCATTTGAAGAAGGGAAAGGACCCATAAAATCTATCCCCCAAACATCAAATACTTCACATATTAAAATACCGGTTTGAGGCATCTCACTTCTTTTAGTCAAATTACCTGTCTTTTGGCATTGTTCACACGATTTGCAGAACAAATAAGCATCTTTGTATAACGTAGGCCAATAAAAACCACATTCAAGAACCTTATGTGCTGTCCTTTGTGGACCGAAATGGCCACCAGACTCTAGACTATGACAGAACTCTAAAATGGATTTGTGCTCTTGCTAAGCAACACATCGACGAACCACCTGGTCACTACAACATTTCCACAAATACGGGTCATCCCATATAAAATGTTTAGCATCAGACCTGATTTTGTCTCTTTTAGCCTTAGAAAAATTAGATGGAAAAGAACTAGTGACTAACTAGTTCACGATATCGGAAGGAGTATCTTCAGTAAATAGAGAGTATAACTGCTCATCAGGAAAGAAATCGACTATGCTCGGCCAGTCTTCTCTCGAGGAAATCCTACTTAAATGGTCAGCAACATGATTTTCCGCCCCTTACTTATCCCAAATTTCTAGGTCAAACTCTTGTAGTAAAAGCATCCAACGCAATAACATTGGTTTAGATTCTCTCTTTTTCAAGAGATACTTTAAAGCCGAGTGATCAGAATACACTACAATATGACTACCAAGCAAGTATGACCTAAATTTCTCAAGTGCGAAAATCACTGCATACATCTCTTTTTCAGTTACTGTATAGTTACATTGGGCAGGGTCTAGAGACTTAGAAGCATAGAAAATGGCATACGACTCCTTACCAATCCTTTCCCCAAGTACCGCCCCTACTGCTTTATCGCTAGCATCACACATAATTTCAAAGGGCAATGACCAGTCAGGCGGTTTAATAACAGGTGTGGATGTGAGTTTCTCTTTCAAAGTATCAAAAGCATGTTTGCACTTGTCATCAAACACAAAAACAACATCTTTAGCAAGTAAAGCACAAAGAGGAGATGCAATAGTAGAGAAATTCTTAATAAATCGTCTATAAAAACCAACATGTTCTAAAAACGATCAAATTTCTCGTACACAAGTCGGGTATGGTAAAGAACTTATCACATCAACTTTGGCTTTGTCAACTTCTAACCCTCGCAAACTAACAATGTGACCTAAAACGGTACCTTGTTTAACCATGAAATGACATTACTCAAAATTCAAAACAAGATTCGTTTCAACACATCTTTTTAATACAAGCGATAAATTATGGAGACACACATCGAAATTATTACCAAAAACCGTGAAATCATCCATAAATACCTCCATGGAGGAATCAAGTAAGTCAGAAAAAATACTCATCATACATCGCTGGAACGTGCCAGGTGCATTACAAAGACCAAAGGACAGGTAAACGTTGTTTTCTCTTGGTCCTCAGGTGCTATGGGGACTTGAATGTAACCAGAATACCCATCAAGAAAACAAAAGTAAGACCGACCGACAAGTTTTTCTAACATTTGGTCTATGAAGGGTAAAGGAAAATGATCTTTACGAGTTGCTTGATTTAATTTCCTATAATCGATGCACACTCTCCACCCATTAGACACTCTAGTCGAAACTAGTTCCTCTTTACTGTTTTCAACAACTGTAACACCTGTTTTCTTAGGTACAACATGAATAGGACTAACCCACTTAGAATTTGAAATAGGAAATATAACACCAGCATCACGCCATTTTAAAATTTCTTTCTTCACTACTTCCATCATGGACGGATTTAGCCTACACTGACTTTCCCTCACAGGTTTTGCATCATTTTCAAGGTATATTCTATGGATACACAAGGCAGAACTAATTCCCCTAATATCAGCTATGGTCCAGCCTATGGCCATCTTATATTCACAAAGAACATTCAACAATTTTTCCTCTTGTGACTCAGTCAATAAGCTAGATATAATGACAGACAATGTATCATTTTCACCCAAATATGCATACTTTAAACCACTGGGCAGGGGTTTCAATTCGAGATCAGGTGGACAATTAACAGACGGAATCAGTTTAGGGACATCAGCAGGTAGTTCAAGACTTGACACACACTCTAAAATGTCACATTTTTCACAAAAATCATATCTGGAAACAACATGTTCAAGAGTAAAATTATTGATCTGGCACTCATATTCTTTATCAAATGACTCTTGCACAAGCCAATCAATTACATCAATGGTGTCAATAGAACTAACATTGTTCACATGAGAAGGATACTTCATTGCATCAGAGATTGAAAATTTAATGATTTCACCATCAAATTCAAGAGATAAAGTTCCCTCATAAACATCAATTTTAGCCCTAGCAGTTTTTAAGAATGGTCTACCTAACAACAATGGCACATTATCAGAATCACATGTATTACCCATATCAAGTACATAGAAATTTGCCGGAAAAATCATTTCATTTACTTGGACAAGCACATCTTCTAAGACTCCTAACGGGTAAGTATGTGAACGATCAGCAAGCTGGATTACAACATCAGTTTTAGTCAAAGACCCATGACCCAAAGAATCAAAAATAGACTTAGGCATGACATTGATGGAGGCACCCAAATCAAGCATACATCGTTCAAAATGTGAGTCACCAATTTTACACGATATAGTAAACATACCAGGGTCTTTACACTTAGGAGGAATTTTTCTTTGTAAAACGGCGGAGAGATTTTCCCCCACGCTCACTTTCTCATTCTTGAGTTTCCTCTTATTAGTGCATAATTCTTTGAGAAATTTTGCATATTTAGGAATTTGTTTGATCGCATCAAGTAGTGGAATATTCACTTCAACCTTCCTAAATGTCTTAAGAATCTCATTATCAAGGGCTTCCTTATTAGCCTTAACAAACCTAGAAGGAAATGGGGGAGTAGTTTTAAGGATTTGTGGTTCAATGGTAGAATTTGTTTTGGCCTTCTCATTAATATCGGACTCACTTTTCTTAGGACATCTATCCTGGTCTATGACCTGATCCTGGACAGCCCTATTCTCACCAGTATATTCTACCTCTAACTCTTCCTCTACTTCATTGCTATGCGTCTTAGGTTGCTGAAGCTGTTTCCCACTTCTAAGGGTAATAGCCTTGGCATTTTCAGTTGGTTTAGTGGGATTAAGTAAAGGTTGAGAAGGAAGAGAACCTGAAAGTTTGGATTCAATGTTGCTTAGAGAGGTACACATGTGACCGATTTGGGTATCCAACTGACGCAAATGAGCGTCCGTCTTTTGCTGGTAATGAGTACCTTGAGAGTGCACTTGACCTATTTGGGTGGTCAATTGTTTAACCATATCTTCCAAAGATGGGCTGCTATTTGTGTTCTGGACTGAACTATTTGGAACGAAAGGTCTAGGAGCCCCGTAAGATTGGTTAGGTCTAGGTAGTCCATACCTCAAATTTGGATTATCCTTCCAGCCCTCATTATATGTAAGTGAAAACGGGTCATATTTCTTCTGATAAGAATTCTTAAAACCACTCATAGCATTCACATCTTCAAGTTGCACAAGAGAACCATCATTCACAGCATAAGACACATTGACAGAAGAATGATTAGAAACAAGTTTAGACATTAAAGTGGTTAATGTGGCAATTTGTTGTGAGTTTTCTTGCAGCTCATTTCTAATAGCTCAAGTATGCACCTAACATCATCTCTGGAACTAAACTGTTGTGAATTAAGAGCCATGTTATCAATTAATAGCTTTTCTTCAGTTGCGGTTTTATTCATTAACACACCTCCACTAGCCGCATCAATAATACTCTTATCTTTAAGAGACAAACCATCATAAAAATATTGAATTAACAGCTCATTACTGATTTGATGCTGCGGACACGAAGCACATAATCTGTTAAATCTTTCACGATACTCATATAATGACTCATCAGCTCGTTGCTTAATTCCACATATTTCTTTCCTAATAGCTCCTATTTTACTAGCAGGCAAATATTTCTCAAGAAAAGCTTTTTCTAACAAAGTCCATGTTGTAATAGAACCAGCTGGTAAATAGTAAAGCCAATCTTTAGCGGCATCAACTAAAGAAAAAGGAAAGGCACGTAGTTTAATCTGGTCTTGTTCAACTCCGTCAATTTGCATACTTGAGCAAACAACAATGAATTCTTGCAAGTAACGTTGAGGATTTTCATTAGAACGACCATAAAATTTAGGCAAGAGATTGATGAAACCTGAATTAAGCTTTAGAGGTTTTTCCAACTCTGGAAACACAATGCTTACTGGTTGTGCTCCTAAGGTTGGTGCAGACATCTCCTTTAGAGTTCTTTCTCTCGCCATTTCATCCTCGGTAAACAAAATTTCCAGGTACAGTATCTCCTCGCTTTGCTTTTCCTTGAATTCCTTCCTAAGTCTTCGTGCAGTCCGTTCAATCTCAGGATCATACAACAACTTTCCCTTATTCCGACGAGTGTGCATTAACTTAAAAAAAGTTAACCAAACTAGTTAGCATATTTTGCTCGAAGTAACACAATAATCCGTCCTTGTAATGCTAAAAGAAACAACAAACACAGATAACTTTATAATCTTAACCTCAACTATAAACTACTTTAGTAAAACAGCTGTACGTAGTACAATATCAATTGCTGTAAAAAGTCATAATGAACTAATGATACTAAATAAATTGGTGGAGGAGTAAATATACACAAACTCGCAGTAGGGGTAATTTTAACTAATTTAATTCCCACTCAATACCTAATTCTCAAGTTTTATCGTGAGTTCATAATACAATTCCATTCAATTTTAGGACACAGAATGATCCGAAAATAATAAGTATCTAATTAATTATTTAGGAAATCATTAATATGAATTTTCGATAGTTAGTATCTAATTAGTTTATTTTCTAGTGATATTTTGGAATTATATTATGCTAGAATATAATTTTTATACTTAGAATGATTTTATTTTAGTTGTATATATAAGGCGTCGTTCATTGTATTAGGAGAATGAAGTTTATGAATAAGAATTTATTTTGAACCTTTGCGTTGCAATTGTGTTTATCGGTTCGATGAGTTTCGATCCAAACTTTGTTATTGTTTGACGCGTATCAAACATTGACTCGGGTAACAATTAATAGGTCTTAATTGTTCTCACCATTATTCGTCCTATAGGTCTAGGTTGAGTAAATATCTCTTCTTTCACAAAACAAAAACCTCAAAAAAAGCCTTCCGCTATGTTACACATACGAAAGTCGTAATTTTCGCATCATATGGTATCAGAGCGTAATTTTCGTATCATAATAAGTGGTATCAGAGCGTAATTTTCGTATCATAAGTGGTATCAGAGCTACAAATATTTATTTTCCTCAAAATCAAGCCGGTCCTAAGGCGTGTCAAAGCCAAGTTATTGGTTGAATTTCTGATTGCGATTGGAATTCAAAGTTTAAACTCGGGTGAGGTAGTTCGAGGGTTAATCGGTTTTGATTGTCTAGTGGTTCTTTGTTGAAGTTCCGATTTTATTTTTTCAAAAAAAAAAAAATTGTTTTTACTGTTCACGTGTTGTACTGTTCACGGAGGGAAAAAATAGTCGGGGAAAAAAAATGTCGGAAATTTTCTCGTTGGAAAATTCATATGAGGAAGTGAGGTTTTTGATCTGTCATTGCCTCCTATTTTCGATGAATATGAAGATGACAAATCAGATTCAAATGAGCATAAACTTGTTCCAATGAAATCAGATTTCAAGATTAATAAAGAGTTGCCTCCATATTTCGTTGATGACGAGTGTGCCGAACTGAAGACGATAATTCTTTACCGGAGGTGGATGGCACAAGAGAGATCTAATAATCTCAAGAAAAGAAACCAAAATAAAGGTTAGCTTGGACATTGGTTCGAGTATACGTTCGGGTTTGAAGTTGGGGGTGTTCGTTTTCGATCCTGGCGGATTAAGGTTACAAGAACTGAGGGCAATTCTCTTCAATGGAGGAGGGGATGATCCGAAAATAATAAGTATCTAATTAATTATTTAGGAAATCATTAATATGAATTTTTGATAATTAGTATTTTTCCATATTTACGAATATATTTGGAATAAGTATCTAATTAGTTTATTTTCTAGTGATATTTAGGAATTATATTATGCTAGAATATAATTTTTATACTTAGGATGATTTTATTTTAGTAGTATATATAAGGCGTCGTTCATTGTATTAGGAGAATGAAGTTTATGAATAAGAATTTTGAACCTTTGCGTTGCAATTGTGTTTATCGGGTCGACGAGTTTCGATCCAAACTTTGTTATTGTTTGACACGTATCAAACATTGACTCGGGTAACAATTAATAGGTCTTAATTGTTCTCACCATTATTCGTCCAATAGGTCTAGGTCGAGTAAATATCTCTTCTTTCACAAAACAAAAACCTCAAAAAAAGTCTTCCGCTACGTTACACATACGAAAGTCGTAATTTTCGCATCATATGGTATCAGAGCGTAATTTTCGTATCATAAGTGGTATCAGAGCGTAATTTTCGTATCACAGAAGAAGGTAATGGTGGTACTTATTAGCAGCAGATGTATATCAGCTACCGCATATCGATTCTTTTTCTTTAACACTGTATTCCGGTACCAAAGACAGATTGTAAATAATACAGTACATGCCCCTATACTAGAAAAGAATTTTTCAGGCATTTGCACAAATACTTAGTAGGGGTATTAATAGAGGTGAAGTTAATTAGACAATACGAGTCGAGCAATAAGATAAAACAATAATTAGTCTTATCAATCCGACAAAAATGATATTCAACTTATACTAACCCACGGTATTGAAACCTGACTAAAACAGCTCAAATGATATGAAGACGACTCCAAGAGTATAAAAATAACTAATAAATATGTGTATAAATATGCACTTATCACTCCTCTACTTCTTCTAACTCTTCTCTTATAAATTCTCGTCTTCATTTTGGTGATAAATCTACGATTAATTCTCCTACGTTACCATCTTTCCTCTTGAGATTCTTTGGTTTGACCGAATTCCGTCTCAGTGAACCCTATGAAAAGTTATAAATGTTTGAGGTTTAGTAAACCCTCGTTACCTGGTTTGAGGATAATGAGTTATACCCGGTTATCTATCTTAGTAAGTTTTTTAGATTGTTTTGAAGGGTACTATCTAGATTAATGGAATTAGGTTGATACTTTAGACACTGAACCTTGAGTTATAGGTTACTTTGACTATTTTGGAGTACTTAGAGTTGAATATATTTTGGAGTAGTAAGAGTATATCATATTTGATGGATACCTAGTACCTAACCTAGAACCGAACTAGTGTAACTGATAATATTACCTTGGGATTCTTACCTAATGCTTATTTGATGGATGCATCACGAATATTTGGGATCATAGAGTATTGTTTAAAGTGTTAGCCTGAGTGTTGTGGTACCATTAAAGGTTTTCATTAATGTCGTTAGAAATTTCGGTGGACATAGATTTCCCGTGTTTCTTAAGGATTAGATCGTTAATCATTGTTTAAGGTTGTAACTTAGCTATGAACTTTGGAGTTGAATGATCGAACTTGGATAAATTGTTGTGAACCTTGAAGAAGAGGACATCTTGCACAATTAAAGGTTGGATTTATCGCATTGTTTCGAGGAATACTTAATGCCAACCATCTTAATGGATTTATAGTTCAGAACCCTTAGACCAACGAGATTGTGGCTTCGTTGAGTTGATAAATATTTTAGTGGTTTCGCTGTTACGATATGAAATTTGATGGACTTATTAGAAACCTTGGTTGAATGACGTATTTAAAATGTGAGTATCTGTTATCATATATTGAGGTTGAGTGTACCTTAGGTTGGTGTATTTACTAACCCCTGTCTATTTATGGTGTTAAGAATATGTTGGTGACCATTTTTGAGGATTTCGTTCCCGAGCATTGTTATACTGGTGGATCTTGTTAGTGTTCCTTACTCGAGGAATTTTGGGGTATACCTCGAGCTCAAACCTTTTGAACTTTGAATATAGGAGCCTTATCGCTACGAGTTTGGGTATTTTTTGATATTAGTTGGAGTCTTAATTGATGAGATTAGATTTTAAAGCATTTGAGGATTAGTATTGTGTCGATTGAATGATTGAATAATTATTACAAGACTTTATATTAGAGGATGTAGAAGTTCATAATTTCGGAAGTTGTAGACTTAATATAGAACGACTTATTGCCTGACATTAATATACGCGTTATTGTTTTGATGGAATTAGGAACCTGTGTTTGTGGGAGTCGCGCTAGGGATCTCGAGATGGTTAATTTATTCTCCAATCCTTGAGAGCTCTATTTGACTCTCGATTTCGTCCTCCCCTTAGCTTTTCCTAAATTCCACTTCTTCTTCGACCTATCCTCTCGACTTCTTTTCGAGTTTGAAACTTTTGTCTCGATTTGTCGTTGACCCTGACTCTATTTATCCGTTTACCTTTTTCCCGAACCTATTTTATGAAAAGTTTGCCTATTTTTTTTTAAAAAAATTGATTTTCATGAAATTGAACATTTTGAAGCATAATTTCAAAATTTAAAATTCCCCGTTTGTAAAAACTTTGAGCAATTTAACATTTTGAGTTATAAATTTCAAAACTTTGTGCTTCGATTTTGTTTTATTTTTGGTGGATAAAACATATTTAGTCCTGTTCAAAATACCTTAATAATTTATTTTAAAGCATTTCGAAATTGTTTCAAATTTCTATTTCCAAGCGTTTGAATTTTACGAAAACTTTCATAATCGCTAATATTTTGATTTCTATGAGATCATTATGTAAAACGGTTTAACATTTTCGAAAAACGTCATTTGTTTAAGTTTTTGTTTCATTGTCGATAGACTTTAAATCTGTTATCGGAAATGTTTGACGACTAGCTCGATTTTTATTTACTAACTACAAAATTCGATTTCTCAAATTTCTGTTGGTCTTAAAACACAATATTGTCGAATTCCTTAATCAAAACGTTTTACTATTGCTTTGAATATATTTGGGTACTCTTCCCCCTCGAGTTCGTTTACAAATATTATTTATCGTCATTATTTTATCAAATAATTTTTAACTTACGATTTTTTTGATTTAAATGATTTTAAACTTTGGGTAGCTGAGCCCAACTCATCTTGAAACAACTTTTGTCTTCCATTTCGATTTCCGTTTGAAGTTGTAATTTTTTTTTAACCGAGATTGTGATGCGAGTTAAGCATTCTCATTTTGTTCAAATGATATAATTTCATTTTATTATTATGTTTTGATAGTTTCGAGAACGAAACTTCTTTTTAGTGGGGAAGATTGTAACACCCCTCATTTTTATAAATTTAAATTAAATTAAAATTATGTTCGTACATTTATTTTTATGATTTAACGCGTAATTCTTAAAATTATTATAAAACGAATTTATCATTTAATCATTTCAAACTTCTAAAATTCAATTTGTCTCGGAAACCCTTCTTATATTTAAACATTTTTATTTCTGTTTCTATTTATTTTATATATTTAATTAAATTCTTATCGAAAGTCTATTTCGGCTATTTAAATTCTAAATTCTTTTTAATTATTTATATTTTAGCTCGAATTTCTATGTTCGGCTCGAAGTTCATTTATTTTAAGTTTCGTCAAAATATTTATTACCTTTACTCGAGAAATCAAATTAATTCACTTTATCGAAAATTTATTATTTATCGGGAAATACTATTTCATCGTCTAATTATTTATTTCTATAAACTTCATTTTTCTTTTATCTCGATAAACGTTTATTTTACTAATTTTATTAGTCGGTCCAATTATTTTATTAACTCGAGTTTAATTCAGTTCGTGGGTTAGTCAACTTATCGTTACGGAATTCGTCTCCTACCCCAATTCATTTAATTATCCGTATACAACGTATACTCGTTGTCTCGGAATCCGTACACTTTTTGTGAGTTAAATTCTTTCCACTTATTATTACGTTCAACCCCTCATTTAGTTACTTTTTCACCCATGTGATTCATCTCCCTTTGGCTCCTCCTCCACCGCTTCATTCATTCCTTATTAACGTTTACACCTCCCCTCACCTCTTGGTTCATTCCCTTTTTATTTTCTTGTTTCCTCCGTATAACAAAGCTGCAAAATCGTCATTTTTACACCGCTCACCCATCTTCATCATCATCAATCCCTCTTCTTCTTCTGCTGCATCTCCTCGTGTTGCCGCTGCTTTGTGCTGCTACTCGTATGTCTTTTTCTTCTTCCTCTGATTCCTTCTTCTAGTGCGCTGGTGCTGCTTGTTTCGTCGTTGTTGTTTTGTCGTTGCTGTTTTATTACTCGTGTTGCTGCTGTACGTTGCTGCTGCTGTTTGGTGTCTGATATTCTTCTTTTCTTTTTCTTCCTCGTTCTGCAACTGCTCCTACCCTCGTTTTTTTTCCTGCTGCTATTTCCGTCTATTAATGCTGTTGCTGTTGTCGGTGTTGGTTCGCTGTCGTTGCTGCCATTTGTTTCATTTTATGCGTCGTACCCGCTGCCCTCTTATTCTTCTCCTTTGTTCTGCCTTTGTTCCTTCTTTTTTGTCCTGATTTGTGTCTGCTTGCTGCTGCTTGATGTCGCGTTCTTGTCCGCTGTTTTTCGTATTCATTCTTCCGCTACTGCCTGTTTCTTCTTCTTCTTCTTCTTCTTCTTTTGTGTCTTTCTGCTGCTGTCTGCCGTTGTTTTATGCTGTACTGTTTTCGACTTATCGAATCCGATACAGTTGCTTTTGGTGTCGTGATGTCGTTGTACCTCACGATCGATATTACTGCTGGTGTCACGCTATTGTTGCCGGAGTTTAGGACTCTTAACTTCGTCCTTTGTTCCGTTTGGGACTCGATTACTGCTATTACTTTTTGGGTCGATTTGTGTTCTGCTCATTGTCCTTCTTATATTCGTTGTCGATATTGCTGTGTCGGAATCTTGTCGTTTTCTGCTCGACTTTGGACCCTATTCTTTCCTCCAACTCATTTTATATTCATCTTCTGATCTTTCTTCTTTCCGTCTTATGTCGATTACCCTTGTCTCATTCGTTTGTTTTGTCAATTCAATTTTTCGTGCCGAAAGCTTGCGTAGAAGGCTAACAATTCTCCAACTAGGAGCTTAAAGACTTTGATATCGATTTTGAGCTTGGAGTAATCGAGGTTGTGTACGTGATCGTTTCGGGTGCCGACCGAAGGTAACTTTAGGACGTTACTCGATTTTATATCGTATGTTTGAGTAGTAGTATGTAGTAAATTTTTTTTTAACTTCGGATTTCTAATTTTAGCTATTTATTATTGCTAATAATATTAATTTTAAATCGTATACCTTATAATTTTTTTTAAAACTTTCGATATCGTTTTATAAATCGTTAGTAATTTAATTATTTACGATCGTTATAATATTTTGTTGGTTATCGTGACACTAGTAACTAAATAATATCGATTTCATATTTTCTTCATATTCCGTTAATTTATAATTTTAACTCAAAATCGTATTTTAATACAATAGTCGGGATTTGTATACTTGTTTAATAAATTAATTTTCGTTTTACGATTTATACTAATAAATGAGAAAATATTCGATTTAGTTTTAAATATATTTTTAGTCGAGACTATTTTCACTAATGATTTCCTATTTGTTTTCTATTGACTATTTTAATTAAAATCCGTATTATTTATTTAATAAAAGCTATTTGTAAAAAAAAAATTGAAATCTTTGTGAATCTCATTTCATTTATAAAACTCGTTGATTCAATTAATTTTGATATCGTTTTCTTAAAACATCTCTTTTCTAAAATTTATAGTTTTAACTCGATTTCCTAATTATTTATAAAATACTATATATTGACTTATTATATTTTATTTATATTTTGCGTAACGAAATTAGACATATAATAAAGTTACGATAACGACGATAATAATAAATTGTTAATTTTGTTAGAAATGTTATTTTTAATACATTTCACATATTTTAATAACTTACGTATTTTCTATAACAAAATTTCTATTTTAAGTGAGTTTCTAAAATTAGTAAGTTTCTATTTATAGAAAGTTTCATTTTTTATATAAAATGTTTTTTCCTTTTATTCTCATATTATTTATATTGATTATATTTATTTTTGAATATTGATAATGACTTGTTTTGAAGTTAAGGAATAAGGACAAGTGTGGGGTTAGAGTAATATAGTCTGGGATGTACGTTTTTGCCATCAACTGTAAGGCTGGTGTGTCTTTACGGGGCATACTGGTTGTTGAACTGAGCATGGTTTGTGTTCAGGAGAGTGTGCATTGTGTCCTTAAACTTAGATATCACATAATATAAGTCGCGTCGGGTTGAACTGGATATGGTTTGTATCAGGAGGGGTGTATACTACTTAAACCAGGACTTCGCTGCATGCAATCCTTTTATAGTTGAGTTGCCTAGTTAGAGACTGGATTCTGTTATGAGTTAAGTCTATAGTTCTCGAAGCTAGTTTCCAGTATTGTCCTAGTGAAAGTCTAGCCTTGTGCACACTGATCGAATTTCCATAACGCCATGTTTGAATATTATTATTATCGATAGTTTTTTTGGCTTGCAGGTTGACAAGTGCTTTAAGTTTCGTTGAAAACTTATTTTTATTATATCGTTTTAATGTTTTCTCTTTTTAAATATTTTGATATAATAATACTATTATTTTTTTCATATGATATAATATGGCTGGGAGAACGTCCGAGTTACTCCCCACTGACGTGGTTGTTATGTTTATAACATGACAGGTATTTGCTGCTGGGTTTTGGGTGTGAGCTAGCGAATGACATTGATCATACTCTTTCTTCATTTATGTAATCTATGGATTTGTATAAACTCGTTTGAAGATTCTCCTTTTAGCCCTTTTGTAAAAAGAGACCTTTGTATTGACTTACCATTTATTTTAATAAGATATAGTTTGTCAGTGTGTTTTAATCTCGACTCTACAGTGTTTCCGCCACTGTATTGTGTTAGAATTTCTAGGGGATTACAACAGAGCTCCCAGAGTCTGTTATAACCACAAAAAATTGTACCTAACAATACCAATAAGTGACTTGTGTCACAAAGTTCCAATATCCAAAATATCACAAGTGTATCAGAAAAATTAATCATTGACAGAATAATTATAAAACCGTTTCAAAAATATAATTTAAACCGAACATGCTCTTTACTTAAAGGTGAAAAGGTTAAAACGTCCTTATCTCTTGAGACGGTCAATCCATGCTATAATTAGTCCAAAAAAAATCTTTTCTCTTCGAACTCACAAGCTACAAATAATATAGGTGGTTCAATAACTTAATCACTCAAGCTAATAAATATTAAATGACTTTAACTTATTACATCCAGTGACTACCATCCCGAGACATATTCCACTTAATTGACGCACCCTCAATTTACTCATCACTCAAGATCCATAGATGACGATTTTGGATATGACCCCCCCAATTAGAATCTATCATACGATCGATCAGGCCCAAAACCAAAACAAATATCGATGCTAACAAGATTTCTAAATCTAACAGATTAATAACTTCTATTATAATATGACTTCTAAGTTGATACACTGTCAAACTCGGCCGTTCTCCGCCACTTTCCATCTTTGTATAGTGGCAACTCAATCAGGCTACTCCTCTTAATTATGTCAAATCTCATCTAACACTATACTTGTATGAAGAATTCAAATGTCTTAGCATTACACGACTAGTTCTATACTAACACAGTTCGATAATGCCCGAGCGAAATCGTATTACTTCTACAATGACATAAATTTAATAAGATTGAAATTAGTACCAAGTAAAATACTTACAATTAATATGATATCAAAAGAGTGAAAAGAAGCAATCGACAATCGGATGATGACAGATTGTTGGTTGCTCACGCCCAAAAGAAACGGAGAGAAAGGTGGAGAGGAAAGGGCTACGTGGATGGGAGATTGGAACACAAGGAGAGGGTGTTATGTGTATGCTTTGATAAGTTTGGTAATGGGGAAATCGGGTGGGGTTTAATAGATATATTAGGTTTTATTTTATGTGTCTGAGTCAGAGTCCAAGTCGAAAACAAATCGGTTTATAAAATAACGCTCCATTTTTTTAAAATAGAGCGAAATCGATTTACTGTATGAAGGTCCAAAAAAACTTTACTCTTTATATCGACACCGAATTTTTTTTTCAACTTAAACACCCGGATTAAATAAAATAGACAAGTAACGCCTTATAAATGACTCGGAAAATAATGGGGTGTTACACGATCAATGGACCCCCGAGCCTGTCGTCAGAGCCCCCCTCCAGAGGGCTAACGTCTCGCCCAGAGAGCTCTTCCCCGAACGTCCCAGACCGCTGACCCCAGAGGAAAGGAAGCGCCGGTACCAGAAGAAGTACAGGCATCTAGACGAAGAGAGGATCGAGCTAAACAAGAGAAGACAAGGATACGTACTCCGGGGACCGTCGCCCTATTATCCGGAAATAGGACGAGGAATCCTAGCGCCGGTCATCAGTATAAGGGATGACGACGACTCCCCCCCGGATGAAAGGAGACCTGAAAGAAGCAGAAGTCCCACTCCTACGATGCGCCGCAGACTGGGTCCGGCTCCCGAAAGGTCAGGAGGAGCCACAGCCCCCAAAGAACCGTCCATCACCGCCTCGGCCAAAGGGAAAGAGGTGGCCGACCCGTGAAAACCCTGAGAGAGCGGTTGGGCGGAAGAGAGGATAGGCGAAGGCCCTTTACGCGGTTGACAGGCAAAAACACTGGCACGTACGGGGGAAGTGAATACACCCGTCAAAGTGTATCCCCGGAACAAAATGCCTCGGCAACCCGTCGGTCCCGCATGGAGGTTTACTCCACCCCAGAGGAAGACGAGGGTGAATCCAAATGGACCACGCTCGCCAGAAAACTCCCCAGAAGGGACGACCCACAGTGTTGTCGTTCCACCCAGAGGTAATAGAACACCCAATGCCTAGGGTAAATGTACCGAATGTTCAGTTTAACGGAATGACAGACCCTGAAGATCATATGGCGGCATACGAAAGCTATATGGCCATGTACGAGCTCGACGACGCCATTTAGTGCAGGGTATTCCCCGCCACCCTTACCGGATTCGCCCAATCGTGGTTCAGAGGACTACTAAGGGCATCCATTCAGACTTTCAAGGGTCTCAGCACGACGTTCATCGACCAATACGTCGGGAGCCGCCATAGGCAGATCATGACGGTAGACTTGATGACCATGCGACTGGGCCCGAAGGAAACTATCAGGGAGTACGTCAGAAGGTTTGACCTGGAATGCCAGCAGATAAGGACCATTGACACATCGACAGCCGCCTGTGCCCTTACCCACACAATGGCCGAGGGCCCGCTCAAAAGCCACTTGCTTCGGGAATAGCCGAAGGATACATAAACGAGGAGGAGTACAAAAGTCGGTGCGGCGATCCCTCGTCACCCAGGATTCGCCACCCTCCCCTAGAGAGGGTCGCCAGTCCAGTAGGCGAGAGGGAACCCCCTAAAAGGAATAGAAGCCGTGGAGACGGAAGAATTGAGAGAACGACGTACATACCTAAATTCGATCGCTACGTCGCGCTGACCCGACCGAGGGCCGAGATCTTCGACATAGAAAAGAACAGCGGAAAGTGGGGAAATCCCAAGCCGGTTAGGGTTGGTCCTCGAACCGACCCAAAGAATTACTGTGCGTTCCATGACCAAAAGGGACACACAACTGAATAATGCCAAAATTTGAAGGACAAAATTGAGGGCCTCATACGCCGAGGGTCATTAACGGCCTACAAGGCGAGAGCCCTGCGCACTGGCAATGATGCCGGCAATAAAAATAATAACAACAACAATAACAACGACGGTGACTCCGATAAAAACAAAGACAGGACCAAAAGGAGGAAAGAGCCCAACTCATCAACATGATAGGCAAAGGGACCTCCATGGAAGGAACGAGCAGGCGACAGATTAAGAAACACCTAAGGGAGCTATCTCAACATATTTGCTACGCTGACCAGCCCCGACAAGTCGTCATCCCCACCCTTAGTATCACAGCCGACGATTACGGGTGGGTAACCTACCCCCACAGCAACCCCCTAGTCCTGGCTGTGAAAATAGGCGAGCATACGGTTAAGAGATGTATGATAGACACTGGGCGCCTACACCAATTTGCTATACAGAGAAGCCTTTGAGCAAATGGGGTTAGACAGGAGACACCTCAAGCCAACGGCCGGCGCGCTGTATGGTTTTTTCGGCACCGGCGTAATACCAATGGGCACGATCGACCTCCCCGCGACGTTTGGGGAAGGGGAGGAAGCAAAGACAGTGACGACCCAGTTCGTAGTAGTAAACGCCAAGTCAACCTACAACGCACTGATTGGCCGAATAACCCTGGATGGGGTGCACGCTCTAGTGTCCATACGGGCCCTGACCATGGCCTACGTCACCGACCAGAACACCGAAGGAAAGCTGTACGGCGACCAGGACTCCGCCAGAACTTGCAATTCGGTAGCCCTGAATCGATCCCAGGAAGAAATCAAGGGCAAGCGGAAAGCCGACCCCGGCCCCGGCGAAGAAAGAACTATGGCCTCAACACTCAGAGCAACCGGGCATACGGCCCCCCTCCCTGAGCGCTTAGAGCCTGGGGAGGAGAGGATGGTGGTAGAACTGGAGCCGGGGCGACCTGTCCTTGTGGGGGCCGACCTAGAATCGGGATATCAAGAGCGCCTCGTCAGTCTACTAAAGGACAACGCCGACGTGTTCGCCTACTCGGCAGACGAGATGACAGGAGTCGACCCCGAAGTAACGGTGCACAATTCAAATGTCGACCCATCCTACCGGCCAGTCAGACAAAAGAAGAGAACGGTGTCGACAGAAAAGGATAACGCAATCCGCACCGAGGTCGATAAGCTACTAAAGACCGGATTTATAGAAACCTGTGACTACCCCGAATGGCTGGCAAACGTAGTAATGGTGAAGAAGTCGTCTGACGCCTGGCGTATGTGCGTCGACTTCACCAACCTCAACAAAGCATACCCAAAGGACTGCTACCCACTGCCCAGAATTGACCAACTGGTGGACGCCACAAGCGGACACTCCATGTTAAGTTTTCTAGACGTCTTCTCCGGGTACCACCAAGTCTTTCTGTGGGGGCCGGAGAAGGTCAAGTGCGCATTCATCACTAGCGTTGGTACGTTCATGTACAAAATGATGTCGTTCGGGTTAAAGAATGCGGGCGCCACCTACCAGAGGCTGGTAGACAAAATCTTCAAAGGACAGCGAGGTAGGAACATGGAGATGTACGTAGACGACGTGATTGTGAAAAGCAAGGTGGACGAGCAACACCTAGACGACATAAAAGAAATGTTCTAGTCACTAAGAAAATACAAGATGAAACAGAACCTCAAGAAGTGCACTTTCGGAGTAAGGTCGGGAAAGTTTTTGGGTTTCCTGGTAAGCACTAGAGGGATAGACGCCAACCAGAAAAGGTCAAAGTCATTCAAGACCTGCCAGAGCCAAGAATGATAAGAGATATCCAAAGGCTTACAGGGAAGATGACAACCCTAGCACGGTTCATATCGAGGGCAGCCGACAAATTCACCCCTTTCTTCGGAGTACTAAAGGGAAACGAACATTTCAAATGGGAAGAAGAGCAGAAGACAGCGTTCGCAGATTTAAAAGAACACCTGGAGACATTGCTAGCCTTGGCACGACCGATAGAAGGCGAGAAGTTATATGTATACATTGCCGTCACAAACGTAACGGTCAGCGCCGTCATCCTCAAGGAGGAGAATAAGACCCAACAACCTATATACTTCATCAACCACTCACTAGGAGCAGCAGAGAAAAACTACCCAATGGTAGAAAAGGCGGCATACATCGTGGTAATAGCCGCCAGAAAATTGCGCCCCTACTTCGGCGCGCACCCGGTTACCATCCTGACAAACTTGCCCCTAGAAAAGGCCCTAGAAAAATTCGAGAAGTCAGGACGAATGCTAAAATGGGTAGTGGAGCTAAGCGGTCTGGGAATAACATACCAGTTAAGAACAGTAATAAAAGCCCAAGCGTTAACCGATTTCTTAGTCGAATGGTCGCACTCGGAAGAAGATGACCCCCCGACAGGAGTATGAGAGATATTCACCGACGGATCCGCCACCAGCAACGGCTCAGGAGCTGGCATCGTCTTGACAAGCCTCGATGGCGAGGAATTCGAGCACGCCCTAAGATTCACCTTCCAGCCATCCAACAACGAGGCCGAGTACGATGCCGTAATAGCCGGGATCCATCTTGCCAAGGCAGCTGGCTCTGAACGAGTCGTCTTATCAACGAATTCACAGCTGCTGACGAACCAAATCAATCGGGAGTACGAGGCCAGGGAACCGTCCATGGCGCTATACCTGCAGAAGGTGAAGGAGGAGTTGTCACAGCTCAAGTCATACGAGGTCAAACAAGTGCCCAGGTCCCAAAACAACCAAGCGGATGCCCTGTCCAAATTAGCAAGCTCCAGCCTGCAGGACATCCGGCGGTTAGTCTGGGTAGACGTAAGGCAAGAGAAAAGTATCACGACGGCAGTTGAGGACCAGGACGACATCCTTAACATAGAGAGCGACGGCGACAATGATTGGCGGACACCCATTGTGAGGTACATCCTGAGCAGGTAGCTACCAGAGGATCCGACAAAGGCTAGGCGAATGCTGACCATGGCCTCAAGGTACATGATAATAGAGGACCAACAATACAAGAAGGGAACCTCAACACCTATCTTAAAATGCCTAAGACCCTTGGAGGCAGTAGAAGTACTGGACGACATCCACTCTGGGATGTGCGGACACCATATAAGCGGGAGAAACCTGGCACACAAGGCAATCTGGGCCGGATACTATTGGCCGACCATCTTATACGACGCCAGGGAACTGACCAAAAAATGCAGCAACTGCCAAATCCACTCATCAATAATCCACGCACCAGCGAGAGAGTTGCAGCCAATCCTGAACCCAATACCCTTCGCACAATGGGGGAAGGACATCCTGGGACCATTCACAATAGCGTCTAGGGGCAGAAAATTTGTGATAGTGGCCATAGACTACTTTTCAAAATGGATGGAAGCAGAGATCGTCCCAAGCATCACCGAGCTGATTGTACGGAAGGTGATTTGGCGCAATGTAATAACCAGGTACGGAGTACCAAGGGTGTTGGTCTTCGACCACGATCGCCAGTTCGACAACCCTCCCATAAGAGAATGGTTGGGAGGGTTAGGAGTCGCCGTAGCCTACTCTGCCGTCTACCACCCTCAGACGAACGGTCAAGCCGAGTCGGCCAACAAACAAATCCTCAACGGGCTGAGGAAAATGTTGGAAGACCTCAAAGGAAGGTGGGCAGATGAACTCCCCAGTGCTCTGGTCGTTGAGGACGACACAGAAAGCAGCTACGGCCACTCGTCGTTCGGCCTCGTCTACGGGGCAGAAGCATTGCTCCCCATAGAAGTCCGTGTCCCATCAACCCGTAGCAAGTACTTCCGGGGAGACGCGAACGAGGCAGCCATGGCCGAGGCCCTAGATTTGGTAGAGGAAACCAGAGAGGAAGCACATGTGAACTTATACCAATAACGTATGAAGAAAGCGTACAATCAGAGAGTCAACCATAGGAAGTTCCAAGTAGGGGACCTTGTCCTTAGAAAGTCGGCGGCAGTCGACAAAGCAAACGAACATGGAAAACTCAGTGCCAACTGGGAGGGTCCATATGAAATAACCAAGGTCATAGGACCAAGCACCTACAGGCTCAAGGACGGCGAAGTACGTGATCTGCCATCACATTGGAATGCGGAAACACCATCAGAAGAAACTATGTCTAGGGGCGTTTAGGCCCACTTATGTTTTGACTACCGGCAAGGGACGATCGGACCTATCGACGACCTTGCCTCTAGAAACCTTGTAAGCACTTTAAGGAGGAGGGGCCCTTTTCTTTGTTAATCTACTTGCTCTCCGCTCATTATCTTCTCAAGCAATAAGCAGGGGGCAATAAGGGGGGGAGCCCCTATTCACTTAGCACAAGGAATAAATACCCCACCAAAAATGGCCAGGGTCCCCCATCCACAGTATGGGGGCGTAAGCCCAAGTCCGTCTGGGTGCCATAGCCCCAGGCGGCGAACCGGCTATGGTCCCCCATCCATAGTATTGGGGCGTAAGCCCAAGTCCGTCTAGGAGCCATAGTCCCAGGCGGCAAACCGGCTAGGGCCCCCCATCCATGGTATGGAGGCATAAGCCCAAGTCTGTCTGGGTGTCATAGCCCCACGCGGCAAACTGGCCAGGGTCCTCCATCCATAGTATGGGGGCATAAGCCCAAGTCTGTCTGGGTGCCATAGCCTTAGGCAGCAAACCGGCTAGGATCCCCCATCCATAGTATGGGGGCATAAGCCCAAGTTCGTCTAGGTGCCATAGCCCTAGGCGGCAAACCGGCTAGGCTCCGCCATCCATAGTATGGAGGCATAAGCCAAAGTTCGTCTGGGGCCATACCCCAGGCGGCAAACCGGCTAAGGTCTCCCATCCATAGTATGGGGGTATAAGCCCAAGTCCGTCTGGGGCCATTGCCCCAGGCAGCAAACCGGCTAAGGTCCCCCATCCATAGTATGGGGGCATAAGCCCAAGTCCGTCTGGGTGCCATAGCCCTAGGCAGCAAACCGGCTAGTGTCCCCCATCCATAGTATGGGGGTATAAGCCCAAGTTCGTCTGGGTGCCGTAGCTCTAGGCGGCAAACTGGCTAGGGTCCCCCATCCATAGTATAGGGCCTAAGCCCAAGTTTGTCTGGGTTCCATAGCCCCAGGCGGCAAACCGGCTAGGATCCCCCATCCATAGTATAAGGGCATAAGCCCAAGTCCGTCTGGGTGCCGTAGCCCCAGGCGGCAAACCGGCTTGGATCCTCCATCCATAGTATGGGGGCATAAGCCCAAGTCTCCAGGCGGTGAATGATGAGCACCGCAGCCCCATGATGCGAATCCAGGAGCCCCAATAGGGCCTAAAGAAACCGGCAGTTAAAGTCAAAATAAGCAAGAAGGCGTACTACGATAACAGGAAGATAGAAAATAAGCAAAACGCAAAGTGAAAGGCGTCAGAAGCGCTAAATGTTGGTTACAGGGCAGTTAGAGTCAAAATAAGGCTATGACTATTACAATATCGGCAGCTGTCCCAAAGGATCAAGCGCCACCTACAAACACAACAAAAAAGAAAAGCAATGGAGTATGGAGGGCAAGCCTATGCCTGAGCCTTAGAGGTAGGTGCTAGGAGATCCACAAAAGCCTCAAGGGGAAGCAGAAAAGTGAGCGGTGTCGGCCCGCTCTTCCGCCGCCCCCTCCTCTCCCTCCCTGAGGGTACACGAGGCACAGGAGGACGACGGCCCGACTTCCTATTTAGGAGGGGAATGAGGCACCGTCGGCTCACCCTCCTCGCAGTCATCCTCCTTCATCTATTTGGTTCGAATGTGGCGATAAATCGCGTTGTACCGCCCATAGTCAAAGCTAGGGTCATACTCATGAAGGGCAACAGAGGTCAGCTTGACCACCACAACCATCCCCTCTGCAAAAGATTCGCCAGCCTCCTTCTCTAGCTCGGCAAACTCTCCAAACTTATCCTTTAAGGCATCTTCAGCCGCCGTAAGCTCCTGCCTCAGCTCCCCCAACTTACCCTGAAGGGACTGCACTTCACCGAGTGACGCTTCTAGTTGGCCCTCCACCGTCTTCTTCGCCAGCCAACACGAGAAATGGACACCTGAGAGGACCTCCAACTCCTCTTGACTGCCTGCAAACCTCTTCTCCGCCTCCTGCCAAAGCTGCTCCTCCGTCGCCGCTTTCCGCTCCGCCTCCCAAAGTTGAGACCTCAAGGACTCCACCACGGCCGGGTCAGGAATGGCTGTGAGGCCCTCCTCCGTCACCTACTTAATCACAATCATGGCCTGGACAGACTTAGCAAGACCCTCACCCACGCTGCGATAAAACGCATCAAGCTGGGCAGGGGTTCGAGGATGCTCGACAGATGAGATGTCCCCCTCCAACATCCTGAAAAAGTCAAAATCAGGCACCAGAGGCCTCCAAATTGCTCGCCACCCCATGCGGACAGGCGGCCATCTCGTCAAAAGGAGGCAGCATAGACACGTCCGCCGGACTAGGATCCGGAAAGGCCGCCACAGTGACCAGAGGGGGAACGGTACGCCTGGGGGAGGTAACCACCTCAGAGGCCCCGACGTCGTCCTGCACGTCGGCTACGCTCCTAGCTTCCTCATAAGCATGAGATGGTGAGGCTAAGGCCCGCCTCTTGGGAGGGGGCTCAAAATCCAGAGGGGTGACATCTTTCCTCAGTTTGGCGAACCTCAACCTACCATACGTCATAATTGTGGGACGGTCTATGGAAGGCAAGGGTGGCCGAGCTGAGAGGGGGCGAAGTAGAGAATCTACCCCCAGCAGTGTGAGCTCTCCAGTCGTCCAAGAATGCGCCGGCTGGCTACCTGTAGAAAGAGGCAATAAAAGGACAAAGGCTGAGAGGCTAGACTAAACAAAGAACAAAGACGGCAGGAATAAATAAGTTAAGCCCCAGGTACCCGGGGAAGCGACAGAGATGCTCATGCCCACCCGTTCCAAGTACTCATTACTAGAGACCAAGTCGAAGGGAGGTAGCCAAACTGTAGGTAATTAAGGCTACCTTCTCCCTGCCAATCAACCTAACAATGGCAGGGAAGGCATCGATTATCTTCTTATCCGACTGCCTCAAGCTAGACTCCCTCAGATCCAAACAGCGCCCTATCTCCTCATCACTCTCCATATTAATGCGCACGTCGGACTGAAACGTCCTGAGGACGGACCACGGTTGAGACGAGCGCACGTAGAAAGGCGCCCCTCCAACCATGACAGTTGGAAAGTATAGGGTAAGAAGTAACATAGTTACCACGCCGGCCTAGAGTCCAATAATTCGTGGCTGGTACAACCTTGAAGAACGTCGTGAACCTAAACGCCTCCACTGAAGGGTTCCACCTTTTGAACCGGCACAACCAGCAGTAGGATATGACAGCGCGGATCGCTTGGGGGGTCAACTGGCCAAGCACTAGGTGCATACGACGGAACACTTCCTCCACAAAAGGGTCAAGAGGGAAACACAGACCAAACTTCAAGGACTCAACTGAAACCCCCACACAACCCTCAGGAGGAGAACAGATTGACTGACCCATCTCCGGCATCACATAATCATAACCCTCCCCCAGAGGATAGAGGTCCCTGGCGGCCTCAAGACCACCGGCCTTCATTGCCTTGGAACGTCACTTTTCCTCCACCATGCCCTAAGGCTACGACAAAGGGTCGAAACTTCGTTAGTCTCGCCGCTACCCTCCCTGCTTTTTTAACTACGTCCCCTTACCGCCCCCTTCTACCGGCCTGGGACCAGACGCCTGACGGCTAGAAGACACTTTCTCCACCACAAAAGAATCCCTCGGACGGCGGCAAAGAACCATACCACTATCCTTCGCCGCCTCTGCCCCAGGATCGCCGGACAATGGCGCCTTCCCCCTGTTTCCCCCAACAAAGGAAGTCACCCCTCATCGAGAAGGCGCGCAGGGAGAAATGTGCAGACACCGGACAGAGATAGCGGCGATAGGCGCCACCTCCTCTACTGCATTGCCTGACAATTCGTCACCGACATCCTCCCCAGATCTACGGTGAAGGGCGGAATCCCCACCGAACGCCGCGATTGCCTCATCCTCATCCTCAAAACGGATCCGGCGGGAACGGGTGGACATGATTCAGAATAAAAAAAAGCTAAAAGTAAGAGAGAGGAAACTGACCTAGAAAGATACGCCGACAATACACGAGCTTCTGCTATGAGGGTCAACGACCTAAAAAGGGCAAGTAGAGGAAGAAGATAGGAAGAAGAATTTCTAGTGAGAGAAACAAAAAAGGCAAATGAGGACTAACAAGAGGGGAGCCCGTATTTATACAAAGAAGGGGGCTGCCTTGAGTGATCCATGGGGATCTGACAAATGGCAGATGTCATTTAATGCAACCCTGACAAGCGTGGGAATATGAAAAGACAGTACGAGGAAGCGTGACAAGCAAGACAGGAAAGAGGAGGCAACATAAAAGGAACCATTTAATAAAAACCGATCCACTTACACCCAAGACCCTAGTCAGCATAATAAAGGGGTCGGCATCCCCATTATACAGTCCGACAATACAAAATAAAACGGGGAGGCCGGTACTCCCTATTTTAACAAGTCGACTAAGATACTACTTGAGAAAGCCAAAATAGACAAGGACGACAAACAAAGGCCACTGGCATCATCCATAGCAGCATCGCCGCGCACCGCCACCAAAAACAAGTCGCCTTTCCCCTCATGGTTGACCTCAGCCAGCAAAAGGAGCCCCAACCAAGCTTAGGAACCTGATTACGCTCTTCCTCGCTGGAATCCTCCTGGGGGAGGGAAGAGAACGAGCTGGCCGACGAGGTCGGAGACCCCGGGGAAGGAGGTGGAGCACGAGTCCCACAGAGGGGCAAATCATAGCCCTCCTCCATATTGTCGTCATAACGACAGTGGCACAAGCCCCAAGGCATCCCCGGCGACCCAGAGGAGTCGTCACCCGAAGAGGAGGAGGAGCTAGACGAGCCCCCTCGAAGAGGGACAGTCTGAGTCGATGTCAGGCTCTGACATCCCCAAATGTACCCAGTCCCTCCGACGACGGTGGGGGCGAATGACACCAAAGGATGGCCTGACATGCCCCCCAGCAGGTGCGGAAGGCTGAGGAATCACTACGGAGTTCCTAGGCGAGGACCATGATCTAGCCCCACGGGCAATATGACGCCTCCTCTTCGTGGCCTAGAAGGCTCAGGAGAAGGGAGATGTCGGCGGCGTCCGACAGAGGCACAAGGGGGTACTAAGGGTTGCGGAGAGTTGCTGTCAGAAGAGGACATGGCTAAAACAAGGTTTGTAGGGGAGTATGAGGGTTGGAGATGTTGGCCCAAAAATGGCAAAAAGGGGGGCTTTTATAGGCAAAACAATGACATGCATACGCCCCATTTAATGCATGCAACTCCCCTAACCACCTAGGGAGTAATGGGTGGAGCCTTGGAAAGGCAAAAGCCATCATTACCTCTAGGGTGCCCTATATGTGAGTAGGGGAATGCGAACAGACTTTGGGGAGGCGCCAGCAACCCTGCGATACCTCACCCAGACACTGATCACTGATGTCTATCAACCGTAGCCCTTGGCGGACAATCAGCGATGGGACAATTGATGGGGGTCGGCACCACAGGGCAGGGGTAGCCGGTCGCCGGCCAATAAGGGAACTTTCCACCCACGGGAAGCCTACACCAGCCCTCCTCAGGTAAGGCGGCGCCCCGGTGGACGACAAGGAAGGATGCGATCCGTACAAGTATTAGCCCTATAAATACCGAGGAAGCCTCCATGAGAAAGAAGATTACAAAATACACATCACTTTATCTCTCTAAAAAGCTAAGTAAATCCTTCATTAATCACGATTAATTCCTTAGTCCCGCTCACTGACTTGAGCGTCGGAGATGCAACCTCGGACACCCTCCGAGGCCCTTGTGTGTTCATTGTGCAGACACGGAACACGAGGCTGCTCTAGGACGAAGGAAGGGATCGTCGGCCATACCCGGTCGTAGACATACGATTGTTTGATACCCAAACAAAGTGCATGAGCTTCATGAATGATATCTTCTTCCTTGTACCCGCTTCTGCCCTTCCTCCTAACAGCTTCTTCATAACATCCAACCTATTTCATAATAGCGGCTGATAGTCGTCGAAATCGACTGTCCAACATGCTTGCAGTACGATGCATAATCTTGTTAGGGTTAGCTTCACATGCTTTTTCAAACAACTCTCCGACTTTCACCCATAATGCATCTTTCTTTTGATTAGTTCCAATGATTTTATCAGTTGAGTGTCTCATAAACGAAGATATGAGAGCTTCATCCTCCTGAATAGACCATATATTTTCTTCCTTGTTGAACCAGACGGTTCATTGACCCCCACAGATACCTCAACCTCATCGCTTTCTTCAACTATGTTGTCCCTACCACACTCTGAAGTTTGGGATAGGTTGCAGTTGAACGAGTTATTTGATGGGATTTGCGAACTGTGACGAGGATAAGTATCAGAACAATTATCGTAGTTATTGTCAAACTGTTGGGAAGGATGAAAAATTTGTGGGTGTTGAGAATTATATTGTGGGCTTTGATAATTATTTTGGTTGTAACCTGCGTAATTAGGTCGGGTTTGATAATTATTTGGGTTATATTGTGGGTTTTGATAATTGCCGGAGTTAGCGATATTTGATTGAGGACCCATAAAACTTTCGTCTCTCATTTAGAGAAAAAAAATTCCAACTAAGATATTTTTTTAAATAAAAATAAATAAATAAAGATTTTTAACAAAAAATCGTAACAGTTCAACCGAAATAAGAAATAAAGAGGAGGTATATGCCCTTGACACTTGTCAAGAATCTATTAGGTACTAAATTTAAAAAAGAAAAAAAATACAAACAAGGCAATACAATCTAAGCAACACAGGCAGCGAAAACAAGAGGAGCATCACACTCAGCCAAAAGATGATGAAGGCAAACCATGGTTGGAGGCCATGATGAGTTATCATCATCCTCATGATGAGGTCTCTCATCATGAATGAAGATGGTTTTAGAAGAGTTCAATATCGTGAAATATGGAGTAAGAAGTTGGAATGAACATTAAGTCTCCAAAACATAAAATATGTTTTTTTATACATTGATGATCAACATGTCTACTACATCTATAATAACCCAAGAGATTTTCTCAAACAAAAAATTTGCTCAACCCAGTGATGTTTCACAGGTATGAGTAGTGTAACATTAACCAAATGAATAATTATAGGTTTTGCCATCTAGAGAATATTTTTTTTATTAATCGTGTCAAACCATTAAGAAAAAACATGTATTGATATATGAGGTCATGAGGAGGGTCAATACTCAAAAACCTTACCTTCGGTCATCATCCCATGACCTGCTTTTCTCTTGGACCGTTGTAATCCTTCCCCTAGTTATTTTTTAAGATGATCCAACTAAATTACTACTCCTTTATTGGTTTGTCTTTCATAAAAATACAAATAAATGAAGAGATGGAAGAGTCGTTGGGAGTGGTGTAAGGGTGGTTACTTTTTATTTTAACGTGACGTGGTAGTAACCAGTAGTAAGAGGACTAGAGAAGTGCCTGAAATCTGGGTTTTGATGGTGCAAGTACTGTTACTCCTTTGTTAGTCAACTTGTGTCTTGTGTTGGTGTACCCTTCTTTTCTTCTCTTCTCCCCACGTTTGCGGCAGCTCATTTAATACAGACTCTCATTTATTTGTCTTTCCCTTTACTCTCCAGTTTTGCCGTCACAGATTGGACAATTACCCTTTTTGCAATACCATTTACTACTACTACTACTACCACTACGAGTAAACCATTTTACCAATTCCTTCTTCTTATTTTTCCTCTGTGTACTATGATTGGATCTGAAAAGCAGCAGGCTCTTTAATTTCTTCGTTGATGTTCAGTGTAAAATCGAAGCCTTGATTTTCAACAACTGCGCTGAGCCTCAGGTATCATTACTGCAATAATAGGTTGCTTAAATTATTGGGTACTTGAGATTTTAGTTTTTTAATTTTGCAATTGAATCCCTAGAATCTATGATAAGTCATCTGGTTGGTAATGGGTACGACGAGGAAGAATGTGAACCCGCATTCGAGCAGGATGTTTAGTGATAGGAAATGGATTATACCCTTCATTACTAGCCTCTTGGTCTGGGCAACTCTTCTGCTAGCCGCTTTATTCGGGGTCTATTCACCTACCACTACCACTACCACTACCACTTACGACGAGGATGCATCACAGCTAGCAGCTGCGCGATCAGAGAAACCGACTGTTTATTATGTAGAAGATGATATTAAGAGATCCATAGAATCCAGAGGGTTTTCTGAGGAGGAGCCACCGCGGTTTGCTTACCTTATTTCGGGCACCAAGGGGGATTGTCATAGAATCATGAGAGTGTTGCAAGCCGTTTATCATCCCAGAAATCAGTATGTTCTGCACATGGATTTTGAAGCTCCCCCCAGGGAAAGATTGGACTTGACCATGTCTGTCAAGACTGATCCCACCTTTCGTCAAGTCGACAATGTGCGAGTTATGGATAAATCTAATTTAGTTACTTATAAAGGGCCAACTATGGTTGCCTGCACTCTGCAAGCTATTTCCATTTTGCTGCGGGAGAGTTTGAACTGGGACTGGTTTATCAACCTCAGTGCATCAGATTATCCTCTCATGACCCAGGATGGTTAGTTCTTCTTTTTCTCAATCTATTCTTTCTCGTCCTCTCATTGTTTATACTTTCAGCTTTCTCTGCCTGTCTCTGCCAATACTTGTGCTTTCCCTGTTTTAATGTCATTACCGTCCTTGTTTTATTGTCTAACATGAAATTGTGGTTGTTGTGTGTTTTAATCCCTAACTATTGAGAGAAACCACTATTGCTCCTAGCAAAGATCTTCCTACTATGAATTCACTAATCAACTATATTTAACTTTAAGCTAAGTATTAAGAACCCTTCTTTGCCATGTACATGTAGTTCTGTGACGTACAATTATCCTCCCTATCCAAGCCGTCTTAGTCTCCTAAAACTCTGACTATATTTTCATTTAGTCCAATGGACATTCGAGTGAGGGAGCATAATATAATATAGATATATTGGTTGACCCTTAACCATCACCTTACGGTAAAAAGGATGTCCTAAGTGATACGGTATGACTTATCGATG
Source organism: Agrostemma githago (assembly GCA_958450325.1). Lineage (NCBI taxonomy): Eukaryota > Viridiplantae > Streptophyta > Magnoliopsida > Caryophyllales > Caryophyllaceae > Agrostemma > Agrostemma githago. The sequence continues at coordinate 8,198,071 of OY288243.1, read as the reverse complement.
ACTCGTAGAAAGGTGAACGCATAACTTTGTGTTGCGTAAGGTTTATATGAGATCTTGATACGTTTTACTGTCTTCAACTCACATGAAACATCTCCTTGGACTTTATGAGCCTTAAGATTAAACATAGACATGACTTTATGCAGTTTTATAGTACTATGTGTGAAAATTAGTGAATCTTTTTTTTTTTGTTTTTTTTGTATATTAGATGTAACTATTTTAGTATCTTTTGACCCAGAAGTCAAATTGGAAGCTTAGTACATGATGGAGATAGTAATGTATATGTTCACCATTCCCAACACAACTTTTTAAATTATTGTTCATGCTCTTGTAGTAATGTATAGATGTTTTAAGCTTGCAATTTGCAGCAGACGGATGGAATAACTCTACTATTTGATGGTTTCATTGTGCAGATATACTTCATGTTTTCTCCAATTTGTCACGGAATCTCAATTTTATTGAACATATGCCTATGGTAGCTGGGTGGAAACTGTGAGTACGCTTTCTCTAGGAACACTTGCATTGAGCTTTTCGTTTGCGCCTGTTAAAGTCTTAATTTGAAAAACATGCAATTGCAGGAACCAAAGAGCTAGACCCATCGTCGTTGATCCCGGACTCTATTTGTCAAAAAAATATGATCTCGCGCATACTTCCCAACGTCGATCTCTCCCTACTGCATTCAAGTTATTTACTGGTATGTATCATGGAAAGTTTATACTACTATGAGTAAATTCAAAACTTTTGTTAGTAATTCAAAATGTGGCAGGCATTGGCTAAATTATCATTCTGTGTCAAATTCTTATACGAGGAAGCTATCATGATATGTGATTCCAACTTTCCAAGTAATAGTTTAGAGGGCACATAGGAAAACATTATATTTGTTGCCTTAACAACGTAGTTAATGTGCGAGAATCAGAGAACTATCTCAACCGAAAACCAAAACTAGTTGATACTTCTAGATTTTATGACCTTAATACACGCCCTAATGAGTAGTTATATATGCCTATATTTATAGGCATCAGTTTGGAACCAAAACTGCTGATGATTTAAGTATGATAAAACTCATGTTCTACCAGATTGTATGAATATTTATGTTAGAACTTAAGACGACGAGTTCTATTAGCCCCATCTTCATTCTTTCCTTTGCATAGTTCGTTTAACATACGACGGTGCTATGTACCTAATTGATATCGCTACCCTGTTGTCATTTTGATGATTTGATTTGTTAATCCCTCTATAGGCAATTTAGCCAGATAATCAAGCTCTTAGTTAAAAATTTTATCCATCCTGACTTTTTTTAGTCGTTTAGCCTCGTGGATATATGGTTGGCTATAATTACAGGCAAAATATTGCAACTTTCATCCTGTTTGTTCTGCATTATGATCCAGCTACCATAAAAGGGCCATCACACATTAGCTGGTAAAGTCATTGGTACATGGCACTTCCTACTTATGATTAGACCCCGAAATTCCCCAACATCAAAACTATGAGATTAGCTCCCTTACACAAAAAGAAGTAGATGCATTTATCTCTACTTTTGTCTTTATTGTGGAAAGAAGTTTACTTTTCTCTGTCATGAAACATGTTCTACTGCTAATTATAAAGCAAAGTATTCTGGGCTAGAATTTCTTGAAAGAAAACATGTTAGTATGGTTTGACTTGTTTATTACTTACAGGTTCAGCGTGGGCAGTACTGTCTCGATCATTTGTCGAATACTGTATATGGGGATGGGACAATTTCCCAAGAACAGCCCTACTCTACTTCACCAACTTCATCTCTTCCCCCGAAGGCTACTTTCATACTGTAATTTGCAATTCTGAAAACTTTCAGAACACAGCAATAGGCCATGATCTTCATTATATTGCTTGGGACAGTCCTCCTAAACAACATCCTCGAGTTCTGTCTATGAAGGACTTTGACAAAATGGTCAAAAGTGGTGCACTTTTTGCTCGTAAATTTGCCAGAGATGATCTTGTCCTCGACAAAATTGACAGAGAGCTCTTAAACCGCACACATAGATTCACACTTGGTGCATGGTGTACTGGAAGCTCTTCTAATGGAGCTGATCCTTGCTTGTTACGAGGAAACATTTCTGTTTTTAATCCAGGGTTGGGAGTGGCCAGGCTTGAGAAGCTAATGAGTACTTTGTTGTCTACTGAATTCCGGAGTAAGCAATGTTCTTCAAAACGATGACCCTAACTTTATGGTACTCGGATTTGGTTACTGGTTTTTGCCACAGGTATGAACCTAAGAGTCGGACTCGTTTAGTTTATAAAAAACAAACACTCATCTTAACAGTTTAAATGAAGTGGAAGTGTGAGTGACATGATCAAGGCAGAGTGTCGAGTGTCTAACGTTGGACATGGATACCAGGTGTAATATAGGCCTCAGGGGACTGTAGGGCAGTCTACAGGACCAAATTTGTCGATGGACTGATACAAGTCTTCCTTAACTGTAAATTTTTTTGTACTCTGAGGAAACATCAAATTGAAAATTATGTAAAATATGAAAGTTTTGGTTGATGAGGGTATCAAACTGCAAAATGTAGGAATGTCCATCTATTAGTTTCCAGTGGAAAATTTTATTATGTTGGTCCCATGAACTTCTACAGATCTGAATGTCTTTCTTATGTCTATTGGACATTTTTTTTGCAACAGAGAAAAATTATCGGATTACATGTTTGGGCTCGCGGCGCCCATATTACATCCTTTATTGAACATAAAAATGATATAACGAACTACTAATACTATAACCTATGGTTATATTTACGTTTGTATGTCCATGCTATATATTTTGGCTTGAAGTCTAACGCTAGAACACAATAATTCAGGTGGTTCCAATTCATTCAATGTCGGTAACAAACATTGCAAAATTCCAATATTTGTAACAGGGATATCAAACAATCTCGTAAGCTAGGTAGCACGGGTAATATACTAGTGGTTATCGAAAGTAAAACCGTGGACCTCTACGAAGTCTCAACTCTCAAGAAATAAAGAAGTTGAGTTGATAAATTACTATGGATTCCACGAAGTAATAAAATAAAGTTTCACTTGTGAAAGATATATCCATTGATGACGGGTCAAACCCGTCACAAATTTGTTACGGATATGAATTCGCCTAAATTGAAAGAATATGTCCTAAGACATTTTAGACAATTACTAAATATAATATAGAATATTATTTTGGAGATAATCGTTACGTATTATAGTTGATTGGGGTCGGCATCTAGGCCGGCAGGCATGACCAGCCGCTGACACCCCTATCACTTGAGCATCCTTCAAACCACCTCCCGGGGGAAGCCGGCCTGTTGGGGCCTTGCCGGCAACTACCCGGTAGGACCCAGCTGGCTGGTCTGTACAGTAGTGCCTCTATAAATAGAGACACTATTTCCACATGCAAAGGGTTCACAAAAAATACTACTCCCTCCGATTTCAAAAGATCTTCCTCTTTGATTAATATATGTGAGGTATATTTCAATCAAAGGGGAAGATCTTTCGAAATCAGAGAGAGTACAACTTATCTCTCTAAAAAGCAAGGTAAATCATCTACTAAGACGATCATATCTTCTTAGTCCCCTACTCACTGACTTGAGTGTCAGAGAGGCAACCTCGGACATCCTCTGAGGCCATCGTGTGTTCTCTTTGCAGCTATAAGGCGAAGCCGACCTCAAGCGGGGCAAAGGAAGAAGCAAGCCGACTACTACTAGTCGGAGAGCATTGGTTGTTTGTACCCCAAACAATATGGCGCCGTCTGTGGGGACTTCTTACAAAAAGCTCCCTACCCTCTAGCAAACGAAAAATCCAAGATGAGTGATCAAGGTGCATCCAACACCCCGCAAGCAACCCCCTCCCCGGCCAGTCTTAGACTGGAGGAGGAGCTCCGTCCCAAAACCTCCCGCCTAAAGGTGGTGACAAGGGGAATGGGGCAATGGTGGACAACTCGACCCCGGTGGCCATGACCACTGTTGAGGCACCCATGGGACTGTTCACCCCACAACGGCTCCCCGTCGCCCAGTAGTTCTTCGCCGCCCTGCTCCAGTCCTCGGCCCCGAGTGATGCTGGTGCGACCGTTGAGAAGACCGGTGAGACCCCCCTCCAGAAGGCCAACGTGTCTTCCAAGCGACTTTTTCCTAAACCTCTAAGTATAGAGGAGAGGGGACGCAGAGCAAGGGAGGAACTTGACCGTCAGGCGAGGGAACGACTGACGTTTAAGCGGCAGAAGAAAGGTTATCAACCCCCCGATCGTACACCCCAACACCGTCACCCCCAGCATCACTTGGGCACGGATGTCATCATCCCCATTACGAGTGACGAGCTGGCCGGAGAAGAAGACAGGGCACCCTCAATGGGGAAGGGAAGAGGCCGGAGTCGAAGTCTCACGCCCACCATGCGTGACAGGCTTGGGCCCAGGTCGAAGAAAGCTCGGCGCACCCCAGCCCAACAAGGAGCGCTATATGCCGCCTAGGCCCGCATCTAGGTGAAGACGGGCTCCCCAAAAGGATCCAGGATAGGCTGAGGGAACTCAGAGAAGAGGATGGCCCGACACGGTCCTTATCCGCCAGCCCTACCCAGCGTGGTTCAGTCTTCAGCCGACTCTCCTCCGGGTCCCCCAAGAGGGAACAAAAGCAAATCTGGCAAAGTCTCACACCAAAGCCATCCGTTTCGAAGACTCGATGCTCAACCCGGAAGGCTACGAAAGCCCTAGTGGAAGATGAGGGCGAATCGAAGCTGGTGGAGACCCCGAAGTGGACCCCGCAGAAGAGAGGCCTCACGGCGTCGCCCCTACACCCGGAGGTGATAGAGTCCCCCATCCCCAGAGTAAAGATGCCCAACGTACAATTTGATGGAACCAAGGACCCGGAAGACCACCTAGCCGTGTTTGAGAGCCACATGACCAAGTACGAGGTCGACAACGCGGTTTGGTGTTGAGTACTCCCGACTATCCTTACCGAATTCGCCCAATCTTTGTTCCGAAGACTGCCGACAACGTCGATCCGCACCTTCGCGGAGCTCAGCTCCGCATTCGTGGATCAGTACGTCGGCAGCCAGCGGAGGTAGATAGTGACTGTTGACCTCGTGACCATGCGTCAGGGCCCCAAGGAGACGATAAAAGAGTATGTGAGATGCTTCGACCTCGAGTGCCACCAAGTCAGAACTGTAGACACCTCGACAGCCGCCTACGCCCTCGCCCATACGCTAGTTGACGGGCCCCTGAAGAGCTAGCTGTTGCGGGATAGGCCGACATCATTGGTAGAAGCCCGGAAGATTGCCGAGGGATATATGATTGAGGAGGAATACCGACAGCGACACGAAGAACTGTCGCCCAAGAGTACTCACTGTAAAGAGAGAGCCAAAAGCCCTATAATAGAAAGAGAGGAGAAAGGAGGTCGCAACCGATTCGAAAGGAGAAAGGACAAAACCCCCTACGCAAAGCGCTTCGACAACTACACCCTACTCACCCGCCCAAGGGAGGGAATATTGATATAGAGAAGAACCATGAGAAGTGGGGATGACCCAGACCGATGATGACCTCCACTAGGATGGAATAGAGCAAGTATTGCAAGTTCCACGACCAAAAGGGGCACACCACTGAGGAATGCCGGAAAATCGAAGACCTCATATGTCGGGGATCATTAGCCGCCTATGAGACAAGAACCAACAGAAACAACAACAGAGACAACAACCATATTGAAGCAGAGAAACAGAAGGACACCAACGTGATCCACATGGTGGACGAACCCCTTAACGGCGGATATAGCCGGCGAGAAGTAAAGAAGAAACTGCGAGAATTGTCGCACCGCGTCCACTACGCTACCGACGTTAGGAATCCGGCCATACCTACCCTCAGCATCATGGTGGCCGACTACGGGAGAATTGTGTACCCCTATAACAACCCCTAGTCCACACCATCAGAATCAGCGACCATACGGTCAAGTGATGCATGATAGATATCGGAGCCTACACCAACCTCCTTTACAGAGAAGCCTTTGAAAGAATGAGACTTGACCATCGACACTTGAAACTAATAGCCGGATGTAGACACCCAGATTTGGACCTGGTGGCTGCAGAGGTGCCCGACAAACACCAGATGACGATAGACTGCAACGCGACGCGGGTTCGCGATGTTTTAGGTAGTTTTCTATAGAACGGATCAAATAATTACTCGGAAAAATTAAAACTAACATGATGCCAGCCTTAGTCGTGTTGTTACGGTCGCATAGACATTAATTAGAGTCAATTCCGACACCGGGACCCCGAGTCGGTCCCGAAACTCAAACCGAGTCAGCACCGCGCCAAGCGAACCTCGGGATGCACACCCGAGGCCCACTAATGTTCACGGCGCAAGCTGATTGGAGGACAGAGGTTCAGGCGCGCGAGCTCGCGCGACCTAGAAGTCAGGCGCAGGGAGCTCGGCGTCCCAGCCTTCGAGCGCGGGCGCCGGGACGCCCGAATCGGCAGTGTATGGGACCAAAGCGTGATGCTAGCTTGATCTCGAGGCCACGAAGTCTCGTCCCGACTTATCCTAATGATGTTTGGTTGCCTTGATTTATAGAATACCGAGTCCGACTAAGGAGTCATCGATATAGGATTAATATCGTGAGGTATTCACTCAAAGTTGTAAAGGGGAAAACGAATATAGATTGAAAATTGATATGGGATGTGGACTTAGAAGGAAATACGTGATAGATTGGCACGCATCGACTTACGTCACAAGTATAATTCCCTAGGTAAAACTCGTATCATTTTTTAACTACGTTGTTAGTCTACGATACCTCGTTATGACCTTAATTGTCCCGATTTATGATTTGAATCAAATGCATCGACCTAATACAAATATCGGAGCCTTCTGATCACGGCGTTATTATCGGGTCTTGTGGACCGTACAACGCTCAAATTGACATCGTTAGGTTTCGTATTAGCTCAATTTTCGGTGACTCTTTATGCGTGACATTCGATTATAGAATCGACATCAACCATTTCGGAGTGACGATTATTAATGACATCGAAAACATGCGACGAAGGATTCCGCGATAATGTCATAACCTACAGGTTAGACGCCTGCCCTGTGACGTCCTGACCATTAGGCGCCTGGGATGGTGTGCTTCAAGGAGGCGTCACCCCCCCGTGCGTCCTATTTGGTGGTTATGCGGACTTTGGGCAGATTCAATTATCGAATGCGTTCGATTGAAAGAATCTATTCGTCACGACAAATGTTAAATCCTTTGCTCTATTGACATCGTCGTTTGGCCATTAGGCCTATGGCGTTTGATGAGTTCAGTTACCTGCTGATAACCTCCCGCCAATCGGGGACCCAGATCCAACTTATTTTCAGGAAGGTCCGGACCCCGCAGTGCTGACACTGGGGCATCATGCCGGACCTCTCCGGCCGACCCCCGGGAGTGCGCCAATAAGGAAACCCCATGATCCTTGGCCCGGCCGAGCCCCCGTACACCCCTGCCAGGGCATCCATGATCCTCGGTCATTCCGACCTCGAGGGTGTGTTCCATAACAGACCCCCTGACTCCTGCCTAAGGTAAGGGGCACGCCTAAGTCACGTGCCCCATTTTTCTTCCCTCTCTCTCTTGGGGAAACCTATAAATACCCCTTAATGTTCTCTCATTAAGGGGTAATTAACTTTCCCTCACTAAATTATCTCTCTAAAAATGCCACCTTGTTCCTCACGAGCAAGGTTCATCAAGCGCATTCACAGACTGTCTTAGGCATGGGAGAGGGTTCCCTCGGACACCTTTGAGGCCCTGTTTGCTCCTTGTGTAGGCAAGGGCGACCCACTCCACAAGGGAAGTCTGATCCTAGAGGATAATAAAGTGAGAAGTGAGGGCTAAGACAAGATCAAAAGTGTAACCCAATTGAGATCCAAACCCGATTTGGAGTCCATTGTTTCCAATACCGGAACAATTTGGCGCCGTCTGTGGGGAATCATTTGAGAATCTCCCAGAATAACGAGAAGTCACTAGAATAAAAATGCCCTATATCGAAGAGATAACTCCGGTAACCGATCCGACAAGGCAGGCAATCATCCCACGCTAAGGGATGCCGCTGCCGTCGCCTCGGGTCGTCGTGCCTGCCACTTTCCAGCGGGGCAGCGGGCAGGCCACGATCCAAGTTACTCCCAGTAAAGGGGCAGGGGCCTCTAAGGCGCTTAGGGAGGCAAAGCGAGGCATCAACCTCGAGCTAACGCTCGCCTAAGCTGCGCAGGCCGCTAGCTTCTTCACAGTGATGCTAAACAAGGATATAACTTCCGAAGACTTGGTCGGTGGTATAGTAATGATCTCCAGGCGTCTTGAGTTCCCAAGCCCAACAACCGCAGGGGAGACAAAGCACACCGCCACTAGAAGAATCCAGAGAAAAGCACAAATATAAATTGCCGCTAGGGGGTATGCGTAGGCCAAAAAACGACTACAGATCATGCCCCCAAAGCTGGAGGCCCCTAGGAAGGATGGCTCGGTGCACACCGTGGAGTCCACCACCTTGGCAGAGCAGTGCTCTTTGTCCCAAGGCATGAGGGATCGCTTAAAGCCTCGGGGGCATGTCACGGCACGTCTAGGCCCGAAGCGAGCCGGAGTGTTTGATAGGATAACCCTTGCGGAGAAGCAACCTAAAACAAGGGGACTGTCAAAAGGCATGAAGGTCAGGCTCAACCAGGCCCCGGACCTTGAGAGAGAGCAAGATCAGGCAGGGGGAAAGAAGGGTCTGGAGACGAGGTTCGAACCACCGCCCCAGGGCAAGCATTCGGTTCTCTGATACCGTTCCCTGAAGGAGAACCTGACGATGTCCCCCGTCGCAGCCAGCCACATCAGGCGGCAGACCCCCGACTCCGAGTCGATGGGATGACCAGGGGGCATATAATTATCAATCGGAGGGGGTCGGACAAGGATCCTGGGCAGACCCACAAGGACCCCGCTACATCCGAACATCCAAGGATGCACCATTCCTAAAATCAAAATGCCAATAGTCTGCTTCAATTCGATGGGACTACAGACCCCAAGGACCTTCTGGCAGCTTACGAGAGCCACATGGGAATGTACGACACCGAAGACGCGGCTTGGTGACAGATCTTCCCAACTACATTTTATCTGATGATATTAAAGCAAAGAGAGGGCGAGTTTATCCGGAAATACCTAAAAAGATTCGATCTTGAATTCCAGCAAGTAAGGGAGATTGACGACCACACCGCTGCTTATGCTTTGACCAATTTGCTCGTGCCGGGCGAGCTAAAGAACCAACTCTTCTGAGCTCAGCCCAAATCTCTTGCGAAAGCCCGCAAGATCGCCGGGGGATTTATAGTCAAAGAAGAGTTTCATAGCAGCCACGACCCCGCACAAGTATCAAACCGAGTCCAGGCCGTGTCGCAAAACTCTCGCAGCAAAAGGGGAGTCGCCCGGTAAGTCGAGGAGAGAAGAAAGCAGGGCCCCTCGGAAGGAGCGAATACCTTAACAGCCAAAGTTCGATAGTTACACCTCCCTCAACAGGTCGAGGGTAGAAATCCTTGAGTTGGAGAAGGAGGCAGCCAAATGGAATAGCCCAGGCAAGCCCCGCCATCCTAAGTGTGATCCGAAGAAATTTTGTACTTTCCATGATAGCATAGGTCACACACAGAAGAGTACCATCATCTCAAGGATGAAATTGAAAATCTCATCAGAAATGGTTGGTTATCTGCCTACGCCACCCGAGCAAAGAATCAGAAAGCACCATCTGAGAGGCTCGAGGGGTCAAAGCAAGATAGGCTCGTAATACACGTTGTATAGGGCCAAATGAGCCGGAGAGGCCGGAAGCGGCACCTCCGGGAGCTTCATCACCAAATTTGCTACGCCGAAGTAGCCGAGACGCCCACCATGCTAACCCTCAGTATCACACCGAATGACAGCGGGTGCATCGTGTACCCACACAGTGACCCATTAGTCCTGTCTCTCGGCATCAGCAACCACACCGTGAAGAGGTGCATTGTAGACACAGGTGCGTATACCAACCTACTCTACAAAAATGCCTTCAAGAAGATGAGCCTGGAAGCAAGGCACCTGAAACCCGCCCCAGGATCTCTATACGGGTTCAGTGGGGTAGGTGAAATCCTAATGGGAACCATTGAACTACCAATCACATTTGGAGAAGGGGACTCGGCCCGTAACATCCGGGCATCGTTTGTTGTTGTTGATGCCAAATCCGCCTACAATGCTCTGATAGGTCGGACTGCCCTGGATGAAATTAAGGCCGCCATCTCGATCCGAGCGCTTACAGTGGCTTATGTCACTGACCTTGGGACCGAGGGCAAGGTGTAAGGTGATCAAGATTCGGCCTGCCAGTGCTATTCTGTGGCCTTGTGGGGCTATGAGGCTGACAATAAAGGAAAGAGGGAGATACACAGCTCCCCCAACAGGAAAGATGAGATCTCAGCCAAACAGCTAACCATTCAGCAACCAGCTGACCGTCGGGACCTGGGGGCGAGAGTATGCTGGTAGAGTTAGAGCCTGGACGACCCGTTCTCGTAGGTGCCGATCTAGAAGAATTGTACAGGAAAAGGCTGGTCGGAGTGCTTAAAGACAATAGTGGTATCTTCGCATACTCGACCGACGAGATGTCGGGGGTGGACCAGAGCCACATCGTGCACATGCTAAATGTTGACCCAAATGCTAGACCTGTTAAGCAAAAGAAGAGAAACGTATCAGTCGAGAAGGACTAGGCCATTTGGGAGGAAATTAAAAAGCTCCTGAAGACCGACTTCATCGAAACCTGTGACTACCGGAATGGCTGGCCAATGTAGTCATGGTGAAAAAAGCCTCGGGGGGATGGAGGGATGTGTGTATATTTCACCAATCTCAATAAAGCTTGCCCAAAAGACTGTTACCCTCTGCCAAGGATCAACCAGCTGGTAGACGCAACTAGCGGGCATTCAATGCTCAGCTTCCTAGATACCTTCTCAGGGTATCATCAAGTCTACCTGTGGGGACCTGACAGGGTGAAATGCGCGTTCATCACGAGTACCAATAAGTACATGTACAAGATGATGCCCTTCGGCCTAAAAACCGCGGGCGCCACATAATAACGCTTGGTAGATTAGGTCTTTAAGGAGCAAAAAGGTAGAAATCTTGAGGCGTATGTGGATGACGTCATAGTAAATAGTAAAGGGGACGAGCAACACCTTGAAGATTTGAAGGAAACCTTTACCTCACTTCGAGCCTACCAGATGAAGCTCAATCCCAAAAAGTGTACCTTCGGGGTCCGGTCAGGAAAGTTCCTTGGGTTTCTAGTCAGTGCCCGAGGAATAGACGCCAACCCCGAAAAGGTTAGAGCCATTCAAGACCTGACGGAACCCAAGACCATCCGGGACATTCAACGGCTGACTGGCCGAATGGCCGCCCTTGTGTGGTTCATAGCCAGGTTGGCCGACAAAACAACACCCTTTTTCAAGATTCTAAAGGGTAACAAACAGTTCAAGTGGGAATCCGAACAAAAAGAAGCGTTTGAGCAGCTAAAAGAGCATCTTAAGCGGCTACCGACCCTGACTAGGCCAGTGAATGGCGAAAGGTTGTTCCTGTACATTGTCGTTACCAACACAACAGTAAGCGCGGTCATACTGAGAGAAGATGTTGGGACCCAACATCCTATCTATTTTGTAAATCATACCCTCAGGCAAGCCAAGAAGAACTACCAAATGGTTGAAAAGGCGGCGTATGTTGTGGTAGTGGCGGCTCGGAAGCTCCAACCTTACTTCTATACGCACCCCATCACCGTGCTCACGGACCAACCTCTAGAGAAGGTCCTGGAAAAGTTTGAAAAGTTAGGGAGATTACTAAAGTGGGCCATAGAGCTTAGTGGCCTCGGCATAACTTACCAGTCCAAAACCGCCATCAAGGCTCAGGCCCTGGCGGGCTTCCTTGCCGAGTGTTCCCACTCAGACGAAGATGACCCACCCACCGGAGAATGGCTGGTATTCACCAACGGCTCATCTACAGCCAACGGTGCGGGGGCAGGGGTTGTGCTGACAAGCCCAGAAGGGTCGACTTTGAACACGCACTAAGGTTCACCTTCCATGGATCAAGCAACAAGGCGGAGTATGAGGCGGTCTTGAAAGGCATTAGCCTAGCTACAGCCACCGGAGCAGAAAGGATCATTCTGGCCACAGACTCTCAGCTCATTGCCAACCAGATCAATGGAGAGTACGAGGCCAGAGACAAGACCATGATCTCATACTTGGAAAAAGTGAAGAAAGAGTTGTCAAAACTCAAATCTTACAAGGTTAGGCAGGTCCCCAGGTCACAAAATAACCAAGCTGATGCCCTATCCAAGCTAGCAAGCTCTATTCTACAGGACATCAGAAGGTCAGTCTGGGTCGACGTTGTGTAAGAGAAGTAAACCTCTGACCCTTAGCAAATCAACGCAATCGAGGAATCCGGGACCGAAGGCTGGATGACACTGATCATCCGGTTTAAAAAGGATGGCGTCTTGCCAGAAGACCCTGCCCTGCAAAAAAAGACGCCATCAAAGACAAACTGGTACCTAATGATCAACAACAAGTTATACCGGATCAGAAGTCATTCTCTTCACCCCTACTCAGATGCCTGGGGGCAGAGCAGACCATTGTGGTTTTAGACAACATACATTCAGGGATATGCGGACACCAGATAGGCGGTAGGACCCTTGCACACAAAGCCCTCCGAGTCGGATACTACTGGCCGACCATGGTGGCAGATGCAAAACAACATACCTCCAAATGTAGGAAGAGCCAAATGTTCGCACCTGTAATACATGCACCGGCCCAGGACCTGCGACCAATCCTGTCTCCCATTCCCTTCGCTCAGTGGGGGGTGGAATTCTCGGACCATTCACTGTCGCGAAGGGAGGAAGAAAGTTCCTTATTGTGGCAATTGATACTTTACTAAATGGGTGGAAGCGGAAGCAGTCCCTAGGATAACCGAGTCTGCGGTTCGGAAGGTCATATGGCAGAATGTCATTACATGTTATGACCTGCTTAAGGTCCTTGTGTTTGACCATGGGCGGCAGTTTGACAATGGCCCGCTGAGAGCCTGGCTAGAAGGACATGGGATCATTGTAGCATACTCTACTGTGTGCCACCCACAGACCAACGGCCAGGCCGAGGCGGCCTACAAACAGATTCTGAACGGCCTAAAGAAGATGGTGGATGATTTAAAAGGAAGATGGGCAGACGAACTCTCCAGCGTCCTCTGGTCCATCAGAACAACCAGAAAAGAATCCACCGGGCAGACGCCCTATGGCCTGGTCTACGGCGCTGAAGCCATCCTGCCCATCGATGCTAGAGTCCCAACCCTCGGGTCGCAGTTATACGACAAAGTCATTAATGAAACTTCGATGGCCGAGGCCCTAGACCTGGTGGGAGAAGTAAGGGAAGAAGCATGTGCGAATATAGCAGCATACCAGCAAAGGATGCGGAAGGCCTACAACAGGAGGGTCAGCGAAAGAAGCTTCCATGTGGGGGACCTTGTCCTAAGGAAAACTCAACCAGTAGGCAAGGGTAGAGAGCACGGCAAGCCAAGTGCCAACTGGGAAGGCCCCTATTAGGTCACTCATGTCCTAGGTCCCGTCACTTATCGACTAGCCAATGCCGAGGGACAGGAGCTAGCATCGCACTGGAATACAAACACCTTGAGGAAGTACTACTTTGAAAGCAGTTTCTTTTTTCAGAATTTTCTTTTTCGATTCCCTAAAATGGCGGAGGACGGTCAAGTTGCATTGTCGATGGCTCCTCCCAACAACAGCTTTTAAAAGTAATGAGAATGGACAGTCAAGTCGAACCTTTGTTTATACTCGTTATTTGTTCGACTCGCATCTCACAAACAAACGAGTAGGGGGCAATAGGGGAGAGCCACTGTTCCCAAAGTCCGGTAAAATGGACACTCCAACAAAGTCCTTATGCCCACCTCAAGGCAGGCAGGGGGCACCGCCCCTGGACTTCGACCAGAAGGCAAGGACAGGTCGGGCGTCAAAGTCGAACCAACAAGGCCTAAGGCACCCTTAGTCTTTTTGTAGACACCCGCATTTTGCCTACTAGTGTCTATAGCAGTTCCCGACAAAACACCCGATTATGATCGGACGCAAACATGACTTAGTATACTCGGATATGGGCTCGAAATTAATAATATCCGACATGGACTTTTAGCGGAGTACAAATCTCTTAAAACCAACCTCAAATTCAGGCCCAGTGGGTCGTTCCGAGCAAAATAAGACTAATTTGGGCCAAAACCGACAGCAAAAATAAAAACCATCTTTTGGCGACCGGGTCAAAACCCGGTCAAAGACGAACCCGTCACACAAATCAGCCAAATTCATACCGCGTATATATACTAGTATCAAATTCGGTTTTAAATACGTTTGACTACAATGATCGCCTAAAGTCTGTCTAATCCCTTTACGAGCAACGACGGAGGTGGAGCCCTTTTGAGGAGCCCTGCCCCAATGTACTCAAGGGCGTGACGTGATCGCGATTAATAATAGTTGAACGCATTTGATTCCATTTTTTTATTAGTACGGAACCCGTTGACACGAAAACCGACATCACATAATTCGAAAGAATTAGTTTCGATGTCGTGACGTAGAGGGATGCAATTTCGTCACTAATACAAAATTCCTAATCTAGCACAAGCATTTTCATAAAACTCCGATAACGGTATTATAATCGCATGCATACGCGATTATAACATCGGAAGTCAAGTTAAATACAAATCGTGCGATATTTGTATTTGATTTGGCCGACCATCGATTTTAAACCAAAAATGACACGAGTAGGTACTCGTACAGGGGCTACTCGACCGAGTACGTAGGCTACTCGATCGAGTAGCACCCATAAACCTGGGCAGTAGCCTTTTCGAGGACACACTCGACCGAGTCAGACCATGACTCGACCGAGTGGGTCCTGTAGCCCAGAAAACCAAGAGCTTAAATGCAACATTTAAGCCTCGTCTTTTTTACGACTTTTAGTCGACGCGTGTAAAGTCAATCACGTGGACCCATTTTTCAAAACCCATACATATCACGACATCTAGAACAACTTTGATCGATTTTTCGACGTGATAAGTTGGGACAAGGCATCGAGGCATGGGATCGGGTTAGCGTCACGCCTAGGTCCTATGTCTCCGTCCTTCGTTTAATACACAATGCAATGTGTAATTAATCGGAGTTCGTCCGTCGACACAATTCACGGTCTAGTTTACATACGGGTCCGTTCCTACTTTTTATTATTTATTATTCCGTTTATATATCGTTTGTAATTTTTGTATTGGCCGGGTTGTATTTCCGCCCGTGTAACTTGTACGTTATTTACTTTCGAGTTTTATTTATTTAATTGCTTATCGCTTTATAAATGAACCTCGCATGCTAAATTACTCCGACCATATTCAGGATGCATTAAATGACGTAGTTAACGTAAAATTCACATGTTTAGCCCGAAAACGTTGTTTGCATATCATTTAGTCATTTTACTAGCGCGCACACACGAACATGAACGATGTCTTAGTAGAGGCCGCCATGTGCGGGCGGGGTTGGGTGTCCTTAGTGGGCTTCCCAACACGTACCCTCACCCCTTATTCAGAAACTTGGTTTCCGGATGCCCGAAACCATTGGCGCACGAGAGTCATTCTATATACGAAAGTCGGTTTAAACGGTAACGATATTGCAATGCAAAGGGACGAGCCCCATAAACTCTGAAATCGAAGTGGGCCGTACTTTGTGTACAGCCCATGACGGTATAGAGTGGGCTCGTATGGTTCCGAATAACCACAAAATTCGGTGGCGACTCCATTTTGACTTAAATTTCGAACCCGAGAACAATCTCACCCCGAGATTCATTCGCCTACCCAAACCCGCGCGTGGCCGCGTCGGGGTGGACCTACGTCATGTCCACAATTTGGGGACTCCGCTGGGGATACCTGATGTACCACATGTCATCGGGGTTCCCAGGGTGAGACTCGAAAAGAAATCGTTCGTATATTAGTGTGCGCGCATTAGTTTAACGATTCATGCATAACCCAAATTTTGCCCGGGCCGGTTACTTGTGACCGACGTCCCACTATACCACGGTGCATTCCTACACGGGTGCGCTAAAGACTTCGATGGCGGAACTCGTCTGGGTTTTGCGGCATGTCCTAAGACCAACTCGGCTTAGGGAGTCCGTCCCGATTCACGAGAATGCTATCGTTGTTGGTGTAGACCCTATTTTGAACGACCGAGACTTAGCGTAAAGCATACATAAGCGTCGATATAATGATTGTTTGACTACGTGCTACTTGATTTTCGTGTCATTTTTTTCAAAAAACCGTCATTTCAAAAATATCAAATTTTGAAAAACCCGAAATACTGTCCGTTTCGGGACCCGTCTTTTCAAAAATATCCAACTTTCAAAAACTCGAAATGCCGCCGAAACTTAGGATCAACGATTTGACTCAAAATATCATTTTTCTCTAGTCGGCATGCTGCCCGTTTTAATTCTCGAATTTCCGACATCATTCCGATTTTCTGAATTTTCAAAATTCTAATCTTGGTTTTCAAAATTCCGTTTTCAATTTTCGAACTCTCGGAAATTCACCCATTTTATATTCGAATTTCAAGCATCCAACTTTCCTAGTGAATCTTCCTTATTATAGGACCTACCGTCTAGCCGTGTGTCGGATCTTTGTATAGTATGTCGAAGTTCTATAGCGTCGAAACTCCGCTGATCCTATATCACGAGTTTCCCCCTTTCCTGAGTCCGCCTTATCTGTCAAGGCACGACCAACCCGCGTAGGGCATACCCCTACAAAGGAAAGTCCGTCCATACACTCGAGTCAAAAGTCTGGGGAAAAGTCTCACGTGGACCTTCCTCCGAACAGGATTAGGCCCACAAAGCCAAAGTCCTAAGGAAGTTATACCACCCATTGAGTCATTCGTCTAGATGTCTTTCTCGAGTCTTTGGTCTTCCTTCTTAGTGTCGCTCGGGATGTACTTTTCCTTCCTTTTTTCCAAGATCTGGGTTCGGTTTCTGATTACGCGGTGTTCTTACAGACAGGCCACCGGCAACCAGACACGCCCGCAGGATGGCTACTTTGAACAGTCTGCAAACCTCTCTGGACGCCATGATCGAGAAGCAAACCGACATCGAAGCCCAACTGACCGAAATGAGGGCTGGTCAAGTGGCCATCGTTGCTCGCCTACCTACAGTAGAGCAAAGGACTCCTAATGCCGAGGCTACTGGGCCTCTAGCTGAACTAGTCAGCGCAGTACGCCGACTAGAAGAACAAGTCCATTTGGCTGGGAGTAACAACATCCATCGGGAGAATAGCCGAGAGTACAACCCGTTAAGCGACAAACTGCCCGCGAACCTGAACCTTACGGGTCTGCCCATGTTTGAGGGAACTGAAGACCCGTTACTACATGTACGGGCCTTCAAGGAATTCATGGCCATCAAGGGAGTGGATTCGTCCATGTTCAAGAACCTCTTTGCTGCATCTCTTGAGAAGCACCCACGGGCCTGGTACTATAAGCTAGACCCGAAAAAATACCCTACATGGGATGATGTGGCTACCGAGTTTGCTCGGAACTATGCTGACAACACTGAGATCCAAACCACAATGTGATCTCTGGAGGTTATGGCCCAAGAGCCGAAGGAAGGTTTTACTAAATACCTTCAACGCTGGAGGGCCGAGAGCGTGAAACTGGTCGATAAGCCCAATGAGAAGACTTTGGTGGAGGCTTTTGTCAAGAACCTCCTCCCCTCCTACCAGGTTCACCTCCGGTACGCTGTCATACCCAATTTCACCACCCTTACTGAAATGGGTATGAGGATCGAAGACGATCTGAGACTGGAAGGCCTCACTAAGGCCGCTAGCAAAGGCTACCAAAGGGCCTCCTCCTCCACCACTAAGCCCCAAGCTGCGACTCGCAGCATTTTTGACGCGGTTAATCTACTAGATGCCCCGTCCAAGAAGAACACCCCACCTCGGGTTTTCACTGATATAGGTACCACCTATACCTATGCCTTACAAAGGCTGTCCTCCAAATGCCTAATCCAACCGATAGGCCCAACTTCTGAAGTTCCGGTCGAGCGACACTCCAAGAACTACAATGCTCAGGCCTATTGCCAATACCATCGGGGCAATGGGCATGATACCGAAAATTGCTGGAAGCTGAAGCACCTGATCCAGGACTTGATTGAAAGCGGTAAAATCCCGCTACCCGGAGATAAACCAAGCAACAAAGAGAACCATTTCAGCTCCCATGCCATCTTTGCCAGGGAGGTGATTGATTGCTCTCACCTTATCTCTCCATTTATCCCGCAAGTGAACGGGATCTGGTTTGACGACGAGGATAATGTCTACCTCGCTAAAGGGGAAACCGTCCTCATCACCCCTGAACAGATTCGCGAAGTCAAAACCCGAGTCCTAGCCAGTAATCACCTGGGTCGTCCCTACCAAGCCACAAGCTCTAGGGACATCCCCATCCCGACAACCATCACCGATCCACTCGGGATAGAAGTCGCCCCCGAAGAGCCGACTGCTGAAACGGCTATTGTGAAGCAACTAAAGAAGACCCGAGTTGACCTCACCATATGGCAACTCTTGGTTAGCTCACAAGAACATCGAGAAGCACTCACTAAGGCTCTCGATCAAGTCAAGATCGACTCCTTGGCTACCCCTGCTGAAATGGTAGTCACGGTCCTACCCTACTTGAAGGACAAAACCAACGAAGTTGGCCCAATGATCACTTTCTCTGAAGCCGACTTGCCACCGTTCGGGGCCTCTCATAATCTGGCCCTCCACATTACGGTAATCTGCCGAGGGAAATATCTCCCGATGACCCTAGTCGATGACGGGTCCGCTATAAATGTCCTTCCCTTAAGGACCGCCAAAGCCCTCGGCATCACCTAGGCCGATTATGTCCCGACGGCTCAAACCATCCAGGCCTTTGATGGGAGCCCGAAGACGGTATCTGGGGCCGTAAAGCTGACCATTGGAACGGGCCCGATTGAAAAGGAGCTTGAATTCCAGGTGATTGACGTCACCTCATCCTTCAACTTGCTCCTAGGGAGACCCTGGATTCTCACGGTCAAAGCCGTGTCCTCCACCCTTCACCGTAAGATCAAAATGCCTTTGCTCGACAATGTTATTACTTTGGAGGCAACCCCAATGACCGTGGCTGGCTGTAATGCCACGGGCCGCACGGACCTCTGGGGGTTCGACTTTGTGGGGATGATCGAAGAGGAGTACCTTTTTAGGCCTTACTTCACCACGAGCATTGACACAATGCTCCAAAACCTAGGGTATCTTCCGGGGGCTACCTCTCGACCCGATCTTCCAACTGGGAAGATCATCGAGGTCCTTAAGGACGTAGACTCTCACTTCGGCCTTGGCTATGCCGCCACTCCGGGCAACGTTGTCCGAGCAGGAATCGAAAAGGCCTGCAACATCATGAAGGGTATCCACTTGAGCCCTTACAGCCCACGGTTGGCCGACTACTTTGTCACACCCGTGTTTGGGGCTATCCAGGTTGGACTGTACCAACCCAATGCTGCGCACCTCGGGACCCAATCAGCCCGGGACTGCAACTACATCCCGGATGATGTGTTCGCCCTCATCCAGTCTGATGAAGCTGATGATACTGAGCCCGCGCTGGGGCTGCTCTTCGGGGAAGACACCATAGCCCCGACTCCAAAAGAAGACCTGGTCAACCTGATTCTCCGCAGCAACAGGTTTGACCCGACCAAGCTAATCTCGGATGTTGGTTCCGAGACGGGAAACAGGGCCTGGAGGAAGACTGTCAAGTGGACTGACAGCCAAGGAAAGATCTACAAGCTGGTCACCGGAGAGGGAGACATGCCTGAGTCTGAGGTCGAGTCTAGGGAAGTCGGTGCTAGAGTCACTCCTGTAACCCCTCTCCCTTCTATCATTCCTGCTGCTGGCACTTCGGGGTCTATCCCGAGTGCCTTACCAATTCCGCCACTGACCAATGATCAGATGGCTGCTCTCTTCGAGCTGTTTTCCAAATTTTCAATCAATAATAACAACCGTTCTGCTTAAGACTTGTCTCTTTTAAATTCTGCTTTCAAAAATGTTTTATGCTATGACATTGAGAAATCCGACGAACAGGTACCCCTACCTCCACATCTGATCGAGCAACTAGAGCAAAGAGAATCCCGGAATCCGGTAATCGAGGAGACTGAGTCCATAAACGTGGGAACAACCTTAGAGCCTCAGATACTTGAGATAGGGTTATCCTTAGATCCCGAGGAGAAACAAAAGTTCATAAACCTCCTCCAAGAATTCAGAGATGTCTTCGCGTGGTCCTACAAGGACATGCCGGGGATAGACCGGGAAATAGCCGAGCACCGCATACCAATCAAAGACGGGTGCAAACCGGTTAAACAGATACTCCGCCGAATGAGGCCCGAATGGTCTCTTAAAGTAAAAGAAGAAGTCGACAAACAGTTTAAAGCTGGCTTCATACAAGTGTCTGAGTATCCGGACTGGGTTGCAAACATCGTGCCGATTCCTAAAAAGGACGGTAAGGTGCGGGTATGCGTAGATTTTCGGGACCTTAACAAAGCAAGCCCGAAGGATGATTTTCTGTTACCAAACATCGACATACTGGTGGATAATACGGCCGATCATGCCCTTCTATCATTCATGGACGGGTATGCCGAGTATAATCAAATCAAGATGGCGGAAGAAGATATGAGTAAGACTACCTTCATTACACCTTGGGGTACTTACTGCTACACCGTCATGCCATTCGGTCTCATTAATGCCGGGGCCACATACCAAAGGACCGCTACCACCTTACTACACGACATGATGCATAAGGAGGTAGAGGTTTATGTAGACGACATTTTCGTCAAATCCAAAGAGCGGGACGGTCACATCACCGCCCTAAGGAAGTTCTTCATCTGATTGCGCAAGTACAACATGAGGCTAAACCCCCAAAAGTGCAGTTTCGGGGTAACATCAGGCAAATTACTGGGTCATATCGTTAGCCAACGAGGTATCGAGGTCGACCCAGCTAAAATCAAAGCCATTACCGAGATGCAAGCTCCTAAAACCGAAAAAGAAATAAGAGGATTTCTCGGGAAAGTCCAGTATATTAGTCGATTCATCTCCAAACTAACCATGGTGTGTGAACCGATTTTCAAGAAACTGAAAATAGGGGAACGGATACTATGGGATGGCAAGTGCCAAGCTGCTTTCGACAAGATCAAGGAAATTCTGTCTGCTCTGCCAGTCTTAATGCCGCCTCAACCCGGTTTGCCTCTATCGTTATACCTAACAACGACCGAGACAGCCATGGGGGCTATGCTGGCTCAGACGGTTGACTCCGAAGAACGAGCCATCTATTATATCAGCAAAAAGTTTTTAGAGTATGAGTGCAAATATACCATGCTCGAAAAGACGTGTTTGGCTCTAGTCTGGGCCACCAAGAAGCTTCGACACTATATGCTCAGCTACGAGGTCCATGTTCTATCCAAGATGGACCCGATCAAATACCTCTTCGAAAAGCCCATTCTCAATGGCCGAATTTAGATGGACTCTAATGTTGGCCGAGTTCGAGCTAAAATTTGTACCACTAAAGGCTATTAAAGGACGAATAGTAGTTGAATTCCTCGCCGATAGCCCGGTATCCGAGGAAGGACACACCGACACCTGGTCCTTCCCAGACGAAGATATTTTCCATACTGATGCTGAAACATGGGATTTGTACTTCGATGGAGCATCTAATTTTCGAGGGTTCGGAGTCGGGATCCTCCTAATCTCACCAAGAGGGGAGCATACTCCCGTCTCCATCAAACTGGACTTTGATGTTACCAATAATGCAGCAGAGTACGAAGCATGCATTTACGGGCTACAAGCCGCCGCCAACCTGGGGATCACAAATCTCCGGGTACATGGTGACTCATCCTTGGTCATTAACCAAGCACTCCAAAAATGGAAAACTCGGAATGCTAATCTCGTAGCCTACCAGGCACGAGTAAGGGATCTCGAGAAAACAATTCCAGAAGGTAGAATACATATACCTACCTCGGGAAGAGAATCAGTTTGCAGATGCACTCTCAAAATTGGCATCTTTACTAAATATTCCCGACCACGTGACCAGTATGCCAATTTGCGTCGAAAGATGGTCCGAGCCGGCATACATCCATGACATTGAAGACATCGAGATAACTGATCCGAACCTTGGTACCAGGCTGTATTAACGTACCTGACAAATAAAGAGTATCCTCCCGAGACTGAGGGTCGGGCCAAGAAAGCCTTACAAAGGCTAGCCACCTAGTTCATCCGTACCGATGATGGACAATTGTACAAAAAGACGGCACAGGGGGCTCTTCTCCTTTGTGTTGACAAATATAAGGCCGAGAAAGTGATGGCCGAAGTGCATAACGGCAAAAACGGCCCACATATGAATGCTCACATGTTGGTCCGAAAAATCACGAGGCTCGGGTATTACTGGAATACCATGGAAGCTGACTGCCAGTTATATGTCAAACGGTGTCACAACTGTCAAATCTTTGGCAATGTGCAACATATGCCGTCATCTCTGCTTTATACCATGACGTCGCCTTGGCCGTTCTCGACATGGGGTATCGACATAATCGGGAAGATAAATCCCTCCGGTACTGGCGGACACTGTTTCATTTTAGTAGCTATCGACTATTTCACCAAATGGGTCGAAGCTGAATCATATCGCATCCTCAATGCTAAACATGTCGCCAAGTTTATCCAGAACAAGATAATATGTCGGTATGGAATCCCACATGAATTCATCAGTGATCACGGGACTCATTTCAAAGCTGAGACCGCAGCCCTGTCGACTAAATACAAAATTCAAAGGCACACGTCCTCGCCCTACCGTCCCCAAACGAATGGAGCAGTAGAGGCGGCTAATAAAACAATTGTCACCATATTCAAAAAGATGGCTGATAATTATCGGGACTGGCCCGACAAAATACCTTTTGCCCTATGGGGGTACCGGACGTCAATTCGCACCGCAACCGGGGCGACACCGTATTACCTAACTTATGGGATGGAGGCAGTCCAACCAGTTGAATTAGAGGTACCATCCCTCAGAATTCTGTTAGAAAGTCAAGTACCCGAAGCTGACTGGGTTCGAGCACGGTACGATTCGTTGGTTCTACTAGATGAACGACGGACCCGCGCCCTCAACAACATCCAAATCTACCAGAAACGGATCCAACGGGCCTTTAACAAAAGGGTAAGGCCCAGAAACATTAAAGAAGGGGATCTAGTCCTTAAGTCTGTTCGAGCTTTACTACCAGTTGACCCAAGGGGAAAGTTCAAACCCAACTGGGCTGGGCCATATATGGTAAATAAGATCCTATCAGGGGGAGCAGTAATGCTGACGGACCTGGACGAGAATGAGTTCGTCAACCCAACCAACCTGGACCAGCTGAAGCATTACTACCCTTAGCCATTTCTCAATGTCATTAGCAAATTTTATCAAAATCATTTATTTTACAAGAAAAGCAAGTCAATGAGCTAGAATTACTTATTCTACTGTCACAAAACATCTTGAACCAATAGTCTTGGTGTAATACGAGATTGCAAAATTACTGAGCTTGAACTACGTTTGGTTTGATTCTGCTAATTGCGGATACGTAGGCAGCCCCTCAAAAGGGCACAACCAGTGCAATCAAGAAAAGACAGGAACGGTTTAATAATAAACTTCTTTTATTATCACAAAAAAAAAGAGCCCCGATAAACTCGGGAAACTTACAGAATGCAGGAATTCAAAAAAAAAAACAAAAAAAAACACACGACACTCCAAAATAAATAATAATAATATTTAAATAATAAACTAAGGACTCGGTATTTAGGGCATCTTGCCCTTCCCCTTGTCCTTGGCCTCCTTGGCCGTCCACTAACGACGACGTGGAGGAGAGCGTTCCCGAATCACCACAGGAACCTCTTTAGCCCGAACTCGTTTCTTGGAACTCGAGTCCTCATCCACATCAATAGGCCCGAGTCGGGCCCTCACGGGCTCAGGAAGCCGGTCACGCGGACCTAGTCGATCCCGGGCCGCCAGCCTTGGCCCAAGTCGTCGTTCCAAATCAGTCTAGGGGCTTAGCCGCCCCCGCGTGCCGCTAGCACCGGCATCTTTAGCTCGAGTCTTAGTATGTGACTTAAGACCCGATTCTAGTCGGACTAAGGTAGCAGGGGTCTCTCCCTCATCAAAGAATCCCCTATTGTCCTTTGCCGTCTCCCGACGGACCAGTTGGAAGGCCTCATCGACCTTCAGAGCTTTACGGGCTTCCTCGGATTCCTCGGAAGTCCACTTCTCGTAAGCCCGTGAAACCCAAGCAGATTAGCAAGGGTTGGGAATAGTCCATGTAGGACGAGTAAACCATCTCTGCAACCAAGTGTCGTACATAGCGTCTGTCAGTTGGAGCGAGACGCTGATAATGGCTTCAGTCTCAGGAATGCGCTGAGACGAACCGAACTGCCTCAGGATGCGGTCCGGGTAAATATGAACTGTCCAGTCAAGGGACAGGATAACCAAGTAACGGGCTTGGTCCCTCTTGGCCAGCCCCGTCAGCTTAGAAAGGAACCACCAAGCGACAGTCCACCTGATTAAAGGGCCACCATGGAACACCAACTCCTCATCCCAGTAAGCTCGATTTATATGGTGACTCGAGATTATCCGGCGCCCTCTTGAACTGATTTGGCTGCTGCGGTAGTTGGGAATGCTCGGAGGGGGCTCTATGATCGACAGACGTTCCGACAACCAAACCTGCAAAAAAAAATATATATACAAAATCCGTGAGCAACGGAGTGGTCCGCTACAGCCCACTCGATCAAGTACACCGTCTGACTCGATCGAGTAAGGCCCTCTAAAGGCAAGCAAAATCTCGTCAGGAGTGCCACTCGATCGAGTAAAACATCTGACTCGATCGAGTAAGCCCTCCACAGATGGGCAGAAGCACTTCGAAGATGTCACTCGATCGAGTGACAGGTCCACTCGATCGAATGACTTACGGACCTCAAGAAGTCGCGCGAAACACAAAAATGAAAATCGCAAGACATATACCTGCAGAATAAGGGTGCTCCCCGTCAGTTGCCGGGTCGGGTCAAGTCGCCTAGCATCCAGACCCATGATGATTTCTCCAGTGGCTAGCCAAGCAGGGCTATGACCAGTCTCCATCTGGTCAACCACTCCGATCAGCCTGATTTGACCCAGGCATGAGTCAATATCCATCATCCCCTCAAAAACGTAGCGGTGCAGTGCATGCAGAAGGCGAAAGCCCTACGCCTATGAGAAGGGGTAGCCCTTACATCTTGACTGTTCATAAACTTGTCAGCCAAGTCAAAGAGGGAAACAGTATTTCCCCGTACCATTCGATCTGTCTCAGCGTGAGACAGACCCAGGAAATCCCTCAGTCTCCTTCTCGGGTCCGGGTAGAACGGAGGGATGGCAGGACGAGCGACAGGGCTCCAACCCCCAATAGCTGCGATCTCCTCGGGAAGAGGGCATATCTCTCCCCGCGGGAACGCGAAGACGTGATGGGTAGTATCCCAAAACGACAGGTAGGCGTCCAAAAAGTGTGAATCAATTATTAGACGTCGAAGAGGAAACAGGCTGATAATCCCCATTTGGGTCAGCTGAACTTTGTCCTCGTCCCGAAAGTGCTGGGACCAGGCAAAAAGCATCGAAGTAAGGTGATCGATACCCATGACAGGAGTTTGAATCCTCTTGAAAGTCTAAGGGATTTTGAGGAGAAGTGGAGTTTTGATTCGAGATACAGTAAACTGAAGTAGGGAAACCTATATTTATAACAGGAAACCCTAACTGTAACCCTAACTACCTGGCCTCCTCAGCAAACCTAGGCCCTATGCATGCGCTGGCCTGATTTCAGACAAGAACCCAGAATAGGAATCACGTCGTCCCGAGCTTTCCTGGGAATTTCTAAAAATTCTGTGATAAATTCTGTGATAAATTTTGTGATAAAAAATCTTTCAAAATTTTCGGCTTTTCGAAATTCAGTATGTCTTCCCCAGCACGAGTCGGTGTTTTATCTATGTGCTACATGCAATTTGTTATGTGTCAGCATACAGGTACACCCCAGACTTCAGAAGCAAGTCTCCGCGCAACTACTTCACTCCCCAACGTGAGTCAATATTTATCCCAGAATGCTACAATCAGAACAATGATGTATCAGCATACGGGTACACCTACACCTTCAGAAGCAAGTTTCACTCCCCACGGAGCTATCATCATCAGGACAGGTATGACCCTCTGCTTATGGCTGGCGAGCCCTTCACGCTAGTCTACTGGACTATAAACGACCCGACCGGAATGCTGCCAGGTCGTAATCTGCGATTGGCCTGGTAGCTACTCCGACTTTCGCCTTGTCCAAGCCTCAGTCAGAGTGGGGGCTCTGTAGACACCCGCATTTTGCCTGCTAGTGTCTATAGCAGTTCCCGACAAAACACCCGATTATGATCGGACGCAAACATGACTTAGTATACTCGGATATGGGCTCGGAATCAATAATATCCGACATGGACTTTTAGCGGAGTACAAATCTCTCAAAACCAACCTCAAATTCAGGCTCAGTGGGTCGTTCCGAGCAAAATAAGACTAATTTGGGCCAAAACCGACACCAAAAATAAAACCGTCTTTTGGCGACCGGGTCAAAACCCGGTCAAAGACAAACCCGTCACACAAATCAGCCAAATTCAACTTCTAGAAGCTGGCGCCCAAATCAAAATTCAAATAAAACAATCAAATCAAACAAGGTCAACTCCTTCCTATTTTAGCTCGATCCTCTTGTTCCACTCGATCGAGTGGAGCGTCATTTTCCGGATCAGGCCCATTTTCTAGGGCACTCGATCGAGTGCACTAGGGCCACTCGATCGAGTGACCCTAGGTCGTGGGGTAAAATCTATAAATACCCCTCTCAAACCCTTTGCATTTTCAGCTTTACCTAATGTCATTTTACCCTACATTTTCACCCTAACACTCCTATACTCTTCACACTACAACCCTAGCAACACTAAACCAAAAAACCGAGTCCCTCGTCCCTCAAAAAACCGACGAAACACACACATACACACACACACACCATAACTCGCGTACATCCTCGATACTGCGGCGTCCCGTCGCTATTTACGAGTCCATTTCCGAGGTCCCTACTAAGCATGTATGTTGAGGGTGTCCTAAACCCCATTTCGATCCTTATTACTTCGTTTTCATTTACGTTTTTGTATTGTCTATATTATATCTATACTAGTATCCTAACACTAACTTTAACATAACTCTAACATTTTATACTAACTTTTATCTTTTCGTTACTAACACATTATCATACCGCGTATATATACTAGTATCAAATTCGGTTTTAAATACCTTTGACTACAATGATCGCCTAAAGTCCGTCTAATCCCTTTACGAGCAACGACGGAGGTGGAGCCCTTTCGAGGAGCCCCCCCAATGTACTCATGGGCGTGACGTGATCGCGATTAATAATAGTTGAACGCATTTGATTCCATTTTTTATTAGTACGGAACCCGTTGACACGAAAACCGACATCACATAATTCGAAAGGATTAGTTTCGATGTCGTGACGTAGAGGGATGCAATTTCGTCACTAATACAAAATTCCTAATCTAGCACAAGCTTTTTCATAAAACTCCGATAACGGTATTATAATCGCATGCATACGTGATTATAACATCGGAAGTCAAGTTAAATACAAATCGTGCGATATTTGTATTTGATTTGGCCGACCATCGATTTTAAACCAAAAATGACACGAGTAGGTACTCGTACAGGGGCTACTCGACCGAGTACGTAGGCTACTCGATCGAGTAGCACCCATAAACCTGGTCAGTAGCCTTTTCGATGACACACTCGACCGAGTCAGACCATGACTCGACCGAGTGGGTCCTGTAGCTCAGAAAACCGAGAGCTTAAATGCAACATTTAAGCCTCGTCTTTTTTACGACTTTTAGTCGACGCGTGTAAAGTCAATCACGTGGACCCATTTTTCAAAACCAATACACATCACGACATCTAGAACAACTTTGATCGATTTTTCGACGTGATAAGTTGGGACAAGGCATCGAGGCATGGGATCGGGCTAGCGTCACGCCTAGGTCCTATGTCTCCGTTCTTCGTTTAATACACAATGCAATGTGTATTTAATCAGAGTTCGTCCGTCGACACAATTCACGGTCTAGTTTACATACGGGTCCGTTCCTAACTTTTTATTATTTATTATTCCGTTTATATATCGTTTGTAATTTTTGTATTGGCCGGGTTGTATTTCCGCCCGTGTAACTTGTACGTTATTTACTTTCGAGTTTTATTTATTTACTTGCTTATCGCTTTATAAATGAACCTCGCATGCTAAATTACTCCGACCATATTCAGGATGCATTAAATGACGTAGTTAACGTAAAATTCACATGTTTAGCCCGAAAACGTTGTTTGCATATCATTTAGTCATTTTACTAGCGCGCACACACGAACATGAACGATGTCTTAGTAGAGGCCGCCATGTGCGGGCGGGGTTGGGTGTCCTTAGTGGGCTTCCCAACACGTACCCTCACCCCTTATTCAGAAACTTGGTTTCCGGATGCCCGAAACCATTGGCGCACGAGAGTCATTCTATATACGAAAGTCGGTTTAAACGGTATCGATATTGCAATGCAAAGGGACGAGCCCCATAAACTCTGAAATCGAAGTTGGCCGTACTATGTGTACAGCCCATGAAGGTATAGAGTGGGCTCGTATGGTTCCGAATAACCACAAAATTCGGTGGCGACTCCATTTTAACTTAAATTTCAAACCCGAGAACAATCTCACCCCGAGATTCATTCGTCTACCCAAACCCGCGCGTGGCCGCGTCGGGGTGGACCTACGTCATGTGCACACTTGTATAAAAAAACAAAGTCCCTCTGCCTACCTCCAGGCAGGCGGGGGCACAATCAGGTACAAAATAAAAAGCAATAAAATGAGATGAACAGAGGAAACGCTGACGTTAATCACCAAAGCAGAGGATTCTTAAGAGTTCAGAGTACAAGTAAAAATTGGGATTACATATACCGGCAACCGGCCACATTCAGGCCCGGCGCACACAAAAGTTAGAATAAAAATGAGAAAATATAAGAGGCGCTGAAGGTAGGCGCAAGACCCTAGCCACTGGGACGGGAGATAGCATTGTCAAGACACTCAGATGGGTAAGGAGATGAGCCTTGGGGGACAACTACCCTAGATCCTATGCATGAGGGCCCGATGCTTTGTCAGGAACCTCCTGCGAGGGTGCACCAACCCTGGCCTCATCCATCGCAGTATACTTAGCATTGAAAACAGCTTCATCGAAATCCAGCTCATCTCCTTCATGACTAACACACTGAAGTCACTAGCTGAGGAGGCCCCATCCCCAAAAGCCTTTTCTATCTTCTCATTGGTCTCATCCACAATGGCTAGTTTCTTCTTCAACCACGCCTCCCAGTGCTCCTCCAACTCTTGACATTTACCCCGAGCCCCTAACAGCTCGGACTCCATATCAGACAGTCGATCCTCCAAATTCTTAAGCTGCCCTTCCAGCTCTGACGAGCGCTGCTACCTGGGTCAGCTCAGTTTACAGCGATGACGCCTCCCCTAGGGCCTTCTCTCCCTGCTCTTTCCAGCCAGCTGATTGACGCGGAGCCTTCTCCAACTCTTGCTCCCGCTCTGCCAGTTTGGATCGTAAAGTAGCAATGACTGAAGCATCCCTCTCAACCACAGCTAGCCGGTCAGAAAGGAAAGTCCCCAGGAGAACATTCAGCTCGTCATCGCTCAGGCGGTTGATGGCCCCCAGCTCAGCAGAAGCCTGGAAGACCATGGAACAACGGTAGAGGAGCTGTTGAGCCTGAACACTCACCTGCGCCAGCACCTTAGCAGCTTGATCTAGGGTAAGGGATGGGGAGTCAGAGAGAAGGGTGGAGGCATCAATGCTGTCAAAAGTGAAGTTCCACTCTGTGGTCCCTTGTCCCGTTTGAAATTCAGAAGGATTGGGGGCATGGCGCTTGGTGCAGGCGTACTGACCTCTGCCTCCAAGTCAATCAACTGTTCAGTTGTCATTGGCTCCTTATCTTTCCTTTTCCTGATAAGAGGGGAGACCTGATCACCCGCCTCCTCGGTTGACGGTGTAGTGAGGACGGCAGCAGTTGAAGGCTGGTCTGCAGCAGGAGGTGTCACATATCCGGCTGTCGCTGGGCAAGTAACTGGAGAGCCTACGCCCTTCCCGCGGGCAGGCTCGGCAGCAGGAGCCTACTCCGGAGCTAACCCTCAGGGAGGGAACCTTGTCCTCCCAGGCGCCAAAGACTTCACAAAAGTCATGAACCCCTCTTTTCTCTTGTCCAAAGGAACGACGGGGTGGGCGGTGGAAGGCGAATATCTTAAGCCTGAGGTTCCGTAGCTGGAAATGGGTTCACACGGCACCGTAAGCATCTGCAAGAATAAAAACCACAGAGTAAATATGCAAATATATCAACGAGGGGACATAATCATAGGCAGGACCCCAACTACCTATGGGACACGAGGGGTTCAGCCCAAGAGGATTAAGGAACTCGTCAGCCGCTATACTCCGCCGGAGGAAACCACTTCTACGGGGCCACACTGTTCCCATACTTCACGCACTTGAAAAGTGCCACTATTTCCTTCTCCTCGGGGGTCAGCTTCACCTTCAGACCATCCCTTCAGATCAACCTCGGGGTGATACTCCTTATCTTTCTCCAGATGGGTGTGGACGTTATTCCGGAACCGACAAGAAATTGACCACCCATCGTTGCACTGGATATAGAGGAAGTTGTCCTTCCAGCGCTTGATGCTGGACAACACTGGCCAAACCGGAGAGTAGATCTTCATCCGGTTCAGGCACCAGTAGCCGGAAGGGCCCTCGGTCGTCGAACTCATCGACAATCCCATTATATATCTAAAGGCGTTAATAGAAGGCTGGTATCCCTCGAAAATGCATAACCAAGCGTAGGACACCAAGGTCCGGATCGACACCGCCGTCAGCTGGGCGACGACCACATTCATGCACTTGAAGGCCTCATCAAATAAGGGGTGAAGGGGGAAGCGCGGCCCATACTCCAAGCATTTGTGATACACAACAATGCACTTTTCGGTGGATTGAAAATTGTGTCTTTTTCCCCGGGCACTATGATCGAGTACTCCGGGCCAAAATCGTAGTAATTAGCAATGTCCTCTGTGGCGTTGGCAATGAGGATCTCGTTACGTGGCCCTGCTTCAGGATATTGGTGCAGGGGGATCTTGTACCTGAATTTCTCCAGACGGTAGGACCTCCCAACCACTTTCACCCTCGAAGGGCGAGCCATAGAGACCGGAATGGCCTCCAAAGTCTCTGAATCATAATCTAAGATGTCAGAAGGGGTAGGTTCAGGAGAGCTCTCCCCTTCACTTTCGTCCACGACCTGGCATGCCACGGACGCCATCGAGGGCAGCAGACTGGCTATAATGACGCCCTGACCCTCAGAGGTAAAAGGGCGGTGGACACAGTCCCCCTCCCCATCACTTCCCATCGAAACGTCGTGAAAAGGGTTGGGGAACGACACCGATTTTCGGCGAGATTGAGTCATTCTCTATCAAATCAGAACAAGAATAGAAAGAAAGAGCAAAGGAGGTCGAGTTTCTAACCTATTTAAGCCTTCAAGGTCGCCTAGGAAGAATGCTCGAACAATTACAGGAAAACTCACTCCAGAAGCGAAGAGATTCAAGGAAGAAGATGATGTTGCATTGGTTTGGTTTTTATGAAGAGTAAAAGGGGGAATGAGAGGAATAAGGGGGTACATATACGGTGGAAGGAGGCGAAAAGCCCCCCTCCCCCCCACTGTTAGAGCACCCCCATGACGTCCTTACACGTGTCACTCTCTAAACTAACCTACCCACCACATCCCAAGATGTTGAAATTCAAAAAGGCAAGAATTTGAAGAGTCATGTTACGTAACCCAAGAGCACGTGAAAAGAGAAATCAAAAGTTAAAAGGATTATCTTTCCATTAAATAAAAGACCCCTAGGGGTCGCAGTACAAGATCATTACATGGCAAAATAAGTCACGTAAGCTAATTCATGTCTTGGGTACGGCTGATAAGCATGTTTTGTAATGTTTATATCATGTGTTTTGTCTCGCTTTCTTCGACGAAATCGCTCTTTAGAGCTATAATCTCCTAGAAATCCTAACCCAATACAGTGGCGGAAACACTATAGATGTGTGATTAAAACAACTGTAAATATGCCTTGATTAAATAAAATGGTAAGTCAATACATGAGCCATTAAATAAAAAAGGCTAAAATAAAAAAAAAACAATCCATAAAAGGGTTTAACAATCCATAGAACAAAATTTATAGATCCGCGAAGCAGGATCCGTAACTACTTGCTAGGCCACCCGAAGGGAAACACATATATCCGCCATGTTAAAAACACAATAGCCACAATCGGTGAGGAGCAACGGCGACGTTCTCCCGGCCACATTACAAGATTTTAAAACTGTAATTACTATTATATGAAAATAGTAAAAACGGGAAACATTGAAACATCGTAATAAAAATAAGCTTTCGAAGAAAACTTAAAATATTGGAAAAATAAAATCAGAACAAGTTTTCAGAAGAAAACTTCAAATATTTGTCAACCTGCAAACCAAAATATATCGATAATAATAAAAATATTCTAAATGGCGTTACGGATAGAATCATTGTTGAAGGCTAGACTTTCACAAGGAGAATACTAAAAACTAGCTTTGAGAACTTAGTTCAAACAAATCAAACTTCGATCTCTCACTAGGCTACTCAACCATAATAGGACGACGACTTATAAATGTGTGGCCCTAATTTAAGACAATGCACACCCCTCCTAGGATTACCTGTCACGCAGTTCAACTTATGACGACGACTTATTGCGAGGCCTAAGCTTAAGGTCAAAATATACACAACTCTCGTGATACCTGTACCCGATTCAACAACTAATGTACCGATTCCTGATACACTAGCCTTATAGTTGATGTCAAAAATGTAAACCCTGAAATATATTACTCTAAACCTCACACTTGTCCTTATTCCATAACTCCAAAACAAAGTCATTGATGGGAGGGATTTGCCGTGGATCCCACCGATCAATAATAACCAACTAATCCTAACTGGGTAGATAGGTAAAGTCGGGTCGAGTCCACGGGGACGGTAAGAGGTGTCTAGACTAAGGTTACCCAAATACAAGACTAGGTCAACAAGGCTAAACTATGCTAAAACGATGGAAGGGGGAGAAACTAAGACTAAGGACAAGCTAAGTGTAACAACTAAAGCTAAAAGATTCAACTAACTAGAGAAATAATAGCTAAGAGGAAGAAGAAATCAAATAAGAAAAGAACTAGGATTAGGTCGGGTTTAAGGGTGATGAAATGATCGAAGGGAAGCAAGAATGAATGGGTAGTCAAGCTATCTAGGCAAAATCCGGGCTCTCGCAACTTAAACCGACCTAGAGGCTCCTCGCTCGCGCAAGAACCCATCCTAGCAACAAACAAGACCACAAGAAGAAGGCAAGAAAACATGCATTTGCAACTACAAGTCATTCAAGCAATTCATCAAACATGTTCTATGCATACAACTAGGAAGCAACCCAAAACTTCCACCAACAACCTACACAAACCCTTAATCACCCATGAAGCCACCCCTACTAATCCTAGCAAGAGACTACTCACACATATCTAAACTTAAACTAACACAAACATGAGAAACAAACACAAGAACAAGAACATACACAATGGAAAACAACAAGGATGAACAATGGACAATACAATGAACAATGAACAAAGAATGAAACTTTAATGATAAAACAAGATTAAGAGAAGGGGAAAGAGAGATTATACCAAAACTAGTGAGGAGGAAAGATTGAAACTTGTAATAATAAGAAAACCCAAATACATCAACCAAGGTTGTCAATCGTGGTCGAGATCTTCAAGAATTCCCATAATACAAGGATTAAACTAAGATTAAGGATTAATTAAGGACTAATCTACACTAATCTAAGCTAATCTAACCTAAAGTAGTCTAGGGTTTAGTGGGTAATGTCTAACATAAGTCTACAAGAGGGGGGTATATATAGGGTTACATAAGCAAATGGGGAGCGAAACAATGAAACACGGGCATAACTGGGTCCTTCCCGGCCGGGAAGGGGTGATCCCGGTCGGGAAGGGGCCCATCCCGGTCGGGAAGACAGTGATCCCGGCCGGGAAGGCATGGCAGCAACTCTTCTCTTCTTTGCTCTTCATCCCGGTCGAGATGGGGTCCTTCCCGACCGGGATGGGTCATGTAGGCTTCAAATATGGTCCCATAGGTGACTCCTTGCTCTTGTTAGGCTTCTCATCGATTCTCGGTGCTTGGGGATGGGTCCCAAGGGCTCGGGAATGGGTCCCAAGGGCTCGGGATCAAGTCTAAACTACCGGGTGATCGTTGCTTCTCTTCGTTGGCTCCAAATGTGTCTGAAACGAGTCGGAATCGTTCCATTTCTCCAATATTGGCCTTAGGAACCTAACACAAGCTAAAAGAAGCGTAAGTAGCCTCTAAAACCGCTCTAAAGAGCGATTCCACAAGAGAAACCGGGACCAAACACAAGGAAATAGCACTACAAAACACACTTATCAACTCCCCCACACTTAACCCTTACTCGCCCTCGAGTAAGCACGAACTAACTACTAAACTAACAAAAACTAAAATACTAGCCGAGCGAGTATTAGCGCACCCTACGCCCTTTCAACTCACGCGAGAACACTTAGAGAAAAAGTGCTCTCCGCAAGGCAAGTGAGGTCTTGCGACAAAACCGTGGATACAACCGAACACGAAAACACAAAGACAAACCAACACACAAACAAAGAAACAAACAAACACCAAATGGTTGCATCCAAGAAGAAGCAAATACCGCTTCCCTCCACAAAGCGGTGAAGGAAGCACCGGTTAGGGACTCAAGGCAAGTGACAACGTTCCCAAGCTAATGACACAAATCGATATGGACAAAACCGTAATAGTATGACGACAAAGCAATAAAAACGTTGGTAACTTACCTAGGTTCCTCCTAACCTTCTAAGAACGTACCACGAGACGATAGGCGGGATGGAAAAAGGATGAACCACGGAGTTAGTCGATATTGTAGGTAAGTGAAGCCCCGCCCCCTTTAGCGGGGGGGGGGGGGGGGGGGGTGTTCGTAAATTTAAAAAAAATTGACATCTTTAGCGACCGAAATCGGTCGCGCGCCACTTCTATTAGCGACCGATTTCAGTCGCTAAATTCGTAGTCATTTCACTAATTTAGCGATCGAAATCGGTAGCGCGCCCATTATTTTAGCGACTGATTTCGGTCGCTAAGGATAATTAATTTTTTAAAAATCCGTCTCCTCGTCCAGCGACTAATATCAGTCGCGTGTTGTACTTTCAGTCGCAAAATTAGCTACTGAATTTATCAGTCGCGCGTGGTTGGTAGCTATATGAAGTATTTCTTGTAGTGCAATATCAACATGAAAATTGACGCAAAACATGAACACAAATTGACGCAAATTAATCAAGGTAATGAATAAAAATTGACGCAATACATGAAAGCAATATCGAAACTCACCATTGTTATACTCGATGAATTGCTTATCAACAGTTAATGAAGATGTCGCGATCATTGAATTCATAGTAACGGAATTTCGTGCACAGATTTGATTGAATGAATGAATGAACGTGATGATCGATGGGAGCGTTTTTTTTTTAAGGTTTTGATGAACCTGTAACGTGAATGAATGAATGAATGAATGAATGAATGAGGAATGAATGTGGTTGTGGGAGTTATTGTTTCCTAAAATCGTGGGAGTTATTTTAGGATACTAAATCTTCCTTTTTTTTAAAAAAAATACAAAATATTAGGATGCATCTTGTCCATCCATCCTCATCCCATCCAATGGATGGGATGAGGACTTAGGGACTCAATACTTATAAGGGACTCATTAGAACCCATCTCTCTCTATATATATACATAAGGATATTGTATATGAGTTATTATTGATACTCAACCCAAAGAGAAAACTCAATCTAAGTTAGTTCAGTTTATTGCGTTAAATACCCCTAAAATAAGAGAGAGAATCGTTCTATCTCTTCCGTCCTAACAGGCGTGGGATTCTGACTGGGTCGGTGGACCGAGTACAGGAGCAACACGTGGGGCTCTAGTATCTCTCTGTCTCATATATCGAGGAATTTACGCTACGAGGGTATGTATTTCTTTACCTACTTTTGTCCTAATTCATACGGTATCTATATTGTACTTGTGTTCTTGAATTGGTGGTAGGAAATTGTTTCCTAAAATTCCGTTTTCGCACCTGTGTAATCTTTCATAAATCACAAATTATTGTTTGTGACAGAGATATCCGTCACAAACATATGACGGGGTCAAATAGATATCAAATAGGGAGATAAGACAAAAGTAAGGTTGGTGAACCTAGATAAATAATTGTCTTTTATGTCCTCAACTTGATCCGTCTTAAGCTTGCGACGGATATATTCGTCGAAATAGAGATAAACCATAAATAAATTAGGTAGCGAGGGGTAGGAGGAAATATAGAAAGAGGCTGGTTTCCACGTCATCCATAGCACGTCTATTCCTATTTCTTTTGTGTTGTATTGGATTTGAAAATAAAAGAGCTTGAGGTTTGTTTTTTTTTGGAGGGGCCGGGGTTCTTCTACCCTCATTTCACCTCCAAAATTTTTCTTTGTTGCCAAAATTTCTGTTTCTTCAAAAATCAAAACTAAAGAAATTTAATTTGATTGATTAGACAGATGTTGTTTTAATATCTTCTTCTTCCTCCATTGTTGGTGTTGTTATTTCCTCCATATTACCTTCTTCCTTCTCTTTGGTCTCCCTTTTTCCTCCGCATTTCAGCTCTACCAGGTCTTTAATTATATATCCACCTAATTAATTTTGTTAACTTTATTTATTCACATAATAATAATAATAATAATAATAATAATAATAATAATAATAATAATAATAATAATGTGGGCCTGCCTGGTAATAATGGGTTGTGAATGTTACTACATTGCAGAGAGACAAAGAGGAGGAGAAGGGACATGCTTATGCTTATGCTTATGCTTATGTGCATTCAACACCCATCCGTTCATCATTCAGTGCAATTAATTAATATTGTAAATAATAGATAATAGATGAAATGAGAAGAAGGGAATTATGGGATTATTATTGGAAAAGGATTAAAATTTCCCTTCTTTGTAGAAATGAGAAGGCTTATTATCTTACTTCTTCTTATTATTATTTTGTTTTTATTTCATTGCAATCTAGTCAATCCTAGGACCATTATTTACCGGGATCATCATCATCATCATGATTCTCCTCCATTGCAGCTCAACCAAATTTGGGTATCATTCTCTCCCTATTTTCCACTTTTTTTATTAGGTCCCGCATGGATTGAATTGCTCGGATTGGATGAGAATAAATATTACTTCACCAATCCATATGAATGAGAATTTTGGTAAAATAATCTTTTAAAAAATTCTCAATTATTCTATTTACGGACATGCAGGGAAACTTTTCGTATAACTCTAAAATTGTGTCCGATTTTTTTAATTTATTCAAAAATGTTTCGGACACCGCCCATCGTGTTTAGCCATGCGTTTTCATGAAGGACATGGGTACGGCCTACGGGTTTATGAAGGGTCGGACTGTTTTCCGTCAAGGGTCTAAAACATTGAGCTTTCCGTTCATTTTTATTATTTTTATGTTTCTTAAAGTTATCTCAAACTTAAACATTATACATTTTACCTATCTTTTTTTTATCATATTTATATTCTTCCGCTGCTAAATGGAAAAAGGAAAAATAAAAGAGATACACATGTCAATTATTGATCGAAAGAAATACTTAGAAGATTGTGTCAAGACTTTACGAGAGTCTTAATTGAGTTTTGAATTTTGAAAACTCAACTTCAGATTTTTGGTAAATTATTATCTTGAGACAAGATTCACACGAGTCTTAAAATAAGATTTACTAAGCACTATCAATAATATTACACTTATTAGTTCGGGTGGATACGACTTATACTCAAGGTCAAATTTGACCCTTATTTTAACCTTAGTTTCAATTTTCAATTTACTTTGAGCATATAAGACTTTGATTCTTGTTTTGTCATTTTATGATTGTGATATTTCAAGTAACCAAGTTTAGATTTTAATAGCTAGAAAGGGCTTGTGA
Source organism: Agrostemma githago (assembly GCA_958450325.1). NCBI lineage: Eukaryota > Viridiplantae > Streptophyta > Magnoliopsida > Caryophyllales > Caryophyllaceae > Agrostemma > Agrostemma githago. The sequence goes on along the minus strand of OY288243.1, from coordinate 8,159,817 downwards.
ATTCTCTTAGTTCAATAAGTATATCGATTATTTTGCCAAGTCCTAAACCATTTTGAGGTTGTGTCACGTGTCGTGCTACCTAGATAGTCTTTATATTTAATCACTTGGGAGAGACGATCTCTCACTAAGTTATCGAGAGACCAATTTTCTGTGCCCCTTAATGTGTATATTTGTAACCCTTTTATTGTCGTGGAACATAAGATTACTTTAATTCCATACCTATGTTCATAATAGAAGTACCTATTTTTTCCCTTTAATCCAGATTCGTAGCTCTATTATAACACGTGGCACCATTTATTTTATTTTTTTATAGTAGCATGGTGTCACAAAAAGCTTATTGTGCGACCGTCTCTCATATCAGATAAACCGTTGAGCATGAAAAAAAGATTGTCTTACCATGACCTTTATGGCGATTTTGTAGATAATTTTTTTTTTCCTTTACAAAGAAAATGTTATATAAGTGTATTTTAAAGCATGGTTGATGTTGGAATCTTTTTATGAAAACGATTTCAAGTAAACAGTCGTTTGGTCCATATAGGGATCAAATTCCTATAATAGTTTCCAATGTAGTATTCGAAGTTGTATTTCACTGTGAATTTGATTCATATGAAAATATGTTTGATTGACATCAATAAATTTGCATTTCCCCTTGAATTAACTTGTCGTCAGCTGTGTCGTTTAATTATGGCGATTTTCTTGGTTTGTTTGCTTGTAAATGTCAAAAAAAACTGATTTGGAAGCAACACACCAGCACTCTTTTCAATCGGTCTCTTTTTTCCGTGCCTACTCGTCCCTTCCTTACTTTCTTCCGTAACCCTTCCTTGTCCTTGCCTCCTATTATTACTAGTACTCAATTTTGAACCGTATTCGCTTGTTCTTATTTTTTCGCTCTTGAATGATAGTATGAATACATGTTGCTGATGACAGACTACTTTTACAGCAGGCTGAATACATGCACAGAAGTTGCGGTAATGAATTGGAGAAAATAGAAAAAGAAATCAGGAAAAGTGATTCATATTTTCAGAGGAAGATAGTTAGAGCTAACTTGGAACAAACAGCTGCACACTTGAACCATGTTTCTCATGGAACTTTGTCGAAACTGGCAAAACATCTTGAAGAAGAAGAAGAAGCAGTTTTACAGTGTTTATGCGAAAATTACCAGCTTTATCAGTATTATAGCAAACAAGCATGCGTTCGTCATGTTGCATTTTTGTTCCAGCAGTCTAGTTATCCTAGAAGATCCTTGGCTGACAAATCAACTAAAGGTAGATACTCAACTCTATCTATCTTTGTTTTGGACATAAAGTCTCTAGTAAAGCGGTTTTACACTAATATTAAACCATTTAATAGACATCAATATTCCATACTCCATATTTAGTTGGAGTACTCCGTAGTTAATGAATAGTTACAAAACATTCTTCTTACAAAGCCTATTATATCTGTCTAGCACAGTTTTGTAAAAGTACGTATTTACAAGATTTTTAAAACTCCACGTTTTTCTTTTTGGAATGGAACTTGATTTTGCAAGATTGTTTCATTTCCCCTTTCTAATATACTGATGTCATCCATCCATCCATCCATCCTCAGATACTACGTCCGACGATTCACTCATCATACCAACTGATGTACTTTTCCAGCCTCCGCCAGCACCCACTGAAGATGACCAAGATACGAAGGAAGAACCCAATAAAGATATGTTACAAATTATTATTATTGTAGCTGCAGCAACAGCAGGAATAGCTGTATTTATTGTCTTGGTACTACTTTGTTGTTCAATGAGGGGAAGCGACGACATCGGAGATAAGCAGAGAGATGATAAACCCCTTTTGATGCTGAGTTCAAGTGACTTGTCGGCAGGTATCTCATAATTCATAGCTCATCCTTCCTTCCTTCCTTATTACGTATTATAGAAGAAATTTTTCACTCTAACTCTCCAACTTTGCCATCATACCCCATGCCCGAGTCCCGACACAACATTCAAGGAGATGGGCATGCGATTTGTACGCTACCTTTAGAAATCCGGCACTTCTCCTATAAGAGCAAAAAATGAAGCCCCTTGTAACCCAAGTAGCGGAACAGACTGTGTATAAAGCATTTAGTGAGTATGTATTTTATGGGTTAGTTTATGGCTTATTTCTCATAACAATGTTTCACTAATTAGAATGCTAAATAATTAAAATTTGTAACGTCCTGTACCTGAGTAATATCAAGTCTGACTCATGGATATGTACCCTTGTCAAAAACTTGTATGCTATGAACACAGAAGCTATTCTACATTTGTGCAGTAGACTGAGAGACATAATTTTCACTCATTGTTTTCTAAATTTGTCCTTAACTTCTATTCTGTCAGGTTCGCCGATGAATTCTGACGCTAAAGATTTTGGAAGAACATCTTTGAAAGACTCAAATTTCAAAGTGGATGCCCAAAATGGGACTTCCTTGGTAGGTTTGCAAGAAAACAATCCTGCAGCTGATGGAAATACCGAAACATCACAACCCAATGGTGGACAATCAGGTACTTCTCCTGCAACGGCAGCGGCAGCGGCAGCACCACCACCTCCGCCGCCTAAGCCTAAAGCTCCTCCGCCACCACCACCCAAAGGTGTTCGGCCTCCGCCGGCACCCCCATTAGGATCTGGTAAAAGACCTCATCAACGAGGGCGATCAACTTCAGTTGACTCAAATGATTTGTCAGGAGACCCTGATGCTCCGCGGACTAAATTAAAACCGTTTTTCTGGGATAAAGTCGTCGGCAGCCCTAATCATTCCATGGTGTGGGATGAAATTAGAGCGGGATCTTTCCAGTAAGAATTGTCTATTGCCTCCAACATATTTGTAATGTTATGATAAACTGTCATAATTACACTTCTTAATCCATAATGCTTTTACCAAATCAAATTTTCAGGTTCAACGAGGAGATGATAGAATCTTTGTTTGGCTACAATCCTGATGATAAAAAAAATAGTGAGCGACGAGGGCGTTCATCAGATGCTTCTCAACCACAAAAGATCCAGATAATAGACCCCAAAAAGTCGCAAAATCTGTCCATTCTTCTTAAAGCACTTAATGTAACTACAGAAGAAGTTCGTGATGCACTTTTAGAAGGTTAGAACATGTCTTTCACTCTTCTTCTGTTTGCTTTTTGTCTCCTCCTTCGAAACATGGCTACATATGCACATATTTAAGCTTTTAATGTTGGAAAAAAAAATCCCAAAAACTATACATACAATTACTTAATTAAGCATAGGGCTTGTGAAAGGAATTGTGTTTTCAGTTTCTACTGTTATTAAAAAAAATGGTCACCCCTCCAGTCCCATGCTTTAAATTCATTGAGTCGTTCACCGAGTGAGACTTCATTAATTTCATCGAGTTGTTACCATAGGGGCAATGTTGCTCAGAATCAACGACTCTTTACCCCGTCATTTGTGGAGCGGAGCCCATTGGGCATTACTGTTATGATGGTTGTTGTGTGATCATTGATCTGTTAATTTTTCTCCTGCAAAGTGTACTCTGATACTTTTCAATTCCCAAGCTTGTTGCTTACAGCATATTTGACATTATTATTTTCTTCCTAAGTAACAAGTTTTGACCGCTATTAATTAATTTAGGGAATGAACTTCCTATTGAGTTGCTTCAAACTTTACTACGGATGGCACCAACACAAGAGGAAGAACTTAAGCTTCAATTATTCGCGGGTGATCTTTCTGAAATAGGGCCTGCAGAAAGATTTTTAAAAGTAATTGTTGGTATTCCATTTGCTTTTAAAAGAATGGAGTCGCTCATGTTCATGATGTCATTCAAGGAAGAAGTCGCCACCCTGAAAGAGTCTTTTGCAACGCTGGAGGTCAGACAATGTCAATGTTTACAATTGTAGGCATGAGCAAAACCTAAATATATAAATTTGCCAAATTTTTGGTTTTCTAAATACTACGTACTATTCCCTCCGTCCCAAAATGATTGTCACAGATTAAATGATGACTCCCTTTATAGGGTGAGTCATAGTGTCTAGTGAGGTGGGGTGGGTTAATGGATGACAAAATGGTAAATACTTTAACTTGGTAGGGATGAAGTTGTAAAAAGGGATGGACAAAAAAGGAAAGTAAAGAAATGAGACAATCTTTAAGAACCTACCCAAAAGGAATACGGGACAATCTTAGTGGGATAGAGGGAGTGTCATATATTTTCCAGTTTTGTAAAGAAATATTATTTCTGAAATGTCACTCATATCAAGCTGTTGAACCCACTGTAGATAGCTTCTGAAGAGGTTAAAAAGAGTAGGCTCTTCCTAAAACTGTTGGAGGCTGTTCTAAAAACGGGCAATCGCATGAACGATGGTACCTACCGAGGAGGTGCACAGGCATTTAAACTCGACACCCTCCTGAAACTTGCTGATGTCAAAGGAACTGATGGGAAGACTACTCTTTTGCACTTTGTTGTTCAAGAAATCATCAAAGCAGAAGGAATCAAAGCTGTACGGGCTGCAAAAGAGAACCGGAGTATATCTAGCATAAAATCCGAGGATTTTGTTGAAGATCCTACCTATGATGAAACTGAACAGTACAGAACTCTAGGTCTCCAAATCGTGTCTCGTATAAGTAGTGAACTCGAAAATGTCAAAAAAGCTGCTGCAATAGATGCTGATGGGTTGACAAGTATAGTGATGAAGCTCGGCCAATCACTCACAAAAATAAAGAATTTTTCGACCAATGAGATGGGAAATTCAGAGGAAGAGTCGGGTTTCCATTTGGCGGTTTTGAGTTTTATACAACATTCTGAAGGTGAGGTAGCTCAAGACCAAGCGGAGACTTCCTTTTCTTGTTTTACCTTTCATTGACAGTAGTTTCACTTGACAATTCATATTCCTTCTTTGTTGTCGTATTGGGAGTTGGGACTAAACCTTTGTTATTGTTGTCATTGTGCTGTGAAGGTGAGGTAGCACGGATGGTAGAAGAAGAGCAAAGAATATCAGAGTTGGTAAGGAAAACAGCAGATTATTTCCACGGGAATGCAGGAAGAGAAGAAGGGCTTCGTCTCTTCAGTATTGTGCGCGATTTTCTGATACTGCTTGACAGGATATGTGCACAACTGAAGCAGCCAGCGCCTAAACCGGTAAGAAACACGAGTAAGGATTCATCCACCAAACAACCTTCACAAGATCGGCAGCAGTCCATACAGGAGATGCGACAACGACTATTTCCTGCGATTGCTGACAGACGTGTGGATGACTCCAGCTCAGATTCAGACTCCAACTAGTTTTTTGAAGTGTAGTTCTGGTGTAAAAGCATTTCCACTCGTTTCGTTTGTATAGCATACAAGCGTAAATTTTTTTGTACAAAGTTAGCTCTCCTCTCCTCCATCGCTCGTAAGTCTTAACCATATACTCTGTATATTCGTTCTCGTGCTTCTAATCATTTTAATCTTCTTGGGTAGATAATTGATCGTCGGATTTGTCGCTCATCATTTCGTCTCTTACTTGGGGACATCTCTTTCTAAACCCACTTTTAGTCTGCCTTGAGCATTATTTTAATTTTTTCATACAAAAATCTATGAAAAAATCCCAAGTTTCATAAAATTGTTATGCATTGTATTCAAGTATCAGAGCGTATTTTTACCATGGATTACTACTCAATATTATTGCCTATTTTTTTTTAAGATTTGTGACGAGTTTTTTGGATAAAAGTTAGGATCAGATGAAGTATGTACTTGTATAAATGATGAATGATTGAGTTTTAAGTACAAACGCTTACTAGGCTATCTAATGGACTGGAGAGGGTTTGGTGCTCATATTGTATACTCCGGACAAGTATTACAGTATTTTTTATGTACTCGTATTTTTTTATTCTTGTGTAAGTGAGTGTAGGGTCCATTGGTTAAAGAAATAAAGGAGATAGTAGTATAAGAGCATGTACAATAGAGAGACTTTCATCCTCCTATTTCTTCAATCTCCCTCTACTTTTTTGGAAACCTCGTACCTTCTTTCCTCAACTATATTTTTCACTATCTACATCCTCTTCTCTTCTTCAAAATTTCTTCCACAATGAGGAGGATCTCTTACATTACAAAATGAAATAAAAAAGATCATTTTCAATTTTGCAAAAGATAAAAAAATAAAAATGCTATTTAGGCACAAAGGCCAAGAAGAGTTTTCCTCTAAAATTAGAGGAATAACTCATATTCTTCTTAGTAAGAGGATGCATAATGAACATCCAACAATAGAGAGGACCTCCTCTCAAAGGAGAGAGTGTGCTAAGAGTAGGACAAATCCTCTCTATTGTACATGCTCTTGTAGTACTATTACTCCTATGTGGAGAAAAAAGTAGGATAAATAGAGTGGTGGAATCTATCAGGGGATAACGAGTGACTTTTTTTATTAAAAAAAAAAAAAAAACATATACGGACGGCATCTCTCAACTGTTAAAGTAGAGACTATAACTTGTATGTGTTTCATTTCAGCATCTTATCTTATTCAACTCTTGTCTCTGTCGGCTGTTAATGACTGACATGTGCGTAATTGAGTGACTTGAAGTATAAAATGTGTGTCTTCATCATATTAGAGATATTAATCTCTAGAATATATTAGTGTATTGATATAATTTAGTTTAGTTAATTATATCTCTTAGAATCTTTATAGGTTTAGGTAATCTCTATCTCTTAGAATATCCTAGTGATATTATACTTGTACGCTATTGTAATCTATAAATAGATCCTTGTACATCAATATTAATTATGCAATTCACAATAATCAATCTTTCTCATAATTCTAACATGGTGTCAGAGCCTAGATCTATATAATCAGCATGTACCTACCCGTCTTCCGCTGTCCTTCTTGTTGAATTGCATCAAAATATTTCTCCCTTCTCCCTCACTCCATAAACTTCCCTTTCCCCTCACTAAATCTAATCTTTTACCCCTTAAACCCAATTTTGTGGTTTAATCTCTCCACCCTAGACTGGCGAGTTACGCACCCTCTATTAGAGATATTAATCTCTAGAATATATTAGTGTGTTGATATAATTTAGTTTAGTTAATTATATCTCTTAGAATCTTTATAGGTTTAGGTAATCTCTATCTCTTAGAATATCCTAGTGATATTATACTTGTACGCCATTGTAATCTATAAATAGATCCTTGTACATCAATATTAATTATGCAATTCACAATAATCAATCTTTCTGCATGTACCTACCCGTCTTCCGCCGTCCTTCTTGTTGAATTGCATCAAAATATTTCTCCCTTCTCCCTCACTCCATAAACTTCCCTTTCCCCTCACTAAATCTAATCTTTTACCCCTTAAACCCAATTTTGTGGTTTAATCTCTCCACCCTAGACTGGCGAGTTACGCACCCTCACCCGAGATTGGCGAGTTTATGCACCCGAGACTGGCGAGTTACGCACCCTGATAATATGTTCCGACACCTTAGACTGGCGAGTTACGCACCCTCATCCGAGAATGGCGAGTTTACGCACCCTGATAATATATTCCGACACCCTAGACTGGCGAGTTACGCACCCGAGACTGGCGAGTTTGCGCACCTACACCCGAGACTGGCGAGTTACGCATCCTAATAATATGTTCCGATACCCTAGACTGGCGAGTTACGCACCCTCACCCGAGACTGCCGAGTTTACGCACCCTGATAATATATTCCGACACCCTAGACTGGCGAGTTACGCACCCCACCCGAGACTGACGAGTTTACGCACCCTGATGATATGTTCCGACACCCTAGACTGGCGAGTTTACGCACCCGATACTAGCGAGTTTACGCACCCGATACTAGCGAGTTTACGCTCCCATATTCGTTCCTCTTATTTTCTCCAAGATTGGATTTTCCGTTCCGCCGTCCATCTTGTTGGAGCATATTAGAGATATTAATCTCTAGAATATATTAGTGTATTGATATAATTTAGTTTAGTTAATTATATCTCTTAGAATCTTTATAGGTTTAGGTAATCTCTATCTCTTAGAATATCCTAGTGATATTATACTTGTACGCCATTGTAATCTATAAATAGATCCTTGTACATCAATATTAATTATGCAATTCACAATAATCAATCTTTCTCATAATTCTAACACATCATTCATTAATCATTTACGTCCTTCAGATCCTAACTCATAATAAACTAATACAGTCCATTATACTCATAACAACAAAATCAAATTCCCACCCACATTCATCCGGCCTGAAATGACAAATAACAGCAATGTTATTATAGAATATGATCGTCGAAAAGAGGTGGAAGAGTTCGACAACACGAGGCTGGGAGTTAAAGGACTGGTAGACTCCTCGAATCTTTCACCACCCACCCGACACACTGTTTGACCTTAACCAACTCCCACTCGTCATTCCCACTGTCGACTTGATGTGGTGTGTGGCATTCGAGAAGCCTCGTCCAAGTTAGGATTTTTTCAGGTCGTAAACCATGGAGTACCGCTCACGCTTCTTGATCATCTTCTTAAGTCCATCAAGGTTTTCCACGAGCTGCCACCGCAGCAAAAGATGGAGTGCTATGATCGGGAGTGGAATAGTAAAGACAAAGGTTCGGGCTTCTTCTCAAACTATGACTTGTTCTATTCCAAAGCGGCTAGCTGGCGCGATACTCTTCAGTTTCGACTTGGCCCCTCCCCTATCAATCCTAATGCACTCCCCTTTGTCTGTAGGTAATCATTAATCTTCCAATGCCTTTCTTCTTCTTCTTTATTTAACCCAATATAATGCATCAGCATGATCATTGGGTTTAATTTGTCGGGTTGGTTTTGGTTTAGGGTCAGGTCAATCAAGTAATGCAGGTTAGAAGATCACATTTGAAATTGTGATTCGGATTTTTCCAGGTCTAACGCGGTTTTGTTATGTATAATGCCTCAATCCCAGTGAGATGATCCCTTTAGTTATTGTGTGAGACAGGCTTGCTCTATCTAGCTCGGTTTTGGCTCACAAACTTTCAGGACTAGTCAGCTAAGTAATTGATTTTGTGCATATGCAGAGAAGAGGTGATGGAGTGGGAGAAGGAAGTAAAGAAGGTTGGGCGAGCGATTGATGGAGTTGTTATCAGAAGGACTGGGATTAGGTCCCGATAGATTAAAGGGTGTGCCCTACTTGGGAAGGGTTCGCATGGGCGCAAACTACTATCCACATTGTCCAGAGCCTTCAAAGACTATCGGAATTGCTTCGCATACAGATCCCGGAATTCTGACAGTCTTGTTGCAAGATCAAGTAGGAGGGCTACAAGTCAAATACAATGGCAACTGGATCCAATTGAAACCCATCCACGGAGCTCTCGTGATCAACATTGGAGACTTATTTCAGGTACATGCTCGATCATTTATGATACCTACTTGTTGTGTTTAGCTTACATCTCTTGCTGACTCTTCAACATGTTTTTGCTTGTGTGAAGATAATATCCAATGACGAATATAAGAGTGGAGAACATCGCGTCATTGCTAATCCTTCTAAAGAACCAAGGGTTTCAATAGCCGTTTTCTTTAGTCCGGGGATGGCTGATGACTTATATGGACCTTTGCCCGAGTTAGTCTCAGAGGAAAAGCCAGCATTGTACCAGCAATTCAAATTTTCAGATTTCGTTGCAAGGTTACTATCCAAGGAGTTAGACGGCAAATTGATGGCCACCCACTTCCGCTTGTAATAAATCTTGTTTAATTTGATCTACGGCCGAACCCTTGGCTTTTTTAATAATTTCATATTTTGAAAATATCACTTGGTATTTATCGTGGGAATTGAGGTTTTTTCTTTAATTTCTCCAATGATAGTCACACGTACGATTATGAGTTTGACAAAGTATGAACTCAAATTAATAGTTTTACATCTCAAAGCTAAACATTAGTCAATAGAAACAATAAAAGTGGGATGGGGATTACTAGTGAAAAAATTAAGATGATCCATACAAAAATACTCTCCTCAGAGTACATAGGAAAGTGATGTTAATGTCACCAACAGTACAGCAGAGGCTACAAGTACAGACTACAGAGGCCTTTCATTAATGGTTGTTCGTCAATCGTCATATACATGAAATAACTAAAAATTGGGGTCTAAAAAATTGAGGATGAACTTCAGGAAATGAAGCAAAAGAATGAGTTAGGCATGCAGTCAGCACCTTTTTACTCGGGCAACTCCAGTAGTCCGTCCAGTCATAGTGCTGCCATCATCGTCTGTCTTGCAGCCTGCTTCTGCATTTCAGCAGCTTTGCCACTTCCTCGAAAGTACATGTAAACTTGCTGCACAACAAATAACAAATAAATAGGAAAGTATGGTAAGCAGGCTAACATGACACGGGCCGTACATAAAAGACTCTGAAAGTCGGAAGAGTTGGCTAACCTGAATGACCCAAATGCTGAGCAGAACTTCCAGGACAAAAAAACCAAAACCAACTAGGTACAAGATCTGTACGCAAACAATAAAAGGCCCTCAAATAACAATGTTAAATATCATAAGTTACATTTCTGCGGAAAATGATACGTTGTAGTTAACAGGGGCATTCCGCTAAACTGAGTAGTGAGTACTCAGAACCAAAGCGAACTTGAGGTGTATTCTCCTTATAGATGGATCCCGCAGAGTAAATTTTACAAATTACAAAAAGTTTCCACTTTCCCTTAAATAGTTGCTTAGATGAACTGAAAGAGTTTAATTCCATTTCAAAAGGAGTGCAGTCATCCACTATGATTTTTGAGAATGGTAATAATGGAGTATATTTGACATCCTTACGGTCATTGTTCAAAGTCTCCGTATCGGTCATAGTCGAGATAGTGGTATATTGGTCCTTAATCAGTTGTCAGAAACGGACTCATGGTCAGCGATTTCTTGGACTATATCTCGTATCAGTAGTGCGAAAAAACGATAGAGCCTAGAAGTAAGAGGACTGTGGCGACAAGAAGGCAAATGAGAGAATTATTAATGATGCAAGCACCAGAAATGTGATTCTTGAGCAAAACAATTTCCGATTTCTAACATAACCCGACCCACATAGAAAGTAGTGTCATCTTTTGAAGGATATACGGAGAATAGTAGACATACCCCAGTGATAGCGTTGCCACTCAAAACATCTATAGCAGGCAAGATCCCCCTGTTGTACACAGTCACATACAAAACATAAGAAAATGACCCACAACTGAAATCATATACGGAGTAGTAATAACAAGCAAAGCAATATTTGCAATCAACGTGTTCAAATAAAGGGCACAACATAAATAATACATTTTGCAACAATACTTGTCACTTGAGATAAGGGAACAAAGGAACAGATTTGAGCCGATAAATTGTGCTCCATGCAATGTAATATGCAGTCTTGATTATTTACAAAGATATCCATAGGCTTTCAACATATAGTGGTGAAGCCTGGTTATAAAATGATCCTGTCTTTGTATAACACAGTTAAAGGATTAAGGATGCCAATTATATTTTCCGTTATATAAGACCCCCATACAAAAACACAGATATTTCGGCCACATTAATCGACTTTTAAACATCTCTTTACATGAATTCTGAAAATTAATCTTTGATGACTGTTATTTTTGGAGAAAAATGATGTTTCGGAAACAGTGTATCTGCAGAATTGATGGTATGTTCCAAAATTCAAAAGTGAAGAAATAGGTCTTTCGAGGGAGGAGATACAGCATAGGAAAAAAATATACTTCAGTTTCAGATATTGAAAAGCAAAGGTTTTAAGCATTACTCGTGGTAAATATTTTTGACATCACAGCCAGTTGGCCACATTTACCGCAACAATTTACAAATGTAGAATCCCAGTCAGATCTTTCGTACCATTACTTAATTTTATAGAGGAGTGAAGCCAAAAAAGATGACTAAGACATAGTATGAGGTAAATGGTACCCGGTAACAGCCAGTATGAAACTTAAAAAATACAATCTTTTGAACATCAAGTGGGTTAGCAGGTCAGAAGCTTTCACATTAAAGTGTCTTCAGTCCCAAAACAATATCCTGCAACATATCCTCACAAACATCGACTAAGTGAAAAAACTTACGTAAGAGATTTCCCCTCGAAAACAATAGGTGGAGCAATTGCAGCTAAAATGCAGAAACAAATATGAATCTGCATAACAAAAAGACAACCGTACGTCATGCAACAGCATATATAAAACAAAGGATCATTTCCCATAATAGGTGATGAAATAAGTCTCACCGAGTATGTAATGAAAAACCACCCAAACTTAAGAGCACTGTCCGTTCTGTCCAAAGGTGCAAGAGAAAAAAAAGGAGGATGAATCAGATATGGGTGTGTATAGCAACAGACGATACATTTGAAGAAGTAAATAAATCATCAATAGTATCACAAGCAAACAAATAAAGGTCCTGGCCTTCACGGTGTTCTTTATATCTGTTGAGGTCCAACAAGTAAAAACGTAGATAAGTGTGAACAAAAAAGTTTAGTAACGACTTCTAGTTTTGAGAAGTTAGCAGTCACTTATTTCGCCCCTCTTATTATTCTTCGCAATTCTAACACAAGGAGACTTGCTTGTTCAAGTAATCAAAGATCCTGACTTAGCTTGTTCAAGTAAATACTCATATATGCCGTAAATCTCATACAACTATTGATTATGGTGAGTTACTATCACTTGTAGCTGTTGCAATTGAATAAATATTCAAGAAAGCGCTCATATACGTAGTCAGTTTCATAAGTAAATAATTATTTTGGACCTGCTAGCTGTTTGAGAAACAATTTTAACGGTACATTTTGGACCTGCTGTAATATCAGAATGGTTAAATCTTGAATGTATATATGCTTTTATATGGAACATATCAAAAGATTGTCAATCTTAAAGTGCTAACTCAAAAGGCTAGTTGCATACATGTTGTTCCTATTTTTAGTTTTATCTACTCAATTCTTCAAAGACTACAATGATAAAAGAAGTGTGGTATAAAGCCAATATGCTAGTCAGTACATGAGCATGCTCTAAATCCTAAACGTTCAAAGAAAATCAAGTCCCAGATCAAGACGTCTTTTAAAATTTTCAGTCTAAAACTCCTCATTCATTACCTCATGGCTCGATAGAGTGGACGATACCACATAACATAGGCCAATGGAACTCCAGATACGGCATAGATGATAGCAAGTAGCCAAATTTTCACCCCTAGTACAAAAAAACAAGCACACCATTCTCTGTGAGACGATAGTCGCTAATGCCCACAAATGAAAACCAACAGAAGGAAAAGCAAAGGAAAAAGAAAAAGAAAAAAAAAACCTTCCCCTTTCGTCCAAGCAACAGTCACTGCCACAACATTCCACACAAGGCAAAATACAAGTCCTGCATATTGGAAATGGTGAGAAAGTCATTCCTAAATATAAAATCGATGCCATAGAGGACTTAAATCTACATGACAGTTGTGAGATGATGAACAGCTATAAAGATAATTCAAATATAAAACATGTGACATCCCACATTGATACATACCCAGGTATGTTGTGAATGCAACATATTGCAATTTTTGCAGATGGATGGGTATCTCATTTGGAATATCATGATGAATAAGGGGGAAAATTGGGGGCCAGTTTTTTTCTTCGATCACAATTCCAGCTGCCAAAACAAATACAAACATAAATCACAACATCAAGATATGATAACTTGTTCAAATCATCAGGCCGTCCAGATAAGGAAAAAACATTTGAGTACATCGAGCAATGGCATCTTCCCTCCTTTTTATCTCCTGCATCCATGAGAGCAGCCACATCAAACATTGAAATAACTAAATAAGTACAAAAAGTGAAATTGTAACAATTCAAAATCGTTGTCGATAGGAAATTAAATTCAATTGTTATTCATTCCTCCTTGCAGAAAATAGGAGAGGGGTACATGTCCGATACGCCATACAATATCAAACTCAAGTGTCGAGTAACGGTGGTATAGAATATGAGTGAGAACAAAAACTTGTGGAAACCCAGATGTACAGACGGAAGCCTAAGGTACTACAACAACTGAAACACGAAAGTGTGGTTGTGGTAGTGGTAGTGGTACCTGTTCCTTCTTCTTCAATTCAGCCTCTTTAGCAAGCAGTTCCTTTTCTCTCTTCATCAAATCCTAAAATGCAAAACAAAAAAAAGGTTAATTGCGGAGAGACAACTTTCTTCAGCACTACAATAAGAAAGTAATGTTGATCAGCTATTTCACAAAAAAAAACATATCCTACCATTCCGTTGTCAAGTGAAATGTCTACAGTTCCACCACGATCATACTCAGCACGCTCACGAGGAAGTGGTGCAAGTACAGCTTTAGGAGCACTTCCAGCATTCTATAATTTAAAAACCCATGTTATAAATTGGGTCACACATGTTCAGTAAGGTAAATAAAAGACGGATTAGCAAACTCGTTAATGCAAAACAGCAGGTAAACCATAGAAGTCCTACAAACAGACGGGCAGATATAGTTAAGAAACATGAGCGGCAAACCAGAAAGTACATACAAGGGTTAACGGTTAACCACCAAACAGGAAAAACCGAAAGGTACAGAAAAGCTAATCAAAACAAAACATTGACAGTATGTTGATCAAATGGTATGGTGAGAAAGTGTATGAGACGCAACAACAAATGCAAATGCAAATGCAAATGAATTGCAGCATCTGTGTGCGTGAAAGGCGGCCAATTTTCAGAAATGCTACCTCTCACAAAATACTTTGGTTAGTCCTTTCTGGACATGATTCATTCGCCTATTCTATTGAACATCCATCTACGGTAATATGCGTTCAGTGCAACAGTAGCATGCAATTCCTGTAATGTACACAGTACACAGCATCGAAACCGTTACTACTCTACTTCCAAAAGACACGCAACATTAGGATTCCACAAGATTGTCGCGTCGTATGTCATGGCATAAGGTTGGTCAACGAAATGCTTGTCATTTGATCAATGCCGGTTCCAGAAGCAAATGCATTGACGAATAAAAGAGCAGTAAAATTTTAAAAATATAAATTAATGTGATAGTAAGATTTATGATGTATGACAAGTAATTATAATTAATTAATGAATCAAAATCAAAGAATCAAAAAGTGGATCAGGAAATGATGAATCATACATCAATAACGACCAGAAATCAAATCAAATGAAATTGAATCCATAGAATATAGAGGAAATGAAATAGAATGAGAAAAAGGAAGTTACGGCGAAAGGGTTGACATCGTCGGCGTCGGCGAAAGGGTTAAGATCATTGGCCATGGCCACCAATATTATATTATGGTATATTAATTAGTATGTGAATTGTGCAGATGGGCGCGCGGATACAGAGAGTGAATGGGAATGGGAATGGGAATGGGAATGAGTAGACTAAAACGTCGAAGAAAAAATGTTGCATTGCATGTTATTATGTAAACAATGTTTGTTTCGCATCAATGGTAGGTAGGTGGTAATACTGGTATGTATAATGTATGTATGTACGAGTATGGCTTTTTTACTTTATTTTATGGAGCAAGGAAACTCTTGCCGTTCGAGTTTACCCGTTCTTCTCATTATTACGTTACATTTTCTTCCTCTTTCTTTTAGACATGAAACTAAGGGGAAAAAAAAAAGTAAAAAATTGGGTATAAAGAAAAAAGATGGTGAGCTTGTGTGCAAGGAGAAGAAAAAAAAATTGAAGAAAAAATAAAGAAATATTAGAAGTACTTCAAAAAAAGAGAGGGAAGAAAAGAGAATTATTGTCTACAAGGAGAGAGAAGAAAATGGATAATAGGATAGAGTACTAAAGTATTATTATTCCAGTTTCCAAGTTTGTACAATGTTTTTTTAATAATTTGGACACTGCAACTTGCGAGCATGAACCAGGAA
Source organism: Agrostemma githago (assembly GCA_958450325.1). Classification (NCBI taxonomy): domain Eukaryota; kingdom Viridiplantae; phylum Streptophyta; class Magnoliopsida; order Caryophyllales; family Caryophyllaceae; genus Agrostemma; species Agrostemma githago. The sequence continues at coordinate 8,144,028 of OY288243.1, read as the reverse complement.
GCGTTGCAAGCTTCACGTAATCACGTTGTTGCAAGCTATCCGCTAATACTATATCGTATTTTTAATAGGTGAGAGCCCCAGTTCATTGAAAATTAATAGTCTTGCGTCTGGTAGTTCTTTCATTTGTCTTCACGTTTGGAGAGTATTAAGTTTCAGAGGATGTTATATTATCATTTATGTTATGAAAGGTAAAAGTTTTTATTCAATGTGTGTCTCAAGCTACAACCTATGCCTCCTTATATATAGGGCTACATACATAAGGACATCATAATACATATGGTAAGGAAAGATTTACCCTAGATATCCTTACCATAAGTATTTATAACACTCCCCCTGATGGCCGGCTAGTAGCCCAGAAATGTGTCCACCATTACAACTTTCAATAGAGGCAAGGAGTAAATCAAAAACTTAATATGTATTGGACATATTCAGATGCCTCGTTAAAACCTTGAAAAGGAAAACCCAGTGGAAAAAAACCTTGACGAAGGAAAAAGAGTACATCATAATATGTCCAAACATCAACCATGTTATTATCAAAACATTTAAGGAACTAAATCCTTGAGGCGACGCATTCCAATCTTGTGGACTAGTTTCTTGAATGTTGCAGTCGGTAAAGCTTTGGTGAGTAGGTCTGCCAAGTTGTCACTTGATCGCACTTGCTGGATGTCGATGTCACCATGCTTTTGTAGATCGTGTGTAAAGAAAAACTTTGGACTGATATGTTTCGTTCGATCACCTTTGATAAAGCCCTCTTTTAGTTGTGCAATACAAGCAGCATTGTCTTCGCACAATATTGTTGGCACATCCTTAATCGAAGGGAGTCCACACGAGTCTTGAATATGGTGTATTACCGACCTAAGCCATAAGCATTCACGACTTGCCTCATGTATTGCTAGTAACTCAGAATGATTTGTAGAAGTAGCCGCAATTGTTTGTTTCACTGACCGCCATGATATAGCTGTATCTCCATATGTGAACAAATAGCCTGTTTGAGATTTCCCTTTGTGTGGATCAGAACGGTAACCTGCATCTCCATACCCAACTAGTTTTGATTTAGATTCATAAGAGTAAAATAAACCTAAATCAATGGTACCACTAAGATATCGGAGTAAGTGTTTGACTCCATTCCAATGTCTTTTAGTTGGGGCAGAGCTATATCTAGCTAATAAATTCACTGAAAAAGCAATGTCAGGTCTTGTTGAGTTAGCGAGATACATGAGAGCGCCAACTGCACTCAAATAAGGTACTTCTGGTCCCAGGAGTTCTTCCCCATCCTCTTTAGGACGAAATGGATCTTTATGCACATCGAGTGATCTAACAACCATGGGAGAACTTAACGGATGTGCTTTATCCATATAGAAGCGTTTTAAGACCTTTTCAGTATAAGTGGATTGGTGAACAAATATCCCGTTCGTGACATGTTCAATTTGTAAACCAAGACAGAACTTAGTTTTACCAAGATCTTTCATCTCAAATTCCTTTTGTAAATAGTCGGCGGTTTCAGTGATCTCTACTTGAGTACCAATGAGATTTAAATCATCAACATAGACTGCAATAATAGCAAAACCTGAACAAGATTTCTTAATGAACACGCATGGACAAATGGCATTATTAGTGTATCCTTGTTTTACCAAGTATTCACTAAGTCTATTATACCACATTCTTCCAGATTGCTTTAGTCCATATAGAGCTCTTTGAAGCTTTATTGAGTATATACTACGTTGTTTGGATATCTTTTCAGGTATAGGAAGTCCCTCGGGAATTTTCATGTAGATGTCGCTATCAAGTGACCCATAAAGATAGGCCGTGACTACATCCATAAGATGCATGTCTAGCTTTTCTGAAGCCGCCAAGCTAATAAGAAACCGAAATGTAATGCCATCCATTACTGGAGAATAAGTTTCTTGGTAATCGATACCAGGTCTTTGTGAAAAACCTTGTGCAACGAGTCGAGCTTTATATCTCACAATTTCATTTTTCTCATTGCGTTTTCTGACGAATACCCATTTGTATCCGACGGCTTTTACACCTTTTGGAGTTTCAGCAATTGAGCCAAAAACGTTCCGTTTTGCTAATGAGTTAAACTCTGCTTGGATTGCATCCTTCCACATTTGCCAATCTTTTCGATTTTGACATTCTTCTATCGATTGTGGTTCAGGATCGTCATTATTTTCCATGACGTTCAGAGCAACTGTGAATGCAAATATATCATCAGGAATGATTGCATTTCTATCCCAACTTTCTTTTATACCAACATAGTTTATGGAAATCTCGTTGTTTTGAGCTCCATTATCCTCATCATGTGCAACTACGTCCTCCGTATTTGATTGTTCAATCAAGTTTTCAGATAGAGTGTCCTTTTCTAGAAAGGCAGTTGTTAACCTCTTTTTACGGGGAGCTAAATCTTTTGCACCAAGAGGTCTCCCACGCTTTAAGCGTGGCTTGGGCTCATTTGTATTATCATGATTTCCTACTGGGATACACAATTTTGCTGGGGCATTCGCAGCATGAATATGTGACTTGGTTACCCTTCCTGTATCCGTAAATGCATCGGGAATCCTATTTGCAATATTTTGCAAATGTATGATCCTTTGAACCTCTAGTTCGCATTGCTTTGTACGGGGATCAAAATGGGCTAGTGTTGGTGTATTCCAAGAAATTTCTCGGCTTTCCTCAAGATTAGACTTTTCTCCCCCTAATGACGGGAAATTTGACTCATCAAAATGACAGTCAGCAAATCTTGCTTTAAAGACGTCTCCTGTGAGAGGCTCTAAATATTTAATGATAGATGGGGATTCATAGCCGACATATATACCGAGTTTACGTTGGGGTCCCATTTTTGCTCTTTGAGGTGGAGCTATAGGGACATAAACTGCACAACCAAAAGTTCTAAGATGAGAGATATTTGGTTGATGCCCAAACACAAGTTGTACGGGTGAGTACTGCTGATAACTCGTTGGTCTAATCCGTACTAGTGTTGCGGCATGTAATATTGCATGAGCCCATGCTGAAGATGGCAATTTGGACCTTAAGATTAATGGTCGAGCAATTAATTGTAAACGTTTGATAAAAGACTCAGCTATACCATTTTGAGTATGCACATGGGCAACGGGATGTTCAACATCAATGCCAATTGACATGCAATATTCATCAAATATTTTAGATGTAAACTCTCCAGCATTATCCATACGAATAGATCTGATTGGGGAATCTGGGAACTGAGCTCGTAATCTAATAATTTGTGAAAGGAGTCTTGCAAACGCAACAGTGCGAGTTGAAAGGAGGCAAACATGAGACCATCGTGTTGAGGCGTCAATTAGGACCATAAAATAACGAAATGGTCCAGATGAAGGGTGAATTGGCCCACAAATATCACCTTGGATTCGTTGCAAGAAATTTGGTGATAATATCAACCTTCATTAAGGATGGTCTAATGATTAATTTGCCCTTATAACAAGCCTCGCAAGGACAATCTTTGATTGATAGGACTTTTAGATGCTTTAAAGGATGTCCATGTGAGTTTTCAATAACTCGACGCATCATTGTTGATCCTGGATGACCTAGGCGATCATGCCAAAGTTTAAAAACATTTGGATCAGAACTTTTCACATGTTTCACAAACTGTGATTCAATGAGGATAGTATGATATAATCCGGAAGGCAAAGTAGGAAGTTTTTCTAATATGTGATTTTTTCCTAAAATAATATCAGTGATGCACAAGTATTCTATGCCAGCCTCAATTGTCGTCTCAATGTGGTATCCATTGAGGCGGATATCTTTAAAACTCAACAAGTTTCGTTCCGATCTTGTTGAATATAAAGCATCACGAATGTTGATTTTCGTACCATTAGGTAATATCAACAGTGCTTTTCCATGACCTTCAATAATATTTGATGTCCCTGATATTGTGCTAACATTGGCCGCAGCTAACGTTAAATGGGAGAAAAATCGCTTGTTGCGAATGATTGTATGCGTTGTTGCACTGTCTACAAGACATACATCGTCGCTATTTGTTTTCAATATTCCATAAGCAGTATCCATATTCCTTTGAAAAAATAAAAATAAACATAAGCATAGCGAAAATATAATAAATAATAACTGGAAACGAAATCAAATATCATTACTAGAGAAAAATAACACATGGCAAAAACTGATAAGAAATTAAATTGATAGAACATAAATTTAAAACGGGACAATCAATGTCACTTATTCTAATTAAACTACTACGTAATTCTAATAATTAAACTTAGACATCATTGAGGAAAGATCCGACATCCTCAAATTCATCATTTCCATTTCTATGATTCTTGAAATCAGGAAGATCAAGATGGACACCATCATTTAGTGGCACTTCATATTGGGCAAAATTTGTTTCAGCTTCCTTGGCCTGAATGGAAGCTTTATAGAGTTGAACAAGATGTCTTGGTGTACGACAAACATTTGACCAATGTCCAGATGAGCCACATCGATGACATATAGAATCATTTTTCTTCCCCTTATTGGAGTTAGAATCATTTGTCCTTTTCTGAATGGATTTTTTAGGACCAAAGTTATGTCCATTCCTTTTTCCACCTCTTGCAGAAATACTAGCATTTGCTTCAGGAATAGGGATAGGTGATGAACCAGTGGGATGAGTGATGATTTTGCATTAATAACTCATTGTTTTGTTCAGCAACCAAAAGACAAGATATGAGCTCTGAATATGTTCTCGCGGTATTGTTGTTGTAAAACAACATTTGAGGCGTGGAAAGTAGAAAAAGTTTTCTCCAAAAGATCAGAATCTGTGATAGTTTCTCCGCATAATTTCAAACGAGAAACAATTTGAAAAAGTGCTGAATTATAGTCAGTGACACTTTTAAAATCTTGTAGTCGAAGGTGCATCAAATCGAACCTTGCACGTGGGAGAATGACGGTTTTTTGATGGTCAAAACGACCTATTAATTCCGTCCACAGATTGTACGGATCTTTCACCGTAAGATACTGTGCCTTCAAAGATTCGTCAAGGTGACGACGGAGAAAAATCAATGCCTTGGACCGATTCTCAAGGGATTCCTTGTTGTCTTTTTTAATGGTTTCCCCCAAAGATGAAGCGTTTAGGTGCATTTCAGCATCTAAGGTCCACATTAAATAATTGTGTCCTGATATGTCCAGAGCCGTAAATTCAAGCTTGGAAAGATTCGACATCTAATAAAATTTGGATGTCAGTAAAGGAAAAATACGCTTAATCAATTAGAAAAACTAAGATGAAAAATAATAAAATAATAATAATAAACGTGGTACGTAAATAATAACACAATTATTCAATAGCAATAAATAAAGATTAATATATACGAGATATCCGGTTTATTAATATACGGTAATAGTTAGTATTTATTATCATGCTTTGTGCAATAATAAAAAAAATATATAACATGCATGAAATACAAAGACACAAAAAAAAAATATCATGGGAATTAATAAGAAGAGAGAATTAAATGGAAATTATGGTTTCAACTTTATTTGGGTATGAATGAAAACCCTTAAAAGTATAAAAGTTGCAAACCATTAGCCCAAAAAGTCTTTAATTACTCTATTCTTTAGTTCCAATATTAGTCACCACAAGGATGAAATAATTTGCCAATGAATTGAAATGGCTTGGAATCATAAATAATGAATATTGAGTATTGAGAGTGGTAAGACCATAATACGGATTCAAAGTGTGCGTAAGAAAAGGAAGCACAAATAAATTATTCCGTAGATGAGAAGTAAAAAAAAAAAACGGAATATATAAAGCCAAATATATAGTACAACTTATAAGATATATGAGTAATTATGAAAAGATGGAAGTAAAGTAAACAAAGACGAATGATATACTCAGTAATGTTTATAGATGACTTGAAAAGAGAGAACCTTTAAGAGAAAAGAAAAGGAAGATTAAAAAAAATAATAATAAAACTTATAAGGCTACGTTCTTGAGTGCAATAGTGCAACACATCATTAGATGTACGTAGCAATACTATGATGTAGAAAAGGAAGAAATAAATAAATAAAAAAATATCAAAATCAATCTCTACCATGGACTATAGTGTACGCCATAATATAGGGCTACCGTGAAAGAAAAGTTAATAAAACCTACCGTGAAATTGAGCTACGTGCTGATAACGTGTTATGAAAGGTAAACGCTTTTATTCAATGTGTGTCTCAACATACAACCTATGCCTCCTTATATATAGGGCTACATACATAAGGACATCATAATACATATGGTAAGGAAAGATTTACCCTAGATATCCTTACCATAAGTATTTATAACAATTTAATTAATTTTATGGGATTTTCTACGTGGTACTCTGAACTTTTTATTTTTAACAAATTACCTTTTCATGTTCAAGATTAAAAATTAAACGTCATTTAATATATCTAATTAACCGATAATTGAACTTAAACAAACAATTTTGTACGTGTTTGCAGTTATACTCCGAATCTAAATGAATTATATTTTTGACGTTATATTGTCAAATAAAATGATAACACTTAAATTAAGCTCAATTACTTTTTAATTATATAAGTTAAATGATATTGAAGTCTTAATCCTAAGCTAAAAACATAATCTAACGACAAAACTTGATGGAAAAAAAACTTTCGGGGCGCTAGTTAAATTAATAATAAACTTCAAGGGTACCATGTATAGACATAGAATGTAATCCCCTATAAATTCTAACGCAATACAGTGGCGGAAACACTGTAGATTTGGGATTAAAACACACTTGATGTTCTATATTTTACAAAAAGAACGGTCAGTCAATACAAATGTCACTTTCCACAGAAGGGCTAAAAATAAAAATTCTCCAAATGAGGTTAACAATCCAAAATTAATATAAATGAAGTAGAGTAGGATCCATGCTACTCGCTAGCTCACACCCAAACCCAGCAGCAAATTACTTGTCATGTTATAAACCTAACAGCCACAATTCAGTGGGGAGTAACGACGACGTTCTCCCAGCCATATTACATGACATTAAAGCATAATTACTATTATATCAAAATAGTTCAAAATGAAAAACGTTTAAAATGATATAGTAAAATAATTTAAAATGATTGCCAACCTGCAAGTCAATGTATCAACCAATAGTAGTAACGACGTTATGGATATGAATCAGTGCCACAGAATAGACTTTCACTAGGAGAATACTAAAAATTAGCTTCGAGAACTTAGTTCAAACAAATCAAACCTCGATCTCTAACTAGGTTACTCAACCATAATAGGACGGCGACTTATCAATGCGAGGTCCTAGCTTAAGTAAATATGCAAACCCCTCCTGGAACACCAAGTGTGCCCAGTTCAACCCGACGGCGTCTTACATGCGAGGTACGAGCTTAAGGTCAAAATGATTCTACACTCCTGGACAAGAACATGCCCAGTTCAACAACCAATGCATCCCGCTCGGATACACTAGCCTTATAGCTGATGGCAAAACGTATACTCTAGACTGTATTACTCTACCCGTACACTTCTCTTATTCCATAATCCAAAACAAAGCCATTATCGAAACTCAATAAAAATATAGTTCGTTTTTCAAAAGAGGAAACTTTATAGAGGTATAACTTTTCTTAAAATAACTTTCCAAAAGTAGGTATTATAATAAATAGAAATCGATTAAAATAGGAGTTATATAAAATAGTTAATATTAGACCCCGAGACGTAAACATTATATTTATTATATAAATGTATAATTCATGATTAAAAGTCAACTAAAGTGAAAATTATAATTGTTTATCAAAAGATTGTAGTTTAAGTAGTTAAAAGTATTTAAATAACAAATTGACAGATTTTCCAGAATTGCACTGTCTTACTATAAAATTCGTAATTAAATCATTAAAAATGAAAACAACGTAATACCAGTGGGGTTAAAAACTTTAGAAACTTAGTTACAACTTTTATTTCTGGAGAAAATCCAAATTCCAAACAAAACATGGGATTTTATTCGTATGTTTACAAACTGTCAGAACTCAACACCCGATTGTATTTCTTTAATAAAAGATGTTTAAAATTGATTTTAAATAAAATCCAATTGGAAACATTAACTAGACTCTTCAATGTATGTAAATTACCAAGATTAAATAAAAAGTTTTACATATAATGCAATTTAGATCTTATCACAACTGACAGAATCGCGGATTAGTTTGACACTCGTTCATAAACAATTTATTGTGACCAAACCACTTGGAACTATTTTACGAAATTAAATAGGCATAAATTACCCTTAAAATAAATAGTAGTCTCTTTTCAAAGTTTTTGGAAATAAAGTCTTTAAAATAAATTATTAATTTGCACAAAAACACTATCAGATTCTGAAACATGCTGTAACTTTATTAAAAACAATAAAACTTTCAATTTGATAATTCATACTTTTAAAATCACGAAAATTATAAAATAAAATTATTAGGGTTATGTTTTAGTCTCGGCCTTATAATACTTTTTAATAATTAAAAGAACGATTTATTCACAAATCCCGTAAAAACGATTAAAAACAACAAAACATGTGAAGATTTACGATTTTAAAGTTTATGTTATTAAAAACGAGACATACGTATATTGTCTAACAAAAATCTAATTTCTATACATGCAACTACAACAATAATATCACATAATACCGAGTAACGTGTCAATGTTACCTTAATCGAGATCCGAATCAATTAAATAATCGTCTTCGTCGGATCTAGCACGATAGCCTACGAAATAATTAAACATATGGTATTAAACCCACATTAGGTGAATAAAAAGGAGAAAACAAGATGAAGAATGAATAAGAGTAATTAAATTACCCTTGAGATCGGAAAGAATTAGAGATGAATTATGATCGGATTGATGAACAAAAATGAGGAAGTTTAACGTGAAACATAGAGAAGAAAAAAAACTTGTATTGTGAATAAAATAGACTAGAATGAAAGAGAATATAAAGAGAAATTAGGATGCTAAAAGATAGGAATAATCAAGTCACAAGGACTCTTAACTCAACTAGGAGACGAGATGGTTGAGATGGAAAGAACAAGTAACAAATCGATGTGATAAGTTTCCAATTAAAATAAATACGAGGATAAGAATTAAAATAAATAGGATAAAAATAATATGTAGTGTTAATAAAAGATGTCCGAAAATATTTCTCAAGTCGATAAGGGAAGGTTCGTAAAATAAAATAATCGTTTATGAAGAAATCGTATTAAAACGGGTTAGAAAATAATTATTTATGAAATCGCGTAGTAAAATAATTAAACAACCATTTTTCGAAAATAAAATATTTTTGAGCTAGAAACCATTATAAATATAATCGAGCATTTTTAGAAAATAAATAGTTCAAACTCGATTTTAAAACTATTGTTCATAGAAAATATGATTCCTTAAAAATAATTAAACATACTTGCGATGAAAAGAATTAAATGGGTTTTCGAATTAAAATAGAATTATTAAAATCCTTTTACGAAAATAAATAATTTTAGGCTCGATAATGAAAGAGACCTCGAAATGGGAAAAATGTACTTGACGAAATATTACAGAGTTACGATATAATCGTGACGGAACAGATAGCAGAGCTAGGAAATTTGCGGAGGTTACATAGAAAAGGTAGGGGTACCAGGTAGAAAAGTGAAAAATATAGGGGTACCGCGTAGTTAACCATACATAAAACTATACATAAAAATATAGGGGTACCGCGTAGTTAACCATACATAAAAATATAGAAAATGTTTAATGTTATTAAACTTTGTGATTAATGGAGAATTATCGTATTGATTGAGTAGTTTCTGTATATACATAAGTGTGTTTACTGGTTGTTACATCACATCCTTATCACAAAATATAGCCTTCTCATTCCTTAACCGTCTAGTCTAGGTAGTTAGGTAGTTAACTAATTTATTAACTAACTTATAACTAACTACTTGTGTCTACATCCCCCAAGCTTGAGATGGGTTGAACTGCAAACCAAGCTTGGATGATAGAAAGCCATGTTGATCTGCACCAAGAGCTTTTGTCATGATGTCCGCCAACTGAAGGCTTGAACTGACATGTTTAGTGATCAGAAATCCTTTCTCTTGTTTTTCTCGAACACAATGACAGTCGATGTTTAAATGTTTAGTTCGTTCGTGGAATACAGGGTTTTGGGCAATGTGTTGCGCGGCTTTGTTATCACAGAACAACGCAATTCGATGCGAGACAGCAACACGCAGGTCAGACAAGATGTTGATCCAAACAATCTCTGAGCTAGTATATGACATACTGCGGTACTCAGATTCTGTGGAACTCTTACTGACAGTACGCTGCTTCTTCGTCTTCCAAGAGATGAGGGAATGACCCAAGAATACACAATAGCCGCTCAAAGACCTGCAGGTGAATGCACACTGAGCCCAATCAGCATCACTGTAGGCACTCAAAGTGAGGTCATGTTTTGAAGGATAAAATAGAATTGTGTTGATGGTGCCTTTGAGGTATTTTAGGACGTGAATTGCAGCTTGCATATGTGGGATACAAGCTTGACTCAGAAATTGACTAAGGTGCCGAACTGAGTAGGACAAATCTGGACGAGAAGAGTTGAGATACAAAAGACGACCTACCAGACGCCTGTACTGTTCTGGTTCAGTAAGCAGGTCACCATCATCAACTGATAATCTGAGATTCTTTTGCATTGGAAAAGCCGCAGGAGTACAGTTTTCCATGTTGAGATCCCTTAGTATATCCAATATGTATTTACGTTGATTAAGCAATATACCAAACTCATTTCTGGAGATTTAAAGACCCATAAAGTATCTCAAAGTTCCTAAATCTTTAATGGAAAAAGCCTTGTCCAAGCCCGCTTTTATTTGAGAAATAGTGACACTACTGTTGCCCGTAAGAACCACATCGTCCACATATACCAAGGCCACCACAAACACTTTGGTGATGTCATTGTACAATGTGTATAAAGAGTAGTCATTCTTTGATTGAACAAAGCCTATATTTGTGAGATATTTGTGAGCTCCTTGTTCCATTGACGCGAGGCCTGTTTCAAGCCATAAAGTGACCTTTTTGAGTCTGCACACCTTGCCAGGAGGGACATTATAACCTTCAGAAGGAACCATATAAACCAGTTCATCCAAAAATCCATGCAAGAAAGCGTTATTTATGTCAAGCTGATACAATGGCCAATTCTGTGCAGCTGCAATTGCCAACAATGTCCTAACTGTTGTGAATTTGGCTACAGGGGAAAACGTGTCAGTGTAGTCTTTATCCTTTATCTGATTATACTCTTTAGCCACCAAACGTGCTTTGAACCTTTCAATTGTTCCATCAGCATGATATTTAATCTTGTAAATCCACTTGCACCCAATTGGTTTTTGATGCTGTGGAAGATCTACAAGTTCCCAGGTTGCATTCTTCTCTAAGGCATGTACTTCTTTTGTCATGGCCTCAATCCATCTTGGGTCCTTTACTGCTTGCTTGTATGTGTAAGGCTCATGTTCAACAATTACATTTGTCAGACTAGAGCTACATAATCTTGATCAAACATGTAAAAATCTTGCAGTATGGTTCAGCAAAAAGAGTCAGACCTACTGGAAGTTGAGTTGCCAGAAATGTTAACAGGGCAATAATAAGATTGTAATCTTACTAAAGGAATTCTTTGTCTCGCAGAACGCCTAGGCTCAAGCATAGGTTCAATAGGCATCTCAATGGGAATTTCCTCATTTCTATCAGTGATACTTTCAGTATGAGATACTAATGAAGATTCACTTAACACATAATCATTATGATTATTAAAATCATTATGCAAAGAATTAGACATAGATGCACTATTTGAATCACTTTCACTACTGTGACCAGGACCACTATTATTAGGTGAGTTATTGATCAAATTATCAGATATAGGCACCAAAAGAGTGGACATAGTAGGATTGACTAATGGTATCTGATGTTTATGCATATCTGTGCATTTAGAAGCTGCAACTTTAAAGGGAAACATGTCTTCTCGAAACACCACATCTCTATTTACAAATACTTTGTGAGACTCCAGATCATATAAACGATACCTTTTCTGATTATGTGGGTAACCAATAAAAGCACATTTTCTAACTCTATTTCCAAATTTATCTCAATATATAGGTGGCATTGTAGCATAGCACAAACATCCAAACACCCTTAAATCAGAAACAAGAGGTTCTTTATTTAACAACAAGAAATAAGGAGTTTGCCTGTTAAGAACTTATGTAGGCATCATGTTAATCAAATGTGTTGCAGCTAATAAACAATCACCCCTAAACTTGATGGGAAGACCGGCATGAATCCTCAATGCTCTAGCTACTTCAAGCAAGTGTCTATGTTTCGTTCCACTCTCCCATTTTGTTGAGGTCTACCTATCACACTAGTCTCATGCTTAAGGCCTTTATCTTTGAACATAGTGGTACACACATTATAGAAGAATTATGTTCCATTATCTGTTCTGATTCTTTTTAATTTAGCATTAAACTGATTCTCAATATATGAAAAAAACTGTTTGATCAAAATATGAACCTAGTCTTTCGTCTGAAACAGAATTGTCCAAGTGTTTCTAGAATGATCATCAAGTATAGTTAAAAAAATATCGAGCACCACTTAAAATGGTACCTTGTACGGCCCCTAAACATTAAAACATATAGATGCAACAATTCAAAACAATGAGAAACACAGGAAACACTATCAGGAAATGGCATTTTATGATGTGTTGCAAGAATACAGGTTTCACAAAGATTATGTTTTACATAATCAGTGGGAATTGCAACAAATCTTGATGCTCATTACTCTGCAGCCTGTAAGGCCCCCCCACATCTCCAATTTGGGTACGGTAATCCTTTTTGTGTTTCCATCCGGTTATCCAATGACTATGGGTTTAGCTAGGGTTTGAATATTATGCATCAAACTTAAATTGTAAGACATGTGATCAGTGGCTCTAGTGTCAATAATTCAATCATGTAAAAATAACTTTGAATTAGATGTAAAGGAAACCATACCATGTAAGTTTTTGAAAATGATTGTGTATATTGATGTTCAATGTACCAGTTTAAATACAACTTGTAGTCTAAGCTATACAAGGATACAATCGATGATTATGCTAATTACAATTCTAAAGATATTATCCTAGCTAATTATAGATAAATACATAGGATATGATTCTGATGATTGATGACTAATTGATAGTAATTGATTGAGGTATATCCCATAATATTAGGAAGGAATATCCTTGATTGGAATATCCTTAACACGCTCCCGCAAGACGGTCGGTCGGAGAGTAAGGCCGATCTTGGAAGTGAGATCAACGAACCTTGGGTGAGCAAGGGGTTTGGTTAAGGCGTCATCCAATTGATCAGTGCCATTAATATGTTGGACCCGAATGGTTCCGAGTTGTACCTGCTCTTTTACAAAGTGAAACAAGAGGGCGACATGCTTCATTCGGGAGTGGAAGACCGGATTAGCGGAGTAGTGTGTGGCACTGAGATTGTCACAATAGATGGCCGGAGTAGCACTTATAGATAAGCGGAGTTCGGATATTAGACCTTTCAGCCACAAGACCTCGGCAGTGGTGTCAGCCACGGCTCGAAATTCGGCTTCCGTGGATGACCTTGATAGCCCACTTTGCTTTTTTGAAGACCAGGAAATCGGGTTAGAACCAACGAATACAACATATCCACCGGTGGAGACGTAGTTAGATGTGTCTCTGGCGAAATTGGCGTCACAGTAAGCATGTAGGACCATGGGTGAGGATTTGTTGATGTGTATCCCGAGGTGTATGGTCCCTTGAAGATAACGTAGTAATCGTTTGAGAGCAACCCAATGAAATTCGGTTGGGTGTGATAGATATTGGGCAAGTTTATTTACCGAGTAGGCAATATCGGGTCGAGTTAGAGATAAATATTGTAGACTTCCTACAATTGCACGGTACTTGGCTTCCTCATAAATCGGGTCGTTGGGTCTGTTTGTTAGTGGGGTTTCAGTGGAAATAGGAGTGGTAGCGGGCTTACTTGCATCCATGGCATGACGGTGGAGAATATCGGAAATGTATTTGGATTGGTTGAGATGTAGACCACGGGTTGTTGGCGTGACTTCTACTCCAAGGAAGTAGGATAACGGGCCTAGGTCCTTGAGAGAAAACCGAGTGGAGATGGCCTGGATAAAGTGAGCAATGGCGGAGTCGGAAGAACCTGTGACTATTATATCATCAACATAAACTAAAACATAAATACGGACAGCATTAGTGAAATAGCAAAATAGGGAACAATCTGAGATCGAGTTAGAGAACCCATAAGACAGTAGGAATCGGCGTAGTTCGGTGAACCAGGCCCGTGGGGCCTGTTTTAGGCCGTATATAGCCTTCTTTAGTTTACAAACATGGGTCGGGTTGGTCGAATCGACAAACCCAGGTGGTTGAACCATGTACACATCTTCGGTCAGATGGCCTTGGAGGAAGGCGTTGTTCACATTGAGTTGACGTAGGGACCAACCAGATGTGACTGCGAGGCTGATTAAAAGACGAACCGTGGCCGGTTTGATGACTGGACTAAATGTTTCGTTGTAGTCGATACCGGGACGTTGGTTAAAACCTTTTGCCACGAGACGGGCTTTGTATTGTTTAAGTGAGCCATCCGGGTTGTATTTGACCCGAAAAATCCATTTACAGCCAATGACATTTTGGGCTTGGTGGTGTGGGACTAAGATCCAAGTAGAGTTACGGGTTAGGGCATCATGTTCAGCAAGCATGGCGGCACGCCAATTTGGGTCAACGAGGGCCTGTTTTATCGTGTTTGGGGTAATATAAGGGGTGGTAGCGGTTGCAGTAAAGGCGGAGGTGTAGCGGGGATTAGGGCGTATTATGTTGTTTGATAGGCGAGTATTGTGGTGGTGGGTGGGTTGGCGGGTTGGCGGTGGTGAAGTGGGGTTGGATTCGTCGGTGGTGTCGGAGGGTGGTGTGATGTTATTGGTGGACAGGGGTGGGGTGTCGGTCAGGGAAGTGGCATCAGGTGTTGTAGAGGGTGGCGTGGTGGCTTGGGTTTCGGTCATGGTGGGATTATGGGTGACAGATGGGTTGATAGGGGGAGGGGAAGAGGGAGTTTCGTTGTTAACAGGGGGATCTTGGTTGGGGGAATGAGGAGGGAGAACATGGAGGTGGAATGGGGCCCATTGAGTTGTGGGTACAGGGGTAGGTTGATTTAATAATTTGGAATAAGGAAACTCATATTCAATGAAGCGGACATGTCGAGATGTGTATATTTTGTCTCGTATTGGATCGAGACAAAGAAAGGCGGATTGGGTATTGGAATAACCCAAGAATACACAAGACGCAGATTTGGGCTCAAGTTTATGATTTGTGTACGGTTTTAGCCACGGAAAACATAGACAACCGAAACTATGTAATTTGTTGTAATTGGGGTGACGATTAAATAATTTAAAGTAAGGTGAATTATTTTGTAGGGTCGGTGTAGGGAGTCGGTTTATTAGATAGGCAGCGGTGGTGAGTGCATAAGGCCATAATGTAGTGGGTAGACCGGCTTGAGTGAGTAGCGATAGGCCCGTTTCGACGACATGACGGTGACGACGCTCCGCAAACCCATTGTGTTCGGGGGTGTGAGGTGGGGAGGTGAGGTGGGCGATGCCGGTATCTAAAAGATGTCCAGTGATTTTACGGAACTCACCTCCATTGTCGGAGTAAAAGTTACGAATGGGTCGATTAAAGTGATTTTCAACCAAGGCTCGGAATTGTTTAAAGATTGTGACCGTGTCGGATTTACGTTTTATCGGATAAAGCCAAATATAGTGAGTAAAGTGATCAACGAATATTGCATAATATTTATAGGATGTTGTGGAGTAGATGGGTGCGGTCCATAGGTCCGAGAATATTAGGTCAAGTGGGGCGTGAGATTCAATAGTCGTGGTGCCAAACGGAAGCTTATGACTTTTATTGATGAGACAAGACGTACAATAATTTAAAGGGGAATTGCTTAACTTAAATTTGGAACTTAAAAATGATAATATTTTATTGGAGGGGTGGCCAAGGCGATGATGCCACATTTGGTTCGGGGCGGGAGATGCTACATTGGCACGAGGAACATGGGGCATCCACTCGTAGGCGCCGTGTTTAAGTTGACCTTGAAGTAGAACCGCTCCCGTGCGTTGTGCCTTTATAAGAAAAGAATTAGATGAGAATATAGCAATAACATCATTATCGTGACAAAATTGAGGGATAGATAATAAGTTACGGGAAATGGTAGGGACACATAGAACGTTATTAAATAAGAGGGTGGAGTGAGAGGAATAAATTGTAAAGGAACCTATATGGGAGATCGGGAGGGAGGAGCCGTCACCAATGATGAGGTCGTCGGGGCCTTCGTACGGATTGTGGAGGGCAAGAGTGTTGAGATCGTGGGTGATGTGGTGGGACGCACCCGTGTCAAGGAGCCACGGTGCATCGGAAGCATTAGGGCCGAGGGTGGCGGAGTGAGCGTGGGGACGCTCATGGCGGGGTTGGCGGGTAGGGAATACGATCATGGGGTAGTCGGCTTTAAGTTTACGACACTCGGAGGCGACATGACCTACATGGTCACAGTAGTGACACCGGCCTTTGTAGGGTGCAGGTTTGTAGTCATTGTTGTTGGGCTTGTAGTCAGACTTTTGGTGGGTGCGAGGAGTGTAGGATGGACGGGAGTAGTGGGGGCGGGCCTGGGCAGAATGGGCCGTTGGGTTGAAGTGGGATAGGGTGTTGTTGGGCTTTTGTTTGTCTTGATGGACAAGGACCTCATGTTGGATGAGTTTTTCATGTAGGTCTTCGAACGTGAGTGGTGTGTCTCGGGCCTTGACGGCTTCGATGACAGGACGGTAAAGCTCAAAGTCTAGGCCGTCACATATGGCAGCAGTGATATCCTCGATGTCCATGTGACGATCGAGTTGGGCAATGTCGTCAGTAATAGATTTTATATTTTGCATGAACTCGGTGATAGTGCCTTCACCGAGTTTGATGGTATTGAGGCGTGATTTGAGTTGAAGTTTTCTCCCCCGAGATTTGTTGGCAAATGTTCGGGAAAGAACCATCCACGCTTCGTGAGACGTGGTGGTGTGAGCGATAAAGGGGGCTACGGTCTCGGATAGTGTACCGGTTAGGGCGGAGAGGATGAATTGGTCTTGGCGATGCCAAGTGGTATAGGCAGGGTTGGGAGTGATGGTGGGTTCAGTGACGGGTGCTACGGCAGGGGTGGTGATTGTTTTGGCTGGGACGTCGAGAGTGCCATCGAGGTAGGAAAACAGTTGGTGCCCGTTCATGTGGGCTCGGATTTGGAAACTCCATTGCTTATAGCTAAGAGTGTCCTTCAATTTGAGGCAGGTGGGGAACGTGATGACGGATAGGGGTCGGGATGGTTCGGCAGCATTTGGGATTTGGAAGTTGTTATTGGCCATAGGATTTGTCGGGAAAAAAAAATTGAACCGGATGATTAGTGATGGTGTTAGGCTCTTGATACCATGTAAGTTTTTGAAAATGATTGTGTATATTGATGTTCAATGTACCAGTTTAAATACAACTTGTAGTCTAAGCTATACAAGGATACAATCGATGATTATGCTAATTACAATTCTAAATATATTATCCTAGCTAATTATAGATAAATACATAGGATATGATTCTGATGATTGATGACTAATTGATAGTAATTGATTGAGGTATATCCCATAATATTAGGAAGGAATATCCTTGATTGGAATATCCTTAACATACCAGCGAAGTTTGTACTCCCAATATCCACATGATTAACTACAGACCTGGAGTCAGAAATTCGTTACAGAACCTAATCTACCACAGATGTGACTAGTCCATCAATTAGAGAATTGTCAAAAGCCTGTGCAGGCGCATCCAAGGGCGTGTCTTCAGTCATTGTATCCACATTATTAGCAGAAGATTTCTTGGTAAACTTCCCTTTGTTCTTGCCCTTCCCTGCAGGATGACCTACTAGCTTATAACACTTGTCAATTTTGTGACCCCTTTTATTGTAATGAGTACACACTTTGAGCCTTAAACAATCTTATGTATTATGATTATCCATCTTACAGTGAATGCAAAATTTTGAGGATTCACCACCTTCCTTTTGCTTCCTGTTATTGGCCTGAAATGTTGCATAAGCCGCGTTCTCTGTCAAGTTCTCTTCTTGATCAGTGATCTGTTTTTGACGCTCTATTTTCTGCAGCAACCTCAATGCCTTGTTTATAGATGGTAGTGGCTCCATAGACAAGATTTGAGTTCTTATGCTCTCATACCCACCATTCAACCTCATCAAGAACTGAATCAATTTGGTGTTTTCCTCCCTTTCAGCCATTTTCTTGACAATGTTGCAGGTGCAGGTTGAGGTTCTCCCACATGAACATTGGGGAATTGGATCCAATGCATACAAATGTTCCCACATTGCCTTCGTCTTACCATAGTACTCGACTAATGGCAAATTGCCTGGTGAAATCTCTTTAAGATCTTTCTTTAGCGGGCAAGTCTCCATGGAATTTGCCAAGCCATATCTTTCAAGCAATTCGTTCCATAGCCCCTTTGCAGTCTTCACATACTTCATATTTTCGAGAATCGGTTTACCAAGTGAGTTTAATATCCATCTCATCACCATGAGATCACATCTGATCCATTGGTGGTATTTCTTGTCGTTGCTAGCCGATTTTGCGCAATCACCAGTAACGAACCCATCTTTGTTCTTTGAAGCTAACGCCATGAGAACTTCTTGTTTCCATACAAGAAAGTCATGTCCGTCAAACGAGTAAGCCACAATCTGCGCAAACGGCTGGTCGGAAGACGACAAGTACAAAGGATCATTGTAGTAATCATACTTGTTACTATTGTCGACATTGCTATCTCCTTGAGCTGCCATTACTGAGGTTGATCAAGAAGCTTTGGAAAAAAAATTGAATGCGGAAATTGATCTTGATTTGATTGTGAAATTTGGCCAAACTTCAATCCAGAATCGTGATTGATGGCTCTGATACCATATTAAACTTTGTGATTAATGGAGAATTATTGTATTGATCGAATAGTTTCTACGTATACAAAAGTGTGTTTACTAGTTGTTACATCACAAGCTTATATAGTCTTCTCATTCCTTAACCGTCTAGTCTAGGTAGTTAGGTAGTTAACTAATTTATTAACTATCTTATAACTAACTACTTGCGTCTACAAATTTACATTCTATTAAGTCATTTCAGATGAAAACTTCTCAAAACAAGAATAAATCCATAGACCTCTTCATGCATGCATGGTTGTATTAATAGTCATTATCCATTTTTTTGGAAGTTGTGCATAAGCGTTTTATTTTACTAGTGTTTTGATCTTTGTTTGAAGGGAGCTAAAATTTATTCAATCCATATAATTATACTCGTATTTCGTTAATTCTTATATCAATTGTAATTTTCATATGACATGTTATTAATTAGATTGATCTTTTACTTTAAAAAAAATAAAAGTACTTGAGTTAGCAAACTCCAAGACATAAGCGTGCATCTCTTAACTTAGGTAGCACAGACACTCCGCCTAATTAGCAAACTCGTGGACATTGTATTTGACAGCGATACACTTCGAACCAGCGATAAAACGTTTAAAATTTTATTCGTCATGTGTTTGACATGGTCCATTAAACAAAGTATTGGTGTTTATTTGTTTTGACACTGTTTATCTTTGATTGATGTCCCTTTAAAGAATAAACAAGATAGGAGATTTATACGTGGAAAAAAATCCTAGTCAGGAAAAAATCACGAGTGCCAAGCCATGACTGAGTTTAGCACTATGTTTATCTTTGAATGATTACAAAATACGCAATATGGTATGTTATTGTTTAGCTAGTGAGTTCTATATGCTTCATTATTTGTCTTTGCTTCAACTATGTATAGTCTCACATCTTCGTCATTCAACCGTTGAGTATTGATTTTGCGTTAAGGACCTTGTTGTATGGCCCTTCTTAATTGGCTGTCATTACACTCTTGATTGTGTAACGGTCTTTAGCTTAATGGTGCATCTTTGACTATTGAAAGTTAGGCTGACTTGCTCCTTGCTGTCAGTCACAATTCCCATTGGTGCTTACTGTAGAATTTGAATTGTGAATATTATTGAGCACAAGATGTTACATTTATACTAGTAGTGTTGGACTAGCTACCAAATACTATTAGAGTTAGACAAGCTAAATACAAAGACTAATAAAGTGGTACAAATCTATCGACAATTGGATACAAAAGAGATAATAGATAAAACATTATCCACTAATAATTATATCATTCCCCCGCAAAATGGACGGCCTATGAGCAAGTCCAATTTTGGAGAGTAGCATCTGAAGCCGATCCCGGGCAAGTGGCTTCGTTAAGGCATCACCTAGTTGATCACCATTTGCAATCGGGATGACCCGGAGAAAACCTAATTGCACCTTTTTATGGAGAAAATAATAATCAATGGCAAGATGCTTCATTTTAGAATGGAAAACGGGATTAGCAGCTAGACTAACAGTCTCGAGGTTGTCACAATAAATTTCAGGCGAGGTCGGAAGTGTCACTCAAATTTCGAGTAAGAGATTAGCCAACCAGGTAAGTTCGGCCGCGACATTGGCAATGGTCCGATATTCAGCCTCGGTAGAAGAACGCGAGACGGAGGTTTCTTTCTTGAAGCTCCAAGAAATTGGGTTGCGGCTTAAGAAGACCATATAAGTACCGGTTGAGATCCAGTCGGTACGATCTCCAGCCCAATCGGGATCTGAGTATGCATAAAGAGCAAGTGGTGAATCACGAAAAATCGTAATTCCATGAGTCGGGGTACCGGATAAATAACGAAGTAGCCGCTTAAGAGCGGTCCAATGTGTTGTAGTAGGAGAATGCATATACTGGGATAGTTTGTTTATCACAAAGGCGATATCAGGACGCGTCAAAGACAAATACTGAAGAGCTCCGAGAAGCGACCGAAATTCGGTCGGGTTGTCGTGAGGAGCGGCTTCTTCTGTAAGTTTATGACGTATCAGCGGATCAAGAGGCGTAGTGACAGAGTTAGCATCAAAGAGCTTGGTCAAAGCCAAGATGTCCAAGATATATTTATGTCGACTAAGAAAGAGGAGACCGGCCGGACACGACTGACATTCAACCCCGAGAAAATAAGAGAGATCCCCGAGGTCTTTAAGGGAAAAATGGTCCACGAGGGACCTAATAAATGACGTGCCGAGTTAAGAGAGGCACCTGTTATAATAATGTCATCAACATAAACAAGCACATAAATTGGGTTAGTAATATGAAAAATGAACAACGAGGTATGAGTGACGAAGTTGACGAAACCAAGTCCAAGGAGATAGTTCCGTAATTCAGTATACCGGGCTCGGGGAGCCTGTTTTATGTAATCCCCTAGAATTTCTAACGCAATACAGTGGCGGAAACACTGTACACTACAAGAAATACTGCATGTAGCTACTAATCACTAGCGACTGATAAATTCAGTGGCTAATTTAGCGACTGAAAGTTCATACTGCGACCGATATTAGTAGCTGGACGAGGAGACGGAATTTTTAAAAAATTAATTAACTTTAGCGACCGAAATCAGTCGCTAAAAAATCGGCGCGCGACCGATTTCGGTCGCTAAATTAATGAAATGGCGACAGATTTAGCGACTGAAATTGGTCGCTAATGAGAGTGGCGCGCGACCGATTTCGGTCGCTAAACATGTTAATTTTTTTTAAATAAACGAACACCCCCCTCCCCCGAAACATTCCCTCATTTCGCTCTCTCTCTCTAAAACCCTCCCCCTCTCTCTAACACTCGTCCCTCCTTCCTTTCCTCTTCATTCCTTCTTCAATTTTCTCATTTTCCTTAAGGTATGTTTATCTATCTTTATTTGGTTTCAATTATTTGTTAATTTCTGTTTTTATCGATTTAAATAAATTAGTTATTGGGTTGGATAGTTTCTTAGTTGTTGGAATATTTAGTGTAGTTAGGATTTAAATCGCCCAATAGGTTCCCCAATTTGAATTAGGTAGATTGTTAGTATAAAATTAGGGTTTGCGGTTAAGTAGTTGATTGAATTGGGTTGTTTTGATGTGTTAGGAATTTGGAAATAAAATACAATTATGCCGATTTGGTGATGTAATTATGGACGAATTGGGTGGAAATAGTACTATGTTTAGGTGAATTGAGAATTTTACATAATATTTGACTAGTGTATATATATTAGTAAATTACTTTAGAGAAAATAATTTGTATGTGGTTATTGTCTTAAATTTTTTAGATAAAAAAATGAAGAGACAGGAACCTTGAGTTTCAGTAAGTTATATTATGTGTACATAGTAATCTGCAAACCTTGATTTTTTTTCGAGTGTATTTCAATATTATGATGTCAGTTCCTAACTTTCAACTATTACATGTCTGCAGATATGACGTTGGCCAGCAGGTTGCGGTTTGGAAGTTCGAGCAGCGGCAGCAGCAGGAGCAGGGATCGGGTGCAGCAGCAAGGCGAAGAAGAAAACATGCAAGAGGAAGTGGAGGACGAGGAGGTGCATGGCAATGATCAGGAACAAGAACAACCGCAGCCACCCCAGGATGAAGGGCTGCAATACACACACGACGGGCGCCTAATCATTGGCCCCGAGGGCACATGGTGAGACATTGTATTTCTTTTTTTTTTGTGAGACATCATCTTATTTCACTCTTTGGTGTATACCTACATGTAGGTTTCGTACTCGTGCGACGGTGACAGGTGTCAAGGACAGTTTCATGGAAGATTTGACTACTTACTGCACGAGCTGGACTAAGTTGCCTCTGTGGCAACGGGAGAAGTGGTTTGCCAACTTCAAGGAACACCAATTTCTGATTTTTATTAATTATCTGTTACTGTTTACAGATTACTTATACAACGACAACAAACTATCTTGCAGATAAAACACTTCTACAACGATGGTCTCGAGGTGGCTGTTCGAGACAGATACATGGATGTCGCAACTGTAAGATACAAAGACATGATGTATAAGCTGGCAAGCGATGGAAAGTTACAGCAAAAACTTAGAGGTTCGATTACTAAATTGGTATTAGTACCTGAACAGAAAGTCGTATATATATTCAAAACATTTATTGATATCAAAGTGTATAAATTGTAGGTGACGCGATCCAACAGTTCCAAACAGCGCGAGCCGACCCGAAGTTCCTGAAGAGATCCGTCCAGGCTAAGAAGAACAAGAGGCGGGGAGGGGATCCCGAGACAGAGGCGGAGCGCACCCACTACGGTGGGTCGCAGTCGATGCACCAGCGGGCCATGAACGTTAGTATTTTCGTCTCCTTTGATTATTATATTGGATTCTTATTTAATGTTTTCATTATAAAAATAAATGAATAATCTACATGTACTGTCAACAGGCAAAGAAGAAAACCGGAGAATTCCCTCCTCCTGTTCAGCTATTTCTCGAATCGAAGAGTAAGGGGGACGATGAGACCGGTCGATCATTCGCCACGAAGAAGGATTTGGAGACTTGGGTAAGTTTCAAACACAATACTTTGTTACTTTTTTCCTTCAAACAATCAACCTAATCATGACTTCTATTTCTTTCAGAGATCGTATTTGGCGGCCACTAGAGCGCCCGAAAATGAAGGTGTGGACCCGAGCACAATTTGGTTTAGAGTCGCCGAGGGATACCGCAAGGGAGCGGTGTACGGTACGGGGAACGCTCATTCCCTGTACTGGACACCACCCAATGTTCGGGGGGCCCATTCTACGACGACCGAGTGTGTGCCATCCGAGATGGCTGAGATGAGGGCTCAAATTCAAGAGGAGAGGGCGGAACGGGCAGCTATGGCCGAGCAGATGAAGGAGCAGAATGAGAGGTTGAAGACGCAGGAGTCCATTAACCTGCAAATTCTGGAAGAGATTCGGCGTCTTAGAAACACGCAGCAATATAACTGCAACTCCGGCCCCACTCCCCGATTCCCGGATCCTAGAGACCCCTTCGGCGGTAATAGTGGTGCGTCCGCCAGTTTTCCTGTTGGCTGAGTTGATTTATTGAAAACAATTTGTAGTGAGAGTAATGCTTGTTGAAAAAACTGTTTGTAACAACACTTTTAATGTAGTGTATGTATTCACGACGTTTGCGTACTTGGTTGACAATTTTGGAGTATGAAGCTTGCATAACGTTTGGAATAACGTTTGGAATGATGTTTGGGATGTATTGTAGTTGTTGTTTTGTTTTATTGTGCAGATTTTGGCTAGAAAAATAATAAATTGAACCGGCCTATTTCTGGCACGGTAGCGACTGATATCAGTAGCTAAGTTTTATATTTAGCGACTGATATCAGTCGCTAAATGATGCCACGTCGCACTATTTAGCGACTGAAATCAGTCGCTAAATGAAGTTTTAGCGACTGATATCAGTCGCTAAATCAGTCGCTAATGCCGCCATTAGCGACTGATATCAGTCGCTAAAAGCTTCGTTTAGCGACTGAAATCAGTCGCTAAATGAAGTTTTAGCGAGTGATATCAGTCGCTAAATCAGTCGCTAAATCAGTCGCTAATGCCGCCATTAGCGACTGATATCAGTCGCTAAAAGCTTCGTTTAGCGACTGATTTCAGTCGCTAAATTTAGCGACTGATTTCAGTCGCGCGCTTTCTTAGCGACTGAAATCAGTCGCTATTCAGCGACTAACTGTAGCCACTGTCGCTTAGCGACTGCTGACGGTCGCACGTCTGTTATTTGCGACAGATGTCAGTAGCTAAAATCAGTCGCCAATGACTTTAACTCTTGTAGTGGTAGATTTGGGATTAAAACACGCTGATGTTCTATATTTTAATAAAAGAACGGTCAGTCAATACAAAGGTCACTTTTACAAAAGGGCTAAAATAAAAATTCTCCCAAACAGGATTACAAAAAATCCATAAATAAACATGAATGAAGAAAGAGTAGGACCCACGCTACTCCCTAGCTCACACCCAAAACCCAGCAGCAAATACCTGTCATGTTATAAACATAACAGCCACGTTAGTGGGGAGCAACTCGGACGTTCTCCCAGCCATATTATATTATATGGAAAATAATAATATTATTATATCAAAATACTTAGAATGGAAAACATTAAATGATATAATAAAAATAGGCTTTCGGAGAAAACTTAAAATATTGGAACAATAAAATCGAAACAAGTTTTCAGAAGAAAACTTCAAATATTTGCCAACCTGCAAACCAAAATGTATCGATAATAATAAAAATATTCAAAATGGCGTTATGGAAATTCGATCTGTGTGCACAAGGCTAGACTTTCATTAGGGATATACTAAAACCTAGCTTTGAGAACTCAGACACCAACTTCACACGCAACGAAGATCCAAGGTCTATAACTAGGCAACTCAACCATAATAGGACGACGACTTATCAATGCGAGGTCTTAGCTTAAGTAATATACACCCCTCCTGGATACCAAATGTATCCAGTTCAACTGATGGCGACTAACACAATGCGATATCTAGCTTAAGGACACAATGCACATATACTCCTGAACACCAAATGTGTCCAGTTCAACAACCAATGCATCTCAAATGGATACACCAGCCTTATAGTTGATGACAAAACTGTACATCCTAGACTGTATTACTCTAACCCCACACTTATCCTTATTCCATAACTCCAAAACAGCCATTATCGATATTCAAAAGATATAATCATTATAAATAATATGAATAAAAGGAATATACATTTTATATCAAAAGGGGAACTTTCTATAAATAGAAACTTGCTAATTTTAGAAACTTACTTAAAATAGAAATATTGTTATAGAAAATACGTAAGTGATTAAAATAAGTGAAGCGTATAAAAATAGCATTTCTAACGAAATTAACATTTTATTATTATCGTCGTTATCGTAACTTTAATATATTTCTAAATTCGTTACTCAAAATATAAATAAAATATAATAAGTCAATATATAGTACTTTATAAATAATTAGGAAATCGAGTTAAAACTATAAATTTTGGAAAAGAGACGTTTTATGAAAAACGATATCAAAATTTATTGAGTCACCGAGTTTTATAAAGGAAATGAATTTTACAAAGGTTTCAAATTATTTTTTGCAAGTAGCTTTTATCAATAAATAATACAAATTTTACTAAAAATAGTCAATTGTAAACAAATAAGAAATTATTTGTGAAAATAGTCTCGACTAAAAATATATTTAAAACAAATCGACTATTTTCTCATTTATTAGTATAAATCGTAAAACGAAAATTAATTTATTAAACAAGTATACAAACCTCGATTACAATATAAAAATACAATTTTGTGTTAAAATTATTGATAGGGGTCGGTTGCCTACCGCGGGCCGCCCGTCATACAAGTCCCGAGGCGATCCGGCCCAAAAGCACAAGGAGGGCCTGCTTGCAGGCCAGCCTGCGGAACCCCGTCGGGTGGCCCCAAGAGGCGATTATGGAGAGCCTCTCTGAGCTCCAAGTAGAAGATTGATCCCCTGCCCATCAGGGTCAGGCCGCAGGCAATGTGGTCAATAAGGAACGAGATCCTCCCTGACTATCAGGCGCCAGGGTACCCTTCCCTGGCAGACACAGGAGGAGGAAGCTTAGCCCTCCCTGATCATGCCTAAGGTAAGAGAGAATGGGTGGACGGGGCAAACCTACGTGTCACTCTCCCATTCTCTCCCTCTCTTTCTCCTTCCTCTCTCTTGGGGGAACCTATAAAAACTCATATATTTCTCACAAGCAGGGGGTTGGATTTTCTCTCTCTAGAATCTCACTCTAAAAAACGCCACCTTGCTCCTCACGAGTAAGGTTCGTCAAGGCATTTCACGGTCTGACTTAGGCATCAGAGAGGGTTCCCTCAGACACCTCCGAGGCCTTGTGCGCTCCCTGTGTGCAGGTAGCAGGCCATCTCCGCCGGGAAGGTCCGACCATTAGAGTGGGAAGAAAGGGAGGTCGGAAAGCCAAGCAAACATCATATGAGTAACCAAAACCCAGGATCCGAATCCGTATTCGGGTCGATTGTTTCCATACCGGAACAATTTAGCGCCGTCTGTGGGGAATCCGTTCGAGATTTCTTGAAAAAGAACAAAAAGCCATCAGAAAAATGCCTAAGATTGTTGAAGCCAACTCTGGGGTGGATCCAACGGGACAGCCGGTGATCCCCCTATACGGCATGCCTCCGCCGGAGGTGACGCCCGCCGCCACGATCCGAGGAGTAGGACGGGCCAGTCTCTACGAGGTATCTAATTAGGGAACAGCAGTCACAGCTGGACAGGTTGATCATCAGAGGCCCAACCTTAACCTCACCCCTGCCCAGATTGCGCAGACCGCGGCCTTCTTCTCGGCCATGCTAAATCAAGAAGTCGCACCGGATGACCTGGTGGGCAGGATTGCAACGACCCCCAGACACCTGCACTTTGAGAGTGCCGAAGGGGCTGGGGGCACGAAGTGAACCGCCGCCAGGAATGTCCAGAGGAAGGCAAAGAAAACGGCTCGTGGGTATGTACAGGCCAAAAAACGCATCACAGTCAACGCTCAGGAGCCGTCCGCTCAACAGCAAGCGTTTTCCATACATACCACCGAATCTACAGCAGCAGCTAAGAAAGGGGGTTTATCTCAGAAACTCCAAGAACGAATGAGACCATGGGAACCAGCCTCGAAACGCCTGGGGGAAAAGTAGGGTGGTGTCTTTTCCAGGTTAACACCTGCTGCAGAGTCACAGCAAACTCCAGGGCTGTCCCTAAGCATACAGTCAAGGCTCAACCAGGGACAGCCACTGGGACAAAGGCACCGCCAAGGCGATAACCTCGAGCCGCTTCAGAAGAAGCGACCCCGACACCACTCCCCTGTGAGAGAGGATGAGGCTATGAGCAGGTAAGCACCCAGGCACCGCTACCCCAGTGTTGGAAAACCGACCCCTGGCAAAAGGGACGACTACGGTTACCACTCTGCTGGAAGCCGGTCAAGAATGATGGGAAGGCCTACCAAGACTCCGCTTCACCCCGAAGTACAGGGGTACCCCATCCCAAAAATTAAAACGCCCTTTGTCAAGCTCGACGGGACCACAGATCCCGAAGACCACCTGGCCACCTACGAGAGTCACATGGGGAAGTATGACGCTGACGATGCGGTCTGGTGCAAAATCTTCCCTACCACCCTTGTGGGCCTGGCTCAGGGGTGGTTCAGAGACCTACCACAGGGATCAATCAGTTACTTCATAGAGCTGGCCGAAGCCTTTCTGGACCAGTATGTCGGAAACAAAAGGCGCAGGCTGACACGCTTTGACCTAATGACCCCTAAGCAGAAGAGGGGTGAGACTATCAGAGAATAGTTGAAGAGGTTTGACCTGGCTTTCCAGCAGGTCAGGGAAATTGATGATCCAACGGCAGCGTATGCATTGACCAGTTCGCTACTCCCTGGAGACATGAAAAACCAGATGATCAGAGTCCAGCCAGAAACCCTGACAAAGGCTCGAAAGATAGCTGAATGCTTCATGCTGCAGGAGGAGTTCCACAGGACCTTCCAAACCACAGGGGGTGACCGCAAGGTGGACGCGGCAGGAGCGATGCAGCAGGAAAGCAAAGGGCTGAGGGAGGCGACACCCCAAAAAGGGAACGCCCAACATATCAGCCGAGATTTGATAGGTACACAGCTCTCAACAAATCAAGGGCTGAGATATTTGAGCTGGAGAAGGAGACAGCAAAATGGAACCGCCCGAGTAAGCCACGCGACCCGAAGGGCGACCCAAAAAAATTCTGCACATTCCATGATTGCGTAGGACATACTACTGAGGAGTGCCGCCATTCGAAGGATGAGATTGAGAAGCTCATTAGAAATGGCTGGCTAAGTAACTATGCCGCAAGAAACAAAAATCAGAAAGCTGCAACAGACAAATTCGAGGTCCCAGCACAGGATCGCATGATAATTCATGTGATATCAGGAGACGCTGAGGGCCAGACCAGCAGGAGGGGCCAGAAGAGGCAGATCCGAGAACTCCGAAATCAAATCTGCTATGCTGAAAGAGCAGGGAGTCCAACAGGCTTGACTCTAAGCATCACTCCTCAGGATGCAAGGCGGGTAATCTACCCCCATAGTGATCCTTTGGTCCTGTCCCTCACTATCAGCAATCACATAGTGAGAAGGTGTATGGTGGACACAGGCGCCTACACCAATCTATTATACAAAGACGCCTTCGAAAAAATGAATCTGGAAAAGAGGCACCTCAAGCCCGCCCCTGGATCATTATACGGATTCAGTGGGGCAGGAATCCTCCCAATGGGAGTCATCGAGCTGCCGGTAACATTTGGAGAGGGGGCATCGTCCAGAAACATCCGAGCCTCGTTCGTTGTTGTGGACGCAAAATATGCATATAACGCCCTAATAGGCAGGGCAACCCTGGATAAAATCGAGGCAGCCATATCCATCAGGGCACTGACGGTGTTCTACGTCACGAATTTTGGCATGGAGGAAAAGGTACATGAAGACCAAGAATCAGCCTGACAGTGCTATTCTGTGGCCCTGCATGCCCATGAAACAGAGAGGAAAGGAAAGCGGAAGGCGGAATTTTCCCTCAGCAGGGAAGGAGAGATTTTGACCGGTCAGCAAACAGCAGACCACCCTGAACTTGGGGGAAAAAGAATGCTGGTGGAACTAGAGCCAGGAAGGCAGGTCCTGATCGGAGCAGACTTGGAAGACTCCTGTCGAGAAAAATTGATTAAAGTCTTGCAAGATAAACAAAAATGTTTTCGCCTACTCGGCAGACGAAATGCCAGGGGTCGATCCGACTCATATCGTTCACAAGATGAACGTGAATCCGGAAGCACGCCCTGTGAAGCAAAAGAAAAAAAACATGTCTGCAGAAAAAGATCAAGCCATCAAAGAGGAGATTGAAAAACTCCTGAAGGCCGATTTCATAGAGAGTTGCGACTACCCTGAATGGCTGGCTAATGTGGTGATGGTGAAAAAAATCCTCGGGTGCCTGGAGGATGTGCGTGGACTTCACCAATCTTAACAAGGTCTGCCCTAAAGATTGCTATCCTCTGCCAAGAATAGACTAATTGGTAGACGCCACCAGTGGTTATTCCATGCTCAGCTTCTTAGTCGCCTTTTCAGGCTACCACCAAGTGTATCTTTGGCAACCCGACAGGGTAAAGTGCGCGTTCATCACCAGCTCAGGCACGTATATGTATAAAATGATGTCGTTCGGCCTCAAGAACGCAGGCGCCACCTACCAGCGTCTGGTGGATAAGGTGTTCGAAGGCCAGAAGGGCAGGAACCTGGAGGCGTACGTGGATGATGCAATAATAAAAAACAAGGGAGACGCAGAGCATCTAAAAGACTTGCAGGAGACTTTCTCCTCCCTGCGTGCCTACCAGATGAAATTAAACCCCAAAAAATGCACCTTCGGGGTCCGCTCTGGTAAGTTCCTAGGATTCCTGGTCAGCGCCAGGGGGATTGATGCAAGCCCAGAAAAGTTCAAGCTGTCTTGGACCTGCCAGAACCAAGAACGATCAGGGATATCCAGCGCCTGATTGGCAGGATGGCTGCCCTGGCACGATTCATCGCCAGGTCGGCCGACAAGTCGGCGCCCTTCTTTAAAGTTTTAAAAAGAAATAAGCAGTTCAAGTGGGAAGCTGAGCAGAAGGAAGCTTTCGAGCAATTAAAAGAACATCTGAAAAAATTGCCGACCCTGGCAAGGCCGGTAACAGGAGAACAGCTCTTCCTTTACATTGCCGTGACAAACTCGACTGTAAGCGCGGTAATCCTAAGGGAGGAAGCGGGCTCCCAACACCCGATTTACTTTTGAGTCACGCCCTGGGGGCAGCGGAAAAGAACTACCCAGTTGTGGAAAAGGCAGCCTATTCGGTCGTCATAGCAGCCAGAAAACTCAGGCCATACTTCGACGCTTACCCCGTCATCGTATTAACAGACCAGCCTCTGGAAAAAGTGTTAGAAAAAGTCGAGAAGTCTGGAAGATTGTTGAAGTGGGCCATAGAATTGAGTGGGTTAGGTATATCATACCAGTCCAGGATTGCCATCAAAGCACATGCCTTGGCAGATTTCCTGGCAGAATGTTCTCACTTAGAGGAAGACGATCCCCCTGCCGGCGAATGGATAGTATATACCGACGGATCATCCACAGCCAATGGCGCAGGAGCAGGGATCGTTCTTACCAGCCCCAAGGGAGGGGACTTTGAACATGCTCTCAGGTTCACTTTCCCGGCATTAAACAACGAAACCGAGTACGAGGCCGTACTGGCAGGCATCAACCTAGCCAGATCTGCAGGGGCAGAGAGGTTCATCCTAGCCACTGATTCCCAACTCATCACAAATCAAATCAATGGAGAATATGAAGCCAGGGATCAGGCCATGGCCTCGTACCTGGAAAAGGTGAAGCAAGAGTTATCCGGACTAAAATCTTATGAAGTCAAACAAGTCCCTCGATCACAAAACAGTCGGGCAGACGCTCTGTCTAAACTGGCCAGCTCCAGCCTGCAAGATATAAGGAGATCAGTATGGGTAGAGGTGATACAAGAGAAGTCTACAGCGCCCTGCCAGCTGATCAACGTCATCAATGAAGCCGAGTCTGAAAGCTGGATGACCCCTATCATCCAGTTCAAAAAACATGGACTCCTCCCACAAGACCCAACTCAGAAGAGAAGAATGCTTGCCAAAGCTGCTTGTTTCATAATGATTGGAGAGGAGCTGTACTGCAAGTCCTTCTCCGCTTCCCTGCTCAAGTGCCTGGGGGCAGGACAGGCTGCAGAGGTACTAGACGACACACTCTAGGATCTGTGGACACCATGTAAGAGGACGAACCCTAGCACACAAGGCCCTGAGGGCAGGGTATTATTGGCCAACCATGCTCGTAGATGCCAGGGATCTGACCCGGAAATGCAGGAAATGCCAACTCTTCGCCCCCGTGATACACGCCCCGGCCCAGGATCTCAGGTCAATCTTGTCTCCCATCCCCTTCGCCCAATGGGGGATGGATATCCTGGGGCCGTTCACTGTGGCGACTGGGGGGAGGAAGTTCCTGATAGTAGGGATTGATTACTTCACCAAGTGGATTGAGGCAGAAGTTGTCCCGAATATAACAGACCCGACACTCAGGAAGGTGATCTGGAGGAATATAATAACAAGATATGGCCTGCCGAAGGTGTTGGTTTTTGACCATGGCAGACAGTTCGATAACGACCCCCTCAGAGCCTGGCTGGAAGGTCACGGCATTGCTGTCGCTTACTCCGCCGTATGCCATCCGCAGACCAATGGACAAGCTGAAGCAGCAAACAAGCAAATACTTAACGGGCTGAAAAGAATGGTAGACGAACTGAAAGAAAGATGGGCAGACGAGCTTCCAAGTGTGTTACGGTCAATCAGGACCACCAGAAAGGAGCCCACAGGACAAACTCCTTTCGGCGTGGTCTACGGTGCTGAGGCCCTGTTGCCTACAGAAGCACGTGTCCCTACCCTACGGTCTCAGCAATTTGACAGGGCGAGCAATGAGGCTGCAATGACCGAAGCTCTTGACCTAGTCGGTGAAGTTAGGCAAGAGGCCAGCGTCAATATCGCCGCCTATCAGCTACGAATGAGAAAAATCTACAACAAAAAAGTGAATGCAAGGAATTTCCAGGTAGAAGACCTGGTCCTAAGAAAGACACAGGCAGTAGGGAGGTCAAGAGAGCATGGCAAGCTAAGCGCTAATTGGGAAGGCCCGTATGAAGTCACCCAGATTATGGGGCCAAGAACCTACAAAATAGCTAACCCTGAAGGCAAGAGCTAGCAGCGCATTGGAACGTAGACACCCTGAAAAAGTATTATGTTTAGCCTAGAAACTCAAAATTTTCTTTTTCCAAAATTGGCGGAGGACGGTCAAAGCAAAATGTCGACGGCTCCGACCACAAATGCTAAGTTTCTCAAGAAATGAAAAGGATTCCCGAATTAATACTCGTTGTCTGTTCAGATTCGCACTTCACACAAACGAGCAGGGGGCAATAGGGGGAGGGCCCCCCTGTTGCAAAACCCAAGGAAAATAGACCCCCCAACAAAAAACCCAAAACCCCCTCTACCTGCCTTTGGGCAGGCAGGGGGCAGGCCCCCTGGACTTCGGCAAGAAGCCAGGGTCAGGTCGAACGAACAAGGACTGAGTCACGCTCAACCTTGTATAAAAAAACACCAAAACCCCCCCTCGCCTGCCCCTAGGTAGGTAGGGGGCAGGCCCCCTGGACTTCGGCAAGAAGCCAGGGTCAGGTCGAACGAACAAGGACTGAGTCACGATCAACCTTGTATAAAAAACACCAGAACCCCCCCTCGCCTGCCCCTAGGTAGGCAGGAGGCAGGCCCCCTGGACTTCGACAAGAAGCCAGAGTCAGGTCGAACGAACAAGGACTGAGTCACGCTCAACCTTGTATAAAAAACTCCAGAACCCCCCCCCCCCACCCACTTGCCTCTGGGCAGGTAGGGGGCAGGCTCCCTGAACCTCCGAGCAGGCAGGGGGCAAGCCCTCCGACCCCAGGACAGGAGTCAGGGCCAGGCCAAAACCATGAAGTCAAAACAACAGAAATAATAAGAGTGCGACAAACAAATAAGCATTCATAAAGATAAAAAAGAGTCACAATAGTTTTACAAGACAAATAATAAAGGTCCAGCTACGAGAAAATATTGAATTACATTAGCAGCCAGCCGGCCACGTCAGGGTCTAGCACGCAAAAGATGGAAAAATTAGCGCGAAAAAAGAGGCGCAGGAGGGAAAGGACAAGAACCCTCAGAAGACGACTGCCCTGTATGTTACGCAGCAGGGGCATCCTGATCAGGGTCAGGGGCCTCCTCGGGTGACTTATTGGCCCTGGCTTCGTTCTTGACTGCGTAAAGGGCCTGGAAGGCATCCTCATTAAAGTCCGAGAGCATCTCCCTAATAACCTCCATAACAAACTTTAAGGATGAAGAAGCCCCTGAGTTGAAGGCCTTCTCCACCTCCAAGTTAGCATCCTGAATGATATCATCCTTCTCTTTGAGCCACTTTTTGCTTTGAACCTACAGCTCACCCCAGGCCTCTTGAAGAACTGAGTCAGCCTTGGTCAGGCGAGTAGCATACTTCCCAAGGCGGTCCTCCAGCTCGACAACCTTCTTCTTGGCCTGCTCCAGCTCGACAGCCTCTTTCCTAGCCTGCTCCAGCTCAACCTCCAAGCTCGCTGCCTCCCTTACGGCTTTCTCGCCCTGGTCCTTCCAACGGGCGACCTCGCTCCGGGCCTCTTCCAGTTCGTTTTCACGCTTGGACAGCTGATGCTTCAAGTTGGCAATAAGAGCCACATCTCTCTCAATTACTGCTATACGGTCGGGAAGGGAGGACCTGGGGGTAATGTTCAGTTCCTCATCACTCAGGCGGTCAAGGGCCGCCAGCTCTGCAGAAGCCTGGAAAATTCAAGAGCAGCGTTGGATAAACTGAGCCGCCTGGCTGCTGGAATGGTTCAGAGCCTTGGCAAGCTGGTCCGCTGACGAAGAGTTGGTGTCTGAAAACAAGGCGGAGACATCGACGCTCTCACCAACAGCGAAGTTGAACTCAACGTTCCCTCCCTCCGTAAACAGAGTCTCTGGAAGAACGAGAACGGGGCGCTTCGCCTGAAGAGTGCTAGCGTCTACTTCCAGGTCCACCACCTGGTCGGCGTCTACCGGCTCCCTATTTTTCCTATTCCTGCCCACCAGGGGATTACTCTCCCCAGTCTCCTCAAAGGCAGAGGGCCCCGCAGAAGAATGAGCCCCAAGGGGGTACCTCTGCGCTTGCTGGCCGGAGAGAGAGTAGCCTCTGAAGCGGCCTCCACCTCTGCTGTCCTGGGGATAGGAGTCAAAGCTGGAGGATGTGTAGACGAAGACCTGGGAGGAGGGAGAGGGAGCCTCGCCCTGCTGGTCGAAATGCTCTTCACATATTTCATGAGGGTCTGCTTCTTGAAACCAGAAGGAAGGGGGGGGGGGGACGATTATATGAGACCATGAAGTCCTTGTTCAGGCGAATATCCCTCAGCTGCCTCTTGGACCAGGTGTAAGTAACGAGCTCTGCAAAAATCAAGAAACTTCACCAAGTGAGCATGTGACAAAACAAGGGTTAGAAACAGCCAACTATTAAGCAAGCCCCTAAGCTACCTTCGCTAAGGCCTGGGTTTAACCCCACTGGAGTCAGGTATTCATCAGTCGATATGAGGTCCGCAGGGGGAAGCCAGATTTTAGGGCCGTATACGCCCTTCGCATCCTTGGCAGAAATGAATCGCTTGACCAAAGCATCCTCTTTTTCGTTCAGCCTGACCTCAAGGGCCCTCCCCCCAACCCCTAGGTGGTACTCCTGGCGAGTCTCCAGCCATGTGTGGACGTGGTTTCTAAAGTGCCGGGGGATCCTCCACCCTTCCGTGCTACGCACATACAGGAAGTTGTCCTTCCAGTCCTTCAGGCTATTCTTGGTCGGCCAGGCTAAGGAAAAACTCTTCTGCCTGAGAAGGGAAAAGTACCCTGGGGAGCCACCCCCCTCTGCAAAAGCAACTATCTGCAGGCCGACCATGTATCTAAAGGCGTCTATAGAAGACTCCTCATTCAGGAACAAGCAGGTCCAGGTGTAGGCTACCAGCGACCTGACAGCCACGACGCTCAAGTGGGCGACAGCCACGTTCATACGCCTGAGAGCCTCCTTCAAAAAGGGATGGAGAGGGAAGCGCAGGCCAAACTCCAGGCACTTGTGATAAACAGCGATACAACCATCAGGAGGGTTGCACACAGTGTCCTTTTTCCCAGGGACAACAATTGAGTAGGCCCTCCCAAAGTTGTAGAAATTGGTTATGGCCTCAACGACATTCTTTTCAAGTATAATCTCCCGGTTCTTAGTAGCAGGGTAGGTCTGAAGGGGAATCCTATACTTGTCCTTATCTAGATAGTAGGTTTTCCCCGGTTTCCTGGGCACGAGGGGGCCGGCAATTGTGAATGGATCGATCTCCAGCGCCTCGTCATCAGAGTCGACAACGTCGAATGGGGTGGGGTCGGGGGAGTTAGCACCCTCACTATCCTCCGAAGGTACCCCCTCGGCCACCGTAACTTCTGGCCTGCCAGAGGAGGAGGGAAGGTCAGTGTCAACCCTACCCTCACCCTCCTCTGACCGTTCAGTAGACGACTTATTAAAGGACAAAACTCGATCGCGGTGATGAGTCATGATATTCAGAGAAGCTAGAAAAAAAATAGGCGAGTAATGTAAGGACAAGTCAGAAAGCAGGGTTCTAACCTAATCGAAAGTCGCCGGAGAGAGACGCCGGAAAAAGCTCCTCAGGTTAGAATGCACGACAGAGAAAAGGAGTGGAGAAGATGGGTTTTTATGAATTTCAAAAAGAGTAAAAGGAAAGAATGGGGGAGATAGAGGCTCTTTTATAGGAAGAGGAAGACGAAGAGTTCCCTGAGAAAGTCATCCACTCTGACACCCTCCCATAAAGCCCCCACGTGTCACGCTTTTTGAAATCCAACCACCCACCACTTCCCAAGAAAGCCTCGAAAGTACAATGAGTACAGCGGGAGATCATTGCGCTACGTCATCCAAGGCGCAATTGAAAAAAAAAACAGCACATCAATTAAAAGCCCACCAGATTTTCTCATTAATTAAAGGCCCAAAGGGCCAAAGTTACAAAATGTGTGGGATCAAAAGAAAGATTACAAAAGGAGCCTAACAGTCTGGCTCAACCTGCCTGCAAAAGCAGGGTAGGCCTAATCCTCATCAGAGCCTGGGAAGCCGCCCCCGGGGCTATCGCAGCCCCCATCGTCGGATCCCCAGTCCCAGCTACCAGAGTCCTTGAACGGATCGTCAGGACCCTCTTCTTCGCTCCATAGGGCGTCCCGACCGGACGAGTAACCCCGACCTTCGCTATCCCCTGAGTCATGGCTGCTCAGGTCCCAGTCTTCACCACACCTGGCCACCCTGGTACCTTCAGGGGAGCCATAGTAACCCCCCGGTTTCCTCAGCGTAGGGGAAGAAGGGCCCGAGTCGGGGGAAGAGGGACCCAAGTCAGGGCAGTCCGGGTCGAAATTCTCTGGCTGCAGCCAGGGAAAACATCTATGACACCCCTTGTCAGAGCAGCCTCCCACCTGGGTGCAATACTTGGGCCTCGGCTTCGCAGAGGCCTGAGATCTTTTAGGGCGCTTAACGACCCTCGAGGAAGACTCCACCCTAGCAGCTCGCAGAGGGCGAGAGCGTGTTCGCCTACTGCGATGAATAACTGAGTGTACCTGC
Source organism: Agrostemma githago (assembly GCA_958450325.1). NCBI lineage: Eukaryota > Viridiplantae > Streptophyta > Magnoliopsida > Caryophyllales > Caryophyllaceae > Agrostemma > Agrostemma githago. The sequence goes on along the minus strand of OY288243.1, from coordinate 8,106,794 downwards.
TTGGGGTACCTCAGCTTTTTGCGCCCCTTGTAACGATGGGTGCTGACGTAAACACCACGACGAAGAATCATGTTTCTCATCCAAGAAATTTTTAGAGAAAGGTGATGAAAAGAGGTGTTGAAGAAATTCGCAAAAAGGAAGAGTAAGCTCGGGTTTTATACACAAAGGGTGGGAGCAGGGCATTAAATGATGCCCCAACCACCTCCGTGAAAGAGAGCCAACCATTGGCTGAGCACGCGGCTCGAAGGGAGCACCTTACGAGAAGTAATCATGAGGGAAAAATATCCCAACTCTTTGCATACCCAAGCCATTTAAGACATTCCCCTCGGGAATACGCGCGACATTAAATGCGGAAAAAGATTCAGAAAGTCAACCTCCCACCATGCTAAGCGAAAGTCGTCCGCCGAGGGGGAACCCTACTTCCCCCCCCCCCCGCCGCCGAGGGCCAATTGATGGGGGTCGGTTGCCTACCGCGGGCCGCCCGTCATACAAGTCCCGGGGCGGTCTGGACCAAAAGCACAAGGAGGGGCCTGCTTGGCAGGCCAGCCTGCAGAACCCTGTCGGGTGGCCCCAAGGGGCGACTGTGGAGAGCTGCTCTGAGCTCCAAGTAGAAGATTGATCCCCTGCCCATCAGGGTCAGGCCGCAGGCAATGTGGTCAATAAGGAACGAGATCCTCCCTAACTGTCAGGCGCCAGGGTACCCTTCCCTTGCAGACACAGGAGGAGGAAGCTTAGCCCTCCCTGATCATGACTAATGTAACACCCCGGCCCAATCCTAGGACCGGAAATGCTAACCGCGGTAGCCCGCCAGGCTTTGTATTGGTCCCACAGACCAACACGAGTCCTTTCCCGCACATTTTGTCCTCACTCATGCGCATCCCGAAAACCTTCCCAGGAGGTCACCTATCCTAAGATTGCTCTCAGTCAAGCACGCTTAACTGCAGAGTTCTTATCATGGGCAAACCAGAAAAGAAAGTGCACTTTGTTGATATGAGTAGTACTTCAAATCCCTTTAAGCAAAGCTCATAAATAGGACATCTTCAATCAATGTGGGGTGTTTCAATGTAAGGTAAGAGAGAATGGGTGGACGGGGCGAACCCACGTGTCACTCTCCCATTCTCTCCCTCTCTCTCTCCTTCCTCTCTCTTGCGGGAACCTATAAATACTCATATATTTCTCACAAGGAGGGGGTTGGATTTTCTCTCTCTAGAATCTCACTCTAAAAAACGCCACCTTACTCCTCACGAGTAAGGTTCGTCAAGGCATTTCACGGACTGACTTAGGCATCGGAGAGGGTTCCCTCGGACACCTCCGAGGCCCTGTGCGCTCGCTGTGTGCAGGTAGCAGGCCATCTCCGCCGGGAAGGTTCGACCATTAGAGTGGGAAGAAATGGAGGTCGGCAAGCCAAGCAAACATCATCTGAGTAACCAAAACCCAGGATCCGAATCCGTATTCGGGTCGATTGTTTCCATACCGAAACAATTATAAATTAACGAAATATGACGAAAAAATGAAATCGACATTATTTAGTTACTAATGTCATGATAACCAACAAAATATTATAACGATCGTAAATAATTAAATTACCAACGATTTATAAAACGATATCGAAAACTTGTAAAATATTTATGGCACAATTTAAAATAATATTTTTAGCAAATAATAAATAGCTAAAATTAGAAAACCAAAGTTAAAATATTTACTACATACTACTACTCAAACATACGATATAAAATCGAGTAACGTCCTAAAGTTAGCTCGGGTCAAAAACCAAAATGATCGCGTATTCGTCCTTGATCAGTCCAAGCTCCAAATCATTAGTAATGTCTTTAAGCTCCAACGAAAATCAAGACAAAAGAAATAGAAACAAAGAAATCGGAATAAGAAATGTAGGAACGAATGACGAGAATGATAGAATAGACGGACGGAAAGTAAATAGTGAAACAAAACTGAAACGCAGAAACAGAGGAAAGAGGACCGAAGCATAGAGATGAAAATGAGCAGCAGCGAGATTAAAACACAACGAGGATTAAAGCGAGGAAATGACAACATCAGCCCGACAGTAGCAACGCCGACGAACGCAACAACAAAAAAATAGAAGGATGAAGGGGGAGAAGCAGAACAAGGAGACAGAAAATCAGCAAAAGTAGAACAAGACAGCAGCAGCAACGACACAATCCGTAGTTATAAACGCACCGGAACAGCAAATGATAACGTACATCGGTAGCATTATGACACGAGCAGCAGAAATAGACAACAGCAGACAGCTGCGGTCAAAGACAGAAGAACAAAAGAGGAAGAAAGGAAAACGAGGGAAGAAAAGGACAGAAGGATGCCAAACAAGAACCGAAACCGAAACCAAAATACGAGACGACAAAAAGTACAACATAACAGCAGCAGACGAGATGCAACAAGAAGAAGAAGAAGAGGGAGGAGAAGAACATGGTGCTACCTCGAGAAATAGCAGCAACGAAGGCATCAGAACAGCAACCGAAAAGAAAACGAAACAGCAGCGATACAACCATAGCTGCAGATACACGGGACAGCAGCAGTAGCGAGTTGTAGCAGACCGAGGATGATGATGGGGAGTGCTGATGAAGTTGATGGACTTGTGAATGAAGGTGGCTGCAGAATAGGGATAGCAAGAAAATGACGATGATGCTGATGGGGAACAAAAACAGGCGACAATAGCAACAACTGCTAGAAACAACAGACTGTAACAGAACAGTAGCAGAAGCGTCCCACAAATAGAGCAGTAGCATCATCAATATCGAGAAAGAGACGGGAAAACGAGGAGGAAGCGGACATCTGATGAGAAATATAGAAGAAGAACGAAGAAGGTGCGTGAAGACCAAGACGAAAGGGAGAAGTTGGCAGATAAAGAAAAAAAATGAAGAAGAAAGAAGGAAAAGGGTGCGTTGAATGTGAAGAGAGACCGAGAGGGCTGAAGCGGTGGAAATAAAAAAGGGGAAGTGAATCATGAGATGTGAAAGGAAAAGGGGGACGTATAGGTGGATATACGTTAAATGCAAGTGGGGTGAAAACAATTCACCAAAATGTACGGATTCCGAGATGATACGTATACGATGTATACGGGTCAATTAAATGAATCGGGTTCCGTAACGATAAGTTGACTGATCCACGAATAGAATTAAAACGAGTCAATAAAATTAATAAATAATCGGGCCGCCAAATAAAGTGAGTAAATAAAGTATTCAATACGAAAACGAAGCTTATAGAAATAAATAGACGATGAAATAGTATTTCCCGATAAATAATAAATTTTCGGTAAAGTTAATTAAATTGATTTTTCGAGGAAAGGTAATAAATGTTTTGACGAAGCATAAAATAAATGAGCTTTGAGCCGAAAATAGAAATTTGAACTTAAATATAAATAAATATGAAGAATTTAGGATTTAAATTGTCGAAATAGACTTTCGATAAGAATTAAATTAAATGTATAAAATGAATCGAAACAGAAATAAAAATATGTTTTAAATATAAGAAGACTTTCCGAGTCAAATAGAATTTTAGGAGTTTGAAACGATTAACCGATAAATTCCTTTTATAATAATTTTAAAAATTACGAGTTAAATCGTAAAAATAAAAATATGAACATAATTTTAATTTAATTTAATTTATAAAATCAGGGGTGTTACATTTTAGGCCATAAATGGCTTTCTTAAGTCAGCATACCTGATCCGGGTGGTTCGGATTTTTAAATCCGAGAGGCTGAGACATGGAAACCGTTTCAGTTAAAGTTCCTTGGAGAAACGCGTCATTTATATCAAGTTGACGAAGAGGTCAACCCTTGGTTACAACAAGACTTAGTAGTAAACAGACCGTGATGGGCTTAATAATAGGCTAAACGTATCAGTATAATCGGGATCGAGGCGTTGATGAAAGCCTTTTGTGACGAGACGAGCTTTATGTTTATCAATTGAGCCATCGGGTTTGTATTTGGTTCGAAATACCCATTTACAACCGACGATATTATAAGACAGGGAGGACGGGACAAAATCTCATGTTTGGTTATTAAGGAGAGATTGGTATTGGATTTTTGTTGTGGACTGCTAAATCGGGTCATTGAGGACCTGTTTTACATAAGCAAGTTCGGTGGGGTGTAGTTGGGCTGAAAGGTTAAGACGAGTTTTCGGTTTAAAGATTTTTTGGGAAGCACGGGTGAGGTAGGTGTGGGTAGGGGCTGCCGGAGGTGAGGCGGCAAGGGAGGTGGCCGACGTGGAAGGTGAATAGGTGGGAGGGACATGCGGTGGTGGGGGTTGTAAACTGGGCGGGTCAGGTGTGGTGGGTTGACCACCAGGGGTCGGCGAAGTCATGGCGAAAGACGAGCAAGAGTGGTCAGCGCGGCAGTTGAGGGCAGGGGTAGTCGGTGCGACGGGCGAGGGCAGGTGCGACGATGGTGGGGTCGTGGGTGGTTGATGTGTGCTAAATTTAGCCCATTTTTCCTACCATTTAGACTAGTTTTTTATGTGTGCTAAATTTAGACCATTTTCCCTCCCATTTAGACTCATTTTTTCCTCCGTTTTGCAAGACTGGAGTGCGATTGTCGCCCTATTTTTAGTCTTTCTCGTATTAGCATCCCTCTTATGCATTTTACGTGTTTTGGGTAGTTTTTCTATCTATTTTGATAGGATTTGATGCCGAAAGCATGATCGAGCTTCCACGAGTACAAGAGAGTGGAATGCCGTCCAAAAAGCAACACACAAACTTAGCTTATAGTTCAAAGTCATCCAATCATACGACAAAGAGCGAAACCAGAAAAGAGGTCAAGGAAACCATCGGGTGAAGTTTCACCCGATGAGATACCACCAGGCGAAGTTTCGCTCGACGACAATTTGACCTCCCTGAAGATCTTCAGAAAACTTTCTCCACCGGGCGAAATGACTGGGCAAAACTTTCACCCATCGGGTGAAGTTTCGCCCGACGGTAAAATCTGGAAGAAAGTTCACCGGGTGGACTTTCACCCGGCGGTATTGGCTCGTGAATGACTAATTTCGCAGGGTGAAGTTTCACTATATGAAGACTCATTGGACAAAAGTCTCACTAATGGAGCAAAAGTTGGATTTGGGCTTGAGTTTAAAGATCCATTAAGCTATTACTATATATATATATATATATATATATATATAGAGGTAGGTTCAAATAAGGTCAACAACTTTTTTAAGTTCCTAAGTTCCAGTGTTAAAGTTACACAAAAAGTGCTTAAAGTTACACGAGATGAGTGATAAAGTTGCACTTTATCACTTGAAGTGATAAAAGTGCTGAATGTTATAGTTACATATCAATTTTGAAAAATGCAACTTTAACGTATGTCATGTGTAACTTTAATATAGACTTAAAAAAATAGTTGACCTTATTTGAACCTACCTATATATATATATATATATATATATATATATATATATATATATATATATATATATATATATATATATATATATATATATATATATATATATATATATATATATATATATATATATATATACCCACATGATTTTTTTGTACACTTTACCTTGCTTTTGTAGCCATTCAGATCTATTTACATCAATGGTCAGGATTAAATAATAATCTTAAGATTTGAAGCCTCAAATACAACCCATCATATACACAACCCATACGTTGAACCCTATACCTAACTGAAACAAATTTTTTGAGACAAAACGCTCAAATCTCTCGCATCTCACGGAAAAGTTTCCCGAAATCGTGTACAATCATGCATCCAAATTACATCTAATCAGGTATTTTGATCAATTTTGTTTGTATTTCAATTTTGTATTAATGTTCAATTTTGTTTGTATTACATCTCTCGATCGCATCAAACGCTCAATTTAAATTAATAATAGTCTTGATTGATCGATTTTTATTCGATTTCGTGATTTTGTATCTTCATCAATCTGCTTCAATTTTCGTGATCAAATTCTTGATTCATTAATAGGTTTAATTTCGTGTTATTAATTCTAGGGTTCTGATTTTGTTCTGGGTATTAAATTGAATATCGTTTCTTTCGTGTTATCAAATTCTAGTTATGTTTGAATTTAATTTTGCTTATTTCGTGTTATGTTTTTTATTCTGCTTTTGATTTTGTGTTTTGTTGTTTGCTGGGTAACGTGATCTTGCATATTTCAATTTTTTTCAATTTTAGTAAACCATATTTGATTATCAAACGTAAGTTTGTACAGGAGACATGATTTCTGAGTATTGGAGTTTAGTTATTTTATAGTTTCACCCCAATTATTCTAATATCCAAACATGGTCTCTACTAATAGTAGGAGACTGTATGCTTTTATTCCTTTGACATACTTAGTTATTGTATAGTGTTGTTACAATTATTGTAATTCTTACAATTAGTTATTGTATAGTATTGTTACAGTTATTTCAATTATTCGTACATTATTTGAGTAATTTCTGCATTTTTATTTTTGTTTAGAAGATTAAAAATTGTAATTGTGAGTATTGCGATACTTGAATATGAATAATGAAATACTTGAATATAAACATTGAAATAATTACATTTTATTTCAGAGTACGAAAATTTCAATTTTTTATACATAATTATTTCTATAAAATATCTAGTTATTTTATTATGTTATTTCAACTATTCTATACTATTGTTACGGTTATTCTATATTGTTTTTCAAGTTATTTAATTATATTAGTTAATGTGTTTTATAAACAATTATTTTATAGTGTTTTTACCGTTATTATATTGCACATATGTAATTTCAATTTTTGTAATTTCAACTAACCCCTTTTTTTGTCTTTCAGTTTGCTTTTTACTGGGGCGCCTTCAATGATATGCGCGCAGATGTTTCAATCTATATAATATTCATTTATTTATTTTAATGCTTAAAATAAGGTTATTGTTTTTCAATTTGCATAGTTGTCAATTGAACATACAGTACTTGTTATTTATATCCAATTATTGTAAGGTGTTTATCCAATTATTCGAATCCACAAATATAGTTATTGTAAGGTGTTTATTCAGTTATTGTAATTCTTAAATAGTTATTGTAATTTGTGTTTAGCCAGTTATTGTAAGGTGTTTATCCAGTTATTTCATAATGTTAATTTAATTATTTTATACTCCGTATTATTCATTTAATTATTGTTTCAAATGCAATGTCTAATTATTGTATTATGATATTGTGGACATGACATAGGTCCACCCCGACGCGGCGAAGCGCGGGTTTTGGGGAGGCGATAGAATTTCCATATGAGATGGATCGAATTGAATTTTAAATCGAAGTAGGAGTCGCCACCGAATTTTATGGTTATTCGGAACCATTCGAACCCACTCTATGTCGTAGTGGGCCATACTTAAAGCCTGGCCCATTTCCGATGTCAGAGTTTATTGGGTTCGTCCCTTAGCATATCGATACCGATGCCGACTGGGCGGTTAATCGTATATTGAATGACTCTCGTTGCCAATGGTTTCGGACATCCGGAAACCACGGTTCTGAGTAAGGGGTGAGGGTACGTGTTGGGAAGTTCAGCGAGAACACCCAACCCCGCCCGCACTTAGCGGCCTTTACTAAGATATCGTTCGGTTTTGTGTACACGCGTTAGTTCGACGATGAAATGATATGCAGAGATTATTTTCCTAAGACATGTGAGGAAAAATAAAATGGGTTGCTAAGTCGTTTAATGCATGTTAAACTAATAACGTCAAAGTTATTTTAGCATGTGAGTTCGTTTTAGTCTAATAAAACGATAAAAAGAAAATATGAGAGAAAAGTTGCTACAAACACGAGAAAACGAGTTAGTAACGATTGAAATAATAATATAGGAAATTGAAATCGAGAAAATAAGAATTAATCGAAATCTGAAAAATATCGTTAAAAACGTTGTTTTGTATAAAAAACGATGTTCGAGAAAGAATAAAAAAAAGAAAAAAGGTAGGTCTCGGCCGAGAACCGCGCGACTCGCCCGAGACTCATGCGGGTCGCGTGGCGGCCTGAAATCGACAACGTTTTTTAGAAAATTTTGATTAAATCGCGTACGAATATCGCATAATTCGTACTCGACTTAATATTCTCGATATTCGTTATATTCGATAGTTGACTATGAGATCAATATCAAATATTTGGAATAGTTTTGGAAAAGATGTAAATTTAGAAATCGTTTCGTAAAATAATAAAAATAAACGAACGAAAACTTAAAAAAATAGACTCGGGTCAGACTCGGGCGCGAGTCGCCTGGACCGGGCGCGACTCGCACGCGAGTCTGTCCGTTTTTTATTTTTTTGTCGAAAATCGTTATAAATCGCGTACAAATATGGATTAATTTATACCCGGTTTATATTTTTGATATTCGTCGTATTCGATATTCGATTATGAAATCGATATCGAATATTCGGAATGACTTTAGAAAAGGTTTTGAAAAAGTTTGTTTTTTGAACGAAAATATGTAAAAAAGATTTTGAACGAAAAAAAAGAAAAAGAAAAAGATGTAACGATTTCGTCGAAAGCTTAATATAATTCTTTTCGATACGATATTCGATTATATAGAATCGATATCATATTTTAAGAATATTCGATATAGGAAAATAGTTTTTAGTAGTATCGATATTAGAAAATAAAAGAAGGACCGACACAAGACCCATAAAAACGAGATGAAGGAGAGAGAAAAGGGAAGAGACGGGTTTGATATTCACCCTCAACCTACATGCTTTGTGTTCTCGGTATAGAGCTCGTCGGACGGTGGCTTAGACACGGGAGCGTCGAGATGATGTGGGTGAGTTAAGGTGTCGGTTTGGAGTGTGTGTGTGGCGTGGGATCGGCCGGTTTAGACGGGATCGATTTCGTCGGATTTTCGGAATTACTTCGGGATTACGTCGGGACTTCGAATGTTGTTTTTCGGCTGCTGAAAACTTAGGATTTTTGGTCTGATTTTTCGTGTATGAAATCGTTGATTTTCTGTGTGTTTTGAGGTTGAAGGGAGGGTCCTATTTATAGGAACCGAGGTGATCTTACTTGTGTGACAAGAAACACCGGTTTGGATAGGAAATACGAGAGTTCGTGAAGGAATAGACTTCTCGTTTCTTGGTGGGAAAGCCAAAAACTCGGCTGGTTTGGGGTGATATCTCGGCTGTTTCAGCCGAGTATCTGAGCTTGGGTGGTACTCCGTTTCGGTTTCCGGATAGAATTCCTACTTGCGATCGAATTCTACCTTAAACGGAATTGTTTATTATTTTTGTATGGCTGATTTTTTGGTGTTTGAGTCCGAATCAAACCGTGTAGTGTCACGGCCAGCTCGTGTGACTCGGGAAAAAATATCTTTGACCGGGTTTGACTCGGTCGCTAAAAGACGGTTTTACCCCTGGTGACGGTTTCGACCCAAATTAGTGTTATTTGACTCGAAACGACCCACTGGGCCTGGATTTGAGGTCCGTTTTGTGAGATTTGTACTCCTTAAAATGTCTAAACCAAATGTCCATGATTACAAGCCCATATCCGAGTCTGTCAAAGCACGTTTACGTCCTATCATCATCGGGTGTTTGGCGGGAACTACTATAGACACCTGGCGGTCAAAATGTGGGTGTCTACAGAGCCCCCACTCTGACTGAGGCTTGGACAAGGCAAAAGTCAGAGTAGCCACCAGGTCAATCAAGGATTAAAACCTGGCAGACTTCCGATCGGGTCGTTTAGGGTCCATTAGACCTGCGTGAGGGGCTCGCCAGCCACGGAATAGAAATCATACCTGAATTGATGTTGATAGTCTCGCGGGAGCTTGCCTAGGAAGCTCTGGGTATACCTGTTTGCAGATATATCCTGTCTTAGAATTGCGCAGGAGCTTTCCCATTAGGGAACTTAGCATTCTCGGGGAGTCTTGAGTGTACCTGTATGCTGACATAATTTGTATGTAACATTTAGGCGAAACACTGACTCGTGCTGGGGAAAAAGATGATTTTTTCGAAAATTTTGAAAATAAAAAGGCTGAAAGATTTTTCTGAAAAGCTTGGAAATAAGGATGCTTAGGATGACTCTGATTCCTAATCGGATTCTGACACAGATATTGGGAATTTCCTTGTACGCCTAGGTGAAGGAGAAAAAATTAGTAAAATCCTATTCCTGTGATGACTAGGAAGAGGGATATTCTCTATTATAAATAGAGAGCTTTGGCTCCTTTATTTTTCATATTCTCACCCAAATCCTTTCTTTTATCTCGAAATCCCTTAGACTTTTTAGGATAAAATAAAAGAAACTATTCTCGCGATGGGTATTGATCACTTGACCGCAATGCTTCATGCGTGGGCCCAGGATTTCCGTGATGAAGATAGAGTCCAATTAACTCAAATGGGAATTGTGGCTTTATTCCCACTTCAGCGACTTAAGGTAGATTCGCATTTTCTTGATGCTTGCTTAGCCTTTTGGGATACTACCTTCCATGTTTTTGCATTTCCTCGAGGAGAAATATGTCCTCTTCCTGAAGAGATAGCAGCTATTGGAGGGTGGTGCCCTAATGCTCGTCCTGCTATTCCCCCATTTTATCCCGATCCAAGGAGGAGGCTGAGGGATTTTCTAGGGTTGTCACATGCTGAGACGGCCCGTATGGTGAAAGGAAATTCAGTTTCTTTATTTGACCTGGCTGATAAGTTTATGAACCCGGTGGGTGAGAGAATTACTTCTACCCATAGGCGTAGGGCCTTTGCCTTTTGTATGCTGCATAGGTACGCCTTCGAAGGTCGAATGGATGCTGACTCATGCTTAGGTGAGATTAGGCTGATCAGCATAGTTGATCAGATGGAGACAGGTCACAGCCCAGCTTGGCTGATAACTGGGGAGATTATTATGGGTCTTGACGCTAGGAGGCTTGAACCAAATCAACAATTGACAGGGAGCATCCGTCTTTTGCAGGTATTTAATCTTTTTCCTCGAATAATTGCCCGATTTTTCTGATTTTTACGACAATCCCGAATTTCCCGGTTTTTTTTCGAAATCTTCAATTTTCCGGTTTTTTCCGAATTTTTTGATTTTGCCGGATTTTTCGAAATTCCCGATTTTTGCCGGATTTTTGAATTTTTTTGATTTTTCGAAAGTTTTCGAATTTTTTGATTTTTCGAAAGTTTTTGACTTTTCGAAAATTTTGCAGACCTGGTTATTCGAGCGTCTATCGATCATGGAGCCCCCGGTGAATATACCCAAATATCGGAGCAATCAGATTGGTTCAAGGTCTCGCCGAATAAGACCAAGTCATCCCGTAACTCAAAAATATTGGGATGAAGAGTTAACATTCCATGGTGGGCCTTTGATTAGGTGGGGCGTCATTTGGTGGTTCCTTTCGAGACTGACGGGATTAGCTAGGAGGGACAAAGCCCGTTACCTGGTGATTTTGTCTTTGGACTGGACTGTCCATATTTATCCGGACCGTATCTTAAGACAGTTCGGTTCATTTCAGGAGATCCCCGAGACTGAGGCAATAATTAGCGTTTCGATCCAATTGACGGATGCTATGTGTGACACGTGGCTACAGCGTTGGTTCACTCGCATCATATGGACTATACCTCGCCCTTGTCAAACCACTTGGGTTTCTGAATCATATCGAAAATGGGCTTCTGAAGAATCCGAGGAGGCCCGTAAAGCTTTGAAGACCGAAGAAGCTCTAGATTTGGCCCGCCGAGAATCGGCCAAGAATAATAGACGGTTCTTCGTGGGGACTCCCAATACCTTTGTTGAGTCAGGGTCGGATTCCAAGTCAAAACCTAAGACTCAGACTAATGAGACTGGTGCTAGTGATCTGGAGGGAAGACTCGGACCGAGGATGGCGGTCCGAGATAGGCTGGGCCCGCGTGATAACGAGGCGACCGGGGAGTCGAGTTTGAAGAAACGAGCCCGGGCTAAGGAGGTTCCCTTGGTGATTAGGGAGCGTTCACCTCCACCTCGACGCCGATGGACCGAAAAGGAGGCTAAGGGCAAAGGAAAGGGAAAAATGCCCTAGTTTTTATTATTTAAGTATTAATACTATTTATTTTGTGATGATATATTTTTTTTTTTGATTTTGATTTTTTTTTTTAATTTTATTATTTTAAATAAAGAAAGGTTTATTAAAGAACCGTTCCTGTTTTTTTCGATTGCGGTGGTTGTGCCCTTTTGAGGGGCTGCCTACGTATCCACAATAAATGGAATCAAACCAAACGTAGTTCAGACTGAATTAATTTGCAATTTCGAAATACATCAAGACTATTGGTTCAAGATGTTTGAAACAGTAGAATAAATAATTCTAGCTTTTGACTTGTCTTTAAAAGTTTGAAAAAGATGTCTTTTTAATAAACTTTTGCAAATGACATTGAGAAAGGTGGGTTAAGGGTAATAGCGTTTCAGCTGGTCCAGGTTAGTAGGGTTGACAAACTCGTTCCCGTCCAGATCCGTTAGCATTACCGCTCCACCTGATAGAATCTTCTTTACCAGATATGGCCCAGCCCAGTTAGGTTTGAATTTTCCCCTTGGGTCCACTAGTAATAAGGCTCGAACTGATTTGAGGACCAGATCTCCTTCTTTAATGTTTCTGGGCCTTACCCTTTTGTTGAAGGCCCGTTGGATTCTCTTTTGATAGATTTGAATATTATTGAGGGCACGAGATCGTCGTTCATCTAAGAGGACTAGCGAGTCATATCGTGCTCGAACCCAATCAGCTTCAGGCACTTGGCTTTCAAGTAGGATTCTGAGTGATGGTACCTCTAACTCAACAGGTTGGACTGCTTCCATGCCGTATGTAAGGTAATACGGTGTTGCCCCGGTTGCAGTACGAATCGAGGTTCGATATCCCCAAAGAGCAAATGGTATTTTGTCGGACCAGTCTCGATAATTATCAGCCATCTTTTTGAGTATGGTGACAATTGTTTTATTAGCCGCTTCTACCGCTCCATTGGTTTGGGGTCGGTAAGGTGAAGATGTATGCCTTTGAATTTTGTACTTGGTTAGCAAGGCTGCCGTTTCGGCTTGAAAATGGGTCCCGTGGTCACTAATGAATTCGTGTGGGATCCCATACCGGCATATTATCTTATTTTGAATGAACTTGGCAACATGGCTAGCGTTGAGAATACGGTAGGATTCAGCTTCGACCCACTTGGTGAAATAGTCGATTGCTACTAAAATGAAGCAGTGTCCTCCGGTTCCCGAGGGGTTTATCTTTCCAATTATGTCGATTCCCCATGTTGAAAACGGCCATGGTGATGTCATGGTGTATAGCAAGGATGGTGGCATATGTTGTACATTGGCAAAAATTTGACAATTGTGGCAATGTCTAACATATTGTTGACAATCGGTTTCCATGCTATTCCAGTAGTAACCGAGCCTCATGATCTTCCGGACCAGCATCTGGGCGTTCATGTGTGGACCGCATTCGCCATCATGGACTTCAGCCATAACTTTTTCGGCGTTGGTTTTGTCGACACATCGGAGGAGAGCCCCCTGTGCTGTCTTTTTGTAGAGTTGTCCATCGTCAGTGCGGATGAACTGGGTTGCCAGTCTTCGCAGGGCTTTTTTGGCTCGGTTGTCAGCTCCGGGTGGATATTCCCCGGTTGCTAGGTATGTTAGTACAGCTTGATACCACGGCTCGGGATCGGGTATCTCGACTTCCTCGATGTCGTGGATATATGCTGGCTCGGACCGTCTTTCGACACATATCGGCATACTGGTCATATGATCGGGAATGTTTAGCAAAGATGCCAGTTTTGAAAGTGCATCTGCGAACTGGTTCTCTTCTCGGGGTAGGTATATATATTCTACCTTGTGGAATTGTTTCTCAAGATCCCGTACTCGTGCCTGGTAGGCCACGAGATTAGCATTTCGAGTTTTCCATTTTTGAAGCGCTTGATTAATGACTAGAGATGAATCACCGTGTACTCGGAGGTTTGTGACCCCTAAGTCGGCGGCGGCTTGTAGCCCGTGGATACATGCTTCATACTCAGCGGCGTTGTTAGTGACGTCAAAGTCTAGCTTGATGGATACGGGAGTATGTTCCCCTTTTGGTGAGATTAGGAGAATTCCGACTCCAAATCCTCGAAAATTGGATGCCCCGTCAAAGTACAAGTCCCATGCTTCAGTATCAGTGTGGAAAATGTCTTCGTCTGGGAAGGACCAAGTGTCGATGTGTCCTTCCTCGGTTATGGGACTGTCAGCGAGAAATTCGGCTACTACTCGTCCTTTGATGGCTTTCAGTGGTACGAATTTTAGGTCGAATTCTGCCAACATCAGGGTCCATCTTGATATCCTGCCGTTGAGGATGGGCTTTTCGAAGAGGTATTTGATTGGATCCATTTTGGATAATACCTGTACCTCGTAGCTGAGCATGTAATGCCGGAGCTTCTTAGTGGCCCAGACCAAAGCTAAACATGTCTTTTCGAGCATAGTGTACTTACACTCGTACTCTAAAAACTTCTTACTGATGTAGTATATGGCTCGTTCTTTGGAATTGACCGTTTGAGCTAGCATAGCCCCCATGGCTGTCTCTGTCGTAGTTAGGTATAGCGACAAGGGCAGGCCGTGCTGAGGTGGCATTAGGACCGGTGGTGAGGCCAAAATTTCCTTGATTCTATCGAAGGCTGTTTGACACTTGTCATCCCATAGTAACCGTTCTCCTATTTTCAGCTTCTTGAAGATCGGTTCACACACCATGGTTAGCTTTGAGATGAATCTGCTAATGTATTGGACTTTTCCGAGAAACCCTCTTATCTCTTTTTCGGTTTTAGGGGGTTGCATCTCGGTGATGGCCTTGATTTTGGCTGGATCGACTTCTATACCTCGTTGGCTGACGATATGACCCAGTAATTTGCCAGATGTTACCCCGAAACTGCATTTCTGAGGGTTTAGCCTCATGTTGTATTTGCGAAGTCGGGTGAAGAATTTTCTCAGGGCGGTGATGTGACCGTTCCTGTCTTTGGATTTGACGATCATGTCGTCCACATAGACTTCCACTTCCTTATGCATCATGTCATGCAATAAAGTCGTGGCGGTTCGTTGGTAGGTGGCCCCGGCATTGATGAGACCAAATGGCATAACTGTATAGCAATAAGTACCCCAAGGTGTAATGAAGGTGGTCTTATCCATATCTTCTTCTGCCATTTTTATCTGATTGTACCCTGCATACCCGTCCATAAATGATAGAAGAGCATGATCTGCTGTGTTGTCCACCAGTATATCGATGTGTGGCAACGGGAAATCGTCTTTCGGGCTTGCTTTGTTAAGATCCCGAAAGTCTACACAGACTCGAACCTTACCATCCTTTTTAGGGACTGGTACTATGTTTGCGACCCAACCTGGATACTCAGAGACTCGTATAAACCCAGCTTTGAATTGTTTGTCGACTTCCTCCTTGACTTTGAGGGACCATTCGGGCCTCATGCGTCGGAGTTTTTGTTTAACCGGCTTGAACCCTTCCTTGATCGGTATATGGTGCTCGGCTATTTCGCGGTCAATCCCCGGCATGTCCTTGTAGGACCATGCGAAGACGTCTTTGAATTCTTGAAGGAGAACTATGAATTGTTGTTTCTCCTCGGGATCTAAGGATAGTCCTATCTTAAGCATCTGAGGCTCTAAGGTTGTTCCCACGTTGATGGATTCGGTGTCTTCGATTACCGGATTGCGGGATTCCCTTTGCTCTAGTTGCTCGATCAGATGTGGGGGTAAAGATACCTGTTCGTCGGGCTTCTCAATGTCATTGCACATAAAATTTTTGAAATTTTGAAAATGAGACAAGTCGTAAGCAGAACAGTTGTTATTATTGATCATGAATTGAGAAAAGAGCTCGAAAAGAGCTGCCATCTGATCACTAGTCAGCGGCGGGATAGGTAGGGTGCCCGGGACAGACCCCGAGGCACCAGGAATGGCTAAAGGAAGAGAGGGAGTTACAGGATTGACCCTAGCACCAGACTCACTAGACTCAATCTTAGACTCAGACTCGGACTCCGACTCAGACTCAGACTCAGATTCTGGCATCTCTCCTTCTCCTGTGATCAGCTTGTAAGTTTTTCCTTGACTGTCAGTCCATTTGACAGTTTTCCTCCAAGCTCTGGTTCCGGACCCGACCTCCGAAATTAGCTTAGACGGGTCAAAGGTGCGACTGCGGAGAATGAGGCTGACTAGCTCTTCTTTTGGTGTTGGAATCGCGAGTTCTTCTCCGAAAAGTAACCCTAGCGCGGGCTCGGCGTTCTTAGCATCTTCGGATTAGATGAGAGCGAAGATGTCGTCTGGTATGTAGTTGCAGTCCTGGGCCAAGTGGGTCCCAGGGCGTGTGGGCCGATATAGGCCGGTCTGAGCAGTCTCGAATACTGGAGTGACGAAGGTGACCTTACTGGTTTCAGTCTGGCCCATGTTTTATGGAGTTAGGGTGTAGCCCAAGCCCGTCTGAGTCCTCCCATTGTCCAGAACTTCGAGAATTTTTCCTGCGGGGAGATCGGGCCTTGAGGTAATCCCTGGTAGAAAGCCCAGATTCTGTAACATCCGGTCTAGGGGGACGGTGAAATAAGGACGGAAGAGATGATCTTCTTCGATGGCTCCTATGAAATCGAACCCCCATAGATCGGTGCGGCCCGAGGTGTTGCAATTAGCCACAGTCATAGGTGTGGCTTCTATAGTGATGACGGTGTCACGCAAAGGCAGCTTGATTTTCCGATGTAAAGTGGAGGACACGGCCCTGGTTGCATGGATCCAAGGTCTTCCTAAAAGAAGGTTGAAGGAAGAAGTCACGTCAATCACTTGAAATTCCAGCTCTTTCTCTATCGGGCCCGTTATGATAGTGAGTTTCGTGGCTCCGGCTACTGACTTTGGACTTCCGTCAAAAGCCTGAATGGTTTGAGCTGTTGGAATATAGTCGGCCTCAGTAATGCCGAGGGCTTTGGCGGTCCTTAAGGGAAGGACGTTGACTGCTGACCCGTCGTCAATTAGGGTCATGGGTAAGTACTTTCCACGGCAGATAACTGTGATGTAGAGGGCCATGTTGTGGGCCGGCCCGAATGGTGGTAGATCAGCGTTGGAGAAGGTGATCAGTGGGCCTTCTTCTATGGATCTGCTTTTTAGGTGGGGTAGGACTGCGGCTACCATTTCAGCCGGGGTAGCCATGGAGTCGATTTTGACTTGATCGAGGGCCTTAGTGAGTGCCTCTCGATGTTCTTGGGAGCTAACTAGGAGTTGCCATATAGAGAGGTCAACTCGAGTTTTGCTTAGCTGCTTTACAAGAGCCTTTTCAGGAGTTGGTTCTTCCGGAGCGGACTCCACTTTAGGTGGTTCAGCAATGATGAGGGCTTGACTAGTGGCTAAGGCTTTGGACTTAACCTTCTGAATCTCCTCAGGTGTGATGGGGACAGCTTCCCCTTTGGTGAGGTAGACATCATCTTCATCATCGCACCAGATCCCGTTTATCTGTGGGATAAATGGAGAAGTGAGGTGTGAACAATCCACTACTTCCCCGGAAAAGATGGCATGAGTGGCCAATGGGTTGTCTTTGTTGTTGGGCTTACCCCCGGGTAAAGGGATTTTCCCGCTTTCAATGAGATCTTGGATAAGGTGCTTGAGTTTCCAACATTTCTCGGTATCGTGCCCCTTACCACGATGATAGTGACAGTAGGCCTGAAGGTTGTAGGCCTTAGAGCGACGTTCGACCGGGATGTCAGGTGTTGGGCCTATCGGGGTGATCAGGCCTTTTGACGATAACCTTTGAAGGGCGTTTTCATAGGTAGTACCTATGTCAGTGAATACCCGGGGAGTAGTAGTCTTCTGGGATGAGGTATCGAGTGCATTTACCTCGTCGAAAATGCTACGAGCGGCAGCAGTAGTAGCGGGCTTGCTCGTTGATGAACTAGCCCCTTGGTATCCCTTAGTGGAGGCCTTAGTGAGGCTTTCCAATCTTAGATCATCCTCGATTCTTGTTCCCATTTCGGTTAGGACCGCGAAGCTAGGTATGATGGCGTACCGAAGATGGACTCGGTAAGCTGGAAGCAGGTTCTTGACAAAGGCTTCAACCAGCACCTTTTCACTAGGCTTATCGACCATCTTGACGCTTTCAGCCCTCCAACGTTGAAGGTATTTTGTGAATCCTTCCTTAGGTTCCTGGGCCATTACTTCCAGGGTGCGCATAGTGGTCTGGATTTCCGTATTGTCGACGTAATTCCGAGCGAATTCCGTTGCCACGTCATCCCAAGTTTTGTACTTCTTGGGGTCGAGTCGGTAGTACCAGGCTCTTGGGTGCTTCTCGAGGGAAGAAGCGAATAGGTGCTTGAACATGTTGGACTTAACCCCTTTAAGGGCCATGAATTCCTTGAAAGCCCGGATATGGTGGACTGGATCTTCAGTACCCTCGAACATCGGCAAGCCCGTCAGATTGAGATTCGTGGGTAGTTCGTCGGTCAATGGGGTGTAAATCCTAGCATTCTCCGTATGGATGGAGCTTTGGGTTGTCAAGTGGACCTGTTCTTGCAATTTGAGGACTGCACTGGACAATGCGGCTAGAGGCCCGTCATCGTCGATCGAAGCGTTGGGGGTTCCCTGTTCTACGGCACTAACCCGAGTAATGATGGCGATCTGGTCTTCCCGTACCTTCCTCAGTTGGTCTTGGATTTGGGCCAACGAGGCTGTCAATTCGTCTATGGCTTTTTGCGTCATGGCTCGAGTGTGGGGTGACCTGTCTGTAAGGGCACCGCGTAATCAGTATCTGACCCAGATCTTAGAATCAAAAGTACATCCCGAGCAAAAAAAAAGAGACTAGACTGGAAAGAAGACCGGAGACTGACTTCTAAATGGATGACACGTGAGTGGTGGGCCTTCCTTAGGATTCGGCAGAGTGGGCCTAGTCCTGTTCGAAGGAAGGTCTACGTGAGAAATCCCCAGACTTTAGACTCGAGTGTGTGAACGGGCTTTCCTTTGTAGGAGTTAGTCCTACAAAGGTGGGCCGTGCCTTGACAAGTAAGGCGGACTGGGATGGGGTGGAAACTCGTGATATAAGATCGACGGAGTTTCGACGCTATAGACTCTTACAACCTATGACAAGACCCGACACTGCTAAATACGGGAAGTCCTAAGAAGAAGAGGGTTTTGAAAAGGGAATTTGGATTTGAAAACCGAGCAAAGTCGGATTGGAAGACCCGATTTTTTTTTTGAAAACCGAGAAAGAGGGTTATCGGGCCGAGATTTCGGGCTTTTTTTTTGAAAAGGTTTGGACAGCATACCGGCTAAAAATAGGCTATTTTGAGTCAAAATCATAAGTCCTAAATTCGGCAGCTTTCCGGGTTTTGAAAAAGTAGATGGGTTTGAAAAGATGTAAAATTTTTGAAAATGACGGTTTTTGAAAAGATCGAAAAGGATCAAGTAGCATGTAGTCATAGAATCAGTATAACGACGCCATGTATGCTCTTAGTCTAAGTCTCGGTCGGTCTGAGAGGGTCTATACCAACAACGATCGCATTCTCGTACTGAGGACGGACTCCCTAAGCCGAGTTGGTCTTAGGACATGCCGCAAAGTCTAAACGAGTTCCGCCATCGAAGTCTTTAGTGCACCCTAGTGGGAATGCACCGTGGTATAGTGGGACGTCGGTCACAAGTAACCGGCCCGGGATAGAACGGGGTTATGCATGAACCATTGAACTAAAACGTGTACATTACTAATCGAACGATTTCTTTTCGAGTCTCACCCTGAGGATGCCGATGGTAAGTGACACATCAGTTAATCCCCAGCGGAGTCGCCAAATTGTGGACATGACATAGGTCCACCCCGACGCGGCGAAGCGCGGGTTTTGGGGAGGCGATAGAATTTCCATATGAGATGGATCGAATTGAATTTTAAATCGAAGTAGGAGTCGCCACCGAATTTTATGGTTATTCGGAACCATTCGAACCCACTCTATGTCGTAGTGGGCCATACTTAAAGCCTGGCCCATTTCCGATGTCAGAGTTTATTGGGTTCGTCCCTTAGCATATCGATACCGATGCCGACTGGGCGGTTAATCGTATATTGAATGACTCTCGTTGCCAATGGTTTCGGACATCCGGAAACCACGGTTCTGAGTAAGGGGTGAGGGTACGTGTTGGGAAGTTCAGCGAGAACACCCAACCCCGCCCGCACTTAGCGGCCTTTACTAAGATATCGTTCGGTTTTGTGTACACGCGTTAGTTCGACGATGAAATGATATGCAGAGATTATTTTCCTAAGACATGTGAGGAAAAATAAAATGGGTTGCTAAGTCGTTTAATGCATGTTAAACTAATAACGTCAAAGTTATTTTAGCATGTGAGTTCGTTTTAGTCTAATAAAACGATAAAAAGAAAATATGAGAGAAAAGTTGCTACAAACACGAGAAAACGAGTTAGTAACGATTGAAATAATAATATAGGAAATTGAAATCGAGAAAATAAGAATTAATCGAAATCTGAAAAATATCGTTAAAAACGTTGTTTTGTATAAAAAACGATGTTCGAGAAAGAATAAAAAAAAGAAAAAAGGTAGGTCTCGGCCGAGAACCGCGCGACTCGCCCGAGACTCATGCGGGTCGCGTGGCGGCCTGAAATCGACAACGTTTTTTAGAAAATTTTGATTAAATCGCGTACGAATATCGCATAATTCGTACTCGACTTAATATTCTCGATATTCGTTATATTCGATAGTTGACTATGAGATCAATATCAAATATTTGGAATAGTTTTGGAAAAGATGTAAATTTAGAAATCGTTTCGTAAAATAATAAAAATAAACGAACGAAAACTTAAAAAAATAGACTCGGGTCAGACTCGGGCGCGAGTCGCCTGGACCGGGCGCGACTCGCACGCGAGTCTGTCCGTTTTTTATTTTTTTGTCGAAAATCGTTATAAATCGCGTACAAATATGGATTAATTTATACCCGGTTTATATTTTTGATATTCGTCGTATTCGATATTCGATTATGAAATCGATATCGAATATTCGGAATGACTTTAGAAAAGGTTTTGAAAAAGTTTGTTTTTTGAACGAAAATATGTAAAAAAGATTTTGAACGAAAAAAAAGAAAAAGAAAAAGATGTAACGATTTCGTCGAAAGCTTAATATAATTCTTTTCGATACGATATTCGATTATATAGAATCGATATCATATTTTAAGAATATTCGATATAGGAAAATAGTTTTTAGTAGTATCGATATTAGAAAATAAAAGAAGGACCGACACAAGACCCATAAAAACGAGATGAAGGAGAGAGAAAAGGGAAGAGACGGGTTTGATATTCACCCTCAACCTACATGCTTTGTGTTCTCGGTATAGAGCTCGTCGGACGGTGGCTTAGACACGGGAGCGTCGAGATGATGTGGGTGAGTTAAGGTGTCGGTTTGGAGTGTGTGTGTGGCGTGGGATCGGCCGGTTTAGACGGGATCGATTTCGTCGGATTTTCGGAATTACTTCGGGATTACGTCGGGACTTCGAATGTTGTTTTTCGGCTGCTGAAAACTTAGGATTTTTGGTCTGATTTTTCGTGTATGAAATCGTTGATTTTCTGTGTGTTTTGAGGTTGAAGGGAGGGTCCTATTTATAGGAACCGAGGTGATCTTACTTGTGTGACAAGAAACACCGGTTTGGATAGGAAATACGAGAGTTCGTGAAGGAATAGACTTCTCGTTTCTTGGTGGGAAAGCCAAAAACTCGGCTGGTTTGGGGTGATATCTCGGCTGTTTCAGCCGAGTATCTGAGCTTGGGTGGTACTCCGTTTCGGTTTCCGGATAGAATTCCTACTTGCGATCGAATTCTACCTTAAACGGAATTGTTTATTATTTTTGTATGGCTGATTTTTTGGTGTTTGAGTCCGAATCAAACCGTGTAGTGTCACGGCCAGCTCGTGTGACTCGGGAAAAAATATCTTTGACCGGGTTTGACTCGGTCGCTAAAAGACGGTTTTACCCCTGGTGACGGTTTCGACCCAAATTAGTGTTATTTGACTCGAAACGACCCACTGGGCCTGGATTTGAGGTCCATTTTGTGAGATTTGTACTCCTTAAAATGTCTAAACCAAATGTCCATGATTACAAGCCCATATCCGAGTCTGTCAAAGCACGTTTACGTCCTATCATCATCGGGTGTTTGGCGGGAACTACTATAGACACCTGGCGGTCAAAATGTGGGTGTCTACAGATATTATAGAAGATATGACGAATAAATATATTGTAAAATATTGATTATAAAGAAATTGAATATAAAAATATTGAATTATAGAAATTGAAGAACGAAACTGAACAATGAACTAAGATAATTAAATTGAATGAAGAACGAACAATTTGAACGAAGAATTTTGTCATTTTTAATTTGATATCAGTTGAACATAATTTTTTTTTATTTGAATCTATGAAGAAGTTAGCAATTTTTGGTCAAAAGAATCTTGGGATGGGTAACTGTTAAGGAATTTTTTAAAATAATCATATCTTAGCCATTGATTGCATGAAATCTAATGGCTAGTATTAAGAGGTAAATTGTACCAAATTTGATAAATGTACCTGATCCTGCCTCTCTCTCTCTCTCTCTCTCTCTCTCTCTATATATATATATATATATATATATATATATATATATATATATATATATACAGGTGGGATTTGGGTTTTTGAGCATGGATTCGTTTTTAACTATTGGTTTTTGATTTCCTCCAGAATTCTTTATGATGAATATCGATTTCAACACTGAAAACATGAATCAACTTGAAGGTAATCTCATAATTTTATAGAGTACATGAATATATATGTTAGAATAGTTGAATATATGTGTTGGAGTAATTGGAGTACTTGAGTATATGTGTTGGAATAATTGAATATATGTGTTGGAATAGTTGAATATATGTGTTGGATTGTTGAATATATATGTTGGAGTAACTGAGTATATGTGTTGGAGTAACTGAGTATATGTGTTGGAGTAACTGTGAATATGTGTTGGAGTAACTGAGTATATGTGTTGGAATAGTTGAATATATGTGTTGGAGTAATTGAATATATGTTGGAGTAATTGAGTATATGTGTTGGAGTAACTGAGTATATGTGTAGGAGTAACTGAATATATGTGTTGGAGTAACTGTGTATATGTGCTGGAGTAACTGTGTATATATGTTGGAGTAACTGAGTATATGTGTTGGAGTAACTGAGTATATGTGTTGGAATAGTTGAATATATGTGTTGGAGTAGTTGAATATATGTGTTGGAGTAACTGAGTATATATGTTGGAGTAACTGAGTATATATGTTGGAGTAATTGAATATATGTGTTGGAGTAACTGAGTATATGTGTTGGAGTAACTGAGTATGTGTGTTGGAATAGTTGAATATATGTGTTGGAGTAACTGAGTATATGTGTTGGAGTGATTGGAGTACTTGAGTATGTGTTGGAATAACTGAACATGAATATAGAATAACTGATGTCTAATGTTGGAATAGCTGAACATGAGCATTAGAGTAACTGTGATTCTGGACTGGAATAGATGAACATGTATAACTCAGAATTGAATGTATGTGTTGGAATAATTGAATATATGTGTTGGAATAATTGAATTTGAATATTGGAGTACTTGAATATGTTTGCAAAAGAAACTCAATCCATTGATAGCAATCATACTCAAGTTAGCAACAATGCTCCCATTATGACAACACCAACTATTGAAAATAGCACCAATTCTCTAAGCTTGACTTACACTCCGGGTGGTACCCCTCGGAAATCTTTACGACTCAGTCAAAAGGATGGGACTACATGACGTTGAAGACATTCATACAAGTATACAACATGAAAGCATATGATAATTCAGGTAATAATTTTTGGATAAATGTTATGTCTTGGAATACTTGATTTTATATTAGTTGGAATACTTGGTGTTATAATTTTTGGATAGATGTTGGAGTAACCGTGAAAACATGTTGGAGTAACTGCTTTTAAGCATTAGAGTACTTGGTGTTATCTCTTGGAATACTTGATGTTATCAATGTTGGAACATTTGGTGTTATCTCTAGGAATACTTGGTATTATGTCTTGGAATAACTGCTTGTAAGCATTGGAATAACAATGACGACATTAGAGTAATTGAAGACGAATAATTGATTGATTCAATCAATAATTTGAATGATTGTTGGAGTAACCATGAAAACATGTTGGAGTAACTTATTTTAAGCATTGGAATACTTGGTGTTATCTCTTGGAATACTTCATGTTATCTATTCGTTCTAGCCTACCGATTTTGCGAATCTTATGCTCTATTTGAATAAGAATGTACAAGTAGAAGGAACGAAAGAGAAAGTAGAGCTTAAACACTTAAAATTGGTGTCGCACAAACCCCTTAAATCAAGAAAATACCACTAGGGGAGCATCAAACGACAGGCTTACCTGAATGAAGTGTCTAATAGGAATGATTCCGTGTTTTTCGCCACCATCGGAGCTTTTGTCATCCTTCCTCCTTTTGTTATTCTCGGAATTGCTATTTTAACTGGCTATGTACAACTTTTTCCATGACCCTGGATTTGTTCAGCCTTTTCCTAGTACAGTAACATTGTCAGCATTCCTGTAGGTTTTTGCTGTACTAAATCATGCCACATGCTTGTATAATCAAAGTTAATGCAACATCGTCGTCTGTTGCACTTCAACCTAGAAAACATATTACTTCGTATATAGCAAGGAAACACCCGTATGTGAAGTAATAATTGATCAAAGCAATTTTCATTATGAGTCGTATATAGAAATGATTTCTTACAAGAATTACATTACATCTAAAGAAAGAAAGAAAGAAAGAATGTATACATTTCATTTTCATGGTATACAGGTGGTATTTTTTTCCTGTTTTCCAGTATAATTAGCTGATGCTCTCAGGTAACTAAAAAGAAAAAAAAATAGAAGAAAAATGGTGTAAAACCCTAATCTAAGTACACATCAATGAAATACTCTCCTGATCCAAGACTAGCACCGGATTTCAGACTCCCAACCAAACGCGCAGGAATCGCATCGGGTTCTGCAGAATGCTGTTCCTACAACAACTGTCTGTGATTATTCGACACTGCAGCATCGGGTTCTGCAGGATTTTCTGCAGAGTGTTGTTCCTGCAACAACTTTCTGTGATTACTCGACACTGCAGCATTCTGATTCTTATTCTCGAGTATCCTGCGTTTGAAAGTATGAATCCTGTTCAAATCCCTGAATGTAGACTCAATAACCAACTGATGCATAAATAATGATGAAACATAATTTAGGACGAACAAAACACAAACGAAAAGTTCATTCGTGCATAAATTAAACTCGACATTCGTCAATAACAGGAATTGAGAACAAAATTACAAAAAGAAACAACAGATGCGATATGAGCCACATCATAAGATTCACAAAGTCGAAAAACAGATGCGATATCAGATAGACGAGTTCAACTCTGTGATACATACAAATAGAAACAACAAGTAGTGCTTTGAAATCCCCAAACAGATGAAGAAAAATGTCGAAACCCTAACATATATACTCGACATTCGTCAATAACAACAATTGAGAACAAAATCACAAAAAAGAAGTCGGAAATGGAGTGCGAAGTTTATACCAGAAGTAGCTAGTCCTGCTCAATCGAAATTAGGGCTGAATGATGATATTGATCAAGCGAAACTGGGGTTGAAATTGATGAAATTCACCTGAAAAATCAGCAAATCAACTTCACAAAAATCAGCAATCAACCGCAAATGTCGAGAATTTAAAGTGAAAATCAGCAAACATGACCAAAAGTTCTTGAGTTAATCAACCGAAGAAAAAAGCTTCCAGCAAACTTAAATTGATGAAATTAGGGCGAAACTATGATGATAAGAGAGGATTAGAAGGAAATATGGTAGAAGAAACTGAAGAAATTGAACGATGATGATGACGAAGGTGAAAGGTCAGGTGCTTGTTGAAGAAGGAAAAGAGAAACAGTAGAGAGAGACGGAAACTGAAAATGAAGAGAGAGAAAGAGGGAAATCAAAATGAAGCTTCTAAGTGAGGAATGAGGGAGGGTTTTGTTGGTTTGTGAGATCTAATCTGAGCCGTTGATCAAGTATTAGATCAACGGTTCAGATTGTTAGGGTATTTACACCAAATTGGTGCGTTTACACCAGATCCTATAAAACCTAGTTAGATGCACATGATCACTTCATTATCACATCATACTACATTAGATCATATAGAAAGCTAGTAGTTCTTCATAGTTTTTATCTATCTTCATCTTCCTCTAGATTTATATTCAAGCTTTATAAGAATTCTAATTTTATTATTGAAGTTCTTTGAAGATTATCAAGGTTTATTAACAAATCCATTGTCTTTTTTTTCGGTAAAATGTAATTGTATTAATATCATGAGTATTCAATTTCAATACATGTCATTAACTAACTCGTCATACTTCATACTAGTAACATATGCCTAGTAATCTAACCCATCGACTGTCAATAGATGTCTTAATATTTTGCAACCTAACAGTCACTCTTCTGCTAATCACCCTCTTGACCTCCATAACTCGACACAAATTACGTTCTTTCCATAAAAAATAAATCAAGCCGACAAGTGCAGCAGCAATATTCTGCTTCTACATTGCTGATTTAGTCCTCCAGCGAACCAACCAGTTCACAGTATCAACATCATGCAATGAAATGCCAAGCCATTGTTGCAGTAGGCATAAGCACATCTTACTATACACACAGTCACCAGAACAGGTGTCTTTGTGTCTCAGCATGTTCCTGGCACAGCAAGCATCGATCATCCTGTAAGAACCGATAACGTTCTAGTCTCTCCCTCGTCATCAATAATTCATATAGATCCAGCTTATAAAAGAGTGTTTAGGTATAGCCATTTTACACCACACAATAGGCTTCCAATTTACCTGAACTGTCTTTCCAAGAAGCCAATTATATCCTTCCTTAATCGAGTAATCAACATTGTTATTCCACTTCCCAGTGCTGAACGGAGCAACAAATAATGTCTTAATCGAGCAAATTCGTCGCCAACTCCAACTAGTGGCTTGAGATGGCTAATAATCAGTCCAATTTGTGCCCTTCAAATAAACCGCATTTACCCACTTGATCCACAAGTGGTCCTTCTTCTCATGTATCCACCAATTGTATTTACATATACTTGCCTTGTTCCATATAGAAGCATTCAATATTCCTAATCCACCATATTTATACCCCTGACAACAACTTTCCCAAGCCACGAGCGGGATCTTATGATAGCTTTCCTCCCCTGCCCATAGGAAATTCTGAGAGGTGCTGTCAATTCGCTTGATCACCCCAGTAGGGAGGAGGAAAATTCGACACCAGTATGAATGCAACTGAGTAAGTACAACCTGTACAAGTGTAAGGCGGCCAGCATAACTAAGTTTCCTAGTTCCCCAACCTCTAATTCTATTGGTCATTCTTTCTGCCAGCACAGCACAATCAGCAGCCGTCAGTTTCTTATATGAAATAGGTACACCAAGATACCTAAAAGGAAGTGTCCCATAGCTAAAACCAGAAATTTGCAACAATTTTTGTTTAACCTGCTCAGTAACTCCGTTGATCACCATATCTGATTTCTGTAAATTAACTTCTAAGCCTGAAGTCTACGAGAACCATTCAAACGCCCTCTTAATGCATCCAACTGATTCTTCATTCGCGTAACAGAATACAAGGAGATCATCAGCAAAACACAGATGCAATAACCTGATTCTGCTACATAAGGAATGAAATTTAAACCCCTTCTTTAAAGTCATAACATCTAGGAGCCTAGTGAAATACTCCATACACACTGTAAAAATGAGGGGAGACATAGGGTCCCCTTGTCTTATACTTAGTTGCCCCTTAAAATAACCAAATAAAGATCCATTTAATGCAAGAGTATACGATGGAGTGCTCACACATTCCATAATCCATTCCACCATTTTCTCTGAAAATCTCAGAGCCATTAACATCTGCTTAATAAAATCCCACCCAATGGAATCATAGGCCTTATTTAGGTCAACTTTCATAAGGCATCGAGGAGTACAACCCTTCCTATTGCAGAGCCTAACTAGATCTTGACATATTAGTATGTTGTCCACAATATCCCTCCTCTTGATAAACGCACTCTGATTCTGACTTATCACATAGGGTAGCACCGTCATGAGTCTAGAAAAAATAATTTTTGTAATGCACTTATATAGTACATTACAACAAGCTATCGGTCTAAAATCCATAACAGATATAGGCCTTTCCTTCTTGGGGATAAGGGTTACAATAGTCGCATTGACCTGCTTAAGAATCCTGCCAGATATGAAGAACTCTTTCACAGCCTCAATTATGTCCTTCCCCACAATCTTGAAGCCATCCTTGAAAAACCCGTTGGAGTAACCATCAGGTCCAGGGGCCTTAACCTCCGGAATATCCTATAGCATTTGCTTAATCTCATCATCCTGTACTGGTCTAATTAATTCCTTCCAATGCTCCTCCTGAACCAGGCTACCTCGTTGCACCACCTGCAGGTTTATAGCCTTAATCGCATGGGCCTTCCCTAGTAGCTGACTATAATACTCAAGAAACGCTTGCTCAATAGTGTCCTTGGTATTACATATCTGACCAGTTCTATCCTCAATAACATAGACCCTATTTCTATTTCTTCTTGCTTTAATGGAGAAATGGAAATATTTGGTATTATCACTCCCCTCCAACACCCATATGCATTTCGCTCTTTGCGCTAAGAAGTTGTGCCTAGCGTTCTCTAGGTCTCTGTAGCTCTTAGACAGCTCTCTTTCAAAGTTCTGTAACTGAATATTCCTAGGGTCATCATGCAACTTCATTTGTGCTTCCATCAAGGCTGCTAGGGCAATCTGGGCACTCACTTCAATATTATTATAACCAGCCTTGTTGAGCAGTCGTAGGGGTTTCTTCAACTCCTTAAGTTTTCTTACTACTTGAAACATTTGAGACCCATGGATGTTCTTGTTCCATACATCTTGTACAATTCTCTCAAAATCCTTATCCTTCCCCCACAAGTTGAAGTACTTGAAATTCCCCCTTCTAGGCTCCTCATTCCTAATTATGTTGATCAGACAAGGGCAATGATCGAACAGTCCTTCAGGAAGAAACTGAACCTTGCAACCAGGCATGTTGGTAACCCACGAATCATTCCCCAACACCTTGTCTATCCTGCTAAACCTCCTAACACCATCCTCGTGTTTATTATTCCATGTAAAAAATGACCCAGTAGCTGGCATGTCCTCAAGGCCACACTCTGAGACACAATTCTGGAAATCAATGAGTTCAGCCTGTGTAACTGCATTCCCAATCCTATCATCATAATGCAAGACATTGTTATAATCTCTTATAACCAACCAAGAACCCACGCCATTGGCAACTAAACCTCTTAATGGATTCCCACAGCGGTCTTCTGTCTCCCACTCTGTTAAAACCATACACAAAGGACATGTTCCACCTCACATTATTCAGTAAGAGGTGGATTTGCGTATGTATCACTTGTTGTTCTATACTCACGATTTTCACATCATACACCTGAGGATCCCATATAACCCATATCCTGCCTCCTTCCTCTCCCATCGTATTAGTAATCAAGTTCCAATTTATTCCAATTCCATCAAAAACTTTATTAATAGAAGCCTTCTTAACCCGAGTCTCTATTATTCCAAAAAGTCCTATATCATTCTTATGCAAGAATCAATTAAGTTCTTTTCGCTTATTAGGACTATTTATTCCTCTCATATTCCAAAACCCAAAGCTAGTCATTGCAATCAATCTCCTCCCCTCCACCTAGTATGCCCTCAGAGATATGCAGTTGAAACGTAGAGCTTAAAACATCATAAAACGATTTGCCCTCAACCCTTACCCCCTTTTTTTCTTGATGGGCATATTTAGTTATTATCCTAGCCAGACTAATAGTCACCACAGGCTGAATAGGTAAAGGCGTGACAAGAAGCTCATGCTCGAGGATAGGTTCCAATCCTTCCGTCCCCTATGCAGGTGGTGCATCCGACAGTTAAGGAACAATAGTTTGTATTGGTTGTTTTGGTCTCCAAGTCTTCCTCCTCCCTGCCTTGAGTTCCTCCTACTTCTTGTAGTGTACTACCTCATCATGTCCAATACCCTGACATAGCTTGCATCTGATCGGTTTCCATTCGTAATGTACAATCTGCATTTGCGTGATGTCCAATTCATTCTGAAATGAAATAACATGAGGAAGCTGACTGTCAAACGGAACCTCGATTAATACTCTAGCATAAGCTAAGAATATCTTCTCCTGTGTCGCTGTATCTGTTCTCAATGGATTACCCACCAAACCTGCAATCTTCATCAGAGCATTACCCCAAAATTTCAGTGGTAAATTGTAGAAATGAACCCAAATAAGAACATTCGCAACATCAGTTTTCTCCACTTTCAGATTGGGGTTCCAATCCTTCACAACCATTGGTTTGGCATCAAAAAATAGAAATCCCTTCTACAAAGCTTCCTGTTTCCTTTCCGCAATTTTAAATCGGACAAGACAGATCCCATTAGGCTGGAAAGATATTTGCTCGATGTTGTTTTGACCCCATTTACGCCTCAAGAATCCACTCAGTACAAACCATGGTCGATTCGCACCAAGCACATATAACAAAACAACATTTGCCCAGTAATCTATTTCCATCTGAACATCCTCATGAGTAAGAAAGAGTGATTTACTAGTTGCTGTACTTGTTCATCGTTGAACCGTGTTCCACTCAGGTATCATCTCTCCCCTTTCTGTAAGTATGTCTTGGATGACCTCTTCCATGTCTTGTTCATCATGATCTGAACCTTGCTCAGGTCCCTCCACTTCACGATCATCATCAAACTTACTCTGATGCTGACGTAGGCTGTCCTGGTTACGTATCTTTGTATTATTTGGCGTACTATTATTATTTGTTTACTTATTATGGTATGATCTACTATTTGATTTTTGTGCCTTACCACTATTCGATCTAGATGTCTTCTTCTTGCTCCTTGCCATTGCAATTTACAGGAAGAAGCTCAATACAGACCTCTCTTTAGACTTTCTCTCTCATTAACTCGACTAATAATCCATTGTCTTCTTCATTAAGGCTTCATCTTATTTGATGCAATCTTCATCTTTATTATAGTCATTTTCCTCCATTGTTGGTATATTTCTCTTCTTCTTCCTCATCTCTAGATTAGATTTAATATTTTTCTTTCGTTATTGCACCGTTTTCATTGATTTTACTTGCATCGTGTTTAGATCGTCTTATAGTTTCTTTTGTTGATCGCAATTTCCTTCATTGTCTTGTGGTTATTTTCTCTAGTTTCAATAATTATGTATGCTCTAGTTATTTTCTCCATTGTTAATGTTTTTGTAATTTCCATCGTGAGTTGTGAGTAGTTTTCTTGTTGGGGGGTTAAGGGAGGAAGATCTTGGGTGATTTGAATTGAGGAATTTTGGTTTGGTTGCTTACTTGTTGGTTTATCTTGTTTGAGGTTGTTGTGTCATTGTTGACTTAGTCCGGCCAACTAAATCGACCTTGACTCATTTCTACCAATATGGAAAAACTCGGGGTAGAAATTATCTTGACTTGAGACTTACACTTTTTCGCCACAAAAGCGGGATTTAGATGAGTTGGGTGAAAAAACAGAAAGGTAGCATTCTCCCTTTAT
This sequence comes from Agrostemma githago, assembly GCA_958450325.1. Taxonomy (NCBI): domain Eukaryota; kingdom Viridiplantae; phylum Streptophyta; class Magnoliopsida; order Caryophyllales; family Caryophyllaceae; genus Agrostemma; species Agrostemma githago. Next base: position 8,075,202 of record OY288243.1, on the reverse strand, counting down.
CGACATTGTGACCGACCCATAGTTCTGAGACTCTTAAACCCCAATTTCTGAATCCCGACTTCCCCTTAACACCTTTTTTCCTATTTGATTATCTCTTGTTATTCATCGCATTTTAGCCTAGACTCGACTTAAAAACCCCCCATTAGATCCCATTCACATTGCTCCTACTCGATTACACACTGTTTCCCTGTGGACCGACCTCAACTTACCGCGACTACATTTAATTGTTTTTGTGTTAATTACGAGTCTTATAAGTATTGTTTGATCCCCTGTCCTTCATTAAACGACCAATCCGATTGGGCGAAGATCAAAATGGCGCGTTGCCGGGGAACGGCGAGTTAATTGAGTTTTAGTCTATTGTGTTTGGTTAATTGCTTTAATTTTCTTTTTTTCCGTTTTCCCTAGTACCGATAGGTGCTAGGAGACTTACCGTTTATTAAGTTTATGCCCAGGAAACCTTTACCGCCTTTGTGGTTCGATCCGGAGCCGGAGAGGACATTTAGAACTTTGCGATTTCGGGGTAACAACTCAACTACTATTATTCCACATCCTTCATTATCACCTCCTAACCTTAATCCAGTTTTACCACATACACCTCATACATAAAATAACCCTTCCACATCATCTACTTCACAAAATTCACCACCAACCCCATCATCACCAAGAACTCCACAACAAACTCAAAATCAAACCCCTCCAAATCTACCACCACCACCACCACCACCAATACAACCAATGGCGACCTTAGGATCCCATTCCCAACTTACACATAAAGAAACCCCTTCAATAGTTGACTTCGGGGAAAGTCCCGAGAATTATGAATTGAAAGCTTCTTTAACAAATGCGGTTCAACAAGACACCTTTCATGGATTTTCCCAAGAAGATGCCCAAGAGCATATTGCATCATTCAAAGAGAAATTAGTCGGGGCCCGTCTAAATGGGCTAACATCATGTCAATTACACCGATTATTATTCCCTAAGACATTGAGAGATGGAGCTCGAAGATGGCTTCATGGCCATCCCGATAATACATTCACAACATGGGCTCAATTATCCAATGCCTTCTTGGGGAAATACTATCCACCGTCAAAGACTAATCAATATCGCATGGAAATACAAACTTTCAAGCAAGATGAATTTGAAAACCTAAGCGAGGCTTGGGAGAGATTTAGAGATTTATTGCGCAAATGCCCTCACCATGGAATACCAAATTGGCTAACAACCCAAACATTTTACAACACCCTTTCATCGAGAACCAAGGAAAACCTCAACTCGGGCGCCGGAGGAGATTTCTCTTCCCTTACCGACGAGGCTTCTAAAAGTCTTATTGAAAAGATGGCAAGGAGTGATTATAGAGTGGGTCAATCGAGGGATTCTAAGAAGAAAGTTGAAGTGAACTCATCCAAGAGTTCCAATGAATTGAAACTTGAAGCTAAAGTTAAAGAGTTGACAAAGAGAACGGATGCCATGAATTTCAAACCAACTCCTAGAGGTATGTACCAAATTCAAGGGAGTGTTCCAACAAGGCAACCATCACCTTCTAAACAAGAAATAACATGGGAAGTTCAATGTGAACATTGTGGCAATTATGGCCATGATTCTAGTTCTTGTATTCCAAATGAAGAAAAATATTTTGAAGAGCCAAATGAAGTACAAGCTATTCAAGTGTACGGGAAACGACCTCAATTTGATCCCTATTCCAATACTTTCAATGCCGGCACAAGGTTTCATCCCAACTTTTCTTATGGGAACCAAAATGTTCAAAACCCAATGCCACGTGCCCAAGGGAGTCAACCGAGGTCTTTCAATCAAAGTTAACAAAGGCCCTTTAATCAAGGTCCTCCAAAGATGCCCCCATATTTTCCTCCTCATCAAAGGAGTAACTTCAATCAACAATGAAGTAACTTCCATGTTCTCAACAATCATAACAATTACCATAATCAACAAAATCAATAAGGGAACAATTTCAATCATGGATATAATTAAAAGTTCCAAGGCAATTTCCAATGTAATCAAGGTTACAACCAACAATCATACAATCAACCCTCTCAATCTTATGGTCAATCAAGTAATTTTCAATATGGTCAAGGAGAAGGTCCATGGGATAATACTAATGATCTACAAAGAGTCATTGGGCACTTATAGAGTGAGAAATTAGATACTAAAGCGAGGCTAAAGGTTTGGGAATCCCAAGAAGCAACAAAAGCCTTAGCCGCCCCAATTCATCCACCCCATGGTTTGCCCGGGCAACCCTAAAACCCAAGAGACCCTCCACACCAAGTAAATGCCATAATTTTGAGAGGTGGCAAGGAACTTGAGGACCTGTATAAGAATTTAAACTTGAACACCAAAAGCACCACAACCAAAGTGAACCAATAAAGTCCACCGCAAGCCACATCTCCCACCTCCCCAAACAAAACCGGGAAATACAACCGGAGTTTGATATTCTTAAAAATCCGGAGATTGAACAAAGAGAATTAAGAGAACTTAGAAGAGAGAAAAAAAGAGCAAATGGAAGCGGAAGAAGCAAATAGAAAAGAGGCGGAGCGTTTAGCCGAAGAAGAAGAAGAATCCAATGTTCCACCGCCTCCCGCTTTTGTGCCACCATTGCCTTTTCCCAAACGAGTTAAGCCACACACAGAGAATGCTCAATTTAGCCTTTTTTGGATATGTTGAAGAAAGTGGAGGTATCTTTACCCTTCACCGAGGTAATTTCTCAAATGCCCCTTTATTCTAAGTTTTTGAAAGAAGTCTTGACTAAAAAGAGAACTATAGAAGACAAAGAATGTGTCCCTCTTATGGCACAATGTAGTGTCATTCTTATGAATCAAATGCCAAAGAAACTAGATGACCCCGTTAGCTTCTCCATCCCTTGTTGGGTTGGAAATGTTCTTGTTAACCGAGCTTTGTGTGACCTAGGGGCTAGTGTTAGTTTGTTGCCCTATTCAATTGCCAAGAGACTTAGTGTGAGGGAGATGAGACCCACTAGCATGTCTATTCAACTTGCAGATAGGTCCGTCAAGTACCCACTTAGGATACTTGAGGATGTACCCGTACAAGTTGGCAAGTTTTTCATTCCCTCCAACTTTGTTGTCATGGACATGCCCGAAGACACTACTACCCCCATTATCTTAGGTTGACCATTCATGGCTACCAGAGGTACTATAGTTGATGTTAAGAATGGACAGTTATCATTTAACATAGGGAACAAGTCGGTAGAGTTTTCCCTTTCTCAAACTTTTAAACAACCAATGATTAAACAAAAGTATTCCATTGAAGTTTTTGATAGTTTGGTTGAGTATAGCTTGATAGATGATGATGATAATAAAGAAGAGGAACCACTTGATTCCTCACCTCTTGAAGAAGAGATCATGCATGAAGAAGAGGTAGAACCACTATCGATGGGCAAAAGTATGGTACCCTGTACTCTTAATCTTGAACTTAAGTCACTTCCCTCTTCCCTCAAATATGTCTTCCTTGAAGGAACTAGTTATCCCGTTATCGTTAATGCCACACTTGATGGTCCTCAATTGGAAAAACTTTTGATTGTTTTGAGAAAGCACAAAAAGGCCATCGGGTATAACATTGACGACCTCCAAGCCATAAGTTCAAATGTTTGTATGCATAGGATCATCCTTGATTATGACCACCGCCCTTCAGCTGAGGGTCAACGTCGTTTCAACCCCACCATGAAACAGGTTGTTATGATGGAAGTCCTAAAGTTGTATGAGGCTAACATTATATACCCTATAACCGGAAGTAAATGGGATAGCCCCGTACAAGTTGTGCCGAAAAAAGGAGGAATGACGGTTGTGAAAGGAGAAAAGGGAGAGTTGATTTCTCCTAGGACTATTACTGGTTGGCGCATGTGTATAGACTTTCGAAAGTTGAACACGGCCACCATAAAAGACCATTTCCCCTTTCCTTTATTGATCAAATGCTTGAACAATTATCACATCATTCTTATTTTTGTTTTCTCGATGGTCATTCGGGATTTCTTCAAATTCCCATTCACCCCGATGACCAAGAGAAAACTACCTTCACATGTCCCTGTGACACCTATGCTTACCGAAGGATGCCATTCGGATTGTGTAATGTGCCGGGAACGTTTCAAAGATATATGATGGCAATTTTCTCCGATTTTATTGAAAAATCAATGGAAGTTTTTATGGATGACTTTAGTGTCCATGGTACATCTTTTGATTCTTGCCTTAAACATCTTGATCAAGTATTAGCTCGATGTGAAGAATATAGACTTGTTTTAAATTGGGAGAAATGTCACTTTATGGTCGAACAAGGTGTAGTCCTCGGTCATATTGTTTCTAATAAAGGAGTCGAAGTAGATACGGCTAAAGTCTCCGTGACAGAGAACTTGCCACCCTCGAGAAGTTTTCTAGGTCACGCCGGCCTTTATAGGCGGTTCATTAAAGACTTTTCTAAGATTGCCAAGCCTTTAACTTTTACTTATGAAAGATGCACCTTTTGTGTTTGATGACTTGTATCTTGAGGCCTTTTGCAGGATAAAGACCGCTCTCACCACCGCACTAATTATCAAAGCACCCGATTGGAATCTTCCATTTGAGATCATGTGTGATGCTTCCGATTTCGCCGTTGGTGCCGTTCTAGACCAACGTGTTGACAAGAAGTTACATGTGATATATTATGCAAGTAAGACCCTTGATGAAGCCTAATCGAGATATACCACAACCGAAAAAGAAATGCTAGCCGTTGTCTATGCCATGGAGAAATTTCGAACATATGTTACCGGTTCCAAAGTCATTATTCATACCGATCATGCGGCGATTCGATATATCATGTCCAAAAAGGAGACAAAAATCCCAACTCTTTTGATGGGTTCTTCTTTTACAAGAATTTGATATCGAGATTAGAGATAAAGTCGGGTCGGAGAATTTGGTACCGGATCATCTTAGTAGACTAGCAGTTAATGGAAGTGGTAATGAAGACGATGGTGCACCCATCAATGAAGCGATGAGAGACGAATCCTTAATCGCCATTGAAACTATTACACCTTGGTATGCAAATATTGTCAATTTCTTAGTGTCTCATTATATTTCGGACGATAATTCGAAGCAAGAGAGGAAGAAACTACGTTATGAAGCCCGACGCTATTATTGGGATGAGTCATATTTGTTCCGCTGGTGCATAGATGGCATTTACCGCTGATGTGTTACGGTCGATGAAGGATTTAATATTGTGAAGCACCTTCACTCTACATCTTATGGTGGACACTTGGCCAACCAAAAGACAATTGCCAAAGTCCTCCAAAGCGGGTTTTGGTGACCTTCCATGTTTAAGGACATTAGAGCTTTCATTCTTACATGTGATGCTTGCCAAAGATGTGGCAATATAACGAGAAGAAATGAGATGCCCCTTCCACCCATCCTAGAGATCGAATTGTTCGACATTTGGGGCATTGACTTCATAGGTCCGTTCACATCTTTTTTCGGCAACAAATACATCCTAGTAGCGGTTGACTATGTCTCAAAGTGGATCGAGGCCGTAGCTTCTCCTACCAATGATTCCAAGGTAATAATCAAACTTTTCAAGAATGTAATTTTCCTGAATTCGGTATGCCTAGAGCCATAATTAGCGACGGAGGCTCTCATTTTAGGAAGGATACTTTTGAACACCTTCTTCGGAAATATGGTATCACCCACAAGTTGTCCTTAGCCTACCACCTTTAATAAAATGGGCTAGTCGAGATATCTAACCGTCAAATCAAGGGAATTTTGGAAAAAGTTGTAAATTCACACCAAAAAGATTGGTCATTGAAGTTGAATGATGCCCTTTGGATATTGAGAACGGCTTACAAAGCGCCGATTGGAACCGCTCCTTAATGACTTGTGTATGGCAAAGCTTGTCATTTACCGGTGGAATTAGACCACAAAGCAAATTGAGCTATTAAAGAGATAACCTTTGACGAGAATGTTGTTGGAGATAATCGCCTTTTCCAAATACAAGAATTAGAAGAGTTGAGACTTGAAGCTTACAAAAATTCGAACATCTACAAGGAGCAAACTCACAAACAACACGATTCTAGAATACTTCGTAAAGACTGAAGATGGATAAATCCCTTGCCTTTCTCATTGAGTAAACATCCGTATAAATACAAAGTATAGATGGAAAGATACAATGTATCTACCTAAGCAATTACACAAGCTAATAAAGTATCTACAATAAAGGTGAGAGACTGTACATATGACGGAGGCTATACATATTCTAAGATACCCCCGCAGTCGGAGCGGGAGAGGAGCAGACACTCAGACTGGACCGAAAACGTTGAAAGAGATGCTTCGAAAGTCCCTTGGTAAAAATGTCGGCGTATTGATAGTCTGCGGGGACGTGTAAGACGCGAACCAAACCGAGTTTTACTTGCTCACGGACAAAATGAATGTTAAGCTCGATGTGTTTGGTACGTTGATGTTGGACGGGGTTGCCGGATAAGTAGACAGCGGAGATATTATCGCAATAAACGATCGTGGCACGAGTAACAGGAACATGTAATTCCAATAACAAATTTCGGAGCCAACACGTTTCGGCAACCGCATTTGCAACACCGCGATATTCAGACTCCACACTAGACTGAGAAACTGTAGGTTGTCGTTTCGAGGACCATGAGACGAGGTTGTTGCCGAGGAAAACACAATAACCCGATGTGGAACGACGAGACTCGGGACACCCGGCCCAGTCGGCATCAGAGTAAGCAGTAATAGTGTGTTGGGCGGAATTGGTGAGGGTAAGGCCGAGGTCAAGTGTGCCTCTAATGTAACGTAATATACGTTTAAGGAACTGAAAGTGAGGCTCACGAGGCGCGTGCATAGAAAGACAGATCTGCTGTACAGCATAGGAGATATCGGGCCGAGTAATAGTGAGATATTAGAGCGCTCCAGCGAGGCTTCGGTAAGTAGATGAGTCAGGAAGGAGGGCGCCGTTGGTAGGAGAGAGTTTAGAGCCAGCTTCGACCGGAGTGGTGACCGGGTTACAGTTGGACATGGAAGCACGGGCGAGGATGTCGCGAGCGTATTGAGTCTGAGAGAGGAATAAACCTGAGGAAGAACGGGAGACTTGAATTCCGAGAAAGTGGTGAAGGGCACCGAGATCAGACATAGAAAATTCCTGCGACAAACCATTAATAATACGTTGAAGCAAAGAATTGCTCGAGGCGGTTAGAACAATGTCATCCACGTATAACAATAAATAAGCAACTTCAGTACCCGTACGCAAGATAAATAAGGATTGGTCAGAGACACTACTCCGAAACCCACGAGAGGTAATAAATGTCGAAAATCTGTGGTACCAAGCCCGTGGAGTTTGTTTAAGACCGTACAACGATTTTCGTAGGCGACACACATGAGTGGGGGCGGAGGATTGGACAAACCCGGGGGGTTGATGCATATAGACGGTTTCAGCAAGGTCCCCGTGAAGGAACGCATTTTTCACTTCGAGCTGATGAATAGGCCATGACCGATTAACAGCAAGGCTTAGAATGGTACGGATTGTAGTGGGTTTAACGACGGGGCTAAAGGTCTCGTCGCAGTCAATACCGACCTGTTGACTTTTACTGTTTACCACAAGGTGAGCCTTGTAGCGTTGTAGAGAACCGTCAGACTTAAATTTATGTCGATAAAGCCACATACATCTTATAACATGAGCATTCGCGGGTCGTGGGACCAAATCCCAGGTGTGATTCTTAATTAGAGCGCGATACTCGTCGGACATGGCAGCATTCCAGTTCGGGTCTTGGAGGGCAAGACGGGGAGATTTGGAAAGAGGTGAAAGTGGGTTTGTGGTGGTGGTGGCCAAAACTCGAGGTTTGAAAATTTCGTGCATACCACGAGTAGTGATGGAGGGATTTGTCGTGGATCCCGCCGATCAAATAAATAACCAACTAACCCTAATGGGTAGCTAGGGCAAGTCGGGTCGAATCCACGGGGACGGTAAGAGGCGTCTAGACTAGGTCGGCCGAAAAACTAGACTAAGTCAACGAGCTAAGCTAAACTAGAGAATGATAGAAGGGGAGAAGGCTAGACTAAGACTAAGGTACCGGAGAAACAAACAAAGAAACGGGCTAAGATTAGGTCGGGGTCAAAGGGGTAACGGAATGGTCGAGGAAGAGCTAGAGTGAAGGAGGTAGTAGGGTAATCTAGGTATAGTCCGGGCTCTCGCAACTTAGACCAACCTAGAGGTTCCACCTAAAACCCATTTTGGCGACACACATGACAAACGGGGTTACTAGCTTGTTATTGTGGCCTAGATCGCATCCGGGCTCTCGCAACTTAGACCGACCTATGGGTCGTCCTCACCGGGCTCTCGCTACTTAGTGAGGGAACCGAACCCACAAGAAAACTATTACCCACAAGAGAAAAGCAAGAAAAACAAGCATATGCACATACTAGTCATTCAAGCATTTCAACAAACATGTGATATGCATCAAACCAAGAGGAAACCCAAATCTTCCACCAACATCTCCAACAAACCCTTAATCATCCAATTAACACCCTAATCACCTTACTAACCCTAGCAAGATACTACTCTAACATATCTATACTAAAACTAACACTAAGAAGAGAAATCCATTCAAACAACCAAAATAGCATAATGAAACTAACAAGAACTTTGAACTATGAGCAATCCACACAACAAAGATTCAAACTTTAATGAAAGAACAAGATTAAGAAAAAGGAAAAGAAGATTATACCTACTAACAAGATGAATGGAAGAAGGAAACTTGCATAAATGAGAAAAACCCAAAACAAACATCCAAGTTTGTCAAGCTTGGTGGAGATCTTGAAGAATTCCCAAATTACAAGGATTAAACTAAGATTAACGATAATCTAAAGACTAATCTACACTAATCTATGCTAATCTATGCTAAACTATGGTAGGGTTTAGTGGGTAATGTCTAACATCCCCTTAACAAAACAAGGGAAGGGTATATATAGGGTTACAAGTGGAAAGGAGAAGCAAGAAAGCAAAGCGCGGCAGCAGCACGCCTTTCCCGGCCGGGAGGAGGTGGTCCCGGTCGGGAAGGTGTCGGTCCCGGCCGGGAGGAGCTGGTCCCGGTCGGGATGGACCCAAAACAGCAGCTCCTTGTTTTGCTCCTTCATCCCGGACGGGATGAGGTCATACCCGTCGGGGATGAGTCTTGTAGGCCTCCAATATGATCTTTTTGGTTCCTCCTTGCTTCACATGGACTTCTCATCGATTCTCGGGACTCGGGATCGGGTCTCGGAGGCTCGGGATTGGGTCCCAAGGTCTCGGGGTCGAATCCAAGGCATCGAGTGATCGTTCCTTCACTTCGTTGGTTCCGAAAAGTGTATGTAATGAGTCGGAATCGCTCCAACTCTTCATGAATGGTCTCGGGAATAACCTGAAACGAACTAGAGGAAGCATAAGTAGCCCATAAATCGCTCCCAAGGAGCGATTCCACAAGGAAAATGGGACCAAAACACTACGAAATAGGCACTACAAACTACACTTATCAACTCCCCCACACTTAACCCTTACTCGCCCTCGAGTAAGCACATACTGACTACTAAACTAGCCGAGTGGGTATTAGCGCACCCTACGCCCTTTCAACTCACGCGAGAGCACCTAGAGGATAAGTGCTCTCCGCAAGGCAAGTGGGGTCTTGCGACAAAACTGTGGGTGCAACCGGACACAAAACACATAAACAACAAACATACAAACAAACAGACAAAGGGTTGCACCCAAAAGAAAAGAAATACCGCTTCCCTCAAACAAGCGGTGAAAGAAGCACCGGTTTAGGACTCAAGGCAAGTGACAACGTTCCCAAGCTAGCAATACAAACCAAAATGGACAAAACCCTAATAGTATGACGACAAAGCAATAAAAACGTTGGTAACTTACCATGGTTCCTCCTAACCTTCTAAGAACGTACCACGGGACGATTGGCGGGATGGAAAAAGGATGAACCACGGTGTTAGTCGACACTGTAGGTAAGTGAGACCCCGCCCCCTTTAGCAAAGAGCCAAGAGGGTCGTTCCATGTCCGAAACCGCCTAACTAGTCCAAGTAAAAAGTGGAAATGATTGCAAAATGAGGGAAGACCGACCCTTGCCGCTATCCTCCTTCCTAGGGACTCGGTCCTTTGGTAGGCTCTTCACGGCAAAAGTCGGAAAAAGGCTTATTTTTGTGGGGTTAGAATCTTTTTGTGAGACGATTTTCTTTTGGCATTTTCTCTTTTCTTTTACATTTTTGCTTTGTTTGTTGCCATGCCATTTCTTTTTCTTCTTTTCTATTTTCTTTTTGGCTTTTGTGCCTTTTCTTTTTCTTCATTCTTTTTCTTTCTTTCATTTTCTTTCATTTTCTTTTCTTTGCCCTTTTGGCTTGATTTGGCTTTTTGGCATTTCTTTGTGTAACAAGAAAGAGAGAACTCAACAAATTACAATTTATTGTGTGGATATGTGTAGGAGGTAGGTAAATGGGAGAGTCGGGGTTGCGCATCCCCTTTCAAACCCACAAAAAGGTGGAGAACTTGGACTAATCAAACAATTCCGAACACGGTCACCTAGGGAACGGGACTCGGCAACCAAGGCCTTTTCACACCGTGGGTGGTCAAAATGGTCAAAATGCAAATCCCGTAGTAAATCCCTAGTAAGCTAGGTGGACTCAAGGTAAAGGACCAACGAAATCATTGATTTAGGGTCATTCTACTAGACTAAAGTCCAAGACTCGATTTATACTACTAAGAAGAGAAAGTAGACACTCGCACACTAGCCTCTAAACCGGGTTTTCGAAAACCATTTTAAACACAAGACACAAATACACACACAAAACAAAGACACGACAAAAAAAAGAAAGAAAAATAAATAAAAGATGACAAAACAAAACAAGGAGAAACAAACACATAAACAAAACAAACACCACCCCGAACATCCAAGCAAGCGTCCAAATCGATCGCAAACTTTACAAAGCTCCACCCGAGCACACCATATCACAAACCTTCTCCAAACTTCACAAGAAATAAAGAGGGAAAAGGGATAGAAGATGTTACCGGATGTCTTGGAAGCTTTCCAAAACTAACGGTGATTAAGCAACCTATAAGGAAAAGGGAGGCAAAACACACACAACAAAACAAATATACGATACAACGACCCAAAAGGAAAACACACAAAAGAAAATCTTTTTGATTTTTGTGAAAAAATTTCAAATTTTTAGGGTTTTTGAAGATTTTTAGAAAAACTACGAAAATAAAACTAACTACGATAGAATATCGCTCCCCCACACTTAAGCCGAGCCATGTCCTCATGCTCGACCGTAGTGCATGGGAGCACAAAAGAAAATAAAAGAAACTACGAAAATAAAGCTAAAAATCAAAAAGTGGAGAAAATGGTAGAAAGTGTCCGACCGGGGTGTAATCAAGTCACCATGGGCCGAGACGAGAAAAGATATGGATGGGGGAAGAAATAAAAAGAAGGAAATAAAAGGAAATGGGAGGGGAGGACTAGGTGTAATCACGTCACCTAGCCCGGATTCCGCCTAAATCCGACTAAAATCCTACAAAAAAAGGGTGAAAAACTTGTAAAAGTTGGATTTTGAAAAGGACTCTCAATGTAATCACATCATCGAGAGTCGGGAGCAACCATATACCAAGACCTCGAAGGCTACCATGACCCAAATATAAGGGGAAGGGGAGTAAACAAAGGAAAACAAGCAATAAAAGACGGAAAAGAAAGGATAGTTGCCGTACCAATAGGATAGCAACTCACTCGCTCCATCGTCTCCAATGATCAATAAAGGCACTTTGCTTGTCTTCATCATTGTTATCCCGCTTCGAACTTGATAAAACACATGGTAGAGGTAGTAATGGTGTGAGGGAAGTGGGATTCGATGTGAAACTCGGTGTAAAGGGAAGAGAAATGAGGTGAGGGTATGTAAATGAAGTGTAATGGTCATATGACATGAGCAAGGATGGGTAGGGAGGTTGGGTGGGGGTATACAATGGTTGGGTGGGCCCAAATGTCGAAGAAGAGGCCAAAAGAGGAGAAAGGGGACCATCCCGGTCGGGATGAATGGTCCCGGTCGGGATGACACGTCCGTCCCTGTCGGGATGGCACTCCAGGAGACTGGAAATATGGCACCCTCATCCCGATCGGGACGGCTCCTTCCCGGTCGGGATGACACACTCGTCCCGGTCGGGAAGCACCCTTCCCGCCCGGGATGGGTCCTCTTGACCTCCAAAACCCCAAAAGCTTCACCAAAGCTTCAAAAACCGATTCCCATACTCACGATCCAAGCTCTATCATAAGCCATTCCTTTCTAGGAATCACCTTCATTTCACCTATCAAACAAAGCTCAAACACACATCAAATTCCCTCCCTCACATCGCTCATCAAAATACCAAATCAATTACAAGAATAACACAAAACTAACAAAATCAAGAGATAAAACACACAAATACAAGCACAAGTACTTTAAAGAAGAGGAAGGGGGAATATACAACATGACGGTTCTTTAGGAACACCGTCAAACCTAGGATGGTGGACTCTCCTTCAACCGTAGCCCTCAAGGGCATGGAGGAGCAAGTCGAACGCACTACCGACATCATAATGAAGGCCCAAGAAGCGCTCGAGCCTAGCCAACCTCCACGGCCTCCAAGGAGGAGGCAAGAAGTAGGAATCAAAAGACCCATCGTCATCATTCATGTCATCTCCGAGGTCTATCCATCCTACGAGCCTAACCGACCTCTTCCTCCCTAAGCATCGCCTCCAATCACAAGCAAGCTTCATCTCCAAGAAACAAGGCACAAAAAGCGGTTTTGGCCTCATCTCCTCAATGCACACCCCCACACTTTCCTCAATTTGTGGTTCCCCATCTTCATCACTCGGCCCCACATCATCTTGGAGAAGAGGATCGAAGCTTCTACCGGCGGTTTCAATCTCTTCCAAGTCATTGCTTGGTTCACTAGCTAGGGGCTCTTGATGTTTTTCCACATTCTCGGACATGAGCAACATGGGCTCATCAATTTCACCCAACAACTTCACAAATTCTACCAACCCATCCAACTCACTAACTTCCTCCAATTCCTCACCAATGTTGTCTTCACCAAGGGTCATATCCTCATTCGTCACTTTTTGGGTAGACGATTGAGGTTCTTCAAAGCAAATCTCTCCTCCAAAGGGAACTACATCGGCGGCTTCATGGTTAGGTGGCTCCTCTTTCTCAAGTGGGCACCCTTCATCTAAATGTGATGCTCGGGATAAAAACATTACGGTTTGAACCGATAATGCATTTAATTGAGCATTCCTCGCCTCGTTTCCCCTTCGAATTTGGGCCATTAATTCCTCTTGTTCTTTTTGCAATTAAATGGCCGTTTCTTGGATGCTCCTTTGCATTTGAAGCATAGAATGAAACACCTCCGTGTCGGGTAATTGGTGATCATTGGGGTCTTTTAAAGCTCCTTGAAAATCTTGATGATGCCCAAGGGGTGGGGCATCATATTGTTGGTAGTGAGGTTGAGGTGATTGGTAGTATTGTGGGTCATGGGGTTCATATTGTGGTTGAGGTTGAGGGTAATATGGCGGGTTTTGGGGGTATTGGCTTCCATAAGGTGAATCTTGATTGAACATGGTGGGTTCACAATCATAGCTTGAGTAATAGCCACCATGATCGTAGGATTGATAGTCATTCACTTGTTGGTAGCCATTTTCATACTCTTGAAGATCATACCCGTCTTGATTACCCCAAGAAGCTTGATAGTGGTAGGGGGACGTCATGTCATAGCTTTGGTTCATGGAAGGAGAGGGGTAGCTCATACCGGCTCCCGAGTATGTGGAGTTTAGATCAAACTCCATGCTTGCTCGAAAATCGTAGTCCATACCCAGTTGGAAACCTCTCACCCTTGCAACCGTCCGTTTAAGCGGCTCTAAGTTGCAAGAAGAAGATAGTCACCACCTCTAAGCACAAACTGTAGACTAGGAACAAACGTGAGAAGTCTAGTGCTTTTTGGGCACTAGACAAGAGAGAAATAAACCACACACACACAAGAAGCAAGGTAACAAAAAGAAAAAAGAAAAACACAAACACAAAGACAAAGTCAAGTAACTAGGAAAACAGAGTCTAAACTAGCACCGTCCCCGGCAACGGCGCCAAATTGATGGAGGGATTTGTCGTGGATCCCGCCGATCAAATAAATAACCAACTAATCCTAGTGGGTAGCTAGGGCAAGTCGGGTCGAATCCACGGGGACGGTAAGAGGCGTCTAGACTTGGTCGGCCGAAAAACTAGACTGAGTCAACGAGCTAAGCTAAACTAGAGAATGATAGAAGGGGAGAAGGCTAGACTAAGACTAAGGTACCGCAGAAACAAACAAAGAAACGGGCTAGGATTAGGTCGGGGTCAAAGGGGTAACGGAATGGTCGAGGAAGAGCTAGAGTGAAGGAGGTAGTAGGGTAATCTAGGTATACTCCGGGCTCTCGCAACTTAGACCAACCTAGAGGTTCCACCTAAAACCCATTTTGGCGACACACATGACAAACGGGGTTACTAGCGTGTTATTGTGGCCTAGATCGCATCCGGGCTCTCGCAACTTAGACCGACCTAGGGGTCGTCCTCACCGGGCTCTCGCTGCTTAGAGAGGGAACCGAACCCACAAGAAAACTATTACCCACAAGAGAAAAGCAAGAAAAACAAGCATATGCACATACTAGTCATTCAAGCATTTCAACAAACATGTGATATGCATCAAACCAAGAGGAAACCCAAATCTTCCACCAACATCTCCAACAAACCCTTAATCATCCAATTAACACCCTAATCACCTTACTAACCCTAGCAAGATACTACTCTAACATATCTATACTAAAACTAACACTAAGAAGAGAAATCCATTCAAACAACCAAAATAGCATAATGAAACTAACAAGAACTTTGAACTATGAGCAATCCACACAACAAAGATTCAAACTTTAATGAAAGAACAAGATTAAGAAAAAGGAAAAGAAGATTATACCTACTAACAAGATGAATGGAAGAAGGAAACTTGCATAAATGAGAAAAATCCAAAACAAACATCCAAGTTTGTCAAGCTTGGTGGAGATCTTGAAGAATTCCCAAATTACAAGGATTAAACTAAGATTAACGATAATCTAAAGACTAATCTACACTAATCTATGCTAATCTATGCTAAACTATGCTAGGGTTTAGTGGGTAATGTCTAACATCCCCTTAACAAAACAAGGGAAGGGTATATATAGGGTTACAAGTGGAAAGGAGAAGCAAGAAAGCAAAGCGCGGCAGCAGCACGCCCTTCCCGGCCGGGAGGAGGTGGTCCCAGTCGGGAAGGTGTCGGTCCCGGCCGGGAGGAGCTGGTCCCGGTCGGGATGGACCCAAAACAGCAGCTCCTTGTTTTGCTCCTTCATCCCGGACGGGATGAGGTCATACCCGTCGGGAATGAGTTTTGTAGGCCTCCAATATGATCTTTTTGGTTCCTCCTTGCTTCACATGGACTTCTCATCGATTCTCGGGACTCGGGATCGGGTCTCGGAGGCTCGGGATTGGGTCCCAAGGTCTCGGGGTCGAATCCAAGGCATCGAGTGATCGTTCCTTCACTTCGTTGGTTCCGAAAAGTGTATGTAATGAGTCGGAATCGCTCCAACTCTTCATGAATGGTCTCGGGAACCTGAAACGAACTAGAGGAAGCATAAGTAGCCCATAAATCGCTCCCAAGGAGCGATTCCACAAGGAAAATGGGACCAAAACACTACGAAATAGGCACTACAAACTACACTTATCAAGTAGTCATTGTGTGAGAGCGGAAAGTGTTGGGTAAGGTGGTGGTAGGCTGGGGTGATGATGTGAAGGTTGGTGGTGATTCGGGTGCGGTAGTGTCAGAACTGTTGGAGGGGGAGGTTGGTGTAGGAGGGGAAGTCGGGGACGTAGGGATGGCAGGGGAGTTGGGAACTGGTGAGTCGGGAGTGGTGGGTGTGGTTGGGAAGTCGGGTGTGGGTAGGAAAGAGTCAAGAATGGCGGGGCTAAGGGTAGTAGCGAGAGGGTCAGGAGGGGTTGAAGTAGTGGGTTTCGTGGAGGATGTAGCAAATGGGAACACAAATTCATCAAAAGTAACGTGACGAGAAATAATTGTTTTCCCGGTACTTAGATCGAGACACTTATAACCACGAAATTCCTGAGGATAACCAAGAAACACACATTTGGTGGAACGGGGTGCAAGTTTATGGGGACGTTTAGACGACAAATTCGGGTAACAAGCACAACCGAAAACACGTAAATGAGTGTAAGTGGGATTTTTGAGAAAAAGGGTGGAAGTGGGAGTACGAAAACCGAGGACACGGGTAGGTAATATGTTATGGAGGTGGACAGCGGTGTGAAGGGCATCGACCCAAAAGGTCAAGGGTAACGAGGCATGGTGAAGTAGGGCAAGAACAATCTCATTGAGACGTCTGATCATTCGTTCGGATTTTCCATTTTGGGAGGACGTTTGTGGACAGGAGAACCGAAAAGTAAGGCCGTGACGATCGGAAAAATTACGGAATGGGCTATTGTCAAATTCACGACCAAGGTCACACTGAAAACTTTTTATTTCTGTTTTAAATTGAGTGGTGACGTAAGCACGAAATTTAAGAAATTTGGCGTAAACTTCGGATTTAAATTTTTTCGGGTAAACCCACACATATTGTGAGAAATTATCAATAAAAAGAACATAATATTTATAACCTTACTTGCTTAAAATTGGTGACGTCCACAAGTCGCTGTGAACAATATCGAACGTGGCAAGTGTCGATGATGAAGACTCGATAAATGGCAATCTTTTATGTTTGCTTATTTGACACGAATGACAGAGTTTCGAGCTATGCTCGTTATTACAATCAATGCCAAACCGAGATTTAAGCTGAGACAAAATTGAGGCACCAGGATGCCCTAGACGCGAGTGCCAAATATCAGGGGAGTGAACGAGAAGGTGCAAATTGGACGAGGAGGCTGGTGAGGGTTGTAGGGTGGTTGAGACGGGGTAAAGATCGCCATTACTGTTGCTCCTCAGAATCGTATTCCCATTCGTTAAATCCTTCACAGAAAAACCACAAGGATCAAATTCGACGGACACATTATTTTCTTTAGTAAATTGACGAACTGGCACTAGGTTTTTAATGATTTTTGGAGTGTACAGGATATTGTGAAGGTGTAGAGTGAGGGTTGGGGTTGGAAAGGTGGAATTTCCAGAACCGTGAATGGGAATGCTAGCACCATTTCCGACAAAAATAGACCGTATCGTGCTAAAATTAGAAGGAGAATTAATCATACCGGGATCGGCCGTAAGATGGGACGAGGCTCCAGTGTCCATGAACCATTGGCCGTTGTCGGGAGAATGAATTTGTAGGGCTTGGAAAGCCTGGCCGAGGTCCGTCAATTGAGGTGGTTCATAAGTAGTGATGTGAGCCGGAGAATATCCACGAGCAGAGGAGCGAGGACCGGAATGAGTCGGGACCCGCGAACCATGATTGAGGACGGAGGGGCGTTGCGCAGGAGCGAGGACCGGATTGAGGACGGAGGGGCGTTCCATGATTGCCATGGTTGGGTCCAACCAGGGGAGGTGGGGTAAGGGTAGGGGGAGGTGTCCACCCGGCGAACCAAGGTGGTGGAGGGCCCCATTGAGCGGTAGGAGCTGGAGGAGGGCATTGCGCAGGAGTCAGAGGGTTGGAACCGCGACGCTAATTGTTGCGACGACCTCCACGAGGTTGGTTGGATTGGCGGGTGGCTTGTGTTGGTGGTGGTTGGGAGTTGTCATCCCAGGAGCGGCTGTCTGAGGTACCGGAAACAGGGGTAACTAGAGCGGTGGGCTCGTCGTTGCGACTTGCAGTTCGGTGAATTTCCAATTCAATCATACTTCTCGCGGTTTCAAACGTGGGAAGGGTCTGATTGATGTAAGCAGCTACCGTGTCGTATTCTTTGGAAAGACCACGGACGAATTGGAGAACAAGACGTTGGTCGTCGACGGCGGACCCAACGTCCTGCAATTGGCCTGATAATTCACGAAGTCGTTGGCAGTAACCATCGAACAACGAGAATTTTTCGAGCTTCATGTTATTGAATTCTTGCTCGAGACTTACAGCTCGGGCCCCTTTGTTATTGAGGAAAGCATCTTTAACTCGATCCCAAGCTTGTTGAGCGCTGGAACCGCGTTTGTGGATACGGGGAAGGAGTTCTTCGGACATCGTCCCATAAATCCATTGAAGGACGTGGGCATCGATTTCTTGCCACGCTTCGTAGGTTGGGTCGGTATCGGCAGGGGCGGCCGTACCATCGATATGACGGAGAACTTTGTATCCTCGGGCATGAAGGGTGAACAAGTCAACCCAAGTTGCATATGTAACCTTTGTTCCGTCTAATACTCGGACTTTGTGTTGAATGTTGGTCACCGTATAGACGGGGTGAAAGTTTTTCTGTGGAGTTTGGTCGATTTTATCGCCAGACATGTTAGCGTGAGGCTAGTCTGCGAAGTTGTGCCGGAGCGGTTTGCCGGAGCAAATAAAGAAAGAAAACAGCGGATTGAAAGGATGTAAGGTGTCGACCAAGCTGCTGATACCATGAAGGTGGATAAATCCCTTGCCTTTCTCATTGAGTAAACATCCGTATAAATATAAAGTGTAGATGGAAAGATACAATGTATCTACCTAAGCAATTACACAAGCTAATAAAGTATCTACAATAAAGGTGAGAGACTGTACATATGACGGAGGCTATACATACTCTAAGAAAGACTTCTTCGTTGGTGATAAGGTATTACTATTTCAACTCTCGTTTTAAGCTTTTCCCCGGTAAGTTGAAATCGAAATGGTCGGGTCCATTTGAAGTGACCAAGGTGCAACCATATGGATCAATAGAGACTTCTAGCTCGGAAACCGGGAAATTTATGGCTAATGGGCAACGTTTGAAGATTTATCATGCCGGTCACGTTCGTGAGACCTTTGCTACCGTGAAAGTTGGTGAGCTCCCGTTTGGGAGCGTTGTTTAACCCCCTCCTCAAATTGAAGTAGGTTTGGTGGTATCCTCAACAACCACCTTGTAAATATGTATCATATTCTTTGTGTTATTAGTTTTGTTTTCTTTGAGTGGATGATGAACTTGGATTTCATCTTGGATCTTATTTTTGGATGATCATCAAGCTTTTGGAAGAATTTATGAAGCTTAATTTGAAGACCACAAGCATGTTTGTGGGAGAAATTGATTGTGTAATGTGAGTTGTATAGTTATTTGCAAACTTCAGGTGATTATTGAAGAGCCATGAAATGACAAGGCGGAAAAAATGAGCTTACAAGACCGCCGGGCAAAACTTCGATCGGTGAGATTATTGAAGGTTTTCCATCGGGTGAAATTTCACCCGATGGAATTTCGCCACACCATGGGATTTGCTGAAGATTTTCCGTCGAGGATATGACCGGGTGAAACTTCGCCCTACGAAAAAATCCCAGAATTTGCCAAAACTGCCAGAATTGTCCAGAAACCGTTGGGCGAAACTTCGCCCGATGAGATTTTCACCAGGTGAAACTTCACCCGGCGGAAATTTTTTGCAGAATGGATTTTCACGAAGAAAAGTCGTCGGGTGAAACTTCATCCGATGGTACATGACCAGGTGAAACTTCACCCAACGACTTGGGCCGGATCACCTATTCACCTTTCCTCACTACAAATTCAATTCCCTCCTTCCCAAATAACCCACATAACTTTCACTCCAAAACATAAACACCAAAAATTCACAATCTACTTTTCAAACTTTCCCTTCCCTCCTCAAACACTTTTATATATATCACCTTCACCTCACTTTCCTTTCACCTTATCACTCCTCATACCATTAAAACACCACCTTCCATTCCCCAACCACATTCATACCTCCATTCCATCTCACTTGGGTGATTATTTTTGGGTTTTTGAAGAGGTGAATCCAAACTTTTTGGAACAATCTTGAAAATCTAGCATCATGAAGACAAGGGCAAGACGAGCCGCTCGTAAGCAAGGTATGGCTTCAACTTTTAAATCTAGAAATCTACCTTCTCTGAAAATATCTTTCAGAGTACTAGGTGGTCTTGTCCCCACACAATGACCAATTTGGGTATCGTTGACAATATTAAAGAGTTATCGTCACGAACCGGAACTAGTGAACTCCTTAGCCTTGCGACCTTTACCTACAAAGACTTAACTTGTGAGTTCTTAGGAATCTTTGCCCTCGACAACTTGACCACACCTAGAGTAATCAAATTTAGACTATTCGGCAAACCTCATCGTTTGACTATTCCTGAGTTCGGCCTCATGCTAGGCCTACCCTCATCGAGTACCGGACTTAGTGAACCCTCGAGCAACATCCAAGCATGTGTGTCTAGGAGAGACTTTTAGAAGCGCATATCACGCTGTAAAGCGGGTTAATCGGCGAATTCATCCTTTGCCACCGAAATCCGTAACCCCGCAATTCGCTACTTTTGCAAAATTATCTCCCATTGCTTGGTACCCTCGGCCGATAACATTTATTCTCTTAATGTGTGTGTCTTGCAATTGCTTAGACTCTTTAACCGGTAACTCGAATCTCTTAGACCTACCAATTGTTGTGGCGTTACACTTCCAATGTATCATCGATACCCAACGTTGCTCCTTAGATTGTGGAGGTCTTGTAATGGTAATAGCTAACAAATTGGATATTCGACCGACCACCTCACCCCGCTTGACTATTCCATTTGGCTTGACGAGGCCTATTTTCCTACTTGGATTTTTCATGCACCCCATCAGCGCCTCGTCTATATTAGCTGTAGACGAGCTTTAATTGTCCCCAACACACGGTACACCGAACCACCATCCTCGTTCACCAGAATTGGGACCTACCTTTTGGGACCCGGTGAATTTTTACTGACCAAGACTGAGTCGGGAGGAAGGGGAGTATGGGAGTATGCGCACTACACATTGCCCGAAGGTCGTACGATCTACGACCATTGTGAGATTGAGTCTGACTATGCCCTCTCGCTTAGCGACGGTCCTAAGGAGTTTTCTCCTGAGCCATCCTCCGAGGGTATGCCTTATTAATATGGGTCCCCTAGTCCATCGTACGGCAATGATCCTTCGGACTAGACCCTCTCCCGGAGTCGGTAGGTAGTGTGTTGTGTGTGTGTGTGCAGTTGGGTAGGTGAGTCTTTATGAGTCTATAATTGCATGTCCTTGGGTTATGTCCGGTTCTTGGGCCTCTATCATTATCATTGTGATTGATTTATACCTCTAAGAAAATTTTGCCAGTTGTCCCATCGATTGTTGCGGCCGAAGCGGCCTTGGTATTGCTCCCGGTCTTTAGGCGATGTGATTACGTCATTGACCAATTTGAAAATCCAAATTCTTTTCATTTTTCTCAAATTTTTCTCAATCCGGACTAGGTGACATGATTACACCTACGCCCATTTTTCGCCCTTTCTTTTTAATTTCTTTTCTTCTATTTCATTTTCATTTTCTTCTCCACTTGGCTCGGGTCTAGGTGACGTGATTACACCTAGGCCCGCCACCCTTTTATCGCTTTCTTTTCGTTTATTTTCTTTTTCCAATATTTTCGAAAAATCCCAAAAACATTTGAAAAATTATAAAAATTCAAAAAGATTTTTCTTATTTTTCTTTTTCCGTCTTTTTCGATCTTCCCCTACTTATCCATTGAGGACAATGTACAGTTTTACTATCTTTTATTTTTCAAAAAACTTTCCAAAAAACCATAAAAATTGAAAATTTCTAAAATCCAAAACTATTTTCCTTTTCCTTTTCTTTTATTTTCCCGTTTTCGTGTTCTTTGTATAGTCTTGTTCTCCATTCTTATAGAATAATCACCACCTTGATAGCACAAGTTGAGGAGATTATGGAAGCAACCCGCTAGGTAACTTTTTTCCTCTTCGCTTTCTTCTTTACTTTCGTAAAGGAGTTAGGTTGTTGCTATTGGAAGGCTCTCGAGAGATGAACATTTTGGGTGTTGTGGTTGATTTTGTACTTGATTGACGATGGAATATGGAGTGCATGACTTTACTTGTGTTTTCTATTACTTGCCTTTTTTCTTATGTTCTTTTTGCTTTTGTATAGTGTGTCTAGGACTAAAAGTTTTTGAAAACCTGATTATGAACTTATTACAAGAGTTTACATTCCATTGTAGATAACCCATTGTAGATTTTGGACCTTAATATAGTAGAATGACTCTAAATCAATGAACTTGTTGATACTTTAGCTTGAGACCACCTTTTCTACTAGAGGTTTATTTCGGGGTTTGCACTTGTCCACCTTGACCACCCATGGAGAAGTTAGGCCTTGGTTTCCGCATCCCGTTTTCTAGGTGACCTTGCTCGAATGACCATTGCACCTTTAGTCCAAATTCTTCTCCCCTTTTTGTGGGTTATCCGGGAATGACGCGCGTTCTCGGTTACCTATTTTTCCTCCACCTATACATCACCACAGTAAGTTTACAAAAATAACCTCCAAACTTGGTTTCGAACCACATCAAAAAACCAAAAAGGGCAAACCAAAGCAAGAGAAAAGGGCACAAAAATATGAAAAACAAAGGAGAGAAAAGGAGCATCAATGAAAATCTTATCATCAAAAAACATCTCCTTCAAAAAAAAGTCTTTTGATCGACTTTTCGCCGTGAAGTGCCTACTAGAGGACCGAGTCCCGAGGAAGGAAGATAGCGGTGATTAGTCGATCCACCACAAAATTGTAAACACTTCTCCACTTTTTGTTTGGGCTAATTTAGGTAATTCGAGTTTGGAACGACCCTCTTGGCCTTAGCCAAAGAGAGCGGGACTGCACCTACCTACAGTGTCGAACAACTCCATGGTTCACTTTTTCCACTCCATTTAACACCCCATCGTACCCCTTTAGAAGATTAGGAGGACCTAGCTCAGTCATCAACATCTTTATTGCTTTAATGTCATACTATTAGGCTTTGATCCTTGTCTACGTGGGTGATTTATCTTGGAATGTTTAAGATTATTTTAGGTAAGTAATCGGTGTCTTCCCCGCCGTCTCGATGAGGGATTCGATGTTTTATTTTTGCTTTGGATGTGTCTATTCTTTCATGTTATTTGTTTTTGTGTGTTTAGTCGCATCCATCTTTTTTAGCAAGACCAAACTTCCCTTGCATTGAAGTACCTTACCTCATAGGTATTCCAATGTGAGTTGAAGGGACGGAGCGGACCCGTTAATTGCCTCGTGTCGGCGTAGCATAGTCTAGCTAGTAGTATTAGTTTGTAATTTCTTTTTGGGTCTTTGCTTGAGGACGAGCAACGGTTTAGTGTAGGGGATTTGATGTGTGCTAAATTTAGACCGTTTTTCCTTCCATTTAGACTCGTTTTTTTCTCCGTTTTGCGAGACTAGAGTTCGATTATCGCCCTATTTTTAGTCTTTCTCGCATTAGCATCCCTCTTGTGCATTTTACGTATTTCTGGTAGTTTTTCTATCTATTTTGATAGGATTTGACGCCGAAAGCATTATCGAGCTTCCACGAGCACAACAGAGGGGAATGTCGTCCAAAAGCAGCACGCAAACTTATAGTTCAAATCCATTCAATCATACGACAAAGAGCGAGACCAGAAAAGAGGTCAAGGAAACCATCTGGTGAAGTTTCACCCGATGAGATACCACCGGGCGAAGTTTCGCCCGACAATAATGGGACCTCCCCGAAGATCTTTAGAAAACTTTCTCCACCGGTCGAAACTTCACCCATCTGGTGAAGTTTCGCCTGACGGTAAAGAGACCCAAAAATGCAAAATCTGGAAAAAAGTTCACCGGGTGAAGTTTCACCCGGCGGTATTGGCTCGTGAATGACTAATTTCGCAGGGTGAAGTTTCACCATATGAAGACTCATTGGACAAAAGTCTCACTGATGGAGCAAAAGTTAGATTTGGGCAATTAAGTTATTACTATATATATATATATAGATAACATAGTTAGATGCACATGATCACTTCATTATCACATCATACTACATTAGATAATTTCATTAGCATACTACAATTCTAATTAGATCATTTTTAGCTTAGATAGAAAGCTAGTAGTTCTTCATAGTTTTTATCAATCTTCATCTTCCTCTAGATTTATATTCAAGATTTATAAGAATTCTAGTTTTATTATTGAAGTTCTTAGAAGGTTATCAAGAAATTAGTGACAAATCCATTGTCCTCTTCATTGAGGTTTCATCTAATTTTATGCAATCTTCATCTTTATTATTTTTCTTTTCCTCCATTGTTGATATATTTCTTTTCTTCTCCCTCATCTCTAGATTAGATTTGATATTTTTCTTTCGTTATTGCACCATTTTCATTGATTTTACTTGCATCGTGCTTAGATCGTCTTATAGTTTCTTTTGTTGATCGCAATTTCCTTCATTGTCTTGTTGTTTATTTCTCTAGTTTCAATCATTATGAATGCTCTAGTTATTTTTCTCCATTGTTAATGTTTTTTGTAATTTCCATCATGAGTTGTGAGTAGTTTTCTTGTTGGGGGTTAAGGGAGGAAGATCTTGGGTGATTTGAATTGAGGAATTTTGGTTAGGTTGCTTGCTTGTTGGTTTATCTTGTTTGAGGTTGTTGTATCATTGTTGACTTTGTCCGGCCAACTAGATCGACCTTGACTCATTTCTACCAATATGGGGAAACTCGGGGTAGAAAATATCTTGACTTGAGATTTACCCTTTTTCGCCGCGAAAGCGGGATTTAGATGAGTTGGGTGAAGAAACCGAAAGGTGGCATTCTCTCTTTATCGACATTGTGACTGACCCATAGTTCTGAGACTCTTAAACCCCAATTTTCGAATCCCGACTTCCCCCTAACACCTTTTTCTCTATTTGATTATCTCTTATTATTCATCGCATTTTAGCCTAGACTCGACTTTAAAACCCCCCATTAAATCTCATTCACATTGCTCATACTTGATTACACATCGTTTCCCTGTGGACCGACCTCGACTTACCACGACTACATTTAATTGTTTTTGTGTTAATTATGAGTCTTATAAGTATTGTTTGATCGCCTATCCTTCGTTAAACGACCAATCTGATTTGGACAGAGATCAGTTTTCCTCCGTTTTTGTGAGATTAGAATGCGATTATCGCTCTATTCTTAGTCTCTCTCGCATTAGCGTCTCTCTTGTGCATTTCACGTGTTTTTGGGTAGTCTCCAATAGCATGTCCAAGTTTCCACTAGCACAAGAGAGTGGAATAGTGTCTCGAAGCAACACATGAAACCTAAAGTCCAAACAACCAAACGACAAAGAGCGAAACCAGAAAAGTGGTCAAAGCACCCATCGGATGAAGTTTCACCCGACGAGGAATCACCGGGCGAATTTCGCCCGACCATATATCGACCTCTCCGAAGATCTTCAGGAAATTGAACCCACCGGGCAAAACTTTCACTCATCGGGTGAAGTTTCACCCGACGGTAATGAGACCCTCAAATGCAAAATCTGGAAGAAAAGTCCACCGAGTGAAACCACCAGGTGAAGTTTCACCCGACGAAAATGGTTCGTAAAGATCAGTAATCCACAGGGCAAAGTTTCACTCTTTGAAGATTCATAGGCAAAAGTTTCACTCAAAGTGCAAAAAACAGATTTGGACTTGGTTTAGTGATTCATTAAGCAACTACTATATATATATAGTTTTAACCTAAATTAGATGAAGATACATTTAGACATTAGAAAGCCATTAGGCAACATTCATTAGGAGGCTTCATAGTTTTCATCAATCTTCATCTTCTTCCTCTAGCTTTAGATAAAAATTAATGTAATCAATTCTAGATTTAATCAAGAAGTTTTTGGGAGATCGTCAAAGATTTAGTGACAAATCCATTGTTTTTTTTCTTCAAGGCTTCATCTTTACTTTTATGCATCTTCATCTTCTTCATCATTATTTTCCTCCATTGTTGGTATACTTCTCTTACTCTCCCTATTCTCTAGTTTAGCTTTTACTCTTACTCCTTCTTTATTGCATCTTTTCCTTTGATTTTTCTTGCATTGTTTTTGGATTGATTGGTAGTTTCATTTGTTGATCTTAGTTTCCTTCATTGTGATAGTTTTAATTTCTCTAATTTTCATCATCATGCATGTTGTTAGTATGAATACCTTAGTTATTATTTTTGATATTTCATCCATGGATTGTGAGTAGACTCTTGAGGAATACGAATTGTGTGGATTGGTTGCATATTTGTTGATTTATCTTGTTTAAGGTTATTGTGTCCTTGTTCACTTAGTTTGGCCAACTAGATCGACCTTGACTCACTTCTAAAATATGGTAAAACTCGGGGTAGAAGTTACCTTGACCACAAAAGCAAGATTTAGCTAAGTTGGGTGAAGAAATCGAAAGGTGGCTTTCTCTCTCTATCGACCTTGTGACCGACCCCATAATCCCTTGATTTGTAGGACCCGATTTTCGATTCCCCGACTCCCCCTAACGCATTTTTCTTATTGATTAATTCTCGTCATTAAACATCCTTAGTCCAGTCCCTACTCAAAAGCTCCCCATTAAGACCCCAAACGCATTAGGCTTTTTCTCAATCAACTTACCATCATCCCTGTGGACCGACCTCGATTTACCACATCTACATTTATTGTTTTGTGTATTCTCAAGTCTTATAAATATTGTTTGATCCTCTATCCAATCGTTAACGATCGATTCTAGATAGGAGGTGATCAGTGGTGGGCGAGCGCGGCGGTGGTAGACGCGGAAAGGGGACGATATGGGTGGGGCGAGTGTCGTGGGTGGCGAAAAGAGTGCAATGAGATGGTGGGGTGGGGATATTGGATCTAGGGAGACAGTAGAGTTATTTGCTGAGAGCCAATTGTCAGAAGAAACAATAGGGGTAGGTGGGGTTGTTTTTAAAAGGGAAGTTGTTTTCTAAAAAACGTACATGACGGGAAGAATATATCTGATTGGTTTATGGGTCGAGACAAAGGTAAGAGTGTTGAGATGGAGCATAACCGACGAAAATGCAAGGAACGGGCCGAGGGTCAATTTTATGAGATGTATAAGAGTGAAGCCACTGGTAACAAAGGCACCCAACACTATGTAAATTAGAATGATTGGGAGGCTTACCGAATAGTTTTGAATACTGGGTGGACATTTGAAGTCCAGGAGTAGGCATGCGATTTATTAAATAAACCGCGGTATGGAATGCAAAGGTCCAATATCAAACGGGCACGAACGAGTGGGCAAGCAACGTAAGACCAGTGTCGACAATGT
The DNA here is from genome assembly GCA_958450325.1 of Agrostemma githago. NCBI lineage: Eukaryota > Viridiplantae > Streptophyta > Magnoliopsida > Caryophyllales > Caryophyllaceae > Agrostemma > Agrostemma githago. Next base: position 8,047,968 of record OY288243.1, on the reverse strand, counting down.
GTCGGTGCCGTCTTTCAGCGAACCCATTATATTCGGGTGTGTGAGGAGAGGAGGTGAGGTGTTGAATTCCATTACTCATAAAAAATGGTTTAATTTTTTCAAATTCACCTCCATTGTCGGAGTAAAAAGTTATAATGGGTCGTGAGAAAAAAAATTCGACAAGCGCTTTAAAATTAATAAAGGTGGACTAGGTATCGATTTTTTCTTTAGAGGATAAAGCCAGGTGAATTTAGTAAAGTGATCTACAAAAATAATATAATATTTGAAGCAATCTTAAAATAAAACAGGAGATGTCCATAAATCACTAAAAATAATTTGAAGTGGAAAGGAACTTGTAAGACTTGAAGTAGTAAAAGGGAGTTTCGTGCTTTTAAATTGAAAACATGAATTACACGCATCCAAACTAGGTTTGAATTTATTTGAAAAACTAGATAAAATAGACTTAAGTGTAGGTGGACTCGGGTGGCCAAACGGATGGTGAGGGTCGGCGGTAGGGAGCATTGTAGAATGAACTTGAGGTGAAGAGGATGTAGGCCAATAGTAGACACCGTCTTTAACTTTGCCCGTGTGGAGGAGTTTGCCCGTCTGAATGTCCTTAACATAGAAAAAAGAAGAAGAAAAGTCAATAAATACTAAGTTATCCGCACAAAATTGAGAGACGGAGATAATATTTTTTTCGTATAAGAGGGACATGAAAAAAAAAAAATGAATGAGTAGGAAAGGGAATAGTGGTGGAACCATAGTTGTGGACCGAGAGACCCGATCCGTCACCTGTGACAATTTTGTCGGTGCCATCATAAGGAGAGTGAAGGGCAAGGTTAGAGAGCACACTAGTGATATGGTGGGACACACCGGAGTCAAGTAGCCAAGGAGAGTCAACGGAGGGAGGTGGGTCGTGGATAGTGGTGGGGTTGGCTTGGTGTCGATTGGGTCGTGGGTGGGTTGCGAGGGTGGAAGGGTACACGGATGTCAGGGTGAAGTGATTTAAAGATGGGACAAAAACGGAGAGAGTGACCTTGGGTATTGCACCAATGATACTTTCCCTTGTACGGATTTTTTGGTGTAGCGGGAGGGTTACGATTTTGAGAGGGGTTACGGTTATAGGAGGGGCCGGTGTATGGGGCGGAAGCGGGACGACTATTGGTGGCGTGGGAAACATTTGGGAACGGGGTAGTGTGGACATGACATAGGTCCACCCCGACGTGGCCACGCGCGGGTTTGGGTAGGCGAAATGTTTCCCATGTGAGATGGTTCTCGGGTTGAAATTTAAATCGAAGTTGGAGTCGCCACCGAACTTTGTGGGAGTTCGAATCCCATTCGTACCCACTCTATATTTTGGTGGACCGTGCACAAAATACAGCCCACTTCGATACTAGAGCTTGTGGGGTTCGTCCCTTTGCATTACGATACCGATGCCGAGTTTTCGGGTATCGTATATCGAATGACTCTCGTGCGCCAACGGTTTCGGACATCCAGAAACCAAGGTTCTGAGTAAGGGGTGAAGGTACGTGTTGGGAAGCCCACACAGGACACCCAACCCCGCCCGCACATAGCGGCCTCTACGAAGATATTGTTCGGTTTTTTAATACGCGCGCTAGTGATTCGGTAAAATGTTATGCAAACAACGTTTTAAGATGTATGAATATAGAATTGGTTGCTACGTCATTTTAATGCATCTTGGTTCACGTCGAAGTGATTTAGCATGTGATGTTCATTTAAATGTTATAAATGGCAAACATCAAAATAGAAAGCTCGTAAATAAATTACAAAATACGCGGACGGAAATACAACCCGGAATTACAATACAACGAGCAAAATTAGAATAATCGAGTTAGTAACGGTTAGAATAGATGATAAGAATATTGATGCAATGCATGGTTTTTTGAAAGAGTGGGCACATGATTGTCTTTACACGTGACGACCAAAGTCGTAGAAAAAGGTTTGACGGGGCTCGAATTATGTTGGAGGCTCACGCTCTAGCGTAAGAGAGACCACTCGATCGACTCATAGAAGGGACTCGATCGAGTGACCTTCTTAAGAGCCCCATGCCTCTGTTTTGGGGTGTCACTGGATCGAGTGACCTCATGGCACTCGATCGAGTGCCCCTGTACGAGTGCTTTACTCGCTTCAAAGAGAAGGTTGCTTCAGATTTTGTGTTTTAGAATCGATATGTAATCACACTAAATATAAATATTGTCCGATTTATATTAGTGTAAACTTCGAAGGCTCGTCCTACTCGACATTTGGTTATAGAACCGCAATCTAGTAGTTAAAGCAAAATTTTGTAAAACCGAACTTGATCGAATTAGAACAAATATTGATTCCCTCCGCGTCATAATGTCGTAATCAATCCTTTCGGATCGTGTGACAATTAATTCGGCGTCAATGGGTTTCGTTCTAATCCGATTTGTCGATAAATTCTTTAGAATAAAGTTTTGAAAAGAAATGGTGTCGGACATATCTAATGACGAACCACCGCGATCTATTACGCCCTTAAGTGTTTAGGGCGGCGCTCTTCGAAAGGGTGTCACCTCCAATACGACATGTAAAGGGATTAAATTGACTCTAGACGGAATTCAAAATTAGACATGTTCGACCTGAAAATTTGATCGTCGTCACAAACTTAGATCCTCGACATTTCGATGTCGTAATTTGGATTTTAAAGCCTACGACTATCGATTTAGCCTCATTGGATTGGATGTTGCTCAGATCGATTTGAAAATAGTTTTTTTGTTATATTAGTATACGCGGTATTATATACATATAAACAACGATAAATAAAGTGTTAGATTTTTAGGTACGATAATTAAATGTTAGTTTTTAGAGTACATAAATAAAATGTTAGAATGCAAAAATATAAAATGTTAGTAACAAAATTAAAGTGTTAGTAACAAAATTAAAATGTTAGTATGCATATATTAAGAGTTATTATGTTAGTAATTAGTTAATATAAATAGTATATACACATACATACATACATACATACATACATACATATATATATAAAAGAAACGAAAAGGAAGAAGGAAGAAAGGGATGTCGGGATTTGAATTACACCCTCAACCTACATGCTTTAGTCTCGGAATGCGGCTCGTCTAGTAGCGGCAAAGGCGCGGGAGCGTCGAGATATGTAGGCAAGTTATGGTGTGTATGATTGGAGAGGGGATTTGACAAGTTTTGCTCTCGGTCTTTGACGAGTTTTGATCTCGGGATTGATCGTATGTATATGTGTGTGTGAGTTTGAGGCCAAGTTCAAAGTTGTAAGGGTTGAATGTGTTTGAAAAGGTTGTGATTGAAAGGTTGTAAATGTGATGGGTGATTGGAAGATGGTAAATGAATGAGTATGGGGGAGTATATATAGAGAATGCCCCGATTTAGGGTCACTCGGTCGAGTGGCCCTATGTGCACTCGATCGAGTGCCTGGTTTGAAGGCGGTTCGGTTAGTTTGTAGGCGCACTCGATCGAGTGGGGTCATGGCACTCGATCGAGTGGCTTTGGCCGGGTGTAAAAGAGTTGGAGATAAATGGGGAAGGTTTAGATTTGGTTTGTTTGATTGATTTGGTTGTTGTGACTTGATTCATTTTGTGTATTTGGACATAGCGTGAGGTTGGTTACGTCTCGGGATTCGACTTTGACCGGGTTTTGATTTGGTCGCTAAAAGACGGTTTTATTTACGGTGACGGTTTTGACTCAAAATAGTCTTATTTGATTGGAAACGGCCCACTGGGCCTGAATTTGAGGTTGGTTTTGTGATATTTGTACTCCGCTAAAAGCCCATGCCAGATACTATTGATTCCGAACCCATATTCGAGCGCTTTAAACCATGTTTACGTCCGATCATCATCGGATGTTTTGTCGGAGACCGCTATAGACACTAGCAGGCAAAATGGGGGTGTCTACAGGTAGTAGCGGATCCAGCGGCTTGTATTTTTAAGGTAATTTCATGTCTAATGAGTTTTTCATGAAGATCATGAAAAAGGAGAATGCCACCTTTCGGTTTCCTCACCCAACCCACCTATACCCACTTTCGCGGCGAAAGGGTAAGTCTCAAGTTAAGGTAACTTCTAGCCCGAGTTTCCCCATATTGGTAGAAAAGAGTCAAGGTCGACCTAGTCGCGATTCCAAGTCAACAGAGACACAAAAACCTCAAAATTGACAAATCAACAAGCAAACAACCCACCAATATCCCTCAATTCAAATAATCCAAGTTCTTCCTCCCTTAACCCCTAACAAGAAATCTACTCACAATGCATAATGAGAACTAATAAAACGATAACTAAGGAAAAATTAACTAAACAAGCCTAATAATTAAATCTATAGAAAAACAATAACTAAATTAAATCTAGACGAGAGATTAAATCTAGAACGAAATTAAATCTAACTAGAGATTAGGGAGAGGAAGAGAAATATATCGACTATGGAGGAAAACGATAATAATAAAAAGGATTGCAATAAAATAAGAAGAAGCTTGATGAAGATGACAATGGATCTGTCACTAACCCCTTGAAAATCTCCAAAAGAACTTCAATATAATAAAGATGGAGTCTTTACACTAATTAAGGGAGAAACTAATTAGATCTAGAATAGGTGGAGATTTTTGGATTGTCACCCTCCAAAAATCTCCCTACTAATTAATCTACTAATAAGCTAATAATAATCTACTAATATAATCTACTAATAATCTACTAATTTTAATGGCTTAGGTAGTGTTGTGGTGGAGTGGTGGAATGATTCCTCCTCCTCAAATGAGGAGTTACATATACATAGAGAAGAGAAAAGAGGGATTAAAACCCTAGGCTTCTAAGCCCAATAAGGGAAGCCCAAATGTCCATCAACTAAACTTCACCCTATGATTCTCATCCGGTGAAAGTTCGCCCCGCGGTTATGCATAATTCACCACCGGACAAAACTTTGCCCCGCGGTAATCCCGACTTCGCCCGACCATTTTAATTTCACCCGATCACTTCGCAGGGTGATAACTCACCCGATACACTTTACGGTTTCACCCATTCGAATTCAATTGCAAATCTCGATCCAAATTAGATCTCACCCGTCCATTCCAATTAAATTCCTTGAGTCTCCAATCAATTGACGGTTTCAAATGTAGAACTTTGGATCCGGGTCGAACCGGGTCTGCTGGCCGCTGCTGGTTACCGATGTTGTAGGTGTGCTCCGCTGCTGCTGTCGCGTCAGTCGGAATCCGGGCAGTCGAGGCGAAGGGAGGCGCAGGTGGAGGTGGGAGTGAAGGACGACAGAGTTGCTGCTGCTGCTCTGTTGTTGTCGTTATTGGAGCCGCCGTCGTTGTGCTGCTACCGCTGTTGTTGGGTTGTTCTGTGTCACCGGAAACAGAGGGAGATGCGGTGGTGGTGCTCGATGTGGGGCTCGCCGGAATGTAGCAGCGCGTGAGGTGCGGATGGTTGCCGGCGCTGCTGTTGTTGTGTCGAGATGGAGGTGGAGGTCGACGGCGGTGGTTAGAGGTAAAGGAGGGGGTTGACTCGCCGGAGAGCGGAGGTTGGTGGTGGCGCACGGTGTTCTGGCCTGCCGGAGCTCAGGGAGACGAGAGGTGGTTGGTTATGGTTAGGGGTGTAAACGAGCCGAGTTGAGCGCGAGCCTGGGGCTGCTCGGCTCGAGCTCGAAAAGAAAAAGGGGAGTCTCGGCTCGAGCTCAAGCTCGTCGAGCTTCAAAAACAAAGGCTCGAGCTCGAGCTCGTTAACTCGACTCGTGGCTCGGAAAAAGGCTCGACTCCGTGCTCGAGTTGAGCTCGACACGCGGGCTCGAATTGAGCTCGACTCGTGGGCTCGTGTTGAGCTCGACTCGCATGATGGGTTGGGCTGCAGCTTAAGTGCTCAATTTATTTGAGTTTTTGACTAATGAAATGGAAATTAAATCAATACATTATTGATTTATGGGTGTCTTAAGCTATTACGATGAAAGGAGAAATAAAAATACGAATTGTAATAATGAAAGATAAGAATCGATGTCTTGAATATTGTAATTCGCAACCTTATAGTAATAAAATAAAATCGTCTTAATAAGAGGCGTATATGACGGGATTTGAATGGTTTAGGCCTTTAGGGTTAATTTGGTTTGGTAATATGAGTAAATTATGGTACAATTAACAATATACGGACAAATATTTAAGGTAATATGAGTAAATTACGATATACTTTCTTTTTTATGAACAATATACGATTTACTTTCTTTTTTAAGGTATATTTGATTTAGGTAGCGGAGAGGAAAGTGTAGTTTTAAAATAATATCGAGCCGCTCGCGAGCTATTCGAGCCGAGCCAGGTCTTGCTCGGCTCGACTCATAAATGATCCGAGCCGAGCTCATACGAGTCGAGTTTTGACCGAGCTTTGACCAAGCCGATCTCGAGCTTCTCGCGAGCCGTCTCGACTCATTTACACCCCTAGTTATGGTGGTGATAGGTTATGGTGGTGGAGTTGGGTCAAGGGTCAAGGTCAAGTTTGACCTTGACTTTGGGGATTTGGGTTGAATTGAATTGGATTGATGGGTTTGAGTGGGTCATAAGGTAAATGGGCTAAGTTGGGAGTTGGGTTGGTTTGTGTTGGTGGAGGATGTATGTGGTTTGAATGATATGGGTAAGGAGTTTGAGGATGAAGATGGGTTGTGGGTTGATTTGAGGTATATGGGTGAGATAGGTTGGATCAAAGTCGGGTTTGACTTGGGGTTTGACTCGATCTCTTAACTTGGCTCCTCTCGCTTTAATTCGCCTCTTTATTCACGAACACGTACCTATAAGACAAAAACACACAAAAGCAGTACGAAATTCTACGAAAAAGACGATAAATACGAAAAAACCAAATTCAAACTAGAAAATACGAAATATAGTCAAAAATGAGTTATATTGACGTTAAAGCACACAAAATCGAGTCAAATACGAGTGAAAATAGGGGGTAAAACGGTCCAAATTTGCGTGTTATCAATTCCCCACACTTAAACTTTACTCGTCCTCGAGTAACTCATTAGACTAATCTACGACCCATAAATAAATAACACGCAAAAACACAAAACACAAGAACGAAAAACAAACAACACAACAAATCACAAGTTTTCAAATCAAAAGTCACAATTCTAAAATCCAACTAAAATATAGAATATGAATACTAAAATTACTAAATCGGTTGTAAAAATAATTATTACATATTTCTTGGCCTCGGTCCAAGCTATATCGGGATGTGTGGCGGAGATGGAATGAGTACTCCCATGAAATTATCGACAAAAGTATACAAGTCTCGGCCACTTGCAAAAACAAGGGCCAGGGTCGTGCTAATGGCCCAAGTGACATAAAAACCGATCCAAAATGGAAGATATGAATATTAAAAATACTCAGGGGAGGAATCGTCTTTCTTTTTCTTTTTCTTTTTCTTTTATTCTTTTCTTTTTCTTTTCTTTTCATTTTTTTTCTTTTTCTTTCTTTTTCATTCTTTTTCTTTCTTTTCTTCTTCTCCCCCTTATTCTTTCTTTTTGAGTTTTTGAGAATTTTTCTTTGTAAGCACATATTTGATGTTTGAGCTCATTTTGATAGGAAAAGGAATGCAAAACTCAATATCAATCATAGTCAAACTCTTATTTGTGGAGTATTTTTGTGGAATGATGGATCGTAAAAGAGTAAAAGTCACTTGGGTTATAGTCACCTAGACAAGCACACAATGTCAAAATCACAACACGGGAGGTGAAAGGTGGTCATAAGTGAGGTACACACCAGAGCGACTTACAGTAGGAGGACAATCAATATATAATATTTAAAATCAACCAACAAGTAATAGAAAAATTCATACTCTTTAAAGAAGTTGAGAGTCAGAAAAATGATTTTATCAAGGAAAACAAGTGAAACACGAAAACAAAAATCTTTTTGGAATTTTTGGAATTTTTAACTTTTTAGGATTTTTCAAGTTTTATCAAATGAAAACACAAAACAGGACAAGACACAAGAACAACAAACAAAACACAAGGCTACAATCCATAACAACCAGAAATAAACATATAAACTCCACCAAAGTATCCTCCAACAACAACATCAACTACAATCCTAAAGCAACGAAGAATCGTCAATCCAAACACACTCTCCCCACACTTAAACCGAACATTGTCCTCAATGTTCAAAATTAGGGAGGGAAAGGAGAGGTGGGTAAGAAATTACCTTTTCAAGCGCAAATTGTCCCCCATACTTGAACGATTCCGTGCTTCTTATCCGTTTTCATCCATTGTCATTGTTTGTTGGAGGTACCTACAAGGAAAAACACACAAACACGTACACACATAAAAAGAACACGACAAAATATATTAGAATAAAAACTACTATTAAACTAAACTAAGCCGATACAGGGCAATTAACGGGCCCGCTCCCTCCCTTCAACTCACATCGAAATACCTATGAGGTAAGGTACTTCCATGAAAGGCAAGTTGGGTCTTGCTCAAAATTGCGGACGCAACTAAACTCACACAAAACATAAACGAACAAACACACAAACAAACAAACAAACAAACAACAAACAAAAATAGTTGCATCCAAACATGAAAACACCGAATCCCTCATCGAGACGGTGGGAAAGACACCAATAGTTTACTCGAGACAAGTACAAACATTCCAAAGTTAGTTACTCAAGATGAAGTGGACTAAAGTCTAATAGGATGACATTAAATCACTAAAAACATTGATGATTTATCTAGATCCTCTTAATCAACTAAAAAGCGTACAACAGGGCGTTAAACGGGATGGAAATGAGTGAACCATGAAGTTAGTCAACACTGGAGGTAAGTGTAATCCCGACTTTTTCGCAAAAGCAAAGAGGATCGTCCCTGTAGACACCCGCATTTTGACTGCCAGGTGTCTATGATAGTTTCCCAAAAAACACCCGATGATGATCGGACGCTAACATGCTTCTGTGCGCTTGGATACGGGCTCAAATCCATTAATCGTTGGCTAACACACTTACAGAGTACAAATCTCACAAAATCAACCTCGAATCCAGGCCCAGCGGACCGTTCCGAGCCAAACAAGACTAATTTGGGCCAAAACCGACACCGGAATTAAAACCGACTTTTTTGCGATTGGGTCAACCCTGGTCAAGGTCGTTTCCGAGACATACAAAACAACCATTCACAACATCAAAAGTCCAACTCAAGAAGCAAAACCAACAGTCCATCTTCAGACGGGTCATCAGGTCAAGTTCGTCAAGGCAAAACCCTAGACACCAAAGTGCATGGCCATGCCTATATAAACACCCCCATGCAACACACTTTCACACATTGAAAAAAACCATAGAGCAACCCTACACACACATACAACATCTATTACAAACCCTAATCAAACCCTAGCAATTCTACACTAGCAAAAAAACCCTAAACCTAGTTTTAGGAATCAATCCCGAGCCACCATAACTTAACCTCCATAAAACCTCGAAGACTCTTGTGTTAAAGCCACGGTTACGAGTTCGATCCGAGACAAGAACATAATTAATTGCATTAAATCGATATAGAAACCCTTTTCAATTCCATTCACATGTTTAGGGAAAATAATCTTTGCATATCATTTTCCCGTTCAACTAACGCGCGTATCGGAAAGTCATTCGAATTCTTAGTAGAGGCCGCTAATGTGCGGGCGGGGTTGGGTGTCCTTTGTAGGCTTACCAACACGTACCCTCACCCCTTACTCAGAACCTCGGTTTCTGGATGCCCGAAACCGTTGGCGCACGAGAGTCATTCAATACACAATATCCGATAATGTCGGTATTGGTATCAAATGCAAAGGGACGAGCCCAATAAACTCTGACATCGGAAATGGACCGTATTTTGTATACGGACCACTACGACATAGAGTGGACTCGAATGGTTCCGAATAACCACAAAATTCGGTGGCGACTCCACATAGACCTAAATTTCAATTCGATCCATTCTCATATGGAGATTCATTCGCCTACCCAAACCCGCGCGTGGCCGCGTCGAGGTGGACCTATGTCATGTCCACAATTTGGCGACTCCGCTGGGGAATAACTGATGCGTGACTTACCATCGGCATCCTCAGGGTGAGACTCGAATAGAAATCGTTTGACAAGTACAATACGCGTTTTAGCTTTACGGTTCATGCATAACCCATATTTTCCCGGGTCGGTACTCGCGACCGACGTCCCACTATACCGTTGATGTACTCCAATATGGATATGTCAAAAGGTGTCCATAGTCGATTCGAGTGGGTTTCGCGGCATGTTCTAAGCTCAACTCGACTTAGGAAGTCCGTCCCGATCAACGTCTAGACTATGTACACTGGTATAGACCGACCGAGACTTAGTGTAGAGCATACATGGCGTCGTTATAATGCTTGTGTGACTACGTGCTACTTGGTTTCCGAGTCGTTTTCAAAAACCGTCTTTTTTTTTTCAAAAATTGCATCTTTTTCAAACTATTCAATTTCAAAACCCGGGACACATACCGAATTTAGGACTTATGATTTTACTCAAAATAGCTTATTTTCTAGACGGTACGCTGCCCAATTCAAAACTCAAAAATACTTTCGAACTTTCAAAACCGAGGCCCGATGCACTTTCCGATTTTTTTCGAAAAATCGGGCCTCTCCACCGAGTTATCTCGGAATTTTCAAATCAATCAATTTTCAAAACCTTTCTCTTCTTAGGACCTCCCGTATTTAGCAGTGTTGGGTCATGTCATAAGTCGTCGAAGTCTTTAGCGTCGAAACTCTGTCGATCTTACATCACGAGTTTCTTCCCTATCCCAGTCCGCCTTATTAGACTAAGGCAAGGCCCACCTACGTAGGACATACTCCTACAAAGAAAGGTCCGTCTACACACTCGAGTCAAAAAGTCTGTGGATGTCTCACGTGGACCTTCCTTCGAACAGGACTCGGCCCACATAGCCGAATCCTAAGGAAGGCCCACCTTTCACGAGTCACCCGTCTAGGTGTCTTTTCTTAGTCAACCTTTTACAAGGCATAGCCCTATAACAAAAGGTTCGTGGTCCTTACGTCTAAGGGTCACTCGTCCCACATTCGAGTCTTAACAAAATCTTCAATCCCACTTGGGGATTACCCCTTAGCAGGGCGATCAATCACGGTTGCTCTAAGGGTCATGTCTTACACGTGTCTCACATAACCCACTTTCGAGTCACTTAGATGCCACACCATCTGAGTCCCTAGCCTCACTTGGGGGCTATTCTCTGACGGAATGACTAATCACAGTCACTCCGAGAATCGTACCCTACACATTTGTCTTAGGGGAGTCTAACCCAAGTCAAACTGGGGCCGTCCCTCCTCTTACGCTATTTCCTATGCCTTGGTGAGTTTGAGTTCCGGAGCAACCTCTCTGATTACGTGGTGCTCTTACAGAGAGGCCACCCGAAACCCGACATCAACGCAGAATGGAAGAGTTGAAAGATGCCCTAACCAAAATCGAGACTCAACTGACCTCCATCCTTGCTAACCAAGCAATTTTGGACACTCGCCTGAGCACTGTGGAGAAGACGGTCCCTGTTGCAGGAGCTGAGCCCACTGGGCCCATAGCCGAATTGGTCAGTGTTGTTCGCAGGCTCGAGGAACAAGTTCACTTATCGATGAGCAACTCAATCCACCGAAAATGCTCGCATTTATTCACCTTTGAATAACGAGCTACCTGCCAACCTCAACTTAACGGGAATTCCTATGTTCGAGGGTACCGAAGACCCGGTCCATCATATCCAGGCCTTCAAAGACTTCATGGCAGTCAAAGGGGTAAAGTCCGCCATGTTCAAGCACCTATTCCCTTCCTCTTTGGAGAAGCATCCCAGGGCCTGGTACTACAGGCTCGATTCCAAGAAATACCCGACTTGGGATGACGTGGCAACAGAGTTCGTTCGGAACTACGCCGATAATATCGAGATCCAGACTACAATGCGTACTCTGGAAGTCATGGCCCAAGAGCCCAAAGAAGGGTTCACTAAATATCTTCAAAGATGGAGGGCCGAGAGTGTAAAGTTGGTAAACAAGCCCAACGAGAAGACACTAGTGGAGGCCTTCATCAACAACCTCCTACCTTCTTACCGCGTCCATCTTAGGTATGCCGGCATTTCAAACTTTGCCGTACTTACCGAAATGGGCATTAGGATTGAAGACGATCTTCGACATAATGAAGATCTGGGTGAAGCTGATACTAAAGGCTATACTGGACATCAACTCGAGTCCTTAGAAGCCGACGACTAATGACAACATTATCCGAGAGTTCGGATCCGATTTGAGTCCGAGTCTGAGTCCGAGTCTAGGATGTACTATTCCCTTCAAAGTCGAAGTCAAAGTCAAAGTCAGAGTCAGAGTCAATTGTATTCTGTTCTCCCTTTCAAAATTCAATAAAATCAAGCTTTCAATATTTTATTCTCATATCTACTTTCCTTATGTGTTTCCGAGAACATGATGAACACCCTCATACACTGTGAGCACACACACGTGACAATTATAGGCACATCTATAATGACTGCAGGAAACCGAGCCCGTGTTTTCTTTTTACCTATTCCGTGTCTGGTATAGAAAAACCACATAACTACCCGTAGCAGGAGCGGTATCGAATCCTATGACAAATCTAGGTAATCTCCTAGTTTGGGTTCAAGACGGGAGACAAGCCCATTTCCCACAATAAAATATCCCTCCAATAAGACTGACCAATCCCTACCTTAGGTGTTAGTCTGACCGGCAAAAAAAAAACAAAAGAACACTGGACAAAAAATCGAAAGAAAAAAAAAGGAAAAAAATCGAAAGTCCATGAGGAAAAAAAAGCAAAAGGCCAAAAAAAAAAACAGGTCATCATCAAAAAAAATTCAGAATACCCATGACCGTGGTCAACGGTCAATTCAAGTGAAAGCCCCACGACCAGGGTACGGTCAAAATTATCAAAACCATGACCACGGCTAAGAGGTCAATCAAAAATCAAATACCCATGACCGTGGTCAACGGTCAACTCAAGTGAAAATCCTTTGACCGTGGTACGGTCAAATTCAAAATTATCCATGCCATCCAATAGGGGAGTAACAATCAAGCTGGTCAGCTAACACCACACTCAGCCTTCCCACATTACAACCCTCAAGACCTTCCCGAGACCCAGGCCAGAGACAGCCCGGAATTTTGAGGATTCAAGCTCCATAGGATACCCCTAACAATTAGGGTCAGACATGGAAACCAGATCCCGCATTATCAAACCAGCCCTCGAAGCCTTAGCTCCACAGAACCGAGCTCCAGATTTCGAGTCATCAAAACCAGATCCCACATTATCAAACCAGCCCTCGAAGCCTTAGCTCCACAGAACCGAGCTCCAGATTTCGAGTCATCAAAGCCATTTACTTCCTAGCACCACATTTCCAAAAACATCAAATTCCCCGAGAGCAGAACTCGTTAAAATTCCCCGAGAGCAGAACTCGTTAAAAATCCCGAGAACAAAACTCGTTAAAATTTCCCGAGAGCAGAACTCGTTAAAAATCCCGAGAAAAAAACTCGTTAAAATTCCCCGAGAGTAGAACTCGTTAAAAATACCGAGAGCAGAACTCGTTAAAAATCCCGAGAACAAAACTCGTTAAAATCCCATCCAAACCAGTTACCAACCCCAAACACGGGAACTCAACTTACAGTCGGCATAGAACATGCCCAAATAGTTCACACCACCTCTGGGGGCTACCCCTGAGAACGCTCACAGTCACAGGATTAACATCCTAACCATTCTAGCCCTTTGATCAAGACATCATTGGGAATGCACCTAGCCTACACCATCGCTATGGCTAGTTACACACAAAGCCCTAATAAACTAGGCGCCATAATACATCTTCCGACACTGAACTACGGCTTGGTTTGATTTCACTACACGTGAATACGTAGGCAGCCTTTCAACGGAGGCACAACCACCCACATTGACACAAATTCAAGAAGCGTCATCCTTCCGGTCACGACACCGTCATGTTTTCAAGAGCTAGCTTTGTCATCCTGGGGGCTTCTCCTAGGCAGAAGTTCTCCTTCCACTCACAAAATCCAAAATACTTTCAAAAACTAGCCTCTTTTCTGTAGTGTGTCCTAGTACTCGGCTCCGTCGAAGACAAGAATCTGTCAGGACTCGAAGTTATACCCATTTTGGACTGTACCCTAAAATCAGAGATCCAGAAGAGCACCAGACTAAAACAGTCTCATTACAAACTACTGAAGTCCCCTATAGCATATCCATCCCATTTCGATGTTCGACCGTGTTGCCACTCGCCTGGGCTACGGAATAGCGCAACTTAAGAGTCTTGTTAGGTGGCCCATCTCCTACCGAGTCACGGTCCAACCCTTAGAGAGTCCAGTCCGTGTCGGTCAACTCGTCCTGTCGAGTCTGTCGGTATGTCTCTATCCAAATTCTCATTTTAAAATTTGCAAAACTTAGCCATTTGAGAAAATCCTTTTCGACAAGATCAAATTTCGGTCTATTTAAACTGCAAATTTCTACCCCTTTTCCATTTTGAAAACCTAGCCCGTGGGTGCTTTCAGGATTTCAATGTCAAAAATTTCAAAAAAATCAAAAATCATTTTCCCCAGCGCGAGTCATTTTACTACCTACGTGTTGCATGCAAATTTTATGTGACTTATATATGTACGACTCAAACAGGGATGTGCAACCCACTACATCTCCCCAGCGGAAGCCAACGACGGCATTTCACGGGATGAACCTACATACAGGCGCACCCAGGACTTATGCGACAAGTCCAATTCCCCACGGAGTTACCGTCATCAGCTCAGGTATGACTTCTAGCTTGTGGCTGGCGAGCCCTTCACGCAAGTCTAATGGACTATAAACGACCCGACCAGAAGTCCGCCAGGTTTCAATCCTCGATTGGCCTGGTGGCTACTCTGACTTTCGCCTTGTCCAAGCCTCAGTCAGAGTGGGGGCTCTGTAGACACCCGCATTTTGACTGCCAGGTGTCTATGGTAGTTTCCCAAAAAACACCCGATGATGATCGGACGCTAACATGCTTCTGTGCGCTCGGATACGGGCTCAAATCCATTAATCGTTGGCTAACACACTTACAGAGTACAAATCTCACAAAATCAACTTCGAATCCAGGCCCAGCGGACCGTTCCGAGCCAAACAAGACTAATTTGGGCCAAAACCGACACCGGAATTAAAACCGATTTTTTTGCGATTGGGTCAACCCTGGTCAAGGTCGTTTCCGAGACATACAAAACAACCATTCACAACATCAAAAGTCCAACTCAAGAAGCAAAACCAACAGTCCATCTTCAGACGGGCCATCAGGTCAAGTCCGTCAAGGCAAAACTCTAGACACCAAAGTGCATGGCCATGCCTATATAAACACCCCCATGCAACACACTTTCACACATTGAAAAAAACCCTAGAGCAACCCTACACACACATACAACATCTATTACAAACCCTAATCAAACCCTAGCAATTCTACACTAGCAAAAAAACCCTAAACCTAGTTTTAGGAATCAATCCCGAGCCACCATAACTTAACCTCCATAAAACCTCGAAGACTCTTGTGTTAAAGCCACGGTTACGAGTTCGATCCGAGACAAGAACATAATTAATTGCATTAAATCGATATAGAAACCCTTTTCAATTCCATTCACATGTTTAGGGAAAATAATCTTTGCATATCATTTTCCCGTTCAACTAACGCGCGTATCGGAAAGTCATTCGAATTCTTAGTAGAGGCCGCTAATGTGCGGGCGGGGTTGGGTGTCCTTTGTGGGCTTCCCAACACATACCCTCACCCCTTACTCAGAACCTTGGTTTCCGGATGCCCGAAACCATTGGCGCACGAGTGTCATTCATTACACAATATCCGATAATGTCGGTATTGGTATCAAATGCAAAGGGACGAGCCCAATAAACTCTGACATCGGAAATGGGCCATATTTTGTATACGGACCACTACGACATAGAGTGGACTCGAATGGTTCCGAATAACCACAAAATTCGGTGGCGACTCCACATAGACCTAAATTTCAATTCGATCCATTCTCATATGGAGATTCATTCGCCTACCCAAACCCGCGCGTGGCCGCGTCGGGGTGGACCTATGTCATGTCCACAGTCCCAAACCTAAAGATATCTTTAAGTAAGGTCACCTATAGGCACGGGATCCGGTAACCAAGGCCTTATCACTCCATGGGGGGTCAAGTTGGTCAAATGCAAACCCCGATGTAAACATCCTAGTAGAAAAAGTGGACTCAAGCTAAAAGATCAATGAAATTTTTGTTTTATTGTCATTCTAGTAGAATAGAGTTAAAAATCAAAATGGGTTACTAGCAAGTCTCACAATCGGGTTTTCGAAAACATTTACCTAAACACACTAAACAAAACACAAAAGAACACAACAAAATAATAAAAACAAAAACAACTACAAGTAAAGCCAAGCACTCCAATCTTCTTCAAATACTCAACACAATCACAACCACCAATTCCAAAATGTTCACCAAGTGAACCTCCAAAGCATACAAGCCCATACTCCCATGTGAATAAGGGAAGAGGAGAAGAATAAGGGTTAAAAGAGATTACCAAAAGGTCTTCACTTTTTAATACCTCAATTTCTTATGCTATGAAGTATGTGGTATTCCTGTAAGAAAGGAGAAAACAAGGCAATACAAGAAAGACAATAACTACAATCCCACAACAACTACTAAAAACAACACGATTACATCACAATTACGAATACTCCACCAATCCTCCAACAAGATACAAGCAAACATCACAATCCACAATCCCAAAATGGAACAAACAGGCAAAATTTCTTCCAAACTTGATCGCTTCCAAATTCTTCATCATCTATCCATGTTGGCTTCTTGTTGGAGATTCCTACAAACAAAAACAAAACACAAAAAGCATAAATATGCACAAAAATGATTGGGTTACCTCCCAAGAAGCGCGGTTTTGGTTAGGACCGCCAAACCTTAAAGTTTATTTGTCTTCAAAGTGTGATCTCCACCATACCCATCAAGGGCTCGGAGGAGTAGGTCAAAAGCTCTAGAAGAGTCTTCAGAAGGGCTCATGTAGCCGAGCCGAGCTATCATGAGAAGCTTCCAAGTCGGAATCGATAAGTGGTCTTCAAATCCACGATGCCTGGGTTTGTAGTGGTCTCCCGGGTCTTTCCACTTCACAAGTCCAAGCGACCATTTCTTTCCAAAACACCTTCTACCTTTCCAAAACTTCACAATCACACCACTCAACATGAAAGACGGTTTAGGCTTTAATTCCCCATTGAACATCCTCATATCTTTTCTATCGGGAATGGAGGAGTCACTAACAATGACAAAAGAGACTTGGTTAGTCTCATCAATCAACACCTCACCCTTCCAAACCCCCTCTTCTTTGTTTTTGACCACGTTCCTTCCAAAAGACAAATCAAGGATTAAACAAAGTTCATTGAAATAATTTTTTCAATCATCCTCAATCATAGGTTCATAGGAAGGGCTAGTGTCAAGACACGAGGGGTCAAAGAAAATAAGAGGCTCATCTTCAGTAGAATTGGTAGACATGGTGATCTCATCAAAGTGTTGTTCCTCAAACAAGGGGTTATACCAATACATCAATGGTTTTACCCCTTTAATCTCAAAGCTATCACCAAAAGAGCCTTCTATTTTCTCATTCAAAGAATTTTCAATTGTGTCATCTTTCTCAACAAATTCTTCATGAGTAGGGGATTCAAAGCATAAAGAGTCAATGGTAGTGAGTGGTTCATCCCAAATACAAGGTTTAGAGAAATCGATCTCAACAATGGTGTCCTCTAAAGGGTGTTCCTCAAAAATCCCTGGCACATTGTACATCCCCATATCTTCTTCAAGTTGCGGGCCCATATCCCTAAGTCTCAAAACATCACTTGTCCCCATATATTTGTGAAGGAGAGATTTGAAACTTTTGCCGGCGGTTTCTATTTCTCCTAAACCAAAGTTTAGCTCACTAGCAAAGGACTCGTGATGTTCTTCAACATTCTCGCACAAGGGCAACTTGATTTCATCATTATTCCAAGACTTAACAAGGCCTATAACATCATTCAACTCATCCCAGAGACTCGTATCCTCGACATTCTCGGTTGCATTTTCCATGTGGCAATTTTGGGATTCGAGTTCCTTGTTGGGAGTAAAAGTGGTGATCTCTATCCTTGATGACAAGACGTTGTCATTCTTATCGATATCTTCAATGATCACTACTTCACCTTGAATGGGTTTCTTGGATTGCCTTTTGGGGTAAGGAAACTTGATGTCCATAGAATTTTCACCATTTTTCATCCCATTAGTGAGGGTTGATTTTTCTTGAATGACCTTGGTGAATGGCAAGGAGACTTCTACTTTTTCGATCTTGTCCACAAGTCGGCTACACTTGATATTATCTTTTTTAATGTTAGCTCGTTTTGGGAATGGTAACGGTGGCACATAGATCAATGGAGATGGAACATTGGATTCCTTCTCCTCAATTGCTTGCTCGGTCACTTGCCTTCTAGCTTCCTTCAATTTTCGTTGTTTTTCCTCGGCTTTTGCAACTAACTCAAATTCTTCTCGAATTCCCCGGTTTTGTTTGGGAGAATCGGAAGTAGTGGGACGTGGTGCTTTTTGTTGTTGCAAATTTGGGGTTGCCTTGGTACTAAAGTAATTGTGAGGGTTTTCAAACTCCTTTCCTTCTCTTTTGATAACAACATGGGTTTGGCAAGGTGGATCCCTTGGCTATTGAGGTTGAATGGGAAAGTCGTGAGGTGGGTGCACGGGAGTGACTAAGGCTTTGGATGCTTGTCGAGATTTCAAGAGTTCGATCCTTGCCTTGTCTTTCGCATTTTCATTCATCAAATACTCTATTGTTCTTCGCAATTCATTTAATGAATTGTCCCATTGACCGCTTCCTTGACTTTGTTGATAACCTTGATTGCCAAAGAATTGAGAGGGTCCATTGTAGCTTTGAGAGTGTAATCCTTTATGACCTTGATTACCTTGATAATTCGGGTTTCCTTGATACACTTCGTTGACTAAAATCTTTCTCATATCAATGGTCGAACCATACCCTTGACCACTACCTTCACCATGTTGATAATTACCTTGATTTTCATAAAAAGGAGAGGGTTGGTTATGTCTTTGAAAATTAAACCCTTGGTATCCTTGATTTGGCCCTGGGTTACCTTGATAATTGCATTGATTGAATCCTTGATTCTGATAATTACTTCCTTGATTATGGTAATTGTTCCCTTGATTTGCACTCTGATTATGGAAGTCCCTTCGAACATGATAGTTTCTACCTTGATTGTTGAAGTTTTCCCTTTGATAAGGAGGCATATGTGGAGGCATTTTGACAGACTCTTGGTTGGGAAATGTTTGTTGATTAGAATTGAAGGGTCTTTGCTTTGGAGTACGCTTTGCATTCATAGCCTCAAGTTTCTTGGTTAGCTCTTCCTTTTCCAATCGGAGTTTCATTTCATTGGTCATAGGAGAATTTTCATCTCCCATTTTCTTAATAAGCTTGGCTTCAACTAACTTCTCTTTGGAAGAGCATACATGTTCAAAAGCATCTTCTTGAGGGAACCCATGGAAGGTCTCTAGTTTTTCTTCATTGTTCAAGGAATCTTTAAACTCAAACTCATTTGGAATGGTTCCATAGGAAACGGGGGAAGGAAAATCCTCGTGAGTGAGTTGTGAATGTGAATCAAGATTTGTCTTTTGAAGGCTTTTTGGTGATGAAAGTGATTTGGGAGGTGAAAGGGTTGGAGAATTTTCTTGTGGAGATGGTGTTTCTTGTGGATTTCGAGTGATGAGAGGAGTTGTAGAAGGTGAATTTTGTGGAATGAAAGGTGTAAGTGGTGTGGATGTTGGTGATATGGATGGATTTGGAGGGGATGGAAGGATAGTATGTATGGTTGGTGATGTAGGGTACGGATGTGGAATCACTCTAGTTGAGATATTTATCGGGAATCTCAAGGCTTGAAATGCCATCTTTGGCTCGGGATCAAACCGAAAAGGCAATAACCTATTCCTGGCAAACACACTCAAATAGAAAGTGAGTCTCCTAGCACCAAGTGGCACTAGGGTAGAGAGAGAATGATAACCAAACACAAAAAGACTAAAACTCAACTAACTAATCGCCGTCCCCGGCAACGGCGCCATTTTGATGCGCGTCAGATTGTCGCCTATCTAACACGATCAAACAATATTTATAAATTCCAACTAACTACTACGTAGTAGCGGTAAGTCGGGATCGATCTTCAAGGACGGTCTAGGTAAAGTCGGTGAAGTCAAAGTCAAAAAGTGTTCGGAGTCTATTTTTGGGGTTTTCCGGTTAAGTCTATACTAGTCTACACTAAAAGGCTATAAACTTTGAAAAGCTAGTCTAATAAGGAGAAGGTGTTAGGGGAAGTCGGGAATCGGAAATTGGATTCTATGAGCCTCGGAATCGGGTTTTAGTCACAACGTCGATAAAGTAGAATGTCACCTTTCGGTTCCTCACCCAACACACCTATACCCACTTTCGCGGCGAAAGGGTAAGTCTCAAGTTAAGGTAACTTCTACCCCGAGTTTCCCCATATTGGTAGAAATGAGTCAAGGTCGACCTAGTCGCGATTCTAAGTCAACAAAGACACAAAAACCTCAAAATTGACAAATCAACAAGCAAACAACCCACCAACATCCCTCAATTCAAATAATCCAAGTTCTTCCTCCCTTAACCTCTAACAAGAAATCTACTTACAATGCATAATGAGAACTAATAAAACGATAACTAAGGAAAAATTAACTAAACAAGCCTAATAATTAAATCTATAGAAAAACAATAACTAAATTAAATCTAGACGAGAGATTAAATCTAGAACGAAATTAAATCTAACTAGAGATTAGGGAGAGGAATAGAAATATATCGACTATGGAGGAAAACGATAACAATAAAAAGAATTGCAATAAAATAAGAAGAAGCTTGATGAAGATGACAATGGATCTGTCACTAACCTCTTGAAAATCTCCAAAAGAACTTCAATATAATAAAGATAGAGTCTTTACACTAATTAATGAAGAAACTAACTAGATCTAGAATAGGTGAAGATTTTTGGATTGTCACCCTCCAAAAATTCCCCTACTAATTAATCTACTAATAAACTAATAATAATCTACTAATATAATCTACTAATAATCTACTAATTTTAATGGCTTAGGTAGTGTTGTGGTGGAGTGGTGGAATGATTCCTCCTCCTCAAATGAGGAGTTACATATACATAGAGAAGAGAAAAGGGGGATTAAAACCCTAGTCTTCTAAGCCCAATAAGGGAAGCCCAAATGTCCATCAACTAAACTTCACCCTATGATTCTCATCCGGTGAAAGTTCGCCCCGCGGTTATGCATAATTCACCACCGGACAAAACTTTTCCCCGCGGTAATCCCGACTTCGCCCGACCATTTTAATTTCGCCCGATCACTTCGCAGGGTGATAACTCACCCGACACACTTTACGGTTTCACCCATTCGAATTCAATTGCAAATCTCGAGCCAAATTAGATCTCACCCGTCCATTCCAATTAAATTCCTTGAGTCTCCAATCAATTGACGGTTTCAAATCTAGAACTTCGGATGTGGGTGGAACCGGGTCAGCTGACCGCTGCTGGTTGCCGATGTTGTAGGTGTGCTCCGCTGCTGCTGTCGCGTCGGTCGGAATCCGGGCAGTCGAGGCGGAGGGAGGCGCAGGTGGAGGTCGGAGTGAAGAACGACGGAGTTACTGCTGCTGCTCTGTTGTTGTCGTTATTGGAGCTGCCGTCGTTGTGCTGCTGCCGCTGTTGTTGGGTTGTTCTGTGTCGCCGAAAACAGAGGGAGATGCGGTGGTGGTGCTCGGTGTGGGGCTCGCCGAAAATCAGCAGCGTGTGAGGTGCGGATGGTTGCCGGCGCTGCTGTTCTTGTGTCGAGATGGAGGTGGAGGTCGACGGCGGTGGTTAGAGGTGAAGGAGGGGGTCGACTCGCCGAAGAGCGGAGGTTGGTGGTGGCGCGCGGTGTTCTGGCCTGCCGGAGCTCATGGAGACGGGAGGTGGTCGGTTATGGTGGTGATAGGTTATGGTGGTGGAGTTGGGTCAAGGGTCAAGGTCAAGTTTGACCTTGACTTTGGGGATTTGGGTTGAATTGAATTGGATTGATGGGTTTGAGTGGGTCATAAGGTAAATGGGCTAAGTTGGGAGTTGGGTTGGTTTGTGTTGGTGGAGGATGTATGTGGTTTGAATGATATGGGTAAGGAGTTGGAGGATGAAGATGGGTTGTGGGTTGATTTGAGGTATATGGGTGAGATAGGTTGGGTCAAAGTCGGGTTTGACTTGGGGTTTGACTCGATCTCTTAACTTGGCTCCTCTCGCTTCAATTCGCCTCTTTATTCACGAACACGTAAAGACAAAAACACACAAGAGCAGTACGAAATTTTACGAAAAAGATGATAAATACGAAAAAACCAAATTCGAACTAGAAAATACGAAATATAGTCAAAAATGAGTTATATTGACGTTAAAGCACACAAAATCGAGTCAAATACGAGTGATAATTGGGGGTAAAATGGTCCAAATTTGCGTGTTATCAGTAGGACAACTTCAATTTGAAGTTTCCATTGTTGAAAGTTAGTGTCTTCGAATTTTTCGACGGAACTCATAAAGAGAGCAATAAGTGACTTAATTGGTTCATCGGAATTAGGAATTTGGTGGTTGGACATAGTGGAATAGTTGACCGGATTTTTGCAGAAAGAGGGTTGGTTTGTGCGTGTGAGTTGTGTTTTGTTGTTTTATATTTTTTTTGTTTATGATCAGAACGGCTTTGATACCAAGAATATTATTGAGCACAAGATGTTACATTTACACTAGTAGTGTTGGACTAGCTACCAAATACAATTAAAGTTAGACAAGCTAAATACAAAGACTAATCCTTTATTTATTAAAGCAGGCACCACGCATAGTGACGTGGCGCTGCTCTTTGATGAGTATTTTCAAATACTCAACGTGTAATCCCTTAGAAATTCTAACGCAATACAGTGGCGGAAACACTGTAGAAGTGGGATTATAACACACTGTAACTATGTCTTGATTAAATAAAAACGGTAAGTCAATACATAAGCCATAAAATAAAAAATGACTACAAAATAAAAATATAATAAAATCCATAAAATAGGTTTTAACAATCCATAATACAGTGATCTTATTAAAACAAGCAGGATCCACAACTGCTCGCTAGCCCACCTGAAGGGAAACACATATACCTGTCATGTTAAAAAAAAAACATAATAGCCACAATCAGTGGGGAGCAACGTCAACGTTCTCCCAGCCGTATAACAGGATTTTAAAACTATAATTACTATTATAGAAATATAGTAAAAACGGAAAATAGTAAAAAAAACGTATAATAAAAATAAGCTTTCAGTGAAGAATTTCACGTATCGAAACAATATAATAAAAAATGAGTTTTCCGGAGAAAACTTAAAACATTTGCCAACCTGCAAATCAAAATTATATCGATAATAATAAAAATATTCAAAATGGCGTTATGGATAGGATTAGTGATGAAGACTAGACTTTCACTAGGAGAATACTAAAAACTAGTTTCGAGAACTTAGTTCAAACAAATCAAACTTCGATCTCTAACTAGGCTACTCAACCATAAATCTCAACCCTAGTTTAAGATAATATGTACACCCCTCCCGAGCACCATAAATACTCAGTTCAACCCGACGGCGTCTTACACTGCGAGGCACGAGTTTAAGGTCAAAATGTTCACACACTCCCGAACACCATATATGCTCGGTTCAACAACCAGTGTGCCCCATAAAGACACACCAGCCTTATAGTTGATGGCAAAAACGTAAACCCCAGAATATATTACTCTAACCTCACGCTTGTCCTTATTCCATAACTCCAAAACAAAGACATTATCGATATTCAAAAGATATAATCATTAAAATAATAAGAGAACAAAAGGAGTAACCATTATATTATAAAAGAGGAAACTTTCTATTTTAGGAAACTTCTATTTTTAGAAACTTTACTAAAAATAGCATCATATAAAAATATCGAAAATATTAGTTTATACTAATACAACATTTTTAGTAAACAATATAGATTTATAAAACTAATACTTTCGGCATTTACGATATTAATTCTTAAAACGAGAACATTTGCGTTAATGAAATTATTGAAACGTCATACAAGTGTTTATAAAATTATTTAGAAATGTTTTAAACATTTTAAATACCACTAATTAGGGTGTTTCCAAAATTTACAAAGCTAAAATTCCCTAATTATTATTAGTTTTGACAATACGATTATAAATAGGATTTTACGGCAAATGTCAAATTAAATCTTTTAACGTCTTTTATTTAATTAAACCATTGAATATACTTAGAGTATGTTAAGGGATGATTTAACTCTTAATATTTCAGATTTAAATATTTTCAAAATAGCTGGAAGATTAAATCTTTTAGGTAAGACGAAGCATTTTAACGATAAATCGTAATTTGTCCAAAAATCAATACTTATTAATTAAAGACTTTAATAAATAGTACAAAAATTACGTAAAATAATTAAAATATATTTATGGACATTCTGTTTAGAAAAGAAAATTTTTCAGAATCCTAAAACTCGGTTTTTAAAACGTTTTCTCGTTAATCGTCTAATCTCGACAATAACGATTAATAAAAATAGTAATTACAAAACGATTTAAGTATTAATATCCAAAAATTATTATTAAACTTAAAAATCATGATTTTCCAGAAAATACTATTTTTCCAGATTTCCAAAAATTCCAGCTTTAATAAATCCCATCAAAACCGTCTTTAAAACCCGTTTTCACAATTAACGATTCCATTAATAAAACTTATCGTTCCTAACATTTTATTAAAGCACTAAAAATCATAAAATTAAATTTTATTATGAAATCATCATAATCACATTTTTTCCAGATTTAAACAACAGACCAGAAATCGAGAATTTAAACGACAAACACGGTTTTAACGATAAACGATGATTTAAAGTGATTAATTAATTAATCAACTTAACAATTCCGAAATATTATGAAAAATTCAGAAAATTCTATTTCATCAGAAAGTTTCACCATGTCAAAAATCAAATTAAAATAAAATGTTTAAGTGCTAGAACTAAAAATCGGCTTTTAATCGTTTTTGTCCGTGAACGGTAATAATTCAATAATCGATAACTAAAATATCAGGAAAATACTAAATTATTAAAAATCATCAAAAACATTATTTTTACAGAATATAAACATATATTACATGTTTAGGCCGAATATTACGATTTTACAAATTAATATGACGATTTAATCGTTAATCTCGTAAAAGCGATAAAAATACCGAAACATACAAATTTTCAACTTTTAAAAATTTTCCAGATTATATGACATATACATATCGTCAAAAACAAAAATATAAAAATATACATCCAATTACACAAATAAAATCATGCAATACCGAGTAACATCGACGTTACCTCTAACCCAAATCCGAGTTGATTATAAATTCGTCGGCTTCAGGATCAACCAAGAATCCTAATTCACATGACATACATGGTACAAAAATACCACGAGAAAACTAAAAGAATTAAGGTAAATAACGATCGGAAATAACATCGATTATTACCTTAACGAAGGGAAAAAAAAATCGATAATTTAGAAGATGAAAATACGCCGATCAAAGCTTGATTATGGATGAAAATGGCTGCTGAAAATGGGCAGGAACACCAGCCAAAAAGAGGGAGAAAGAAAAGGTGTTTGTTAAAATAAAATTGATGTAAAAATGAATAAGAAAAATATGAAAGGATGGTGGATGAATGAAGCATTAAAATTGATAAAAACAATGTGAATGTAGTCTTAAAATTTCAGTTAAAATGAATGTGATGGTAGCATGAAAGGTTTGTAATTTAAGCAGGTAAATCAATTAAAGAGAAAAATATCTTTTTACTTAAAGTTTAAACATAAAGTGTTATGTAAATAAAAGTTGTAATCAAATGTTTTACTACATGGTGTCACGGTCCAAAAAGGTCTCTTTTTAGTTGTAGGTTGATAAAAATAAGGATCATAAAATTATTAAAAGCATTTCAAATCAATTCGAGTATACCGCACGTTCGAAAATAATTATTTACGAAACTTCGTAATAGAATCATTAAAGGCTAAATTTTTGTAAACAAAATATTTCTTAGTTGAAAATATTATATAAATATATCTAGACATTTGTAGGAAAAGGAATAGCTTAAATCAGAGTTTAAAAACGTTAATTCGTAGAGAAGTAGAATTTCTCGCAGAAAAATAATTAGTTTACGAAGAAAATCAAATAAATAGATTTAAAAGAATTAAAATCTTTCAAAATAAAAATAAATACCATTAGACTCAAAAATGAAAATAGAGCTTGGAATAATGATGAAACATAAGGCATAAATGTGACAGAGTTATGACGAAGTCATAACGGAAATGATAAAAATGCTAGAAAAATAGCGGGTGTTACACAACGCTCATTCATTCAAGCTTAGAATGGCAAGTCTTGCATTGGAAGCTAAAATAAAATCATTCGGGCTTTACAATATGGGTCAAGCAATCCGAGCTTATCAGTCCCGCTTCCACACTCAATTAACCTGCCCAAGATTACATCCTCATTAATTCTCGATCAAATTCACGGTTTTTCACCCTCATAAAACTACTGCACATATCATTTTTGTCAAACCCTAATCTCAAATATCATACAGTATAATTCAAACCTAATAGAATTAAAACCTATTATAGAATTATAACCTAATATATCGAAAACCCTAATTGTCTATCAAACCCTAATCTCAAATGTCTGTTGCCATTAATCCTACCATTGTTACTCAAATTCAAGGTGTGAGACTATCGAATATGGATGTTAGGGTCATATATAGATGACAGAGACCTGATTTCAATGACAAGTCAAAGATCGATGGTGTCGAGTTGCTACTGATTGATTCAGAGGTAATATGAACAATACATATTAGTAGATATACATAAGCATTTATACGAACAATACAATTTCATAATTATAGGTAATGTAATTTGTATACGATTGTAATTTCATATAGCATTAATATACGATTCTGAATATAATTTATTGTAAGCATTCAAATACTATTTTTCGAAATTTAATCAACTGTGAATGAAATTCTGTAAGATCTATATCATTTGATATGTATATGAACCCTTCCAAAATTTCTTCATATTTATGTTTCAGGCATCACGAGCATTCATATGAACAATACATATTAGTTTATATACATAAGCATTTTATATGAACATTCGTATTTGCCATAAACATTTATATGTACATACGCATATATGTATATATATATTCTGGACAATTGTTGAATTACGTACAATCTGAATTTCCTATCACATCTTACAGTATATATTCATCATATTTAGCATCCTACTATAGGCACGAGTATATATATATATATATATATATATATATATATATATATATATCAATATATGCATAAACTGTATATTCATATATGCTTATACCTTCAATCTTATATGAACTGTTTAATTTTATTTTCCTGTCGTACAGTTCAACGTGTTTCAAAATGTTTATATATGCATCATGAGAAAAAACACAGACCCTCATTGAATGTTCTTATATATGCATCATGAGAACTAGAATTAATTTTAATACTTTCAATTTGTACTGCCTTTATATTTCATATCAACTTCGCTTCCATGTATATCTTCATTCGTCCAGAATGAATGAGGTTGACATATTTATGAATATACATAGAGACGAAAAAGGGTGTTTTTGTTTAATACCTTGATTTCCTGTACATGACTTGTGGCTCTTAAACAAGAGTTACTGTACATGACCATCATTTTTTAATACCTTTCAATTTGTAGTGCCTTTATATTTCATATAAACTTCGCTTCCATGTATATCTTCTTCGCTTCCATGTATAGCTTCGTTCGTCTTGAATCAAAAAAATATTCCAATTTAACACCTTATTTTATTGTGTTTCATTACTCAGAATGATATCATACAAGCGAGCATTAGGAAGCCTATTCTTAATAGGTTCAAAGACAAATTTGTTCTCGGTGAGTTATACAACATTCGCAGCCTTTCGGTTGCTGCTAATACTAGAAAGGACAAAGCTACTACTCATACATGCAGGCTACAAGTCGAATGTAAGGTGTATTAAAAGACGTATTGCTTTCGGTCTTGATTTCATGAAACTGCCAATTAATTATTTTTGGTTTTTCATATTTTTTGTTGTGTTCTAATTTACATATGAACCAGTATTTATAGCAAAAATATAGCACAATAACCAGCTAATAAACTTTGTATCAGATTCAATGTCAAACGTCAGTGTTTCATGCATTGGTCAATCTATCTTTCAACATGTTTTGAGTCTACTTTACCTCCTTCCCAGTAAATGAGAATCAAGTAACCCAAAATTCTCCCCCAAATCACTGTGTATTGTCTAATCAATTCAGGAATCTATCAAAAAACAGTGGCTGCTACAGTATTGCACAGATTAGATGAAATAAAAAAAACTCAATGGTTATGTGAACACACAATCCATGAAACAAATACACTTTTTTGAAATTAGGATTGCGTAAAACATCAAAGCACAGTAGAAATTGATAGATCAATACCTCTTTTTTCAAATTTGATTTCGCCCAAAATCATTCACCGATCAGTGTTAATGAACACTCCCTAATTGCATCTCCAGGCTTCTGTCGATTCCGAAAATCGACTCTTTAAGCATACTATTTCGTTAAACATATTAAATCAATTGAATACCTCTTCCTCAGATGAACTTCAATCGGTGTTCATTGTAGAAATCGTAGGTGATGATTGATCTTGATGTTTCTTCGTAAAAATGAATTGAAGAAGATTTAGTGTCTCAGTGAAGTTGTCTCAATCTATTAGTTTTTGTTGTCATAAAATATGAAAGGTTAGTTGGTTAATATGTTCATCCTATTTGGAGTACGAAGTAATATATTTTACGTTGTATCTAAATTTGTGTCAAGTTTTCGGTGATATGAGATAGAATAAATGTTGTTTCGTTACTTAATTTTTGTTAATTTAATCGAACAATAAATCCTTACGCTTAATATTACGTTATACTACGTATTTCACTACATTTTCAAACAATAGGCTAATGGGATGTATAATCATCTGAGATATTATTTTTCCCGTCTCTTAAGTGTAATCTATTGAAATTACCGACTACAACTATCGTTTATATTTCTGTTTCCTACTAAAAGTCGTTCATAACCACACGCATTATTCGGTCATAGTGAAATAGTCTTCTTATTACCTATTTAATAATAATATGAAGTTTATTGATGCAAGTGATCTTATGATATTGAAATATATTTAACGTTGAAAATTTACCTTTTACGTGTATTAATATTATTTGTAGATAATATTTTTTCGCTATTTATTTATCACAAAATAAACGTCACAGCCCGTGAATTTACACGGGCCATCAAACTAGTAATATTCAAAAAAAAATACAAAGACTAATAAAGTGGTACAAGTGTATCGACAATAGGATACAAAAGAGATACTCCCTCCGTTCAAATCAAAGCTTCCCTTACTAGAGTTGGGCCTAACAAGATGAATGATTATTCAATTTTGTTCTTTTGGTTTACTCTAGTGGTCGTTATACCAAACATCAAGGGGTTAAGGCACACAGACTGACAGACTAGAACCCACTTAAAAGGTACAGCTTGACCGCTTGCTATCCCAGATAACGAGAGACTTATTTTCATGACTACTATTTGGGATAACAAGGGAATGAAGGGATAGACGACCCAAAACACATGAACAAAATTAATTAATGATGTTGATCCAATTTTGTAATAAGTTTAATCTCAACCCCAATTTTGAAAGACAAATTCTTGTTTGTGACGGCACTGTCCATCATAATCGTGTGACGGGTCAAATAATACTCATTTGGATAGATAAAGACAAAGTCATGTTCTACCACTAGCCCTGTCTTTTCTAACCAAATGATATTATTTGACCCGTCATCGACTTGTAAGACTACGAAATAACTTTGTGATTGAACCCAATTTAAATTTTTTTTTTTTAAAAAAAAAAAAAATCTATGTGATGCATATATGCACGATCTTTATACTAGTTAAACATTAAAATAGAGTATATATCGTGACCAAATGTAGGGGCTTATCAGATTGACTGGTCTTGGGTATTTACATAGCCTTTTCGGTACAAGTTGCAAGTTACAACAAGGTCAATGAGCAGAACTAATAACGATCTGTCACGAATCTTCAGATCTAACCATCTGAATTCATTCAATTTTCCCTCCCTCCTATAATATTGAATACCTCAAACATCACAACTCACAACTCTGACCTTGTTTATTTTTTTCATTCCTGTATTCTGCAGTACACAGAAGCTACTGCTACTAACAAGTAACAAGATGAGCTTGTTGGGTGTGCACGAAAATGGAAGTCATCAATTTGGAAAAAATGCTATTGAGCTGAGTACCAAAAACAAGTACACCAGGATAAACTCCGACCTATCGGTTGCTGAAGACCAACAAAACAATGACGACCACCGGGCAAGGGCAAGGGCGAATACAGTTCGGAAATATGTACTTGCTTGTGCCTTCTTTGCTTCTCTCAACTCTGTTCTTCTTGGTTATGGTATCTTTTCTGTTTCCGCTCATCTATCTCTTCAACTTTGACTTTTTTTTTTATATATATAAAATGAGATGCTGTCTTACAATGATCCAGATGTTGGGGTGATGAGTGGAGCAATCATATTTATCCAAGAAGACCTAAAGATAACACAAGTGCAGGAAGAAGTTCTAGTCGGTTGCTTGAGCATTGTGTCCCTATTTGGTAGCTTGGCAGGAGGAAGGACTTCGGACATCTTTGGCCGGAAATGGACTATTGCATTGGCCGCCGTTGTCTTCCAAGCAGGAGCCATTGTCATGACCCTTGCCCATTCCTTCGAGATGCTGATGGCTGGAAGACTGCTTGCAGGAATCGGTATTGGTTTTGGTGTCATGATCGCTCCTGTATATATAGCTGAGATATCGCCTGCCGTTAATCGAGGATCCCTCACTTCATTCCCTGAGATATTCATCAACTTTGGAATCTTACTTGGTTACATTTCAAACTATGCATTCTCTGGCCTCCCTGCGAATAAAAGTTGGAGGGTTATGCTTGGGGTTGGGATTCTACCCTCCGTTCTCATTGCAGTCGCACTTTTCATCATCCCCGAGTCCCCCAGGTGGCTCGTCGCCCAGAATCGAGTTGATGAGGCTAGATTAGTTTTGTTGAAAACGATAGAAAGCGAGAAAGAGGCTGAGGACCGGCTTGCTGAGATACAAATTGCAGCAAGAGATTCAGATGGACAAAAAGCTGTCTGGTTTGAGTTACTGTGTCCCTCACCAACAGTGTTTAGAATGCTTGTTGTGGGAATTGGGATTCAGTGTTTTCAGCAGATTACAGGAATAGATGCACTGGTGTACTACAGTCCAGAGATACTTAAGGAAGCCGGGATTGAAAACAAAACGAAGCTCCTAGGAGCGACAGTCGCTGTGGGAATAACAAAGACCGTTTTTATATTGGCTGCCATTTTATTAATCGATCAAATTGGTAGGAAACCATTGCTATATATAAGCACAATTGGGATGACTATTTGCTTGATTGGGTTAAGTGTCACATTGTGTTTTCTTCAGGGACAAACTATAGGGATTGCACTGTCGATTTTACTGATTTGTGGAAATGTAGCATTCTTTTCGATTGGGATTGGGCCGATTTGTTGGGTGCTTAATTCGGAAATATTCCCGTTGAGATTGAGGGCTCAAGCGGTAGCTCTGGGAGCAATGGGGAATAGGGTATGCAGTGGGTTGATTGCCATGTCTTTTTTGTCGTTGTCGAGTGCAATTACAGTGGCGGGTACATTTTTCACCTTCGGGGTTATTTCGGCTCTCTCGGTTGTATTTGTTTTTGCTGTTGTCCCTGAGACGAAGGGGAAATCACTAGAGGAGATTGAGTCATTGTTTCAGAATAAACTTGGACAGAGTGGTGGTGACGAAATGGAGCTGAAAGACGGTAAATGTTTCGTGCAAAACAGCAGCTATATGGTTTCGGTGTAGTAATTCTCCAACTGGTAAGAACATTTACAGTTTTAGGACAATTCTGTATATGTGGATATGGTAAGCATTCTTTGTGGAGGCACTTGGGAACATCTGCAATAATTGGCATGCTCACATAGGAAAGATGTTAGTATGTTTTTTTTGGTGGTAAGCATTGAGTTTAATCCCGATTTGAGTCAGCTAGGAACACTAAGAACGGTAAGACTCTCTCTTATGAATTACTCGTAGTATAGTATGGCATGATAACTTTGTTTTCACTCACAAATTTTAGGTGATTTTGACATTTTGTATAGAAATATTGTATTTGTATGAATATGGAGTCATCACATTGTAAAGATTACATACGTCCGTTCCTTTGCCCATATTATCTTGTTGTTAACCCCCACTCATCAGGGCTGTCTCAAAGATTGGTCTTATGCTTGTATAACGATCGTCAGTCTGTAACTAATTGCGCATGCCCGAACTGAACGATCGTCAAAGATGGGCCTTTGCCCATGAATATTCTTGGCTTTTTGGCCGTGAGCCGAACGATCAACGTGTCTCCTTTATCTACTACGTCTCCCCCGTCCTATGCCGGTCAGATTCCCCTAACAGAGGCTCCTGCCTCACCTACCTCCCGGGCTCGCCCTACGAATAATATTCCAGTCACAAACCCAAAATATTCCACCTTAGCTCACTTATCGACTTCGTCGTCTCCTCCCAAGTGGCAATCCGCAAAATTCCACCTGGACGCTCCATCCGCCTTACAATATATGGAGTTTGAAAAATGTTGGCTCAAGCATCAAGATATCAAATACGAGTATTATCACTGTAAATAATTGCACTGATTGTGTTCGACATTCATGTACAGTAATACTCTGTACATCTTAGAGATACACATTTGTAAAAAATTACTCCATAAAATCGTAATAATTTTTTTGGCAATATAAGCTGTAAAACATGACATTATTATTATTATTATTATTATTGAGATGAAAATTCATCTAAACAAAATCAATAAAATCAGCTAGATTAGAAATTTAACAAATACTTGGTATGTTTAAAACTTAAAGAGTATTTCCCTTAAATGGTTATCATGGAAATAACTTTAATCGATGTCACTATTAAACTTATATGTAGTGCTAACACGATATTGATACGTAAGTCCTGCATTTGCACTGATCCTACATTAGTAGTACGAGATAAATTGCTTTTCAAGTAATTACCCTACAGAAGTAAATGCCTTGTCCAACGTCAGTCGTCGCTATGAAATGACATAATCACATTATCTCTGGAGCAAAGCTTGTCAATGTTCGTGTACGCATAATTTCAAATGAGAACTGTTTTATGTACAGCTGAACAATCAAGAATTTACACAGGGCTAACAATTTCCTCTGGTAGCATAAAACAATCATCAATTTTAAAGAGAGGAAACAAACTTGTCACAGTTCATCATCCCCAGCAAGTCAGGAACATTCCTTATATAAATTCAGTTTCCATCATATCTCGAAGCAACTAAAAACATTCACAAGAGTTCAAGTCTTCGGCGATGAAAAACCAGTCACCTGATATCATTGAAAACACATTCATGAAGCATGACTAAAGGATCAATCGTAACATATAGAGAAGGGGCGGTTAATAGGGAATGAAAACAAAGAGGCGGCTAAACTGAAGCAGACTAAAGCAATGTGAAGTAGACATGAGAAGAAACTGATATAGCCACTAGTAGCCACACGTAGACTATGACTTAAGAGAAACTAGGGTTTCAACAAAACAAAGCAGGCGCGTAATTTGTAAAGCTAGTTTCACGAAAATAACAATTTTGATATGATTATTTTCACAAGGTTACGACTATTGTTCATTATAAGAAAAAACCGGTCAAATTTGAGAAGGTTTTACCCCAAAAGTTTCAAAAGGGACCGTATATATGGAATGGAGCATAACTTACCTTATCATACATGGATTTGCGATTATCTCACTTTTTCGGCCCATAGATAGGGTCTACAACCACATAAGGAGACTCGCCTACATTCCTCAAAAGAGGAACTCTAGAAGCACCATACTCCTCATCACTGTCATAGTACTCCCTGTAAGGGCCGAGTGCTTTAAGAACCATAGCCAACAGAAATGACAGTCCCTGGAATCGAAAATACAACTGTGTCAGTACTTGATTAACCTGATTAACATAAGTTACAAACCAAAAAAAAAATACCCATGGATGAGCAAATTGTTTCATGTTTCTTCTAGTCACGAATTTAGGTGACTTGGCAAGATGTTTTGTAAAATTGTAATCTGGTTTCAGAATTAGTTTTTTAGTAAGTGTTAGTTTTGAGAGGGATGTAAGTGTGTTTCCAGTTTGTATGCTTCTACTTCCTTATACAAGTTCCATATGGTGGTGAGGCGATAATGCAGGCACCTGTACAATTGAAACTTGAAAGTACTTATTATTTGACGGGTTTTTATTACCGTTAAAGGACTTATCAACTATCCTGCACACAGCTGTACGATTCACAAACCAGAAAATACAAGTGGCCAAGCTCCCAGGAAGTTTGGAAGGGGAGTGAATGGATGATCAAAATAGATTAACACGGACTAAATAGATTATCAAAATAGATTTTAGACAGCGGAATGTGAAGTACTCCCTCCGTTTACTCCTCAAAAATGAATATAAAAGGCAAACAATTGAATGGAACAGAGGGAGTAAATGGAGCGAATCGGAAAATTTCATCAACATAGTCGGTCCAACACAGACACATTTTCCTACCAAGTTCAAATAGGATAGGGTGGGGAGGAAAACCTGTGCTACAAGAACTGTCAAGCCAATCCATCTGAAAAAGTCAAAATTCTCGCGCAAAAAGATTCTCAAATGATGCAAATTCCCTGTAACATCTGTCGGCAAGTCCTGTGAAAGTATATTAAATGCATGAGAAGGGAAGTAACTGCCCAAGCATGTATATCTTAGAGATAAGAGGAAAACAAAACAATCATACATACCTGCTCCCAATTACGGTTAAGAAACACATCCGCTGTTATCACACCTTCTAGGACAAGTATTAAGAACAGAAACACCATGTACTATATATACTCTGTTAAGGCAAACATTACAGCCACGCTGCAAAAGAAGACAAATTCTTGTTTGGGAGGTAGATATACGGGCCAAATAGTAAGGATAAGACAAAAGCAAACCTCCTAGGGCTAGGGCTAGGTAAACAGTTGTCCTGTCTAACCAAATGGGATATTATTTGACCCGTTTTAGTCTTTAAGATGGATATATAGCTTGAAATTGAATAGCACCCTGATGGAAAAAGAAGATAGGGAGGGAATCGAAAAGGATACAATGTATAAGCAGCAAGCATTTAAAGTTTCAGCAGCAAGATGCCCTGAGAAAGCAATCACACAATAGATGGCCCCAACTCCTAGAAAACCATAGATGAACCTGTAAGATGTTTCGATTATGGAGGCGTAAACATTCAACAGAATAGAAACGTAAATAGAGATGATCACGATCAAGCAACGACTCGAATGATTTGGCATTTGGGGAAAAACAAAACATACCAAGGAAGATGGAAATCGGAATCATGAAAGGGGGATTCACCGGTTTCCATTTGCCAAACTCTGATCATCCAAATACCATAAATAATCATGGCAATCCCGGACATACCGATAATTGCATTCAACAATTTCATCAATGACTGAAATAAATTCCTTACTAGACTCCCCATCTCTCTCCAAACTGGATTTTTTCTGGGAGGGACAGGGACCCAAATGTGGCCTTGTGTTGTAATACTCCCTCCCCAAAATAGGACGAAGAAGAAGAAGAAGCAGCAGGTGCGTTGTATTTCAGCGTCTTTAATGATTTTCTAAGTGCCGTACTAGTTGTAACAACTGGCTTAATCATCCTTCTTTCTCAAACTACTAAACTAGACCCGACTAAATCCACCAAATACATCGGGTCGGACACGTTCAAACTCACTCTAATACGGTACTTTAGATCATACCAAACACAAAATATATATTTTTTAGTACCCTATCAAACGAAGGCCTCCATAATGAAGTTGTAACAAAGTCTTCAAATTTAATGGACCGGCCCCGAATACTTAGATCATACCAAACACAAAACATGCTTTCCCTTTATAGTTGGTTGAATTTCGAATGACCAATGGTTTCGGACATCTTGGAACCGAAGATTCGAGTAAGGGGTGAGAGTACATACGTGTTGGGAAGTCCCTTTGCAGGACACTCAACCTCGCCCGCACTTAGCGGTCTCGGCTAAGATATCAATTAATGTTTGAGTGCGCGTATTAGTAAGACGATTGAATGCATGACAACCATTAGTTTGAATCTAGATATGCGAATTATTGTACCACGTCGTTTAATGCATCTTGTATTTGTCGAAGTTGTTTTAGCACGTGAATGTTCGGTCGAAAAGCGGTAAATTGGCAAACAATGAAAGTAAAGACCTTGAAATATAAATTACAAGTTACACGGGGGAAATACAACCCAGATTCACAACACGACATACGATTGTAATATTGGATTTAGAAAGGCAAACGTAAACGTCAACTATAAATGAACTCGTAAATAAAAAAAACGTAAACTAAATCGTATATCAAAAATTGGACAGACTCTGATCAGTTGTGCACTGTACAACACACTGGCTAGGGGACATGGAGTGATGGAGAGGCGCCTGGGACCCGACGTTTTATGCAGAGGCACACTTTAGAAAACAGACGCCTGATACTAGGCGTTTTAGTATGAAGGTGCATAGACCAACGCGTTAATGCTAGCTCGATCCGTGCTTTCGGAAATAGTCTCGTCTCGACTTTACGAATGTTAGATCATTCACGTTATTGACACCGTTGTTTGACCGTTAAGGTCTACGATGTTCAATTTAGCGTCATTGGATATCCGTTCTAAGTCGTATTAGAAAATAGTTTGATAATATAAGACGGTAATAGTAGTTAGTTTACACCACACTATCGAAATGCGTGTTTTGATTGTGTAACACCCCTGATTTTATAAATTAAATTAAATTAAAATTATGTTCGTATTTTTATTTTTACGATTTAACTCGTAATTCTTAAAATTATTATAAAACGAATTTATCGTTTAATCGTTTCAAACTCATAAAATTCTATTTGTCGCGGAAACTCTTCTTATATTTAAAAGATATTTTATTTCTGTTTCAATTTATTTTATACAATTAATTTAATTCTTATCGAAAGTCTATTTCGACGATTTAAATTCTAAATTCTTTTTATTTATTTATATTTAAGCTCGAAATTCTATTTTCGGCTCGAAGCTCATTTATTTTATGTTTCGTCAAAACATTTATTACCTTTCCTCTAGAAATCAATTTAATTCACTTTATCGAAGATCTATTATTTATCGGGGAATACTATTACATCGTCTAATTATTTATTTCTATAAACTTCGTTTCCGTCTCGAATATTTTATTTATTCATTTTATTTGACGGTCCGATTATTTATTAATTCTATTAACTCATTTAATTCGATTTGTGGGTCAGCCAACTTATCGATACGGAATTCGTTTAATTCATATTTCTAGACCGATTCATTTAATTGAGATGATTCATCCCCTTTCCCTTCTCTTTTTTGAACTGTCCCCTTACTGATGATTCATGCACCCCCTTTACTTCTATTCTTCTCCACTTCTTCATTCTTCCTTTCCACCGTTTCATTTTCATCATTCCTTCCCCTGTTCCACCGCTCCTTTTCGTTTTCCCATTTATTCTTTCCCCTTCATCTGCTACCTTCATCATCTTCTCTATCCACCATCTTCTTCATTCTTTTTGAAGGAAATCGGTCCTGCTGCTGCTCTTTGCTTCTGTGCTGCCCGATGTTGTTGTTGTTGTTGCTGTGATGCGCTGCTGCTGTCCGTTTCTTACTTCCATTTCTTGCTGCGTTTGCTTTCCCGAATTCGTGAGGGTAATTCCTTTCCCTTATTCTTCCTTTTCTTTTCTTCTGTTACGTCGTGAGGTTGTTGCTGCTGCTAGTGTTGTGTGTGCTACTGCTGTGTTAATCGTTTTTCCTGCTGCTCTTCTTCGCATCTTTTCGTTCCGTCATCGTTGTTGTTTCTCGTGGCTGCTGTTCGTTTGTTGTTCGTATTCTTCTTCTTCAATTGCTGCTGTTTATTGCGCCTGTCCTTCTTCCCCTTCTTCTTTCATTTCGTGATTACTGCTACTGTTTGACGATGATGTTGTTCCGTTTGTCCTCCTGTTGCTGTTCGATCTCCGATCCTCCCTCTTCGTGCTCTCCTTCATTCTTCTTTCTTCTTCCTCTTTTGTCGTTCTGTCTTGCAGCTTTGTTGTTGTCATTTTGTTTCCTCGTTGTTCGTTGAGTTGATGCTACTTGTCCGATGTCGTAGCTCTATCCGTCTCGCCTCACTGTTTCTGTTGTACGTTTGTATCACTGCTACTGTTATTCCCTTTTGTTCTCTGTCACTGTGCTATTCGTGATTGTTGCTTCCGAACTGTTGCTACGGTTATGGGTATTTCTGCACTGCTCAACATGCTGCTATTCGTTATTGTTATCTTGTCGATTTCATCTCGTCATGGTTGCTGTTTCATCTCTACTTTGTCGTACTCGACTCTATTAAGTTCAACCTTCGGGTTTCTATTTGTCACATCAATTCTCTTTTCGTCTTGTGCCGAATACCCTTGTCTCATTCTTTTGTTTTATCTTCTCGATTAATTGGTGGAGCACGCTTTTGAGGCTATCGGTTCTACAAATCGGAGTTTAAAGACGTTAATATTGAAGTCACGGAGCCTGGACCATACAAGGAGTCAAGTACGTGATTGATCCGGGTATCAGCTCAAGGTAACTTTAGGACGACGTTACTCGATTTTATATCGTATGTTTAAGTAGTAGTATGTAGTAAATATTTTAATTCCGGTTTTCTAATTTTAGCTATTTATTATTTGCTAAAAATATTATTTTAAAATGTGTACCTTATAAATATTTTACAAGTTTTCGATATCGTTTTATAAATCGTTAATAATTTAATTATTTACGATCGTTATAATATTTTGTTGGTTATCGTGACACTAGTAACTAAATAATATCGATTTCATATTTTCTTCATATTTCGTTAATTTATAATTTTAACTCAAAATCGTATTTTTATATTATAATCGAGGTTTGTATACTTGTTTAATAAATTAATTTCGTTTTACGATTTATACTAATAAATGAGAAAGTAGTCGATTTTGTTTTAAATATATTTTTAGTCGAGACTATTTTCCCTAATAATTTCTCATTTGTCTACGATTGATTATTTTTAGTAAAATCAGTATTATTTATTGATAAAATCTATTTGCTAAAACTAATTTGAAAGCTTTATAAAATCTCGTTTAATTTATAAAATTCGCCGACTCAATTAATTTTGATATCATTTTCTTAAAGCATCTCTTTTCTGGAAATTTATAGTTTTAAATCGATTTCCTAATTATTTATAAAATACTATATATTGACTTATTATAATTTATATCTATTTTGAGTAACGAATTTAGACATACATATAATATAAAGTTACGATAACGACGATAATAATAAAATTTAAATTTCGTTAGAAATGCTATTTTTAATACATTTCACATATTTTAATAACTTACGTACTTTCTATAACGAAATTTCTATTTTAAGTAAGTTTCTAAAATTAGTAAGTTTCTATTTATAGAAAGTTTCCCTTTTTATATAAAATGTTTATTCCTTTTATCCTCATATTATTTATATTGATTATATTTAGTTTTGAATATCGATAATGGCTGTTTTGGAGTTATGGAATAAGTACAAGTGTGGGGTTAGAGTAATATATTCTGGGGTTTACGTTTTTGCCATCAACTATAAGGTTGGCGTGTCTTTATGGGGCACACTGGTTGTTGAACCGAGCATATATGGTTTCGGGAGTGTGTGTACATTTTGACCTTAAATTCGTGCCTCGCAGTGTAAGACGCCGTCAAGTTGAACTGAGTATTTATGGTGCTCGAGAGGGGTGTGCATATTATTTAAACTAGGGTCACGCATTTATAAGACACCGTCCTATTATGGTTGAGTAGTCTAGTTAGAGATCAGAGTTTGATTTGTTTGAACTAAGTTCTCGAAGCTAGTTTTAGTATTCTCCTAGTGAAAGTCTAGCCTTCATCACTAATCCTATCCATAACGCCATTTTGAATATTTTTATTATTATCGATACATTTTGGTTTGCAGGTTGACAAATATTTCAAGTTTTCTTCTGAAAACTTGTTCTGATTTTATTGTTCCAATATTTTAAGTTTTTCTCCGAAAGCTTATTTTTATTATATCATTTAATGTTTTCCATTTTAATTATTTTGATATAGTAATACTATTATTTTTCCATATGATATAATATGGCTGAGAGAACATCCGAGTTACTCCCCACTGACATGGCTGCTATGTTTATAACATGACAGGTATTTGCTGCTGGGTTTTGGGTGTGAG
Source organism: Agrostemma githago (assembly GCA_958450325.1). NCBI lineage: Eukaryota > Viridiplantae > Streptophyta > Magnoliopsida > Caryophyllales > Caryophyllaceae > Agrostemma > Agrostemma githago. Next base: position 8,007,387 of record OY288243.1, on the reverse strand, counting down.
CTAGCGAGTAGCATGGATCCTACTATTTCTTCATTCATGTTTATTTATGGATTTTTGTAACCCTGTTTAGAGAATATTTATTTTAGCCCTTTTGTAAAAAGTGGCCTTTGTATTGACTGACCGTTCTTTTATTAAAATATAGAACATCAGTGTGTTTTAATCCCAAATCTCCAGTGTTTCCGCCACTGTGTTGCGTTAGATTTTCTAGGGGATTACAGTTGGTATCAGAGCATTGTTGCTCCCGACGCTTACACCTGATTCTAGGAAAAAATACCAGTAAATGATTTGAATATTAAAGAAATATTGGTGAGAGGTAGGTAGAAACCAAAGTAAGGACTTAATTTTTAGGCTTATATGTTCTTGTAACTCAATGATTAGCATTGAATATTTGTTGCTTTTGTCTTGAAGAAGATGAATGAACAAGATGTTGATTGGATGCTGCTCCAGATCGGGACAAGACCTGCTTAGAACGCTCAACGCCTGTTGATTTGAGTGTACAACTTTGTGCTATAGGGAAGATACAATGGTGACCTTTCAGCTCAGATTTAGTTTGCTCAAGCTACAGGTTAGATGATCGAGAGTAGATTCCTGTTACATGATGTTGCAGTAGATCTAGATGGAGCGACCCAAGACTTGTGTGCTCGTTCCTATACAAGAAGATGCAGTAATCCATTTAGTTCCCACGTAACTCTGGAGGCCCGAAGATTCACCTCTGGTTCAAGAACTTAGTATTATAGGATCATCGATTCTTTTCTTCCTTCCTCAACTTCTTCCAATTCTTTTCTTTTATATTCTCATCTTCATTTGCTTGATGAACCCTTGTTCTATTCAACTACTTTACCATCTTTTCTCTTGATATTCTTTGGTTAGACCGAATTCTGTCTCAGTGAACCCCGTGAAAAGTTATAAATGTTCGAGATTTAGTAAATCTTTTGTTACTTGGTTTTGAGGATTGTGAGTCCACCCTATCTTATAAGCAAGTAAAAAATTCTTGAGGATTGATTTGAATGGTAAATTGTTGTTTGATGGAATTAGGATGATACCTTAGATACCGTTCAGCCTTGGGTTATAGGTTACTTGATTATTTGGAGGATTTAAAGTTGAATAATCTTTTGAAGTAGTAAGAGTATATCATATTTTTACGGTTACCTAATACCTAACCTAGAACCGAACTAAGTATAACTAATAATATAACTTTGGGATTCTTACCTAATGCTTATTTGATAGATGCATCGAGAATATTTGGGATCATAGAGTATTGTTTAAAGAGTTAGCATGAGTGTTGTGGTACCATTAAAGGTTTTCAGTAATGTCATTAGAAATTTTGGTTGACATAGATTACCCGTGTTTCTTAAGGATTAGATCGTTGATCATTGTTTAAGGCTGTAACCTATGGAATTTGGAGTTGAGTAATCTAATTTGGATAAATTGTTGTTAACCTTGAAGAAGAGAAACATATTGCACAATTAAAGTTTTGATTTATCGCGTTGTTTTGAGGGATACTTAATGTCAATCATCTTAATGGATTTATAGTTCAGAACCCTTAGACCAACGAGATTGTGGCTTCGTTGAGTTAATAAATATTTTAGTGGTTTCGCGGTTACGATATGAAATTTGATGGACTTCTCGGAAACCTTAGTTGAATGACGTGTTTTGAAGATGTAAGTGTTTGCAGCGTTACCTATAGGTTTGAGCGCGTTTGAGGATTTGTTGTACTTCCCAACTTCTGTACTTGTGGCATTATAAATATGTTAGAAATCATTTTTGAGGATTTTGTACCCGAACATTGTTAAATTGGTGGACCTTGTTTAATGTTCCTTACTCGGGAAATTTGGAGTATACTTCGAGTTCAAAGCTTATGAGATTTGGATTTAGGAACCTTATCGATTGCAAGTTTGGGTGTGTCTTGATGACCGTTGGAATTTTAATTGATGAGATTAGATTGTAAAACAATTGTGGATTAGTATCGTGTCGTTTGAACGATTGGATAATGATGTAGGACATTTTTGGAGATTGTGACTGAGTGGTACCAACTAGTGCCTAATATTGGACTTAACGTTAATTGATGGAAATTAGGAACCCGTGTTTGTAGGTGTCGTACCGGAAATCTCGAGTTGGTTAATTTATTCTCTAATCCGTGAGAGCTCTACTTGACTCTCAATTTCGTTCTCCCCTTAGCTTTTCTTAAATCCTGCTACTTCTTTTTCGGCCAATCACTTTCGACTTCTTTATCGGGTTTGAAAACTTTTGTTTCGATTTGTCGTTGGCTTCGACTCTATTTATCAGTTTATCATTTCCCCGAACTTATGTTATGAAAAATTTGACTAATTTAAAAATTTTATTTTCATGAAATTTTAACTTTTCGAGGCATAAATTTAAATCTTAAAACTCCCCGTTTTGTAAAAACTTTGAGCAACTTAAACTTTTCGGCTATCGTGAAATTTTAACATTCTGAGTTTTAAATTTCAAAACTTTATACTTGGTTTTTGTTTTATTTTTGGTTGATAACATATATTTAGTCCTGTTTCAAAATGTCTTAATAATTTATTTTTAAAATACTTCGAACTTGTTTTAAATTTTGATTTTCGAACCATCAAAATTTTATTGAACCTTCGTAAATGCAAATATTATGATTTCTATAAGTTTATTATATAAAACAATTTCAAAAGTTTCTAAATAATTTTGTATGTTCGAGTTTTTCGATGTATTGTCGATGGATTTTTGAAATTTTTATGGAAAACGTCTAACGACTGGTTCGATTTTTATTCACTAACTACAAAATTTGATTTCTCAAATTTTTTGTTTGGTCTTAAAACGAAATATTGTCAAATTTCTTAACCAAAACGTTTTACTGTTGCTTTGAAAATATTTGGGTACTTTCCTTCTTGAGTTCGTTTACAAATATTATTATTTTATCAAATAGTTTTTAACTTACGATTTTATTAATTTAAATGATTTTAAACTTCGGGTAACTGAGCCCAACTTATCTTGAAATAATTTTCTCTTCGATTTTGATTTCATATCACGTTTGAAGTTGTAAACTTTTTTTTTTACCGAGATTGTGATGCGAGTTAAGCATTCTCTTTTGTTCAAATGATAAAACTTTGTTTTCCATTATATTATTATGTTTTTGTTAGTTTCGAGAACGAAACTTCTTTTTAGTGGGGAAGATTGTAACACCCCTGATTTTATAAATTAAATTAAATTAAAATTATGTTCGTATTTTTATTTTTACGATTTAACTCGTAATTCTTAAAATTATTATAAAATGAATTTATCGTTTAATCGTTTCAAACTCATAAAATTCTATTTGTCTCAGAAACTCTTTCTTATATCTAAAACATATTTTATTTCTGTTTCGATTTATTTTATACATTTAATTTAATTCTTATCGAAAGTTTATTTCAACAATTTAAATTCTAAATTCTTTTTATTTATTTATATTTAACCTCGAAATTCTATTTTCGGCTCGAAGCTCATTTATTTTATGTTTCGTCAAAACATTTATTACATTTCCTCGAGAAATCAATTTAATTCACTTTATCGAAGATTTATTATTTATCGGGGAATACTATTGAGTTATGTCCACTGTCCTAATACTGATTAACTCGCTTAAGTCTATGTATCCGATATGCCTTGCTAGAGGTCGATGTCGGATTGACATGTAAATGACTTACGTGTCTGGTAGTCTCAAGTGGGCCCATTGGGTCACACACAATGTGCACGGGATATATTAATACAAAATTACTTTTTCCTAACGAGCCTTTACTCAATCCTAGCAAAAATAATGTCATTTTTCCAATTTTACCCTCTCCATAATTTAACCCAACTTGTAATTTTCTCTCTTCTTCTTTGTCTCTTTACCTCCCCAATTTCTTTAATCAATTGAATTCTTTCGAATTCGATTATTTATTTTAATTCAATTATCAATGAAGTAATATCATTTTAATTAATTGATTTATATTTTGTTCGGGGTTTAATTAACTTTTAAAATTAGGGTTAGGGATTTAGGGTGCATTATGGGTGGTTCTAGGGCATCAATCGTATACCATGATATTGCATCGAGTCTTGCGCCTTGCTAGTAAACAATATGAGTATCTTAATTTTTTTTAATTATGTCAAATTAGACTTAATTAATTGTGTTTTGGGTGGTGTTTGTTGATGTTGATGGGTTTAATTGTGTTTTGGGTGGTGTTTGTTGGTGTTTTGGGGGGTGGTTGTTGGTGTTGATGGATGGTTGAATTTAAGGTTTTTTTTTAAAAGAAAATCAATTTGGGTGAAATGATAATAAGGACAAATTGGTAAAATGTCGCTAGGATTGAGTAAAAGCTCGTTAGGAAAAAGTAAGACCCTATTAATATATATCGATATATTAAATATATCGGGTCAGTAGTAATACGGACTCAACTGCGTTGTCAGGTTATGGTAATTATAGTTATACTAATAATCTAATTATGGTAATTAAAGTTATGGAAATAACCTAATTCTACCTTCTCATCTCCTATATAAGGAGGTTCATATGATGAACCGATATATGGAATTAAGAGTATTGACTCATAATATATATACGGAGTATTCTTCTTATAAAGAGTCACAAACCCTTATACTATCATATGCGTCGCAGTTCCGTACCCGTGTGGATACCAAAGAAAGCATCACGTTTGGGGTGCTTTATTCTGTCCGTGGGAATTATTTATTCTGTCCGTGGGAATTATTTATTCTGTCTGTGGAGATTATTATTTATTCTGTCCGTGGAGATTATATATTTCTGGGTTTATTATACTTCTTATTAATACGTTGTTCCGCTGCAAATAAGGTATAATTGTTATCCCTCTACTTTTGTCTTTTCGGTTAATACTCGTAACAGGTCATTGGGTTCAAGAGTTGTAACCCTAAAGTGGTATCAGAGCCTCTGTTACGTAGTATTAATCAGATCGACGTGAATCTATATCTCATAATTGGTTATGAGGGATTTCACCACGTATTAATTTGATTATATTTTTTCTCACGAGAATTGTTTTCACAGACGTTTGCTATAATATGTTTTGTTTACTTTTTTTCATGCGCATGCCACATGTTTAGTTTAGTTTTGCTATAATAATTATGATTATTATTACTTTATAATTATTTGATATTTATCTGATAAGTTATGTCAACATGGGTTTTGCCACTGGACTGCGGGCTGCATCGCTAAAAATATTATTTTAAATTGTGTACCTTATAAATATTTTACAAGTTTTCGATATCATTTTATAAATTGTTAGTAATTTAATTATTTACGATCGTTATAATATTTTGTTGGTTATCGTGACACTAGTAACTAAATAATATCGATTTTATATTTTCTTCATATTTCGTTAATTTATAATTTTAACTCAAAATTGTATTTTTATATTATAATCGAGGTTTGTATACTTGTTTAATAAATTAATTTCATTTTACGGTTTATACTAATAAATAAGAAAGTAATCGATTTTGTTTTAAAAACATTTTTAGTCGAGACTATTTTCCCTAATAATTTCTCATTTGTCTACGATTGTGTAGACACCCGCATTTTGCCTGCTAGTGTCTATAGCAGCTTCCAACAAAACACCCGATGATGATCGGACGTAAACGTGACTTAATACGCTCGAATATGGGCTCGTAATCAATAGTATCCGATGTGGGCTTTTAGCGGAGTACAAATCTCACAAAACCGATCTCAAATTCAGGCCTAGTGGGTCGTTTCTAATAAAATGAGACTAATTTGAGCCAACACCGACACCGGAAATAAAATCGTCTTTTAGCGACCGAGTCAAAACTCGGTCAAAGTCGTTTCCGAGGCAAAACCAACCATGCAAGCTTCTAGAAACAGCCCAACAACCATTCAAATCCTAGCCAAGGTCAAAGACTTAAAATATCTCGACCTTTCTGACCCGCTCGATCGAGTGCCAACCCACTCGATCGAGTAGGCCTTCGAAAAGCCCACTGCATACCTTCTGATGGGGGTCGATAGCCAGCCACGGGTCGCCCGTCAATTAGGCCCCAGGATGGCCCGACCCGAGAACAGAGGAAGGTCTGCCCAGCAGTATCACTGAAAAACCTCCAAGTAGGTGGCCTTAATCGCTCAACCGCCCGGCATGGCCTTGCCGCCTGCCAAACAGGGCAACCAAGCCCCCTGCCTGCTTCCAGGGTGCTCCCGCCCAGGCAGGACCAAGGGAGAACCGGGGACCCCTCCGTCATTTTGCCTAAGGTAAAAGGAAATGAGTGGACAAGGTGAGCCCACATGTCACTCACCTGTCCACTCATTCTCCTCCCTCTCTCCCTCTGTCTTTTCTCTCTCTTGGAGGAAGGTATAAATACTTTCCCTCCTCCCACATAAAAAAGGTTGGATTTTCTCTCTCTAGACTCTCACTCTAAAAACCGCCATCTCCCTCCTCACGAGAGAGGTTTCTCAAGGCATTTTCACGGGCTGACTTAGGCATCGGAGAGGGTTCCCCCGAACACCTCCGGGACCCTGTGCGTTCATTGTGCAAAGAGCAGGCCGTCTTCGCCAGGAAAGTCTGACCGCCGGAGTGAGAGGAAGGAGGGATCAAAGGAAGTCGGGCGATCACTACCCGAGTAACATTATAATCGTAAGACCCGAATCCAAAGTCGGGTCTCGTGACCGGAACAATTTGGCGCCGTCTGTGGGGAAGAATTCGGTTGTGCTCACGAGTTACCCACAAAATTAACCACAATCAAACAAAATGCCTGAAATCGTAGAGGCCAATTCTGGGGCGGGTCCGACGGTACCACTGGTGATCCCCCTGTATGGCATGCCTACACCTGTGTCCCAGGGGTAGGGCGAGCAAGCCTCCAAGGAGCGCCTAATGGGGAAACTACAGTCGCAGCCGGGCAGGTTGACTATCAGAGGCCTAGTCTGAACCTCACCCTTGCCCAGATTGTGCAGACCGCTGTCTTCTTCTCGGCCATGCTCAACCAGGAGTTCACCCCAGAGGACCTGGTAGGCAGGATCACAACGACCCCCAGGCAGCTCCACTTTGAAGGAGTAGATGGAGCTGGGGGCACGAAGCGAACCGCCGCCAGCAATATCCAGAGGAAGGCAAGGAAGACAGCTCAGGGGTATGTGCAAGCCCAGAAGCGCCTCACCGGAAATCAGAGGCAGCCTGCCCAGCAGCAAGCCTTTTCCGTACATACCACTGAGTCCACCTCCGGCGTGGAGAAAAGGGGCTTATCCAAGAACCTCCAGGATTGGATGAGGCACAGAGAGCCGGTGATGAAACGCCTGGGGGAGAGGCAGGTAGATGTCTTCTCCAGGCTAACACCGGCCGAGTCACAACGGACTCCAGGACTGTCCCAGAGCATGCAATCAAGGCTCAATCATGGGCAGCCGTTGGAATCAAAACACCGTCAGGATGATAATTTGGAGCCACCACAGAAAAAGCGGCCCAGACATTACTCCCCGGCAAAAGACGATGAAGCCATGAGTAGGCAGGCGCCCCGGTACCGCTCCCCCAGCATCGGAAAACCGACCCCTGGCAACAGGGATGACTACGGTTACCATTCTGCTGGGAGCAGGTCGAGAATGGCAGGCAGGCCTACAAAGACTCCGCTTCACCCTGAGGTGCAGGGATACCCTATCGCGAAGATTAAAATGCCGTCTATCAAATTTCATGGAACCACTGACCCGAAGGACCACCTGGTAGCGTACGAGAGCCACATGGGGATGTACGATGTTGACGACGCAGTCTGGTGCAAGGTTTTCCCCACTACCCTCGTGGGACTGGCACAAGGATGGTTCAGGGATCTACCGCAGGGCTCAATCAGTTACTTCATAGAACCGGCCGAGGCTTTCTTGGACCAATATGCAGAGAACAAGAGGCGCCGGCTAACCCGATTTGACCTGATGACCCTCAGATAGAAGAAGAGTGAAACTGTCAGGGAGTACCTGAAGATTCGACCTGTCAGGTCAAAGAAATTGATGACTCAACTGCAGCATACGCGTTAACCATCTCCCTGCTCCCATGGGAGATGAAGAACCAAATGATTAGAGCTCAACCAGAAACCCTGGCCAAAACTCGAAAGATTGCCGAAGGCTTCATGCTGCAGGAGGAATTCCATAGCCTGCCGGACACCCCCACAGGACCTTCCAGGCCGCAGGGGGGACCGCAGGGTGGACGCAGCAGGGGTGAAGCTGGTAGACAGAAAAATGAGGAGGGCGACACTCCGAGGAAGGAGCGTGTAGCTTATCAGCCCAGGTTTGTTAGCTACACAGCTCTAAACAAATCCAGAGCAGAAATCTTCGAGCTGGAAATGGAGACGGCTAAGTGGTACCGCCCGAGAAAGCCACGCAGTCCGAAGGGAGACCCAAAAAAGTTTTGTACATTCCACGATTGTGTGGGGCACACCATTGAGGAATGCCGACACCTGAAAGATGAGATTGAGAAACTCATCAGGAATGGGTGGCTGAGCAACTATGCTGCAAGGACCAAGAGTCAGAAGGAAGTTGTGGACAAACCTGAGGGATCAGTGCAGAATCGCCTGATAATCCATGTAGTGTCAGGGGACGCGGAAGGCCAGATAAGCAAAAGAGGTCAAAAAAGACAAATCCGCGAACTCCGAAACCAGATATGCTATGCTGAGAGGGCCGGGAGTCCAAAGGGCCTGACCCTGAGCATCACCCCCAGGATGCAGAGCGGGTAATCTACCCTCACAGCGACCCCCTGGTATTATCCCTCGTCATCAGTAATCATATTGTAAGGAGGTGTATGGTAGACACTGGCGCCTACACAAACTTATTATACAAAGACGCCTTTGAGAAAATGAACCTGGAGAAAAGACACCTCAAGCCTGCTCCTGGATCGTTGTACGGGTTCAGCGGAGCGGGCTTGCTTCCAATGGGAATCATTGACCTACCAGTGACGTTTGGAGAAGGTACCTCAGCTAGAAACATCAGGGCGTCATTTGTCGTTGTGGACGCCAAGTCAACATACAACTCCCTGATAGGCCGGGCTACCTTAGATGAGATTGAGGCTGCCATATCAATCAGAGCCCTAACCATAGCCTACGTTACGGACTTTGGCATGGAAGGAAAAGTGCATGATGACCAGGAGTCAGCCAGACAGTGCTACTCAGTAGCCCTGCACACCCATGAAACAAAGCGAAAGGGTAAAAGAAAAGCGGTCCGTTCTCCCAGCAGGGAAGGAGAGATTCCAACTGGCCAGCAGGTAGCGGACCATCTCGAACCTGGGGGAGAAAGTATGCTGGTAGACCTGGAGCCAGGGAGGCAAGTCCTCATAGGGGCCGACCAGGTAGACCCCTACCGAGAGGAGTTGATCAAAGTCCTGAGAAACAACAGGTATGTGTTCGCCTACTTGGCAGACGAGATGTCAGGGGTAGACCCGACGCACATAGTTCACAAGCTGAACGTAAGCCCGGGGGCACGCCCTGTAAAACAGAAAAGGGGAAACATGTCCGCCGAAAAAGATCAGGCCATAAAAGAAGAAATCGAGAAACTGTTGAAGGCAGACTTCGTAGAAAGCTGTGATTACCTGAGTGGTTAGCCAATGTGGTAATGGTAAAGAAATCCTCGGGGGCTTGGAGGATGTGCGTAGATTTTACCAACCTCAACAAGGCCTGCCCGAAGGACTGCTACCCTCTCCCCAGGATTGATCAGCTGGTGGATGCCACCAGTGGATACACCACACTCAGTTTCTTGGATGCCTTTTCAGGCTATCACCAAGTCTACCTCTGGCAGCCGGACAGGGTAAAATGTGCCTTCACCACCAGCGCCGGCACGTTCATGTACAAAATGATGCCTTTCGGACTCAAAAATGCAGGCGCCACTTACCAGCGATTGGTCGACAAGGTTTTTGAGAAACAGAAGGGCAGAAACTTGGAGGCCTACATCGACGACGCTATTGTAAAAAGCAAAGGGGATGCGGAACACCTGAAAGACCTGCAGGAGACTTTCTCTTCCCTGCGCGTATATCAAATGAAACTGAACCCCAAGAAATGTACTTTCGGTGTCCGCTCTAGAAAATTTCTGGGTTTTTTAGTAAGCGCCAGGGGTATCGATGCGAAACCCGAAAAAGTCCAGGCAGTGTTAGACCTCCCAGAACCAAAGACAATAAGAGACATCCAGCTCCTGGCAGGCAGGATGGCTGCCCTAGCGCGGTTCATTGCCAGGTCGGCCGATAAATCAACACCCTTCTTCAAAGTGTTGAAGGGAAACAAGCAGTTCAAATGGGAGGATGAACAGAAAGAAGCCTTCAAACAGCTGAAGGAGCATTTAAAGAAACTGCCCACCCTGGCAAGACCAGTGGCAGGGGAAAAGCTTTTCCTCTATATCGCCGTGACAAACACAATAGTTAGCGCGGTGATTCTAAGGGAAGAAGCAGGCTCCCAGCAGCCGATATATTTTGTGAGCCATGCCCTGGGGGCAGCAGAAAAGAACTACCCGTTGGTCGAGAAAGCAGCTTATGCGGTCATCATTGCAGCAAGAAAACTCAGGCCCTACTTCGATGCACACCCTGTCGTGGTGCTAACTGACCAGCCCATGGAAAAAGTCCTAGAAAAATTCGAAAAATCTAGAAGACTATTAAAGTGGGCCATAGAGCTGAGCGGCCTGGGAATATCATACCAGTCCAGGATTGCCATCAAGGCGCAGGCCTTGGCAGATTTCCTGGCTGAGTGTTCCCACTCAGAAGAAGATGATCCGCCTGCTGGAGAATGGGTGGTGTACACAGATGGATCGTCTACAGCCAACGGTGCGGGGGCAGGGATTGTGCTAACTAGCCCTGAAGGAACAGACTTCGAGCATGCACTCAGGTTCACCTTCCCTGCATCAAATAACGAGGCTGAATATGAGGCCGTGCTGGCAGGCATTAGCTTAGCCAAAGCTGCAGGGGCCGAGAGACTTGTCCTGGCAATAGACTCCCAACTCATCACTAACCAGATTAATGGATAGTACGAAGCCGGGGACCAGGCTATGGCCGCCTACCTGGAGAAAGTGAAACTGGAGCTATCAGGGTTAAAGTCCTATGAGGTCAGGCAAATCCCCCGATCCCAAAACAATCGAGCGGATGCTCTGTCAAAACTGGCCAGTTCTAGCCTCCAAGACATAAGAAGGTCAGTCTGGGTAGACGTAGTCCAGGAAAAATCCACTACCCCCTGCCAGCCGGTCAGTGTCATTGAAGAGGCCAGGCTTGAAGACTGGATGACTCCAATCATCCAGTTCAAGAAATACGGAACCCTTCCATCTGACCCTGCTCAAAAAAGAAAGATGCCGGCGAAAGCCGCGTGGTTCATATTAATCAATGGAGAACTATACAAAAAGTCTTTCTCCTCTCCTCTGCTCAGATGCTTGGGGGCAAGGCAGGCCGCAGAAGTCCTAGACGGCATTCACTCAGGAATCTGCGGCCACCAAATAGGCGGAAGGTCACTAGCCCACAAGGCCCTAAGGGTTGGCTACTACTGGCCAACTCTCCTAGCTGATGCAAAAGATCTAACCAGAAAATGCAGAAAGTGTCAGTTGTTCGCCCCATCAATTCATGCCCCGGCCCAGGAACTCAGGCCAATTTTGTCTCCCGTTCCCTTCGCCCAGTGGGGGATGGACATATTGGGCCCCTTCACTGCGGCAAAGGAGGGGCCGGAAGTTTTTAATAGTGGGGATCGACTATTTTACAAAGTGGATTGAAGCCAAAGCAATCCCAAATATAACCGAGCCTGCAGTCAGGAAGGTGATCTGGAGGAATATCATAACCAGATTTGGCTTGCCGAAGATGCTGGTATTCGATCATGGAAGACAATTCGACAACGACCCCCTGAGGGTTTGGCTGGAAGGTCATGGTATAGCAGTTGCCTACTCTGCCGTCTGCCATCCACAAACTAACGGGCAGGCCGAGGCTGCCAACAAACAAATTCTAAATGGTCTAAAAAAGATGGTGGATGAGCTTAAAGGCAGGTGGGCAGACGAATTACCAAGCATACTGTGGTCAATCAGGACCACCCGGAAAGAGTCTACAGGACAGACCCCCTTCGACCTGGTCTACGGGGCCGAGGCCCTCCTGCCCATTGAAGTGCGAATTCCCACCCTGCGATCCCAGCAGTATGACAGGGCTGATAATGAAGCAGCAATGACCGAGGCTCTGGACTTAGTCAGTGACATAAGGCAAGAGGCCGACGTTAACATTGCCGCCTATCAGCAGCGGATGAGGAAAGCATACAACAAAAAAGTGAACGAAAGAAATTTCCAAGTAGGAGACTTGGTTTTAAGAAAGACGCAGGCATTCGGAAGGTCAAGGGAGCACGGAAAGTTAAGCGCCAATTGGGAGGGCCGTATGAGGTCACCAGGATCATGAGACCAGGTACCTACAGGATTGCCAACCCTGAGGGCCAGAAGCTGGCTGCCCATTGGAATGCCGACACTCTTAAGAAATACTATGTCTAGCCCCAAGAAATTAGAGGATTTTTCTTTTCTTTTCAAAAATTAGCGGAAGACAGTCAGAAAAATATAGACAACTCCGACCAGGGATATCTTAAAGAAATGAGAAAGTATAGTGAATTCATACTCGTTGTCTGTTTAAACTTGCATTTCACACACAAACGAGCAGGGGGCAATAGGGGGAGGCCCCCCTGTTGCTAAAACAAAAGAAAAATAGACCCCCCCAACAAAAAAACCTAAATCCCCCTGCCTACCTCTGGGCAGGCAGGGGGCAGGCAGGGGGCAGGCCTCCTGGACTTCGACCAGAAGCCAGGGTCAGGCCGGGCCCCACATGCCGAACGAACAAGGACTGGGGGCATCCCCCCAACCTTGTATAAAAAACACAAAAGTCCTCTTGCTTACCTCTGGGCAGGCAGGGGGCAGGCCCCCTGGACTTCGACCAGAAGCCAGGGTCAGGCCGGGCCCCACGTGCCGAACGAACAAGGACTGAAGGCAACCCCTCAACCTTGTATAAAAAACGCAAAAGTCCTCCTGTCTACCTCTGGGCAGGCAGAGGGCAGGCCCCCTGAACTTTGACCAGAAGCCAGGGTCAGGCCGGGCCCCACGTGCCGAACGAACAAGGACAGGGGGCATCCCCCCAACCTTGTATAAAAAACGCAAAAGTCCTCCTGCCTACCTCTAGGCAGGCAGGGGGCAGGCCCCCTGGACTTCGACTAGAAGCCAGGGTCAGGTCGGGCCCCACGTGCCGAATAAACAAGGACTGGGGGCATCCCCCAACCTTGTATAAAAAACGCGAAAGCTCCCCTGCCTACCTCTAGGCAGGCAGGGGGCAGACCCCCTAGACTCCAACCAGAAGCCAAGATCATGCCTTACCTTAGAAGAAAAACATCAAATAAAATAAAGAAAGTATATTCATAACAAAAGAAGAGTTTAACAGACGAGCAATAAAAATCCAGGCGCTAGAGAGTTAAAATATTACATCAAACCGGCAGCCGGCCACATCGGGGCCCGGCGCAAAAAAAGATTAAAATATCAGCGGGGAAGCAAAGGCGCAGCAGGGTACAGACAAGAACCCTCAGAGGACGACTGCCCCACATGTTAAGCATTTGGGGCATCTTGGTCAGGATCAGTAGCCTCCTCAGGCGATCTATTGGCTCGAGCTTCATTCTTGACAGCATATAGATCCTGAAAAGCATCCTCATCAAAGTTTGGGAGCATTTCTCTAATGACTTCCATAACAAACTGCAAAGATGAGGAGGCTCCGGCCTCAAAATTCGTCGCCACTGCAGCCTGAGCTTCTTGAATGATGGCGTCTTTTTCCTTCTGCCACTCCTCGCCCTTCATCTTCAGATCACCCTGCGCCTTCTGGAGGTCCGAATCAGCTTTTATCAGGCGACCCTCCAGCTCAGCAACCTTTTTCTTGGACGGCTCTAACTCAGCAACCGCTTTCTTCGCTTCCTCCAGCTCATTCTTTGCTTGCTCCAGCCTCGCCTCCAGGCCAGTTACCTCCCTCACAGCCTGCTCACCCTGAGCCCTCCAATGCGCTGCCTGGTCCTTAGCCTCCCCCAGGTCCCCCTCGCATTTTGCCAGCTGGTCCTTCAAACTGGCAATCAGGGTAACATCCCTTTCAACCATCGCCAGGCGATCAGGGAAGGGGAGCCCAGGAGTAACGGCCAACTCTTCATCGCTCAAACGGCTGAGGGCCGCCAACTCGGTCGAAGCCCGAAAAACCCTAGAAGTGCGCTGGATGTACTGAATCACCTGGTTGGTGGTGGAAGTCACAGACTTAGTAATGTGATCCGCTAATACAACACTAGAATCGGAAAGCAGGGCGGAGACGTCAAGGCTGTCGCCGGCGGTATAATGAAACTCAGCATTCTCTTCTGGGAAGAGAGTGCTTGGAACATCATGAGCAGGGCGCTTGGGGTCAGGAGTATTGACATCAGCCTCCAGATCCACCACTGGCGTGGCATTCGTGGGCTCCCTGTTTTTTCTCTTCCTGGTCTCCAGGGGAGTGCTCTCCCCAGTTTCCTTGGAACTAACCGGCCTTGACCCCATAGGAGGGTGAGTCCCTGCAGGAGAACCTCCCTGTTTGCTAGTAGGAGAGGGGGTGGCCTTTGAGGCAGCCTCCCTCTCCACATCTCGGGAAGCAGAAGGGGGAGCCGCCGGCCTTGCAGGTGTTCGCCTGGGAGGAAGAGGAAGTCTCGCTCGATTGGCAGCTATACTCTTCACATACTTCATTAGGGCTTTGCAGCCTTTCTTGTAGCTGGAGGGAAGAGAGGGACGTTTTACGACGATGTTAAAGTCACTGTCCAGCCCAAGATAAAGTCACTGTTCGATTATTAATGTACGCGTTTTAGTTCGATGGTTCACGCATAACCCATTTTTACTCGGGCCGGTTACTTGTGACCGACGTCCCATTATACCGCGGTGCATTCCTAAATGGGTGCGCTAAAAACATCTATGGTCGAACTCGTATGGGTTTTGCGGCATTTTCTAAGACCAACTCGGCTTAGGAAGTTCGTCCTGATTTACGAGAAAGGCATCGGTGTTGGTATAGACCCGATTTTGACCGATCGAGACTTAGTTTAAAGCATACATGCTGTCGTCATATTGCTTATGTGACTATGTGATACTTGGTTTCCGCGTCATTTTTCAAAAACCGTCATTTCAAAAATGCATCTTTCAAAAATATTCAGTTTCAAAAACTCGGAATGCTGCCGAAATTTAGACTTAAGATTTGACTCAAAATAGCCTATTTTTAGCCGGCATGCTACCCATTTCAAATTTCGAATTTCCGATCCCCTGTAGATTTTCAAATTTTCAAAATTCAATTTCGATTTTTAAATCTTCGTGATGCCATTCGCGATTTTCAAATTTTCGAGATGCCATTCTCGATTTTCAAATTTTCGAGATGCCGTTCTCGATTTTCAAGTCTATGAGATGCCATTCTCGATTTTCAAGTCTCCGAGATGCCGTTTTTGATTTTCAAATCTTCGGGATCTTATTTTCGATTTTCAAATTTTCGAAAATTTATTTCCGATATTCAAATTTTCAAAATTCCAAATATTCAACTTTTCAAAAAACTCGGTCCTGTAGGCATGCTGCCAATTTCAAAAGACGGGATCGCCTCCTAAATTTTTAAAACACGAAATTACTCGCAACCATTCTAACATTTCAAAATGCTCGGTTCTATTGGCCCACTACCAATTTCAGGACCGTCCTCTCAATTTTCAAAATTCAAATCATTTTTCAAAAACCTTCCTTATTATAGGACCTACCGTTGTCCGTGTGTCGGGTCTTTTCATAATTCGTCGAAGGTCTTTAGCGTCGAAACTCCGTCGATCCTACATCACGGGTTTCTTCCTCATCCTAGTCCGCCTTATCCTAAAGGCATAACCAACCAACACGAGTCATACACTCGTAAATGGAAGGTTCGTCTAAACACTCGAGTCCTAACTAGAAAGTCCCACGCGATCTTTCCCTCTAACAGGACGGTCCCCATGACCTTTCCTGAGGGAATCTCGCCCCTCTTTCAATCTGTTAGTCGATTCATCCCAATTCAAGAATCCTTTAACTTAAGGGTCTACCCTAATCACAGGGTCGTCCTTATTCAAGTCAAGTCAAGGGTCTCTAGCGTCGAAACTTTGCCGATCTTACATCGCAAGTTTCTTCCCTTACCCCGTCTGCCTTTCCTCGAGGTCGAGTCAACCTTTTACAAGGCATAGCCCTATAACAAAAGGTTTGTGATCCTTATATCTAAGGGTCACTCGTTCGACATTCGAGTCTTAACAAAACCTTCGAACACACTCGGGGGCTGCCCTTCAGCAGCTCGGTCAATCACGGTTGCTCTAAGGGTCATGTCTTACACGTGTTATCTCACGTACCCCACTTTTTAATCACTTAGATGTCACACCATCTGAGTCCTATCAGAGTCTCTAGTCTCACTCAGGGGCTACCCTTCAGCAGAGCGATCAATCACGATTGCTTTAAGGGTACCCTACGTTCATCCTACACTGGCGTCCTTATGATGTTTCCTTCGAGTCGTACGTATGCTACGAACACTCGAGTCACCTAGGGTTTAGGTCACCACAGTCGGTTCGAGCACGCGGCAGGGTCAAACATGGTCGCTCCATTTTCAGACTCACCTTCGTGCAGCTTGAGTCTCATAGTCGAGTCCAAGCCAGTGTCGTTACCTTGTCTAGGTCAATGTTCAAGTATCCCGGTCCAAGAGTCTTTGTCGTCCTGTCACCCCGGGCTGTGTCTAGTTTGACTCCCTCTCTTGCATTTGCGCAAAGCCGAGTTTGGGCGAGTCATGGCACCTGTCGTTCTCTCCAATCAAAGACCTTACCAAAAAAAAGAAACAACCAACCGAGCATCCGAAAGTCCGGATTTGATTTAAGTCCGAGTCAGAGTCTAGGATGTACTATTTCTTTCAATTTCAAAGCCAGAGTCAGAGTCAGCTGCATTCTGTCTTCTTCTCCAATTCAACAAAATCAGCTTTTTTCGATCTCTCATATATGCTTTCTTTATGTGTTTCCGAGAACATGATGAACATCTTCATACACTATGAGCATATGCACGTGACTATTATAGGTGCATCTATAATGAATGCAGGAAACCGAGACCCGTGTTTTCCTTTACCTATTCCATGTCTGGTATAGAAAGCCACATAACTACCCTTAGCAGGAGCGGTATCAAATCCTGTGACAAATCTAGGTAGTTTCCTAGTTTGGTTTCAAGACGGGAGGCAAGCCCATTCCCCACAATAAACACCCCTCCAATAAGACTAACCAATTCCTACCTTAGGCGTTTAGTCTGACAAGAAGAAAAAAGAAGCGTCGTGACTTTATAGACGTGATGCCAAAAATACCCAACTTGGGACGATGTTTCCACCAAGTTTGCTCGGAATTATGATGACAATACCGAGATCCAAACCACCATGTTTACTATAGAGTACTCTACCGCGAGTTGCACTCACACAAACACCAACTATGCTTAGACCTTACAAAGGCTTAGCTCCAAAGGTCTAATCCAACTGATAGGCCCAACCTAGATCCGCCCACAAATGAATGCCACAGATCCGAGAATACCCGTGCCTATTGCCAACACCATAGGGGGGATAGCGCGCGCACACACACATACACACACACACACACACACACACACAAACTGGACAAAAAAAATAAAAAGTCCAAGGAAAAAGCAAAAGGCCAAAATAAAAGAGTTGGCCATGATCAAAAAGAACTCTCAGCATCCCCCGACCAGATACGGTCAATCCTTGACCAGGACACGGTCAACTCAAATCCCATGACCGGGGCTAAGAGGTCAAGCAAAAAAATTCAAGAACCCATGACCGTGGTCAACGGTCAACTTAAGTGAAAGTCCCTTGACCGGGGTACGGTCAATTCAAAAGTTATCAATGCACATACCATCCAATAGGGGAGAGATAATCAGGCTGGTCAGCTAACATCACATCTAGCCTTCCCACATTACAACCTTCAAGACCTTCTCGAGACCTAGGCTAAGAGACAGCCTAGCATTTTGAGGATTCAAGCTCCATAGGATACACCCTAACCATTAGGGCCAGACATGGAAATCAGATCCCGCATTATCAACCTACCCTGATCGAAGTTCGAGTCATTTTACTCGACTTCCCCCCTTTCCTACCACATTACAATACCTTACCCTCGAAGCCTTAGCTCCACAAAATCGAGTTCCAGATTTCGAACCATGAAAGCCACTTATTGCCTGGCACCACATATCCAAAAAACATCCAAATTAGTTATCAACCCCAAACACGGGAACTCAATCTGCGGTCGACATAGAACATGCCCAAATAGTTCACACCACCTCTAGGGGCTACCCCGGAGAACGCTCACAGTCACAGGATTAACATCCTAACTGTTCTAGCCCTTTGATCAAGACATCATTGGGAATGCACCTAGCCTACATCATCGCTATGGCTAGTTACACACAAAGCCCTAATAAACTAGGCACCATAACATATCTCCCAATCCACTGAACTACGGCTTGGTTTGATTTCACTACACGTGAATACGTAGGCAGCCTTTCAACAAGGGCACAACCACCCACATTGACACAAATTCAAAAGCACCATCATTTCTATCATGGCACTGTTATGTTCTCAACAGTCTGCTTTGTCGTCCTGGGGGCTTCTCTTAGGCAGAAGTTCTTCGTCCACTCACAAAATCCAAATGACTTTAAAAAAACTAGCCTCCCTTCTATAGTGTGTCCTAGTACTCGGCTCAGTCGAAAACAAGAATTCGTCAGGGACTCGAAGCGACACCCACTTTGGGAATATACCCCAAAACCAAAAAAATTCAAAAAAGCACTAGCCCACAACACTACTACTGGTGAGTCCTGCAGAAACAGTCTCATTACAGGCTATAACACATCTTTCCCATTTCAATATTCGACCGTGTTGCCACTCGCCTAAGCTATGGAATAGCGCAGCTTAAGAGTCTTGTAGTCTTAGGTGGTCCACCCCCTACCGAGTTACGGTCCAACCCCTCAAGAGTCCATGTCGTGCCTGTCAACTCGTCCTGTTGCGTCCAGAGTCGAGTCTGTCGATATACCTATCTCTTCAATAATTCTTGCTTTGAAATTTGCAAAACTTAGCCATTTGAGAAAATCCTTTTCGACAAGGTCAAATTTCAGTCTATTTAAACTGCAAATTTCTTTTCTACTCCTTTCAATTTTGAAAACCTATCTTCTAGCACGTGAGTTGCTTTCAGGACTTCGATTTCAAAATGAAGCAAAAAGTCATTTTCCCCAGCGCAACTCAGTCTATAGATGCTAGCTGCATTTCTTATGTGCTATCTTGCCATCTGCTATATTTGTTATTTCTGCCTATGTATCTAACATTTCAGGTACCAGCTTGTACTTCCCAACGGAACATCAAGTTTTTATCTCCCCAGCGTGAGTCCGTGTTTCACCTAAATGTCGCATGCAAATTGGCATGTGTCTGCAAACAGGTACACCCAGGACTTCAGAAGCAAGTCCCAGCGCAGCTCCTTTACTCCCCAACAGAAAACCCGAGGCGATGTCTCTCCTGGAATATTACCTCCAAAGATGGGATGTATCTGCAACCAGATACACCCAGGGCTTCAGAAGCAAGTCCCCGCATAGTTCCGAGATGGGATGTATCTGCAACCAGACACCCAAGGCTTCAGAAGCAAGTCTCCGCGCCGTTCCAAGATGGGATGTATCTGCAACCAGATACACCCAGGGATTCAGAAGCAAGTCCCCGCGTAGTTCCGAGATGAGATGTGTCTGCGAACTGATACACCCAAGGCTTCAGAAGCAAGTCCCCGCGCAGCTTCAAGATGGGATGTATCTGGATACAGGTACACCCAGGACTTCAAAAGCAAGTTCCCACGGAGCTATCCCAGATAACAGAATTCATGTATGATTTCTATCTTATGGCAGACGAGCCCTTTCACGCAAGACTAATGGACTATAACGACCCGACCAGAAGGCTGCCAGGTCATAATCGTCGATTGGCCTGGTAGTTACTCTGACTTTCTCCTGGTAGCTACTCTGACTTTCTCCTTGTCCAAGCCTCACTAATAACCAACCATGCAAGCTTCTAGAAACAGCCCAACAACCATTCAAATCCTAGCCAAGGTCAAAGACTTAAAATATCTCGACCTTTCTGACCCACTTGATCGAGTGCCAACCCACTCGATCGAGTAGGCCTTCGAAAAGCCCACTGCTTACCTTCAATTGGGCCACTTGATCGAGTCCATCAGGGCCACTCGATCGAGTAACCCTAGGTCGGGGGTCTTGCTTTTCTATAAATACACCCCCCTACGCTCTCATATTCGCAAGTTTTTTGACAACCCTAAGCAACCTACACATATATACACAATCCCGAGATCAAAACTCGTCAAAGACCCGAGAGCAACCTCTCCCTAACCAATCACACCATAACTCATCCTATATTCTCGACACTCCCGCGCCTTTGCCGCTACTATGAGTCTGTTTTCGAGATAATTAAGCATTTAGGTTGAGGGTGTTAATTCAAATCCCGTTTCTGTTCTTTCTTTCTTTCTTCTCCATCACGTTTTTTTCATTCTTTTTTGTTTTTTGTTTTTAAATTTTATTTCATCACTAACATCGCATATAATTATATAGTATTAAAACAATCTTGAGTCGAATATGCTTAAAGACAAACTCCATTTAAGATCCTTTTAATCCCTTCACAAGTCGTAACAGAGGTGACACCCTTTCGAGGAGCGCCGCCTGATCGCCTCCCAATCGGATCGGTCGTTTAGCGAAGGATGGGGGATCAAACAATACTTGTAAGACTCGCAAATAACACAAAAACAACTAAGTGTATTCGTGGTAAGTCGAGGTCGGTCCACAGGGAGTAAAAGCGACGTATTTGGGTTCTTATGGGGGTTTTAAGGGTCGAGTCTATACTAAAATGCAATAAATGACAAAAATTAAATAACAAGGGAAATAACAAGAGAAATAACAAGAGATGATCAGATAAGGGAAAGGTGTTAGGGGGAAGTCGGGATTCGGAAATTGGGGTCAAGGAATCTCGGGATTGGGGTCGGTCACAATATCGGTAGAGGGAGAATGCCACCTTTCGGTTTCTTCACCCAACTCACCTAAAATCCCGCTTTCGCGGAGAAGAAGGGTAAGTCTCAAATCAAGGTAACTTCTACCTTGAGTTTCCCCGTATTGATAGGAGTGAGTCAAGGTCGATCTACCCAGCCGGACTAAAACAACAATGACACAACAACCTTAAGCAAGATAAACCAACAAGCAAGCAACCAACCAAAAACTCCAAAATTCAAATAATCCAAGATCCTCCTCCCTAAACCTCCCAACAAGGAATCTATTAACACATAATAATGGAAACTAACAAAACAATGACAATAGAGAAAACAACAAAAACAAACATAATGATTAAATCTAGGGAAATAACAATAAACCAATAAGGAAAATTACGATCTAACAAATTAACCACAAACAATGAAGGAAATTGCAATCAACAAAATAAAGTAGAAAACAATCTAGAACAACATAAATAAAATCTAGAGAAATTAACAACAAAACGATGATCAAAATAACAATCAACAAAATGAAACATAAAACGATCTAAGAACGATAAATAAAGATGATCAAAACAAAACAATGATGAAAGAACAAAATTAAATCTAGACTAAAGATTAGGGAGAAGAAGAGAATTGTACCAACTATGAAGGATGAACAATAAATAAGAAGATTGCATAAATAAATAAATGAAGCTTGATGAAGAGGACAAAGGATTTGTCACTAATCCTTTAATAATCTCCAAGAATCTTCAATAAAAACTTGAATTCTACAAAGTTTGAATGTTAATCTAGAGAATTGATGAAGAAAACTATGAAGATCTACTACTAGCTTACTATCTAAGCTATAGGAATTATAGAGAACTACTAAAATTACTACTAGAATGATCTACTAATGAAGGACTAATGGAATGGTCAAGTGCAACTAACTAGGGTACACATATATATAGTACTCCCTCCCCTCCACTAAGATTTTCCCACTTTCCTTAAAAGGAAACCCCACTAAGATTTTCCCACTTCAAAACTTTCCTTATTCATCCAATATACTCTCTTTCCATTGGTTGCTTTTTGTGATTTGACTTCTTGAACCCCACCCAACAATTTACCACCTTTCATTATCGATTTCTTAATCTGTGTGCCATTTAGAAGTGGGAAGATCATTGTGATGAGGAGGGAGTAGTTGCTTAATGAATCACTTAAACCAAAGCCAAATTCTAATCTTTGCCCATGAATGAAACTTTAACCTTGAATGAAACTTTGCCCTTTGAGTGAGACTTTTGCCCAATGAGTCTTCATAGGGTGAAGTTTTGCCCTACAGATTCTCTCCAATATGGCCGAAATACCGCCAGGCAAAGTTTCGCCCGGTCAACATCTCTATAGACACCCACATTTTGACTGCTTGTGTCTATAGCAGTCTCCAGCAAAACACCTGATGATGATCGGACGTAAACGTGACTTAATACGCTCGAATATGGACTCGGAATCAATAGTATCTGACGTGGGCATTTAGCGGAGTACAAATCTCACAAAACCAACCTCAAATCCAGACTCAGTGGGTCGTTTCCAAAAAAATAAAACTATTTTGAGCTAAAACCGACACCGGGGGCAAAACCGTCTTTTGCGACCGAGCCGAAACCGGTCAAAGTCGAAACCCGAAAACAAAAATCCCAAAATATGTCCAAATACATGAATCAATCAATATCAATCGGATCAAATCATGCCTTGAATAGCACGGATATCAATTCGTATTTTGGGCGACTTCTGATACGCGCAACTTCGACTGCTTGCAACCATGCGTCCCAGAACTGAGCCGCCTCAGCCGAGGCGCCCGAGTCTTGAACCGCCTCATTTTGGGCGTCTAAATACCGTGCCGAAGCATTTCACAAAACTCTATAAATACACCCTTACCTCCGACGTTTCAATGGTCGAAAAATCATTTCTCGAAACTCATTTCAGAAAACCGAGAGCCTTTCCTACCACTAAACACACCTTAACTCACCTACATTCTCGACACTCCCGCGTCTTTGCCGCTACTAGACGAGTTCGTTTTCGAGACATTTAACCATGTAGGTTGAGGGTGTAAACAAACCCCGTTTCTCTAATCTCTTTATCTCTTATTTTCGTTTACTGATTACTAACTAACCACTAACATTTTGTTATCGTTTCTAACCGTCTAACATTTATATTATCGTTATTTACATTTCCGTCATATACAAATACCGCGTATATTTAACAAAACTATTTTAAAATTTGATTCGAGCAAACGTCCAACGACGCTAAATCGAGCGTCGTAGGCTTTAAAAGCCAAATTACGACGCCGAAATGCAAAGGACCTAAGTTTTTCGACGACAAATCGAACCTTCGTATCGAACGCATTCGGTAATAAAACGCTGCCTAAAGTCCGTATAATACCCGAATAGGCTGCATTGGAGGTGGCGCCCATATTCTGAGGCGCACCACCCCAGGCGCCTCCTTGTGCGCGCATGACCCTATGAGTTATGACGCGATCGCAGCCGTTCGTTATCGAGTACGTTCGATATCATTATCAAATATCAATCTTTTGTGCTCGATGTTGATTCCGTAATCAAATATCGCACGTAAAACAGGTAACCGATAATCGAAGTGGTACGAAACCCTATGTCGTCAATCCGAGAGTCGTACAGTCCATGCGACTCGATAACGACATCGCGATACGAAGGGCTCCGATATTCGTATCAAGTTGATATAATCGATTTATCATAAAATGGGATCGGTTAAAGACAAGTACCCAATTATAGCTGTAACAACCCGGATTTTCCAGACTTTATAAATAAGTCTATAATAGGAAACAGCGGAAGACATGATACATATCCGAGTCATTACTATTCTCAACTAATTAGATTACTTTTTAATAATTATTAAAGTACTTAAATGTTACATTTAATTATAACAATTTATGAAGAAATAGAAATACATTCGAGTCCCATCTTGATCAACTATCTTCAACCTTGCCCGTCTGAGGAAATGGTCAGTCTCCCTTAATCTGACGATTATAATATTTTAAAATAATTTCATAGAAAAACAAATCGTCAGGTGGGTAAATTATCAAATTTTAATATGAATAAAATATTAAATCAAACATAGATCAAATAGCAATACATAGAAGAACAATCGATAACACATAACTTTAGAAATCGCAAGAATTGTTTTAAGTGCCGTATTATTTTTAGAAAAGTTTTATCACGATATACCGGCCAATTATTGTACAAGTTCCAAATAATTTTTGTATTCGATACTTGTACAATAATAATATACCGCCAATCACACCGATACCCGGGGGCTTACATTATTACCCCTGTTTACCGTGGTGACATAAACACGTTTAAAACAAAATCCGTCCTCTTATCTCCAGGGTCGAATGCCGGGTACGTGGGGTTGTTACCCGCACCATGGACTACTCTCCACCCGGCCGGTTATCCCCGCAACCACGCTCCAATTGTCGACTCACGGGAACCCGGGTGCGATCCACCTAACACGTACGAGACTGATCAGGTCCCCACCTAAAGTATGGCCACACTCCCGCCTACTCTCGAGTCAATGACAAGGGCAGCCAAAGACCCTTCGTACGCTACGGACGGTTTTATACGGTTAAGCTAAGTGCTATTCTTCCAAGTTATCTCGTACACAATAGAGACAACCTGCTTTCCCGCTCAATGAGATTTCGAATAAAGTCCTAAAAATGCCCAATAAAATATACAATCCTTTGAAATATATTTTGAAAACATTATGTGTTATCCAACTCGAATTCCACAAAAAATTTCCTTTTCTTTGAAATTAGATACGGAGTAATAATAGCCAAGTAGAGTATAATCAAATAAAGTTGAAAAAAAGTAGCGATATCGAAAATATCAAACCAAATGACTTCAAATTTGCACACATCTATAGTAATATTAAGTGAAACCAAATAAAGTCATTTTAGTCTGTCTCGAAAATCGTATTCTTGACTCATAACACGATTTTTATCATAAAGGTCTCTAAGTAATAACTATGATCAACTAATTACAATTAACGATGTAACTAATTTCAAATCCACCATATACCCGACACTATCAAGATTTCTTATACCTTTGTTACTTAAGCTAAATTAATATATTTATTCATTATAAAATTCTAGTTATAACCTATCCATGATCCAAATGTGTTTGTCAAACCCATTAAGCGACCAGTGTCTCTACTCTCTACCCAACACTTATTAAATTTAGTAAATTTTATACTTATTATGATAAAATAGATATATAATTTATTGAAATTATAAGAAAATTCTTTAAAATCCCACCCCCTTCTTTTTCCAACTAATTTTAAATAATCAGAAATCAGATGCTAAAACATAAAAATGATATTTTCTACATACAGTTACAACATATTATATATAATCAGATTATCAGCAAAAGTGATACATGCATCACATAATTAGTCACATAAAATCAACATGCAATATAAATTTTCTTTATCATACGATAATTTTAATTGGAAAATCCAATCTTAAGATGGATTTATTGACGATTTACCCACCCTAAATTAAGGGTTTCAGCCAAAATAGTTTGGATCTTAAAACGGTCATTTGAGTCCAGAAAACAGGTTTCATCGAACACCAGCTCCTCCTTGGTTCCTTCCTTCACGGCAGCCTCACCAATCCTATTTATATTGACCATCTTCATCAATTACACCATGACCAACAATCAATCAAACCAAATAAGTAAATAAATATACTGTTTTAATTTAAACATCGATTTTGGAGTAGAAACCGTTATTTATTTATTTATTATTATTATTATTATTTTGAACTAAAATAGTTCCTAAGATAAGCATGCATGTCGATTTAAAGTTCAATAGATTTAAACTATGAAATCTGAAAATTTTACACTTTGATAGTTATAGGATGCTACTAATACCTTGAATCATTTATTCATGGTAGAAGATGATGTAGAGATAAGACCATGGAAAATAGACAATTTATTGTTGGTATTTCTATTATTATTATTTTCAGAAACTTGGGATGAAAATCTTTACAAGGATGAATACTGTTTGTTTTGTTTTAGGAAAGGAAGTGTGTAGCTTAGTAAAGGAGAAAGAGTTTGAGGGATGGAAAATATGCATGGGTCAAAAGAGTGAGGTTAAAGGAGTAGTAAGTAGGATTAGGCTTATTTAATAAGGTAGGGTTAATTGGGGGGGCCACATGTAAGGTCCATAGGAGGTCCACGTGGGTCTCGATTTTGGGATTGTATACCGTTTCCTAATCGACTAATTTTTATTTTGTTATAGTCGGTTTTAAGTTATAAAGTTACAAAGTTTTGAGATTCAAACATTGCAAATCTTAAATTGAAGTCTAAATTAGAATAAATTTCATAGTACAAGTGATGTAATTGGATGGATCACGGGTTGATAATAACGTGTTACTAACGCGAAAATACTAGTATCATTTTAAGGATGGGTCGTTTTTGTCAAATGGATTTGAGCCAAAGAAATTATTTAAATAGTTTAAGATGAAATTATGACGAGTAACAACATAATATAAATATAGGATGAATAAGACATATTATACAATTGTTTCTTTACGAACATATTTTATAAAATATAAAATATAATATAATATAACAATATTTGGGTTGAAATTATACTTTTAGTTATAATCTTTTTAAATTATACTCTATGAATATTAGAAAATATTTATTAAGCAATGTTTTGATCTAAATGTCAAGTAAAATGTAGGGTTAGGATGATAGAGTGTCAGGTCTGACCCGTGACTCTTTCAACTCAATTATTATTATTTTTTTGTCTACTAGCTGTCAGAATCTGTCTCCGACTTCTTCTGCAAAATTGTAGTACCCACTCTTCTCTTCGAAACGAGTATTGGAGTGTGCAAGTGTGATAATTAATGAAAGCGTTATGATCGACTTAAGTTGAGCTGAAAAATTCATTATAAATAATAGTAAAATAAATAAATAAAATGACATGTTACAGATTTTAAAAGAAGGATAAAATGAGAAAATTTGTAGAAATCAAATATGAAATTTTTATCCATCTCAAGGAAGGGCCTGGTAGTTTCCAAAACTCAACAAAATATAACGCAAAATAGGAAAAGTTTATAAGAGATTGCTAAAAATACGGGGTGTTACAGTCTTACCCCCTAACAAAAAGTTTCGTCCTCGAAACTTGTAAAGTACTAAAATATAAAGGATGATCTATGTTCCCTAATACAAACCTTACTTCCACAAAATTATCTGTTAAACCATATGCGAGTCTAATCCATAATCAGATGGTCGTACGCTTATATCCTCAAATGTATTATTTTTCATATTATCCTATTTCCTCAAATGTATTATTATTATTCTTATCATCTTATATCCTCAAATGCATTATAATATTCTGACTAGATCATGACCCACAAAATCCAAATAATAATTTAGCCTCAATATATCTCCATGTATAACATTTCCTCGAGTATAACATTTTCTTGTCCTTTGACCTAGATTATTTCCAAAATTCTCAAAATTCATCTTTACTCCATGTACATCCCATAAATATTATCTATCTTATATAATATGTGAATCTAGTTCCTTATAAGATGATGTACTATATCCTCGAGTATATCAAATCATCTCAACTGCCAACTTAACCCATAAAATCCGTAGAATTATAAAACATATCTGCCTTGATACATTTTAAATGACCATCTTAACCGTATAATCGCATGATATCCTTGCAACCTCCTCATAGTTACATGTACAAGACCATCTCACTTCTAAGTTCCTCAAAATTATGTTTCCAAGCTTCCATATATTATTATTCCATAATCTTAAAGAGAATGCCTAATCATCAAATTAAAATTATATCTAATAAGCCCAAAATTCTCTTTTCTTATAATTTCATTAGTCCATGATGTAATTTGTCTCTAATCATCCTTATTAGTTTTCACCTCTATATACCACGATCGTCTGACAAAAACACAAGTATCCTAGCAACACCATTCCACATCTCATGTTTCCTATCTTCTCCAAATTAATATAACTGTTAATCCCCTAAACATTCTAGAGACCATCATTTCTTTTATCACCGTTCTTTCAAGGTTAATATCAATCCATAATGAAGTTATTCTCAATACTTAAATATTTCCCTTTCAACTACAAAACTCGCTCTTTTAACTTCATATTACTCAATTATGTTCTCGATCCATTCAAGAACCTATATTCAGAAAAACCTAAAATATCCTTAAATAGTGGTTTTACAAACTAATATCCATAAAACAATACCACATCTGATTACCTATTCACCTTTAGATTATTGTTCAAGTACACTCCTCCAAGAATATTATTTCTCTCCATTTGAAATATGATTATATCACCCTCTATTACTCATCCACTAATCCCACATGTGTGACTATGTCATGCTCTATCTTAGTTGAGGTTCCATATGAGGTAGAAGGGTTAGGAAAAATTTAAAATTGAGAGTTTGTAGGAAAATAAAATTTCAAAGAATTATATTCTAAAGGTCAAGATAGAATCAACTTTTAAATAAAGTATATAATTAAAATAGAAAAACAAAAATGAATACATTTTAAATAAAATTTCCAATCAAAAATAAAATTCTAATTAAGTTAAGAGTGAATAAGACCCACTATGTACATCAAAGGGAAGATGAAAACAAAATATTAAGGATTATAAGAATCAAATACTGGTTTAACAATCAAAAAGATATCAAGCTCAAGAGACAACATATGTTATACTAAAACTAATTTTGGAATGACATTATCGATAAGAGAAGCATGTCTTATAAATATTGTGAAGGAGTAAGTGCTTCTTGAGACGAAGGAGGGTTTAGTTTAAGGGATCTTACAACATGGAACAAAGAATTAGTCAATCAATGGTTTTAGAATTTTGTCAATGGTAAAAGAGACATTTCGAATAGCTGGACTTAATATTACATCCTATATAGGAGCAAAGACAATTCGAGAGATAAAGAAAGAGGAACGATATAATTAAACAATGAAAAACATCTTAGGTATTAGAATGAAGTTTTTGAGCAGTGGGAAGTAAGGCAAATGTTATAATTAAGGTGGGTGCAAAGTTGATAAGAACAACAGATTCAGGGAAAAACAAGGTGGTAACTCAGGTGATCAAGAGGAAAAAGTGATTCGAAGCCATAAATTTATATCCTCGATGGTAAGACCAGGTCAGAAAGCTTGAAATAATAGACAATATACAAAAGAACTTTCTAATCATTAGTGGGTGCATTTTATACAACCAAGACGTTGATAATTCACACTTATTCATCAAAGTGTCCTTATGGTGAGGAAATGTGGCGCAGGTTAAAGCAATTAACGCAAGTTAAATATGGGAGTGAAGGTCTCAAAATTGATTGAAGTGGAATGCAACAAGACAACATAAAAAGCATTAAGAGCATAGATGGTACCGTTTTACTTTAGCAGTGGCAATCTTTACTAATGTAGAAAGATTGTCTAAAAACTAACAAACCAGATAAAATTTAATGTGCTTGCTAGGCTAAGAAGTAGAAGGAAAGATTTGAGCATGAACTTGTAGTATGGTAAGATAAGCCTCGTGTATTCCATAAATGGATGAATAAGAAAGTCGTAAACTTTCTCACAAAAGTGGTAGTATGGAGTAGAAACTTCAAAATTTATTATAATGAAATGAAAGAAAGAGTAATAAACTGAAGTGAATTTGGAAAGACGGAGAAAAATTCAAGTAATAAAGTGGGAATCCAAAAATACGACCGATAAGAAGATGGTGGTAAAATAATTATAGCGAATTAGAGAGACGAAGAAAACATACATCTTTTCGAGAATTTATTTAATACTATGACGAATTGTAGGTAGGATGAGAGAATTAATAAATTAACAAAATTTTGAAATGAAACACGGTATGTGAAGATTTTCAAATTTTGTTATTAAATAAAGGCGTCTTGAATACTTAATCTACTATGTTAGCTGTTTCTTATATTTAATTAATAATTTAGATACGTTATTTTATACCCTGCAACCAAAGTAACCAAGTTGGTATGACAGAAAGTTAACCCACCAACACGGATCAAGACATACGTTATTATAACCTAAGTTAAGAAGATTGCATCCCAAATAACTACGATCTCTAAAAGTACTTGATGACGCAATAGACTTTCCTTCATAGTGGCGGCGTGATAGTCCTCACTTGATTCTGACGGGTCTTCATGAGATGAACTTAGTTGTATATACATGTAAATAAAAATTACTATTATGGAATATATAATTTCTTATAACTATATACTATATTAGACAAATATATATCATAGTATAACACGTATATTGATAATACTATTAAGGACTATTTAATATGCACATAACTACATAACATACACATAAGTACACATTACAATGTAAGTCTGATCAACGTATTTTGTATCGTATTTTATTGTCCCCCGACAACCGTTTTTGAGCTTTTCTTCCTCCATAATTATATGTTTAATGTCAATTTCTATTAGAAAGTCGATACTGTCGGTTCTCGTGCTATTTTGCAGGTTAAGTGCAATTTCGAGCATATCTAGGAGTGATAGCCCAGATAGCCGAGACGAGGACGAAAGACGGGGAAGAAAATGAAAAAAAACTGAGAAGCAAATGAATAGCTCAATCACGAGCTCAGAAGCACCCACTCGATCGAGTGGTGCTAAGCACTCGATCGAGTGCCTATATCCGTGCTCAACCAGACTGCAGATACGGATCCACTCGATCGAGTGCACGCATGTACTCGATCGAGTGCGTTACACTCAGGCCGCGGATTGGATTTTCATTTATTTAGAATTATGGGCCTATTTTGTAAGCCCAACTGATTTCTTTTAAATCAGTTGGAGGAGGATTGTCAGACACACTTTTTACTTGGAAAAAACATACATTACGTTACTTTTGGCTAGGATAGAAGACTACGTACGTTTCCGTTTTCTTTCGCAAGGTTCATCGAATTCTGTTCTTCTTTTTTAGATCTCAACTGTTTGGTATTGATAATCTTTAATTCTAATTTCAATTTTTATTTCAATTCTCTAGTTTAATTCTTGTCTTAATTCTCTAGTTTAATTCTTATCTTAGTTTGTTCTTAGTTTTCATAGTTATCTGATTTCAGTCTTGTAGTTTAGTTTGATTCGCATTCATCATGTTTAATTGCAATTCATATTTTGTTAGTTTAATTACAACCATCATGAGTAGCTAATTTCTTTCTAGGGTTTAAGGGGATCGATGGGTGTTAATTGGGTTATAGAAAATTGACCTGTCTCTGATCATATGAACTGTCGCCTGAATGTTGTTTTAATTCTGATTGATTAATTACTGGCCAGGATTAATTAGTTAGTATCACAATTAGGACTTTTTGCTGACCGGGTTAAGGACTAATTAGGTCACGACATTTTGGGTAGACTAGCTTAATTCTAGCGACCGCAGGTTAAGTTTAGTTCTAAAGTTTGTAGTAGTACCGACCGGACCTACACCTTAGACAGTTCGATTATTGACCTGTTAGTTGACTCCCTGACCCGATTGATATTCATTGTGAACCTGAGACCCTAGACCTTTTTATGTTTGATTTACCTTATAGCAGTTAGTTGTCAGTCCACTTAACAAACAGAAAAATAGTGACCCGTAATCTTTAGTCTAGACCTTAGAACAAGTAATTGAGTCCCGTCTCCTGGTGATTCGGCCCCTACTTCACTATCTACATTAGTTAGTGGACCTTAGGGTATCTTTGATTAGGGATACGACTACCCCTGTCAAATTTTGGCGCCGTTGCCGGGGAGACAGTGTTATTTATTTACTTGTTTTGTGTTTTAGCCTTTTGATTGCTTGTCTCGAGGAACTTCAGTTCCTTGAGACCGTTTCTCACATTTTTCCTGTAGTTTCCTCGTATGCCCAGGTCCTCTCGAATTTCAGGCTACGTACCACCATTCGATCCTGAACCAGAGAGAACTTTCCGCAGGTCTAGGAAATTCTACAAGAAGATTGCTGAGACAGAAAGATCAGAATCAGTGGAACATTCGGACGATGAGCACATATCCGAAGCACTGTCCTTTGAAGAGGATAATTCCACTACTGCCCCCGAGACACCGCTAGTCAAGATGCCTCCCAAACTTGCTAGCCATTCCGAGCCGGAGCAAAGTGCCTTACCGAAACCGTTGAAAAGGCCCACCGCCACTACGGGTACGTTCGAGATTCGCCCCGCCTTTATTACATTGGTGGAGCGAAATCAATTTGGTGGAGGTCCCGATGAAGACCCGGCGAAGCACATGAAGCTCTTCACCGATTATTGCTCAACTATACCACTCCCCGCGGGAGTGACACAAGAAGAAGTGAAGGAGATGCTATTCATGTTCTCCCTACGCGATAACGCAAGATACTGGATCACGGATCTAGACCGCGTTTCAAAGGGAATCACAGATTGGAACTCCCTAGCCTTAGCTTTTTATAAGCACTACTACACGCCGCAGAAGACCAACATGTTGAGGAGTCAGATTACTAAATTCCGACAGACATCTCACGAGAACATCTACGAGGCGTGGGTAAGGTTTAAAAAGCTAGTCAAGGAGTGTCCACATCGCGGATTCGAGGTATGGTTTTTGTGCAATCAATTCTATAATGGTTTATATGACGATTGCCGAGCTTCGCTCGATTCTGCAGCTAATGGCAGGTTCCAAAACAACGTTGATGATGATAAAGCATGGAAATTGATTGAAGATATGGCTACTCATCACTCACGTTGGGGAAATTCACGAGGTAACACCCGGGGAAATAGTGGTGACTCCGAGTCATCAAATGCCATAGTTAGCCACCTAGCCGCTTTAACTAAGCGGCTTGATTCCATGGAGCTTGCTAGAACCCAAAACCAACAACAACAAGGCGGTATGTACCAAGTTAATGCAATGTCCGAGGTTGTTTGTGAGAATTATGGGAATACGGGTCTTTATGCCCAAGAGTGTGTGAGTTTAGAAACGGCGAACGCATTCCAATCCATGAGAACACACCTCCCATACATGAACCAACCGGGCTATGACAAGTCGTTGTTGTCTTATAGGAGTCAAAACGTGCTTAACCCACCACCACCCGGCGGTAACAAAACCGTCCCATATGTAGCACCCCATAACCAACCCTCCCAAAGCCATAGCAATAACCGACAACAATTCCAAGGAGGGCAACAAAATTGGGGTAACCAACAAAACTGGGGGAACCAACAATGGGGAAATAACCAACCTTGGGGTAACCAACAAGGGTGGGGGAGCCAACAACAATTTCAGCCGGTCCCACAAAACCAAAACCAAAACTAAGCCCAAGCTCAAGCTCCAACCAACACCGAGTATGCGGAGATCAAAGCTTTATTGATGCAAGGTATCCAAAGTCGTAATAAGCTAGAAACCCAAGTCAACCAAATACTTGCACATAACAAGATCCTAGACACCCAAGTAGCACAACTTGCCACCCAAAAGCAAGTTAGGCCACCGGGTACTCTACCTCCTCAATGCGAACAATCACATGAGCAAGCCAATGCGATCACATTGAGAAGCGGAACCCATTATGACGGTCCGAAGATGCCCGAGGAGTATGTTGTGGTTGATGAGACGGAGTTGGAGAAGCAAGAGCTAACAGAAGGAGCACGGAGCAGGCCACGGATGGAGGTCACTCGATAGAGTAACACCACCTCACTCGATCGAGTAGACCTCCAAAAACCTGGCAGAGAGCAGTCACGTAGTCAACTCGACCGAGTCACACCTGACTCGATCGAGTTGGAGGTCACTCGATCGAGTGGTGTCAGCCCACTCGATCGAGTAGACCCTCAAAAATTGACCAGTAGCCTCCCAGTGATACCACTCGATCGAGTGCTTTCAGGTGACTCGACCGAGTATAATGAAACTCGACCGAGTCAGCCTGGACTCGATCGAGTGGAGACCGTAACGCCTGATTCTCCTACTTTTAATCCCCAGGTTTCAATTAAGGATGTTAATTCTTCTCAAGCACCCTCGTCTCAAGTCAAGGAGCCTGCAATTCCGATCATACTTCCATTTCCCCACCGACAGCGTAAGACAAAACAATTCGGTAAGTTTATGGAAGTCGTCAAGAATCTGCAAATAAGTGTTCCTTTTACTGATTTGATCACTCAAGTTCCTTCTTACGCGAAATTTATGAAAGAAATACTAACTCGTAAGCGGTCTTTTAGTGAAACTGAGACAGTTACTTTCACAGAGGAATGCAGCGCGCTACTACAGAGTCGTACTCCGCCCAAGCTCAAGGATCCAAGGAGTTTTTCTATCCCTTGTACTATAGGGACATTAGCTATCGATAAGGCCCTGTGTGACTTAGGAGCTAGTGTCAGTGTCATGCCGTATTCTATTTGTCAGAAATTGAATATGGGTATTTTAAAATGTACTAATATGACTCTGCAGATGGCTGATCGATTGGTCAAATATCCTTTAGGTGTTTTAGAGGATGTTCCGGTCCAAGTAGGGAAATTCTTTATTCCCGTAGACTTTGTCGTCTTAGACATGGCTGAGGACGCCATAATACCTATTATCCTCGGTCGCCCTTTCCTACACACGGCAGGGGCGATCATCGATGTTAAAAATAGGAAGCTCACACTCTCCGTAGGAGATGACACCGTGACTTTTAGACTCGATCACGCTCTTAGGAAGCCCATGATAGAGGAGTCCTGTTATAGTATAGATGTCATTGATTTGGAAATAGAAAGCTATATTGACGATTATCTTGACAGGGACCCTTTGGAGAAATTGCTGACATCCGGCGATGCTGATGCCGAGAAGAGATCATGGAGCACGGAAGTGGACGAGCTGGAACGCATGCTAAACGGAAAGGAGGGCACTATCGAGAAGGTATACAGTCTCGGCACCCCTAAAAAGGAGGTTGAGGTAAGTAAACCTGAACTAAAACTCCTTCCCCCTAATCTGAAATATGCATTCCTAGATGATAAGGGTCTAAACCCCGTAATTGTCAACGCTGCACTCACAGATAGCCAACTTTCGGAGTTGTTAGTCATCTTACGACGACATAAGAAGGCTATTGGGTACAGTATTGATGACCTACGGGATCAAGCTCGCGTCATGCTTTGGTCCCGAACCCAACCTGTCCAGACGCCCCAAGGCTAGCGCCTGAATTTCAGGCCGCCTCATTCCAGGCGCCCGAATATCAGGCCGCAGTCATTTACGCGTTCGACCCTCTGTCCTCTGGTTAATACGTAACACAATACGTAATCGACTGGAGTCTGTCCAATATCCGGTTTACGGTTTTAATTTGCGAGTCATTTACGAGTTCGTTTATTATTTGCCTTACCGTTTCTTACCCAATTATATTATATTATATATTCGCTTGTCGTATTGTGAATTCCGGGTTGTATTCCGCCCATGTAATTTGTAATTTACATTTAAGTTGTTTATTCACATTGCGTGGCATTTACCGTTTTCTAAACGTACCCACATCTTAAATGCAACTTCAATGATAATATTAGATGCATTAAATGACGTAGCTCAACACATATTTCACATGTTTAGCTAAAACGCTGTTTGCATAACATTTAGTCATCTTACTAACGCGCGTACACGAAAACCGAACGATATCTTAGTAGAGGCCGCTAAGAGCTGGCGGGTTGGGTATCCTTCGTGGGCTTCCCAACACGTACGCTCACCCCTTACTCAGAACCACTAGTTTCCGGATGCCCGAAACCGTTGGCATACGAGAGTCATTCGATGCACGATACCCGATAATTCGGCATCGTATCGTAATGGAAAGGGACGAACCCCATGAGCTCTAGTACTAAAGCCGGCCATGCTTTGTGCATGATACGCCTAAGTATAGAATGGGTTCGAACGGGTCCGTACTCCCATAAAGTTCGGTGGCGACTCCAACTTCGATTTAAATTTCGACCCGAGAACAATCTCACACGAGACTCATTCACCTACCCAAACCCGCGTGTGGCCGCGTTGGGGTGGACCTACGTCATGTCAACAATCTCATAGGGTGAAATTTCACCCTATGAACTTTTTGTCTAAAATGGCAATCTGGAGAGGAACACCGTCGAGCGACGTTTTGCCCGGTCAAATCTCATCGGGTGAAACTTCACCCTGTGACTTCAGAGGGCCATAACTATCTCGTTTGATCTCCGAATGGGGCGTGTAATATATCGTTGGAAAGCTAAGAAGATAAGCTTTCACCTCCAACAACAATCGCTTAAATCCGAGGTATAGAACTCTAGATATATTCATTTGAAGTTTGACCTCTCCGGTGAAGATGCCCAATGGACTATAGTTTTTCCTCTTTGCTCAAGATTTCACCTCTTGGGTTTGGACTTTAAGTTGTGTGCTTTTCTTTTCGGACGGTATTCCTCTCTCTCGTGGTCGTAGAAGCTCAATCATGCTTTCGGCGCTAAATCCTATCAAAATTGATAGAAAAACTACCAAAAACGCGTAAAACGCACAAGAGGGACGCTAATGCGAGAAATACTCAAAATAAGGCGATAATCGCACTCTAATCTCGCAAAACGAGGGAAAATGGGTCTAAATGGGAGGAAAAACGGTCTAAATTTAGCACACAACAAATCCCCCCACACTAAACCGTTGTTCGTCCTCGAGCAAAGACCCAAAAAGAAATTACATACTACTACTACTAGCTAGACTATGCTAAGTCAATACGGGGCAATTAACAGGCCCGCTCCGTCCCTTCAACTCACATCGAAATACGCATGAGGTAGAGTACTCCCATGTAAGGCAAGTTGGGGCTTGCTCAAAATGGTGGATGCGACTAAACACACAAAAACACACAATACGAAAGAATAGACGCATTCAAAGCAAAAATAAAACAACAAATCCCTCATCGAGACGGCGGGGAAGACATCGATTGCTCACCTAAAACAATCATAAATTTTCTAAGATAAATCACCCGTGTAGACAAGGACCAAAGCTAATACTATGACGTTAAAGCAATAAAGATGTTGATAACTTAGCTAGGTCCTCCTAATCTTCTAAAGGGGTACGTCGGAGTGTTAAATGGAGTGGAAAAGGCGAACCATGGAGTTATTCGACACTGTAGGTAGGTGCAGTCCCGCTCTCTTTGGCTAAGCCAAGAGGGTCGTACCAAACTCGAATTTCCTAAATTAGCCCAAACAAAAAGTGGAGTACGTGTTTACAATTTTTGTGGTGGATCGACTAATCACCGCTATCTTCCTACATCGGAACTCGGTCCTCTAGTAGGCACTTCACGACAATGAATCGCTCAAAGGGCTTTTTTTTCTTTTGATGGAGATGTTTTTGATGATATTATTTCATTTGA
Organism: Agrostemma githago; assembly: GCA_958450325.1. Lineage (NCBI taxonomy): Eukaryota > Viridiplantae > Streptophyta > Magnoliopsida > Caryophyllales > Caryophyllaceae > Agrostemma > Agrostemma githago. The sequence goes on along the minus strand of OY288243.1, from coordinate 7,970,036 downwards.
AGCTCCTTTTCTCTCCCTTGTTTTTCATATTTTTGTGCTCTTTTCTCTTGCTTTGGTTTGCCCTTTTTTTGCTCTTTGATGTGGTTTGAAACCAAGCTTGGAGGTTATTTTTGTGTAAACTTATTGTGGTGATGTATAGGTGGAGGAAAAATAGGTGACCGAGAATGGCGCCATCCCCGGATAACCCACAAAAAGGTGAATAGAATTTGGACTAAAGGTGCAATGGTCATTCGAGCAAGGTCACCTAGAAAACGGGATGCATGCGGAAACCAAGGCCTAACTCCTCCATGGGTGGTCAAGGTGGTCTAGTGCAAACCCCGAAGTAAACCTCTAGTAGAAAAGGTGGACTCAAGCTAAAGGATCAACAAGTTCATTAATTTAGAGTCATTCTACTAGATTAAGGTCCAAAATCTACAATGGGTTATCTATAATGGAATGTAATAAGTTCGTAATCAGGTTTTTGAAAACCTTTACCTAGACATACTATACAAAAGCAAAAGAATACAAGAAAAAAAGGCAAATAAAAGAAAACGAAAGTAAAGTCATGCACTCCGTACTCCATCGGCATTAAGCACAAAATCAACCACAACACCCAAAATGCTCATATCCTCGAGAGCCTCCCAATAGCAACAAACTAACTCCTCTTTAAGAGTAAAGAAGAAAGCAAAGATGAAACAAGTTACCTAGCGGGTTGCTTCCATAATCTCTTCAACTTGTGCTATCGAGATGCTGGTTATCCTGTAAGAGTGGAGAACAAGACTATACAAAAGACATGAAAACATAACGAAAACGAGAAAAGGAAAAAGGAAAAGGAAAAGGGAAATAAAAAGAAAATGTTTTTGATTTTTGAAAATTTTCAATTTTTATGGTTTTGGAAAGATTTTTAGAAAATAAAAGATAGTAGATCCCTCCTCCACACTAAAATGGTGCATTGTTCTCAATGAACAAGTAGGAAAAGATCAAAAAAGGACGGAAAAAGAAAGATAAGAAAATCTTTTTTGATTTTTATGATTTTTCAAATGTTTTTGGATTTTTTGAAACTTTTGAAAAGAAAAGGAAATAAATGAAAAGAAAGCGATAAAAGGGTGGCGGGCCTAGGTGCAATCACATCACCTAGACCCTAGCCAAGTGGCTAAGAAAATGAGAATAAAAGAAAAGAAAAGAAATTAAAAGAAGGGATGAAAAATGTGAGAATAAGGAAAAGAATTTGGATTTTCAAATGGTCAATGGCATAATCATGTCGCCTAAAGACCGGGAGCAATACCAAGGCCGCGCCGGCCGCAACTATTGATGGGACAGCTTGCAAAATTGTGTTAGAGATAAACCAATCACAATGATCATAATAATGATAATGGAACAGGAACCGGGAATAACCCAAAGGACAAGCAATTATAGACTCTTAACAACTCACCTCCGCACACAAACACACATACCCACCACACTACCTACCGACTCCGGGAGACGGTCTAGTCTGAATGATCATTCCCGTAGGACGGACTAGGAGACCCATAGTAATAGGGCATACCCTCGGAGGATGGCTCGGGAGAAAACTCCTCAGGACCGTCACTAAGTGAGAGGGCATATTAGGACTCGATCTCACAAAGGTCGTAGATCTTGCGACCTTCGGGCAACGTGTAATGCGCATACTCCCAAACTCCCCTTCCTCCCGACTTAGTCTTGGTCAGTCAAAATTCACTGGGTCTCAAGGGTAGGTCCCAATTGTGGTGAACGAGGATGGTGGTTCGGTGTGTGTTGGGGATGATTAAGGCTCGTCCACGGCTAATATAGACGAGGCGCTGATGGGGAACATGAAAAATCCAAGTCGGAAAATAGGCCTCGTCGAGCCAAATGGAATCGTCTAGTGGGGTGAGGTGGTTTGTCGAATAACCCAATTTGTTCGCAATTACTGTCACAAGACCTCCACAATCTAAAGAGGGGTGTTGGGTGACAATGATACGGTGGAAATGCAACACCACGACAAGTGGTAGGCCTAAAGGGTTAGGGTTACTGAACAAAGAGTCACAAATCAATTGCAAGACACACACATTAAGAGTATAAATATTATCGGCCGAGGGTAACAAGCAGTGGGAGAGCATCTCGCAAAAATAGTGAATTGCGGGGTTACGAATTTTCGAGACAAAGGAAAGATTAGCCTCGTAACCTCCTTTACATCGTGCTAAGCGCTTCCAAAGGTCTCTCCTAGACACACAAGCTTGTACACTACTCGAGGGTTCACTAATTCCGGTACCCGATGAGGGTAGGCCTAGGGCAAGGCCGAACTCCGAAATAGTTGAACGGTGGGGTTTGCCGAATAGTTTAAATTTGACCGCTCTTGGTGTGGTCGGATTGTCAATGGCAAAAGTTCCTAGGAACTCGCAAGTAAGGTCTTTATAGGTGAAGGCCGCGAGGCTAAGGAGCTCGCAAGTTCCGGTCCTTGACGATAATTTCTTAATATCGTCTACTATTCCTAGATTGGTCATTATGTAGGGACTAGGCCACCTAGTACTCTGAAAGATCTTTCCAGAGAAGGTCGAAACAAAGAAGTATTAAGACAAGGCAAATTTGTAGGCTTAGGAGATTTGGAATATTTAGAAGATTTAGAAGTCGAAGTCATACCTTGCTTACGAGCGGCTCATCTTGCTCTTTTCTCCATAATAATAGATTTGCAAGAATTGAATAATCTCAAAAACTTTAGCTTCACCTCTTCAAGCACCCAAAATAATCACCCAAGATGGAGAGGACGTATGAATGTGGTTGGGGTATGGAAGATGGTGTTTTAATGATGGGAGGAGTGATAAGATTGAAGGTGATATAAAGGTAGTTGAGGAGGGAAATAAAAGTTTTAAAGTAGATTGTGAATATTTGGTGTTTGTGTTTTGGAAGGAAAGTTATGTGGGGTATTTGGGAAGGAGTGAATTGATATTGTAGTGAGTAAATAGTGTGTAGATGATCCGGCCAAAGTCGCCGGGTGAAGTTTCACCCGGTCGAGCACCATCGGGTGAAGTATCACCCGACGGGTTTTCGTCGTGAAAATCAATTTCTGCCAACTTTTTCCACCGGGTGAAAATCTCATCGGGCGAATTTTCGTCCGGCGGTTCTTGGTCAATTCTGGCATCTTTGGCAATTCTGGGATTTTTGCGTAGGGCGAAGTTTTGCTTGGTCATAACCTCATCGGGTGAAATTTCACCCGACGGCAAATCTTCAGCAAATCCTTAGGCGTGGCAAAATTCCATAGGGTGAATTTTCACCCGACGGAAAGTCTTCAAATATCTCACCGAGCGAAGTTTCGTCCGGCGGTCTTGTATACTCAATTTTTCCGCCTTGCCAATTTATGGCTCATCAAGGATCACCTAAAGTTGCAAATAATGACACGACTCACATTACATTATCAATTTCTCCCACAAACAAACTTGTGGTCTTCAATTTAGCTCCATAACTTCTTCCAAATACTTGATGATCATCCAAATATATGCTCCAAGATGAAATCCAAATTATTAATCCACTCAAAGCGGGGAAAAGCTCATTTATGTTCTCTACCCAAATCACTGCGTATTCTCCAATGTTGATCTTCATTGATATGTTAAAGCATATATCTCCTCCCACACTTGAACGATTTCGTGATTCTTATCTTTCTTGTTTCATTGTCCAGTGTGTTGGAGGTACCTACAAGCAAAAACACACAAACAAACACACATACAAAAAAACGTAAATATGTACAAAGGGCTTGGGGTGCCTCCCAAGGAACGCGGTTTTTAAGACCGCCAAACTTACAATTAAGATCATCATCTAACCGGGATCCCACAAACAGTAACCAAGGCCACTCATCACATCAACTTTGTTAGGGCATATCCCTAAGCTTCTTATATTCATTTACCTCTATAGTAAGAGGCCAGGTAGGTTAAGAGAAGAAATTAACAAGGCTCACTATATCCTCAAATTCGACAATAAAGATCATATCTTCTCTATTGGGAAGGGAGGAGTCACTAGCAATGACATAAGAGACTTGGTTAGTCTCATCAACCAACACCTCACCCTTCCAAACATCCTCTTCTTTGTTTTTAATCACATTCCTTCCAAAAGACAAATCAAGGATCAAACGAAGTTCATTGAAAGAATTTTTCCAATCATCCTCAATCATAGATTCATAGGAAGGGCTAGTGTCAAGACACAAGCTAAGGAGTCAAAGAAAATAAGAGGCTCATCCTCAATAGAAATGGTAGACATGGTAATCTCATCAAAGTGTTGTTCCTCAAACAAGGGGTTATACCAAGACATCAACGGTTTTACCCCTTTAATCTCAAAGCTATCACCAAAAGAGCCTTCAATTTTCTCATTCAAAGAGCTTTCAATTGTGTCATCTTCCTCAACAAATTCTTCATGAGTAGGGGAATCAAAGCATAAAGAATTAATGGTAGTGAGTGGTTCATCCTAAATACAAGGTTTAGAGAAATCGATCTCAACAATGGTGTCCTCTAAAGGGTGTTCCTAAAAAAAATGGACTCAAAGACAACCGTTTTGACCTCAATATTCTCCAAATAAGTGTTCTCAATCTCACTCACCAAAGAATCCATAAGGTAGGTCTCTAAAGAAGCATGACTCAAAGTAGTTGAGAGAGGAATAAGGTTAAGTTCATGTACCTTTGTTCCAAGAATGACCTCCAAGCAACTAACCTTAAGACTTTTGACATATTGACATTCTTCACCATTCAATTCTGCTTCAATAGGATCCTCTTCCTTGCTTATTGTAACATCATTACCTACACACGAATCATAACTAAACACAACCTCCAAAGGCTCTTTAGATAAGGAGGGAGACATTGAATCTCCTCCAACAACAATGTCAAAATTAGTAGATGGCAAAGTAGATGATATGCAAGAGGAAGAGGATGGCAAAGACACAATAGAGTTATGATCAAACATACATTCATCAATATCATCACTCTTATCATCTAACAAAGATTTTTCCAATGGAGTGGCACAAGTCTTATCAAGTTCATATGTTGAGGGAGATGGGTCATGACAAGAACCAACAACATGAATATTATCATCAGGCATACAAAACTTTACAAACTCTTCACCATAATTAGTCACAACATGATAATCAATATCCTCGGGCAAGATCTCATCAATAAACCACGAAGGTAAGGTATGGATTTTGGGATTACAAAGGGCTACTAATTCAATAAGGTCAAAACCGTAATCGAAAGATTTGGAAGAAAAATCTCCATCACATAAAGAATCAAGCAAAGTCCTAGTGGAATCATTTATACCCTTAGCAAGTGTCAAATACAAGGACCTTTCGGTAAAGTATTTGCCATCTAAATAGCGAAGATAATGTTTCAATCTAGGCAAGTAATCTCCCAAATCCTCATCTTCTCCTTGAGGAAAAATAATATGCAACCCAATTGTCTTATTGCCAGCAAGACTCCTCAAACTTCGGTCAACAACACTCGTAGCACACATCTCTAAGATTATGTTACTACTACTTGCACGAAGACAAGTGTTAGTAGAATGGTTCTTATGACAAGTAATATCTTGTTGTTGAGGGTGGATGTAAAGATTAGGGGGGGAGTAGGTGTCAAAATATTGCATATCATTCCTAACGTTATTGACAAGAGCATTCCTTAAAGGATATCTAGGTGAAGCAAGTGCATATTGAGAATTGTTAGAACATGAAAGAGGATGAACATCGTAGGTCTTCATGTAATCAACATCATTGTTCACATAAGAATTCAAAGGGGTTTTGGGAAGATTAGAGGGACATTCATCAAAATAATGACCAAATACACTACATGAACCACACTTAACATCATGAAAATTCACTTGGGGCGTGGGGCACATGTCATGTTTATTAGAATCATTATTCATGCGTAAAATGAGTTTCCATTTATCATGATAAGGCATACAAGTGAACATACTCCTACAATTCTTCTCAATCACATTTCTAACATCATCAAGGACTCCATCATAGATCATATGACAAAATTCTCATTTTTTCACATCAAGATTATATTGATAAATATGATTCACTAGTCGTTCCCAAAAAATATGAAATGACTCATTTGGAACTTGGGGAAAATAGAAATATGTCATTATTCAAATCCAAAACTATATATATATATATTTTTTTTGAGGGAGGGAGAGAGAGAAGGGTATCACCGCGACGAGTGTCCGGAACCTTAGAGCATGGAATATCCTTTCGGGCTCGGGATCGAAGAGAAACGATGAAGAACCTCTCCTGTGGACAACTCAAGAAGCAAGTGAGACTCCTAGCACCAAGTGGTACTAGGGAAAAGAGGAAAAAATAAAATTAAAGCAAATAACCAAACACAATAACTAAAACTCAATTAACTATCGTCGTTCCCTGGCAACGGTGCTGTTTTGATCGCCTCCCAATTGGATCGGTCGTTTAGCGAAGGATGGGGGATCAAACAATACTTCTAAGACTCGCAAATAACACAAAAACAACTAAGTGTATTCGTGGTAAGTCAATGTCGGTCCATAGGGAACGGTCTAGAATCGGGTAAAAGCGACGTATTTGGGTTCTTATGGGGGGTTTTAAGGGTCGAGTCTATACTAAAATGCAATAAATGACAAAAATTAAATAACAAGGGAAATAACAAGAGATGATCAAATAAGGGAAAGGTGTTAGGGGAAAGTCGGGATTCGGAAATTGGGGTCAAGGAATCTCGGGATTTGGGTCAGTCACAATATCGGTAGAGGGAGAATGCCACCTTTCGGTTTCTTCACTCAACTCACCTAAAATCCCGCTTTCGCGGCAAAGAAGGGTAAGTCTCAAGTCAAGGTAACTCCTACCCCGATCGAGTTTCTCTATATTGATAGGAGTGAGTCAAGGTCGATCTACCCGGCTGGACTAAAACAACAATGACACAACAACCTTAAGAAAGATAAATCAACAAGCAAGCAACCAACCAAAAACTCCAAAATTCAAATAATCCAAGATCCTCCTCCCTAAACCCCCCAACAAGGAATCTACTCACACATAATAATGGAAACTAACAAAACAATAACAATAGAGAAAACAACAAAAACAAACATAATGATTAAATCTAGGGAAATAACAATAAACCAATAAGGAAAATTACGATCTAACAAATTAACCACAAACAATGAAGGAAATTGCAATCAACAAAATAAAGTAGAAAACAATCTAGAACAACATAAATGAAATCTAGAGAAATTAACAACAAAACGATGATCAAAATAACAATCAACAAAATGAAACATAAAACGATCTAAGAACGATAAATAAAGATGATCAAAACAAAACAATGATGAAAGAACAAAATTAAATCTAGACTAAAGATTAGGGAGAAGAAGAGAATTGTACCAACTATGAAGGATGAACAATAAATAAGAAGATTGCATAAATAAATAAATGAAGCTTGATGAAGAGGACAATGGATTTGTCACTAATCCTTTAATAATCTCCAAGAATCTTCAATGAAAACTTGAATTCTACAAAGCTTGAATGTAAATCTAGAGAATTGATGAAGAAAACTATGAGATCTACTACTAGCTTACTATCTAAGCTATAGGAATTATAGAGAACTACTAAAATTACTACTAGAATGATCTACTAATGGAGGACTAATGGAATGGTCAAGTGCAACTAACTAGGGTATACATATATATATAGTAGTTGCTTAATGAATCACTTAAACCAAAGCCAAATTCTAATCTTTGCCCATGAATGAAACTTTAACCTTGAATGAAACTTTGCCCTTTGAGTGAGACTTTTGCCCAATGAGTCTTCATAGGGTGAAGTTTTGCCCTACAGATTCTCTCCAATATGGCCGAAATACCGCCAGGCGAAGTTTCGCCCGGTCAACATCTCATAGGGTGAAATTTCACCCTATGAACTTTTTGTTCAAAATGGCAATCTGGGGAGGAACACCGTCGGGCGACGTTTCACCCGGTCAAATCTCATCGGGTGAAACTTCACCCTGTGACTTCAGAGGGCCATAACTCTCTCGTTTGATCTCCGATTGGGGCGTGTAATATGTCGTTGGAAAGCTAAGAAGATAATCTTTCACCTCAAACTAGAATCGCTTCGATCCAAGGTATAGAACTCTAGATATATTCATTTGAAGTTCGATATCTCCGGTGATGATGCCCAATGGACTATAGTTTTTCCTCTTTGCTCAAGATTTCACCTCTTGGGTTTGGACTTTGGACTTTAAGTTGTGTGCTTTGCTTTTCGAACGGTATTCCTCTCTCTTGTGCTCGTAGAAGCTTGATCATGCTTTCGGCGCCAAATCCTATCAAAATTGATAGAAAAACTATCAAAAACGCGTAAAACGCACAAGAGGGACGCTAATGCGAGAAATATTCAAAATAAGGCAATAATCGCACTTTAATCTCGCAAACCGAGGGGAAAACGGGTCTAAATGGGAGGAAAAACGGTCTAAATTTAGCACACAACACCGCCCTAAACACTTAAGGGCGTAATGCGATCGCGGACGTTTGTCGTTAAATGTATCTGATCCCGTTTTTTAAGGCTAGTGCGAAACCCGTTGACGCAAAACCGAACATCATGTAATCCGATTAGTAGCGATGTCGTGACGAAGAGGGAATCAATTTCGTTCTAACCAAATTCAAATCAATTCTATAATACTTTTCCTAAGTAACCGATAACTGATCTCGTAATCATACAATATACATTATGAGCATTGTAAATCGAGTCGAGTCTAAATTATACAATATTTTCACGCTACTCGGCTAGTTTTCAATTTAAACAATAAAAATTGGAATTACTACCTTTTCCGAGATCGAGTCACACCTCGAACAGAGGGCACTCAATCGAGTGACATGCTTCACTCGATCGAGTGATCCCTTAAAAACGAGGCAGGAGGTTTTTAAGTAGGGCACTCGATCGAGTCTCCCCCATGACTCGATCGAGTGGCCTCTGTCACGCCAAAACCGTGAGCCTTCTACATACAACGAGCCTCGACAATCTTTTTCTATGACTTCGGACACCACGTGTTAAGTCCATCACGTGTCCATCTTTTCAAAACCATGCATCATATCATCCTATTATCATCTAATCTACTTTAGTTTCCGCTATTATCGCAATTGTTATAATTTTGCTCATTATTTTGTATTGTCCGGGTTGTATTTCCGCCCGTGTAACTTGTAACTTAATCTCGTTTTTTTTTGTTTTTTTGTTTGCGATTTACCGTTTTAAAAACGAACCTCGCATGCTAAATCACTTCGACGTGAACTAAATGCATTAAAATGACGTAGTCCAAACATACAATTCGCATGCTTAGCAAAAAAGCATTGTTTGCATAACATTCAATCGTCAAACTAACGTGCGTACACAAAAACGAACGATATCTAAGTAGAGGCCTCTAAGAGCGGGCGGGGTTGGGTGTCCTTCGTGAACTTCCCAACACGTACCCTCACCTCTTACTAAGAACCATGGTTTCCGGATGTCCGAAACCATTGGCACACGAGAGTCATTTGATGCACGATTCCCGATAACTCGGCGTCAGTACCTGTGGACATGACATAGGTCCACCCCGAAGCGGCCACGCACGGGTTTGAATAGGCGAATGAATTTCGTGGTAAGATTGATCTCGGGTCGAAATTTAAATCGAAGTTGGAGTCGCCACCGAATTTTATGGGAATTCGGACTCTTTCGAACTCACTCTACACTTTGGCGTTTTGTGTACAAAACATGACCCGCTTTTAGTGCTAGAGCTTATGAGTTCGTCCCTTTGCATTACGATACCGACGCCAAGTTATCGGATATCGTGCATCGATGACTATCGTGCGCCAATGGTTTCGGACATCCGGAAACCATGGTTCTGAGTAAGGGGTGATGGTACATGTTGGGAAGCCCACAAAGGACACCCAACCCCACCCGCTCTTTAGCGGCCTCTACTAAGATACCGTTCGTTTTCGTGTAGGCGCGTTAGGAAAATGACTAAATGTTATGCAAACAATGTTTTTGGCTAAGCATGCGAATTATGTGTGAACTACGTCATTTTAATGCATCAAAACTAGAGTCGAAATTATTTAGCATGCGAGGTTCATTTATAAAACGATAAACATCGAAAATAATAGAAACTCGTAAATGAATACAATATACACGGGCGGAAATACAACCCGGACAAAAACAACGAGCCAAGATAAAAAAGAAACAATATGGATAATAATGATGATGCAAATGAATTAAATGATGAAATGATGCATGAGTTTAGAAAAAAGAAGACACGTGATGGTCTTTACACACGACGACCAAAGTCGTAGCAAAAAATTGACGAGGCTCAGATGATGTGGGAAGCACTCGTTTTTGAATAAAGGAGTCCACTCGATCGAGTCATGGCAGAGACTCGACCGAGTGGCCTTCTAAAAGGCTCTCAGCCTATTTTTTGGGGTGCTACTCGATCGAGTGGCCCATGGCACTCGGTGGAGTGCCCCTTGTACGAGTCATGGCTCATTTCAAAAAAGGTGACAGTTTCGTATTTTATTAATTCGAAATCGATGATCAACCGAGTTATACGTAAAAACATTATGTTATTTGAACTCAACTCGGTTTACGGTGGCTATAATCGTGCGTTATACAATTACAAGACCGTCATCGGAATTTTTGGAAAGAGCGTTTTAAGATTGATTAAAATTTAATTAGGACGAAATTGTCTCCCTCCGCGTCACGACACCGTTATTAATCCTTACGGATTATGTGGTGTTCGATTTTCGCGTCAACGGGTTCCACACTAATCTTGGAAATGACATTGGGCACGTTCAACTACGTACAACCACGATCGCGTTACGCCCTTAATTGCTTGGTGCGGCGCTCCTCGAAAGGGTGTCACCACCGTCGCGACTTGTAAAGGGATTAAACGGACTTGGAGCGGTAGTCGTAGTCAAATGTGTTCAATCCGAAAATTTTATTGTTATATATATATACACGTAGTATTAGTTATAAATGACGATAAAAGGAATGGAAATTAAAATGTGACAATAATATAAATGTTAGTGTTAAGATACGTAAATAAAAGTTAGTAACAACGAATTAAATGTTAGCGAACATAAAATTAAAAATGTTAGAGTTAGTATAGTAAGGATAATAATAGTATATAGTATAATATATATAAATATGTAACGAGATAGAAAGGAAGAGAAAAGGGAGAAAATGGGTTGATGACACCCCCAACCTACATTCTTAATTGGCCTCGAAAATTGACTCGTAATAGCGGCGTGAGCGCGAGAGTATCGAGGATGTAAGTGGAGTTATGGTGTGTGTATATGTGGAGATGGTTTATATCGGTTTTTTGAGAGATAAAGGCTCGGTTTTTTTGCTTAGGATTGCTTAGGGTTTAGTGATAGTGAGGATGTGTGAATTAGGATTGCAAAATGTAGGTTGTAATGCTTGAGAAAAAACTGAAATGTGAAGAGCATAAGGGGGGGTATTTATAGGAAATGCCCCTCGACCTAGGGTCACTCGATCGAGTGGCCCTGGTGTACTCGATCAAGTGCCCTGAAAAGAAGGGTCTGCTCGTTTTTTGTAGTTGCACTCGATTGAGTGAGGTCAAACCACTCGATCGAGTGGGTCAGGCGGGTGAGCCAATATAGGAAAGCTTTGACTTTTTTGAAATTTTGAATATGTTGATTGGGCGCCTGTTTCTAGAAGCTTGCATGGTCGGTTTCTGACTCGGACCGGGTTTTTGGGTCGTGAAAAGATATTTTTGGTGTCAGTTTTGGCCCAAATTAGTCTCATTTTATTGGAAACGACCCACTGGGCCTGGATTTGAGGTCGGTTTTGAGAGATTTGTACTCCGCTAAATGCCCACGTCGGATATTATTGATTCTGAGTCTGTATTCGAGCGTATTAAGTCATGTTTGCATCCTGATCATCATCGGGTGTTTTGTCGGAAACTGCTATAGACACTAGCAGGCAAAATGCGGGTGTCTACAGTACCATAATGCAAAGGGATGAACCCCTAAGCTCTAGCATTAAAAACAGGTCGTGCTTTGTGCACGATACGCCTAAATGTAGAGTGGGTTCGAACGGGTCCGAATTCCCATAAAATTCGGTGGCGACTCCAACTTCGATTTAAATTTCGACCCGAGATCATCTTACCACGAGATTCATTCGCCTAGCCAAACCCGCGCGTGGCCACGTCGGGGTGGACCTATGTCATGTCCACAGATTGATTATTTTTAGTAAAATCAGTACTCCGTATTATTTATTGATAAAATCTATTTGCTAAAATTAATTTGAAAGCTTTATAAAATTTCGTTTAATTTATAAAATTCGTCGACTCAATTAATTTTGATATCATTTTCTTAAAGCATCTCTTTTCTGGAAATTTATAGTTTTAACTCGATTTCCTAATTATTTATAAAATACTATATATTGACTTATTATATTTTATTTATATTTTGAGTAACAAATTTAGACATATAAAAAAGTTACGATAACGACGATAATAATAAAATGTTAATAGAAATGATATTTTTAATACATTTCACATATTTTAATAACTTACGTATTTTCTATAACTAAATTTCTATTTTAAGTAAGTTTCTAAAATTAGTAAGTTTCTATTTATAGAAAATTTCCTTTTTATATAAAATGTTTATTCCTTTATCCTCATATTATTTATATTGATTATATTTATTTTTGTATATCGATAATGGTTGTTTTGGAGTTATGGAATAAGTACAAGTGTGGGGTTAGAGTAATATATTCTGGGGTTTACGTTTTTGCCATCAATTATAAGGCTGATATGTCTTTATGGGGCACACTAGTCGTTGAACCGAGCATATATGGTGTTCGGGAGTGTGTGTACATTTTGACCTTAAACTCGTGCCTCGCAGTATGTCGTCGGGTTGAACTGAGTATTTATGGAGCTCGGGAGGGGTGTGCATATTATCTTAAACTAGGGTCATGCATTTATAAGATGCCATCCTATTATGGTTAAGTAGCCTAGTTAGAGATCGGAGTTTGATTTGTTTGAACTAAGTTCTCGAAGCTAGTTTTAGTATTCTCCTAGTGAAAGTTTATCCTTCATCACTAATCCTATCCATAACGCCATTTTGAATATTTTTATTATTATCGATACATTTTGGTTTGCAGATTGACAAATATTTCAAGTTTTATTCTGAAAACTTGTTCTGATTTTATTGTTCCAATATTTTAAGTTTTTCTCCGAAAGCTTATTTTTATTATATCATTTAATGTTTTCCATTTTAATTAGTTTGATATAGTAATACTATTGTTTTTCCATATGATATAATATGGCCGGGAGAACGTCCGAATTACTCCCCACTGACGTGGCTGTTATGTTTATAACATGACAGGTATTTGCTGCTGGGTTTTGGGTGTGAGCTAGCGAGTAGCATAGATCCTACTCTTTCTTCATTCATGTTTATTTATGGATTTTTGTAACCCTGTTTGGAGAATATTTATTTTAGCCCTTTTGTAAAAAGTGGCCTTTGTATTGACTGACCGTTCTTTTATTAAAATATAGAACATCAGTGTGTTTTAATCCCAAATCTACAGTGTTTCCGCCACTGTATTGCGTTAAATTTTCTAGGGGATTAAAGATTGAATGTTATTATCGGAATGCTTGAATGAGTTTAGGATCGAAAGTTGACTCGATAAATGAATGAAGCATAATTCGATTAATCCTAATTTTGACTTTCGATTACAGAATCGATATCAAATGTTAAGAATTGATCGAATTGCGCGTCGAGGGCAAATGATAATTGATTCAAAAAATCGCAATACACCCCTACTTAGGCACGTGGTACCGTGCAAATGAAGGTTGATGCGCTTGACCTGAGGCATGTTCGAACTTTGAACAAAATCGATAATAGGGGAAAATAAGCAATGTAAAGGGAGGAACTCGGAGGGAGTACATTAGAAGAGACTGATCGATATAAAATAGAGTAAGCTCCCTGTGATGGATATATCCGTCATAAATCAACGATAGGTCAAATAACACCACATCGATAGATAGAGCAAACCTATAAAATACTCCCTCCGTTCATAATCCAAACTACACCTATTCATTTTTAGCCATTCAAATCTACTTGTTACATTTCCCTTTTGGTCAATTATTATGACACTTTTACCATTACCTCTCTCTTCTACTTACAAAAAATATCTCTCGTATGACCCACCTTATATTTGTTCTATTTGTTAATAAAGTAGATGATGGTCCTTACAATGTACTTTAATAGAGTAGTTTTATAATAGTACCCTAAAAATTAGTGCAAAAATGAAATGTATAGTTTGGATATCAACGAAGAGCAATTCATTTGGGTCGTCGGCGTTTCAGCTGGATCGTCGGCGCTTTATACGTGATTTTACCGTATTTCCCTTGTATAATAATCGTTAATATAATTAATTGGTTTGGTTTATAAATCTAATCTTACGTTTCGGAGTATTAATTTGACACGTAAATTGAACAGTTTATGTGACACGTTTCCCCATGGACCTCGGAAATCTTTTTGTAATAACCAATAATATAATTGATTGGTTTTTATTTAAGTCTAATTTTCTGTTTTCGAGCTTAAATTTGTCACGGTTTTTCAATTTAACGGTTTATTTGACACGTTTCCCATAAACCTCGGGAATCTTATTTAAATTTTTCTATTTAAACTCTTCTCGTACTTCATAATTCATTTTCACTTCTCTCTCATTTCCTCCTAAACCACCCTAAAAAAAACTATTTTGTTTCTAAAATCGCTTCTCAAAACCGCTTCTCAAGAAATCGGTTGTACTGTTCCAATCAAGTAAGGTTTTTGTTTTATATCTCATAATTGATTAATTGATTAGGTTGATTTATAATTTTGTAATTTTATAATTTTGTAATTAGTTTGTAGGTCGATTTATTTCATTAATTGATTAGGATGCTCGTTATGTTAGTTCGATTTGTTGTTTGCGGCATGATTAGAGATTAGTTTACGGATTGTAGGTAGAATTCGTCGGAAAAATCAAAAAATCCGGAAATAGCGTGAAACGGAGGCAAAACGTGAGAAATTCACGTTTCACCGATCAGCAAAACGTGAGAAATTCACGTTTCACCGATCTGCAAAACGTGAGTTTCTCAGGTTTCACCGATCTGCAAAACGTGAGTTTTTCACGTTTTGTGGATCTGCAAAACGTGATTTTCTCACGTTTTGTGGACCTGCAAAACGTGATTTTCTCACGTTTTGTGGATCTGCAAAACGTGAGTTTTTCACGTTTTGTGGGTCTGCTGAACGTGAATGTCTGACGTTTTGATGTTTTTTTTATTTGCTCGTAATATTCCATATTTTATAGAATACGTTTGATTTAAGTATAAAACACGTTATTAATTTTTATAATGTCACGCTATTTAAGTATTGAAATACATATAAACAGATTAAGTTTTTAGGACAATTTAAACTTAGTTTGATGTGAAGGTGACGTATGAAATTTTCATCGATAATTTGTTTGTAGCCATATAATGAAAGCATGGACGTCGTAAATATTATTTTAAAATATTAATCGTCGACGTATCGTTTTATGTTTTTTTGTTATTCAATCTGTTAGGGTAATAAGTGTGTAATAATTTTTGTATATATATAATTTTATTTTAAATAGATGGCGGATAAAGGTAAGAGTAAGGTTGAGGGTGACCGGGTTACTGGTAGGGTGGTGACGGGTTCTAAGCGTAGGTAGATGGGTCAATCTGCCATGGGACCGTCGGAGGCGTCGGTTGGGGAACCAGTCGTTCCTCTAGTAGAGAGTAGGAGTTCATCGGACGTACGCTCGAAGTCTAGTAGTGCTCGGATCCGATTTGTCCATCGTGAGGCACCGTCTTCACAGGCGACGACCGTGTCGGGGGGCGTTCCCAAAGAATCTCGGTCCATCCAGTTTCACGACCTTAACTTGTACTTCGACGACCACGCCCGAGAGTACGACATTCCGGAAGACACTCCCGTTGAGGACGACCAGCCCGAAGAGGAGCGTCCAGTTCAGAAGGGCGTTACGTATAAGAGGGGGCCACATGGTCGGTTTGCGGGAACCGTCGGTTCATCCAGCTCGACTGCTAACCGTAGATCGGAGAAGGACATGACTTGGCGCCTTGCGGGACCTATCCCCGGTGGGCCTATTGATCCATCGGTCATTCCGAGCTTCAGGGGTCACATTGCACGCCGCTTGTGGTCTCAGCCAGAGGTGCCATCGGTCATGATTAAGAAGTATGATCGTCCTCGGCATTTGAGAGCGTTGGCTGAATTTGATAATCACACGGAGACAATCGCCGCCCTTCAGGAGAGTGGGTTGATGCAGCTACGGTCCTGTGTTCTCGATCGTTTGGACGTTCCGCTTATTACAGCGTTTGTGGAGAGGTGGCAGCCTGACACGAACACATTTCACATGCCGTTTGGAGAGATGACGATTATGTTGCACGATGTCGCTCGGATATTGGGGTTGTCTATCGAGGGTCAGGCGTGTGTGGTCCGTAATGATGTAGGTGCTCTTGTTGATTCGTGGGCCGCTGTGATGAACTACTTCGGGCGGACTGACCAGCAGATGAAGAGTTGTATGCCTGGATCGACTGCACCTATTTACAGGAATGGTGTTGTACTCTCGACGGCTGTGCACTCATTGATGCGGACTGGGACCATTGCTCAGAAGGTGCAGGGGTATTTTATATCGTTGCTGGGGGACTTTTTGTTTGTCGATAAGTCCAGTGATCGTATTCGTCCAGCCGTCTTTCCGTTAACGAACGAGATTCCGGCCATTCGTGGTTATGCATGGGGAGCGGGTACGTTAGCCTACTTATATAAGCAGTTGGGGATGTCCTCGAGGGCGGACTGCTCCGGTATTGCTGGTTGTTTGACTCTGCTACAGGTCTGGATTTGGGAGTACTTTCCAGATTTTCGACCGGGCAGTCCACGAGATATTTCACCGACGGCTCCACGCGCGATGGCCTGGACTGGTATTGGTCATCCTATGCAGCACGACAGCAAAGTTAAGGAGTATCGTGCGATTCTGGATCATATGATAGCAGATCGTGTGATGTGGGAGCCATTTGGTCATCGACCGCAGCAGTTTCATGCGACCACCACCTTCATGGGGACGTTGCGCTTTATGGACATAGTTGAGCCGTACCAGACTGATCGGGTGCTTCGACAGTTAGGCTGCGTGCAGATCATTCCTTCTGCTATGCCTGCACTTGATGAGGAGTATCGGCCAGCGCATGGAGGAAGGGGGTACAAGGTTAGGTACGGTGGCCGGTATGAGGATCAACCTTGGACTAATATTCGGGCACATCGCATAATTCCTAGAGCAATTTCCAGTGAATCTGAATACCCGGGGGAGATGGCTCCGGATTACATGGAATGGTACGAGAGAGTATCTCATCCGCGGATCATACCTCCAGACGAAAACGAGGAGGAGGAGCAGGTGATGATGACCGGGGGATCACAAGCGGTAAGAATTAGTAAAGTATTTACTCATTCATTTACGTATGTTTAATTGTATATATGATGTTGTCCAACTTTTTTATATGGTTGTTGTGTACTGTGTTTCAGGCGGCGATCTTGTTGATGCGACGATTCGCAGAACTCCATCACTTCGCTGACGATCCAGAGGCCCGCCTAGCATTCGTGGACCAGCTGTACCAGTCATACAGACCGTTGCTTCCGCCTCCCCCCCCCACCACCACCACGTACTTCGAGACGCGAGGGGAAACGCGGCCGTCGTTGATTTTATTGTCACCGTGGATTATTTAGTATTTTGTTGCATCATGGATTATTTAGTATTTTGTTTGTAACTTTTATGTTGGACTAGTAGCGGTATTTTCAGTTTCGTATTTCGTTCTATTTTTATGTTGGTTTTTTTAGCAAGAAACTTTGAACTTGAATTTTCTTTAGTATTTTGTTTGTTTTTTTAATGTTGGATTCGTAATCAGCTGCATCATACTTTTTGGTATTTCATAAAATATCATACAAACGTAGATTGCCATAACAACTAGCAGTACGAAAGTTTACACATAAGAACAAGTAGCAAGCAAACTTTAATACAGTACGGTGCTTAGCTAAATCAGAAACGGGTTGTCTTTGGCTCCAGGGTAACCCATGGTCGGGGGAGTTGGGAAATAATCCGCCCACATGGCCTTCCACAATTTGTGACGCGCACGGAACAGGCTACGATAATGTGCTGTCGATCGATCACGATTACCTCTCCAAAGAGGATGTTTTCTCGGCATTGGACAGTCTTCTGTCATGCGTAGCCTCAACCAATGTGCACCTGTGTTCATTATCCACAACACTCCAAAAGGTGCATGGTTACCCGGCATGGCCCTCAAAGGATAGTATGTAGCGCACTCCATTGTCGATGACAAGCGACAAATGACCCAATTGTGGTGTGTTGCGAAACCAAACAAGTCAACTTTGTGGAGCCAGTGCGTTGACGGTACCGGATCAGGGCTCATTGTGCCTATACGCCACATTGCTGCCTCTACACCTCCATCCAATGACACCGCGTATATGTTCAAGTATAAAGGATCCTTGATCTCACCGAACAATACCATCCTCTGTTTTATGAAACTTGACTCATCACCCGTAACAGCATGAGAGAAAACACGAAATCCGCAGTGTCCGTCCCCAATAACATTATACCAGGCAATCAAAAAAGAGTACATGAAACCGACTAGGGACTCAAAGAACGGAAACGTGCCTGTAGTAGTGTAGTTCAGCTCCAGGGGACCGTTTGGGGCAGAGGCCCACGATCCATCACTGGACTCAGTGTTAGCTTGCACGGACGGACCTGTTGTGTTTGTCGACTGCGACCTCAACGGAGTGGAAGACTTATCAGTCCTAGCAATCTTCTTTCTGGCATGCTCTACTCCGCTCAGTAACCTACCCGTACCGGATGACTTTCTCGGCTTAGGATTTGGTGAAGGGTCGACTAACCCTGACTCCTCAGGATGTAACGCAGAATTCAAAACGTCGATGTAATGATCCCACATGCATGGATCGCTTTTCCGAATCTCGTCAATAAGCCCGTCTAAGGTGAAAACATCACTGGCTGGCAAAGCTTCATCCCCAGTATACACAAGAGTTCTCCAATACACGTGAACATCATCCAACTTCACACGACGTCCCCGAGCCAATAATCTGTGCATCGTACACGCACACGGCAACCCACAAGTTGTCCTAAGAACACAAACACAATCGCACACGGTCACCCAACTTGTACATTCGAACCAATTTTGCCTCGAGCATCTTCAACGCCTTACGACTAACACGAAGATTCAATTTTTCGAGAACCGGTGGCAGGTGTACGACTCTTTTAGAGCGTGACTTCTCCAACTTCACTCGTATCGCTGAATGTTGACGACCGATCTGTTTGTCTATTCTTTCAAACAAGCGATCCAATGTGGCGGTTGACGTACCAAGAGCTTTCTTAAGTGCTGCATGTGCGGACTCGACAATGGAGGTTGTCGTGTTCCCAAAATGGAGAACATGATTGGTGTATGCATGAAGAAAGTTTCGATCATATTTCTTCAACCAAGTATCAGTTATGTAAACCGGGATTCTAGTTAGCTGGTACCTTTGTCTGAAGTCATCCCAAGCTGCGACCACATCTGGGACGGTATTGGCATACAGTACTCGTCCCCAACCATATTTCATGAAGTTCTCGACAGCAGATTTGCGCTTCCACACTTTATGGGCACGGATTTCAACACAGTTTGTAATATGCCAAGTACATAGCAAATTCTGGGTATATGGAGTTGGAAATACAAGAGGAATGGCCTCCACCGACCCCATCTCTCGATCGGTCACAATGACATTCGGCACCTTATCACCAGTGAGCATCCGTAACTTACGCAACACCCATATATACGAAGGCTTGTCTTCATATCGGAGGAGGGCATATGTGATGACGAAAGATTTTCGAACAAGTGTAATCCCAACCATCTCCACTAATTTCATATCGTACGTGTTTGTTTTGTACGTTGCATCCATGAGCACGACTTGATGGTAAGTCCGGTACATTTTAACAGACTCGGGATGCGCCATGAATATACGCTCCACCTCCAACGTAATCTCATTCTCAAAGAAAAAGTGGACGTACTGCTCCCTACGCGCCAGAACAAGCATCTGCTCAACTGCGTTCCTCCCTTCTCTTGACGTAGCCCTCAATTTAGCCCCAATATTGTATATCGTGTTTATCGAAGGTCGAGGTTTACCTGGGTTCATGTTATGTAGGCCCTCCAGAACTTTAGCCGGTTGAACATGCGCCTTCAGAGACGTAATAACGAAAGTCTTCTCAACGTCAGTCAGAGCTGCTCGACGACAATGACCGTCATCGTACTCAAGTAACTTGTGATTATGTACGCCAGTTGGACCCACGGTAAGAATCCATCTTTCCCGATCAAGGGTTTGACAGGCTTTCACCCAAAATCTGCAACCAATCTTCTTAGATTCCTTTGTACCTGTCTTCGGATTACCGTATCGATCACACTTGAAGTAATTAGCGCCAAGATCTGAAAGCTCATCTCTTCGACTTTTACGCTGGTTGCTGGCTTTGACCAGGTTAATTCCGATGGCTGACGCTATTTCGTTAGCGTAATTAAAAGCTTCGTTCGAGCTACCGAAGGGGGCGCAAATATGAAGCAACAACGGTAGTCAATGTCGTCCCCACCAAAATCCTCCGGGTACACCTAGACAAAAAATATTTTAGTAAGCATTAACTACAAAAATTCCTAAATCAAAAACATAAACGACCCTTTTACACCGTAACTTATAATGAAACTTAAAATAAAAAAATGTGACAAAAACATTTCCACAACATTGAAACGTTAAAACATAAATAAATAAATAAACGAAAAAATAGGACAAAACGTGGAAAAGGCACGTTTCACCGATCTGCAAAACGTGGGTATAGCACGTTTTACGGATCAGTAAAACGCGAATGTGTCACGTTTTAATAGATCCGCGAAACGTGAAAATGTCACGTTTTACCGATCGGCAAAACGTGAAGGTGTCACGTTTTACTGATCCGTGAAACGTGACTTTGTCACGTTTTACCGATCCGTGAAACGTGACATTCTCACGTTTTGCAGATCGGTAAAACGTGATACTCTCACATTTTGCACTTTATTACGTATTATAGTTCGTCTTTTTCTACGTCAAATTAAAAAATTGTATTACTACTAGCAAATATACGTACAAAAGTTACAATTTTACTAGATCGAACCTCATGCGATAGTTATAATTCTACTTAAAAATAACTCTAAAATGCAAGTTAAAGAAAATAAGTAAATATTAAACAATATTTTTTAGGAAATAGCGAGAAAACTAACCCCGAAATGCAAATACGGTTTCCCGGCCCCCATTAGTTTTAGATCGAAAAATACGTAAACACTTAGCCTCAACCCATTATGTTATTTTTTTAAGTTTGTAGAGAGAGATTATTAAAGAATAGAGTAATGAAGTGTGGGGTGGTGGAGGGACCATAACCCATAAAATAGGACAAAAAATTGCGGAGAGGACGGTTTTAGAAAAAACAAAAACCGTCACATTATCGAGTAATTAGTAATGTTAGTATAATTAGTAAAATAATTCAAAATGTAATTAGTAATGTTAATGAGGTAAGTTAAAGGAGGGGCAAATGCGTCAATTCACGTTATAAAGCGCCGACGATCCAGCTGAAACGCCGACGACAAGGAATAGCTCTCCAACGAAGTGAGTACTCCGTAGTCACTTGTTTGTATTTATCAACCCAAATGAATCAATCAATATATCCATATATATATATATATATATATATATATATAGAGTAAGGCTCTTATGAGTCCTTTACTCTATATGAGTCCATAAGTCCTCATCCCATCCATTGGATGAGATGAGGATGGATGGACAAGATGCATCCATTTAAAATAAAATAAAAATAAAAAAGAGGAAGATTTACGTTCCTAAAATAGCTCCCAAGAATTTAGGAAACAATAACTCCCTTGATCACGTTCATTCATCATTCATCACGTTCATTCATTCATTCATTCAAACGTGAGAAAAAAACCCTTTCTTCATCACGTTCATTCATTCAATCAATTCTGTGCTCGAAATCCCGTTACAATGGATTCAATGACCGCGTCATCTTCTTCAACTGTTGATAAGCAATTGATCGAGTATAACAATGGTGAGTTTCAATATTTCTTTCACGTCAATTTTCATTGTTGTTATTGCTTTCATTGTTGCGTTACTTTTTAACGTCAATTTTAATGTTGATATTGCTTTCATTGTTATTTCATTCATCATAGTTTCATATCAATGGTTAGTTACTCTCTCGATCTGTATAGATTTCAGGTTTTTATGTTTCTTATTTAGGTTTTCCATGATATACACTGATACTATTGCATTGTTTTATATTAATGCAGAAACGTCATTGAAGTAACATACCTTTTGAGTTACAGTAACACTTAATTGCAATTTCAGTAACACACTACACGTTTAGAAAAAGGATTTTGATGATGTTGTTAAAGTAACGTAGTGTACTAGTTAGAGTAACACAACTTATGAATTGATATAACACATTTGTTGCACGTCAATTTTAATGTTGATATTGCTTTCATTGTTATTTCATTCATCATAGTTTCCTATCAATGGTTAGTTGCTCTATCGATCTTTATAGATTCCAGGATTTTATGTTTCTTATTTAGGTTTTCCATGATATACACTGATACTATTGTTTTGTTTTATATTAACACAGAAACGTCGTTGAAGTAACATACCTTCTGAGTTACAGTAACACTTAATTGCAATTACAGTAACACACTGAACGTTTAGAAAAAGGGTTTTGATGATGATGTTAAAAGTAACGTAGTGTACTAGTTAGAGTAACACAACTTGTGAATTGATATAACACATTTGTTGCATGGATGTAATGTTGTTTAATTTTGTGCAGGTGGTATTGACAAAGAAGCGAACGCACAAGACAGCAGTGGAAAAGGTGGAATTTTACTCATTTGATTAATCATGGATTAATAACAGTGGTTCATTGCTCTCGTTTTAGTATAGATCCCAGATTTAACGTAAGCTTCACTGATATTATTGTTTTGTTTTCTGTTGAAGTAGACACGACATTGAAGCTTCACTGATACGGACTTCTAAGGGCAGAAGACAAGGCAAATGTGGAAAGCTTGTGCAGATTAATTCGGGAGTTCAGGTTGCAGAGACAGCCGGTTTCTGGGGGTGATATTGACAAAACACAGGAACTGGATTTTGTACACATTTTTTTACACATAGCGCTGTGCTACGTTGCAATTAACTATATATTTATTTAATATATGTGTATTTGGTTAGAGTAACATCTCATGTCTATTGGAGTAACATCATTCGTTAGTTACAGTAACAGACATAATGCATGAACGTAACTGAGGACAGCAACATTGTTTAAACAATTCAATACCAAAGTAACTGAGGATAACTTGGATTAGAACCATTCATTACCAAAGTAACAACATTCGTTTTTTTAAGAACCATATATAATGCGTCAGAGTAATTAATGATAATAACATTGTTTAACCATGAGACAAAGAAATAACACCATTAATAACTTAGAGTAACATCATTTGTTCATTAAAGTAACAGTTATAATGCGTCAATGTAACACAATGATTATGAGACCACATTTGTATATTGTGTAAACTTCATTCATTCCCACAGTAACACCGGTCGTTAATTAGAGTGACAGGAACAATTAGTCAGGGTAACAGAGTTTAACAACATTGTTCCATTGGTGATAATCAAAATACTAATGTACATAACAAGTTTCGAAAACGATACAAAGCATTATTCGTAATTAGAAAAAAAATGACATAATTCGTTAGACACATTATTTTTTTCGACCCTTTGTTGGCTTGCTTTTAGGACCATCGATGATCTTTTGCCTCGCGTCCACATACTTATCTACGTTATCCAACAACCGCGATCGCACCTTGATTTGTCTCCTCCTTTTGCCATCTGAAAAGTACAATAATTATGTACAACTATTGTTACAGTTTAATCTGGTATATAAAATTAAAGTACAACTGATACGAGTGAAAGAAACACCATATGTACTTTAACACAAAGAAAGTGTTAGAGTAACATAGAGTGCAAATTAGAGTAACACGTCTACACAATTAAATGTATAAGATTACTAGCATTCAAAGTAACGCAAAGATGGGATTAAAAGTAACACGTCTTGTACATTACAGTAACACAGGGTCGTCTTTAAAATAATATCATACATGTGTAAAATTAACTGAACAACCCCTTACAGTAACACCTCAAGTTTATTACAGTAACTGAATATGCGCATTAGAGTAACATTCAATATATGTTAGACTAAGTATGAAGAGTAGAAGCATAGTATGAATTGAAGTAGGTGAATTCAATTAAACTCTACAGATGCATACCCAGATATCGCAACAATCTTTAGTGAAACCAATTAATTATAGGGCACAAACGCAGCAAAGTAAATCAATCAATAATTAGCGAGAAAATTAATGAAATCAGATACGAATATAAACTAAACCTAGTTCTTTAGTACAACAATCGAGTATTAGCGAGTTACCTTGTATTATGCCGCCTGAAGATTATCTTTGCTAAAGTTAGAGAGTTGCTTCAATGTAGCCTTGCTTGAGTTGAAGACGAGAGGATAATGCGCGGGTGTGTTTTGAAAAGAAACGGAAGTCGAGTGATTGTGTTTGGGATGATGAAGGTGAAGGGTTTCAGTTAGGATGTGAATGAAAAAATTGAATGTGAGGAAAAAATTGAATGTGAGGAATTAACGTGTATTAGTGGTTAGAGATAATTAAGGGAGGAGAGAAGATTTGATTTTATTTTTACCAAAATATGTTAGTTATTGCCTTAATTACTAGAATCAATCACCACCATCCATCAACTCTAGATCAATGGTTGTAGATAGGACTCATGGACTCAAAAAAAAAAAAGAGGACTCACTTGATCTCTACTCTATATATATATATATATATATATATATAAAGGAGGAAGTTTTCGGGCGATATGATTGGTCCGTTACATCAAAACTCAATTTAAGAAAGTATCATTAATAATAAAAAAAATCAAATAGAGAATCTTTTAATTATTACAATAATATATTTAATTTATTATATTAATGTGATGTTTTACACTTTTCATTTTAAATTTTTTAAATTTCGTTTAACAAAAAGTTTTTGTAAATACAGTTATAAAAATGATACTCCCTCCAATCCAGTATGATTTACCCACTTATTATTTTATTCTCTCACATTTAAATAAAAGCGAGTAAATCATTGTGAAGTGGAGGGAGTAGTATTTAATCCTTACAAATTTGTGACGAAAAATTCTTTCACGGACAAGAATTGGTGTATAGAAGACTAGAAGAGGGGAAACAAGTGGATGGGAAAGTGTTTACTACCTTTACCTAATTCCAACCAGACTCCCGCAGTCGTCAGTCATCACTCGTGAGGGAGTGAGTGAGTAATCACACTTCTCACCTCTTTTCATCTGCCTTTCTCTGCTTGCATTTACTCACTCATATTAATAAAATCTCATTCTTCTATTTTCCAACATACAGTCAATACAGTCATACACTACTATCAGTCTATACACTCTAGTACTCTACCAGCTGTTACTTTAACCTCAATAATAATAGGGCAAATTCTTGCGGATGACAGAAGTATTTATTTTAAGGTTGTGACGGGTCAAATATTTATGATAAGATAACTGTGTCTAGGTTGTAGCAAATTTTTGTTGACATTTTCTTTTTAGATGAGTATATATTTGACCTGATTTAACATTCTAACGGATACGTCACAAGAGAAGACAAGTGTAATAATAATACTCCAATAGTTGTAATAATGTAGTCACAATTGAAGTTAACATCATCATCCCATTCAGTCATTCACCATTTACTACTATTTCCATTCATCTATCAAATTTGTTCATTTGATGTTGATTTGCCCCCTTTTCCCTTTGGGTGCTGGTTAATACCTCCAAAATCCAACCCAAAAGGTCCCATAAATGATACAGTACTCCCCATCTCACAAATTTATCAATGCAATTTGTAGTCGGAAGGGAAGGGGGGAAGCTTCAGTGTCACCTTGCTTTTACACAAACTAGTAGCTCATCAAATCAAATCAAGTCATGGCAACTAAATCTTGTCCAAAATTATTAAAATACCCATATTAATTACAAACCCACCCAAATTTCTTCCGTCGTCAATGGCGGCACGGCCACCCACTGTTCTTGTTGTATTATTATTATTATTGAACATGCTGTTATTCATAAGCAGATCAATAATAATGATAATGGCGGAAACAGAAAAGGCAGAGTCAGACTCGGCCGCCTTGTTAGCATTAAAAAGGAGCATTGATGTGGAGAACAGGCTGGCATGGCGGGAAGGGAGCGACCCGTGCACGTGGGCAGGGGTGAAGGAGTGTATGCGAGGACGAGTGACGAAACTAGTGGCTGAAAACTACGGCCTCACCGGTCACATTGACGGACCTACCCTCGCACGCCTCGACCAGCTCCGAGTCCTCAGCTTCAAATTGAACAACCTGTCAGGCCAAATCCCCAACTCCATCTCCAAACTGGTTAACCTCAAATCGCTCTATCTCAACCACAATTTCTTCACCGGCAGCTTTCCACAATCATTAACTTCTCTCCATCGCCTCAAAATCATTGTTCTCTCCGCAAACAATCTCTCGGGTCGGATCCCGCCTTCCATCGTCAACCTACACAGGCTCTATCTCCTGTATTTAGACAATAATAAGTTTGTAGGTGGGATTCCCCCATTAAATCAAACCAGTTTGAAGTTCCTGAATCTGTCCAACAATTTGCTAAGCGGCGAAATCCCCAAAACGTCCGCATTGACGCAGTTCAACCACTCCTCCTTCGCTGCAAATGTGGACGTATGCGGGCCGCAGATTGGGTTAGAATGTAGCCCCAATGGACCCGCATTGCCCATGCGCCGGCGAAGTAGAGTGTTGTCTCGGAAAGCGAAAATCCTGATCGGCGCGATTTCGGGCGGAGTGTTCATCCTACTACTGCTGGCCTGTTTGGTGATACTTGTATTATTGAGTTTGAAAAGGAGGAGGAGGAGGAGGAGGAGCGGCAGCAGCAGGAGTAAAGAGGTGGAAGTGGTGGCGGTGGCGGGGGAGAGTGAGGGGAGGGAGAAGAGGGAGACGATGCCGGCTTTGGCGTCGTCGTCGAGAGGAGGAGGAGGGGGGTTCTCGTGGGAGGGGGAGAGGCTGGGGAGGTTGGTGTTCATAGGGGAGGAAGTGATGAGCTACAGCCTGGAGGATTTGCTGAAGGCGTCGGCGGAGACGCTGGGGAGGGGGACAGTGGGGAGCACGTACAAGGCGGTGATGGAGTCGGGGTACATAGTGACGGTGAAGAGGTTGAAGGATGCAAGGTATCCTCAAATGGAGGACTTCAGGAGACAAGTGGAGGTATTGGGGATGTTGAATCATCCAAATCTGGTCCCGCTAAGAGCTTATTTCCAGGCTAAGGAAGAACGCTTGCTGGTTTTCGATTATTTTCCGAATGGCAGCCTCTTCTCTCTCATTCACGGTACGCACCCAACCCCAACCCCAACCTCCTTTTCATTTCCCGATTACATATTTATAGCTAATTACTCGTGTGTCATTATATATCAACATTCAACATTAGTAGTAATCGGATATGCTATTACTCATATGATTTATGATTCCAAATTGTGTGTGGGTTTGGTTCCTATCACTTTCCGATCCACATCATATTTTAGTGCTCGCATAATTGTGTTTCCGTGCTCCATTCATACAAAACAAATCTTTCACATTCAATATACTTTCAAGGGTTACCTTAAATATACTACGGAGACTACTTAGAATTGTATTAAGCCTTTAATACCTTTCTTAATTTGATACGGAATACGAATATAATGTTAAAAATTAAAGAATAAATTACACATGTATCGATGCAATTAGTACAATTATTATGAATTGTTTTCTCCTTTCACCTAGGTTGCACCGATACGGACACGTGACACGGCATTCCAAATTTTGTAGGACACGGACACGGCAGAAAAAAAAAATCAATATACATATTTCAACAAAGAGAATTTGAAGATTTTTATACCTAAGATATACGTTTGGTTATTTACATTGTCACAATTATCGTAAAATAATAAAACAAAAATTTAAGTCTTATGAATTGGATTTTAAAAATCAAATCTTAAAATTCAAACAATTGTACCACTATAATATAATTAGGGGAAGCATAATGCCACGAGAACAAAAACTAATTCCACGAAAGTTGTTTATAGTATATAGTTAGTTATAATAAGTGTTTATAGCATCAATTAACCACAGTAAACCTACAATATTATCATTTATTAAATCTGGAACCCAATAAAACAACGTTACGTATGTCCGACGAGTCTTTAAATATTACAAATCGGGCGGGGCGCGTCTCCAAATATGACGAACCGGGTCCGATACGTGTCTGAATAAATTAAAAAAAAAAGGACACGGTTATACAGGTGTCCGACATGTATCGTCGTGTGTCGGTGTCCGACACGACACGTTGGTTTGGAGGAGTGTCCGTGCAACCTATCTTTTCACTATCTTAGATATCATTTCCCTACTTTTAACAGGAGGTCCTAATTTTTTAGCTTATTTTCAACTCAAATTAATTACGTTTATTTTTTATTTGTATACTTACAAATTAACTTTAGTCTCATTAATTTTAGTTTATCTTTAATTAATTCAACTTAATTAGTTCATTTTAATTTTCATTAAACCACATTCATTTAAATTTAGTTATGGAGTATGTCATTTTCAACCCGAAATAACGAGGCTAACACTATTAAATGAGCTACAAATTTCCACGATACAACCTCTGTCGTAGATTTTATGATTTTGAGTGCTATCAATTTTGTTGTAAATTTACTAAGCTTTAGCGTAAAGTTATCGAAGTAAATCACCTAAAAGTTTATGCTCAAAAACTTACCGCACAACTTAGGTCAGAGACCTATATAAACTCAGAAAGTATAAACAAATGTTCAACCATTGTGAATGTAAGTATAATTGGTGGGATAATACTACGAGTACTATTTTCCAGTTTTCAACTCATCTCGTTTGTCCATTTTTTGCATGCTCTACTGCTCTCTGTCTATCATATTTGTAAGTTCTCTTATTAAATGCCAATATAAGTATATTTATTTGCGATGAATGTTTGGTGAAGAAATGATTCGTTGCCTCGCCGTGAGTGGTTATTGAATTGATAAAAGAAGGTTGGTTAATGGTTATTGCATTGCATAGCCCGCCTAAATATTGTGAGAGGAAATGTGTAGAGCATAGAGTACCTTGTAATGTGGGCCATCAGATTCAACCACTTACACCAATGTAGACCGTTGCTTAAATAGAGTCATAGAGACCCAGACTGAGTTCAACAACGTGGCTGTCCCGGAGACTACACTTGTCTCCTTTCCTTCTCTTTACCACTCATACCACCTCACGCCTTCCAGCCTACTCCACTAACTAACAATCCAATAACCTAATCGCATCGGGTCAAACAGTGTTCATTTGTTGGTGGGGGTATGCTATGCACACGGATAGTATTTCACCCGTTGTAATAAAGTGACGGATAGAATAATTTCGTCACAAATAAGAATTTGTGATCGATGTGACTAGTATTTTTATCACTGGGGTCTGTCAGACCCCCTGCTACTTCACATGGACATGTAAAGATAGGAGTGGCCACTGGCACTGGCGGATCTTTGGAGGAATTCTCGAGGGGGCCAAAAATCCATATTTGATATTACCTCAACTTATTTTCATTAGTGTTAATATATTTGTCTAGTTTCACATACGAGTACTTTTTATAGTAAATAAATTATACGGAGTACAAACTTTAGTTTCTTGTCGTAGGAATTTCGTTCTCATTGTGATTCAACTCTTGCTCTTCTTTCCCCAAGTCAACTCAAACCAGAGGGGATAATAAAAATCATAATGAGTAATACAACTTGGTTGTAACTTCTCAGACTCTTTGATGTCTTTAATCGTCTGATCCTCAAAAAATACATCTCGACTTCTCACCACCTTCCTTTTTATCGGATCCCAAAGTCTAGCCGAATTCATATTTAGGTGAGCCAAGTTACATGCACTATTTGGTTTTCGAATCAAGTTTGGCTCGCTCATCCTTCGGAATGCGTGACAACCAAATATCTTCAAGTGTGTGTATGTGATACCTTCTTTCCTGACCATACTTTATTTAAAGAGTTTGGTGGCGAGAGTTTAACATGCACCGAACTCTTTCAGTCGTAGTTCGGGTCATTCTTTCAGCAATACCATTGAGCTGATTCACAGTCGAACTCTTTGAAAGAGGATAGTCCCTGCACCACATTATAGAGCACAGAGCCTAGGTGTATCACAAACGTATTTGACGACAACTATTGGATGATGTTAGATATGTTGTGACTCGTGGATTTTAGTACGCTTTGTGTACCCATTTCACTTATGATTGATGAAGTTATTTTCTGAAGCCGTCTCTCTCAACAAGATATCTGACTGCGGTGTATAACCTGTTGTTTAAACAGTACCAAAACTTGAAAATAACTGCCATTGCACAATATTGGACATGATCTAAACCCAAAACTGTGTAGTGGCAAGACAGAAACACTATTATCAGTTTGGTTTCGTATTGTCAGAATTATCGTTCAGGTCTAAATGAGGATTCGATCATTACCCGAGGTGGGTTTAATCATGTCATTCGTAGGGCTGGCTGGTTCACTAGATGTCATTTTGGGGGGAATTGACATCCATTTCTACTTGTATTTTCAAATTTAGATCATATATTTCTTCATTGGGCTATTGACATGTTCATTTATACTGTATTGAAGTTGATTTGTTAAGTTAAATGTACAACTACTCGAGTGACCCATGTTAGGATTTTTTATCTGGTCGGGTTCTGGATGATATGTTAGGATGTACGAGTAATAATTTTCACTAGTTTACTTTTGCCGGCTTTAGTCTTGCATTTTCTGCTACAACCATCTTTTTGAAAAACATTCTCAATCTCAAATTATTTTAACAATCTGAACTGTAATATGGTTTGTGATCAGGCAATAGACCTTCAGGAGGTGGAAAACCACTCCATTGGACGTCTTGCCTCAAAATTGCTGAAGACATAGCAGCCGGACTTGTCTACATTCATCAAAGCTTCGGACTTGTCCATGGAAACTTGAAGTCCTCTAATGTCCTCCTAGGATCAGACTTCGAGTCTTGTCTAACAGACTATGGTCTTCAGTCATTCAGGAACCCTGAATCTACCGAAGAACCTAGTGCAGCCTCCCTTTTCTACCGAGCCCCAGAATGTCGAGACCCTAGAAAGTTAGCAACCCAACCAGCTGATGTGTATAGCTTTGGAGTCCTCTTATTAGAATTAATGACTGGAAAAACGCCATTTCAAGACCTTGTTCAAGAACATGGGACTGACATTCCCAAGTGGGTTAGGTCGGTGAGAGAAGAGGAAACTGAGTCTGGTGAAGGGAGTTCGGGAAATGAGACTGCTGAGGAGAAACTGAATGCACTTTTGAACATAGCAATGACCTGTGTCGGCATGGTACCCGATAGCCGGCCGCAGATGAAAGAGGTGTTGAGGATGATCAGAGATACAAGGGCCGAGGCACAGATATCGTCCAACAATAGTAGCGACCATTCACCTGGTAGATGGTCAGATACTGTTCAGAGCTTGCCAAGAGATGAGCAATCAAGCATTTGAGAGAGTCTCATAACTACAGCACATCATTCTTGAATTACGATTATGATTTTCAATGTTCAGCTCACCCAATAGGTACGCTAGAGTTTTTCCAGAGTCCGTTAGTATTCCAGATTTTGGATGTAAAGTTTCTTTTATATCTGCCTAGTTTACTACTTCTGTACTATTTTTCATTCCTTCTAGATCAGTTGCCTGGCTGAGTATTGATGCAGGAAGGGTCGGCATCAAAATTCTCTGGTACTAAAGCCTATTTAAGTACTACCTACGATTCTTTGGGATTGTCTCACTTTTTAAGTATTTTAATCAAATGAGACAATTCCTAATAATTGCACTACTCTGTAACGAAGCCGAACAAATTACTCCCTCCGAGTTGCTATTATTCTCCCATTTTCCTTTTTGGGCTGAGTTTGATTTTTGTCTCACTTTCCTTTTTAGGCCATCAATGTGTGCTTCACAATTATTCACCCATTTTTCTCTCTTCCCCTTTTTTTAACCACTCATTTTCCCTTCCTTATTTTTCACCCCAAATTTCTTTGGGACAATAATAGAAACTCGGAGGGAGTAGTAGAAATGCAAGCAAGATTTGAATTCATGGAAGAAAGATTGATTGTTTCATGTATGCAATTAAAATTAAGTAATAACAATGCATGTCACTATGAATATGCCCTTACCGAATCACGATTTGCTCTCGTAGAGTATGTGTCATGTACTCGTGTGTATTTTTAGTAAACGGCCTGCTGGAATTCGCAATTTGCTGGATATTCGAGGTAACCATTGTCTCAACTCTCAAGTGCCATAAAAGTCGTCTTATTTTCCAAACCATTGTCTCAACTCTCAAGTGCCATAAAAGTCGTCTTATTTTCCAAGTGCAAAAGTGTTGTAAGAATCTAGGAGTATTATGAGGTAGAACTTAGAAGGCTTTCATTAATGGAATCATGGCTTGAACTCCTACTTGCTCTGTGTCATAATAATTTGTGTTTATGATCTTCTCTGCATGTTGGACGGAATTCTCAGCTCCGACATTAAAGTTAATGCCTGCATTATTAAACAAAAAAAAACTGGTCACAGATAATAATTTTCTCATGATTTCAACATGTGATAAATATTTCTTATAATCAAAATATATGAAGCCTTAACCTAACAGCACACCTGATAGTCATAGCAGAATAGCTAATCATTATGCATCCTTTGTACTTCCATTTCAGAAAGCATAAAAAGGTTATCAAATACTCTAGTCTACAGATATCCTGCAAAAGCAGAACATGATGCTGATACATCCCAAAATATAGAATTACATAGCCACATTCTCCAAATTCAACACGGGATTTACGGGGGAAAATGCATTAGATGCAAATCTATCATTGAAAAATCAAGTCACGTTTCCACCTTGGAGATCATGCAAAGTGTCCTTACACGAGTGACGACCATCCTTCATTTTCGTGTACGCGCGTTTCGAAATAAATTCCTAAGTTTTTATAACGGAATACATAAAAATAAAACATTGTTATCTAGGAAAATGGTTTTTCTAGTGTTAAACTCGGTTTAAAATAAATCATTTCTAGTGTTAAGCTCGGAAGACTTTCATTTTGACTTTGAAAAAGTCCTAACCTGAATATTTAATTCCGCTATAAGAATCATAGAGGCACTTATACATCATTAACCTTAACCCAACCCTATTTAATTAATTTTATAATCGTATTCGTGTCAACCCAATTATCTGAATGAGTTATATAGTCTCAATCGTGTTCGTTTTGAGTTATTGTGTCAATGATTGTCACCTTTAAGAATCTCTTTCCAGATGAACTTAACTTTAACTACAATGAACCAAATTGACAGAGACAAAATGAAGTTAATGAGGATGAAACACCTGATTCTTCCCCTGAGTGGCCTTTATCTCCTAGAGTGCCAGATAACTGGAACTATGTGAGAAGATACCAAGGAGAAGAGGTCCCAGGTGAAGAGGAGAAAGTTGTTGATGAAGAAGTGGTTAAGACTAACCAAGATAACTTAATGGAGAGAGAACATGAAGGTGTTAGGGATCAGATTATGGATGATGAAATGACTGTCGAGGACCGTGAGGAGATGGAGGCAGCTGAGAGGACTTGACAAGAGCTAAAGAAAATAGAGGAGTTAATGGGTAGGCCTATTGAACATCTAGCTAAGTTGAATGATCCTTACTTTTTTCCGGATATGAAAATTGTAGATTTTGTTAGGAAATGAAAAAATGCAGGAAGGAGGAAAGGAATGGTACGGGGGGGGGGGGGGGGGGGGGTTTCGAAGCTTTGCCAAGAAGAAGGGAAGAAAATGAAAGGTTTGCAGGTTGATGATGGCAGCAAAAAAAGAAAATCAAGCCCTAATGAAGAGGAGGAGTTGCGGGAACCAGATGATTTGGTGATCACTGAAGACTGGATAAGGAAGCTCTGTTGTTGTTTCAAGCAACAAGACTCATTCAGAGGAGATGAGGATGCTGGGGGCTCTATTTCTCAGGAAGTGCGTCAAGGTGTTTCGAAGATTGGACCAGATCAATCTTCTTCTTTTCAATGATTGGCCTTTCATGGAATTGTCGGGGACTCTCGGATCCGCTTGCACCGACAATTTCTAAAGTTATAGCGATCCTTAATTAATAGTCATAAGGACTTAGACTTTATCTTTTTTTTTTTGTGAAACTAAGTGTAATATGGACATTGTTGCGTCGTACTGGCGATCTTTTGGTTTTAGATGTTATGAAGGCATGGATACCCTAGGGTCTAGTGGGGGTCTGTTTGTAGGATGAAAGAATCCACCATAGTTCTCTTTTGTGTCTAAGTGTCGTAATTTTATTATCCGTAAGTCGAATATTATCATAGCTTTTACCTTTTACTTGGTTTTGGTGTATGAGAAATCTGTTGTAGCATTAAGACAGTCGGCTTGGGAGTGTTTGGGTGAAGTTTTGGAGGGGTTGGATCTTCCTTATCTTTTGCTAGGAGACTTTAATCTAGTGGATATGCTGGAAGATAAGCTTAGCTCTTCAGATAAAAGGATTCCAAGGCTTGACTCTTTTGTCAGGTGGAAAATGCAACTACAAATTATCGACCTTCCTTTCAAAGGCCCAAATTTCACTTAGAGCAATAATAGGAAAGAAGACGCAAGAGTTTTTGAGAGACTTGATAAGGCTTATGCCTCAAAAGATTGGTTGCTCAACTATCCTCACTCAGGAGTGGTACATTTACCTATCCAGATTTCCAATCATGCACCTATTTTCTTTATTCCCGAACTTACAAGAGACAAAAGAAGAAGACCTTATAAAGTAAAAGCGTGGTGTTTAGAGACCGAGGAAGGGAAAGAAATTGTGCAACAGGAGTGCAGGGTTCTGGTGAATGGGTCCAAAAACTTTAGTTTGATGAGGAAATTAGAGAGGATTAATAAGAGTCTGATGAGGTGTGCTTTGGACAAAAGGTTTGAATGGAATAGAAAGTGGGATGACTTTGATAAGAAGTTAGTCTATGAATTAGAGGAGGTTTTCGAAGGGAAGAGGATAGAGGATTATGAAAAGACACATGGGGAATTGGTCGATTTTAGCAAAGCAACTGCAATCTACTGAAAGCAGCGAGCAAAAATTAAATGGGCAGAAGAGGGGGATATCTGTACTCGTTATTTCTTCAACATAATGAAAGGTATGAGTGGGAAGAACTTTATCTATTGTATTCGGAACAAGCAAGGAGAGTGGACTCAAGATTCTAAAGACATCAAGGTAGAGTTCCAGGAATATTTCCACAACATTTTTCAGTTGGGTATGGATCAAAGTCCCTTTAATGAATTATATTCTGAGAATTCCAATTTTTTTAGAGCTGAAGGTATTAGGGTCACAGAGGAGGACGGAGCATCATTACTGCGTGAATTTACTAACAAGGAAATTAGAAAAGCAGTCTTCTAATTGGAGTCCAATAAATCCCCGGGACCGAACGATACGTAGCCCTGGGGAATTCTACAAGAAGTTCTGGAAAGTTATTAAAAAGGAGGTTTGTGATGCTGTCGGGGCTACTATTAATTCAGGATTTATTCTCAAGGAAATGAATAGGACCTTCATTACTTTAATTCCTAAACCATATAATCCGGAGAAGGTTGAACAATATAGGCCAATTAGTCTTTGCAATGTGGTAATGAAGATTATTATGAAATGCATGACGAACAGAATGGAGGTTATTATGGGGAATATCATTGCGAATTCCAGAATGCCTTTGTTGGGGAGATCTATTTTAGGCAATATTCTTATTGCAGATGAATGTATTAAAACTATTAAGAAGAAGAACACTGGGAGGATTGGGCTTATTACGGTCAAAGCAGATATGAGCAAAGCTTATGATCATGTTAGTTGAAATTTTCTGAAAGGTGCTCTTATAGAGTTAAACTTCCCGATGAAATGGGTGGATTTGTTTATGAATTATGTATCTACGGTCTCCTACTCGATTCTCATTAATGGAGAACCAATCAAATTCTTCACTCCTTGTGGATTGAGACAGGGAGATCCTCTTTCCCCCTATTTGTTTGTCATTTGTTCAGAAATTCTGTCACGAAACTTAAGAGATGCGTCTGGAAGTAAAGGAATTCAAGGACTTAAAATTGCTAGGAGGGCACCGGAAATTCCTCATTTGTTCTTCGCGGATGGTTCGTTATTTTTCTTGAAAGGAGAATGGAGGAATCTGGTATCCTTTTATAAAAATTTTCAGAGATATTGCTCTCTATCGGGACAAATTATCAATAAAGCAAAGTCCTCTGTTTTATTTATTCCGAACTGCAACTTATGTATTATGCAAAGAACTCTACTGTTGCTCGATATCAAAATGTGTGAAGATCTGGGATCCTACTTAGGCATTCCGAATATTGGTGGTAAAAAGAAATCGATCACTCATTCTCTTATATTAGATAAAGTTAGACAAAGGATCTCTTCTTGGAATGATGTCTTCTTATCCCCTGCTGAAAGACTAACTTTGATCCGTTCTGTGCGGGCCAACCTTTCCAGTTTCTTTCTATCGGTATTTAAAATGCCGGTAAGTGTGGCTAATAAGATTAACTCGTTATTAGCACATTTTTGGTGGGCTGTTACCAGGACAGGTGGAACGGTCTTTTGGAGGGTGTCGAAATTCCTTCCTTTGCCTAAATCAGAGGGGGGCTAGGAATTAGGAATGTTACCCTTGTCAACCAAGCACTGCTTGCTAAGTTGGCATGGAAATTATTAAAGAGAGAAGATTCCTTAATTTGTAGGGTCTTTGAGGGAAAACTTGGAGCCATTTAGTACTGGATGCAGAATTGTTACTTGAATCGGACTAGTGCCTCTTCATCTTGTTGGAAGGATATCATTTGGGGTAGCGAGATCATTGGAAGTGACATTTCTTGGAGTTTAAGCAACTTGATTGAAGAAAATGTTAAGACAATCAATATTTTTCAGGATAAATGGGTCCAGGGGTGCATTCCTGTTCCTAAAACGGGAATCAACAGTCTTGTCAATGAGAGGGGAAAGGCCTGGTCTTTATGGGACTTTATTAACTCCAACTGCACCTGGAACTCATAAAATCTGGAAATGATGTTCAGTCCGGATTGGTGTAGTAGAATAAGAGCAATTTATATACCTAAAGACAATTTTGACTGTTCACCTGTTTGGAGAAGGACGAAGGAAGGTAGTTTCAATGTCAAGAGTGGGTACAGACAAGCAATTTTCAAGGATAGTAAGTTTGATCCACATAGGGTGAGAGCATCAAAAGAAGTAAGAAGATTCCCAGATTTTTTCAAGAAAAAAACCTTATGGAACTTGCCGGGTTCCCATGTTTGGAAAACTTTCATCTGGAAACTTATTTCTTCTGCTCTTCCTATTGGGAAGGAAAGAATTAGGAGGAACTTGTCTGGACCTTTTAATTGCGTTATATGTGTAAATTCTTCTCACTAGCCCTCTAATGAAGAACATGAAACTCTTGAACATCTTTTTAGAGATTGTCCCATCTCTGCTAGACTATGGGCTAGTTGCTCGATTGGTATTAGAGTTGAATCTGCATCGGGGTTGACTCTTCAAGATTGGATCATGGGCTGGATTGTTTTTATCGGTAAGTCTGATAAGTCGAATATTGGAATCTTGCACTTCCTCAATATGTTGTACTCTATCTGGCTGTTAAGAAATGGTATCATTTTCGGAAGATGGGGTATCTCTATCATTGCCTTTTGGAAAAGATATGAATCCTCTTGTAGAGATCTGCAGATGCATCATAAAGTCCGACTCCCTGACAAAGATGAACCTCTAAACACTGATTTGACGGCAACAAGAAGTAATAAACCAGAGTTAGGAGTCTGGGATGGTAAATGAGTGAGAAAAGCACAACTTCTTAATTCTAAAGAACTCTTCGTCATTAAGCAAACTGGTGCTGTAAATCTTTGTAATCAGTTAACGGTTCAGGTGGATGTAGGATGGCTACCATCTCTTAGGGCAACTGGAGAATGGGTTCGTTTTTATATGGATAATATGATTTTGGAGGAAGTTAAACAACCATTCTATGCTGAATCGGTTGTTCATGCGGAAGGTCTTGCAATGCTAAGGGCAATCAGATGGACCAGGAAGAAAGGATTCATTCACGTCAAATTTATGTCTGATTACCTAAACCTGGTTTCACAAATTGTGGGCGTTGTCTCCCCGACCGCTGATCTCGCCTTGTTGATCAAAGATATTTTGGAGGAATGCTCTTTCTTCCACTGCTGCTCTTTTTCTTTTATTCCTAGGACACGAAACTCTAAAGCCCACAGACTTGCGTCTGTTGCGCTAAGAGTTCGTGATTACCGTATATTTGATTTTGTTGGCAAAAAAAAGCTAAATTATTAAACCGATTTACACAAAGATGGAAGCCACTCAACCTCTCCTACGTTAGGTCTTCGGCCTTTCATCCATGTCGTCGGCGTTTTATATGTGATTTTACCTTTTATCCTTCTTTAATTATGATTAATGATATTAATTAATTTTCTTAATTAATCTAATTATTATTTCTCGACTACTTTAAGATTACGGTTTTGATAATTTTTTATGATTTTTGAGACACGTGTCTCAATATAGCTCGGGAATCTTTTTAGGAAATTTCTATATAAACCCCCTTCATCCTCACAATTCACTTTTCCTTCTTTCTCTCTCTAAAATAATTCTTAAAAAATCGTTTTTCAAATATTAAACCGCTTCCACTTCCACTCCACTTCACTTAATCCTTAGTCAAGTAAGTATATATCGATTTTTTTAGTACTTTTTATTTTGTAAGTGATTTTATTTAGGTCGATTAGTGTGGACATGTCAAAGTCCACCCCGACGCGGCCACGCACGGGTTTGGGTAAGCGAATGAATCTCATGGTGAGATTGTTCTCAGATCAAAATTTAAATCGAAGTTGGAGTCGCCACCAAACTTTGTGGGAGTTCGGACCCGCTCGAACCCACTCTGTACTTAGGCGTATCGCGAACAAAGCACGGCTTACCTTATAGTACTAGAGCTTGTAGGCGCTTGTTCCTTTGCATAGCGATACCGAATATCGTATATCGAATGACTCTCGTTGCCAATGGTTTCGGGCATCCGAAAACCAAAGGTTCTGAGTAAGGGGTGAAGGTACGTGTTGGGAAGCCCACGAAGGACACCCAAACCCGCCCGCACATAGCGGCCTCTACTAAGATACCGATCGCTGTTTAAGTGCGCTCGTTAGTAAGACGATGAAATGATATGCAAACATGTTTTAAGCTACGCATGGGAAATACATGTTTTGCTACGTCGTTTAATGCATCTTAAATATGTCGAAGTTATTTTAGCATGTGGGTTCATTTAAAAGTGATAAATGCCATGCAACGGAAATAAACAATTTGAAGGTAAATTACAAACTACACGGGTGGAATACAACCCGAAATTCACAATACTTGAACAAATTGCAATGATAATAAACGGATTAGAAACGGCAACGCAAACTATAAACGGACCCGTAAATAGAGAACGTGAATTGAAACCGTAAATTGAATGATTGGACAGACTCCGATCACTTACACATTACGTTGTGTATTGACCAGATGACAAAGGCTTTAGTACGCGTGAGCGAACAAGACCAAAGCGTAGTGCTAGCTGGATCCCCAGGCCTCGGGGTCTTGTCTCGACTTATCCTAGTGAAATAGGATTGCCTCGACTAATCGAATATCGAATACAAAGAGTCGTTGATGTAGGATTAATCATAAGAGACACACTCAAAGTCGTAAAAGGAATGGAGATGAAGATGAATTATAAACAATATAAGATGTAGGTTTTAGAAGATGAATACATGATTGATTTGGTACGTATCGACTTAATGTCGTGAATATAACTCGACGGAGCTTTGTATCGTGTTTTGGTCCTCGTTGGAGGTTTGTAAGGGGTCACTCGATCGAGTCATTAGGTGGACTCGGTCGAGTGCCCTTGACGAAAAATTCTCTGCCACTTTTTAGGGGGGTCACTCGATCGAGTGACACAGGCACTCGATCGAGTGCCCCCTGTACCGGGTGACATTTGCTTCTAAAACGACCCAATTTATGAATTTATGCTGATTCGAATCGAGAAGTGACCGAGCTAATACAAATATCGGGCCCCTCCGTGTCACAACGTCGTTGTCGGGTCTTATGGACCATATGACTATTGGTTTGATGTCACTAGGTTTTGTATTAGTTTAATTCTCGATGGCTCTTTGTACACGAAACTCGATTATGGAATCGGTATCAAGCGTTTTAGAGCGACATTTATGGAATCAAGCATGATCAAACTAACATGAATATCAAACCCCTCCGTGTGGCAACGTTGTTGTCGGGTCTTATGGACCATACGACGATCGGTTCGACGTCATCGAGTTTCATGATAATTCGATCCTCGATGGCTCTTCATGCCCGACACTCGATTATGGAATCGATGTCAAACATTTTGGAGCAATATTTACATATGATGTAGAAGTCACCCGTATTGAAGAGATCAGTTTGTCACGGCGAATGTTAGATCCTTTGGACTATTGATATTGTCATTCGGGCTATTAGGCGTACGACGATCAAACGTCGTCATCGGATATTTGCTCGAAACCGACAATGACTCATCCTTGCAAACATTAGGTCCTCCGCGTTTCGGCGTCATAGTTTGGCTTTTAGAGCCTACGACACTCGATTTAGCGTCATCGGACGTTTGCTCGAATCGATTTTCAAAAAGTTTTTATTATATAATAGTATACACGGTATTAGTATAACAAAAATGTAAAAGCGTAAATTAAATGTTAAATGTTAGGAACGGAAATTAAATGTTAGATTCAAAAAATGTAAAAAGTTAGTAAAAATAAATAAAATGTTAGTGATAGTTAGTATACAAATATATAAAAAGAGTTAGAGATTAGAAACGAGATTTGTACACCCTCAACCTACATGTCAATTGTCTCGAAAAACGGGCTCGTGGAGTATCGTCGTAGACACGGGGAGCAGTTTGAGTATGTAGAATGAGTTAGGGTGTGTTTTTGTGTTTGGGACTACCGAATCCTTGTCGAATGAAGGGAGTAATTTTCGAGATTGACGAGGTTTGACTCGATTTTTGTGAGAGAGAGGATGCCAAAAGAGGTGAAAAAGAAGCCCCCTTCAAATGGTGGAGTAAGGGGGTATTTATAGAAGTGAGACCCCGGTTTAGGTCACACGATCGAGTGCCCCTTGCTGGACTCGATCGAGTGCCCCCAGAAAAAGGGTTCAGATGGTTTTTTTAGGATTCACTCGATCGAGTGACCCAGGCACTCGATCGAGTGCCCTTAGTCAATCCGGGGTGAAATTCGGAACTAAAGAGGGAAGGATTTGATTTGTTTTGACTTGGCGTTGATTGCTGATAATTGATATTTTAATAATGATTTACCCCTACTTTTATCCGTTATTTAGTCCGATTTTGTATGCGTTAATTGTCACATAGCTCATTTTATAGTCTATTTCATAGTTAGTAGTTTTATTTTATATTTATAGGAATAATTGTTATTTTTTGAGGATTTCGTACTGCTTTGTCTCGTTTTTATTTTGTAGGTATCATTTCGGGAATAACCGAGTAAAGACGGGTCAAGACGAGTTAAAAGACAACGGAAATGAAAATCAAGACGAGTAATGGACAGGTCCAAAAAGACCAACTTGAACTCATTCCCGAACCCATACGAGATTCCTGGTCCACGACCCTGTGGACATGACATAGGTCCACCCCGACGCGGCCACGCGCGGGTTTGGGGAGGCGAATGAATCTCCATATGAGATGAGTCGAATTGAAATTTAAATCGAAGTGGAGTCGCCACCGAACTTTGTGGGAGTTCGGGCCCGTTCGAACCCACTCTATAT
The DNA here is from genome assembly GCA_958450325.1 of Agrostemma githago. Taxonomy (NCBI): domain Eukaryota; kingdom Viridiplantae; phylum Streptophyta; class Magnoliopsida; order Caryophyllales; family Caryophyllaceae; genus Agrostemma; species Agrostemma githago. Next base: position 7,927,922 of record OY288243.1, on the reverse strand, counting down.
CTTAGTGGGCCATGCACAAAGTACGGCCCATTAAGATGTCAGAGTTTATTGGGCTCGTCCCTTTGCATTTGATACCGATACCGACATTATTGGATACCGTGTATTGAATGACTCTCGTGCGCCAACGGTTTCGGGCATCCGGAAACCGAGGCTCTGAGTAAGGGATGAGGGTATGTGTTGGGAAGTTCACAAAGAACACCCAACCCTGCCCGCACATTAGCGGCCTCTACTAAGATATCGTTTGACTCTCTAATACGCGCGTTAGTAGAACGGTAAAAATGATATGCAAACATTGTTTTACCTAAACATGTGAATAATTGAATGGGTTGCTAGGTCGATTTAATGTATCTAAATTTAACGTCAAAGTTGAATTTAGCATGCGGGTTCATTTTAGTACAATAAAATAAACAATGGAAATAAATCGAAAAGACATGAGCAAACAAGTTAGTAACGGTAATAACGGTTTGCAAAAAAAATATAGAATGATATGGAATGACCTAAATGACACGATGCATGGTTTTGAAAAGTTGTATGACATGTGATTGATTTAACACACGTTGGCCGAAGTCATAGAAAAAATATTGTCGAGAGTAGAAAAGCAATGCAGGACTCACGGTTTTGACATGGTAAGGCCACTCGATCGAGTCATTGAAGGACTCGACCGAGTGGTCCTCGGAAAAGGCTTCTGTCCCGCTTTTTAGACGTCACTCGATCGAGTTATTGAAGAACTCGACCGAGTGAGAAGCCACTCGGTTGAGTCATGACAAGACTCGACCGAGTGGTGGTCAAAAACCCCTTCTGACTCGGTTTTTGGGGGTGCCACACGATCGAGTGGGCTATGCACTCGATCGAGTGCCCCCTGTACGAACCGGGGTTCGCTTCGCAATTTATCGCTAATTTCGTAATTGCTTTTTGATTTTGGAAAATTGATGAATCGGACAAAAATATTGTATATGATGGGGGTCGGTTGCCTACCTTTGGCCGCCTGCCAGTCAGGCCCCAGGACGACTAGTCCCAGAAGGAAGAAAGGCCTGCCCAGCAGACTTTCCATCAAGGTCATTGAAATCTCCAAGTGTGGCCCTAATCCCTTAGCCGCCCGCCAAACAGGGCAGACCGGGCCTCCCGCCTGCTTCCAGGGCGCTCCCGCCTAAGCAGAACCAAAGGAGAACCGAGGACCCATCCGTCATTTTGCCTAAGGTAAGGGGAAATGAGTGGACAAGGTGAGTCCACGTGTCGCACCAACATCCACCCATTTTCCCTCCTCTTCTTTCTCTTTTCCTCTCTCTTGTGGGAATGTATAAATACTTACCCATTTCCCACATAAGAGGGGTTGGATTTTCTCTCTCTAGACTCTTACTCCTAAAAACGCCACCTAGTTCCTCACGAGCTAGGTTTGTCAAGGCACTTCACGGACTGACTTAGGCATCGGAGAGGGTTTCCTCGGACAACCTCCGAGGCCCTGTGCGTTCATTGTGCAGGGAGCAGGCCAACTCCGCCGGGAAGGTCCGATCAAGGGGGTGAGAGGAAGGGGAGGCTGAAGGAGATCGAACGGTCAATTGTTCACTATTGACCCAATCATACAGCCCGGATCCAAGGCCGGGTGAATTGTTTCCGTGACCGGAACAATTTGGCGTCGTCTGTGGGGAACTTACGGTTGTGCTCACGAGTTACCCACTAAAATCAACCACTCGTAATCACAAAACTAAAACAATCATGCCAGAAATCGTTGATGCCAGCGCAGGAACGGGTCCGACGGTCCCACCGGTGGCCCCCCCTGTATGGTATGCCACAGTCGGAGAGAGTTTCTCCTGCCACGATCCTAGGGGTAGGGGGAACCGGTCTCCTCGGTGGACCTAACACTGCTGTGACGCCTGAGCTGGGGGCGCCCCCACGACACGCTCTTAATCTGACCCCAGCTCAGATGGCGCAGGCGGCCGCCTTCTTCTTTGCGATGCTGAACCAGGAGTTCACTCCTGAGGACTTGGTAGGCAGGGTCGCATCGGCTCCCAGGCAACCATCCCCAATCAGCAGGGATGAGGCCGGGGGCACGAGGCGGACCGCCGCCAGAAATGCCCAGAGGAAAGCGAGGAGGACGGCTCAAGCGTATGCGCATGTGCAAAGGCGCATTACTTCTGGCAATCCAGAGCCACCTGTCCAGCAGGCGTTCTCCATTCACACAACAGAATCAGCGTCTGGAGGACAGGGAGGCTTGTCCCGAGGATTACAGGAGCGCATGAGGCCCAGGGAGCCCATGTCAAAACGCTTGGGAGAAAAACCAGGTGGAGTTTTCTCCAGGCTAACACCTGCAGCCAAGGAACAGTCGGCCCCCGGCTTATCCCAAAGCCTGCAATCCAGGCTCAACCGGGGGCAACCGCTCGAGTCCAGGTATCATCAGGGTGAGAATCTCTGCCACTCTCAGAGGAAGAGGCCCAAGCAGATTTCCCCGGAAACAGAGGATGAGGCAGCAAGCAGGCCGCCGCCAAGGCACCGCTCCCCCAGTGCGAGGAAACCGACCCATAAACAATGGGATTCTCACGGTAACCAGTCTGGGGAAAGCAGGTCACGATTGGTAGGCAGGCCCACAAAAACCCCGCTGCACCCTGAGGTACAAGAGTACCCCATTCCAAAAATCAAAATGCCCACTATTAAGTTTGATGGGACGACAGATCCTGAAGATCACCTGGCGGCATTTGAGAGCCACATGGGCATGTATGACGTAGATGATGCCATCTGGTGCAAAGTTTTCCTAACCACCCTGGTAGGGCTCGCACAAGGATGGTTCAAGGACCTCCGCCAGGGGTCAGTCAGATTCTTCATAGAGTTGGCTGAGATCTTCCTCGAACAGTATGCCGGGAATAAGAGAAGACGCCTCACTCGTTTCGATCTCATGACCCTGAAGCTGAAAAAGGGTGAAAGTGTGAGGGAATACCTGAGAAGATTTGATCTATCCTACCAGCAGGTTAGGGAGATCGATGACTCCACTGCCGCCTACGCCCTGACAATCTCCCTACTTCCAGGGGAAATGAAAAACCAGATGATCAGGGCCCAGCCAGAAACCTTGGCCATGGCCAGGAAAATTGCAGAAGGGTTCATTCTGCAGGAGGAGTTTCACGGCCTGACGGATACCCTTGCAGGTCAAGCAAGGCCTCTAGGGGGACCGCAGGGTGGACGGGGCAGAAGTGAGCCAGGCAAGCAAAGGGAGGAGGGAGACACTCCCAAGAAAGAGCGCACAGTCTACCAGCCCAGATTCGACAGTTACACTGCCCTGAACAAATCCAGGGCGGAGATCTTCGAACTGGAAAAAGAAACTGCTAAATGGAATCGCCCGAACAAACCTCGCAGCCCGAAAGGAGACCCCAAGAAATTCTGCACTTTCCACGACTGCATAGGCCATACCACCGAGGAATGCCGTCACCTGAAGGACGAAATCGAGAAGTTAATCAGGAACGGATGGTTAGCCAACTACGCAGCTAAGAATAAGTCTCAGAAGGAAGTGTCCGAAAAACCTGAAGGGTCAGTGCAGAACCGCATGGTGATCCATGTAATTTCAGGGGGCACTGAGGGCCAGCTCAGTCGAAGAGGCCAAAAAAGACAAATGCGGGAACTAAGGAACCAGATCTGCTATGCTGAGAAAGCAGGGAGTCCAAGGGGGGTGACCTTAAGCATCACCCCTGATGATGCAGGGCGCGTGGTATACCCGCACAGTGACCCTTTGGTGCTGTCCCTAGAGATCAGCAACCACATTGTGCGGAGGTGTATGGTAGACACAGGCGCGTACACGAATCTGCTGTACAAGGACGCCTTCGAAAAAATGGGCCTGGAAAAAAGGCACCTGCGACCTGCCCCTGGATCGCTATACGGATTCAGTGGAGCAGGCGTGCTGCCCATGGGAGTCATAGACCTGCCTGTAACCTTTGGAGAAGACTCTACTGCCAGAAACGTCAGAGCAACCTTTGTTGTTGTGGATGCAAGATCTGCCTACAACACCCTAATCGGCAGGGCCACCCTGGACGAAATCGAGGCGGCCATCTCCATCAGGGCCCTCACCATCGCGTATGTTACCGACTTTGGACTAGAAGGAAAAGTGCGCGGGGACCAAGAGTCAGCCAGACAATGCTACTCCGTAGCCCTGCAAGAACACGAAAAAGAAAGAAAAGGAAAAAGGAAGGCTGACAGTTCCCCCAGCAGGGAGGGCGAAATCCCAGCCGAACACCCGGCGTCCGATCACCTGGAGCCAGGGGGCGAAAGCATGTTGGTGGACTTGGAGCCAGGCAGGCAGGTCCTGATAGGAGCTGACCTGGAAAAATCCTACCAGGCTGAACTGGTCAAGCTGCTAAAAGAAAACAAAGACGTATTCGCCTACTCGGCAGACGAGATGCCCGGCGTTGATCCATCGTGCATCGTTCACAAGCTGAATGTAAGCATGGATGCTCGCCCTGTAAAACAGAAGAAACGAAATATGTCCGCGGAAAAAGACGCAGCAATCAAGGAAGAAATTGACAAACTCTTGAAGGCAGACTTTATTGAGGTCTGTGACTACCCAGAATGGTTGGCGAATGTAGTCATGGTTAAAAAATCGTCAGGCGCATGGAGAATGTGCGTGGATTTTACAAACCTCAACAAGGCCTGCCCGAAAGACTGCTATCCGCTCCCTAGAATCGACCAACTGGTAGACTCCACCAGTGGCTATTCCATGCTAAGTTTCCTAGATGCCTTTTCAGGGTATCATCAAGTATACTTGTGGCAGCCGGACAGGGTGAAGTGCGCGTTCATCACCAGTTCAGGCACCTACATGTACAAGATGATGCCATTCGGGCTTAAAAATGCAGGGGCTACATACCAGCGGTTAGTTGATAAAGTGTTTGAAAAACAAAAAGGCAGAAACATCGAGGCTTACGTTGATGACGCCATCGTAAAAAGCAGAGAAGACAGGGAGCACCTAATAGACCTGCAGGAGACCTTCTGCTCCTTGCGCGCCTACAAAATGAAACTTAATCCGAAAAAGTGTACATTCGGGGTCCGCTCCGGCAAATTCCTGGGGTTCTTGGTCAGCTCTCGAGGGATAGACGCCAACCCTGAGAAAATTCAGGCAGTTCTAGACCTTCCCGAGCCCAAGACCATTAGAGACATCCAACGCCTGACGGGCCGCATGGCCGCCTTAGCGCGATTTGTCGCCCGGTCAGCAGACAAAGCTACTCCTTTCTTCAAGATATTGAAAGGAAACAAACAGTTCAAGTGGGAAAACGAGCAGAAAGAGGCCTTCGAGCAACTAAAGGACCATCTTAAAAAGCTCCCCACCCTGGCCAGGCCAGTAGCAGGGGAAAAGCTTTTTCTCTACATTGCAGTGACCAATATAACTGTCAGCGCGGTCATCTTACAAGAAGAGGCAGGCGCCCAGCAGCCTATATACTTTGTAAGTCATGCACTGGGGGCAGCCGAGAAAAATTACCCGATGGTCGAAAAAGCCGCCTACGCAGTCATAATTGCTGCCAGAAAACTCAGACCTTACTTTGACGCGCATCCAGTCGTGGTTCTCACCGACCAACCACTGGAGAAGGTGTTAGAAAAATTCGAGAAATCGGGGAGATTACTGAAATGGGCAATCGAGCTGAGTGGGCTAGGAATATCTTACCAGCCAAGAACAGCCATCAAAGCTCAAGCCTTAGCGGATTTCCTGGCTGAGTGCTCCCATTCAGGGGAAGAAGAGACCCCTGCCGAGGAATGGGTCGTGCATACTGACGGATCCTCGACAGCCAATGGTGCGGGCGCAGGCGTTGTACTAACCAGCCCAGGGGGGGCGGACTTTGAGCATGCCCTCAGGTTTGTTTTCCCAGCATCAAACAACGAAGCAGAGTACGAAGCAGTACTCGCAGGTGTCAGGCTAGCTAAAGCCGCAGGGGCAGAACGGATTGTCCTGGCGACAGACTCCCAGCTCATCGCCAATCAAATCAATGGTGAATACGAAGCAAGGGACCAAGCAATGGCCACATACCTGGAGATGGTGAAGGGAGAGTTATCTGGTCTGAAATCATATGAGGTCAAACAGATCCCCCGATCCCAGAACAGCAGAGCAGACGCCCTGTCAAAACTGGCAAGCTCCAGTCTGCAGGACATCCGGAGATCAGTATGGGTCGACGTTTTACACGAAAAGTCCACTAACCCCTGTCAGGCTGTTAATACTGTGGAAAAAGAGCTAGAAAGCTGGATGACCCCCTTCATCCAGTACAAAAAGCATGGTATCTTACCCTCAGACACATTGCAAAAAAGGAAGATACAGGCTAGAGCAGCCTGGTTCATACTCACTGATGAAGAGCTTTATAAGAAGTCTTTCACCTATCCCCTGCTCAAATGCCTGCGGGCAGATCAGGCTGACGAAGTGTTGGACAATATCCACTCAGGGATTTGCGGACACCACATCGGTGGGAGATCACTGGCCCACAAGGCCCTCAGGGCAGGCTACTACTGGCCTACCATGCTGGCAGATGCCAAGAGCCTGACCCAGAAATGCAGGAAATGCCAACTTTTCGCCCCGTCAATCCATGCTCCGGCCCAGGAACTCAGGCCAATCTCATCCCCCGTCCCCTTCGCTCAATGGGGGATGGACATACTGGGACCCTTCACGGTGGCCACAGGAGGAAGAAAGTTCTTGATTGTCGCCATAGACTACTTCACCAAGTGGGTGGAAGCCGAAGCAGTGCCCAACATTACTGAGCCGGCAGTCAGGAAAGTAGTCTGGCGAAATATTATCACCAGATTCGGTCTGCCAAAGATGTTGGTATTCGACCATGGCAGACAATTTGATAACGATCCTCTAAGAATCTGGCTGGAAAGCCACAACATCACAGTCGCCTATTCAGCCGTCTGTCATCCTCAAACCAACGGACAGGCGGAAGCGGCCAATAAACAAATCTTGAATGGCCTGAAGAAAATGGTGGATGACTGGAAGGGTAGATGGGCTGACGAACTCCCCAGTATACTCTGGTCAATCCGAACTACCAGGAAAGAATCTACAGGCCAGACCCCGTTTGGTCTGGTATATGGAGCAGAGGCATTATTACCAATTGAGGCAAGGATCCCCTCTCTACGCTTCCTGCAGTACGACCAGGCTGAAAACGAGGCTGCAATGGTCGAAGCCTTGGACCTGGTAAATGAGTTAAGGGAAGAGGCCAGTACCAACATCGTTGCCTACCAGCAACGAATGAGGAAAGCCTTCAACACCAAAGTCCGACAAAGGAACTTCCAGATGGGTGAGCTGGTTCTGAGAAAGACACAGGCGGTTGGAAAGTCAAGAGAACATGGAAAGCTGAGTGCCAACTGGGAGGGTCCGTACCAAGTGACTCAAGTCCTAGGACCAGGCACATACAAGATCGCCAACCTTGAAGGGCAAGAGCTACATGCTCACTGGAATGCAGACACGCTAAAGAAATATTACGTCTGAACAAGAATGAAGGCAGTTTTTACTTTTACTAAAAAAGGCGGAGGACGGTCAAAAATGTCGACGGCTCCGACCACCCCAAATGTCAAAAAATTTTTTAAGGGAATGAGAAGATTCAGATTTATACTCGTTGCCTGTTCACACTCGCGTCTTTCACACACAAACGAGCAGGGGGCAATAGAGGGAGGCCCCCCTGTTGCCAAAATTGGGAAAAGTGAACCCCCCAACGCAAATCAGGAGCCTCCCTGCTTACCTCTGGGCAGGCAGGGAGCACGCCCCCTGGACTTTGAACAAAAGCCAGGGACAGGCCAGATTAACAAGGACTGGGGGCAAGCCCCCCAACCTTGTATAAAAAACACAAAAGCCACCCTGCTTACCTCTTGGCAGGCAGGAGGCAGGCCCCCTGGACTTTGAACAAAAGCCAGGGACAGGCCGTACTGACAAGGACTGGGGGCAGGTCCCCCAACCTTGTATAAAAAAACGCAAAAAGCCACCCTGCTTACCTCTGGGCGGGCAGAGGGCAGGCCCCCTGGACTTTGAACAAAAGCCAGGGACAGGCCGCACTAACAAGGACTGGGGGCAGGCCCCCCAACCTTGTATAAAAAACGCAATGGCCACCCTGCTTACCTCTGGGCAGGCAGGGGGCAGGCCCCCTGGACTTTGAACAAAAGCCAGGGACAGGCCGTACTAACAAGGACTGGGGGCAGACCCCCCAACCTTGTATAAAAAATGCAAAAAGCCACCCTGCTTACCTCTGGGCAGGCAGGGGGCAGGCCCCCTGGACTTTTAAACAAAAGCCAGGGACAGGCCAGATTAACAAAGACTGGGGGCAGACCCCCAAACTTGTGTAAAGAGAGACAATCAAAAACCCCCCTACTTACAGGCAGGAGCGGGCCGCGAATCAAGTTCATGAGGAATCAAAACAGACAAAACAAACAGAAAAAATTCACATAAAAAGAGTAGTATCAAAGGAATACAAGACAAGAGTTTTTAAAAAAGAACAAGTGATTACAATCAAGAGTACGGCAGCCGGCCACCAAAGGGCTCGGCGCGCAAAGAATTAAGGAAATTAAAACATTGGCACAAGCGCAGCAGGGGACGAGCAAGAGCCCTCTGAGGAAGACTGCCCTCCATGTTAAGCAGGGGGAGCATCTGGGCCGGAAGCAGCAGCTCCTTCAGACAGTCTGCGCATTTGAGCTTCATCCTTAGCGGTGTAGAGGGCCCGGAAAGCATCTTCGTCAAAACCAGGGAACATCTCCCTGACAGTTTCCATGACAACCCCTAGGCAAGAGTTGGCACCATTAACGAAACCCGCCGACACAGCCGTCTCCACCTCCTGGAGTATTTCGTCCCTCTCCTTCTCCCAATCCTGGGTCTTCGCCGCCAGATCATCAAGAGCCGCCTGCAGATCAGAATTTGCCTTGGTAAGGCGCTCCCCGAGGTCAATGACGCTCTTCTTAGCATGGTCCAGCTCAGCCAAAGCTTTTCTGGCCCGCTCCAATTCCGCAAAGGCCTGCTGAGCTCTCTTTGACTCCTCCCCCAGGCGGGACACTTCCCTGATAGCCTTCTCACTCTCAGACTTCCAGTGGATGGCCTGACCCTTGGCTTCTTCCAGCTCAATCTCTTTTTTCGCCAACTGATCCTTCAGGCTGGCAATGAGAGCAACGTCCCTCTCGACTGCGGAAAGGCGGTCAGAGCTAGACAGTTCCTCATCGCTCAGGCGACTGAGGGCCGCCAGCTCCGCGGAAGCCTGCATAATTCGGGAAGTGCGCTTAATGTACTGGGCCACTTGACTGGTAGCAGATTTGACAGTCTTGAGAAGATGGTCCGCTAGAACTGCCCCTGAGTCGGAAAGTAGGGTGGAAACATCTTGGCTGTCGCCTGCATTATAGTGGAACTCAACATTCTCCTCGGAGAAAAGGGTGGCAGGAATCCCCGGAGCAAAACGCTTGGGTTTAGGCGTGGAAGTCTCCAAATCCACCACCTGGTCAGCACTTGGAGCCTCCCGACCCCTCTTTCTGATCAGCTCCCGGGGGGTACTCTCCCCAGTCTCCTCGGAGCCTGCGGCCCGCGACCTCGGGGGAATCTGGACCCCTGCTGAAGGGCCCTCTTGCCTGCCAACAGGCGAAGGGGTAGCCTCATAAGCAATCGCCTTCGCAGCTGGAGAGGGGGTGGCCTCAGAAACCGCCGTCTTGGCAGGCGTTACTCGAGGAGGAGGGGGAAGCCTTGGCCTACTGAATGACAGACCCTTCAAATGCTTCATCAGATTCTTCTCGCCTCTCTTAAAATCAGGGGGAAGAGAAGGGCGACTTTGGATAACCGTGAGATTCTCGTCCAAACCCAGGCGTCTCACCTCCCGTTTCCTCCAAACAAAGGTAGCAAGATCTGCAAGGCAAACAAACAAGCTATCAGGGCATTTTTAAAGGAAAAAAGAGTAAGAAGGAATCACCAGCACTCCTGAACTACCTTTATCTAGACCCGGATTCATGCCCAACCGGGTAAAGTAATTATCAGTCGCTATAAGCTCCGCATGAGGGAGCCATAAGGTGGGGCCATACACCCCATACTTGTTAGTGTGGGCAGAAAAGTAGGTCGTCAACTCCTTGTCCTTCTCACTTAGCTTAACCTCCAAGGCCTTTCCGCCCACGCCAGGGTGGTACTCCTCAGGGGTCTCAAGCCTGGTGTGGACATGATTCCTGAAATGACGAGGAATCCTCCACCCATGGATGCTGTGTATGTAAAGGAAGTTGTTCTTCCAGTCTCTCAAGCTGTCCATACCAGGCCAAACCAAACAATGTCCCTTCTGCCTCAAGAGGGACCAATAACCAGGGGAGCCCGTACTCCCAGAAGAAACCATTTGTAAGCCCACCATAAACCGCAGGGCGTCGATGGAAGGCTCCATGCGTTGGAAAAGGCAAGTCCAGACATATGAAATCAACGCCCTGACAGCCGTGGCCGTCAGCTGGGCAACGGCGACGTTCATGCGCTTGAAGATCTCTTCTAAAGCAGGGTGGAGAGGAAAACGGAGGCCAAACTCCAAACATTTATGGTAAACCGCTATGCACCCCTCGGGAGGGTTGCATACGGTGTCTTTTTCATCGGGGATAACGACTGAATACCCCTCCCCAAAGTTGTAAAGCCGCTCGATCGCACCGGCGGCATTCTTCGCGAGGATCAGGGCCCGATTCTTCGGGTCAGGGACAGTACTCAAAGGGATGCGATATTTGACTCTATCTAGGTAGTAAACCCTACCCCTCTCCCGACGAACCAGAGAGCCGGAGGTTCTAGAAGGGTCAACCTCCAACGCCTCGTCATCCGAGTCAATAGCGTCAAACGACGGGGGATCAGGGGAGTTGCCACCCCCACTGTCCGCCGAACATCCTTCCTCAAAAACAACCTCCCTAGAGGAGGAGGCCGGGTTCATCCTTTCCCCCTTTCTTGAAGGGTCAATGAAGGGCAGAATCCGTTCACGGGTTCTAGACATGTTACTCTAAAAAGAAGCGGAAAAAAGGAAATCAAAGAGAGAAAAAGAATGGAAGATGAAAATCTGACCTAAGATCGCCTGACAGCACGTTACAAGCCCGAAGAAGGAGTCTCTCAGGGAAATGGGGGTATAAGGTAGGATACGATCCGTCAGCGCTCAAGGGTTTTTTAACAAATAGAGGCTAGGGAGTTTTGAAGGAAAAGAAAGATTGAAAAAGTGAAAGAGTGGATGACTGATCACTTTTATAGAAAGAAAGAAAGGCCAAGAGTCGCTCAACCCTCAGGGATTCACCCAAAGACGGCGGTCCACGTGTCACCCCTGCGGAGGTTTGCTCTAAGAAGCTTCCCAAGAAAAACCTCGGGAGGACCAAAGGGTGTCAGAAGATTGGTCACCCTATGACGTCCCCCCTGGCCAAAAAAAAAAAAGAAAAAAACGAAAAAAAAATTACGCAGTGCACAAACGCGTCGCCTGATTTTCATTTCATTAAGTCTTACGAAGGAAAGTTACATCTTGAGACAAATACGAAAAGAAAAATACATAAGGCCCAAAAATTCCGGCCTGACAGAAACCAAACCCCCTGCCACGCAGGCCTAGTCATCGCCCAAATCTGGGGAATGATCCCCAGGGCTGCCTGGACTCCCGAGAGCCGAACCCCAGTCCCAGTCTGGGGAGCCCTGGAAAGGGTCATCAGAAGCTCCGTCTTCACCCTTGTCGCTCAGGCAACCAAGACCCTCGCTGTCATCAGAGTCATGGCTGCTATCTTCCCAGTCCCTGCCAAAGGGAACGGCCCGGGATTCGTCGCAGGTGCGACAGCCTGTCTTCTTCACAGGCGAGGAGGGACCTGACGCCAAGGAGGAATCAGTGTCAGAGAAGTTGGGGTCAAATTGTTCAGGGTGCAGCCATGGAAAGCACTCATGGCATCCCCTGTCAAAACAGCCCCCTCCCTGGGGGCAGCGCCTAAACCTAGGCGCAGCAGGAGGCGAGGACCTCCTAGGGCGTTTGCCCATCCTAACAGAGGCCTTCTGACTCCTCCGGCGGAAATGAAGTCCTGAACGGCGACTCCGGCGAACAGCTAGGTAAGCAGCACGAGCATATCGGAGCCTCCAAAACCCTCTAAAGATGAAAGTAACATACCTAACTCCACGACGAGTTACACTTTTTTTTATCCAAGCCATGATTAAAGACGAAGAAAGGAAAAGTTGGAAATGAATCATGAAAATAGTGAAGGAGGATGCAATTTATACAAAGGCAGAAGCAGGGCATTAATGGTGCCCCAACCACTTCTGCCAGGAAGAGAGCCAATCATCGAACTGGCACACTGCTCGAAAATTCTCTATGCAAAGGAGGGTAATCATAACAAAAGACGTTTGAACTCCCTGCGTACCCAGAGAAATTAAAGCATGTTCCCTCGGGAACACGCGACGCATTTAATGCAAGTGTCCAAGGAGTCAACCTCCCGCCGTCCCAAAACAAGACGTCGCCTGCCGAGCAGGAGCCCCGCTCCCCCTCAGCCGGCGAGGGCCAATTGATGGGGGTCGGTTGCCTACCTTTGGCCGCCTGCCAGTCAGGCCCCAGGACGACTAGTCCCAGAAGGAAGAAAGGCCTGCCCAGCAGACTTTCCATCAAGGTCATTGAAATCTCCAAGTGTGGTCCTAATCCCTTAGCCGCCCGCCAAACAGGGCAGACCGGGCCAACCGCCTGCTTCCAGGGCGCTCCCGCCTAAGCAGAACCAAAGGAGAACCGAGGACCCATCTGTCATTTTGCCTAAGGTAAGGGGAAATGAGTGGACAAGGTGAGTCCACGTGTCGCACCAACATCCACCCATTTTCCCTCCTCTTCTTTCTCTTTTCCTCTCTCTTGTGGGAAGGTATAAATACTTACCCATTTCCCACATAAGAGGGGTTGGATTTTCTCTCTCTAGACTCTTACTCCTAAAAACGCCACCTAGTTCCTCACGAGCTAGGTTTGTCAAGGCACTTCACGGACTGACTTAGGCATCGGAGAGAGTTTCCTCGGACAACCTCCGAGGCCCTGTGCGTTCATTGTGCAGGGAGCAGGCCAACTCCGCCGGGAAGGTCCGATCAAGGGGGTGAGAGGAAGGGGAGGCTGAAGGAGATCAAACGGTCAATTGTTCACTATTGACCCAATCATACAGCCCGGATCCAAGGCCGGGTGAATTGTTTCCGTGACCGGAACAGTATAATTTACGCTCGATTCGTACTTTGGTACTCATAATATCCGATATTCGATTATTGAATCAATATCGAATATTTAGAGCAAAATCTAAAAAACATATGTTTGTAAATCATTTTAAATCAACTGACACGAAATAGGTTATCTCCGCGTTTATAGTGTCTTAACTAATTCTTTCGAATTATGTGATCACTATTTTAAGCATCAATGAATTCGTATCGGTTATATTTATTCGATTAATTCATTTAGAAACGACATCCAATTATTGAATTGGTATCGAATCTAAAGAATGACTCTTTGCGATTACTTGAATTAAAAAGACTTGATTTGATTCCCTCGGCATCCCGACATCGTAATAAATCCTTGCAGATTGTGTGATGTCGGATCCGCGTCAACGGGTTTCGACTCTAATTAAAAAGTGTTTTTAAAAATATTTTTGAAATTGATGAAGATGCGATGAATGATGATGATAACGACGCGAATAAAAAAACGATTATTGATGTTGACTTGGTTCAACAATCAAACACTCGGGGTGTCGAGATAAACGACCGTCAACATCGGGTGCGATACCCTCGTAATATTCGAATTTTCTTCTCCCGTCATCCCTTGTATTCGACACGAATTAGCAAGTATTTTAATATCTTATACTAGAGATTATTAGCAATATTATAGACACGACAACAAAACAAAAATAACAAAAACGACTACGACAACGACGGATGACGCGAGAGAGAAGAGAAGGGAAAAGAACGGGATTTTGCACCCTCAACCAACATGTTTCTTAGTCTGGATAGATCTCGTTAGTTGTGGCTTTAGCACGGGAGAATCGAGGTTGATGTAAGTTAAGTTATGGTGGTTTAGGGTTCCTAGATGCTAGGGTTTGGTTGAAGGGGATGAGTTATGATGGGTGAAGATTAGGGTTTGTAGAAGTGTGTAAAAGTTGTGTGTAATGTTTGTAGGTAAAAAAAAGTGTTTTATTGTGCATGCAAGAGGGTGTTTATATAGATGTTGCCATGCACCCCCATCTAGGGTTACTCGACCGAGTAGCCCCCTGACTCGGTCGAGTGGCCCAAGTGACCGCAGCTGGGCCAGTTTGAGGGCCCACTCGATCGAGTGGGCTGACACTCGATCGAGTGGGTCAGCCGCAGTGCACGGGTATGGTTTTTTGGACTGTGGTTTGGATATTTTGTGAGTTTTGTATTTGGATTGGACTTTTGATGTTTGAGTGACTATTTTTTGTGTCTCGGAACGGCTTTGAGCGGGGTTTGACCCAATCGCTAGAAGTCGGTTTTATTTCCGGTATCGGTTTTGACCCAAATTAGTCTTATTTGATTGGAAACGACCCACTGGGCCTGAATTTGAGGTCGGTTTTGTGAGATTTGTACTCCGTAAAAAGCCCAAGCCAGAAACTAATGATTTCGAGCCCATATCCGAGCGCGTAGAAACACGTTTGCGTCCGATCATCATCGGATGTTTTTTCAAAATGGAAAGAGGTAGAAAAGAAATTTGCAGTTTAAATAGACCGAAAATTGACCTTGTCGAAAAGGGTTTTTTCAAATGGCTAAGTTTTGCAAACTTCAAAGCGGGAATTTGAAGAAAGAGACCTACCGACAGACTCGACTCTGGACGTGACCGGACGAGTTGACAGACATAAACAGGACTCTCTAAGGGTTGAACCGTGACTCGATAGGAGGGTGGGCCACCTAAGATGACAAGACTCTTAAGTTGCGCTATTTCGTTGCCTAGGCGAGTGGCAACACAGTCGAACATTGAAATGGGATAGATGTAATATAAAGGGGTTTCTAGTAGTCTGTAATGAGACTGCTTCTGCAGGACTTGGTAGTGGCAATGCTGTGGTCTACTGCTCTTTTGAAATTTTGGTTCTAGGGTACATTCCCAAAGTGGGTATTGCTTCGAGTCCCTGACAAATTCTTGTCTTCGACTAAGTCGAGTACTAGGACACACTATAGAAAGAAGACTAGATTTTGAAAGTATTTGGATTATGTGAGTGGATGGAGAACTTTTGCCTAGGAGAAGCCCCCAGGATGACAAAGCTAGCTGCTGAGAACATGACAGTGTCGTGATCGGAATGACGGTGCTTTTTGAATGTGTGTCAATGTGGGTGGTTGTGCCTCTGTTGAAAGGCTGTCTACGTATTCACGTGTAGTGAAATCAAACCATGCCGTAGTTCAGTGGATTGAAATATATATTATGGTGCCTAGTCTAATAGGACTTTGTGTGTAACTAGCCATATTGACGGTGTAGGCTAGGTGCATTCCCAATGATGTCTTGATCAGAGGGCTAGAATGGTTAGGATGTTGATCCTGTGATTGTGAGCGTTCTCCGGGGTAGCCCCCATAGGTGGTGTGAACTATTTGGGCATGTTCTATGCCGACTGCAAGTTGCGTTCCCGTGTGCGGGGCTGGTAACTGGTTTGGATGAGAAGAATTGAGATGGGATTTGACGAGTTTTGCTCTTGTGTCTTTGACGAGTTTTGATCTCGGGTCTTTGACGAGTTTTGATCTCGGGTCTTTGACGATTTTTGATCTTGAGTCTTTGACAAGTTTTGATCTCGGATTTTTGTATGGTGATTATGCATTTTGTTATGTCGTGTTGTGTTGTAGTTGTTGTGCAAGGGGGAAGTCGAGTAAAAATGGCTCGAACTTTGATCGGGATAGGTTTGATAACGCGGGATCTGGTTTCCATGTCTGGCCCTAATGGTTAGGGGTATCCTATGGAGCTTGAATCCTCAAAATTCCGGGCTGTCTCTAGCCTAGGTCTCGGGAAGGTCTTGAGGGTCGTATGTGGGAAGGCTAAGTGTGGTGTTAGCTGACCAGCTTAATTGTCACTCCCCTATTGGACGGTATGGGTTTTGATAATTTTGAATTGACCGTTTCACTGGAGTTGACCGTTAACTACTGTAGACACCCACATTTTGACCGCCAGGTGTCTATAATAGTTCCCGCCAAACACCCGATGATGATTGGACGTAAACGTATTTTGACGGACTCAAATATGGGCTCGTAATCATGGACATTTGGTTTAGACTTATTACGGAGTACAAATCTTACAAAACCAACCTCAAATCCAGGCCCAGTGGGTCGTTTCGAGTCAAATAAGACTAATTTGGGTTGAATCCGGCACCAGGGGCAAAACCGTCTTTTAGCGACCGAGTCAAAACCCGGTCAAAGATATTTCCCGAGACTCACGGACCAACCGTGACACATCACATGTCCGGTTTGGACTCCAATACTACAAAAAAATCAGCTTCAAAAAGTATTAAACAAGTCCGTTTAAAGATAGAATTCGATCTCAAGTAGGAATTCTATCCGAAAAGCGAAACAGTTCACAAACCGAGCTCAAATACTCGGCTAAAACACCCAAACAGCCGAAACACTTCACAAACCAGCCGAGATTCATTTCTTCTTCACCAAGCAACGGAATTTACGTTCCTCTCAACTTCCTATATTTCCTATCCTAAGTGGTAGTTCCAATCCAACTACTCCTCCTAGCCAAGGTCGGGAATACTCCTATAAATAGTCCCTTGCACAACACAAAATACACACATGAAAAATACACATCTATCATTCATACATCCTCGACATCTAGCAAAAATAATTCGAAACAAATCCCGACATACATCCAAAGAAGCACCGAAATACTGTCAAAATACCGACGAATCCGACCCCGAGAAAACCGGCCGAAACCTGCCCCATCACACGACCAAACCACACCCAAATTCATCCCACATCATCTCGAAGCTCCCAAGTTTAAAGCCACTTTCCGACGAGCCTTATTCCGAGAAAATAAAGCATGTAGGTTGAGGGTGTAAATCAAACCCGATTCTTCTCTTCTTCTCTTCCTTTCTCCACGTTTTTTTCGTTTTTTTTCGAGTCGTGTCGTCGGTCGGTCTTTTTAATATGGGTCGTTCGTCGCATTTTTCTTTTTCTAATATCGATACTATAAAAACTATTTTCATACATAAACGTTCTTAAAATACGATACTGATTCGATATCGATTAAATCTCATTGATGCTAATAAAATCGTTACATCTTTCATTGATCCGAGAAAAATACGTATTAGAGAATCAGTATCGTATTAAACAAGGACTAAATTAAATCTCGTTGATGTTAATAAAATCGTTACATCTTTTTAAACAAAATTCGACGATTTTATACGCGGAGAGAATTAACATCTTTTTCGTTCAAATTTTTTTTTTTCCTTGTTCGTTCAAAACAAACTTTTTTTTAAAACCTTTTCTAAAAACGTTCCGACTATTCGATATCGATTTCATAATCGAATATCGAATACGACGAATATCGAAAATATAAAGCGAGTATAAATTAATCCATATTTATACGCGATTTATAAAAAACTGACGATTTTCGACAAATAAAAAAAAAGCGGACAGACCCCCACGCGAGTCGCGCGCCTGTCAGGCGACTCGCGCGGAGGCCTGATTGGCCGAGCTCCTCTTTCTTGTTTTCTCGCTTTTCTATTTTTTTTCGGATCTAACATAAAAAGCGACTTTCGCGACATATTTCGATAAATACTTTTTTTGACCTCGGTCAACACGTGTTAATCCATCACGTGTCATAAATCTTTTTCAAAATCATGCATATCGTCATATTTACATCTTTATTCAATTTATTCAACCGTTACTAACTCGTTTTCTCGTGTTTGTAGCAATTTATTTTGTTTTTATCGTTTTATTAGACTAAAACGAACTTCACAAGCTAAAATAACTTTGACGTTATTAGTTTAACATGCATTAAACGACTTAGCAACCCATTTATTTTTCTCTCACATGTCTAGGGAAAATAATGTTTGCATATCATTCAACCGTCGAACTAACGCGTGTACACCAAAAACGAACGATATCTTAGTAAAGGCCGCTAAGTGCGGGCGGGGTTGGGTGTTCTTAGTGAACTTCCCAACACGTACCCTCACCCCTTACTCAGAACCATGGTTTCCGGATGTCCGAATCCATTGGCAACGAGAGTCATTCAATACACGATATCCGATAATGTCGGTATCGGTATCAAATGCTAAGGGACAAACCCGATAAGCTCTGACATCGGAAATGGGCCATATTTTGTATATGGCCCACTACGACATAGAGTGGGTTCGAATGGGCCCGAACTCCCACAAAGTTCGGTGGCGACTCCTACTTCGATTTAAAATTCAATTCGACCCATCTCATATGGAGATTCATTCGCCTCCCCAAACCCGTGCGTGGCCGCGTCGGGGTGGACCTATGTCATGTCCACAACTACAGTCATGGGTTTTTGATTTTTTTTAGTTGACCTCTTAGCCTTGGTCGTGGGATTCTTCATTTGGATTGATCGCTTAACCTCGGTCATGGGTGCCTCTTTTTTTTTGATAATGGCCTGCTTTTTTGTTTTGGCCTTTTGCTTTTTTCCTTGGACTTTTTTTTTGTTTTTTTTTGTCCAGCTTTTTTTTTTTCTTGGACTTTTGATTTTTTTTTTCGTCCAGTTTTTTTTTCGTTGGTCAAACTAACACCTGAGGTGGGGATTGGTCAGTCTTATTGGAGAGGTTTTTATTGTGGGAAATGGGCTTGCCTCTCGTCTTGAACCCAAACTAGGAGACTACCTAGATTTGTCATAGGATTCCATAATGATCCTGCTAAGGGTAGTTATGTGGCTTTTCTATACCAGACATGGAATAGGTAAAAGAAAAAACACGGGCTCAGTCTTTGTAGTTGTGGACATGACATAGGTCCACCCCGACGCGGCCACGCGTGGGTTTGGGGAGGCGAATGGATCTCCATATGAAAATGGATCGAAGTGGAGTCGCCACCGAACTTTGTGGGAGTTCGGGCCCGTTCGAACCCACTCTATGTCGTAGTGGGCCGTGTACAAAATACGGCCCATTTCCGATGTCAGAGTTTGTTGGGCTCGTCCCTTTGCATTGCGATACCGATACCGTCACTACCGGTTATCGTGTATTGAATGACTCTCGTGCGCCAACGGTTTCGGGCATCCGGAAACCGAGGTTCTGAGTAAGGGGTGAGGGTACGTGTTGGGAAGCCCACTAAGGACACCCAACCCCGCCCGCACATTAGCGGCCTCTACTAGGATATCGAAAGACTTTCTAATACGCGCGTTAGTAGTTCGGTGAAAATGATATGCAAACATTATTTTCCCTAAACATGCGAACAATTGAAAGGGTTTCTATGTCGATTTAATGCAACTAAATCTAACGTCGAAGTTAAATTTAACATGCGAAGGTTCATTTTAGTACAATAAAATAAACAAATAAATCCACAAGAAAAGCAACAAACTTGTTAGTAACGGCATAACGATAATAACGGTTTGTAGAATGATGCAATATGGAATGACGTAAATATGATGATGCATGGTTTTGAAAAGTGATGTTTCACGTGGTTGATTAGACACGTGTTGACCTAAGTCATAAAAGGTATGAACAAGACTCGAATGACATTATAGGACCCACGGTTTGACGTGATAAAGGGCCACTCGACCGAGTCATTGAGGGACTCGACCGAGTGGACATCTGAAAAGTGTTCTGTCCGGATTTTGAGATGCCACTCGACCGAGTTATGAGGGAACTCGACCGAGTGCACGACCACTCGATCGAGTCATGGCGGGACTCGACCAATTGGGTGTCAAAATAGCATTCTGTTTCGTTTTTGGGGTGCCACTCGACCGAGTGGGCTAGGCACTCGATCGAGTGCCCCCTGTACGAACCAGGGTTCGCTTTGCAATTTGTTATCGGTTTCGAAATTGCTTTTGATTTTGATGATTCGATGACTCTGCTGAATCGGGCATAAATATTATGAGATTTATGCTCGATTCATATGTATCATACTCGTCATATTCGACGTTCGATTATTGAATCGATATCGAATATTAGAGCGGAACTGAAAAGAAAAATTGCTATATGTCGTTAAGTTAACTAAACGATATAAATTTTCCTCCGCGTTTATAGTGTCGCGTTCAAATTGAATTAATGACATCTATTTTAAACATCAACGGAAAATCGTGTTAGTTAAATTATTTGACTCAACCGTTGAGATTCGACATCCAAATATTGAGTTGTTATCGAATCTAACGGATCGACACTTTACTCGAATTGAAAGACTTGATTCCCTCGGCTTTTCCGACATCGTAACGAATTCCTAGGGATTATGTGATGTCGGATCCGCGTCAACGAGTTTCGACCCTTATCAAAAACACTTATTTTGAAAATAGTTTGTAACTGATGAAAATATGCGATTGGATGATAACGATGCGAACGAAATAAGAAAGAATTATTGTTTAAGTTGACTTGCTTCAATAATCAAGTGATCGGGGTGATGGGATAAGCGACCGGCAACGCTGAGTGCAATACTCTTGTATATTCGGGTTTCCTTATCCCACCATCACTCACACTCGACACAAATTCACAAGTATTTTATTGTTTTATACTAGTGATATTAACGATATTAGGACGCGAATGAAGTAAAAAAACGAGATAACAACGACGACATAGACGACGCGAGAGAGAAAGAGAAGAGAGAAAGGATGGGATTTGGCACCCTCAACCTACATGTTCTTGTTCTCGGACGGGACTCGTAGTTGTGGCTTGCACGGGAGTATCGAGATGTAGGTTAAATTGTGGTGGTTAGGGTTTGAATTCCGAAGTACTAGGGTTAGGGTTCAAATGTATGATTAGGGTTTGAAATAATGTGTGTAAAGCTGGAAATTAGGGTTGAATTAGGGTGAAAAAGTTGTTCCAAAAAGATGTTCAAGGTTGAGTGCATGGGTGTGTTTATATAGGCTAGGCTATGCACACTCGGCTAGGGTTACTCAACCGAGTAACTGGCTGACTCGGTCGAGTGGCCCAGTGCGCCAACGGTCGGGCTTGAATGAGGGCCCACTCGATCGAGTGGAGCTGACACTCGATCGAGTGGGTCAGCTGGATCGAGTGGTCCGAGCTTTGGACCTGGAATTGGATTTTTGTGGGTTTTGCTTTTGAGTTGGACTTTTTGATGTTTGTGTGGCTGTTTTTTGTGTTTCGGAAACGACTTTGACCGGGGTTGACCCAATCGCTAAAAGTCGGTTTTATTTCTGGTGTCGGTTTTGACCCAAATTAGTCTTGTTTGATTGAAAACGACCCACTGGGCCTGAATTTGAGGTTGGTTTTGTGAGATTTATATTCCATAAGTGCTTAAGCCAACAACTAATGGTTTTGAGCCCATATCCGAGCGCGTAGAAACACGTTAGCGTCCGATCATCATCGGGTGTTTTTTTTGGAAAATACCATAGACACCTGGCAGTCAAAATGTGGGTGTCTACAGTAGTCATTATAGATGTGCCTATAATAGTCACGTGCACGTGCTCACAGTGTATGATGGTGTTCATCATGTTCTCGGAAACACATAAGGAAAGTATATATGAGAAAGAATTTTGAAAGCTAATTTTATTGAATTTTGGAAAAGAGGACAGAATACAACTGACTCTGACTCTGACTTTGACTTTGAAATAAATAGTATATCCTAGACTCGGACTCAGACTTGAACTTAAATCAAATCCGGACTTTTGGATGCATGAGAGGTAGATTGGATGCTTTGGTCATCGGGCCCTGTATAGTCCATGAGGGGCTTTGCAAGTGATAATGTTTCCAAAACGAGAGTCCTCCCAGCATCGAGGGAATCTTGGATGAGGTGTTTCAGTTTCCAGCACTGATCTGTATCGTGTCCCCTCCCCCTGTGGAATTTGCAGTAGTGCTCGGCGTTCCATGCTTTGGAGCGTTTTTCCAAATGTACGTCGGCTGTTGGGCCTATGGGTAGTATTAGCCCTTTCGAAACCAACCTTTAGAAAGCGACGGTGTAGGACATATCCAAGTGGGTAAATGTCCTTACTTTTGACTGATTCTTAACTTTCGGAGAGGTGACTTGAGGGTTACCTCTCTCGGTCTTGCCATCTTGAGGGTATCAGACAGTTTCGTAAGAGTGTTCACCTTTCAAATGGCTCGGTTGGGTGATTGGCTGTCTTACCCGCTCTAGTTGTGTTAGACGGGATCGGGTTCTTAAAAGATCCTCTTCGATGATGGTTACCCTAGAACTTAGGTTATCCAGATATTGTTAATGAAGCAAAATAGCATAAGCATACTCCCCTGGATATCCCCTTTCTCGACGGCGCGAGATTTGTTGTGGTTCAGTAATGCCTCATTCATAGGGTCCCTGATCGGAAGAAACGACAGGTGTTAGAACTCGCGCGCCTAAGCTCGGTTTTGCGCAAATGCAAGAGAGAGAGAGTCAAACTAGGTACGGCCCGGGGTTGGGAATGACTATAATTCTTGGATCGGGATACCCGAACGTTGACCTCGACAAAGTAACGACCGTGAATTAGACTCGAGGTGCAGAAGGGTGAGTCCGAAAATGGGGCGACCGTGTTTGACCACGTCGCGTGTTCGTACCAACCGTGGTGACCTAACCCTAGGTGACTCGAGCGCTCGCAGCATAGGTACGACTCAAAAAAGGCATCATAAGGATGTCGGTGTATGATGAACATAGGGTACTCCCTTAAGGTGATCGTGGCTGACGGTTCAGGTGGAGGATAGCCCCCAAACGAAACTAAAGACTCTGATTGGACTCAGATGGTGTGGCACCTGAGTGACTCAAAACTGGGGTATGTGAGACAACACGTGTAAGACGTGACCCTTAGAGCAACCGTGATTATCGCTTTGCTGAAAGGTAGCCCCCGAGTGAAGAAAAGCCTGAAAAAGAAATGACTCGGAAAGGACACCTAGACGGGTGACTCGTGAAAGGTGGGCCTCCCTTAGGATTCGACGGGTGGGCCGAGTCCTGTTCGAAGGAAGGTCCACGTGAGATATTCACCAGACTTTGGACTTGAATGTGTAGACGGGGCCCCCTTTGTAAGAGTATGTCTTACGTAGGTGGGCCATGCCTTAGTCAAATAAGGCGGTCTGGGATAGGGGGGAAACCCGCGATGTAAGATCAACGGTGTTTCGACGCTAAAGACTTTCGACGACTTACGACAAGACCCGACACTGCTAAATACGGGAAGTCCTAAGAAGAGGAAAGTTTTGAAAAGGAATTTTTTATAGAAAATACGGAAAAAACCGGCGGATGGCCCGATTTTTTGAAAATCGGAAAAGTGTTATCGGGCCGCGGTTTTGAAGTTTTGAAAATATTTTGAGTTTTGAAACGGGTAGCATACCAGCTAGAAATAGGCTATTTTGAGCAAAATCATAAGTCCTAAATTCGGTAGCTTTCCGGTTTTTGAAAAGTTGAATAATTGGAATTTTGAAATTTGAATATCAAAAAAAAGAATTTCGGACAATTTGAAAAAATGGAAACGGGATCCCGAAGATTTTAAAATCAAAAACGGCATCTCGAAGATTTGAAAATCGTGAATGGCATCTCGAAACTTTTAAAATCGAAATTGAATTTTGAAAATTCGAAAATCGAATGGTGGATCGGAAATTCGAATATTGAAATGGATAGCATGCCGGCTAGAAAATAGGCTTGTTTTGAGTCAAATCTTAAGTCTAAATTTCGGCTGCTTTCCGATTTTTTGAAATTTGAATATTTTCGAAAAGATGCATTTTTGGAATTTCGGAATTTTGAATATCGAAGATGAATTTCCGAAAGTTTGAAAATCGAAAACAAGATCCCGACTTTTAAAATTGGCAAAAATGTCATCGGGCCCGAATTTTTTGAAAAGTTGAAAATTTTTGAATTTTTGAAATGGATAGCATACCGGCTAAAAATAGGCTATTTTGAGTAAAATCATACTCCCTCCGTCCCAATGAATTGTTTGCCTATTCCATATTGGGACGTCTCAATGAATTGTTTGCCTTTCTATTTTAGGAATGTTTTTTATATGCAATTTGATCATTCTCATGAGTTTTGCTCTACATGTCACTCCCTCATTGGTTCTCTTAACCTTGGTGCCAAAATGAAAGGCAAACAATTCATTGGAACGGAGGGAATAAGTCCTAAATTAGGTATGCTTCCCGAGTTTTGAAATTGGATATTTTGAAAAAGATGTATTTTTGAAAAAGTGACGGTTTTTGAAAAAAATGACCTTAGAAACCAAGTAGCACGTAGTTATGCAAGCATTATAACGACGCCATGTATGCTTTATACTAAGTCTCGGTCGGTTTAAATTGGGTCTATACCAGTGCGCATAGCCTATCCGTGAATCGGGACGGACTCTCTAAGTCGATTGAGCTTAGAACATGTCGCGAAACCCATACGAATCGACTACGAACACCTTTGACATATCCATATTGAAGTACATCACGGTATAGTGGGACATCGGTCACCAGTACCGACCCGGGTAAATATAGGGTTGTGCATGAACCGTAAAACTAAAACGCGTATTGTACTAGTCAAACGATTTCTATTCGAGTCTCACCCTGAGGATGCCGATGGTAAGTCACGTATCAGTTAATCCCTAGCGGAGTCGCCAAATTGTGGACATGACATAGGTCCACCCCGACGCGACCACGCGCGGGTTTGGGGAGGCGAATGAATCTCCATATGAGATGAATCGAATTGAAATTTAAATCGAAGTGGAGTCGCCACCGAACTTTGTGGCAGTTCAGGCCCGTTCGAACCCACTCTATATCTTAGTGGGCCGTGCACAAAGTACGGCTCATTTGGATGTCAGAGTTTATTGGGCTCGTCCCTTTGCATTTGATACCGATACCGACATTATCGGGTACCGTGTATTGAATGACTCTCATGCGCCAACGGTTTCGGGCATCCGGAAACCGAGGTTCTGCGTAAGGAGTGAGGGTACGTGTTGGGAGGTTCACAAAGAACACCTAACCCCGCCCGCACATTAGTGGCCTCTACTAAGATATCGTTTGACTCTCTAATACGCGCGTTAGTAGAACGGTAAAAATGATATGCAAACATTGTCTTACCTAAACATGTGAATAATTGAATGGGTTGCTAGGTCGATTTAATGCATCTAAATTTAACGTCAAAGTTGAATTTAGCATGCGGGTTCATTTTAGTACAATAAAATAAACAATGGAAATAAATCGAAAAGACATGAGCAAAGAAGTTAGTAACGGTAATAATGGTTTGCTAAAAAACATATAGAATGATATGGAATGACCTAAATGACACGATGCATGGTTTTGAAAAGTTGTATGACATGTGATTGATTTAACACACGTTGACCGAAGTCATAGAAAAAATATTGTTGAGACTAGAAAAGCATTGTAGGACTCACGGTTTTGACGTGGTAAGGCCACTCAATCGAGTCATTGAAGGACTCGACCGAGTGGTCCTCAGAAAAAGCTTTTGTCCCGCTTTTTAGACGCCACTCGATCGAGTTATTGAAGAACTCGACCGAGTGAGAAGCCAATCGGTCGAGTCACGACGAGACTCGACCGAGTGGTGGTCAAAAAACCCTTCTGACTCGGTTTTTGGGGGTGCCACTTGATCGAGTGGGCTAGGCACTCGATCGAGTGCCCCCTGTACGAACCAGGGTTCGTTTCGCAATTTATCACTAATTTCGTAATTGCTTTTTTATTTTGGAAAATTGATGAATCGGGCAAAAATATTGTACAATGTATGCTCGATTCGTACTTTGGTACTCATAATATCCGATATTCGATTATTAAATCGATATCGATTATTTAGAGCGAAATCTAAAAAAATATGTTTGTAAATCGTTTCAAATCAAGTGACACGAAATAGGTTATCTCCGCGTTTATAGTGTCGTAACTAATTCTTTCGAATTATGTGATCATTATTTTTAGCATCAATGAATTCGTATTGGTTAGATTTATTCGATTAATTCATTTAGACACGACATCCAATTATTGAATTGGTATCGAATCTAAAGAATGACTCTTTGCGATTACTTGAATTAAAAAGACTTGATTTGATTCTCTCGGCATCCCGACATCGTAATAAATCCTTGCGGATTGTGTGATGTCGGATCCGCGTCAACGGGTTTCGACTCTAATTATAAAGTATTTTTAAAAATAGTTTTGAAATTGATGAAGATGCGATGAATGATGATGATAACGGCGCGAATAAAAAAACGATTATTGATGTTGACTTGGTTCAACAATCAAACACTCGGGGTGTCGAGATAAATGACCGTCAACATCGGGTGCGATACCCTCGTAATATTCGGATTTTCTTATCCCGTCATCCCTCGTATTCGACACGAATTAACAAGTATTTTAATATCTTATACTAGAGATTATTAGCAATATTATAGACACGACAACAAAATAAAAATAACAAAAACGACTACGACAACGACGGACGACGGACGACGCGAGAGAGAAGAGAAGGGAAAAGGACGGGATTTTGCACCCTAAACCTACATGTTTCTTAGTCTGGATAGATCTCGTTAGTTGTGGCTTTAGCACGGGAGAATCGAGGTTGATGTAAGTTAAGTTATGGTGGTTTAGGGTTCCTAGATGCTAGGGTTTGGTTGAAGGGGATGAGTTATGATGGGTGAAGATTAGGGTTTGTAGAAGTGTGTAAAGTTTGTAGGTAAAAAAAAGTGTTTTATTGTGCATGCAAGAGGGTGTTTATATAGATGTTGCCATGCACCCCCGTCTAGGGTTACTTGACCGAGTAGCCCCCTGACTCGGTCGAGTGGCCCAAGTGACCGCAGCTGGGCCAGTTTGAGGGCCCACTCGATCGAGTGGGCTGACACTCGATCGAGTGGGTCAGCCGCAGTGCACGGGTATGGTTTTTTGGACTGTGGTTTGGATATTTTGTGAGTTTTGTATTTGGATTGGACTTTTGATGTTTGAGTGACTATTTTTTGTGTCTCGGAACGGCTTTGACCGGGGTTTGACCCAATCGCTAGAAGTCGGTTTTATTTTCGGTATCCGTTTTGATCCAAATTAGTCTTATTTGATTGGAAACGACCCACTGGGCCTGAATTTGAGGTCGGTTTTGTGAGATTTGTACTCCGTAAAAAGCCCAAGCCAGAAACTAATGATTTCGAGCCCATATCCGAGCGCGTAGAAACACGTTTGCGTCCGATCATCATCGGATGTTTTTCGGGAACCGCTATAGACACCTAGCGGCCAAATGTGGGTTTCTACAGAGCCCCCACTCTGACTGAGGCTTGGACAAAGCGAAAGTCAGAGTAGCTACCAGGCCAATCGAGGATTAAGACCTGGCAGACTTCCGGTCGGGTCGTTTATAGTCCGTTAGACTTGCGCGGCCAAATGTGGGTGTCTACAGACCCTCATGAGCATCACGAATTACCACTTACTTGGGCCGAACAAAAAAAAGAAAAAGAAAGGAGGGAGCCGCATAGGAAGGAGGAGGAGGAAGAGGCAGCAATTTCAAGGAACATGAGTTTCTTTTCCTTTTCATTCTTAATTCTCGGTTTTCTTAGTTTTGAATGTAGAATTACTTAGATCATAAGTTTAATTAGTTTGATTAGAACATATTTGTCTGATTAGAATTCTTTCAGTATGTGTGATATTTATCGTCTTCTTTTATACTCTTATTTTCTTTATCCTCATTCTCTTTGATTCTTGCATTGTTATTTATTAAAATTCATTGTACAACTTGTTTTAGATTGTTGACTTTATCAAAGTTCTCTACTAGTTTAATAATGTTTGGCACAATGTTATTTGTTATTGGTAGTGTAATTAGATTAATTTCAATCATGTCTCCCTAGTTTAGTTTCTAGGGTTAGGGTTAGCACGGTTCGTCTTAATTGGGGGTTTTGTCTCGAGTTGATTTAATTGTTGATTAATTGTTTGTAATCTCTTTTTGAATGTTATAACTATATGCTTTTCTTGTCCTGGCCAGATCAGTTAATCAAATTTAGTTGACCTGAACTTAAGATCGAGAGCCGAGTTTAGGCTAGACTTGCGTTCATTGGAGTAGGTCGACCTAGTAAGTAGCGAGAGCCCGCTAGGACCGTCCTATGGTAGATAGAGACTCGAGAGAGCCTATCTTATATCTATTACTGACCTTAATCAACTATTTTATGAGCCCGACAACTCCCTAAGACTACCTTGTTGACCTTGACCCTAGTCCCTTTTTTTTATATTTGTTACCGTTTTCTTTTTTTGTTAGTTTAGTTCATTAGTTTAGTAGTTTAGACTTATTCAACCCAAACCGAATTTCTCCGACTAACACTTTAACTAGAACGAGACTTTTCATTTAGGTCACCGTCCCTGTCGATTCGATACCCGACTTACCCTAGCTACCCAATTAGTAGAGTTAGGTTCTTGTTTGATGGTGGGGATCCGCAACAAATTCCTACGTCAATTGCGTATTGGGACGCGATTAAGGCTTGTTTCATTCTAGGGTTTCAACTTTGACCGGGTTTTGACTCGGTCGCAAAAGACGGTTTTGCCCCGGTGGCGGTTTTGACTCAATTTAGCTTTATTTTATTGGAAACGACCCACTGAGTCTGAATTTGAGGTCGATTTTGAGAGATTTGTACTCCGCTAAGTGTCCAATTCAGATACTATTGATTTCGAGTCCGTATTCGAGCGTATTGATGCATGTTAACGTCCGATCATCATCGGGTGTTTTGTTGGAGACTGCTATAGACACAAGCAGTCAAAATGAGGGTGGCTACAGAGCCCCCACTCTGACTGAGGCTTGGACAAGGTGAAAGTCAGAGTAGCCACCAGGTCAATCGAGGATTACAACCTGGCAGCCTTCCGGTCGGGTCATTTAAAGTCCGTTAGACTTGCGTGAAGGACTCGCCGGCCATAAGTAGAGGGCCATACCTGTCTTGATGATGATAGCTCCGTGGGGAGTTTGGATTTTCGGTTTTTGGGGTACCTTCCCAAAGTAGGTGTTGCTTCGAGTTCTTGAAAGATTCTCATCTTCGACTGAGCCGAGTGCTAGGACACACTATAGAAAGGAGGATAGTTTTTGAAAAAAATGGATTTTGTGAGTGGATGGAGAACTTCTGCTCAAGAGAAGCCCTCAGGACGACAAAGCGAACTGTTGAGAACATGACGTTGTCGTGACAGGAATGATGGTGCTTTTGAATTTGTGTCAATGTGGTTGGTTGTGCCTTTGTCTAAAGACTGCCTACGTATTCACGTGCGGTGAAATCAAACCAAGTCGTAGTTCAGGAGATTGAAAGATATGTTATGGTGCCTAACTTATTAGGGCTTTGTGTGTAATTAGCCATATTGATGGTGTGGACTAGGTGCATTCCCAATGATGCCTCGATCAAAGGGTTAGAGCGTCCTCCGGGGTAGCCCCCAGAGGTGGTGTGAACTATTTGGGCATGTTCTATGCTGACCGCAAGTTGAGTTCCCGTGTTTGTGGATGGTAACTGGTTTGGATGTTTTTGGAAATGTGGTGCCAGAGAGTAAGTGGCTTTGATGATTTGAAATCTGGAGCTCGATTTTTGTGGAGCTAAGGTTTCAAGGGTAAGGTATTGTGATGTGGTAGGAAGGGGGGAAGTTGAGTAAAAATGACTCGAACTTCGATTGGATAGGATTGACAATACGGGATCTGATTTCCATGTCTGGCCCTAATGGTTATGGGGTATCCTAAGGAGCTTGAATCCTCAAAATTCCGGACTGTCTCTTAGCCTAGGTCTCGAGAAGGTCTTGAGGGTTGTAATGTGGGAAGGCTAGATGTGGTGTTAGCTGACCATCTTGATTGTCACCCTTTTATTTGATTGTATGGACATTGATAATTTTTGAATTGATCGTACCCCGGTCTAGGGATTTTTTTTAGGTAGGTCGTTAGCCACGGTCCTGAGCTTTTGAGCGTTAGCCACGATCAGAGGCTTCTGACCGTTAGCCACGGTCAGGGGCTTTTTTTGATTGACCTTTTAACCCCGGTCATAGGATTCTTCAGCTGAGCTGACCGTACCCCAGTCTAGGGAATTTTTTCGTTTGAGTTGACCGTACCCCGTTCAAGGGATTGACCGTACCCCGGTCAAGGGATTGACCGTACCTTGGTCAAGGGAATTTTTTTGGTTGACTTCTTAACCCCAGTCATGGACTTTTGACCGTTTAACCTCGGTCATGAGTACCTTTTTTTTAGAATTCTTTTTTATGATGACCTGCTTTTTCTATTTTGGTCTTTTGTTTTTTCTTTGATCTTTTGATTTTTTGCTGGCCCTCTTGCTTTTGGGCTTTCAGGCTTTTTTTTTTCACGACTATCCCCCCTATGGTGTTGTGGGCGGATTTGAGGTTGGGCCTATGAGTTGGATTAGGCCTTTAGAGTTACACCTTTGCAAGGAGTAAAGGTAGTTGGTATTAATGTGAGTGAACACTCGCGGCGGAGTACTCTACTGTAAGGATGGTAGTTTGGATCTCGGTGTTGTCAGTATAATTCTGATCAAGCTTGGTGGAAACATCGTCCCAAGTTGGGTATTTCTTGGCATCAAGTTTATAGAGCCACATTGCTTCTTTTTTCTCTTTTGGTCAGACTAACGTCTAAGGTAGAGATTGATCAGTCTTATTGGAAGGGTGTTTATTGTGGGAAATGGACTTGCCTCCCATCTTGAACCCAAACTAGAAGACTTCGTAGATTTGTCATAGGATTCGATACCGCTCATGCTAAGGGTAGTTATGTGGCTTTCTATACTAGACATGGAATACGTAAAAGAGAAAAACGAGCTCGGTTTCCTGCAGTCATTATAGATGTGCCTATAATAGTCACGTGCATGTTCTCACATTGTATGATGGTGTTCATCATGTTCTCGGAAACACATAGGGAAGCATATATGAGAGATTGAAAAAAGTTGAGTTTACTGAATTGGAAAAGAGGATAAAATACAACTGACTCTGACTTTGATTTGGAAATGAGGATGTAGGTTATCCTAGACTCAGACTCAGACTCAGACTTAGACTCGAATCATATCCGGTCTTCAGGATGCTCGGTTGGTTGTTTCTTTTTTGTAAGGTCCTTGATTGGAGAGACCGACAGGTGTCACGACTCGCCTAGACTCGGCTTTCCGCAAGTGCAAGAGAGGAAGTCAAATTAGACACGGACCGACGTGAAGAGAATGACTAAGATTCTTGGATCGGGATACTCAAACGTTGATCTAGACAAGGTAACGACCCTGGCTTGGACTCGACCATGAGACTTGAGCTGCATGAGGATGAGCCCGACAATGTGGCGACCGTGTTTGATCGCGTCGCGTGCTCGGACCAACCATGGCGGCCTAAACCTTTAGGATACTCAAGTGTTCGTAGCATATGTACGATCCAAAGAAAGCATCATAAGGACGCCGGTGTAGGATGAACGTAAGGTAACCTTAGGATGACTGTGGTTGACTGCTCGGGTGGAGGATAGCTCCCGAGTGAGACTAAAGACTCTGATAGGACTCAGATGGTGTAACATTTAAGTGACTCGAAAGTGGCACACGTGAGATAACACATGTTGGACATGACCCTTAGAGCAACCGTGATTGATCGCTCTGCTGAAGAGTAGCCCTCGAGTGAGACTGAGGACCACTAGTAGAAAAACTCCCTTATGGTGGCGGTTGAAATAACCCTACGGTGGCGGTTTTGTAGCGATATGATTGGTGGGGACACTATAGGTAAGTGGCGGTTGTAAAACCGCCACCATAGCTTATCTATAGTGTCGGTTCTCGACTTAAAACCGCCACAATAAGTAAGGTATGGTGGCGGTTCTTTAATTAGAATTGCCACTATAGGTAAGATATTCGGCATATTTTAATTCAAACAAATCAAAATGATAGTGCAAGTTGTTAACACAAAATGCGAGTAAGCAATTGCAAGTCGAAAAATGATGTGACTTCCTAGAATTAATCTAATTTGAGAAATCAAAGACTTTGTTAAGGTAGATATCTACCAAAAAAAATGAAAAAAGTAACGTTGGATTAACTTTATAAATAACTTGAAAAACCGCAAATCAACTACTAGTATCCTTTATTATTTAAAGTAGCAATATTTTAAGCCCTCACATTAAGCCAACTCAGCGTATACCTACGTGGCGCCTACGTGTCGCTGATTTGTCGATCATCCATGCACTTAAAAAAATTGGCATTTTTGGGGGAAGACTTATGGCAGTAGCAGTTCTTTTGCAGCAGTTTTTTAAACAGCAGTTATGTTCACAGCAGTTATTATATGCCAGCAGTTTCATTGGTTCTTTCAAGTGCACCCCACTTTCAGTTAACTACCCACCAATAATAAATGTCTGTTTATAAATGAGCAGAAAAACATAAGCATATACAAGCATTTGTCAAGTCTAAATTATCAACTCTCTCTTTAGTTGAGAACCCTCGAGAATGTCGTTCCAATTCGAGCCTGTCGCAATTTCCGAGATAACAGATTCCATGAGATCAGTGCAGATAACTGCTCGCGTGATGCGGAAATGGCTGCGTACATCGAAGGCGCCAGATAATGACGCTAGCCAAATTGGTAAACCGCCAATTATTTATGGCGTCGAACTAATTTTGGTCGACACCAATGTAAGTGTCTTTCACTGTTTCAGCAGCTAAGGAATTATAATATTTACGTATAGAGTCCTAATCCTTTCCAATGTTTCTTTAATCTGCACAGGGTTCGACAATTCAGGCATCAATTAAACAAAGATTAGTTAAAGCCTTCAATAAAGGATTCAAAGAAGGACATATATACAACATATCAAAGTTCAGTGTCTCCTCAAATATCGGATCTGAGAAAGTTACGTCACATGCATGTCGTATTTGGATGGAATTTAGTTCAAAGGTGATGGAACTTCACCCCGACCCAAGTATACCACGCTATGTACTCGACTTACAAGAATTTGATGACATAATTGAAGGAAATGTGCCTAACAACCTATACTTTGGTGAGTTCAAATTCCCCCATTTGCCAATTTACACAGTTTAGGCTTTCTGATATTAACTTCTACTTCCACGTCTAATAATATATATCCAAATTGTAGATGTCATAGCCAAGTTTGTCGACTACAACCCAATTCTGACTTCAGCTAGAGGTTATAGTTGAACTACAATTACTCTCGAAAACACACGGTAAAATCACAACGCAGTAATATCAAAGATCAGTGTCACTTTGCCACTTTCCAGATTTTAGTTCTAACTCTACGTGTACTTCCAAAAAACTAACACTCATGTTGTACAGAAAAGAACAAATGTCGTGCTCTATATTTGGAGGGTGCGTTGCAGAAATCATACGTATCATAAACGAGTACATGCATAGTGACAGGCCCATTCTGGTGATTAGGCATGTTAAACGGAATGAATGGAAAGGTAAGACTAGAAACAACTTCCAGTCCACCTACCCCACTTATTTAAGGCTGATTGTTTAACATTTTCTGCAGATGTGGTTGGCATTACAACGAGAGACGCTACACTGATTTTGGTGAATCCAAAACTCTCTCAGGTCGAAGATTTCAGGAACAAGTAAGTATATACGTGCATTACATAATGCACAAAAAAAAACATGCACATGTAAGTTCTTAAAAGTAACATAACAAATGTGGTCACTACTCTAATGCAGTTACCCGAAACCAAGTGGAGCAGATAGATGGAAAACTGGGGTGCCATTGACAGGAGCCACTACAAGCCAAAGCATACTTTCGGGGTCAAAGTGCATGTCGTTGACCGATATCAAAAACAGTCAAAAGGTAATAGGTCAACTGTTTCACAACGATAACTTTTACGGAGTATGGTTCAAACATTTCCTAATTCTGTCTACGCCTACTTTACAGGCCGGAGCCTTTGTCACACTTGCTACACTCTTTGAAATGGACACATCCAAAGAGTGGTGTTATAGCTCATGTGGAGATTGCAGGACTCGAATGACGCTTAAAGAGAACGGCATGTGGTACTGTGAGAAAATTAAGTGCAGATTCTACAACCTAGCCAAAGAACCAGTCATGAGGTCTGTCATTTCTGCCATGCTCGCAATAAATACTACAATCTACGCTTTTACTCTAACACACAAAATCACACAGGTACCAATCAAAGTTTACAGTTTTTGATGAGGTATGTGAGTTTGCCGAATTCATAATTTGGGATGAGGATATGACAAAACTGCTAGGAAAATCAGCAAAGGAACTCATCAGAGAGAGGACGGTACTATTATGAAGACTCAAGAACTGACTCATTATAATCTTTTTCCAAGTGTACTTACTTTAATGTGTTGAAATCATTATATTATAGGAAACAAGTCCGAGTGGTCTTCCACCCCCCGAATTTCGTGCAATTATCGAGAAAGAGTACCTCTTCAAGATTAGGGTCACGCAAGAGTACAATATCAAGCAAAACTCAACATGTTATGCTGTAATTCAGATGAGCGAGAATGACGTAGAAAAGCAAGAATGGAAGAAACTGACCAATGCCGAAGTAGACAGCTTCTTTATGTTGTTTCCCTTTTTTACCCACCATGATTAACTTTGTGCCCTGACATTATTTACTCCATTTGGCCAGGAAACGGAGAAGCCCAAAGAAGAAGAAGCTAACAGTTCAGCTTCTGCAGTTGAGGAAGTAGCTGCTACTGGACAGCCATGTGTAAGTGGAAAGAGGTTGCTGTGTCTCCACTATGGATAAATATTATTACATTACACTGACAAATAACACAAATGCAGATTACTGATGAGCAGAGGGAAGTGGGAGAAGGAAGTAGGTCCTTTTCAGCAGGGGTGACCAAGCAAAACGCAGGTGGAACGCTGCAATCTGCAACAACTGCAAGTGCTGCAGTAACAATGGTTAGCCACTACTAAATCATCCAGCTAAGCTTTCTATGAAATTACAAAATTTAACACCAACACTGACAACTCGCATTCTATGTATGAAGAAGATGTGTCTGTGCTGCCAATGACAGAACAGAGTGAAACAACAACAGAAAGACTACGTGAGGAAGTCAGTTCTGATAAAACTCCAATGGAGCCCACGCCCACCACCCAAGACCCTGACGCAAACAACTACGACATATCAGAGGTGGCTTACACTGACGGCGACGAGGCAGAAGAGCCCATCAGAAAATTCAAGAAGAAAAGACAAGGAAAGAAATGCACCTAAAGAACTATTTGTTTAACGTTTATGTTACCCAAGAAAGACCACTTTAACAATTCACTATTTCAGTTTGTGTTGTGTTTTGAACTTAGAATTTAATTTCCAGAACATGCAATTTGTTATCATGTTAGAAGTATTTGGATTTGCTGGGTTTATTTCTCTCAGGCAATAGATAATTTAACTTCTCATACATGATGAGCTGCACAAACTCCCACCCACTATATGCCACAAATCACAATACACGCTTCAATTAGATGGCAAACTGTTTGGCACAGTCTATCTATCTAAGAGCATCGTACGGCGCAACGATGATTCGTAATCGCCTTAGGTAGTGGACATAAAGTGCACCTCATCTACTTAGTATGCGTCTTATTTAAAATTGCTCATCATCGAGAAATAATTAACAGCTACTTACCTGTTCACACCGCCTCACTAGGAGCATATAAATACGATGCATGCATCGTCTTAACGCTACGACTAGAGGGTGGTGGTGTATCATGTTCAGATTAATTAGCAGACAGATGTAGTGGGCCGTTAATCAAACATGTGTGTCCAACCTAAGATCACTTTGGTAGTAAATGTCGACATTAGATAACATATTAGATACTTCAGCTAGCCGGTGGTTGAAAATGATTCCTGGAACCGAGTGAACACTTCAGCTAGAGGCGTGCAACATATGGTGTCCACAACAGTAATATGATCAGGTCGCGCAATGTAGTGGTGCCCGCCAATTAGAAGTGCCACCAATGTTATCCTGTCAGTTCAACACGGTTGCAATTAGTGACTGATACGTACCAAATTAAAAGTTGATTAACAGTAGATATAGTTGACTGACTGTAAATTACACTAATTGTATAATGTATAGGGAAGTTCATAATCATCTAAACAAGTAGTCCTCAATGGGATTGAAAGGGTCAACTGCCCACTAATTGAGAGGGAGTTGCCACTGTATGTGTAACTGTACGCAGTTATTAATTTTTTTTCTCTTATTCCCCACTACTTAAGAAGTGTTTGAACACAAGGCAAACATCAAACACTACCATCCAGATTAAACAGGTTCCTTGACAGTTACAACCACTGGAATAACTTCCCACTAACCCCACAACAGCAATCACAACTGAACTGTACAGATTTGTGTATAAATAGAACTCTAAATCCACATACACATTCAGATCTCACATAAAATACAGTCACATTTGTTTCATTCATAGTCAAAA
Source organism: Agrostemma githago (assembly GCA_958450325.1). Taxonomy (NCBI): domain Eukaryota; kingdom Viridiplantae; phylum Streptophyta; class Magnoliopsida; order Caryophyllales; family Caryophyllaceae; genus Agrostemma; species Agrostemma githago. Next base: position 7,891,621 of record OY288243.1, on the reverse strand, counting down.
AGTGAAAATGGAGGATAATGTTATTGAGGGTAGAGTCTTAAGAGTGTGGAAAGGTATGAGTACACTCTTCATTCGTACAAAACGAGAGTTTTTGTCACTGGAATTTCTTATTGTTACTGCTGAGGTGAGTATATAAAGAATTCATAAAAAATATTTTGCGCCATCTCACCTTGAACATGATCTTCTAAGCTGAAATGTAACTATTTATTTTCTTACACTTTTGCAGGGGTTGGTAAGGCAATGCACTATCCATAGGCCTATTGTGCGTGAATTCGAAGAGTCTATTGAGGAAGGCAAGACAATCAGGCTATCAAATTTCCATTGGGGAGTGAACAATGGGTGGGATGTTGCTACTCCCTATCCCACAAAGGTAATATTTGACTCTCGAACCACCATTGAAGACTTGGCCTCACCATTTCCAACCTACGGATTCAATTTTGTCACGGTCCAAGATATACAACAAAACAATTTGGGTGAAAGGTCATTAGTAGGTAAAAAAATTTCCATACAAGTATAGCATATAAATGATTACTTACTGTCAAACTGACCGTGTTTTTTAAAAAAAATTTAGACATAGTGGCCGAAGTGGTGGAATATAGGGTTATATTTTCAGGACCGTTGCCATTCTCATACTTGGAATTACAAGACAGAAAGTAAGACCACCTACATAATAATCATTTTTACGGTATGATAGTTGCTACCTGAAAAAATAACTTTTTGGTTTATTAACTTTTTTAAAGCGGAGATGAAATACGCATGTGGGTTTGGGAAGATTTTGCAACCCTCCTGAAAGAAACTATGACATCTGCAAGATTTCAGACTCAAAAACCAATAGTGGTCGTGCAGTGTGTGCACGTTCGAGTTGAAGGTAGGTGACTTAAAAATCCAAAACAGTCCTTTACAGTACCGTATTTGTGCATGAGTATTTACAATTTGACGCAGACAAAATTGTGCTCGAGACCAAACGAGCAACTAAAATATATTTGCAGCCCAACATTCCCGAAGTTGAAAACTACAACGTCACGGCAGGTGAAAGAGAAATAGTGAGAGTGAAGTGGACTTGATGAGGAACTGATGCATACCTACTCTTTTCAAACCTTTCTATTTGTTTATGCTTTTTCCGTTTGCTTATACTTTCAGTTTGTTTGCAAGTCATTTGTATTTCAGTTGTTTAATTTATTAAGTACTTTGTAACTTTCCCACTTTTTCCAAAATTAAAGTTGTTATTGTTGAAGCACCATGAGTCAGGGTCTTACAAATTTTGCAACAGTAGAAAAGAGCACTTATTTAATGAAGGCTAAAATAGCATGCATAGTTCATGGTTTATAACTCAAGTGTTACCGATAAACAGCGACAATTATGATGATGACGGACATTGAATGTAACCATGGTGGCAACTTACTGACATCAATTCAAAGTGCCACATATATGGATAATGACTAAAGAAATATAGTGAGAATTGAGAAGGAATCCATTTGAAAAGAGTGATCAATAATAAGAACCATGCGAGTGTACATAATGGCTGAAATGAGTTGTTTAATTTCAAAGTAGTAAATAAATGGACATTGACTGAACAAATATAATGAGAATTGAGAAGAAATCCATTTGAAGAGAGTCCCAATAATCAGAGTCATCACATTGTACATAAGGACTGGAATGAGTTCAATAATTTTAGACAAGGTTCTTCATAGTTAGAGGCCACAATGCAGCTTCACGAAGTGTGTAAACACGTTGGATAATCTATGTATTTACTATGATGCTAAAAGTCAGGAAGTATCGGTCAGGATAGAGCAAGCATAAATCTTAGTGACTGTCAAATACATGTGTCATCTTAGATATCACCCATCATGTTTCACCTTAAAAGTGCACTAAAAGAAAGTAAGACACAAATCAGCTAACATCAATTATTTTACAACCGTGTGACAAACCAGTGACTCGACATCACAAATTGATAATATTGATAGTAATAGCAGCACATAAGACACCTCAGTAGCAATTAGGCAAATATCAAAGTCAGCAAATAAATAATCACACCTTAATTTAGATTTCCACTAAAAAAGGTGGGAAAAGTAAACTTAACTTCTGTTGATAAACTTCCCATGACATCCACCAGCAGGCTAATTCACCATCCATCACCTCCATAACTGCCCACATCCTCCATGATCCTCTCAACCCATTATCATCCATGCCTACATAAATAATATATATATATATATAAGTAACCTGATTCTCAGATTAGCTATTCATTCATTCATCACGCAAAACATCAACAGTTGAAAAGTCAGTTAACAAAAAAATGGAAGCAAGAAAGGAGGCTGAAAAACCAAAATCATTGTCAAGTATTGCGGAATTGATTGAAGTTCACAAGGCAAAGCAATGAATTTATATGCATTTCATGTTGTTAGTTCCTCTAATTTTGTATCTTAAAGGCTAATTTACTTTTCTACTCTTCCGCAGGGTGGGAATTACGAGATAGTTGCAACATTGAAACAGATCGACACAACCAAGAAATGGTATCGTAACACATGCAAGATATGCGAAGCCCGAGTTGGGAGAAAATTAGACAACCTTTGGTACTGTTCAAGAGAATATTGTTATGCATCTGAAGTGGGATCAACTGAAAGCAACCTAAAGTCGGTAACGATTACAGCCTACATGTCTTATATTACAATTATTGTTTAAGTAACAAACATACTTTTTTGGGGTACAGATTTAAGGTGAAATTTATGGTTGAGGATCACAATGGAGACAATGTACACATCACTGCATACGACAAGCAAGTAGAAGACGAAGTAGGATGGCCAGCATCAGAATGTATTGAAATGCTTAGAGATGTATGAGCCATACAAATGACCTATGTTCAAAAATACAGATTTCACCTCATAACAAGCTATATTCTCATACCAACTATAATTTTTATCTTCAGGTTCGTTCAACTAAAGAGGTTCCATTTGCCTTGGAAACGCTAATTGGTAGAAAATTTCGGATTGTGTTGGAAGTATCATTTTACTTTAATGTTGTGATGAACACAAGGTGCTATAAAGTGGTAACATTTTCACACATCAAGGAAGCTAAGCAGAATGAAGCATGCTCTCAAAGTACAGTCACAGCAACAGGATCAGCAATATCAAATGACTCAGAATTGGTTAGTAAGTGTTCAACAATGGAAAAAAATTTGATTAATGTATTTCTAAATCCATTATTTGTGTGTAACTTATTGAATAAATAATTGTCCAGAATATCATACCATCTGGGTATTCAGTTGGAGACAGCTCCTCATTGGATCCAAAAATTGAAAGCAGAGATGACTTAACACCAGTCAGCAAGATCCCAAAGAAGAGAGATTATTCGACCATGGAAGCATCATGTGAAGCAAAAACACAGAAATCAGATCAGCAATCAGCCACAAAGGACGGTCAAAAGTTACTCAAGAAATGAGAACAGAATATCAGTGGCCATGTAGTTAATAATAAGCAAGCACTTGCGTGTCTCTGCATTTCTATTTCGCCAAAAATTTCAAGTACACACTTGCGTGTGTCTGCTTTTCTATTTTCCAAAAGACAAACGTTTTTCGCATTTGTTTTTAGTGCTCAAATTACATTGACTTTCAGTTAGCTGTTCAATTTATGAGTTTGTGTTCTTTGCTTTATACTTCAGGTGTATGCAATGTTAACATATTGGTAAGTTACTGCTAGGTGAACACAAATCATCACAATAAAAACTCACAAAACAAATGCACAACAAAACCATGACAATAGTTGACAGTTACTACTACTGAATTTAGTATGGATAAGTTATTTAAGTCATAGTAACTGCCAGCAAGGGGTGGTTATCAAAAACAGTTACAGAATTTGCAGGATATATAGTGATAGACAGATCCAGGTCAAGAACATTCAATCACAAATAATTGAAGGTTAGTCCCTTATGCATACTAAACATATTGCTCATATTTTCAGTATTTTTATTGTTTCATCATGGAGAAGGAGAACGTTTCGAGTTCACGCATGAAAGAAAGAAGAAGGAGCAAGAGGACAAGACGTGACGGTGAGTCCTCAAATTATATAAAATTTCTCAGTTTCTTGCATTTAGTTGCAGTGGTTAAAAGTAAAAATGTAGGACTGATGCATTATCATTTATAAGGATGAAAGTTCTTAAGATAAATACCAAAACTACATGAAAAGTGACATTTTAAAAAACTTATAGCTATTATAGTCAATTATTTTAATAGAGTCAATTATTTTAATGTTAGGTGAAAGTTGAAAAAGTTTATAGGCAAAATGACATTTGAAAATGACGTAAACAATTAGGTGATGGGATGAGAAACATACTTTATCAAGTGAGCAATCTATTGAAGCTTCTACTATTGTAGTTTGTTATTGTGTTGTCACCTGAAATAAGAAAACAATAATACTTAATATTACTTTGTTGTATGTACTACAGATATGTAGTCCATTGTATGATTCTTAGGACATATAATTTTAATTTTAACAATGATAACAGAGGAAAAATAAAAGCAAGACACGGAAATTACCGAGTCAAGACTGGCGTACCAGATTTGAATAAAAAAGGAAAAAAAATTAAAGCAAGGCCCAGAAAGTACCGTGTCGAGACTGGCGTACCAGATTTAAATAAAAAAATAAATAATCAAAAAGCAAGACCGGGAAAATACCAAGTCGAGACTGGCGTACCAGATTTGAATAAAAAAAAATTAAAGCAAGACACGGAAAGTACCATGTCAAGACTGGCGTGCCAGATTTAAAATAAAAAAATTAAAAATAAATGCAAGACCCGGAAAGTACCGTGTCGAGACTGGCGAACCAGATTTGAATTAAAAAAAAAGCAAGACCAGGAAAGTACTGTGTCGAGACTGGCGTACCAGATTTTATAGTGAAAAAGTAAAAAAAGCAAAACTACAGATTATAACAACAGGGAAAAAAAACTTGAGAATAAATTATGACAACAGGAAAAATTATGGCTACAAAATTAATTAGAAAACCAATAGAGTGACAACAGAATAAAACAACAAGGATCTTACCATGGAATACGGCTCAAACTTCGAAAAAATTCACTAAGAAGCTCGGCTTCCTTCGTTGCCCTGTTGAAGAAATAAAGAAATAAATGAAAGATTGGATTTTTTTATTGATTATAGGGGAAAATGAATCAAATTGTGATATGGGTATTTGAACTATTCTTATAAAAATCTCAGGATTTGTCAAAGAAATTGTTAAGTGCAGAATATTGTGTGGCATGACATTAATTTAGAAAGCATGTATTTCAAAGTAAACTCAACGTACTGTATTTCAAATTAAATCTCATGATAATTTAGAATATTGCGTGTCACTTTACCAAATTAGAATTTAATTAGAAGTGAAATACAGTTGCGGACATAGATTTAAGGTCATCCAGAACATATTTTTCAAATTAGTCAGGAAATAGGAATCTGTACATCTGAACAAAATCAGAAATTTAGGAAAAAGTTGAGACATTACAACAACTGAATGAGAGAAAGATCAAACTTCTACCTCTCTTTCGACATAATCGGCCACATAAACTCGATTTTTTCGCTAAACTGACGCAACCAACCCAGATCATTGCTCCTACTTGCTGCGCATGTCGATGAAACCACTTTGTGAACTCCGCCATTTGATCAGATTATATGCCATTGAGATAGAAAGAAAAATAAGAGAAATGGACACAGATGAATAACAGAGGTAAAAATTACATAAATATGAGATCTCTCACCCCATTTTTTTTAATATATTTCAGGTAATATTAATATCACTTAAATCCCCGAATTTCCCTCCTTTTCCCCCTTTTATTTTTACATTCATACATGAAGCATAAAACATGAATCTTCATCTTTATTTCTTCAATTGGACTGCCAAATTTCTTGAATTTTATCATTCTTGCTTGATTTCATTACATGGGTTGTGCTTAGAATTTATACCCAGTTCCAAAGATATTATCTTTTCCCAATTCTTCGTCACTTTGGTTGATAGAAGAGTGATTGTAAATTTGTAATTGTGCTTGAAATTGAAATTGATTAGGCTAGGAAAGGAAAAAAAAAGGGTCATTATGGAGGGTCAGCTACGAAATTGGTTTTGCTATGTTAATTGTGTTGCAGATATCACTTAATTATGATCAATCCTATACAATATTTGATGACGCTAAATGTTAAATTTGGTAAAGATTACATAAATCTCAGGAAAAACATAAAAAGTAGAGACATTACAACAACTGAATGAGAGAAAGATCAAACTTTTACCTCTCTTTCGACATAATCGGCCACATAAACTCGATTTTTTTGCTAAACTGAGGCAACCAACCCAGATCGTTGCTCCTACTTGTTGTGCATGTCGATGGAACCACTTTGTGAACTTCGCCATTTGATCAGATTATATGCCATTGAGATAGAAAGAAAAATAAGAGAAATGGAAACAGAAGAATAACAGAGGTAAAAAATTCATAAATCTCAGGAAAAAAATAAAAAGTGGAGACATTACAACAACTGAATGAGAGAAAGATCTAACTTTTACCTCTCTTTCGGCATAATCGGCCAAATAAACTCAATTTTTACGCTAAACTGAGGCAACCAAACCAGATCGTTGCTCCTACTTGCTGCGCATGTCGATGAAACCACTTTGTGACCTCCGCCATTTGATAGAATCCAACTAAATGTGTTGTCGACGAACAGATCTCATCAGTCATAAGCCAGGAACAATGTTTGAAATTAGTGTTTGAGTTTCTCGGAATCAAGGATTTTGATTTCTTTGAAGAATGTACAAGAATTCTATGAGGGTAAGAGAAAAGAATAGAGTGAGAGAGTGGCAGGAAGAGTGAGAGAGTGAGAGGCGCGGCAGTCATTGAAAGAGGGATAGGGTTTGGTTAGAAAATGAACGATGTTGTGAGGGTGGGTAGGGTATTCATGTTATTAGGGTTCATTAGGGTGTATACAGTTAAGAGACACGGGCCTGGGTTGCATATTCTGGACCGTCTACGGCTTAGGGCCGTCTTTGGCTTTGGGCCCAATAAAAAAGGGTGTTTAACAAAAGACGGGAGCCAATATTTGTGTTTGGGCCTGATGTTGTCGGTTTTAGTTTCGTGATTAACTGCGTCATACAACACGATACAATTGTTTGTACATGTAAGTGTTGTGGTGGGCCATCAAATTGACGTCGGGTCCAATTTGTGTGTAGATGAACGAAACACATCACTTTAACTTTTCTATGCTTAGTCCAGTCGATTTTGTTTTGTTGGGCCGCTGGTGTGCAACATTAATCAGTTTCTATAATAAAAACTAACGATATGCATTTTCTGAAGACGCCATAGAAATTGGCATCATATCATTCATTCACAATTTCGTTTGCGCTTTTTACAATCCCTTATTTTCGAACAACCATCTAATTTGTATTGTCTAATTTTATGTCATTTGATTCTCGATAATTTGTACATCTCCTTTGCTAGGTAACGGTAATAGCAGTTCGGTCATAGAAGATGCCCACTTTCACCAGATTCATGCAGTCGCTCGAACTCCATTGTCAAATATTAGTAACGGTACGTACCTAAGTACCTATGATTGTGTAGATGTTTATTTTTTAGGGTACCTGTATGCCTAATACGATAAGTGCTGTACGTAGAAAGATGTATATTTATCTTTATTAGTGTATTAATTCACATGTTGATTCGTTTAACCAACATGTGAACACAATTTGTCTTTCTTTATTGTTTACGTGTGGGGAGTTCCGATCGCCATGAATAAAATATATGCATTGTCGCCTTTGTAGATGCGCGGTTCCATAATTCGTGTTCACCATCTTCTTCATCTAATACTACATCAGCCATACCATTTCGGTCTTCTGACTCAATTGTTTCGACACCATCATCCACTCTCACATTACAAACACCTGCACTTACACCAGTCCAATATATGGCAAAGACGGCAAGAGCTAGGAGGAAAGTTTTAACTGCCCAAAAAAAATGTTCATCGGCTTCAGTTGGCTCAACAAATATCGGTAATCTTTCATTCTCTATGGACAACTATCATCGCTTATTTAAATTTCACTGACATCATAGTAAGTACGTATTTGCCATACATCGGAAAAGGTTTGTACTATTATTTAATTTATTTCGTCGTTGAGATGTCTAACATTTGTTAACCGAGTACCGTAGGAGAAACTTTAATTCCAGATCCACCCGTCGATGTACCAACAAGCTTATGTTTGAATCTCCATGACACATCTGCTCAAAATGAGGCAATCATACATTCGCCCTCACCAAATATGACCAACGGTATGTTCTTAATTGGTTTTGCATATGGTCAGTCATTTGTATTTGTACATAGGCACATTTGAATATTGTGGCACAGTTAATCAAGAACATGATATATATGTGTCTATATCCACACATGTACATGTATGCCTATTTATATGCCTATATATATGTATATATATTGTGTTTGCACCGGCCCACATGCATGCATACATAAATACATACATTATTATGTATGAAGGTGTCGTTAAATAAGTTTTTACACAATACAATGACCCACATGTCTATAGGCTCCGCATTTCATTTTATACCTTTCACATAGACTTTACTTCCTACCAAATTATTCACTAAATGGGTACATATTGTGTCCTCCACAGACAATCAGCTACATGACACCTCTGTACCATCTTCCTCATGTGCAGGTGCATTAATGTGCCGGTTGTCTTCGCCTAATCCAATTGCCGCAACACCATCACCCACAGTCCCAATTGAGCCAATTGTTCGTTCGCCAGCACAACAGGCAGCAAAATCAAAAAGGGCTCGACGGAAATTGTTGACTCTACAGAAACGAAGACCAACACGTTTGGTACCTACCAATGACATCGGTATTATTCTATCTACAATGACAACTTTTATTGTTTAGGCTAGATCACCCACTACCAATACTATAATGTCTACCCACTACCGGAAGTGTATGTGGAAAATAATTTTCACAGCGACGGTGTTAGAAATTATTGTCATAACCTAATGCCTTCTACTTTAGGACAAAGTTCAACCACACCGATTGCCCCCTGCTACACAAGAGACCTATGCCCTATTTTTGAGGAGGTGGCTGATGGTTCGGGTGCAATCCCTACCAATACAACAGAAGACCATGACATGTCAGATATCCTTCAAAGTCCTCATTTTGAAGTCGGGTCAACCAGCGGTGCCACATCAATTACTGCACCTTTTGATGAAGGTCAGTATTCATCATGTCATTCTTAACCATAATTCGCTAAGTTCTTTCTACGCTATTAATTACAAACTTCGTTGTCATGTACCAAACATGTTTAATTATATTTAATAACTCATGTCTTCGAATTTGACAACAATCAGCGTCTGTAGTCTACTGGGACATTGGCGACCCTGAGTACCAATGTCGGAATTGCGGAGCACTAATGTGGTATGAAGAAAGAATTGGAAAATCTCAAGGAACAACAAATCCTAGATTCTCCCTATGTTGCTCGGATGGGAAGGTGACGTTGCCATATTTGAGTGAGCCTCCGGGATTGTTAAAGTCACTTTTAGATCGTGAACATCGCCTTAGCTCCACATTCATCACCAATATAAGAACGTACAATTGTTCCTACTCTTTCTCATCCACTGGTGGTATCATCGATAAAACCGTTAACCGGGGTCGGGGTCCATACACGTTCAGAATGGGTGGTCAGAATGTACACAGAATTGGCAGTTTGTTGCCCGCTGAGGATTCAATTCCCAAGTTTTGCCAGCTATACATTTACGATACTGAGGACGAGGTCAACAACCGAATGAATGCGTTAAGGTGATTCACTGTACTTTTTGCTTATGTGTTATGTCAAATGTTGCTTTGTTCCACATATAGCATTGTTTGTTTCATTACATGTACCGTTTAGTCTACTATATTTATCTGTTATTTTGATTATTTGTATTCCTTACGTGTTATGGTCCTGCAGTTATGGCGGTCATAATCGACTTAATGAGGAACTCATGTTGTTATTGAAAGACATGATAGATGAGCACAATCCTCTGGCAAAGACATTTCGATTGGCTAGGGATCGGCTTTCGTCAGATGTATCAGGTGATGTCAGTATACGACTAATTTCACGTAGAATTACGGACGGTAGGACATATAACCGTCCAACTGCTCCCGAGGTTGCTGCTTTGGTTGAAGGTGACATTGGGCCAGAAATGGAACACCGCGACATTATAGTTCAAAAAAATTGTGGCTCACTGCAGCGGATTTCGGAGCTGCATCCGTTATTCCTTGCCCTCCAATACCCCTTACTGCTTCCATATGGTGAGGATGGATTTCGTCCAAACATACCACACAGTGAAGCGTCTCTTGGTGTTAGCCAAAGTCTAAAACCACGTGAAGAGCTGACATTACGTGAGTTTTTTGCCTTTCGATTTCAAGAAAGACCCCTTGGGTTAGAATATCCAACATGGACAAGGGCTTGCAACTTATTCCAACAAATATGTGTCGATGGATACATGATGGTCGAGTCTCAACGCTTATCATTCTTGCGATTCAATCAAGGGTTGCTAAGGGTTGACAAGTTCAAGAATGTTGTCAATGCGGTGGAAGACGGTAATGTTGAGGCATCTTCCACTGGTGGTAGGTTTGTTGTCCCAGCTTCGTTCACGTCTGGTGATGCTTTCATGAGATCAAAATACTTGGACACATTGGCTATTTGTAGGTGGTGTGGTTACCCAGACCTATTTATAACATTCACTTGCAATCCGAAATGGCCTGAAATACAGCGCTTTGTATCTAAGAGGGGTCTTCGCGCAGAAGATCGTCCAGATATTCTATCTCGAGTTTTCCAAGTCAAGCTCTATGAGTTAATCCATGACTTAAAAGTTCGTGAAATCTTTGGCCGAACAAAGTCAGGTCTGTGCGTTAATATTTGATTTTTTCTCATCATTAGGCTCTGCTAGCTTTATTGCACTTATCTTAAATTCGTATCTTTTTGTTTCATGTCAAACGCAGTTGTGTACACAGTTGAATTCCAAAAGCGAGGACTACCTCATGCTCATATTCTACTGTTCCTTTATAGAGATGACAAGTTCCCAGAGGTTTCGGACGTCGACAGGATAATATCTGCAGAGATACCAGATGAACGGGAGTACCCAATTTTGCACGCTGCTGTGTCAAACTTAATGATTCATGGTCCTTGCGGCTTGGCAAATCCTAATTCCCCATGCATGTCAGATGGGGTATGTATTAGGAAATTCCCAAAGCCCTTCAACCCAAGGACAGTAGTTGACAAGCATGGTTTCCCTGTTTATCAAAGAAGGGATAACGGAATTGTTATTCAGAAGAATGGTGTACCGATTGACAATCGGTATGTCGTCCCTTACAATCCTGAACTAATTGTCAGGCATGATGCTCACATCAATGTAGAGTGGTGTAACCAAGCTAGGTCCATCAAATATTTGTTCAAGTACATTAATAAGGGGCCTGACCGTGTTACGATGCAATCATCTTACAGTCGCCGCAATGCCCAAAACCAGCTTGATGAAATCAAAAAATTGTATGATTGTAGATATGTCTCTGCATGTGAAGCTGTCTGGAGGATTTTTGCCTTCGATATCCACTACAGGACTCCTGCTGTAGAGAGATTACAGTTCCACCTCCCTGGAGAGCAATCTGTGATCTTTGAAGACGACGAACCAATTAATGAGGTTCTTGAGCACCCAAGTGTTGGCATGTCAAAATTCACTGATTGGTTACTTCTAAATCAAAGAGACCCTGAGGCACGGGAATTATTGTTGTGTGAAATCCCACAAAAATATGTATGGGATAGGGCAAAGAAGGGATGGAAGCGTAGGCAGAGGGGACTTACTATTGGTAGGTTGCACCATGTGCCGCCAAAGTGTGGTGAACTATACTATATGAGAGCCATGTTAAACCACATTAGAGGTCCCACGTGTTATGAGGATATTCGGACGGTGAATGGTGTTGTCTATCAAAGTTTTCATGAAGCGTGTTACGCTCTTGGCTTAGTTGGGGATGACACCGAGTATATTGATGCCATTAAGGAAGCACACTACTGGGAATCAGGTGTGTACCTTAGACATCTTTTCACATCACTGTTGTTGGCCAATTCAATGTCAACGCCTTCTAAGGTTTGGGAAGAAACATGGACCCTCCTATCTGATGACATTCTCCACAAGCAGCGCATATTTTTACTAAATCCAGGTTTGTGCAACTCTTATCATTTTCTCTTTCTTTACGTGGTAAGATGTTAGCAAATGAAAATCATTTTTTGCAATTTCGTTCTATTTTCTGGCCCACTGCTAAATTTAATGCACAACCACAATAGTGGCCATGTTGTTTACGTATTATCATGCTTTGGATTACCACCGCAGACTTGGAACTGTCGGATGAAGAGATTCAAAACTTAGCACTGCTTGAAATTGAGGCATCGTTACAAAGCAATGGCAGTACCCTAGGTAGATTTGAGGGTATGCCTATCCCCGATGCATCGATTGTTTCTTATCTTGGGAATACACTGGTACGAGATGAGCTTGCATATGATAGGGAGGCTCTACGATGTGAACATGAATCGGCACTGCCTATGATGACTGCCGAACAACGATCAGTGTACGATGAAATAATGGATGCAGTTTCAGCTAACCGAGGTGCCATATTCTTCGTATCCGGTTATGGAGGAACAGGGAAGACATTCATCTGGCGTACTATATGTGCCGCTTTGCGTAGCAAGGGCCAGATTGTTCTCCCTGTTGCATCGAGTGGAATTGCTGCTACATTGATTCCTGGTGGTAGGACAGCTCATTCTAGGTTTAGCATTCCAATTAATATTACTGAGACTTCCACGTGCTCTGATATTCGGCCAAGGACGGACTTGACCGAGCTGATTACGAAGGCAAGTCTCATTATTTGGGATGAAGCACCAATGACACACAGACATAGCTTTGAAGCTCTTGATCGTAGCTTAAAGGATGTGATGCGTGTTGTTAGTGAGAGCAATGCTGACCTACCTTTTGGCGGAAAGGTTGTCGTGTTTGGAGGTGACTTTAGGCAGATACTCCCGGTTGTCCCTAAAGGCAGCAGATCCGATATCGTTCACGCATCATTGTTTTCCTCATATCTATGGTCATCATGCAAGGTCTGATTTCTCCTACTTTAATATTTCTTTTAAGATTGTGTTGAACCGTGTCTGGTGCATATTATTTTGTTAACATAATTGTGCTGCCATTCATATCTAACACATTTTTTATAATTACAAACAAATTGGCACAGGTCCTTGAGCTTACTAAAAATATGCGGTTACAAGTACAGAGTTGTCCTACTAACGCAAATGAAATAAGGGAATTCTCTGACTGGATCTTGAGGGTTGGTGATGGAGTAGAAGGCGGTCCCAATGATGGTGAGGTCGACATCCAGTTTCCGGAGGAGATACTTATTCATAATGTCGATGACCCTATTGCATCAATTGTAGAGTCGACATATCCTAACCTCTTGAAGTGCATGCGGGATCCCGATTATTTTCAACACAGAGCAATCCTAGCTCCTACCCATGAATTTGTTGAGTTAGTGAATGACTACATTTTATCACTTATAGCTGAGCAAGAGGTGGTGTATCTAAGCTCTGATGAGGTTTGCATGGATGAATTACCTGCACTTGAACATGACCCTCAGTCAATTGAGTCACCATTACCGCAACCTGAGCTTCACTCAACTGAATTTTTAAATAGCGTTAAGTGCTCTGGGTTGCCTAACCACGAACTTCGGTTAAAGATTGGTGCTGTAGTCATGCTCATCAGGAACGTTAACCAATTCCATGGGTTATGCAATGGAACACGGTTGATTGTTACTGACTTGGGGAAAAGGGTTATTTGTTGTACTGTGTTAACAGGGAGCCATAAAGGTGATAAAGTCTTTATCCCTCGATTCTCCCTATCTCCTTCCGACTCAGCTAAGTTTCCAGTACGTTTTACAAGACGACAATTCCCAATTTCAGTATGTTTCGCAATGACTATTAATAAAAGTCAAGGGCAGTCATTGTCACATGTTGGTCTGTACCTCCCGAAGCCTGTTTTCACTCATGGCCAACTATATGTTGCACTATCAAGGGTAACCAGCAAGCGCGGCCTGAAAATTCTTATTTACGATAAGGAGAAGCACACTTCGAACACTACTACCAATGTCGTCTATCAAGAAGTGTTTCAGTATTTATAATTTTTTTAATTGGACTTTCTTTTTGCCTTATTTACGTAACATATATTGGGTAACAATGGTTTTTTAATCAAAATCATTTTAAATTTTTAGGTTACTTTAAGCCCACCGTGCAATGTTGCACGGGACAAAACTAGTATATTTACAATGCTTGAATGCAAAAGTAATAAAATCAATTTTACAGTTATACAGTTTTTTTTTGTCATTTCATAATTCATCAAATTACGTGAAAAAAATTAATATAATATAGAAATGTTTTCAATTAGTAATAGTACAAATTTGCGCGTGTCAATACAAATCAAATTGAGTCAAGAAAGATGGAGTCAATTACACCTTCAATGATACTCCGTAGTATTTGAAATTAGTGTGTTTAATGACTGGAAACTAAAGAGAAGCAAATCTACATCCTTCTGGAGTTCAACACAGTAAATCTTCGACATAAACTACGGTTCTTGAAGAACAGTCATCAACTGTGATGTCTTGATGATATAATTAAGTTTAACAAAAACATACTCAAGTTAGGCCTTGTTATTTTCGGCTGAAATAGGGCTGAGCTGAGCTGAGTTAAAAGAAGCTGAAACTAATAACTACTTGTATAAATTATCTAATAATATTTTAAAAAATGAAAAAAAAATATAACACCAATTAATAATAATAATAATAATATTATTATTATTATTTATAATAAATTAATTAATTAATTAATAATAGTAATAATAATAATAATAACAACAACGTAGTATTCTCCAATTCATTTGATTTCTACTTTGTTTTTTCATACTTGACAATAGTAAAATTTGTTAGGTATATATCTTTGATTACTTAATATACAAAATTTAATATTTTGATATTCTTAAATTTTAATACAATACAAATAATACTAATATGCTATATTGTATGGTATATATATATATATATATATATATATATAGAGGCAGGATCTGGTACATTTGTCATATTTGCTACAATTTACCTCTTAATTGTGACCATTAGATCTCCATAATCAAGGGTTGAAATTAAAACTCTCTAAATCCCAAAGCATTTTTTTCTCAGATTTTTATAGTTATTTCAATGTACAAACAAGATTATTTTAATGAAGAAGAATAGTTATTTTATAGTTAACTCAATTATTTACTGAGAATAATGTTATCAGGTTATTTCAATGTAGATACGTAATGATTTCAATGTAGAAAGATATTTATTGTATTGAATAACTTGTGTTATTCCATTGTAGAAACTCAGTTATTAGAACTCGTGGTGTTGTATTGAGATGAAATTCAAATATAATTAACTTTATAATAATGTTATTCGATTTTACGTAGTTATTCCAAAGAAGAAACTCAGTTATTGTAATGAATATCTCATGTTATTATATTGGGCCGACACTAAAATATAATCAGTTTTAAAATAATGTTATCTCATTTTACGTAGTTATTAGTCCAATGTATACTCAGTTATTGTAATGAATGACTCGTGTTATTGTATTGGGATGAAACATCTCGCATGTCATTGAGGGTGCACCCAGCGAAAGACACTTCACTGAAAGGCAAAAACAAAGAGAGTATTAGTTACAGTAGAAAAAAAATAAAAAAAATTGAAGTACAATAATCACATATGTGTTATAGATTAATTATAAAAACACTATAAAATAACCCTGGTTATAAAACATAGTAACTAAAATAATGAAATAACTTCAAGAATAATATAGAAAAACCGCAATAATAGTATAGAATAATTAGAATAACATAATAAAATAATTGGGTATTTCATAGTAATAATAATGTACAAAACCAGAAATTCATGCTATAAAATAATATGTAATGAATATCTCAGTTATTGTAATGAATAATCAGAACGAAACTCTGCACTACGAAATCAGAATGAAAATTAAAACGAAAATACCTAATTGATGGAGTAAAGGGTTTCTTTTGCCGGAAATCAACGCACAAATTGATGGAGTAAAGTGTTTGGAACGAATTTGACAGAATTGTCGAGGTTTCTTTTGATGGAGGAAAGGGTTTCTTTTGTTCTGGTTAACGTGATGTTGTGAATTAGGTTGGGGATTAGGTTTTCTTCCTACTGGTGGAGTAAAAGTTTGGGGAAGGATTAACGTGATGTTCTCATTTAATCTTGGCCTTTGATTTAACTGTATTTGATGGCCAGGATCAGTAGGTAAATTGTAGGAAAATGTAGGAAATGTAAAAGATCCTACTTCTATATATATATATATATATATATATATATATATATATATATATATATATATATATATAGAGTCAAGATCCGGTGAGAACCACAACTCGTTGAGAACCGTGAGAACCTCAATAAAAACTCAATTATTATTTTTTTCGAAAATTTAGATGACTAATTTAGTCTTAGCTTAATTTATTCAAATGTTTTATTAGGCATAACTAATCATATTTTATTAAAAATATTAAGAAAATTGTTATTTATTCACGAAAAGTTGAAAGGGTACACTGAAATGCAATTTAGGTACACTAAAAGTGCAATAAGGTACATCAAAAAAATTAGGTACACTAAAACGAATATTAGGTACACTAAAATTATATGTTTCCGTTTCCGTCACTAAACAAGATTTTTTTTACCGAAAAATATGTTACCCACCCATTAAATTGTACGACGAATTCAAATATGTCATTAAATTTCGAAAAAAATAATAATTTAATGGAGTTCTCAAAGTTCTCATCAAGTTGATGGTTCTCACATGATCTTAAATCTATATATATATATATATATATATATATTTAGGTTCATGTAAGAACCACCTCTTCAATGAGAACTGTGAGAACTATAATATGAGTCATTGGATCATAGTGTTCAATCTCATTCGTTGGATTCTTCAAAATTCTTCAATCAAATTAATTCATCACAATTGCTTCAACCTTCAACCCGTAACTCCTTCTCTTTCTACAAAATTCTTCGACCCATAATCCTTTAATCGATAAATTCTTCAATCGACCATTGAATCCGATTCTTCAATCCATCAATTTTTCAATCGGCTTTTCTTCAATCCATTAATTCATCACAATTGGTATTGAACCCCAATAACATAAGTAGTTTTAATTTTTTTTTAATTAATCATTTTATGATTAACTTATTCAATTAAATTCATTAATTCATTACAATAGTAACAATATTATCGTCGGCAAATATAATTGCAATAATTGCAATAATCTCAGCAATGGTGTTTTATCGTTTTTTTTTTTCAAATTTCCTGATTAATTTAAGAGTTCATCTAAAATATTGTTCTTTAATTTCCTTTTGTACTGATTTTATATGAAATACAAACCCTTCTTTTTCTAGCCCTAATCGATTTAATTTTCTTTTTAAATTGTGGTGTACCCTATTTCAATTTTAGCGTACCCTTTCTCACTATTAGCGTACCCTTTTTTCTATTTTAGCGTACTCTTTTTCAATTTCAATTTCAATTTTAGCGTACCCTTTTTCAATTTTAACGTACCCTTTTTCACTTTTAGTGTACCCTTTTTTCTATTTTAACGTACCCTTTTTCGATTTCAATTTTACCGTACCCTTTTTCACTTTTAGCGTACCCTTTTTCAATTTCAATTTTAGTGTATCATTTTTAAATTTTAGCATATACTTTTTAAATTTTAGCGTACCATTTTCACTTTTAGGATACCCTTTTTTCAATTTTAGCTTACCATTTTTCAATTTCAATTTTAGCGTACCTTTTTTTAATTTCAATTTTAGCGTACCTTTTAAAATTTTAGTGTACCTTTTTTTCACTTTTAACGTACCCTTTTTAAATTGTAATGTGGCTACAACTACTACTGTAAAAGTAGTGTAACAAATAAGATGATTAATAGAAGTATAATTAGAGAATAATGAAGCATTGAATAATTCCACGATAGGTGTTCTGAGAAAACAAGAATCCTTAATTTGATATTCAAGAACCCTAATTACACAAAAATCTCTAATCAAGTGGACATATTTAATGGTTTTAACGAAAATATAAACCCTAATTGAAATAAATCCTCAATTGTATATAATTCCCCAATTTTATGAACACCGGAACCCTAATTTATTAAGATTAGGCAACAAATCTCCTGAATTTGCATTAATGAACAAAGCTTCATCTGCCTTTCCTTGATTTTTGGTGAATTTTGTTGAATTTTTTTCTTCAATTTCAGCAATTGTTGATGAAGGGAATGAGAAGGAAGAGAGAAAGAAAGAGAAGGAAGAGAGAGAGAAAGAAACGGATTTGTTTTATTTTGTTAAAGAAAGAGTGGATGTTTTTAAGAATAATGTCAAGCATTAGATGGGAATAAGATCTTATGGTTCTAAATAGTTCTCACAGTTCTCATTGAGAGATAGGTTATCACCCGATCTCAACTCTCTATATATATATTAGATATTCTATTCACTAAAAAATATTGTAAAAAAAACGTAAATGAATTGTAATGGCATTGGGACAGAATTGTAAATATTTGAATGTAATATCTATTTCAATACTAAAAATATTATAGAGTGCATAATAATATAAATTAATAATTGTTATAATAATAATGATGATAAAAAAATAGAAAATAATAATAATAACGATAATAATAACAATGACGATGATAATAATAATTTGTTATTAATACTAACATTAAAAGATATGGGTAATAAAAACAACAAAAACAATAATATAATCATTATTATTATTTTTTTATGAAAAGAAACTTGCATTAATATCCAAATGCCATAATAACAACACCTTATTGTAATTTGTTTCAATTTTAATGCAACTTTCGTTTCATATAAATAAACAAATAATAATAATAATAATAATAATAATAATAATATTATTATTATTATTATTATTATTATTATATTTTATTATTATTATTATTATTATATTTTATTATTATTATTATTGAAGTGTTATTTTAGGAGCTGAAAATATTGAAGTTGGGCTGAAAATATAGGAGTTGGGCTGAACTGATAAGAGCTGGGCTGGGCTGAGCTGATATAAACTGAGCTGGTCTGAAACGGGCAGGGCCTTAGTCAGGTGACTCTTTTCCTCAAATTTAGCTCTGAAACAGTGCTTCAGTACATCACCACATCATATGTGAAGAATTTTACATACCACAATGAACATTCTTACCAGAAACAGGTACATGTCCTAGTGTATTTAATTATACTCTCAAAGGTTTTAACCCAAGTTTCGCACGCAACTTGTTAGCTTCGGCAATTTCTGGATCAGGATGGTCGGTTCCATCATCTTTCTTTTCCTTCTTCTCCTTCTTGTCTTTTTTCTTCCTCGACTCCTCAGGAGCACCACCATCATCATCTCCATGCCTCCTAGGGCTTGGACTTCGGGCATGCCTTTTGCGATGGTCCCCATCACGTTCCTTTCGGTCTCTACTCCTACTTCGGCTTCTTGAGTGGCTCCTGCTCCTCCGCCTACCACGATCCCTGTCACGCCTATCCCTTTCCCTACCTTCTCTGTCCCTATCACGACCATAGTCCTTGTCATCTCGTATACGATGACGATCCCGATCCTTATCTCGGTACTCCCAGTCTCTGTCTCTGTCCCTGTCCCTATCCCTATCTTGACCTCTACCGCGATCTCTATCATAGTCACGGTCATAGTCCTTGTCCCTGATTAGCAAATTGAAGGGAAAAAAAAGTCTGAGCAAGAAAATCACACATGAACAAAAAAAAGGAAAGATAAGTGCAACAGTATGACACAGTAGAGTTGCTGAATGTTTAAGGAAAAAAGTCACGATAGCCGCAAAGCTTGCAGTAACAAAGTAGCTTGATGTTCAAGTAAAGATGTAATAAGCAGTAACGTAGGAATGTAGGTGTACTCTTGTTACTAACCAAAAGCACAAATATATATTAGGAAAAAGAAAGGAGTAAATGACACCGCACAGCAACCAAATAACCGAGGTTTTGAGTAGTTTAAAGACCGCAAGTTTGATGCTGTATGGATCGCAATCGTGACCACAAATTTTATAACCAAGGGAAAGGAAAAATACTTAAACTTGGAGGGGTATATATCTTGTCTTTTTTGCGTGTCACCTTAAGTTTCCTAACCGTTAGACCGGGGACCGGAGCGTTCCCTCGCGTATATTCATCAAACATTACAATATTTAAGTTTCACAATAATAGAACAACACGACTTATTTATTAAAATAAGTGAGTTTATACCATGGAGTCATACCAAAAAATAACACTTGTTGACGGTATAACAATTCATTAAGGTACAATAGAACCAGGGCCGTCCAATGAAATTTGGAGGCCCTGTTCGAAAATTTGTGTCGGGGCCCTTATACTATTGTTGTATCAGTTTTTTCTTTTTAAGGTTAAAAGCAAAAATTTACACTTTATCGCTTTATGATACTAGAAAGATTTATTTACTTTATAATTTTCACATTCATAAAAGTAATTTAATGTAACCTATATTTTTTTTATAAAAAAAAAATCACCTTAAGACAAGTAAATATAAGAGCAAGTACAATAGTGAGATTAAAGGACCTGCTTGCAATTTATCTAAATTTTCTAGCTACAAGCAAATTATTGGAGAAGGAAAGTGTGTTGTAGCTTGAAAGCAGTACCTGCTTTCTCAAGCTAAAGATTAAAAAAAGAAAAATTATTAATTTATTAATTAAATAATACACCTCCATATCAATTCCACTTCTCTTTCCTGGCCACAACACAACAACTGTAATTCCACTTATACATATTTGGACACGTTTCGGAAGTGAAAACTAAACTTTTGCATACAATTTTTTGTCCCGTTTCACTTGTATTTTTTATTTGAAATAATGAAATTTTGTTCTCATAATTTTTTTGCATGAACGATTTTTTTGCGTAAACAAAACAGTTAATAATTTGAAAATAAAATTATGACAAATTTATATAACATATGTTAAATAATATAGAATAAATAAAATAAATACGAGGGACCTACAAAGCTACAATGTATTGTAGCTTACTATTGGACTAAGTTGTAGTCGGAAATTGATGTTGCCCAGAAATATGAGTTGGCAAGTCTGGCTACATCACGTTGTAGCCCACTATTAGACTTGCTCTAAACTATCTAATAATGCATTATAAATTTTTAATCGATACTCATAAAAAGTTTAGTTGATTATTTTAAAAAAATATAGATTAAAAAACTTAATATAATGAAGCAAGTAATCATGTACAAAAATGTTGTCAAATTAAGAACAAAAAGACGTTTATTTAAATTAAAAGCCTTAAAGGCCCTTAACCCACTACTACATAAAAAGGCAACTGAAGGAGTAGAAAATTGCAAGTAAGGGGAATCGAACCCATGAAAACACACTGAGAGATGAAAATCTGACCACTGGACCATAGCCTATGTTGTGCATCTAACAGAATTGAAACATATAAATTTGGGCCCTCTTTGTGTTGGGCCCCGGTGCCATGAACCGAAATGAACACCGTGTTGGCCGGCCCTGAATAAAACTAAATTTCTTCAGTAGACTAACTAAGTTTCTACATTGAAAGACCTATTAAAACTAGAGAAAAATTAAGCAAAGTGTCTGAAAAATGAAAAACACCCTCGAAATATAGACCACTCGCATGTGGTTTTTTTAGCCTTTTTCTCTCGATTTATTTAATAAAGAAACACAAATATTATATTAGTATTGATATATCTACAAAGTTAATATTGTTGATCTAATAGTAAGGAATAATGCACCAAAATGCACATGAACTCACTCTATGGCTCTATGTGTGTGTATACATATTCAAAATTTTCCTGTGCATGACTAGACGTGGAAGTTGGCCTAATGTAGTTTCGAAAGGTACAAGTAAGAGGAAACAGTATAATAGTTGAGCAATTAAGAGCTAAATATGACATCACATCACTGCAAAAGATAACCTTGTCATCAATGATATGATTAAGCACAAGAAAACAGTCAAAACTTAGAAAAGTATTAAACCTATCAAGTACAAACCTATATCTGTCGCTTTCACGTCTCCTGCCTCTATCTCTCACAGGACTTCTGGCACGATAATCCTATGATTGAAAAACGCATTCAGAATGAGAAGAACAGACACAGAAAGTTTGATTTCAAATAAGTATTAGGGTGGATGGAACTTCAACCGGAAAGTTTGATTGCAAAAAAAACATAAGGGTGGATATAATTTGACCTTTTCACGTTCGTCATCTACATCCATCCCGTCCTCTTCTTTCTCCTCCTCCTCCTCCTCAAAATCATCCTCTAGGGCACTTCTTCTGGGTTCCAGCGTGCCAATATTTTCAAGATTCCATCTGTTTGCCAGAAACCCCAGAGTTATGACAATAGTAGGCACATTAAGGATCTCTCAAAAACTTCAGTGTGAACTCCTTCAACAGCAAAGAAGGATATACAATATTATGATGAACTTGAAATCCCATGTTTAAGAAATATGAAACCCCTTTCATTAGCCACTACACGATTGTCTAAGGTGGACATAAATTTTTCCACTAACTCTGGACATTTGGTAAGCAAACAACTAGACATAGTCAAGTTGTACAGGATGCACATCTATGCCGCATAAATTTATAGTGATGTGATCCTATTTTTTTTATTTTGAATTACATAAATAGAGCTTCTGAGTTCGATCAAACCGGCCAGTTCAGAAAGTAAACATAGTTATCAATAGGTAACAGGGGACAAGCGAACAACACAAACCGGGAAAATATCACTGTAAGAAGACATGAAAACATACCTTTTCTTGATCCGGGGCATTGCAATGTCACAGGAGTAATCTTTAGTGAGCAGATCATCAATAAACTCATCAACGTGAGTGAGTGAAAACTCTGCCCAGAAACAAACATGCTAGCATAAATGCAATTTACCTTAGGAATGGAGGGGGGAAATGTAACTATTAATGGTTCGATACAAGATAACTCACGTCCATCTTCCTTCTTCATCCGCAGTTTTCGATAGTCATTGTACAGAGGTTCTAGGTATAAATAGACATCAGTATCTGTCCCAGTAAGGCGTAAATAGAAGGCTCCAAGTATCCTCACATATCTGTAATTACAATGGCTCTTACATAAACATAACATAGAACAGCCAAATTATATAAACATCAACCAAAAAAAATAAGAAATCGACAACTCGTTTGCAGAAACTGAGGACCAATGAAAGAGAGTAACCAAATTTATTCTACATTTGCGCATTAGTGACACCAAAACCAACAACCAATTAAACTAATAATCTCAAAGAAGTCGTTCCTACAGAAATGATGATATTCTGATAACAAAGACGCTCGTCCCTGGACTAAAACCTACTTCAGAGAGCCATACCATCAAAAATTGGTTACTACCGCACCGTCAACGATTTCATGAAATTTAAACTAAGGACAATTAAAAGATACTTCAGTAGAGGTTAAACAGAAAATTGTAACCTAATCTGCAAACAAATTAGGCAAAAAGGGTGAAGAAATAGAGAGAGAAAATACTTATAATCTTCATTTTTGATGAATTCGACAACGATATCTTTCTCAGGTTGAATCTGGAGCATCTTCAAGACAAGGCAGACGAAAGGAGTAGGCTTACGATTACCGCCATAAGTACCACCGACATGATCGAGCTCCATGGCTTTGTCGACTAGGGTTTCGGCGGTGAGACCGAAGCATTGTTCTTTCCAGTAGGTGTGCTGGTACACCTTTGTACGCACTATCTTCTCCACTAAGTTCTGCGGATTTGTTCCCCTAATGTTCTTAGCTGATGGGTCCGTACGATTCGCCATTCCTTCCTCTCAATCGCCAGATTCGCAGAAAAATCCTAGCCCTAACACTAATGGTAATAAGAAAAATTCTTCAAAGAGCATTCTTCAAGCCACGCAGCAGCCATGGATTTTACGAGTAATTCATAGGAAGCATAAAGAAAGGGGAAAGTGAGGTTAATTCTTTTCTTTAATTTAGAATTTTAGATTTTGAAGCTTTTTTTTTTTCATGGGCAATGTTAATTATGGCCCTGTTTGTTAAACAGCGGAATGATATTAGCAGAAGCATATTTAAAAAACAGATTTGACTAGCAGAATCAATTGGCAGGTTTGACTGACAGATTTAATTAGCATAATTTTTTAAATAGTGTTTGGTAATTAGCTGTTTTAGATTAGCGGATTGTTTAACTACTTTGTAAAATGACAAAAAAGGACATAAATAATTTTTTGATTAGATATACGTCAATAATCAATATACATCACACCAACAATTTTAATGATTAATATCGTCGTTTTCTTCTATTAGCCATTAAAGATGAACAATATTGTCACGGAGAGTTGATATTTCTTGAGTTTCTGAAATCTCGATTGGAGCATATTGAAGAATATCAAATAATTGTATATCAAATTCATGAATAAAAAAATCGAAGCGAGGAAAATGTACTTAGAACGTAAATTCTATGAAAGAGTTTAGAATAACGAAAGTAAAAATAATGAAACTATGGTTTAAATCGCAAAAGGGTAGAGACGTAAAAAAAATCAAAATAAAATAAAATGTAATCTGCCAACTCAATATGCTGCTCCTACCAGCATATTGCAAAACGGCATATTCGACCCCAATATGCTATTACAAACCGCCATTTACCAAACACTACAATTGGCATATTTGTTGGTCAAATCCGCTATTTGCTCTCAATATGCCAATTTTTGGCGGATCCGCCATTTACCAAACACCCCCTATGTAAGGCAATGTTAATTATGTAAGGCAAATGCCGCTAAAACATGTGCTTCCATATTTAACGTCCTAGGTAAAAAGCAAAAAGAAAGACAATGAAAAGACCAAGATAAAGAGTCAATATTTCCTCGAATATGATGAAGGTCAGGTCGAGAGGCTTCCATAGCGATGAATTGAAGAAGTTGAAGGCAATCGGAGATGTCGCAGACCAGCACGGCATGCCCAGTCCATGGTCATAAAGATTCCCAGGGCTTCAGCTTGGATCGGGGAGGTAGCTGAAATCCTGATGGAGACACTCCAAATAAGTTGATTGAAGCAGGTGAAGGCAATCCACCCGACAGAGCTCAACTGCATGCTAATCCATCCCGCATCGACCTTAATACAAGAATATGAACACTTTGAAGTGTCACCAATGAAACGAATGAAACGATGTTCCAAAAGATCATTGCCTAAATAGAAACTGTTCCGGTATCGGAAACAATTAACCCGACTGTGAATTCGGGTCTTTAAGATGTAATGTTGCGAATGTGATGATCGCTCGATTTCCTTCGGTCTCCCCTTTTTTCCACTCCGGTGATCGGACCTCCCCGGCGAGAGTGACCTGCTCCCTGCACAGTGAACGCACAGGGCCTCGGAGGTGTCCGAGGGAACCCTCTCCGATGCCTAAGTCAGTCCGTGAAAATGCCTTAAGAAACCTAGTTCGTGAGGAGCTAGGCGGTGGTTTTGGAGTGAAAGTCTAGAGTGAGAAAATCCAACCCCCTTCTTGTGGGAAATGGAAGAGTATTTATACCTTCCCACAAGAGAGGGAAGTAGGAGGATGTGTGGATAAGGGGGTGACAAGTGGCTTCACCTCATCCACCCATTCTCATTTACCTTAGGCGAAATGATGAGGGGGCCCCTTGGTGGTCCCTGCCCTGCCTGCGAGGATTTCCCAGAGGACAGGCGGGTAAGGGTTCTGTGAAGGCCGGGTTGAGCAGGCCGCATCGCCCTGCCGGGCAGGCGACTGTATGAAGTTGTCCCCAGGGGGTTCTCTTTTTAGTGATTTTACTCTGATTGTCTGCCGGGTTGGTTCCCGGGTTCCTTGGGTTGGGTCTTCTGGGGGCCTGCCCAGCAGGCGGCCCGGAGCAGGCTACCGACCCTCATCAGAAACGATCCTTGTTGGGAAGGAACCTCTATTGGTTTTTACATTTAGTGAACTTTTTAAGATTTGAAGCCTTGCAAACAATCATCGCCTCCTCATCAACCATAGCATTAACTACGGACGCAGGGTAAGTAGTCGAGCCTTCAAAAACCATTTTCTTCCTACTCTTCCAAATATTCCAGAGGGTACCAATAAATCTAAAGATCGAACCATCCTCACCTCCAGTAGAAAGCAAATGATTAATCCATGAAACAATCCAAACATTGGTGTCATCAATAGACGAGAACAATGTGGTGGACTGGTGGTAGAGAAGGGTGAACCATTCCAAACAGCTATAGAGAAAGGACAGTCCCTGAAGATATGGTCCAAGGTTTTAATTGCGTTCGACGGGCTGCAAAAAGTACAGAAGAGATGAACATCCATGGATTCCTTCCGAAATTCCTCTCCAATAGGAAGCGCATTGTTGATAATCTTCCACAGAAAAGTACTCCATTTAGCAGGCCATAAGGAAGACCAAAGGTAAGTCTTGCAGAAGGATAGAATAGTATCGTCAGTAATTTTATTCCTTATCCCTTCTCTTAGGTTTTGATCAAAAGCTTTCCTATAGCCACTTTTCGATGAATAGAATCCATTTGTTGTGTGAGTCCAATAGAGTTTATCCCTGCAAGAGAAATTTGGACGAACACAGCAAACAATTTTCTCGACACAATCTTCAGTGAAGGTGGATTTAAGTCGAGATATGTCCCAACTTCCATTATTTGTGAGAAGATCTTGAAAGGAGTTGATTTGAGAACTTGATGTAGCAGGCTCAATGGGAGTCGGTGCAGAACCACAAACCCATTTGCAATTCATGGGATTAAGATCACTTGGATTCCCTAGGATCCAAGCTAAACTTCCGCGAAGCAAGTCAAAAGCTCAATAGATACCTCGCCACCCCCATATGGAACGAGCTGGTGGACGGTACTTATCTTGTGAGTTCACTACATTGGCCAAAGAACCATACTTTGAAGTGATCACCTTACTAAGGAGAGTGATCGGTTCATTAATGATCCTCCAAGAGAGCTTTCCAAGAAGAGATTGATTCAGAAATTGAATATGTCTAATACCCAATCCCCCTTCTATTTTAGGGAGACACAAATATTCCAAGCTCCTCCAATGAATTGTCTTGTGAGATCTTCGCCTAGTTCTCCAGAAATGGGCAAATAACTTGTTGATTTTATTTGCCACACTTATCGGTATCCGGAACACCGATGGGAGGTAGACAGAAAGGGAGGCCAAAACAGAAGAAATCAGAGTGAGACGACCCACTGGAGAAAGAAAGGAGCCATTCCAAGAGGTGATACAAGAAGTAATGTTATCAATGATATTATTGAAGAAAATCTTACTATTCCTCGTGATGTTTAAAGGAAGACTAAAGTATTTATCCTTGAAAGCCCCCATTGGAAACCCAAAGATAGAGTGGCAGTCCCTCATCGTTGCAAGAGTGCATCCATCACTAAACAAGATCGAGGATTTATCCTTATTTATAATTTGCCCTGAAGCCTTACAAAAATCTGTAATAATCTCGTGAAAAATTCTAGTTTGGGACATGTTTCCTCCACAATAGAATAACGCATCATCCGCAAAGAGAAGATGCATGAGGATCTGTAACACCCCGTTATTTTCCGGGTCAATTATAAAGCTTGACTTTTCTACTTTTATTTAAATCGGATTTTTAAGTTGGAAAAATATTTCAATGTCGTTATAAATATCAAGATACTTTTGGGTCGTCTTATAATAAATCGGTTTTGCAAAGTGGAACGTTATTTTATAAACCGGCATTGTATCGGATTTGATTTTGGGTCAAACACAAATTAGAAAAGAAAACAAAAAGAAACCTAACACCTATATAAATCCCACCGTGTCCTATGTTTCCCCTTTCATAACTCCTCACCTTTATTTCTTATACTACTGCTGCCGCACCACCTTCATTTTGGGCTCCTTATTTCAAGTTTTCAATTGCCATTAAAGATCAAATTTCATCCTGCTTTCACCAACGTGCTCTTACTTCCGTCTTCATCCAAGAGTAGTAAGTGTTTAATTAACTAACTTTTCTATTTCTTATAATTTGTTGAACAAAAGTATTTCATATAACTGATCCTTGTTCTAAAATAAACCGCACTCCGTATTTTATCACCGACACTGTCAAGATGTTGCGTCTATCTAAATTGAATTGAAATTTTGGGATCAATTGTGAAGTAGGTCTAAATCTATTGGTTAGTAATCAATTTTGGTAGTTCAATTTGTCAATTTTGGAATTTTTGGCAAGTTCGGTTTTGAGGTTGGGAACCATGATAAGGTGTATTGGGTTGATATTAAAGGTTGCAGGTAATGTGAGATTTGTGGTGGCAGTGTGCGTATTTAATATTAGTTGGGTGTGTATTGAGATTACTTGGTGTGTATAAGTCATAGTTTAGTTGAACTCCAATGTCAATAAAGGATACAGTAGCATATATATGAATATTTCATAGGTTAGACCCGTTGTTATATTAACTGGAATATTGAATTAATTTATACTATTGTAGCTTGTGGGTTCGAGGAGAAAGAATTTTTGGATTAATATTAGCTTGGATTGACCGTCTTGAGAGGTAAGGACGTTTTGACCTTTTCACCTTTAAGTAAAGAGCATGTTTGGTTTAAATTATATTTTTGAAACAGTTTTATAATTATTTTGTCAACGATGAATTTTTATGATACTCTTGTAATATTTTGGATATTGGAACTTTGTGACAAGTCATATATTGGAATTATTTTGGTACAATTTTGGTGGTTATAACAGACTCTGGGAGCTCTGTTGGTCTATGAGGTTAAGGTGCGTCTGAGACGTCCCTGGGATTTCGTCCCGAAACTGAACTCCTGGCCCGAGTTGTGTTAGGTGGGGTTTTCCGGCCCCCACTTGCTAGGTAGTTAGACTTCCTCCTTTGGCAGCCTCATCCTACTGACTGCCCAAATGTGAGTAGTGCGCACTATAGTAAGTCTAGCTAAGCATAGGTGGTACCTCTAGATCGATCGTGCAAAAGGGTAGGACCTTGGCACACAGGTGGAAATAATATATTTTGTTTGGTTTTGGTTTTGACTACCGTTTTACAGTACTTTTGGTTTGGTATTGAGACAATAATATTTAACTCTGATTTCAGTTTACTACAAATTATAATTATTATTTTACGTTTTCAATATAATATATTTTACTCAGCTTTGCTGACGTCCTTTTGTTTTGGGTCGTTCCCCCGCTGGAACTTGTACCTATTTGTGTTTTGGGTACAGTTGATAGGTACAATTAATATACTGCATGGGTGCATTTGGTTCGGGATGCTGAGCGAGGAAGAATTTTAATATTTAACGTTTACCTCCAAACTATTTATGTTTATGTTAAATTTTGGGTTGAAGTTGTTTTAAACCGTTTTGGATTTTGTGGGACTTAAGTCTTCCGCTGCAACATTTTCATTTAATTATTTATCGGATTTACATTCTTTTTAACTCATATACTATTCTTTTGCCTTGCATTTGGCCTTGTGAGCTAAATGCGGAGTAACGACTTTAAATTTTCCTATTTTTATTCTTCTATTTTGGTCGCGAAAATATAGGGCTGTTACAGTTGGTATCAGAGCAATAGGTCTTTCCGAAAAGTTTTGCAAAATTTGAAATAGTTTAAAAAAAAAAATCTTTCTTTTTAAACCGAGAGTGTTGGGTGGATTGGGTGCATTGCATACGCATGAATTATGTTATTTATATATATATATATATATTTATATTTGTCATGTTTAGTACTATTATTATCCTTACCTAATTGAACTGTGATAGTAATAAATGCTACTTACATTAATATTTGTGATTGAATCTTCCTGTTCTTGGACTTAATAGAATATTGTTTACATCTATAGTGACAATGTCTCGAGGAAATGAAAACAATGATATGGCCGCGATGATGGCACAATTGTTAGCTCAGAATGCAGCTCTTATCGAAGCTGTACAACAAATGACTGCTGTTACCCGAAATATGAATGATAGGGTCGAGAATGAGAATGATCCTACACCCACTGTTACTGGAATGTCTGAAGCGGTACAGAAGAAGAAACCGCCGACCTTTACTGGGAAAGGGGATCCTAATGAACTAGATAATTGGGTTAGGGAGATGGAGAAAATTTTTCTAGCTGTAGGTTGTCCACATGAGTTTCAGGCTAGGATCGCTGTCTTCTATCTGAAAGAAGAGGCGGACATTTGGTGGCAGACCGTTAAAGAGGACTTTATGAAACCAGTTAGAATAAGAAATCCTAATGGCACACACACATTATATGATAAAGACTGGGATACTCTTAAGGAAATATTAGAAGCAGAATTTTTCCCAGAACATGTGAAACATCAAAAATTAGCTGAATTTGGAGACCTAAAACAAACCGATGAGATGAGTGTGAAAGACTTTTATAATAAATTTGTTGAACTTAGTCGTTTTGCTAAGGAGCTAGTGCCAACTGAAGGGATTAAAGCATCTAGGTTTGAGGATAAGTTACATTGGAAGATTAAGGGTAGGTTTGCTGGAGAGACATTCACTTCATTAAGAGATGTCTATGCTAGGGCTGTTAATATTGAGAGGAGTAACCAGAAGATGGAGGCTGAGATGGTAATTACTGGGAGTAAGAAGAGGGAGTTTCAGGGTAGTCAGTCTGACACCCGAGCGAAGAGAGGGAATTTCAATACTAATAATAACACCCAACACGGAGGGAATGGGAAGGAAGAAGGTAATAGCTGGAGAGGTAGAAACCAGGGAACAACTAATGACTTTACCCCACATTACTACTGTAAGTTATGCAAGGGAGATCATCCAGGCGTTGACTGTCAGGGAAATAAGGTGACGTGCTATTGGTGCGGGAAGTTAGGACATCGAGAATTTGAGTGTAGGAACAAGAAAGCAGGAAAACCTCGTGCTACGCAATCTGTTAGTGCTAGTGTGAATCAGAGTAACCGATTTGAGAGTCAAGGGAACACACAGAATTTTGGTAGATTCACAACTAACAATAATTTTAGGAATCCAGCTCCAACTCAGACCAACATTACTGCAGCTAGTAAACCCGCGGGCCAAGTAAATGGTGCACAGAATAGCAAGAAGCCTACTGGGAAGCTCTATGTCATGAATAGGGAGGAAGCCGAAAACACGGACATCGTTTCGGGTAATTTTCTAGTGAATTCTATTTTAGCTCATGTCTTATTTGATTCTGGTGCATCTCACTCTTTTATTTCGACTAAGTTTGTGGATAAAATGAATGCTGAATCTAGTGAAATTGTGGATTATGATTTTGCCACGTCATCTGGGGACTTAGTAAACTATAAGAGGGTTTATAGGGATGTGTCTGTTTTTATTAGTGATTATGATTTTTAAGAGGTTTTTTTTTGGGTTGACTAGTGCACCTGATTTGTTTATGGACTTAGATGAACCGAATTTTGAGGACTTACTTAGATAAATTTGTTGTGATATTCATTGATGACATAGTATTTTTATTCAAAGAATGAAGAGAAGAATGAGGAACATTTACGAATTATCTTAGACATTTTGAGAGGAAAATAGTATTTGCTAAATTTTTGAGGTATGATTTTTGGCTTGTATGAGTAATTTTGGGAATATTATATCTAAGGATGGAGTATCAATAGATCCTGCTAAGGTTGTTAAGGAGTGACCTAAATCGGAATCTGTGACTGAAATTCGTAACGTTTGGGTTTAGCTGGTTACTATATGTGATTTGTGATTTTTTTTTTTTCAAATATAGATAAATTAATGACTGCACTGATGTAGAAAGCCATAAAATTTCATTGGGATGAGAGGTGTGAGGAATCGTTTCGAATTATAAGGAAAAATTGACCACTACTTTAGGATTGACCTTCTCGGATGGAATGAAGTTTCTGAAGTTTATACATATGCATTTTAAGAATGGACTAGGTTGTGTTTTCAGTAGAATAAGAAAGTAATCGTTTATGCGTTTAGGCAGTTGCACCGTTATGGAAAATTACCCTACTTATGATTTAGAGTTAGCAATCGTAGTCGTTACTTTGAAAATTTGGAGACATTATCTGTTTGGTGTACCCTTTAAAGTTTTATTTTAAAGATATATTAGGAGCTAATCGTGAGATAAAGAAGCTGGTTGGATTTGATTGAGGACTATAAGATCGAGATTCAGTATCAGGTAAGAAAAGCCAAAGTGGTGACTGATGCTTGGAGTATGAGTTAGATCCTTTAGGAGTTTCCGAGTGGAAGTGGAGTTTAATCTTTATGGATTTTATAGTCGGGTTGTCAAGGTCAAAGGAAGGTAATAATATGATTTGGGTTATAATTAATAGATTAACTAAGACTGCACATTTTATATGTGAGAGAGGAAGCAACTTGCTGATGCTTATATACATTATGTGGTAAGACTTCATGGGGTTTCAAAGGATATTATATTAGGTAGCGAACATATGTGTTCCAATATTTTGTGAGAAACTCGAGCCAACCATGAGAGACAAATACCCTCATCTTTTTGCCTAAGGTAAATTTTTCGTGCTTCGAGGACGAAGCTTTATTTTAAGGTGGGTAGAAATATACGTGGCTACTTGTTTTTGTGGTAAACTAAACATGTTCTTGTGTGATTTCATGCTAATATCTATTTATTGGTCACAAATATGAATATTTTGGCAATTATCGATGCTTAATAAGAACAATGTCATTGGTTATTGGTTATTACTTGAAATTGACTTGTTTTTACACGTGTTTGTGAATTGTTTGTGTTCAATGCACATATTTGTGGTTTGCTTGTTCTCAACGCACATATTGGTGATTTTGTGCTCAACGCACTTATTTGATTGACTGATTGATTTTGTGCATTACGCACTTGGAAAAATGGTTGAACTTGTGATTTTCAAAATTTTGAAATAATATTTTTGTCCGACATGCTCTTGACTTGGCAAGTGATACTCTTACCGTATGAGATTTTTGGTGGTTTCGAACTTTGGTATTATCTTATGGAATTAAGTGATCTTATCTCGTGGATTTAGGTGGTGGTGAAATTGTAAACTTTGAAATTTGAGGAATTAGGTGGTTATGGATTTTGAGGATTTAGAAATGTGAGATATCTTTAATATTTTTTTTTAATTTGACGGATTTTGGATATATGGAGAAAATGATTTGTTTTGGAGATATACGAAGAATTTTGATGGATTTTGGATATATGAAGTGAGCAGGTCATTTTGGACATTTGTGAGTAATGTGAGACGTCATTTTCGAGGATGAGTTTAAACTTCGAGGACGAAGTTTTGTTTTAAGGAGGGAAGTCTGTAACACCCCGTTATTTTCCGGGTCAATTATAAAGCTTGACTTTTCTACTTTTATTTAAATCGGATTTTTAAGTTGGAAAAATATTTCAATGTCGTTATAAATATCAAGATACTTTTGGGTCGTCTTATAATAAATCGGTTTTGCAAAGTGGAACGTTATTTTATAAACCGGCATTGTATCGGATTTGATTTTGGGTCAAACACAAATTAGAAAAGAAAACAAAAAGAAACCTAACACCTATATAAATCCCACCGTGTCCTATGTTTCCCCTTTCATAACTCCTCACCTTTATTTCTTATACTACTGCTGCCGCACCACCTTCATTTTGGGCTCCTTATTTCAAGTTTTCAATTGCCATTAAAGATCAAATTTCATCCTGCTTTCACCAACGTGCTCTTACTTCCGTCTTCATCCAAGAGTAGTAAGTGTTTAATTAACTAACTTTTCTATTTCTTATAATTTGTTGAACAAAAGTATTTCATATAACTGATCCTTGTTCTAAAATAAACCGCACTCCGTATTTTATCACCGACACTGTCAAGATGTTGCGTCTATCTAAATTGAATTGAAATTTTGGGATCAATTGTGAAGTAGGTCTAAATCTATTGGTTAGTAATCAATTTTGGTAGTTCAATTTGTCAATTTTGGAATTTTTGGCAAGTTCGGTTTTGAGGTTGGGAACCATGATAAGGTGTATTGGGTTGATATTAAAGGTTGCAGGTAATGTGAGATTTGTGGTGGCAGTGTGCGTATTTAATATTAGTTGGGTGTGTATTGAGATTACTTGGTGTGTATAAGTCATAGTTTAGTTGAACTCCAATGTCAATAAAGGATACAGTAGCATATATATGAATATTTCATAGGTTAGACCCGTTGTTATATTAACTGGAATATTGAATTAATTTATACTATTGTAGCTTGTGGGTTCGAGGAGAAAGAATTTTTGGATTAATATTAGCTTGGATTGACCGTCTTGAGAGGTAAGGACGTTTTGACCTTTTCACCTTTAAGTAAAGAGCATGTTTGGTTTAAATTATATTTTTGAAACAGTTTTATAATTATTTTGTCAACGATGAATTTTTATAATACTCTTGTAATATTTTGGATATTGGAACTTTGTGACAAGTCATATATTGGAATTATTTTGGTACAATTTTGGTGGTTATAACAGACTCTGGGAGCTCTGTTGGTCTATGAGGTTAAGGTGCGTCTGAGACGTCCCTGGGATTTCGTCCCGAAACTGAACTCCTGGCCCGAGTTGTGTTAGGTGGGGTTTTCCGGCCCCCACTTGCTAG
The DNA here is from genome assembly GCA_958450325.1 of Agrostemma githago. Lineage (NCBI taxonomy): Eukaryota > Viridiplantae > Streptophyta > Magnoliopsida > Caryophyllales > Caryophyllaceae > Agrostemma > Agrostemma githago. The sequence continues at coordinate 7,856,957 of OY288243.1, read as the reverse complement.
GTAGTTAGACTTCCTCCTTTGGCAGCCTCATCCTACTGACTGCCCAAATGTGAGTAGTGCGCACTATAGTAAGTCTAGCTAAGCATAGGTGGTACCTCTAGATCGATCGTGCAAAAGGGTAGGACCTTGGCACACAGGTGGAAATAATATATTTTGTTTGGTTTTGGTTTTGACTACCGTTTTACAGTACTTTTGGTTTGGTATTGAGACAATAATATTTAACTCTGATTTCAGTTTACTACAAATTATAATTATTATTTTACGTTTTCAATATAATATATTTTACTCAGCTTTGCTGACGTCCTTTTGTTTTGGGTCGTTCCCCCGCTGGAACTTGTACCTATTTGTGTTTTGGGTACAGTTGATAGGTACAATTAATATACTGCATGGGTGCATTTGGTTCGGGATGCTGAGCGAGGAAGAATTTTAATATTTAACGTTTACCTCCAAACTATTTATGTTTATGTTAAATTTTGGGTTGAAGTTGTTTTAAACCGTTTTGGATTTTGTGGGACTTAAGTCTTCCGCTGCAACATTTTCATTTAATTATTTATCGGATTTACATTCTTTTTAACTCATATACTATTCTTTTGCCTTGCATTTGGCCTTGTGAGCTAAATGCGGAGTAACGACTTTAAATTTTCCTATTTTTATTCTTCTATTTTGGTCGCGAAAATATAGGGCTGTTACAGGATCGGTGCCTTCCTTGCAATTTTAATGCCCTTAATCAATCCCCGATTCTGAGCACGCAAGATGTTGCGGGAGAGAATTTCCGTACAAAGAACGAAGATGAAAGGGGATAAAGGGTCACCTTGTCGAAGCCCATGATCCGGGCAAAAGGATATCTTTGGAGAGCCATTAACAAGGACTTTATAGGAAACACTCCTGATACAGTTCATAATAAGAGTAATAAAGTGATCGGGAAAACCCATCGATTCCAGAGTCATTTGGACAAAGCACCAATCCAAGCGATCGAAAGCCTTACTTAAGTCGATTTTAATAGCAAGCTTCTCATTACCTCTATTTGAACATCTTCTAATGTATCGATCTACTTCATGGGCAATAATAATATTATCCGCAATAGCCCTACCAGGGACAAAGGCATTTTGAAAGGGGCCGATAAGTTTGGGCAACACTCTTTTCATACGGTTTGCAATGCATTTTGATGTGATACGCATCACAACATTACAGAGGCTAATGGGTCGAAATTGGTCAATCGTCTCCGGAGAAGAGGTTTTCGGAATTAGTGTGAAATATGTCTTATTCATCTCCTTACAGACATTGCCAGTATTTAAGGTCGAACTTACCGCTCCACTGAGATCATTTTTGACAAGATGCCAGTATTTTTGAAAGAAAAGCGCCAGAAAGCCATCAGGTCCTAGGGATTTGAGATTGCCCAGTTGGAAGGTGGCCGCTATGACCTCCTTTGGAGAGAAAAGTTTCATCAAATGTTCCCTATCATCCATGGACATAAGGAGTGGAATATGATCGAACAAGTGGCCAAAAGCCTGTCGATAAGAGTTCTTATGCCCAGTCCAATTATCCTATCTCATCCCAAACTTGTAAATAGGAACAAAAGAGGTCCTAATCAAATCCTGAAGCTCAACATTAGTTGATGTCCATTCACCATTACTACGTTTGAGTCCCAGAATGTAGTTTCTTGCTGTTTGTTCTTTAACGCAATTAAAGAAGTATCGAGAACAGGTATCACCATCAATACACCAGTTAACTTTTGCTCTCTGCTTCCAATAAGTGTTCATAGCAAGCAGGAATTCTTGAAGAGACTCATGGCATTGATCATACGACTCTTCAGAGCCTCCATTAAGAATAGACTCAGTAGCCGATTCAAGCTCCAGATCAAAGTTAGTCCATTATTTCCTCCAGGCAGCCTTACAATCCAGACTCCATTTTTTAATACAAGCTCGAAGACGAGCTAATTTACGCATGAACGTGAAAGAATAAGAACCTGTAAAAGTTGAGGGACAATTCCATTCAGAAATGATAAGTGTGCTACAAACATCTGAATCCAAACACCAGGCCTCAATCTTGTATGGCTTAGAGGAGAAATCAGCAGTTAGATCAAGATTCAATTCGATCATAGCATGGTCGGAGAGTTGGATTGGGTGGTGCGTAACACCAGTATTAGGGAATAATGAGAACCAGTTCGAACTCACATAGGCCTTATCAAGGCGTTCATACACCCTCTGATTCCCTCTTTTATTATTGCACCAAGTGAATCTTGGTCCTTTAAAAGGAACATCAAGCAGCTGGTGCTCCATCTTCCATTCAATAAAGTCGTTCATACCCTCCACAATATGACTACGCTTACCAGCTTTATCCTCAAAACAATCAACCTGGTTAAAACCACCCACCATAATGTAGGGTAGATCAAGGGAAGAGATCCATTGCCCCAAGTGATCCTATACTTTCTGTCTGTTATTTACATTTGGATTACCATAAACGCAACAAAGATACTAAGCCAAACCGCGGGACTTAATCATGATAATAATGAAGTTGGTACACGAGAAAATAAGTTCAAAAGAGATGGTTGAAAACCATCCTAACCAAAGTCCCCCCTGCTACCCATGGCGTCAACGCCAATACTACTAACAGCTCCCAAAGAGCGACCAAGCCTCGAAACATCAGAGGTGCTATACTTCGTTTCCATAAGAAAAACAAAATCAAGCTTATTTCTATTACTACTACATACTGCTCTTAGTTTTCCAATTGTAGGGGCGAGCGGATCATTAAGACCCCTACAATTCCAAATGATCCCATTCATGGCTCCAAAGGAGGTTGAAGAGGGTCAACCTTCGCAAACCCATCATTATTATCCTGAGCAGAAGAAGTCATAGCAACAGTAGTAGTAGGTTCATCAGCCACCTCAATGGTATCAACATCAACACTAAAAGTTTTAGAAAAGAGTAAATTGTCATCCCCATCGCCAGCAAAATCCTTAGATTCATCATCAAAAAGGTCTTGAACCGAAATCCTAAATCCACCAGCAGTCCCCACGGCTTCCGTCTTCGCCTTGTTGCTAATATCCAAGAGATATCTCTTTGCATCTTCAAAATTTAGAATTTGATCAGGCAAAGATCCAAGTCGAGGGTCAGTAATAGCCCTTCTTTTGCGAATAGGCAGATTAGGAGTTGCATAGTCCTCCAAAAGGGACGAATGATCCATAGCAGAAACAGAAGGCAACGAGTGTATGTCACTTATACCCCCCAGGTTCAAAAGAGGAGCTTTACCTTTGTCCATAGGAGGCGGTGGAAGAAGACCAACATGTTTAAGTTCTGTAAGTCTATAAGAAGCCCTTGTCAAATCTAGGTTATCAAAGTTCATTGAAATATCAGCAACCCTATTGATAAATTCATCAGCCAAGCAGGAACTAGCAGGTTGCTTTAAAGAGGAAGCCACCCATGTAACTTCTCCCCCAGGATCCGGAGAAGAAATCTTATCCTCAGAGTCCATAATATCCACCGCGTCTCCAAACTGATGAGAGTGGTCATTTGACCCCAACGGGCCAGAAAAGGGCCACTCAGGCGAAGATAAGGAGTCATCTGAACTTATATCAACAATTCATCCCCCTGAATTAGCAGTAGCATTAGGGACATTAGGCAGAGAAGTACTCCCAGGAGGCTACGTTTGGTGGACTTAGACAACAGTCGGGTCGATATCAGCCTGCGAAGGAGTCTGGAAATTGACAGGGGGGTTGGCCTCAGGAGAGTTCGGAGGAGCATGCGGAATCATACCTGGCATACCAGCAGTAATAGCAAATATCTGACCCCATCCGCGGGCCTCATCCAGTTCTCTGGCAAGAAGAGCATCATCCTCCACTCTATAACGAATTGCTTGCTGACAAATGATGTCCCGATCATTCAAGACTTCTGCATGTGAGTTTCCTAAACTAATACTGAAAGGATCTCCACTAACATCCAATATCTTTTCAAACATAAAACCGTAAGGTCCTTGTTGATGAGCTTCACGACCTCCAATGTTGGAAGGTCCCGCAATATCCAGGTTACTTACATTTTGCTGTTGCTGCATGTGACTCAAAGGGTCACCATAAGTTTCTTTGAGATTAGCAGTAGAGTTGCATGTTGGGATATAGATGACCGGACCATTGAAGGGCTAAGCGTTTACTAGAAATCTCATCCCAGGCTCCACCCGTCCACCTGGGAGAATCCCTAGCTCAAAATCAACAAGTCTTTCAGCAAAGAAATTAGCATGAACATTTCTATTTGCATTGCATGCATGCCCATGCGAATGTTAGAAGTGAGATATTTAGTTGATGAAGGAATAACTCGAAGATCCGGGTGGTACATAGTGTAAGTGCTTTAGACTCAAAGATCGAGAAACCCTTAGAGGCAGCCCTATCAAGATTGACATTAATGCTATCAATAATGCTTGCCTGTCTCTCTCTACAATGAATGACCTAATGACTCACTTTTCCACAACGAACACAGTATTTAAAAATATCCTCGTACTTGAACTGTACCCATACGAGGTAACGATCATCACATGCAAGGAAGAAACCTGGTACAAGAGGCTCAGAAAGAAACATTCTTGCCTTAATGCGTAAATAGTCATGCTCTGGAATAGGATCAAAGTCTTCAATGCAAAAATGATCACTTAACATAGGACCTATAAGGTTTGCCACTTCCATGGATTTCAAATGGGAGTCCGCAGACATGCACCCAGAGATCAACATTGGGGAAACACAAAGAGTGTGGCACAGTTTCAGGCTTCCATTCCTTGAAGATCATAAGAGCTCCATTAAAACAAGAATAACCTTTCGACAGGAGCTCATGCATGTCAGTTGGACATGCACAGTGGAAAACATACAGATCCCCCAACTTCAGCACCTTAATGGGTCCCCTAGTAACCCAATGATCTTCAATAATAATGTTGATCAGGGTGGCACTAAGCTTCCTGTAGTCCACAATGTAGCCTAGAAAAACATTTATGCCAAAAAGATAAGTTATGGTCCAGGATCTCCTGTTCTATAGTAAGAATAGGTCCTGACCTAGGATACCTCCAAGCACGAACAAAGTCTTGGTTAGTTCGGAGCCAGGAGGGTAAACCAGGGGAAGGTGGGTTCGGGTTGTTAGAGTTGTATGAGTTATTAGCCATAATGGAAGGAGTAAGACAAGAAGGCAAAGAGATGAGATGTTGAAGGAGAATTGATAGAAGAATGAGTGAGGAGAAGAAGGGAATGTAGGCTATTTATATACAACGGAGTAAATATTAAAGAAGGAAAAAACAACGGAATAAAAGCAATTGCTCAGCTCGAGAAAGCATGCACAATGGTTCACCTTCACTAGCCAATGAGCAGTAGGCTAAGCACTTATTAAAATAAGTGGAATGTATAAAAAAAAGCATTTTCTAACAAAATTAACATTTTATTATTATCGGCGTTATCGTAACGTAATATATTAAATTCGTTACTAAAACTACAAATCAAATATAATAAGTCAAAGTATAGTATTTTATAAATAATTAGGAGAAACGAATTAAAACGATAAATTTTAGAAAAGAAATGTCTTTAAGAAAATGATATCAAAATTGAATGAGTCAACGAGTTTTATAAATGAAATGAGATTTTACAAAGGTTTCAAATTATTTTTAGCAAATAGCTTTTATTAATAAATAATCCTTATTTTACTAAAAATAGTCAATCGTAAACAAATAAGAAATTATAGTGAAAATAGTTTCGACAAAAAATGTATTTCAAACAAAACGACTATATTCTAGTTTATTAGTATAAGTCGTAAAACGAAAACTAATTTACTAAACAAGTATACAAATCTCGGTTATTAAATTTAAAATACGATTTGAGTTAAAATAATAAATTGATGAAATGTGATGAAATTATGAAATCAATATTATTTAGTTACTAGTGTCATGATAACCACAAAATATTATAACGATCATAAATAGTCAAATTACTAACGATATATAAAACAATATCGAATAGTTATAAAACATGTATGAGGCACGTGATTTGAAATATATTTTTAGCAAATAATAAATAGCTAAAAGTTAGAAAGCCGAAGGTAAAGTATTTACTACATACTATTACTCAAACATACGATATAATACCGAGTAACGTCCTAAAATTACCTTAAGTCGGGCACCGAATCGATTATGCACTTGCCCTCGTCGGAGCTCTCACAAAATTGTAGGAGAACAAGGAGATGAACGTAGGATTATAGCGACAACGGAGTGTGAAAATGAAGGAATGATGCTGGACAGAAACACAAATGGAGTAGTAGCGGTAACGTCGTGAGCGGATCGACAAACAATACAAAATAGCAGCACCAACACGACAAAAATAGGAAGAGGAAGACGAGATACACTGAAATGAAGAGAAAACCAAAGAATGGGTCTCAAAGTTAACAACTATAACGAACAGACCGTAGAATATTAACGAACTAGCCGCACGAACGACGCACAACAGCAACAAGAGGACACACAGAACTTTAGAACAGAAGACAGAGGATAAAATGGAACAGTAACAGACTTTAGTGCAACAAGAGATGGATAAAGCAAAAACAGTAGCATCGACAACAATAACCGCACCAACGAACATCCATAACAACGAACAGTGACAACAAAACTGGGAAAACGAGTAAGGCAAAAATCGATAACGCACATCACCGCAACACAGGAACATAATGAATAACAGCATAACTGTAGACACCCACATTTTGACCGCCAGGTGTCTATAGTAGTTTCCAAAAAAACACCCGATGATGATCGGACGCAAACGTGTTTCTACGCGCTCGGATGTGGGCTCGAAACCATTAGTTTCTGGCTTGGGCTTTTTATGAAGTACAAATCTCACAAAACTGACCTCAAATTCAGGCCCAGTGGGTCATTTCCAATCAAATAAGACTAATTTGGGTCAAAACTAACACCGGAAATAAAACCGCCTTTTAGCGACCGGGTCAAAACCCGGTCAAAGCCGTTTTCAAGACCAAACCCGCGTCCTCTTTCAGGTGGGCCACTCGATCAAGTCCATCAGGGCACTTGATCGAGTAACCCTAGACAAGGAGGGGGAGCAATTGCCTATATAAACACCCTCTTGCATGCACAATTGAACACTTTACAAAAAAACCCTAACACATCTACACACAACTTAAAAAACCCTAAGAGAACCCTAATCAATTCTACATCCTAATTACTACCCTAAACCCTAGCAATCTAGGAACCCTAAACCACCATAACTCAACCTTCATAAACCTCAAAACTCCCGTACTAAAGCCACAGCGAAACGAGTTCCATCCGAGACAAGAAACATGTAGGTTGAGGGTGCAAAATCCCGTCTTTTTCTCTTCTCCTTTCTTTCCTCGTGTCGTCCGCGCATCGTTGTCGTCATTCTCGTCTTTTTTCGTTTTTTATTTTTATTTTTATCGTCGCGTCTATAATATCGATAATAATTCCTAGTATAAAAACATTAAAATACTTATGGATTCGTGTCGAGTGCGAATGATGACGGGATAAGAAAATCCGAATATACAAGGGTGTTTCACCCAACGTTGCCGGTCGCTTATCCCGACACCCCTAGCGCTTGATTGTTGAAGTAAGTCAACGTAAACAATAGTTTTCTTATTTTTTGTTTGCATCATCATTAATTGCATATTTCATCGATTTCAAATACTATTTTCGAAACAAACATTCTTTTTTTATTAAGGTCGAAACCCTTTGACGCGGATCCGACATCACACAATCCGCAAGGATTTATTACGATGTCGGGATGCCGAGGGAATCCAGTCAAGTTTTAGTTTTTAATTCAAGAAGTTGCAAAGAGTCGTTCTTTTGATTCGATACCAATTCAATAACTGGATGTCGCATATAAACGAACCAGTCAATGAATCTAACTAATACGAAGTCGTTGATGCTAAAAAATAGTGATCATAATTCGTAAGAATTAATTCCGACACTATAAAACGCGGAGACCATTTATTTCGTTTTAGTTGATTTAAAACGACTTACAAATTTATTTTCTAGATTTCGCTCTAAATATTCGATATCGATTCAATAATCGAATATTGGATACGACGAGTATCCAAATCCGAATCAAGCATAAATCATACAATATTTCTGCCCGATTCAATAAAATTCATCATTCCAAGGATGCGATACCGACTCCGTAGTCAAATATCAAATCTAACGGAATTAATCAAAAAGCCAAAACAGCCCTCCATGCGAGTCGCGCGGATATCATGCGAGTCGCGCGGGTGTCATGCGAGTCGCGCGGATCTCATGCGGGTCGCGCACCTGTGCAAGTCGCGGGAAGTTCATACAAGTCGCGCGATTGCCTGGAAATTGCGACACAAAAGGATTTTTTTTAGTTTAATTTTAAAACGACTTATAACATCTTTTCTAAACTCGCTCCTAATATTTGATATTGACTCCATAATCAAATATCGAATATGACGAGCATCGAAATTTTAAAGTCGAATATAAATCATACCATATTTTTACACGACTTGGCAAAATTATCGATTTTCCAAAATCATGCATCATGTTTACATTATCTTATAGCATTCTATATTTTCGCAAACCGTTATTATCGTTATTAACCGTTTGTCCTTTTTTTTCGATGTATTTCCATTATTCATTTTACTGTACTAAAATGAACCCGCATGCTAAATCCAACTTTGACGTTAAATTTAGATGCATTAAATCGACTAGCAACCCATTCAATTATTTGCATGTTTAGGCAAAACACTGTTTGCATATCATTTTTCATCGTATTACTAACGCGCGTATTTCAAAATCAAACGATATCTTAGTAGAGGCCGCTAATGTGCGGGCAGGGTTGAGTGTTCTTTGTGAACTTCCCAACACGTACCCTCACCCCTTACTCAGAACCATGGTTTCCGGATATCCGAATCCATTGGCACACGAGAGTCATTCAATACACGGTATCCGATAATGTCGGTATCGGTATCAAAATGCAAAGGGACGAACCCAATAAACTCTGACATCCGAATGGGCCATACTTTGTGCATGGCCCACTAAGATATAGTGTGGGTTCGAACGGGCCCGAACTCCCACAAAGTTCGGTGGCGACTCCACTTCGATTTAAATTTCAATTCGACCCATCTCATATGGAGATTCATTCGCCTCCCCAAACCCACGCGTGGCCGCATCGGGGTGGACCTATGTCATGTCCACAATAACACGCACGATAAATCAACGGTATTAACAAACATCAATAGCATTCAGTACAGCAGAATTGTAGCAGCAATAACGTGCAACCATGACCAAAAAGAAATGAGGAAACCTTTATTGTGTGTAAAGAATTGTAGTAGTCACATCACGTGCATTGTGTGTTAAGGAAACCTTTATTTTTAAAACTAAATGACTACAGTTTTCTAAATCACATGTTTCGTAATGCCTCATTATTATTCTATATCCACATGATAAATTAGTTTTAATGAGCACATATGTTCAAAAGTGATATACTTTTCGTATTTCACATATTACATGTTGAATGAGTTGATTCATATGACATATGCTCGATGATGAAAAATGATATATCCATTATGTTTCTCATGTTATTAACAAGATGTATGCTTTACTGTTTATTTCTCACATGTCATTCACATGATGTATGCTTTATTGTTTTACTCTCACACGCTACTCCCATGATGTATGTTTTACTATTTTGCTTTTCACATGCTATTCACATAATGTGTTTTACCGTAATTCATATGGCATGCTCGTTTCACTTCATGTACCACTTTTTACGACTTAATTATTTTCTGCCTTGTTAATTAATGTCATTGGAAGAACCGGGTTGTTACATTGTGTATGTGATATTTACTTCGTCTGGCATGAACTCCTACATTTCTTATACTAACTTTTGCTAGGGGCGGGGATCTTCGTTGACGGCCCCTTATACACTTACTTCTTTTCGATGATGCTAAAAGGGGGAAGAAGTCTAGGTGTAGATGAATATCTCTTAAGATAGATTTTTCTTGCTTGCTATTGCTCCTCGTCAAGACCTTAACTTCTCTTATCGAACCCTTAGCATAATTTAGTCTAAATTTGAAGGTTAGGAGATAAGTAGTCTAACTTACTTTTGCGTTGACTTCCTTTGACTACGTGCTCGAGTTGAGAGGGAGCCTAGGTTACGTGACTAGATACTTGTCATCATCAAAAATGGGGAATTTGAAGACTCGAGATTGGTTTTGTGCTTTTATAGTAACTTCTATTTATGGAAATCTCGTATTTTGTTTTGATGATTACAAGTGGCACCTAACGGGTTTGTATGTCTAGTCGTATATGATAAGTTTTCCAGGACCGAACCGGATAGAGAAAAGGAGTCAAGTATCAAAGATGGATAGAAGACTCACTCGTGATGAAGCACGCTCAACAGGAAGCAAAGTTAAAGTCAAGCATTGAGAATCATAGAAGATCATATTGAAGCTTGTACTAGAGGAAGAGAAGAGAGAAGTGAAGATACCTAACATGGAGCTCTAACAAACTTCATAGATTAGAAGGACAAGGAAAAGGCGGAATGAACAAGGAGCCTTTCAATCTTGTTCGTTAACTCGACGTCATGAATCGTGTTGTTGAACAAAGATTCATTAGGTAAGTCAAGGTTTTGGAGTGACTTTAGGAACTTGTTACAGTTAGAGTTGGAGATGTTACAATCTGAAATCAGTTGTTACAGTCTAACTCTTCCTGTCCTCAGATGTTACAGTATGTGGTATTCCGTGATGAATCTCTTGTCAAAAAAAGTTCGAGTTGCGCGACAGATTTATTTTTGAGATAAAAGTATTTTTCTAAGATATCTTCTGCATGATTTATGGAAATAATATTCCATTAAGTTTTGGAAATATTTTATTGTGTATTAGTTAAGGTAAAACTCTTTCCTAAATAAAACTTCTTTTTGGAAATAATATCCTTTTAAGTTGAAGTAGGTTACTTGGTTAACAAGGTTCACTTGGCAATTCCTAGTACACGTGAGATCTTTGTTATCTACCATAACTAGGAGTCTTATATTATTTGTTTATCTTTCACAATATCTTTAGGGGACGTTTGGTTGGCAAAGGGGAAACTGAATGAAATTAGGAAAGGGAAACAAGGGGAAAAGAAATGGATTACCCTCAATTTAACTTGTTATTTGGTTTTAATAATGTAATGAATGATATTACTCTTGATTTCCTTTGTGGTTGTTTGGTTATCAAACTAGGAATCAATTTGTTTTTACATTTTTTTAACATGTTTTCTTTATTATATTTGTTAACCTTGTTTTTTAATTATTATTTTCAAATAATTATTTTTCACATGTATTATCAAATTTATTTTTTTCTAATTTTTTTTTCAAAATAACATGATCTTATCAAATTTATTTTCAATGACACTATAATAATTAACCAAAAAAATCATTTGTTATTAATGTTGATATCAACTTCAAAAATCACGAAATATTCTAAACAAAAATTGTTGTCCTATAAAGCAAATATAAAAGAGGTCAAATGAAAACAAAACGCAAGTTCTACTCTTTCGTACATCACTCAAACACCGCCTACATTCTTATCAAGAAGACTCTTGACAAATACGCATTTCAAAGCATCAGGACACTTGAAGAATATCATCAGTTTATTTGGTTGAGCAGTCAAGATTTGAGCTACTTCCAAAGCTTGTTCCGAAGTTACACCATCCAAAGCAAGTAGTTCACCAAGCACTTTGTCAACATTTTGTTGTATTTGTTGCTCACGTTCAGTCATTTGTTGCTCATGTTCATTAGCACGGGACATTGCATTAGCCATGGTAGAAAGATGAACATTCATATCTTTCATAAAAGCTTGTAAGCTAGCCAATTCGGAATTACTACTACCCTCGGATTCTTTCTTACCTCCCTTGCGCTTCGAGCCACTTTCTCGCTTTACTTTTCTCAGTGGAGGAGTAGACTCCGCTATCTGGTTTCCATTGCCACTAGCATTAGTAACTTCATCATCACTTGAATGAAGCATAACTTGCATGTTGGTGGATTTCTCCATATTCTCTATAGCTTCAACAAAACCCTCGGCCGGTTTCCCGGTGGCATAATCCTTGACGTAAATCTCCAACAAGGCATTCAAGTAAGAAAAAGCATGGCCATACAAATTTTTGCAGTTTGGATGAGTCTACAAAATGAACAATTGAAATTAAAATAAATTAAGAATTAAATAGATTTAAACTTGATAAGAAAATCTATATACATAAAACAATCGTACCTTACAATATTCATCATAGACCGATCTCTCTACAAAAATCATTTGTCTCTCATCATCCCATTTGAACCCGCTTGTGCCTAACATTTGGACAATGGCCTTGAATTTGGTCACAAGCATCTTCAGCCTAGAGTCAATGTGAGGTATAGCTTTCAAACCACAACCAGGAATAGCTTTGCCAATGATCTCCTCTAACCGAATCATGTAGCCATTCCTAAATTCATTATCGCATTTCCAATGTGGATCGATATTCAAGTCAGACAAAACAACTACCAAAGCATTATCTTCTTCCAGTCCAAAAATGTTTTTTTGCCTCTTCCACCTCCACTAGCAGTAGCAACAACATTTTCATCCATCCTATTGTAAATGACAACAACATAAAATAGCCAACACAAAACTAATTTAAATTAAGAACTCGAACATTAAGTTAAATAATTCAAATGCTCACCAAGTTTATACAAGACATAACACATAAATGGTATTAAATAAAACAAGTTTAACTTATTAAATCAGTTCGAACATGAAAGAAAACGCAAACAATACAAACTAGTTCATCCGGTTTCCTGCTCTCCAAGTGTTGAACATGTTTTGTGCTAACGAATTTCTCCAATTTGTCCAAGATTTGGATACATTAATCGAGGTTATGTACTCCACATCATCATTATCATCATCACTTCCGTCACCATCACGCTGAATTTCTTCACATAAGTCATCGTCATCAAATGATTCAGAAGACATGTATCTCTTTACCAAGTTATGTAACAAAGCACATGCTAATACAATACGACCACGTGTTAGTAAACTAAACCAAGACGGACTTCTAAGTATTCCCCATCTTCCCTTAAGTAACCCGAAGCATCGTTCAATAACGTTTCTAGCTTGTGCGTGCCTTAAGTTGAAATATTCCTTAGCGGTTTGCGGTCGATGAGGACCACTATTCCACTCTTTAAGATGATAAAAGTGACCTCTATATGGTGAAAGGAATTCATCTCCGTTAGTATAGTCACCATCACATAAGTAATAACAACCATAAAGACATCAAAAAACTATTTTTTATTATATAATCACTATAATTTTTGTTTATTTATATTAAGCTGATTTTTTAAAAATTGAATTACCTTTAGGCACTTTTAATCCATTTGTTCTATAGATAGCATCTCGGAGAACACGGTCATCATGTGCTGATCCCTCCCAACCAGGTAAGACGTATATAAATTCCATCTCAGGGGAGCAAACTCCTAGTACATTCATTGTAAGGTTACCTTTTCTCGTCCGACATATAAATCGATCCGTGCAAGGTACATTTAGACTAATCATTATACCATCAAGTGCACCTAAACAATTCTACACAAAATATAAAAAATAAATAAAAATAGGTCAAATATTTATTAGAATAAATGACAATAGTTTTTCTATGGTACCTTAAAATACTTCCACCTATCGTCTTCACAATCCTCTGGTATGGGTGTAGGTTTTTTAGCAACAAGATATGTAACTTCAATATTGCCATTAAACAAGCGTGGAATTGTCTACTAACACTTTCACCACTTCTATAAAAATGTGCACCTATCATTCTATTCTCCTTATGGTGCGCTAATGTATATAAGAAACCTGCAACAATTTCTTCCAAACACATGTTTTTTGTACATTTAAACCCCCCACATCTCTAATCATTTCAAGTAGTATCCCAAATGTTTGACGATTAATGCGAAGAAAGTTTCAACACATTATGTCACTTTCTTTGTTGGAAAATAGGGGCTAAGTCCTTATCTCTAATTGTCCCACATAGGAAGAGTACTAGTGTCATATGTAGTTTATATACACTACTCTTACTATGGGTATCACTAGTGGTGAAAGGGGGTCATTTTATATGGACCTGCGAGGTGCTTAATTCAGCTTGCACACGCGCGCGCGTGCCCGAGCCCGAGCCCGAGCCCGGATCCGGATTCGTGATTCGGGATTTGGCAAATCGCCTGCGGCGGGCTTTGCCTATCTTTGTGGTTGGCTGCTGCTGTTGTCTGTTGAGCAAGTCAAAGGAGCTGTTGTGGGAGAGTTATTCTCTCCTGTTTTTCGACCCCTTGACTCAGCAATTGTGGAGTCAGTTTTGCTGCTTCACTTCCTCGATTCTGCTACTATAAATAGCAGTTCACAGCAGCACTTAACACACAACAAAAATACAGTAACTCCTCTTCCTTCTTCCTTTCTTCTCTGCTCCTTTACTCTTTCCTGGGTATCGTAATAATCGTCGTTCCAATGCTCCGTGCCTCAAGTGGGTGAATCTCGGTGCAGCAGTGTCAACCTTGGGGAACTACCGGTGCTAGCTGATCGTCACCTCGGTCGAACCGAAAATAGTTTTCAAGTCAGAGGCTTCCTTACCTCGTCACTGCAAGTTCTAGTTTCGGTTATCTCTTCTCCTCTCCCTCACTCTCGTTCGATTTCTGTCCAATCTACACAACATTCTTTAATCATTCTATTCAAGTTATACAATCTTCTTTTCCATCTAGTCCGTTTATCTAATGTTAAATATTGAGAATCATGTACGGTCTTTCTAATAGTGTACCACATCAAATGTAGCAGTACAACATAATTAATTACGACAATCATAATCGAATAAAATCCAAATTTCTCCTCCTTCTCAAAGAAAGACCAATGGGAGCCATTTCTGGAAAAAAAAACAGAGACAAAGTATAAACAACCCATATAATTTGATCAATGATGAAGCGGAGTCTACATTCACACTATAAGATCAAAGTGAGTCATGATATGATATGAACAAGTATACATTCACAATAGGAAAAGAGTTTGTATTATTGATAATGATTTGCATATTTGGTCTTGGTACAATCATGATAGTAAAACATAGTCTACTGCAAGTAGCATAATCTTGATAATGATTTGCATATTTGGTCTTTACTATATATGATTTTTACAGAAATCATAGTAAAACATAGTCTACTTTAAGAAATAGTAAAGCATAGTCTATGTACAAAAAGAAATTTGTACAGCATATCATAGCAAGAAATCTGTAAAGAATTTATTTTTTTTTGATTTTTTTTAAAAAAAAATTACGGTGGAAATAGGGTGAAGAGATCTGGCTTACAGTGTACAGTGATGGCCGATGTTGGTGCCGGATTTCGGTTTCGGTGCCGGTGCCAGTGCCATAGTTCGAGGTGAGCAACGGTGGTGGGACTTGAAGGCTGGATGTAATTTTTTTTGTCAAGCAGTAATATTTGATATGATGAAGGGAGGTGAAGGGATGGGTAACGGGAGGTAAAAGGAATTCTAAACCCTAGGGATGGGGTTTTCATTTTAGATGGATGTGAGAGTTTCTTAATAGGGTAAATAGGGAAAGGGTATCATTAATTAGCCCAGACAAACAACCACAAAGGGAATCGGTTTGCTTGTTTCTCTTACCCTTTCTTGACACCCCCAACCAAATGGCAAGTACTATTCCATAAATATGAAAGGGTATTTCACAGGTATTCACGGGTGTTTTTTATAAATACTGTCAAACATATATTATACAAGTACTTTATCATCATTTCATGGGTATTGTCTTTTACATTTATCATACACTATTGTCAATAGTTTCTTATCAACCTACTTGCGTGGGTTCTTTGATTTCAATGTTGAACACACTGTAATTATCATATGCGTCAATATTCACTTCTTTTACATTAATTTTAGGGTTATTTAACAAGAATAATACCAACTTTGGGTGGTATTCCATCAACAAAACCAACTTTAATTAATACGGGAATAAAACCAAGTATGAGACATATTATACGAGAATGAAATACGCTTACCTGCTACCGCCTACACCCGTCAATATTACCACTAATACAAGGTTTTCAGACAGTAAAGTAACCAATTCACTTTTAACTTCATTAATTTTCAAACTTCAAACTAATCACTTCATCTTCATCACTTCATCGTCAATTCATCAATTCATCACTTCATCATTCACTTCGTCGAAGGTAATTTTTTAAGAAACTTTTGTTTGTTTATCTTTCTCCGACTTTTCTACGTCCGCGTTTATAATTGATTATCATTAATTTTGTCGAAAATCAATTTTCAGGGGTATTGTCAAGTTCATTCCTCAATCTTGTGGTTCGGCAATGTCAACGGTGAGTTTTCTTTTCATTTCCCCCAAATCGATTTTTCAGGGTTTAACTTAGGTTTTCGATTTTTCTGGGTAAACTTAGGGTTTTCTTATTGGTTTAATTTGGGGGTTTAAGTGTCCATTTAGTGTTCTTTTTTAATTGGTTTGATTGGAAACGTAGGTCGATCCAACCCAAAGTTAAAACGTAGGTTTAGGAGAGAGAATTTGATTTAGGGAAATGAAGAAGATGAAGATGGGTGTTTATTAATAGTATGGGACCCACAAAAACCGACTTCATCCGGTCATTGAAGAGGCAATTTCATTCTCGTATAATATGTCTCACACTTTGTTTTATTCTCGTATTAATTAAAGTTGGTTTTATTGATGGAATACCACCAAAAGTTGGTATTATTCCCGTTAAATAACCCTTAATTTTAAACCAATATCGTCTTTTTGTTCATCCTCATATGGATTGTGATTTGTCTTTTGGATAAAAAAACGTTTCAACCCCTTGATTTTTCATGGGTATCATACTAATAAAAAAAATGTAGCAACCCCGTGAATTTTCACGGGTATCATACTACTTCAACGTATTCTACGTTGTTCGGTCTTTCGTACATCTATTACGCGTATGGATGATCACACTCTTTCGCATAATTGAAGACCATATTACATTAGGTCGTCGACATTTCAGCCAGGTCGTCGGCGCTTTATACGTGATTTTACCCTTTTGTCCTTCTTTAATTATGACTAATGATATTAATTATTTTACTTAATTAATCTAATTATTATTTCCCGACTACTTTAAGATTATGGTTTTGATAATTTTTGACGTTTTTGAGACACGTGTCTCAATAAAGTTCGAGAATCTTTATATTTTGTAAGTGATTTTATTTAGGTCGATTAGTTTCATTATAATTGGGATTACGTTGATAGTTTAGTCTCCCCGTAGCTAGCCCGTGGTTAAATAATCAATGAAGTATTCAATTTTAGTTGTTACGGTTCGATTTTTTCGATTTTATACGTCCCTATTGTTTATTTCTGTACGAAAAAAAACACAAAAAACATGTCAGATGTCCAAAATTGACACCTGAGTGGGCAGAATAAAAATATGTTATTAATAAGGCTTGAACCCACAACCTCTCAAACACAAATAAGACTCTTTACCACTAAATCAATTGAACATTATTATTAACCTTTACTAAAATATTATCTATATCTGATTCTAAAACCCCCTAAAATCGTCTATTAGTACACTTGTGTCCCCCTAAAATATTATTGACGGTTATATATGAATTTTTAATATTATTAATAATATTAGTGTTGTGGTGCGTGGCTAGGGGGAGGATATATAATATGACATAATCCGTAACATAATAAAATGACGGTTTTAAAAAAAAAAGTTTCATTATTGAGTTTCATTAACATGATTAAACTTTTTAATTTTTTTGTTTCATTAACAAAGTTAGTGAATGTAATGAGTGAAGGACGTTGTTATCTTTTTACATTAAAAAGCGTCGACGACTTGACTGAAATGCTGACGACCTGAAACAACACTCCAGACCAATCTTGCCTTCCTTCATTATGAAATATCAACAAAAATATTGTAACTCGTGCAATTTTTCACGGGTATCACACTATTAACACGCGTATGGATGATCACACTCTTTTACATGATTGAATATCAATCCCGCCTTACTTCATTAGAAAATATCAATTAAAGAACCATAACCCGTGAAATTTTTCACGAGTATCACACTAGTTGAAATAAGATTAGTAACATGTTATTGAGGGGCCGTTTGGTTGGGGGTGTCTGAAAAGGGTAAGAGAAACAAGCAAACCGATTCCCTTTGTGGATGTTTGTTTGGGCTAATTAATGATACCCTTTTTCTCTATTTACCGTATTAACAAACTCTCACATCTAACTAAAATGAAAACCCCACCCCCAGGGTTTACAATTCATTTTACCTCTCATTACCCATCCCTTCACCTCCCTTCATCATAAATATTACTGCTTGACAAAAAATAATTACATCCAGCCTTTAAGTCCAAATACCGTCGCTCACCTCGAACTTCGGCACCGACACCAAATTCCGGCACCTGCACCGTCACCGAAATCCGGCACCGTCGCTCATCTTCACCCTATTTCCACCATAAAAATTTTTTTAAAAAAAATTCTGTACAGATTTCTTGCTATGCTATGCTGTACAAATTTCTTTATGTACATAGACTATGCTTTATTATTTCTTGCAGTGGCCTATGTGTTACTATGATTTCTGTAAAAATCATAGTAAAGACCAAATATGCAAATCATTATCAAGATTATGCTACTTACAGTAGACTATGCTTTACTATCACGATTGTACCAAGACCAAATATGCAAATCATTATAATTAAACACTTTTCCTAGTGTGAATGTATATTTGTTCATATCATATCATAACTTACTTTGATCTTATAGTGTGAATGTAAACTCTGTTTCATTGATCAAATTATACGGGTCGTTTATATTTTGTCTCTATTTTTTTCCAGAAATGACTCTCATTGGTCTTTCTTTGAGAAAGAGGAGAAATTTGGATTTTATTCGATATATGATTGTTGTAATTAATTGTGTTGTACTGCTACATTTGATGTGGTACACTATTAGAAAGTTCGTACATGATTCTCAATATTTAACATTAGATAAATGGACTAGAAGGAAAAGAAGATTGTGTAACTTGAATAGAATGATTAAAGAAGGGTTTTTCTACGTGGTAACCCTGAGTTTATGTAATTTCTACGTGGTAATCCTCCTTTTTAAAAAACACATGCGGTAACCCTTAGCTTTCTTAAAATTACATGCGGTAACCCTCTACTTTCTTAATACTCTGCAACATGACTCTTAACTATAATTACGTTAAATTTGTCCGTTAATTAATTGATTAAACGATGATTAAGCAGTAAAGCGACTTTGTTAGGAGTACATTATGAATTTTCTACGAGAGTTACTTCTATTCTTGTATTCCTACACGGCAATTCTACTCTACAAAAATGAAAATTTAAAAATTAATCCATCGATTAACCATTTTAAATGCTCTTTTTAAAATTTTGGACGCAAATCGAGTGAAGAAAAGAGAAAAAACAATGTACAAAACCCATTTTTAAATGCCCACTTACCGCAAATTGACGAAAGTAAATTTAAGGGTCATATTCTAAGTACTAGGAGACTACAGGATTACCACATGTGTTTTTTTAAAAGTAGGGTTACCACGTAGAATTTCCAAAAACACGGGGTTACCACGTAGAAAAACCACCCATTAAAGAAAGTGACATAATGTGAAGAAACTTTCTTCGCATTAATCGTCAAACATTTGGGATACTACTTGAAATGACTCGAGAAAAACGTTTATTAATGGCAATATTGAAGTTACACATCTTGTTGCTAAAAAAACCTACACTCATAGGTGGAAGTATTTTAAGGTACCATAGAAAAACAATTGTCATTTATTCACAGTAAATATTTGACCTAATTTTAAATTAATTATTTTTCTATATTTTGTGTAGAATTGTTTAAGTGCACTTGATGGTACAATGATTAGTGTAAATGTACCTTGCGCAGATCGATCTATTCGGACGAGAAAAGGTAACCTTGCAATGAATGTCTAACACCCCTGTTGTAGCAATATTCCGAGAATATTGCGATATCGCATATAATTAGCATATAGGAATATTGTGAATATTGTTAGCATAATTTTAGCATGTATTTTAGGATAGCAATTATCTTCTTAAGTTGTATATATTGACAACCAATTGGGTGAGATACACACACAAAATTTACGTACAATACATACTTTGTCAAATTCTATATGGTATTAGTTGGGTTTCGCATTCTCGAACCCTAAACTATGACAGGCGAATTAGTGTCGAATTCCACGCCGCATATCACCAAACCCATCTACGCTCTTTCCAATTCCGATGGGGTCTCAGCCAAAATCACTCATGTCGTGCTGAAAGGCTCTAATTACGCAGAATGGGCTAAGGGATTTCGTAATGGTTTGGGGGCTAAACGGAAGCTCGGCTTTGTTTTCTAAGTCATTTATAAGACACTACCTTTCTATTTTATTTAAATCGGGTTTTAAGTTGAAAAAGTATTTCGATGTTGTTATAAAATTTAAAACTATATTGGGCCTTTTTAAAATAAATCGATTTTGGACTATTTTAAAAGTGGAACGTTAATTTTATAAACCGATTTGGAGTTCGACTAAAAAAAAACTAATTATACCTAAACCCTACGTGCCTCACCCCATGTTCCACCATTCATTCATCATCCCCTGCCGCATTACTCTACTACTCCACTCTCCTCCTGTTTTCTTTTTAACCATTCGATCTCCGTGGTGAAATCGGGTCTTGATCCTTCTTTTACACCAACACGTTTTTACGTCCTTCACCAAAGTGTAAGTTCCAATTTTTATTAAATATCTTTTGATCATTCTTTTTATTTTAATCTATAAACCGAGTTTTGTGAGTAGACCTTATATATAGGTTACTAAATTTGATTCAAATATATGGGTGGTGTAAACATTATTTGGGATTTAATTGATTTAATGTTTATTGTGGGAGTATGACAATGTTTGGATTAGAGTATTATATAATAGAGTTTCTTTAGCGAGTTGGGTCGAGAACATCGGAAATATGGACGTAATGTTGTCCTCTTGAATGTAGCCGTATGAGAAACTACACGTCAATTTGAGGCTTGTTGTTGGTTGGTTGGTTTGTGGTTATACTATGATTCTATGAAACAAGAAAAGGTTGTTTGGGAGTTTAATGAAGGGATTGCTATTGTCGGAACATATTTGGCTTGGAGATTATATTTGGGGTTTTCTTCCTATCCTTTAAACTGGTCTATATGGGTTGATTAAGACAGCTATATATAAGTTAAATGGGTTACTCAAGGAACTAACGAAGATTTGGGACACGTTAGTTAATTACTCGTAGTAACTAGTGAGTTGATATAATGTGTACATATAGTCATTTAATCCTTATTAGTCGGAGGATTACGTTATTGAACCATTTATATTAATTGTAGTCTGTGGGTTCGAGGAGAAGGAATTATTGGGTTAATATTAGCTGGATTGACCGTCATAAGAGGTAAGGTCGTTTTACCCTTT
Organism: Agrostemma githago; assembly: GCA_958450325.1. Taxonomy (NCBI): domain Eukaryota; kingdom Viridiplantae; phylum Streptophyta; class Magnoliopsida; order Caryophyllales; family Caryophyllaceae; genus Agrostemma; species Agrostemma githago. Next base: position 7,835,472 of record OY288243.1, on the reverse strand, counting down.
TTACATTTAAGTAAAGAGCATGTTCGGTTTAAATTATATTTTAAAGCGATTTTATAAATTATTTTGTCCTTGGTGAATTTTTATGATACTCATAATATTTTGGATATTGAACTTGTGACACGAGTCAGACATTGGTATTGTTTTGGTAAAGAGAGCAAATTGAGCCCAAAGTTTATTGGATTGTATGAAATTGTGGAGCGTATTGGCGAGGTGGCTTACCAACTTAACTTAGCAGCTGATCTAAAACGAGTACTTAATGTGTTCTATGTTTTCCAATTAAGGAAATACATTAGTGATCCATCACATGTGTTAGACCCAGAGATCATTTAGGTTGATAAGACTATGACTTATGTTCATAATTTTGGACAGTAAAGTACGAAAAACTCGTAGAGGTGAAACAAGAATGGTCAAAGTGTTGTGGGATAATAATAATGTGGAAGAGGCTACTTGGGAAGTCAAGTTAGCTATGAATACTAAATACCCTCATCTGCCTAAGATTATTTGCGTGCTTCGTGGACGAAGCTTGGTTTTAAAGGGAATAGAAATATGCATGACTAAATCTCTTTGCGTTAATTTGACATTATTCTTGTGAGGTTTCATGGTATTATTGTTTATCGGTTACAAATATGGATATATTGGTGGTTTGTTGATGTTCAACGCACATATTATTGGTTGTTTGTGCTCAACGCACATATTATTGGTTGTTTGTGATTAACATATACTACCTCCCATTCATTGGATTCCTACCATTTATTCAATATATGTGAGGTATATTTTAATAAAATGGTAGGATTCCAATGAATGGGAGGGAGTATATGATTGTTTGGTTAGTAGTTGGAAAGCCCGTGCGTTGCACGAGCCGATTTTTAGTGACAATGATAATGACACCATAAATTTGTGAGACTGCGCAACAGTAGAAAGTAAGTTGAAGGTAAGAATATGTTTAATAGTAAAGGAATACTATCCACGTACGTGAATGCATTTTTGGGAGGTCATACATGCGGTAAACATCAAATTAATTATACGCGTACATTGTTTTAAAACTCGCAATATCTCTCTTTAAGAAAATATTCGGTAAATATTTGGGTTGATAGTTGATATTTAAGAATCAATAATGACTTCAATTTATAATCGTATGATCATCCCCTTAAGATAGTCTCTCAATGTGGTACAATTATACTACAGAGTACTCCCTCTTTCCTTCTATCTCCTTCCATATTCTATTTTCGTTCGTCTTTCTATCTTCTTTCCATCGCAAATATTTTTTATTTGATCCAATCTTTTTAATTAATTTATACATATGACGTTATTCTTTGAATTACATTATTCTTTCAATGCGTGGGATAATTTTATAGCCTTAAAAGCTCTTTAATTTTTGTCAATATTTCAGGACGAATTATATAATGAAAATTCATCGCCCTACTATATAATTTTTCGATGTGAAATAGAGTTTTTTTAAGGCTCAAAAGATGTTTGTTAATATCTATGGACGAATGATTACTCTTATTTATTATATAGAATTTAATCAGCTCATCATAATTTTTCGATGTAGGATAATTTTACTTAATTTTATAGTCTTAAAAGATTAAGTATCAAAATAATTTTTGTAAATATCTAAGAAAGAATGATTATTCTTATTTATAATATAAAAATTTATCACATTAATATAATTTTTCGATGTGAGATGATTTTACTATTTCTATATGTAATAGATTCATTACTTTTTCTAACAAATAATATGAAATTCATAACTTTATAATAATTTTTCGATGTGGGAAAATTTCACACACGTTTATATCTTAAAAACTTTTTTAAGACTCAAAAGAGAAATTATTACTTATGTTTATTATAGTCCTAAGAACTTTTCTAAAACTGAAAAGATGTTTGTTTATATCTATTGAAATTCATGACTTTGTAATAATTTTTCAATGTGAGAAATTTTACTCAAGTTTATAGTCTTAAGAGTTTTTAAGACTCAAAAGTGTGGGTAATTTTACTTAATTAAGCTTATGGTCTTAAGAATTTTTTTTAAGACCCAAAAGAGTTTGTTTTTCCATTATCTAAGTTATTAAGGACGAACTATTACTCATATTTATATATTAGAATTCAATCACCTTATTACGGAGTATACTTTTGGACAAAAGATTATCTAAAACGAATGATTTGTATTATTTATGATATCTCATCATAAATTTTCGATGTGTGATAATTCTACTTAAATTTATAGTTTTAAAAACATTTTTTAGGACTTAAAAGATTTATGATTGATATTTAAAGACGATGATTACTTTTATTTATATAATAGAATTTCATCACTTTCTCGTAATTTTTTGATGTGGGATAATTTTTACTTCAATTTATAGCCTTAAGAGGAGTATTATAAGATTTAAAAGATTTTTGATTAATATCTAAAACGAATAATTTCTCTTATTGATGATGTACTCATCATGATTTTTCAATGTGAAATAATTTTAATTAAGTTTATAGTTTTAAAAAGTTCTTTTATGACAAGAGATTTCTCGTTGATATTTAAAAACAAATGATTGCTTTTATTCCGTATTTATATAGTAGAATTTCTATCACCTAATTATAATTTCTCGATGTGGATAATTTTACTTAAATCTAATGATGTCTCCTATTTGTGATATAGAATTCCGTCACCTCATAATTATTGTCTTAAAAACTCTTTTTAGAACTCAGATTTTTGTTAATATCTAAACACGAATGATTTTTCTTTTCCATTAATTAGCTTACGGTCCTAAGAGCATTTTTAAGATCAAATTTTTTTTAGCTGATATCCAAGGACAAATTATTATTATTTATAATATAGAATTCATCACATCATCATAATTTTTCGATGTGAGACAACGTTAGGATAATTATAATAATAAAAGAGTTTGTTTTTATATCTAACTTAAGAATGGACGATTACTCTTATTTATATAATAAAATTCGATCACCTTATTATAATTTTTTGATGTGGGATAATCTTACCTAAGTTTATAGTCTCAAGTACTTTTGTGAGACTCAATTTTTTTTTGATATCTAGGAACGAATGATTTATCTTATTTATAATATCAAATTCCATCACCTCATAATTTTTCGATATAAAATAATTCTGACTTAAGTTTAGATATAGTTTCAAGAACTCTTGTAATAATTTTACTTGAGTTTATAGTCTTAAGAGGTTTTTAAGAATCAACTGAGTTTGAGAAGAATTTTAATAACGAATGATTAGTCATAATTTGGAAAAATGATTACTTTTATTTGTATAATAGAATTTCATCGTCTTATTGTAGAATTAATTACTCTTATTTCTTATTTATAATATATTTCAATCACCTTGTTATAATTTTTCGATGGGAGATTATGTCATTTAAGTTTGTAGTCTTATTAAGATATTTTCTAATTAAGACTCAAAAGTTTTTTTTATTGATTTTAAGAACGATTTAAGAACGAATGATTTGTCTTATTTACAATATAGAATTTCATTATCATAATTTTTTGGATGTGGGATAATTTACTGTCTTAATAACTCATCTTAAGACCAAAAGAACACATGATTACTCTTATTTATAATATAGAATCATCATCTTATTTTAATTGTTTCGATGTGGACAATTTTAAGTAGTCTTAATAAGAGTTTTTTTAAGACTCAAAAGTTTTTTTAATCGATATTCAAAAACAATGATTACTCTTATTTATATTATAGAATTTCATAACCTCATCATAATTTTTCGATGTGGAATAATTATAAGATTATAATCTTAAGAGTTCTTTATGACTCAAAAGATTTTTGGTAGATATCTAAGAATGGATGATTACTATTATTTATAATATAAAATTTCGGAGTTACTTTTCGCAGTACACATTTTACTCAACGCAGTATTTTTTACCCATATTTTTCCATTGCATGCCCTTATAAAAAAAAACCTAATTTTATTTCTCTCCCACCTCTCTACCCTAACCCTAAAAATCATCTTCTTCTTTTTCAATTATTATTAACTACCTCCAAATCTAATTGTACATTCATTCAATTTATTAAATTTAATAGATCATGGATACAATTTTGATTGAAGAACAGGTATCAATCATTAATTATTGAAATTGGGGTTTTTTGTTTCAAAATTCAAAATAATTAATTTTTTTGTTTATTGTTATATATCATTAATTATGATTATTGTTTTTTATATATCATTAATTATTGAAAGATTTTGATTGAAGAACAGGTATCAATCATCAGTTATCATTGATTATTGAAATTAGGGTTTTTGTTTCAAAGTTCAAAATAATCGATTTTTTTTGTTTATGGTTATATATCATTAATTATGATTTTTGTTTTTTGTTTATCAGTAATTATTGGTTTCAATTATCGATTTTCAACCATTAATTACCTTACGTACGACCTTGTTCCTCTATTTTACGGAGTCTTTTTTATTTTGGTTCGGATGTCTCGCATGACTTTAAACATAAATTTAAAGTTATGGCTGAATACAAATGAATTTTTCTAGCAAACATTATATTTTCAATTTTTTTGGTTTAGAAACTCAATTCTTGGATTTAATAGTTTAATATTGGATATTAAATTGGAAGTATGCAATCGAATAGTGTAGTACAGTTACTGAGGATATACTGCGTCAAAGTTGAAAAAAAAAAATATACTGTGTCAAAATTGAAAAAAACATGTGTATTTCGTGATATAAGAAACGTACTGCGTTGATAAATTTTTAAAAAATATTTTATTCAAAGATTAAAGTAAATGTACTTCATGGAATTTTAAAATAATTGTACTGCGAAAAATGTACTGCGAAAAATGTACTGCGTAAAAGTAAAAATAAAATAAATGTATTGCGTAAAAGTAAAAAATAATGTACTGCGTTAAGTAAAGTAGACATGGAGAAGAGAGAAAGAAAAGAGAGGAAAAAACAAAAGGATGAATTTGAGGGAGGGGAAATGAGAGGGGCAAAATAGAAAAAACGGTACTGCGTCGAGTAAAATGCGTACTGCGAAGAGCAACACCCTAAAATTTCTATCACCTTATTATAATTTGTCAATGTGGGATAACTTTAATATCTTTATATGTAATAAATTTGTCACTTTTTTCGAGCAAGTAATATGAAATTTATACTATAATGGAAGCATTTTCAACCACGAATCTAAATAATTCATTTTTATAATTTTATTTGCGATAAATTTTTGTTAAACAAAATGTAAAAGATTTTTAGATGAAAATTATAAAACATTACATTAATATAATAGATTAAATGTATTATTAAAATAATTAAAAGATTCTCTATTTAATTTTTTATTATTAATAATGAAACTTTCCTAAATTGTGTTTTGATGCAACGGACCAATCATATCGCTCGAAAACTTCCTCCTTTATATATATATATATATATATATATATATATATATATAGAGATTTATCTTATAGAATATTTCATTTAAGATTTAAAATAAAAAATTGATTATTTTATTTTTACTATTTATCGACTGTATAATTTAGAAATAGGAAAATATTTTGATTAGTTTTGCGATTTAAAATAAAAAATATTTTTTAAATCGCAAAACTAATCAAAATATTTGAGTAATGTCTTGAAATGTACGGAGTATTAAATAACGTGTAATTAATGAAAATATTGTTTATACTCCCTCCGTTTCATTGAAAGCTTCCACTTTTCTTTTTTTGTAAATTTCTTTCATAGCTTCCACCTTCTTTTTTGGTATAACTTTTCACTTGGCCCACCTACTTCACATCCTCTCTACTTTTGAATATTTTATTATTATTCTTAAAAAATGTGCCATTTTTTAAGTGAAAACTTTCATTGAAACAGAGAGATATTTTTTATATACTCGGTTTATATCATCTCACATCTCGAGATACCCACGTCACTCTTTAACATACCATAAAATACATAAATATTTATCAAAAATTGTATAATCATGTACTTTTTTTAATGGTTAGCACGCCGTGATATGTTCTCTTTGTCTAAAAAAGCTATTCAGTTTTTCATTAGAAAATTAAAAAATAAATTAAAAATGGACTGTCTTAGGTGTAAGACTTATATTATGTAATTTGTGAAACTTTTTTTATATGGATTTTAATAGTATATTCCGTATTTTGTAGTCTTCCAAAATAATCATTCTATATGATAATTATGTATATTATGTATTTTAATAGTATATTCCCTACCAAAATAATCATTCTATATGATAATTATAATCCTCACACACACACACACATATATATATAACATTCCTAAAATAGAAAGGCAAAGAATTCATTGAGACGCCCCAATATGGAAAAGACAAAGAATTAATTGGGACGGGGAGAGTATATCTTTGTAAAAGTTAAAATAAATAGCTCATTTCAAAAATAATAGGTGTAGATAACTGATTTTTTTTCAAGGTTAATGACATCATATCTTAAAATTTATCTAATTATTTTCATAAAAAAAAGTTTTTTTTGCCAATTTTAACATTAATGAAAATGAATAGTTTACGAATTTATTAGTGAAATATTTTTTTACTTCTCAATTTAAATTAGTGTATTTTTGAGTAAAATGTTAGTAACTGTTATTGTCTTAGAGTAGTATATAGAGAATTTTTGGTGAGTTTTTACTATGTATCAGGCTTTGTAAGAGCAATCAGAATATATATTCCATTTTTATATAGTTATTAAATTTTATATCATTGTTAAGAATATGATTTTCGAATATGATCAGAAAGATATACAATAATAATCATAACTCTTTTATATTCTATGTAAAATATTGTACGAGATAGTTCAATCTCCTATTAACAAAAATAATGCAACTATTTGGTTAAAACGGAATACAATATGTTTATATTTTTTTTTTTTAAAAAATTTGATCATACATTCCATATTAAATATTGTATGTGATATCTTTCATGTAAAACATGTGATTTTCGTAATCAATGTAATCAATCAAATTTCCTTAATTACATACTTTATGTGGTGTATAGCTTTATGTGTGATGTAGTGATATTTAAATTAGTAAGATGTTAGAGTGTAGTTGGAGAAGAGAAGGGTGACACACATGAGGTTAAGGGTTCGATTCGCGCCTAGCTCATTTGGTCTATTTTTTAATTTTTGTTGTGGATAGCTTTAGGCGGGAAAATATATGAGTTGAGTTATTTGGTTAGTGAAAAGGGGGATGCTCAACGCATGTGTTGATTGATTGATTTTTTGCATTTCGCACTTGTGAATAAAAAAGGTTGAACTTGTGAAATCGCAAAATTTTGAAATATTTTAATTATTTTTGTCCGACATGCTCCTAGCTTTACTTTTACCTTTGACGGATATGAAAATTTTGGTGGTTTCGAACTCTATTATTATCTTGTGAAACTAGGTCATCTCATGGAATTAGGTGGCTTTGTAATTTGAGGAATTTGGAGAATTAGGTGTTTGTGAAGTTGTGTACTTTGGATTTTGAGGATTTAGGCGATTTTGTAATTTGAGGAATTTAGAAATGAGAGATGTCTTAAAGGTTACGTGTTATTTTGCGGATTTTGGATATATGGAGTAAACGGTTTATTTTGGATAGATATGAGAAGTGTGAGACTTTATTTTGAGGACGAGTTTAAACTTCGAGGACGAAGTTTTGTTTCAAGGAGAGAGAAGTCTATAACAACTAGTTATTATCCGACTCACTTATAAGGCGTTACTTCACGATTTGGAGACTTCATTTTAATGATGAGTTTAAGCTTCGAGAATGAAGCTTTGTTTTAAGGAAAGAAGTGTGTAACACTCCGTTATTTTTCAAGTCATTTATAAGACACTACCTTTCTATTTTATTTAAATCAGGTTTTAAGTTGAAAAAGTATTTTCGATGCTGTTATAAAATTTAAAACTATCTCGGACCTTTTTAAAATAAATCGATTTTGGACTATTTTAAAACTGGAACGTTAATTTTATGAACCGATTTGGAGTTCAACTAAAAAAAACTAATTATACCTAAACCCTACGTGCCCCACCCTATATTCCACCATTCATTCATTAATTTATTCATCATCCCCTACCGCATTACTCTACTACTCCACTCTCCTCCTGTTTTCTTTTTAACCATTCGATCTCCGTGGTGAAATCGGGTCTTGATCCTTCTTTTACACCAACACGATTTTACGTCCTTCACCAAAGTGTAAGTTCCAATTTTTATTAAATATCTTTTGTTCATTCTTTTTCTTTTAATCTATAAACCGAGTTTTGTGAGTAGGCCTTATATATGAGTTACTAAATTTGATTCAAATATATGGGTGGTGTAAACATTATTTGGAATTTAATTGATTTAGAGTTTATTGTGGGAGTATGACAATGTTTGGATTAGAGTATTACATAATAGAGTTTCATTAGTGAGTTGGGTCGAGAACATCAGAAATACGGACGTAATGTTGTCCTCTTGTATGTAGCCGTATGAGAAACTACACGTCAATTTGAGGCTTGTTGTTGTTGGTTGGTTTGTGGTTATACTATGATTCTATGAAACAAGAAAAGGTTGTTTGGGAGTTTAATGAAGGAATTGCTGTTGTCGGAACATATTTGGCTTGGAGATTATATTTGGAGTTTTCTTCCTATCCTTTAAACCGGTCTATATGGGTTGATTAAAACAGCTATATATATAAGAGTAAATTAGAAATTACTCCCTTCAAAGATGCGTTTATTAAAATTTACTCTCTTATGATTTTTTTTAATATTTTACACCCAAAAAGATGCAAAACTTCAAAATTTACTTGCAAATTACTATTCCGATGAGTTTATGATTTTACTAACCGAAATGCCCTTCATTAATAGTACGCCCCTCCCCCACCCCACCTCATCCTCATTTCGACTTTTCCAACTCTTTCAGTTCCAATTCTAGGAGAACCCTAGATTCCCAAATTGAAAATCGTCAAACCGCCAAACCCAAAACTCAAGCATCCATTCATCAATCAATTGTGAGGACTTTTTTTATAAGTCTGCAGACTAAATGAGAGCATAAGGGAAGGGGGAAAGGAGTGTAGGAAGAAGAAAGGGGCACTTTTGGTATAAAAAATAGGAAACAAGCAAAATAATTCAAACTCACCGGATTAACTCGTCGGAGTAGTGATTTGCAAGTAAATTTCGAAGTTTTGCATCTTTTTGGGTGTAAAATATTAAAAAAATTATAGGGTTATTTAACGACAATAATACCAACTATAGGGCGTCTTCCCAAAATAATATCAATTTAAATAAATCTGAGAATAATACGTATTATTGGAGTAGTTAAACAAGAGTAGTATAAGTGAATTTATAACCTGTTACACCAGGTCACCTAATTAATATTTAACCTGCTACCTATCCCCCATCCTTCGTTCCTACTTAGACCTGGATAACGGGTGAACCATGTTGAGTCAGTTTCAGGTCTGACCACTTTTGTGTTATAATAACCGGGTTAACTTCGGGTCGGGTCGGATAATTTCGGGTTCGAGTCATTCTCGGGTTTGTTATTTTCAACTTTTTTAGGGATATGGACTCGTTTTCTATAATAATAGTCGAGTCAGTTTCGAGTTAGCTCGGGTTAATTCGAATTACGGGTCAAAATCAAGTCTTCAATTCAGGTGTCGGGTCGGGTTCAGTTTTGCTTATTCGGGCCGGGTCAATTTTGTCAGGTCTACCTCTCCTTAGTTCTCTTCATCATTCTCTCTCTCCATTACTCTTCATCCTTCTTTAGTTTTTTTTCCTATATGTTTCGTTTAGATTAACGTGTTGATTTTGATGTAGGATTGTATTGTTAGCTAGATTTAGAGAGGTTGAAAACTTGAATGAAGAGAAAGACGGAGGACATGAATGACATTTAATGTCCCGTACACTAAGTGAAAAGAAGTGAATAATATGAAATAAATTAAAGGCGAAAAAGGCAGGTGAAAGGGTTTTACCGCTAACTGATCATCTATACTATTCTGATTTAACTACTCCAAAAATAAGTATTATTCTCTGATTTATTAAAATTGGAATTATTTTTGGAAGACGTTTATAGTTGATATTATTGCCGTTAAATAAAATTAAAGATGAAAAAGGAAGGTGGAAGGGTTCTACAGGTAACCGGTCACCTATACTACTCTTGTTTAACTACTCCAATAATACGTATTATTCTCAGATTTATTAAAATTGATATTATTTTGGGAAGACGTCATATAGTTGGTATTATTGTTGTTAAATAACCCAAAATTATAAGGGAGTAAATTTTAATAAACACATCTTTGACGGGAGTAATTTCTAATTTACTCTATATATAAGTTAAATGGTTACTCACGGAACGAAGATTTAGGACGGGTTAGTTAATTACTCGTAGTAACTAGTGAGTTGATATAATGAGTAAATATAGTCATTTAATCTTTATTAGTCGGAGGATTACATTATTGAACCGTTTATATTAATTGTAGTCTGTGGGTTCGAGGAGAAGGAATTATTGGGTTAATATTAGCTAGATTGACCGTCATAAGAGATAGGGACGTTTTACCCTTTTTACATTTAAGTAAAGAGCATGTTCAGTTTAAATTATATTTTAAAGCGGTTTTATAAATTACTTTGTCAATGGTGAATTTTTATGATACTCGTAATATTTTGGATATTGAACTTGTGACACGAGTCACACATTGGTATTGTTTTGGTAAAATTTTTGGAGGTTATAAAAGACTCTGGGAACTCTGTTGGTCTAGTTGGTTTAAGGTGTGTTTACGACGTTCCTGAGACTTCGTCCTGAAACTGAACTCTTGGCCCGAGTTATATTTAAGTGGGGTATCCGGCCCCCACTTGCTAGGTAGTTAGACTTTCTCCTTTGGCAGTTTCATCCTACTGACTGTCCAAATGTGAGAGGTGCGCACTATATAAGTCGAACTAAGCACAGGTGGTTGCCTCTAGACCATGCAAGAGTAGGACCTTGGCACACAGGCGGTGAAAAATATATTTTGGTTGGTTTTAAGTTTTGACTACAGTTTTATAATATTGTGTTCTGGTATCAAAACAGTGATTTTTAACCCTAGTTTCAGCTTACTATAAAATTATTATATTATTATTATTTCATGAGTTCATTATATTATACTTTACTTAACTTTGCTGACGTCCTTTTATTTTGGGTCGTTCCCCCACTGGAACTGATTTTGGGTACAGTTGATAGGTACACTTGATATGCTGCATGGGTGCATTTTGGTTTCGGATTTTGCTGAGCAAGGAAGGATTTTGACTATTTAACTTTGTTTCCGAACTATTTATATTTATATTGGGTTTATTGATTTGAGAGTGTTTTAATTCGTTTCGGATTTTACTTATAGTCTTTCGCTGCAATGTTTTCATTTAATTAAGTATCGAAATTATACTTCGTTCCAATTATTTTCTATCAAATTTCTTTCTCGGTTGGTTTATACTATTTTATTTGCCTTGCACTTGGCTTTGTGAGCTAAGTGTGGAGTAACAACTTTGAATTTTCCTTGTTCGGATTTTTATTTTGGTCGCGAAAATTTAGGGCTGTTACAGAATGTACTAGGAGTTTGCTCCCCTGAGATGGAATTTATATACGTCTTACCTGGTTGGGAGGGATAGCCACATGATGGTCGTGTTCTCCGAGATGCTATCTATAGAACAAATGAATTAAAAGTGCCTAAAGGTAATTCAATTTTAAAAAATCTGCTTAATATAAATAAACAAAAATTATAGTGATTATATAATAAAAATAGTTTTTTTGATGTCTTTAAGGTTGTTATTACTTATGTGATGGTGGCTATATTAACGGAGATGGATTCCTTGCACCATATATAGGTCACATTTATCATCTTAAAGAGTGGAATAGTGGTCATCATCGACCACAAACCGCTGAGGAATATTTCAACCTAAGGCATGCACAAGCTACTCAAGGGAAGATGGGGAATACTTAGAAATCCATCTTGGTTTAGTTTACTAACACGTGGTCGTATTGTATTAGCATGTGCTTTGTTACATAACTTGGTAAAGAGATACATGTCTTCTGAATCATTTGATGACGATGACTTATGTGAAGAAATTCAGCGTGATGGTGACGGAAGTGATGATGATGATGATGATGTGGAGTACATAACCTCGATTAATGTATCCAACTCTTGGACAAATTGGAGAAATTCATTAGCACAAAACATGTTCAACACTTGTAGAGTAGGAAACTAGATGAACTAGTTTGTATTGTTTACATTTTCTTTCATGTTCGAACTGATTTAATAAGTTGAACTTGTTTGATTTAATACCATTTACGTGTTATGTCTTGTATAAACTTGGTGAGCATTTGAATTATTTAACATCATGTTCGAGTTCTTAATTTAAATTAGTTTTGTGTTAGCTATTTTATGTTGTTGTCATTTACAGTAGGATGGATGAAAATGTTGTTGCTACTGATAGTGGAGGTGGAAGAGGCAAAAACAAACGTTTTTGGACTAAGAAAGAAGATAATGCTTTGGTAGTTGCTTTGTCTGACTTGAATACCGATCCACATTGAAAATACGATAATGGATTTAGGAGTGGCTACATGATTCGGTTAGAGGAGGTCATTGACAAAGCTATTCCTAGTTGTGGTTTGAAAGCTATACCTCACATTGACTCTAGGCTGAAGATGCTTGTGACCAAATTCAGGGCCATTGCCCAAATGTTAGGCACAAGCGGGTTCAAATGGGATGATGAGAGATAAATGATTTCTGTAGAGAGATTGGTCTATGATGAATATTGCAAGGCACGATTGTTTTGTGTATATAGATTTTGTGATCAAGTTTAAATCTATTTATCTTAATTTATTTTAATTTCATTTGTTCATTTTGTAGACTCATCCAAACTGCAAAAAATTGTATGACCATGTTATTCCTTACTTGAATGCCTTGTTGGAGATTTACGACAAGGATTATGCCACCGGGAAACCGGCTGAGGGTTTTGTTGAAGCTATTGAGAATATGGAGAAATCCACCAACGTGCAAGTTATGCTTGATTCAAGTGATGATGAAGTTACTAATGCTAGTGGCAATGGAAACCAGACAGCGAAGTCTACTCCTCCATTGAAAAAAGTAAAGCGAGAAAGTGGCTCAAAGCGTAAGGGAGGTAAGGAAGAATCTGAGGGTAGTATTAATTCCGAATTGGCTAGCTTACAAGCTTTTATGAAAGATATGAATGTTCATCTTTCTACCATGGCTAATGCAATATCCCGTGTTGATGAACGTGAGCAACAAATGACTGAACGTGAGCAACAAATACAACAAAATGGTGACAAAGTGCTTGGTGAACTACTTGCTTTGAATGGTGTAACTCCGGAACAAGCTTTGGAAGTAGCTCAAATCTTGACTACATGATGGGCAGGATTTAGTCGTAGTTATTACGATGGTTTTTGTGCAATTTTGTGAGCTTAATCGTGTGTATTGTAGTGCATTTGTGTTGTTTTGGTACGAATGTAGTATAAGCTATTTGGAGGATTCTGATCTCGATCGTTAGTTGGGCCAAGAATGGATGACTCATGAAGAATTGGAAAGCCCAATAGAAGACACGGAGTGAGGGAAGCAACAGAGGAAATCGTGAAGAGGAGCAGGCAGTGGGGCGACTCGCGTGACAGTTGGGCAAGTCGCGCTAGCGGGCGAGTCGCGTGGAAGTCTGTTTTCCGCGACGCATCTCAGCCACTTACCGGGCCACCAGAGGCATCGGCTACCACAGAGTCGCTATAGACACCTGTTGCATAGGTGGAGGGTAGGTGTTTGTCTGAGAGGGGTGATAGTCTTCCGTTCCTCGTTTTCGTATCACGCGTGGTGGCCGTCCCGTTACTTCGGAGGGTACTGGGAGCGCTGCTGCCCCCGAGGCATCTAGGTCGTTCCAGTCGGCCGACCTAGAGGTGGAGTTCAATGAGATTTAGACGCAGTACGCTTTCTCGAGGACTTCAAACAGCACGCCCAGGAAAAGGAGCAGGAGGCGGACACTGAGACACAGAGGACGGGTAAGGCCGTTGTTTACAAGAAAGGAGCCAGTGGTTGGTTCCAGGGGAGCGTGGGTGTTTCGGGCTCGAGTGCCCCTCGGGGTACGCAGGATGACAGTTCCTGGCGTCTGCAGGGAGATAGCTCCGGAGGTCCTATCGATCCGTCGGTGATCCCGAGCTTCGGCGGTCATGTTGTGCGTACTTTGTGGTAAGGGCCAAAGAGGGCACCGACGCTGCTCAAGACCTATGATCGTCCTAGGTTTTTGAGGGAGTTGACTCCTTTTGATCTCCGACTGGAGCTAGTGGATGTCGTTCGAGAGTCTAGCCTGATGCATCTACGGGCGTGCGTTCTATCCCATTTGGACCTACCGCTCATTACAGCGTTCGTCGAGAGGTGGCAGCCGGATACGAACACAATCCACATGTCGTTCGGGAAGATGACTATCATGCTGCATGATGTCGCTAGGATCTTAGGGCTCCCTATCGAGGGTGAGTCGTGCGTGGTTCGTAACAAAGCGGGGGGACTGGTTGATAAAATGGTCGCGGTGGGGAACTTCTTCGGCTGGAGTGATGAGCAGCTGAAGCTGCCCATGGATGGAGCAGCTGCACCCATTTATAGGGGCGGGGGAGTACTGACGAGGGTCGGGCACGAGGTCATGCGCCTTGAGACCCGGGATCAGAGTGTGCAGGGGTACTTTATTACGTTGCTGGGTGAGTTTCTCTTCGTCGATAAGTCCAGCGACCATATTCGTCCGTCGGTCTTCCCACTGACGAACAGCTTGGACTTGGTTCCCGGTTTCGCGTGAGGTGCTGGTACATTGGCGTACCTGTACATGCATGTGGGGATGGCTACAAGGGAGGGGTGCGTCGGGGTTGCCGAGTGTATGACGTTGCTGCAGGTCTGGATATACGAGTACTTCCCAGACTTTAGGCCAGGCGCACCCATCCCGATTATGTCGACTTCTCCACATGCGACTGCTTGGGTTGGTGTTGGGAAACCAGCGGCGCATAAGAGCAAGTTGGTGGTGTACCAGAGAGCACTTGATCAACTCACAGTAGATCGGGTCACTTGGAAGACTTTTGTGAGGAATGCTCACACGGTGCATCGTACTACTGCCTTCGCGGGGACACTGCGCTTCATGGAGATTGTTGAGCCGTATCAGGCTGACCGGTTCCTGAGGCAATTAGGGTACGTTCAAACAGTACCCGAGGTGATGCCCCGATCCATTAGGGAGCACCGGCCAAGGCATAGAGGTGGGGTCTACAACGTCGCCTTCGGTGGGGGTTCCAAGGACCATCCTTGGAGGAGTTTCATGGTTAGTCGTGCTGATCCTAGGAGGATCTCCAGGCCCATGGATTACCCAGAGGAGGTGGCTCAGGATTACCTTGTATGGTACACGAGAGTCTCTCATCTACGGATCATCCCACCATCCCCCGTCGAGGTTCAGGAGGAGGCGATGCTCGCCCGGGGGATCACAAAAGGTAGTACATACGTTTATTCAAATATTTCCGTACGGAAATTTTTACTTACGTATATTAATGTCGTCCACTTTTTTTCAGGTCGCAGTTTCGTTGATGGAGCACTTTGCAGCAGCCCGGCACTTTCAGGATGACCCAGATGTCTGGCTTGCGTACTTCGACCAGCTGTTCGAGTCGTTCGATCTCGTTCTCCCACACTCGGGGGTGTACCCACCCAGACCCTAGGGGAAACGAGGTCGTCGTTGATTGATTAGTTGTTATTTGTAATTTATTTTGCTCTGGATTGTTTTGGATTTGATGTCTTTTTGAATACTTGGTTTCTTTTTCATTTTGGGATGATTCGGACATTTTGTGTTATTTATCAGTACACTTGGACTTTTGTTATGACATTTGTGTTTGCCTCAATCACAACTTCAACGCGCATGCCTACTAACTAAATAATAGTAAAATAATTTACTACAATATAAACAAATATACGACACTTTACTAAGTATGCACGAAACTAGTACACAGACCTGTACAAAATATACACAAAATATACAAAAATATACAATACTACTCTACAAGAAGTACAAAAATATACATCACTCTAATAGGGTAAATAATCTACATACGTCGTTTACAGTTTTAGTAATCAAAGGGGTTGAAATCATCATACTGAGCCCCTGTCGTCTGACCCTGGTCGTCGTCGTCTGGGATGTTGATATGGTTGTCCCGACCCCCTTGCTCACCGTAATTTGGAGTCGTCTGGAAGTACTCATTCCATTGCGCCGTCTACCTATCGTGACGGGCCTAAAAAATGGAAGGATAATGTATCGTGGTACCGTCATGCGCGTTCTTCTACAAGAGATGCTCAGGAGGCATCAGACAATCTTCCTCCATTCTCAACCTATTCCAGGGACCTGCCCCTTGATGAAGGTACATTATCCACATTACGCCAAATGGTACATGGTTACCTGGCATGGCCCGCAATGGGTAGTAGGTGCAACACTCCAAGTTAGAGGATACTCGACATATAACCTAGTTGTTGATTGTGGCAAAACTGTATAAATCAAGGTCGTCGAGATAGTGCTCGGAGCCCACTGGACCGGGGTTCATCGTACCTATACGACGCATGGCCTGTTGAAGACCTCCGACAATGTAGGACAAGTACATACGGTTGTACAGGTGAGACTGGATATGCTCCCACAATGCCATCCTCTGTCAAGTAAAACTGGACTGATCTCCGTAAACCGCATGGGACGTGACACGGAATCCGTAGTGACCGTCCTCAGTAACATCTATCCAGGTAACGAAGCATGAAACCGACAAGGCGGTTACTGTAAGGAAAGGGGCCTGCCATGTAGTTTAGCTCTAGAGGTGCGTTCGGCACCCCTTGCCATGTGCATGTAGTAGACTCGGTGATGGTAGGCATCGGCAGTTCGTTGCTCCTGGTCGACTGACTGGTCCCAGGCGCTGACGTACTCGTAGTCTTGGCTGACTTACTCGGGATGGCTGACTTAGCAGTGGTGTCGAACTTCCTCCTCGCATGTTCCACCCCGCTGAGCAACCTCCCCGTCCCCGATGGTTTCCTGGGGTTCGGGTTCGGAAAAGGATCGACTAGGCCTGATTCCTTGGGATGAATGTCGAATTGAGCACATCAATGTAATGCTGGCACATACTCGGATCGCTCTGATGAATTTCCTCAATCAACCCGTCCAGTTGGAATCTATCGCTCACGGGTAGGGGTGAGCAAAAATATACGATACGGTTTTATTATACGTATACGATACGGTATACGCTTTCAATTATACGAATTTCCGTATATCCGATACGAATAACCGGATATACGATACGGTTTTCCTTAAAACCGTAGCGGATACGTATCGGGGAAAATAGAAACCGGATATCCGGTTTCCGATCCGGTTTTTTAAAAACAATAAAAAATATGAAAAATATAATCCTAATATGAATTATACAATAAAGAATTCAAAACTCACCAATTATTTCCAAAGGTAAAAAACAAAACTGTTAGTAAATTTATGATATTATGTATTGAAACATAATATTTTGTTAGAATAATTGTACCGTAAGACATATATACCATTTTTTTGAGGTTTTTTTAAATATATTTTATTATATCAATTTATATAAAACGTAACATTGCTTAAAAATCAATTAATTACTCTTAATTAAAATGAAAAAAATTGTTTTAGAAAAAAGAAAAATAGAAGAAAAATATAAAACCGGATACCGAATATCCGAAAACCGGATATCCGAAAAAACCGGATATCCGGAAACCGGATATCCGGAAAAAACCGGATCGAATACGGATCGGGAATTTTTTGATTTTTAAAACCGGATATCCGATACGGTTTACAAAACCGGATCGGATATCCGGTTTTGCTCACCCCTACTCACGGGCATAGCTTCCTCCCCGGTGAACTCGCGCGTCCTCCAGAACACATGCACGTTGGTCACTTGTACTCGAGAATCCTGCGCCATCAGCCCGACAATTTCACACGGGCACGACAAACCTATGGATGTCCTCAAAACACACTTGCTGTCGTCACACCCGATCAACCAACTCGTGCATCCTCGTCAGTTCCCCAGTCAACAACTTCAGCGCTTATGACGGACCCAGAGTCTCAAGTTCCTGAAAATCGGGCACAAAGTAGATGATCGCTTCTTGCGGGAGTTCTCTAACTACTTCCTTAGTTTCGACTGCTGACGACCGAGTAGCTTGTCAATCCTATCGAACAAGCGATCTAAGGAAGTTGTCGACGTGCCAAAAGCCTTCTTCAAGGTTGCATGTGCAAATTCGACGATGGATGTGGTGCTGTTACCGAAATGGAGGACTCGATCTGTGAACGTGTGATTCCATCCCCTAATCGTACTACGCCAAACATCACCAATGTACTGTGGAACTCCCGACATCCACCACTTCGTCCTCATATCAGCCCATTTCCTTTTTATGTCTGGGACACTTGTAGAATACAGGAGAGGGTACCACACTGCATGCATGAAGGTTGCCGCTCGGTCTTTCTGACCATCAAACCTCTTCAAGGCACTCGTTTCCACACAACTCGATATGTGCCATGTACAGAGTAGGTTCTGGGTCTGCGGAGCTGGAAAGACCTCCAGGATTGCCCCCGTCAACGCCAAATCACGATCTGTGACAATCACAGTCGGTACGCGGTCCCTAATGAGTAGCTTCAACTTACGGAACACCCAAATATAGGACAACTTGTCCTCAAATCGAAGGAGGGCGTAGGCAATCGGAAAAGGTTTCCCAACGGGTGTTACCCTGATCATCTCGAATAACTTAATATCGTACATGTTCGTCTTGTACGTCACATCCACAGTGACAACGTGAAACCACGTACGGAACATTTTCACGGACTCTGGGTGAGCCATGAATACACGTTCCACAACGCTCGTAATCTCGTTCTCGCTAAAGAAGTGGATGTGCCGCCCCTGACGTGCTAGTGTGATCATCTGCTCTATGGCATTACAACCTTCTCTTGTCTGCGCCCTCAGCTTTGCCCTCATATTATATATCGTCTCGATGGAGAGGCGTGGTTTCTCCGGGTTTACCTGATGAAGGCCCTCCGTGATTTGGGTCGGTGTAAAATGCGCTTGAAGACACATTATTACGTACTCCTTCTCGGCCTTATCGAGGGCAGCTAGACGTCTGTGCCCATCATCGTAAACCCATAACGGGTGGTTGTGCATGCTCCATGGACCGATTGCTAGAATCCATCATTTCTTGTCCAAGCTCTGGAACGCTTTCACCCAAAACTTACAACCGATCTTCTGAGAATTCTTCACACCAGTTCTCGGATTTCCGTTGTGGTCGCATTTGAAATAATTCACTCGAAGACGGTTCGGAGCTACGTTGCTCTTCGATTTATTGCTCGCTTTCACCAAATTGAACCGAAGAGCCAACACTATCTCATTAGAGTAGTTGAATGCGAGGTGGGAAGTACCGAACGGTGGCCCAAAGATAAAGCAGCAACGGTAGTCGGTAGCATCGCCACCGAAGTTCTTCTGATACACCTGCACAATATGACGGATTAATAAAGAAAAAAAACCGAGCCACAAATTGAAACTTAAATATACGTATTAACGGAAAAACATAAACAAATTACACGTATTGTGTCGTCTAACGAGTATGATTTTATATACTAAAATACGCGAAAAATTAAATCAAACGCCAAAAAATCAAGCAGATGTCGGAAAACAACGTCCGCCAGACCCGGGGGCGTTAGTTTCTGATGCCCAGGGGTCGCCTGGGCGTCAGAAATCGATGCCTAGTGGACCAGATAGGCGTCGGTTTCTGACGCCCAGTCGGACCCCCGGGCGTCGGAAATTGACGCCCCCTCGGGTCTGACGGCGTTGTTTTCTGACGCCTGCTAGGGTTTTCAGCATTCGAATCAAGTTCTTCCCCGTGACTAATTAATAATTTTCGATGCTAAACTAATACACGTACATAAACGACATATTAAACGAGAAAAAGCGATTTTCTATGTTATGCTAAACATAACCAACGACATATTAAACGAGAAAACATGATTAAAAGCGATTAAAATTAAATTAAGAGTGCACTAACCCCTTGTTGCTCCATTTTGGGAAAGTTGGTTTTTTGAAGGAAAGTCAGTTTTTTAGGAAAGTCGGTTCTTTTTTTAAAGAAAAGACGGTTTTTAAGGTGAGAGAAACAAACTTTGAATATAGTGAGTGGAGTGTTGTGAGTGGAGCGAATAATATATAACATAACGTAATAACGTGACCGTTTGAAAATAAAACGCTTTGTTATCGAGTTTCATTAACACAATTTCATTTTTAAAATTTAATTAACTTTGTTAATTAATGTAATTAGGCAAGGGCATGGTCGTTTTTTTACATTAAAAAGCGCCGACGACCTGGCTGAAATGCCGAATACCTGAAACAAATGAGACAATTCTTTGGGATTGTCTCACTTTTTAAGTATTTTAATCAAATGAGACAGTTCCTAATAATTGCAGTAGTCTGTAACGAAGCCGAACAAATTAGTAGAAATGCATACAAGATTTGAATTTATGGGAAGAAAGATTGATTGTCTCATGTATGCAATTAAAATTAAGTAATAACAATACATGTCGCTAGAGCTGGCAAACCGGGTCGGGTCCATTTTGGTGGCCCAGTCCGGCACGAAAATAATCATGACCCGGCCTAGCACGGTGATGACATGGCAAAAAGCACGGGCATGGCATGACCGTTCCCAAGTCGGGCCGCGACGCCAATTTGAAGAAAACTTTGTACCTAGGCACGACCCAGCACGAGGTGCAGTTAGGCTGGCATGACTCTAAATCCCGAAAAAAAAAAGAAAAATCCTGAAAATTTGGTCAGGCACGACGGTCTGGCACGACTTAGGCATGACCGGGACCGGGCCCGAGCTAGGAACCGTGCCTCAGCGCATGTTCTCAAAGTCAGGCACGGCCCGACATGGCACGACTAAGCCGAATTGGACAGGCACGAAGCACGACTGGACCGGCACGAAGCACGACTGGACCGGCACGAAGCACGACCCGGCACGTCCGATTTGCCAGCTCTACATGTCGCTATGCATACGCCCATACCGAATCACGATTCGCTCTCGTAGAGTATGTGTCATATACTTGTGTGTATTTTTAGTAAACGGCATGATGGACTTCGCAATTCGCTGGATATTCGAGGTAACCATGGTCTCAACTCTCAAGTGCCATAAAAGTCGTCTTATTTTCCAAGTGCAAAAGTGTTGTAAGAATCTAAGAGTATTATGAGGTAGAACTTAGAAGACTTTCATTAATGGAATCATAGCTTGAACTACTACTTGCTCTGTGTCATAATAATTTGTGTTGGTCGGAATTCTCAGGTCAGACATTGAAGTTAATACTTGCATTATTAAACCAAAAAAACTGGTCACTGATAATAATTTTCTCATGCTTTCAATATGTAATAAATATGTCTTCTTACAATCAAAATATATGAAGCCTTAACCTGACAGCACGAATATATGAAGCCTTAACCTGACAGCACGCCTGATAGTCATAGCAGAATGGCTAATCATTATGCATCCTTTGTACTTCCATTTCAGAAAGCATAAAAAGGTTATCAAACACTCTAGTCTACAATCAATGTATATAATTAAAGAGTAGTCAAAAAAGTCTTCTCTAGGGTTTGCCTGTGAGAGTCGTCTAGGGTTTCCTTGCTTGTTCCACAAGTTGTTTCGTGGTTCCATCTCTACGCCCAATAGAGTAGAGTCTGTACGTTTGCTATATCATTCTGATCTCGCAGATGGCGCAACACAGTCGGGATCGGGGGAAAGGAAAGATGGGGGAGGAGGAGGTTTTCAATTGGAAGGATGATGACGCGGAGGGTGGATCGAAGGAGGAATTCGTTATCATTGGAAAATTGTGGTCGAATAAAGTGATAAATACAAAAACCACGATTGATATGATGACGAAACTATGGCTTACGAAAGGCCCCATCGATGCGAATGTCCTAGATAACAAGGAGCGGATCTTCATATTCCGGTTCGCGTTGGGGGAGGATAAAGCAAAAGTGATCGAGGGCCAACCATGGCATTTCGATAAGTTTGTTTGGTGCTTTAATGACCCGATTAGGGAGGGGAGACTTACGGACATGCCATTGTTCCACGTTCCAATGTTGGCGCGTATCTACGATCTTCCTTTGAAGGGACGTTCAAACTTGGAGAATATCAAGAGTATGTGCAGACAATTGGGGGAATACGCGGGAGTGGACGACATGACAAATACGCAAATTGATAGAGCTGTGCGAATCTGTTTTCTACACGATGTTCACAAAAGTCTAAAGCGGAGCATTGACATAGGATGTGGAAAGATAATATTGTTCAATTCCCTGTTAAATATGAGAGGTTACCTCTATTTTGCTATGGGTGTGAGGTTCTAGGGCATGGTGAGAAGGACTATGATGATGGGCCTTTTGAGGAAGGGGAATTCCTTTATAGTGATACACTCTGTGCATCACCATGGAGGCCAACAAAACAGTCCAGTGAAAAAACTGAAACGAAGGGACAAAACCTACAACCAACTTTTGAGGTTGAACAACGTGAGAGGGAACAAGAGGCTATAGCGAATATAATTGACAAATTGCAGGAAATAGCTCTAAAAAGGAGGGGACGGAAGGCGGATATGTTAGTTGTGGGGAGTAAACAGAATAATCTTCAGGTGGGAAGCAGGGAGCAACGTAGAAGGGGAGGGGAAGGGTTGATGGAGGATGACTGGGGGGAGTTATGGGGAATAGGATTGATGGGATGCAGCTGATCGACTCTATGGTGAGTATGTGGGTCGATCAGGAAATGACACAAATAGTGGGAATGGGGGAAGTCCATGAAAAACGAGGAAAGGGTGGAAAATAGATGCGGCTAGCTCGGGAGGGACTTGATAATATGGGGGGGCAAATGGAAACCAAGGTAAACGAGGAAGGGATGAAGAAGAGGTTGAAGTTGAGGGTGATGGGAAGAAGGCAAAATTGATCATGGGTGTCAGTTCACCTGAGGCGGAGGCTGAGGTCGCTCAGCCCCGCCGAGCCCAATGAGTATTTTGAGCCTTAACTGCAGGGGGCTGGGCAACCCCGCTACAGTAGGCGGACTGAGAAACCTTCTACACGGAAGGATGCCCCTGCTTTAGCTTCCCTTTGCGAGACGAAGCTAAGCAGTATGGAATTTGGGGATGTTCGGGAGCAACTAATTGACTACGAGAGTGTAGAGGTGGATAGTGTGGGTAGATCGGGGGATCTTGCTTTTTTGTGGCGTAAAGAAGTTCAGTGTAGGTTTTAGATCTTCGTCCATTCATCATATGGATTTCGAGGTCATTTTGGGAGGGCACGAGTGGAGGATTACGGGTTTCTATGGTTGGCCATCTGTGAGTGACATACATTTATCTTGGGAGCTACTACGTCTTTTAAATGAGGAGTTCGAGGGGCCTTGGCTATGCATGGGTGATTTTAATGAGATTTTGGTAGCCTCGGAGATGAAAGGGGGAAGTAGTGCACAATGGCAAATGTCAAATTTTAGGGAGGCAGTTGATGATTGTGGGTTAAGGGATGTGGGTTTCGAGGGTTACGAGTTCACCTACGACAATGGTCAAGCAGACATGATGAATCGCCAATGTAGATTGGATCGAGCTTTTGGGAATGAAGCTTGGTTCAATTTGTTTCCTATGGCGAAGGTGGTACATTTGACGAGAGAATAGTCGGATCACTCACCGATTATACTCTATCTCGAGCAACAGAGGATGACGGGGCAGAGGAAAAAATTGTTTCGATTTGAACAAATGTGGGTGGAGGAGGAGGGTTGTGAGAGGACTGTCGAGATAGCGTGGAATCGGGGGGGGGGGGAGGACTTGTTAGAACGGCTCCAGAATTGTGGTAATGAATTTATGAGGTGGAAGGGTGTGAGTATTGGGAAGCTCCTACGTGGCTGTAACAACAAATTTTGTATAGCGATATTATAAATATCTGTAATACAAAACCGGAGCAACAAATTATAATATCAGAAAAGTTCAAGTGTTCGGTTCTCTATTCTTCCTCTGATTCTACTACGTTGCTTTAGGCACACTTCAACGGTCTTCGTGAGCGTTCCTTGCTTGACTTTAGCTTCTTGGAAGGGTCGCGATGACTCTAGTCTCCTTTTGATGCTTGATGTCGATTTGACTTCCTTGAGTAGGCAGCACGATCTTGTAGTGCTTGTTGTTACTTGGAAGGGAGGATGCTTCGAGAATTTCAAAACTTTTGTAGTCTTCTTTTCTCTTCACTTTTCGTTGTATATTTTTTTTGTTCAAAATGGTGGAGTAGCACTCTATTTATAGAATTTCTTCGTCCATTGGACTTGGAATTGGGCCTATTGAAACCTTGACTTCTCTTTGGGCCCAATTGACCGTTTCTTAATTTTTAGGTCAAATTTGGTCAATGCTTGACATTCGGGTCAAGTTTGACAATTTCTCGAGATTTGGGTCAGATTGACGAGTGCTTGACTTTTTGGGTCAATCTTGAATTTTTTTGACTTTTGGGCCAATCTGACATTCGTTTGACTTTTGGGCCAACTTGACATGCTCTTGACTTTTGGGCCAAGTATACATTCTTCTTGACTTTTGAGTCAATTTTACCAAGCTCAGAAATGAACCGAGCCGACTTTAACTTTTACGGGACAAATATAACTAAACCAAGTCAAAATTTGTTATTGACTTAGAATAATTAATTTCTTGCCTTTTCGACACTTAAATAAATTTTCCGTGTCTATAAATTGCCCCCTCGGGACCTTGTCGTGTAGACGATTTGACCCTCGGAAGACATGATCTCGATTTTCTTCTTTTGACTTAGAAGTCGGTAGGTATTGCGTCATCCTGTCATCTTACAACTTTGCGGATGACCATGCGGTCTTGATTTTTTCTTTGACTTGAGAGTCGATAGGTACTTAACTTATCGTAGGAGTACCGATGTAGATTTTGAAATATCACCCTGTCACTTTGTGACTTCTCGGACAACGATTTTTTTTCTTTTGGCTAGGAAGTCGAGATGGGTACTTAACTCGTCGTTAAAGAATACCTACGTAAACTCGAGACGTCATCCGATCGTTCTTTTTAACTTGGCCGGATAATACAATTACATCGTCTTGATAATTTGATCCTTGTAAAATACGTTAAATACCGCAACTTGAATTCAACCCTTAATTGTCGGGCAAGGATTTACGTACTAGACGAAAGCTCCGTCAAGGAAAGATTTTAATAGACCCCGTATTTCAAATTGGATGTAATCCCAAAATTAACGTTAAAAAAAAATTAACGTCAAAATACTCCACTCTCTCTTTAGCATTAAGTCAATTAACTGGCAAGATATCAATGCTCCACCGCCAACGACTTTCTTTGACCATATCATCTTACTGCAATTTGAATGTTATCCACATAATTTATCTTTATCAACAGAATCTGTTGGAATTAATTCCAATATTCCCACCACCTTGTCTTCTCCTTGATAGCTTAAGCGTATTTGTGCTCACTTTCAAACACTATTCATCGAGCTCCTTCTCTCATCATCCGTTACAAACACAAACAACGGATATCTCTATATTCAATGGCGATATTTACACCATTTTTGAATGCCATTAAGCAAGGGAGTCGCAGTATTTATACCCCTTTGCGGCTCCTTCTTGTTGCATATTCAATCTCTTCAAAAAACACGAAAGAACTAAGAGTACGTTTATACTTCATATTATACTGTCATCATTCCATCTTCGGCAGTTTAGCACACAGTAAGTTTCTCAAAACTCTTGTCCCCCTTTTTTTAGCTTGAGTTTATCACACTTAGGGCTCGCTTGGGATGGGGTTAATTATTCCGGGGGTAATAGAGCAAAAATGAACTAAAAATGGATGAACTTGTTGCTTGATTGTAACATTTTATAGTGTAAAAGAGATACGAGGGGGGAATAATTACCCCCATTGGAGGGTAATGCATTACTTGGGGGGAGAGGGGAGTAATAATTCCCACCCTAAATAAGCTATACTTCCTTAATTTTCTCCATTTTCGCTTAATATCATCACTACTTTCCATCATTTTCTAGTTCATTTTTGAACTATTACCCCCGGAATAATTAACCCCATCCCAAGCGAGCTCTTATTCCCAACTGCATCAATTTTCCTTGTGTGATGATTGAATTTGGTGGTAGGGCAATTCGGTTTTGTTCCAATTCGTCTCAATTCTGGCACAACCATGTTTGTAATTTACTCGGTTTGGTTTTGCCCAATTTTGTTCAGAATTTAATCATTCTGCTCGAGTAGATCAAAATTGAAACAAAATTGAATCATTATGCTCTCACCATTTTTTTTCGAGCAGATCAAAATTGAAGCAAAATTGAATCATTATGCTGTCTTTTAGCTTAACTGAGGAATAGCTACTGAATAGACCTACTGAGTTCGATTTTCTTTGCCAAATCTTCCGTCATTTCCCTGACTTCTGAACTTGATGCATTTTTTTATGTGAGCTTTTCGTGGCTTGCTGTGTGCTCAGAAATCGATCTTTGCTATCCAATTTTTTTTGAATCGTTCAATCGATAGGGAGAATATGAATTAGGAAAACAATTTTGAACCTTACTTTGCAAGAACAGCATACTGATCACGTTTTGCTTTCCAGTACTTTGCAAATTGACAACTTCTGCTCATTGTTTCAGGGAAAAAAAAACTTTGCTCATTGACAATTTCCGTTCGTCGTTACAAGTTTTGGTTTTCAGAAACAGCCACTGCTTCAAGGACACCTTCCACTCTTCACGGTTTTGCAAGCGCAAAGGAAATTATCAAAAGTTAACAATTTTCGTGTCATTCGGTATAGCACTTTCTCCTGCAGTTTGTTCCCCGCTGTTATATTCTACGAAGGTATATTTTCCGATCAGATTCTTGTCAATGTCTTTGTATGCTTCATTCCCTTAATTTTCCGTTCAAATACTTCAATTTATTGTTAGCTTGTTTTCCTTTGTTTCGATCTCTGTAGCATAACCTTCCTATGATCTTCATCATTTCATTTTTAAAACTTGTATATACGGAGTATATATGTTTTAAGCTTGACGAAGTACTTCTTGTCTGATGTTATCATCGTATTCGTCATCGAACATTCTCGCGGACTAGAGATAATTGAGTTTTCTGCTGGGTAATTAGTGCCTTAACTATCAAACCTCCACCCATATTGTCTGTATTGTTATATATATATATATATATATATATATATATATATATATATATATATATATATATATAGAGAGAGAGAGAGGAAGGATCAAGTGAGTCCACTTATCATAATTGAGTCCGTGAGTCCTCATCTCAACCCTTAAATTAGTGATAGATTAATGGTTAAGATTGTTTGTCAATTAAGGAAATAACTAACTAAATCTTGGTAAATATTTTATTTTTTTCTCTCTCCTCTTAATTATCTTAATGCAAATCTTGTGTCTTTTATCAAATTTTTAACTGCATCTTTCTATCACACAACAAGTGCGTCGTTTCATCTTCATTTTCACAAAAAAAAATCATCATTTCGCTACTGCCATGTTACTCTAACTCATACAATGTGTTACTCTAATTCATGAATTGTGGTACTTTAACTCATAAAATCTGTTACGTTACATAATAGTGTCTTACAAAAACAGTACGTTGCATTTCTATTAAGGATACTCCAAAACCAAAAATTATAAAACTCCGTTATAATTCCAATTTTTCACACCTGTTACTCTAAGAACTTCATATTGGTAATCAAATTATACTCATAAATTGTGTTACTGTAACTCATTATGTATGTTACTCTAACGAATGATGTGTGTTATTCTAACTCATAATGTGTGTTATTCTAACTCATTTTACATCAATGAATTGGTACAGGAGTTCCAATTGAATCAACTTCATTACATATGTGGTTACTCATAATCTGTGTTACTTTAACTCATTAAATATGTTACTCTAACGAATAATGTATGTTACTCTAACGAATAATATATGTTACTCTAACAATATACTATCCTACTTAGAATTCTGCTTCTCCATCCTCCTCGTCCTCTTCTTCATCTTCATCATCATCAGAAGCTTTGATTTAATCTAACCATCGCGCCATCTTTTCGTTGTGTACCTCCTCATATCGAATCCACAAGCCAATGCGTAGATTTTATATAAGTTTACTGACTCATCCAGGTCCTTGAAGATCTGCCCTATTTATGGAGAAAACTCTCACCCACATCCCTACATCATTCGTGTGCTTTTGCGTCTACTGAAAATAATAACAATGTCAATAAACGTGGCGAAAAAGAAACAATCAGAATTTGAAATATGGATTAAAGTAACAGATGACAAGAATTAAAGTAACAGATGAAGTGCATTGAAGTAACACTGGATTCAATTAACAGAGGATGCTTATACACCATGTATAAAGTAACAGAGGTCAGACATTAAAGTAACAGATAGTGTGAATTAAAGTAACAGATAATGTTCATTAAAATAACACCAGGTATAGATTAGTGCAAAAAATTCATATAATGATCAGAAATAAGAGTATGACACAATATCTTTTTTTGAATGAGGGCGATATTCTTTGATATTGTTTCCTATTTTGAAGTCAATCACGTCCCATAATTATAAGAAACAGTATCTTTCTTTTTTATTTTTTTATTTTTTTATATGGCGGTATTCTAAATCCTTTTTGTGACTCCAATGCATTATAGTAACAGATGAAAAGATCTAAAGTAACAGATGAAGTGCGTTAAAGTAACACGAGATTCAGTTAACATTATGTGCATTAAAATAACAGGGTTAGCCATTAAAATAACATATTGTGTATATTAAAGTAACACAGTATGTGCATTACAATAACTCCATATATTTGTTCGTGCGTAAAATTTATATAATGCTTAAACCTTTTTGTGTTACTCTAATTAAAATTAGGTGTTACTGTAACTCAGAACGTGTGTTACTTCAACGCCGTGTCTGCTTCAATAGAAAACAAAACAATAGTAAGTATCAGTGAAGCTTAAGAAAAACCTAAAGAATAAACAAAACAATAACACGAGAGTAACGGACCATTGATATAAATCTATGAATAATCAAATGAATAAAATTCTACATTTTAACAAATATAATAAAAATTTGGAATTTATATTAACAAGAGAGCAATGAACCAGATATGAATCTATGATGAATGAAATGACCATGAAAGCAATACTGACATGAAAATCGACGAAAAACATGAAAGCAAATTGACGCAAATTAATCATGATGATGAATAAAAATTGACGCAAAACACGAAAGCAATAACGAAACTCACCATTGTTATAGTCGATGAATTGATTATCAACAGTTGATAAAGATATCGCGATCATTGAATTCATAGTAACGGGATTTCGAGCACAAATTTGAAAGAATGAACGTGATATTGAAAGTATTTTTTTTTAGGTTTTGATGAACGTGAATGTGAATGAATGAATGAGTGAATGAATGTGATGTTATTGTTTCCTAAAATTATGGGAGTTATTTTAGGAAGCAGTATCTCCCTTTTTTCTTTTTCTTTAATGCAAATATTAGGATGCATCTTGTCCATCCATTCACATCACATTCAATGGATGAGATGAGGACTTAGGGACTCATATATATATACAAGGACTCATAAGAGCCTTACTCTCTCTATATATATATATAGAGAGAGAGAGAGGTGGGATCAGGTGAGTCCACGTATATATGTTGAGTCCGTGAGTCCCCATCTTAGCCCTTGATTCAATGTTAGATTAATGGACAAGATTTGATCCCATAATTAAGAAAATAACTAACAAATCTGGTAAATAGATCATTTCTCTCTCTCTCCTCTTTAATTATCTCAATGCAAATCTTTTCTCTCCCTTGTCAATCTTTTTAAATGTCTCTTTCTCTCACACAACAAGTTTTTTCAAAATCAAGTTTTTTTCATCTTCACCAAAAAATCATCATTTTCCTACTGCCATTGTACGTATGTTAATATGTTACTGCCATAATCCATAAACTATGTTAGTTTAACTCATATAACGTGTTACTTTAATTCATGAACTGTGTTACTTTAACTCATAAAATCTGTTACGTTGTTTAATATATTCTCTTGCAAAAACTATTACTATAACTCATACAATATGTTACTCTAATTCATGAACTGCGTTACTTTAACTCATAAAATCTATTATGTTGCATAATAATCTTTTGCAAAAACAAGACTTTCAATCAACCAAAAGAATAATGTATGTTTTTATTAAGGATACTCCAAAACAAAAATTATAAAACTCCATTATAATTCCAATGTTTCACACCTGTAACTATAAGAATTGGATATTTGAAATCAAATTATAATCATAAAATGTGTTACTGTAACTCATTAAAACTGTGCTACTGTAACTCATTAAGTATGTTACTCTAACACATAATGTGTTATTGTAACTCTTCTAACTCATTTTACTCCAATCAAGGATGTTACTCTAACGAATAATGTATGTTACTCTAACAATATATTGTCCTACTAAGAATTGTGCTTCTTCTTCATCATCTTCTTCTTCTTCTCCTGATTCTTCTTCATTGTCACACGATGATTTACATGACATTTCCTCCTCCTCCTTCTTCTTCTTCTTCTTCTTCTTCTACTTCTTCTTTCTTCTTCTCATCTACATCTTTAAAGATCTGCCCTATGTATGGAGGAAATTCTCACCCACATCCCTACATCATTCATGTGCTTTTGCGTCTACTGAAAAAACAATAACAGTGCCAATAAACGTGGCGAAAAAAACAATCAAAACTTGAAATATGGATTAAAGTAACAGATAACAAGAGTTAAAGTAACAGATGAAGTGCATTGAAGTAACTTTGAATTAAATTAACAGAGTATGCTTATACACCAGGTATAAAGTAACAGAGGTCAGACATTAAAGTAACAGATAGTATGAATTAAAGTAACAGATAATGTTCATTAAAATAACACCAGATATAAGTTAGTGCAAAAAATTCATATAATGATAAAAAATGAGAGTATGACGCAGTATCTTACTCTTTGATATTGTTTCCTATTTTGAAGTCATCACGTCCCATAATTATAGGTAGTATTTTTTTTTCTTTTTTTTATATGGTGTTACTCTTTGATAATCTTTCCTATTTTGGTGGCAATCACGTCCCATTATTATAGGAAACAATATCTTTTTTTTATTATTTTTTTTTAATATGGCAGTTTCCTAAATTCTTAGGACACTACAATGCACTACACTAACAGATGAAAAACACTAAAGTAACAACTGGAGTGTATTAAAGTAACAGATGGTAGACATTAAAGTAACAAATGCTCTACACTAAAGTAACGTAGTATATGAACTACAATAACTCAATATATTGTAAACGTAAAAATTAATAATTAAGTAGCATCTTAATGACTTCCATGGTGATTCCAGTATAAATTACAAAACATATATACTCATCGTTTGTGTGTTCTACGATTTGCATATGAATCTATGATGAATAACACAACCATAAAAACAATATCAACATGAAAATTGATGCAAAACATGAATGACACGACCATGAAAGCAATATCAACATGAAAATTGACGCAAAACATGAACACAAATTGACGCAAATTAATCAAGATAATGAATAAAAATTGACGCAAAACATGAAAGTAATATCGAAACTCACCATTGTTATACTCGATGAATTGCTTATCAACAGTTAATGAAGATGTCGCGATCATTGAATTCATAGTAACGGAATTTCGAGCACAGATTTGATTGAATGAATGAATGAACGTGATGATCGATGGGAGCGTTTTTTTTAAGGTTTTGATGAACCTGTAACGTGAATGAATGAATGAAGAATGATTGTGATTATGTGAGTTATTATTTCCTAAAATCATGGGAGTTATTTTAGGATACCAAATCTTTTTTTTCAATACAAAATATTAGGATGCATCTTGTCCATCCATCCTCATCCCATCCAACGGATGGGATGAGGACTTAGGGACTCAATACATATATAGGGACTCATTAGAACCTATCTATATATATATATATATATAGAGGCAGGATCCCCTACATTTTACCTTTCATTTCTGGCCATTGCTTTTGATGAGATGAGTGGCTCAGATTTGAGGCTTCAATATTAGAGAGAAAGAAAATCAACCTTCACTGACAGTTACATAGCACACAAATATTCTCTCAAATTCTGTATACTCAAATATTTCTGAAATATTTCACAAGAGTTAGGTAAAAGAAAAAGATTGATCCTTTCTTTTTCAAAAACGATTTCACACGCTTAACTCCCATCTTCATTGTCCGACAGTGTCTTCAATTTTCGGTCGTTGAACTACATAAGGTATTTCATTTTTTTTAATTTTATTTTGTTCGATTCGTTTAATTTTCAAAAATTAGGTGAAAACGTTGTTCCGTTAATTTTTTTTTGGGATTTTTAATTTACGTTATTAAAATTTTTGTTGTTTAAATTCCGTCAAGTTGAAGAAGAGTTGAAATTTATTCTTGTTATTGTTTTGAAAAAATTACGTTATTAATAGTTTACTTCAGTTTCGTTATTAATTCATAGATTAGTTTACAATAATTGTTATTGTACTATAGAATAATTGTTATTGTACTATAGAATAGTCAGAATAGTTGGACGAAATTTCAATTGTTTAGGGTTTGATGATGGGTAAAAAGAAAATTAACGCTTATATATTTGA
This sequence comes from Agrostemma githago, assembly GCA_958450325.1. NCBI lineage: Eukaryota > Viridiplantae > Streptophyta > Magnoliopsida > Caryophyllales > Caryophyllaceae > Agrostemma > Agrostemma githago. The sequence continues at coordinate 7,802,800 of OY288243.1, read as the reverse complement.
ATTGATAACAAAAAATTCCAATTGAATATTGGCAGTTTAAAAAATATATATGCCCTTTAAAAATTTTCAATTGTTAACAAAAAATTTCAATTGTAAATTATTCCAATTTCAATGCTCGAAATTGTTCCAATTTCAATTTCAATTCCGTCCTACTTCGATTTCAATTTACTATTTTGTCCGTTACTTTGTATTAGTTGAATAATTAATTTTCGATTCTGACTTCCCTTTATGTTGATTTCGTCGAATAGTTCATATTTTTTCTCTATATCACGTGATTTGATTTGCAATTGTTCCAATTGTTTTGAAAAATTACGTTAGTAAGAGTTCGCTACAATTTCGTTATTAATGTATAGCTAAGTTTAGAATAATTGATATTGTGCTATAGAATAATTGTTAATGTACTATAGAATAGTCAGAATTATTCTTGTTATTGTTTTGAAAAAATTACGTTATTAATAGTTTACTTCAGTTTCGTTATTAATTCATAGATTAGTTTACAATAATTGTTATTGTACTATAGAATAATTGTTATTGTACTATAGAATAGTCAGAATAGTTGGACGAAATTTCAATTGTTTAGGGTTTGATGATGGGTAAAAAGAAAATTAACGCTTATATATTTGAATTGATAACAAAAAATTCCAATTGAATATTGGCAGTTTAAAAAATATATATGCCCTTTAAAAATTTTCAATTGTTAACAAAAAATTTCAATTGTAAATTATTCCAATTTCAATGCTCGAAATTGTTCCAATTTCAATTTCAATTCCGTCCTACTTCGATTTCAATTTACTATTTTGTCCGTTACTTTGTATAAGTTCAATAATTAATTTTCGATTCTGACTTCCCTTTATGTTGATTTCATCGAATAGTTCATATTTTTTCTCTATATCACGTGATTTGATTTGCAATTGTTCCAATTGTTTTGAAAAATTACGTTAGTAAGAGTTCGCTACAATTTCGTTATTAATGTATAGCTAAGTTCACAATAATTGATATTGTGCTATAGAATAATTGTTAATGTACTATAGAATAGTCAGAGTAGTTGGACGAAATTTCAATTGTTTAGGGTTTGATGATGGGTTGACAAAAAAATTAAGGCTTATATAAGTTTTTGTTTCTTCAATTCCGTCAAGTTTAAGAAGAATTCAAAAGTTATTCTTATGGAAAAATTATTAGAAAGAATTGTAAAAAAAAAATATTAATGTATAGGTCAGTTTGAAAATAATTTTTTTTGTACTATAGAGTAATTGTTATTGTACTATCGAATAGTCAAAGTAGTTGGAAGAAATTTCAATTGTTTAGGGTTTGATGATGGGTTCACAAAAAAATTAACGCTCGAAAATTGTTCCAATTTCAACGCTCGAAAAAATTTAATTGATGATTATTCCAATTTCAACGCTCGAAATTGTTCCAATTTCAATTTCAATTCCGTCTTATTTCGATTTCAATGTAGTATTTTGTCTGTTACTTCTTATTAGTTCACTAATTTATTTTCGCTTCTTATTTCCCGTTATGTTGATTTCGTCCAATAGTTCATTTTTTTCTCTATATCACATTATTTCATTCGCAATGTCACGGTGGTTTTTTTTTCGATTTCGATTTCACCATATAATAACGTTGTTTCGTTTAATCTTTTTAGAATTTGAGTTGACGTAATTTAAATTTTCATTGATTTAATTCCGTCAAGTTTAAGAAGAATTGAAAAACTGCTCTACATTTTTGTCAGAATAATTGTTGTTGTTACAAGAATAATTGTTATTATACTGTAGAATAAATCTCAAATATACGTGCACACAAACTGCATAACTATGGTCAATTTAACAGGTTAGAATAATTTTTGTTGAATTATAGAATAATTGTTATTGTAATATAGAATAATTGCGTTGATGTGTTAGGATGGTGGACGAAGTTGGAAGATATTAAGTAATAACTACTCGACCACTGTCTGATTTTTAAGAATGATATTCAGTTAATCTGTTGGAATAACTACTCGACTACTATGTAATAACTGAAATAGAAATATACAATAACCGTTTATTATATGCAACAGTAACTGGTTAGTTAACATAATTATTTACGTAATATCAGTTTACTGTAATTGTATTATATAACAACTGCAGTTATAATTACTACTAGGTTGCTTTATAATAATGATAATTTATGATATCTGGACGAATAGACTTATTATATGTTGTCGGGTTTTTGAATTGCTGGAAAATCTATAATGTCATCTGCACAAGAGCACATTAACTACAGTGGAACGCTTTCATTGAGTCACACTCCAGATGGCAATGAGGAATGGGTTAGAGAAGTTCCAGCCGAATTCAAGCCCAGAATTGGACAATTATTTGGAAGTTTACCCCATGCGTTCGAGTTTTACGATGTTTACGCGAAAGCTTGTGGTTTTACTCCTAGGAAACACAACCAGGCTATGTTCCATGATGGGGTCATACAAAACAAATCTGTTGTTTGCAACAAACAAGGATTCAAGGCTAATAGTAGCAAGTTGATAATGATTAGCAACGACGATGATAGTGAAAAAAATGGGGGGGGGGTCAACAAAAAACAGAAGGGAAGAAAACAAAGTTAACTAGGACAGGATGCCAAGCAAGCATAAAGTTTTCTTACGTGCTAGGGGGTATAAGGTGGATCAATTCAAAGAAGTCCATAATCACCCACTTTGTGCAATCCAGAATCAAGAGTTTGAGAAGGTTTATAGACACCTTACCCTGTATCACAAGCAGACCATTGTGAATAATTGTAGGCTGAATATTGGTGCTACAAAGACATTTAGGATACTAAAAGAGCAGTCCAATGGTTATGCTAACATTGGTGCCACCCTCACAGATTTGAAGAATTTCAAGAGAGATATTAAGTGTTTTATAGGTCTCCAAGATGCTCAGTTATTCATAAATTACCTTAAAAATCTTTCGGAGACGCAAGATGGGTTTTACTTCGCATATCAAGTTGATCGTCAGCAGTGTTTGTGTAGAGTATTTTGGGCAGATGCACAAGCGAGGAACAACTATTCCATATTTGGGGACACTATCTCCTTTGACCCGACTTACGGTACTAACAAGTACTTTATGGTTTTCACTCCTTTTACCGGCGTGGACAACCATAAAAAGTCTGTTACTTTTGGTGCTGCGTTGTTGTCTCATGAGGATGACCTCGCGTTTGACTGGGTATTCGAGAAATTCTTGGATTGTATGGGGGAAAAGAACCTCAGTGCATTATTACCGACCAAGATGCTGCCATTAAAAATTCCGTGGAGAATAAATTCAAGGAAGCAACACACCGGAATTGTATGTGGCATATCATGCTTAAGCTAATTGATAAAGTCGGATCCACAATTTGTAGGGATACGGACTTCGTTGATCGCCTTGCGAATATTGTATGGGATATTGGGTTAGAGCCGTCAGAATTTGAAAGAAATGGTGTCGAGTGATTGAGGACTTTGAATTGGAGAGCAACACATGGTTAACAGACATTTATAGTATTAGGAAGAAATGGATACCTGCCTACTCGAGGGATCTGAAATTGGGCTGTATTTTAAGGACGACACAAAGGTCCGAGAGCGAGAACAGTTTTTTCAAGAGATTTGAGAGTGTGAATGGTACGCTAGTTGAGTTTTGGATGCGTTTTTAGTCTGCTATGGACCAGCAACGTCACAATCAGAAATCACTTGATAATGCAAGTGACAACTCATTACCGCAAACCGTCACACCAATAGGGCTTGAAAAACACGCTTCTAAGATCTACACACATGCCCTATTTTACGAGTTCCAAGAGGAGGCTAAAGAGTCCATTTGTTCATGTTGTGTGGGTGGTTTCAAGTTAGCCGAGAGCATAGAGTACGTCGAAGTCAAAGATTCAATGAAACAGACGACATTCCAGGTGAACTACTTTCCATTGTTTTTTTGGCCTTTTTTTTGGGTTTCTTGGAAGTTATTTCATAGTGTAATGTTGATTATTTCAACCCTTATTTATGGTTATTATTTGATTTCATTTCCATATACGTCTAAATTGGTCCTTCAGCATATAGAGAATATTTGAAAGGACTGCTATCAAATACAGGTTACCCACAATGTCAACACAAATGAGACGACATGTACCTGCAAGCTCTTTGAGATGAAGGGAATTCTTTGCAGGCACATAATTTGGCATCTATCTGGGAAGCGGGTGCAACACATTCCCGAACCGTACATCCTAGACCGGTGGACCAAAAAAGCATATCGAAGACCTAGATATCATTTGGATGGGTCACTTGTGCAGGATTTTGATGTTACTGATGTTAGGAAGTTGGGTTTGTCGAAGTAATGGTCTGAATTTTATGCAACAATTAGTGTCCTCGCAACGATGCCCGAACATCATACCTATGAGCTCACAGACATACTGCAACAGTACAGGAAAAAGACTGCACCAAAGGAAGTTGTATTATCCAAGGAGAAGGAGATAGAGATGTTTTTGGGCTGTTCTACATCAACAGAGATTCAGGTTCGTCCACCTAATCCTTCAAGAAACAAAGGCAGTGGAAAAAGACTGATATCCAAGAAGAACCAATCAATCGAGAAGGCTAAAAAACCAAAGAGACTTTGCAACAATTGCAAACAAATGGCAAATCACGACAAAAGAAATTGCCCCAACCCGTATGTCGATGACTCTTTAGTTGATGAAAATGAGGAAGACGGTTTGGAGGATGGGTCCGATTGTTTCTGAGATGCGAATAAAATTAAGTTGGTCATATGAAGTTGATTGCATTCATGTTTTGACCGTTGCTGCATTAAGTAATTTGAATATTTTATTTCAATGAGTTTTTAAAAAATAATTGTTTTGAAAAAAAATTGCAATTATTTCATCTTCATTATTTATGGTTTACCATGGGTATTATTTGATTAATGGGTTATTGTATTCCAACTGAAATTGTATATATGTCAATTTGCTCTAATGGGCATTCATGGGTTTACCATGGGTATTATACGAAATAAAATAACTAATTGTTTTACAATTAATTATACAGTGAAGATAAAAAAAAAAGATGGTTTACCATGGTTTAGAATAACTGTTTTTCTACTATAAAATAACTGCACTACTGTATTACAATAATTGAACAGTGAAGATGAGAAAAAATAATCAACGGATGTGTTAGAATAACTACGTGACACTTATATATAGCCAAGTTAGTACTATCCAATTGTTACTTGCATCATTCATAAATACAGTTTGTAACTTGTCATTTTTGTATATATTTTTGCAACCTAATGAAAAAAAGATAATTGGTGCTTGACGTCATGAGTTAAATAAAAAAAACAAAGTACGGGGTTAAAATAACTGTTTTTCTACTATAAAATAATTGCACTATTGTGTTACGATAATTGTGCAGTGAAGGTGGAAAAAAAAAACAAAATCACTTAACACATGGTAAACCCGGAACAAGATATAATAACTACTAATATAGTATATAATAACCACGGTCATATAATATAATAATTGGTCATCATACTTAACCAAATATGTTCCAAAAGACAGATATGTAAGATAGAACGACAAAATCTAAATTTTCTTGAACCTAAAGTCTATAAGAAAATATCAATCTCCACCATCACTTTTGAATTACTTTAGCCTTCTTGTCCTTTATTTTGGAGTGCTTAGCCTTTTTTCCATTATCTTGTGGTACCTTTTCCTGACCTCTTGCGAATTTGCTCTTGCGGTTTTTTACGACCGCTTGTTTTATAGCACTTATATCTTTTGTGAACAAGTTGACAGATTCCACAAGTGAAGTCCTCAACTCGTTTACATCCGACATAAGCATGATACTTGCCATCTCAATCCATAGAGCAATCCGGTTAACTTTCTTGTCAATAAGAGATGGGAATATCTTCCCCTCGTAAAGCAACATGTGGTACTTGACAAAAAAACCAGTTTCCGGGTTGTTCAGCTCGGGTTTTCTCCAACTGAATTCAACTAGCTTAATCGGGAATGAAGAAAACTATCTGCAGTCTCCTCCAACTTCTTTGAATCGAAGAAATCAACCAAAAAGTTCACCTGCAACAAACATATCGAACCGTTTAAATATATGCATGTCGAATTTTTTAAACTTGAAGTTTAAAATTTTAATAATTATACTTCCAAAGTACTTGGGGTTATCGAACCGTCTGGAATACAATAACCTAATTTAAGCTAGAAAAATTGACATATATACAATATTGTTAGAGCCAATAATACTACTTTAATAAGTTGATTAGAATAACAACCAGATTACTATCAAATAATCAAGTCAGTACTATAAAATAACTTGGTAGATACCGTCGTTTGGATATACAATAAATGCATTTGTTAATTACAATAACTGCGTACACACTTCACAATAACCGACAATTAAGTAGGGTAATTATATTTTTAAAGAACTTGGGATAATTAAACAAGTTCGAATACAGTAACATAATTTAAACGTTAGAATAACCAACCAACTACTACAAAATAACTAAATTTGGGAAGACTTACCGCAAGTTCCACCAGTTTATAGCACTTTGTGACTTTCCAGTCCTTCTTGTAGATCTTATTATCCAACACCTTGACTGCTTTGCTTAAGGTGTTCACGCATATACAAAAGTAGTTTGCGATTCTATGCATAATGGCAAGAAGATCAACTCCACATCTAGTTCACTGTTAGCCATATTTGACAGGTACAAGTCCCAACCCTGGATCAATTTGGACGTCTCGCGAGTCTGGGAGCCCCAATCACCAGTCTCCAACATATCTTCAAGAATAGCCTATTATAAAAAGGATGCACAATAAAAAATCATTCTGACATTTCAAAAGGTTATATGAGTATGACAACCATAATTAAAACTACCATGTGAGATGTTCCAAAGAAGATCATTGATGGTGTTTCACCGTCGACCTCTTCAACTGAGACCATGTGATTCAGTACCATCGTCCAACATTCAATGACATTAACGCTAGTTGGCACTTCTGGTCTCATCAAAAGGACATCATTCCTATCCATGAAGGTTGTTCCAACACGGAACACCGTCTCACTGAAAGACAATTACATGAAAATAAATTGGGGAGATAATTATATAAAAATGGACATTATGGTTGTACACAAAAATGGACATTAGGGAAAAGGATTACATTAGAATAACTAAATGTGAAATGGTGACTAAGTTTGAATGAGAAGAGTGGCATTATTAATAAGAGTGTAAGAAATACAATAACCAAAATAGAGCATTGAAATAAGTGAAGATGCAGAATGCAATAACTGTGAGTACTCAAAAAGAAGTTAAATGACATTAAGAAATGCAATAACCAAAAGAGTTCGTTAGAATAACCATGTATACACTATGCAATAACTGAGATGATAATTAATGATATAATGAAAAGAAGGATGAACATACGTATTCTCGAAGTTGTAGTCGTCTAACAGGCAGTAATCAAGAACCTGTTTCTTCAACCTGGGCATATGGGCAGTAAATCTTTTATTTGCCATCATAACCTTTGATGCTACAACTAAAGATGGGTCAGGCTCCCCCCAATCAAGTGAGCACCCTAGACCATCCGATCCTGGGCGTTTAATCCCTCGTGAAGAACTGATAATCCCACCACTGCAATCCCCGCCAGTACGGTCCACCAGTTTTTTTGATGACCTTGGACTGTTCTTGGCATCCATCAAAGACTGCTTACGTTTTTCAACCAAAACAGTCAACAACGACGATTTCGTTTTAGTCCATTCTTCCACGTTTGTAAGCAATTGTTCCCTATGTGTGTTGATGTCGGCTAGGAGTAGAATGGCGGCTATTTCAGCTCGGTATAATATCCTTTTTAGTGGATCACCAAGTTCGCAAGAGAATACATCACCCACGTAAAACATCATGTGGAGCATCACAAAAACACCACAGTCCATATTTTGCGGGGCATCGGACTTCCACGGAAAAGGGACATTGACAAAACGAAATTGAGCAACATCCCGACCTTTCTCAAATCCATTCTTTACTAGGTACTTGGCAAAGAGGTCAACCTACAATAAATTACTAAGAAGTCTATATCAAAGACATCAACAACATGCAAAAATTGATAATATGTACAATATTGTTAGAGGCAATAATACTACTTTAATAGGTTGATTAGAATAACCAACTGATCACTAGAAAATAACTAAATCAATACTATGAAATAACTTGGTGGACAACTGTGTTTGCTTATACAATAACTACATTTGTTTATTAGAATAACAGAGTAAACACTTCACAATAACTGGCCATATGTATATTTGTTAATTAATAAGTATAATTATGCAAGTTGAAGTACAATAACATAATTAAGCATTAGGATAACCAAATGAATACTACAAAATAACTAAATCAAATTATAATGCACAAAAGGGGTCAACCTACCATAAATTACTAAGAAATCTATATAAAAGACATTAACATCATGTAAAAATCGATAAAGACACTTACAACGCAATAAAAGATAAAGGTCATAAGGAGAAATACATACAATGACTTCTGCACACAACATAAACGCACTGGTGTCAAAATCATCGTATATACGATTGTCGAGATAGTCGACCGTCTTCTTCAAGAAGTTGATAACGACACAGAAAAAATGATCCCCGAGATGCAGAGGGAAGAAAACCTGACATTAAAAAAATATGGGTATAAAGTAACAAAGTAGTAAATAGTATTGCCGCATATAATAGTAACAATCAGGAGTAATTACCAGATCAGCGTTCAAGTTGACTGAATGTGGTGTGCATTTTACAAAGTTATCCCATGCACACGTAACAGGCTCGGTAAAGGACGCTTGTTGAACACGTGGTGCATTAATAAGATTCTTTATAGGGTCCTTTATAACAAAAATGGGAACAAATTAAGCGATCGAATAATCCACTACTTTATTTTAAACTATGACGTTATTTTAAACTATGGTACTTATTAAAAAAAGTAGGTGCATGAATTAAGGATTAAAAGGCTTATACCGAATGAGTAGTCCAAAAAAAGAGTCTTGAAGTGGTAAAATCTTTGCCACCCTTATACACCATGTCATTTAATAAGCATGCCCAACAGTCAATCACTGAAGTGACAATCATTGTCATAGGAGACAGTGAAATTATACAGTTTCGGGTGAGCATGTTAAAATCTGAGTAGCCACACAGATCCTCCCTACCACAAGACAATGAGTAAGAAAACACACTAATGGTCAGTATGTGTTGTCATAAGCAAATATGGTGTTAAATAAACGTGCATATTTAATGCTTACCCGTCTCGGAGCTCTTCAGTGTCATTAACAAAGCAATAGTCAAGGACATCTTTTCTAAGCTTTACAATTGGGGACAACAAGTCCTTGTAGTCAAAGAAGAACTTAGACACACCAAGCTGAAAGACATTAACTTGCCCGCAGTCTATGCTACACCCTAGATCATCGAGAATGACACCCTTATACTTAGGTATAACGGTCGAATGCAAAAGATACAAATCTATCATACACCTGCTATGAAGTGATTCACCCGAAAATGCATTTGTCACGGTGCGAGATATGACATCATTTAATGTAACGAAGTTCGCACTATACTCCACCATCTGTAGAACAGAAGTACCAGCATTGTCACTTCCCTCCTCCTCACGTACATCCTTCTTATCCTCTCGCAACTCCATCTCCTTACGGAATGTATCAAATGATGGGAGACTATCTCCAGCCCGTCTGAGTTCTTCGGCTTTCTCGCTAACATAATCAAAATAGCAGAGGAAAGCAGAATTGTTTTCGTCCATGAACTGGGGGGGTCTAGGAAGTATAGAAGACACCTGAGAAGCATCATTGCCACCATCTTGCTCAATCTCAGCTAACATTGCATCTCTTCGTTGCTTGTATCTATGATAAAAAAGATCAACGTCGCTCTTCATGATCAAGCAATGTGCTTGAAAAGACTGCAAGTGGAGAACATATATACGTTACTATAATTTGTGAGTAGAATGAATTCAGTTGGTGATAGAATAACCAACTTATTACTTTAAAATATCCAAATAACTTAATAAACTTCATAGCCATATATATATATATATTGTTTAAGTAACTGTGATAATTATACAGGTTGGAATACAATAACCTAATTTCAGCGTTAGAATAACCGACAAACTACTACATAATAACTGAATTAAAAATGTAAAACAGGTGGTAAGTATGTAAGATGACGTAAACAAATCATTAGAAATTGTAGACAAATTAACATATATACAATATTGTTAGAGGCAATAATAGTACATTAATAAGTTGGTTACAATAATTGTACAGTGAAGATGAAAAAAAATAACTGTTATTCTACTATAAAATAATTGCACTATTGTATTACAATAATTATTCAGTGAATATAAAAAAAGGATAGTTTGTTTACCATGGATAGAATAATGGTTTTTCTACTATAAATTAACTGCACTATTGTATTACCGGTGCTTGTATAACACAATAATCGGCCACTTGCAAATAAGATAACACATGGTCAACCAATACTATAAAATAACCAACTTCGTTTTAGAATAACCAACAGATTACTAAAAAAATATCTAAATCAATACTAAAGAATAACTTTGTGGACAACTTCATAATTCAAGCAATAGGATAACCAAATGACTACTACAAAATAACTAAATCAAAGCTATAAAATAACTGACATTGACAAGTAAGATGGTCATAAACAAGGTAATAACAAAATCTAGACCAGTTAACAGCTAGCTTAAGACATCCAGTAGAATGATAACTATGCATATAGAAATATAACAACCACTTTAGTGCATTATAATAAAAAAGAGAATCGTATTCATTACATCAACTGCCCTTGCTCGTATTGCATCGTCTGTTTCAAATCCTTCAGGGAGTTTCATGTAATTTTTTTGGCCTTCCTTAGTACTTACTCCTTGCTTTAGCGAACCGTCAACGCGTCGGAAACCTAATAAATTACATATTATAGTATGAATATAAATCCTTAGATGACCATATAATTACATACTACCAAAAAAAAGTCACAAGTTAGGGTAGAACATACTTTGTATTCCTTTTGATGGTTGATTTTGACAGATAGGGTATACATCTGCAATGTATTTCCCATTCCCCAATGAACCGGCCTTCATCTCCGCATTGGCCCTCTCCCGTATTGAAATGTCTATCCAATGCTTTATTAGTGGGACATCGGACGGAGACGATTTTCCCTGAAATGACATTCTATGGAAGTACGCCATAATTACAACAATAATACAGCCACGGAGTGTACTGTGGCCGTTCCTGCATGCATCTATGGCTGACGTTAGTCGAGAAAATACATACTCGCACCAGTCATGTTGTCGGATAGTTGATGGATTATGAACAGCTTTTAGGAGTGCAAGGTCAACCGAATGGTATGATGTTGGCGCAAGGAATACGGACATCGCATAGAGCACAAACAAGCGTTTGAACGATTCTCCCCCGTCGTCCTTCTTGTCATCTAATTTTCTATATAACTGATGCACGAGCACTGCTTTGCTCCCTTCCACTCCAAACTCTTTTCGGAAATCACGTTTCATTGTGTCCTGGGATGACAAATTGTTATGTCCAGTTGGTACAATTTCAATCCCGCGATCCCCCATTGGCAATCCAAATATGTCGTGGACATCTTGCTTGGACACCACAAACTTCACCTCCTGTGCCTTGAACATGTGGGCAGCCGCATTAAAGTGCTTGATAAATAAAGGGATGATGTCCAATGGTAGTTTTGTCAATCTCAACTCGAGTAAACCACCAAAACCAATATCAATTACTGCTTTTCTCTGATTTGGCCCAAGTTTTGATATCAGCTCAACCAAGCTCTTCGGTCGACATCGCACATCTATGCTATCAGCCCTACGAATCAAACCATGCACAAATGAAGATAAATAAACGATGAGGATAAATAACACGAAAGAGATTTGCAATATTAGACCAAGAATAGGCAGCAAAAAAAGTAACATACAATGTTATCGATTGAGCTTGGTTAGCCTTCTTTGGCTCAATCTTTATATTATCTATCTTAGACCGTTTTTTTTTTGTTGAGCCATCTTCACCTGACTTACGTTTTCGGGCGTTTTCTGCTTTATTTTTTGCCATGTCTGTAGAAAAAATTACATGCGTTAGAATAATTAACAACAAAAGTTAACAAAACAATATAAACGGCGTCATGCGTTAGAATAAAGTAAAATTGAAAATATAACTGACATTAACTATATTTCAAAAAAGGTTATTATAAGTTCAAATGGTTTAATTAGTTTTAATTAGCCTAATTAAAGTCATGTGCATGCGTATTGAAATATAATAACTTGATTTAAGCATTACAATTACTGAAATTTATAGTGAAAAAAAAAAAAGAAGTTTACTAAACAACTTACAATAACTGAATATGCACATTACAATAATTGAAATTGGGGATTAGAATAACAATAACAAATTCGTTATTAATGTATATATTAGTTTACAATAATTATTATTGTACTATACAATAATTGTTATTGTACTATAGAATAATTGTTAGTTAACAACAATATAACAGTAGAAAAATTGAAAATATAATTGGCATTAACTATATTTCAAAAAAGGTTATTGTAAGTTCAATTGGTTTAGTTAGCTTTAATTTGCCTAATTAAAGTCATGTGCATGCGTATTGAAATATAATAACTTGATTTAAGCATTACAATATCTAAAATTTATAGCGTATTGAAATATAACCAATGGGAGTTTGGTTTAATTTCAAAAATGCATATTGAAATACAATACCGTGATTACAGCTTTAGAATAAGTAGTTAAATATTATAAAATAACTAAATAAGCAAAAAAAAAGAAAAGAAGTTTACTAAACAACTTACAATAACTGAATATGCACCTTACAATAATTGTAATTGGGGATTAGAATAACAATAACAAATTCGTTATTAATGTATAGATTAGTCTACAATAATTGTTATTGTACTATAGAATAATTGTTATTGTACTATAGAATAATTGTTAGTTAACAACTATATAACAGTAGTAAAATCGAAAATATAACTGACATTAACTATATTTCAAAAAAGGTTATTATAAGTTTAATTGGTTTAGTTAGTTTTAATTTGCCTAACAACAATTAACAACAATTATTCTATAACTGACATCAACAACAATTATTCTGTAGTACATATTGAAATATAATAACACGATAATTGAAATAAGTAATTAAATTCTATAAAATAACTAAATAAGCAAAAAAAAAAAAAAAAGTGGTAGACAACTTACAATAAGTTAATATGCACCTTACAATAATTGGATATGGGGATTAGAATAACTGGATAGACAACATGCAACAATTGATCATACATAAAGCAACCAAAAACATTGAATTTCTTGAATCCCATCTATTCAATCAGCAAACAGCAATATCGATTGAACACATAAATTTGATCAGAAATTTGATCAGCAATTTCGATTAAATTTAACAGCAAACGTAAACTAAAAGTAAATTTAACATCTATTCAATCAGCAAACAGAAATTTGATCATCAATTTAACACCAATTTAACAGCAAACGTAACAGCAAACGCAAACAGAAATTCGATATCAATTTGATATCAGTGATACCAATACCAATTCAGCAAACGCAAACAGAAACGCAAACGCAATATCAGTTTCTGTATCAGCAAACGCAAACGTAATACCAATTCGTTTCGTTTCTGTATCAGTGAGATTGATACAGTAAGATTGATACGATAGAATAGCAGTAATATTGAAGAACAGTAAGATTGATTCAGAAATTTAAAGATCATCAGAAATAGCAGTAATATTGATACGATCATCAGAAATAGCAGTAATTTAAAGATCATAAGAAATACAGTAATTTAAAGATCATCAGAAATACAGTAAGATTGATACGATAGAATAGCAGTAATATTGAAGAACAGTAAGATTGATTCAGAAATTTAAAGATCATGAGAGATTGGGTAAACGAAATTTAAAGATCATCAGAAATTTAGAGTGAAAACATCGAAAAGTACGATTGAATAACAGTAATATTGAAATTGATAAAAAGAAATAAATTAAATACCTGATTACGATCGTTGATCGAAATTGATACTTTCGATTTTTTTTTTAGCGTTGATGAGGGTTTTGGTGAGCGATGAGGGTTTCAATTTCGATTTTTTTTGAGCGTTTTGGTTAGGGTTTTGTGAGCTTGGTGAGCTTTGTATTTCAAGTTTATGTTTTAATCTTCACCCTTGATTTACTTAAATCTGAATGGTTGAAAATGCAAAGTAAATTGTACAAAATCATTTAAGATGGTAAAAGATCCTTTTTCTATATATATATATATATATATATATTTCAACTGTACATGCTAATCTCGAGTTAGTACATCCTGACTTTACTTAGAACTTGCCTTCTTTCCATTGATTTAGCCCGATTTTTTTTGAAAATTTGCCTGAACTGAATATTATTCTTGGTCGTGGGATAATTATAGACCCATCACTCCGAATTCCGTTATCCATTACTCTGATAAGTTGGTGAGTGCAAATTTGTTCTTGTATGAATGATTGAACTTGAGATATAGCTGGTGAATTGTACTTCCTAAACCTTATTTTCTTCATCAAACTTTCTGCCCCCTATACTGATTTTATTAATGTGAAGATACGAGCAGTAGCATTTGTGCTATAGAATATTGGAATTCCCTCTTCTTAAGAGAAGAAATGGTAATGACATGCAGTATCAGCCATAGTTTGTATTAGCACGCATAACATCGTACTGTATTAGCCACACTGTATTAACATACTGTATTAGCCACACTTTTTTAGCCATACTGTATTAGCATACTGTATTAGCCACACTTTTGAATGGCACGCATACCCACAGTTTGTATTAGCCGCATAACAACATAGAAGCTTTAGCTTCTTCCTTAATCATTTTAACTTTTTTTTTGGAGCCTATTACCCAACCAGCTGCATGATATGGACATATTATCTTGAACACTACTTTTGTTACTTCTTCACTAGCGGTTTTGTCAACTTGCATGCTTCTAACCATTTTTGCCCCATTTCCGCCACTCCTACTGACCATTTTTTTTACTGCAGACACCCGGTTGAATTCATCACCTTCCTTGCACAAACAGGTAGTACACCATGGTGTATAAATATAACCTTCTAAATTTATACATGCTGTCATTTTTCTTCAATGATGCTGCAAGTGGATCATTTTTTAAAAATAATCATGACGAAGGCATCTCAAGGAACCAACCGATACTTGCATTATTAATGTTATGATCGTCCTTCTTTATTTATTTCTTATCCTTTCCCTTTTCATTGTGCAGGATCACGATGGTGCACCTTAAAGAGATCCGCGACAAGGGCTTCACCTACCTCTCCGTGGTTGATCATGAAAGTGATGATGTAGAATCAGGCACCCGATTTAACACTCACATTTCGTTATACCATTCTAAGCGTGAAGCGACCACCATTGAGAGAAAATGATTTCCGGTAAACCTATCCCTAAAGATCGACCTGGCTGAACCAGATGCTCGTTAACGTCACATTCTGAAGAGTGCATTGCTAGTAAAATTTGTTCGGCGTCCTTCTTTTTCGTTGTTAGGGAACAAGATGATCGAGGGACCAATCAAATGGGGAGGCAATCATTTAAAGATTTCTGGCGAATTTTCTTATACTCCGGGCTATTGGGAATGGACTGAAGACGTCCTCGCCCGTTTTGGCGACATCCTTATCACAGCCTCCATTCACTCGGCAATCTATGCTTCATTATATTCCTATGACAAAGACCTATATATTATGAGGGCCTTCTTTGAAGCATGGTGCCATACAACAAACACTCTTCACACCACCGTGGGGGAGCTGTCTATCTCTTTATGGGACATCTACCAACTTGGGGGATTACCGGTTATCGGTGAAATGTATGATGAAGTAATACCGCCCCTCAAAATGTTCAAGGGCTGAGACGTGGATAACAACACGACCATTCCAGGCACCTGGAAGTACTTATTTGCCGCATTTCACCATCTGGTCAGGAGGTCCGCAGTCAAAGTCAAGTGTCCGCCTTATAATGGATTGAATTTTGGAGCAAAAAGAAGACAATCTATAATGATAAAGAAGAAAAGGACGAGCACTATTCCGAAATCCTCGCAGAATCCAAATGGAGAGATCCTCTCTCGTCCCGCCGATGAGTGGTCTGAGGAAGAGCAACAAGACATATTCGAGAAGCTTGGTGTTCCTGCTATGTATCGAGCTAAGCTTTATTTGGCAGCTTATATCTCCTGTTGGCTTTGCATTTTTGCCCTTCCCGAAAGTGACGAAAGGAAAATCAGGCCTGGTACCTTTGAAATGGCTTGTTTAATGGCAGAAGGACGTGGTTTCAGTCTCGCCGTTCCAGTATTAGCAAATATTTATGAAGGATTGAACAAATTAGTTACATCCTCAAACCCATGCAATTCTAAATCATTTTTTCCCGCGCATTATCTCTGTGGTTGGCTTGCTCATTATTTCGGTACTCATCCCGAAGTGAGGCCTTCTCCACGGGGCCCTTCAATGACCACATACTCAGGAACTGTGGGTGCCAAAGTTCACAAGGATGATGCTAGAGAGCTTATTCACAGTGGGAGGCGTGCCAGAGTTCACTGCTTTATGCTCCAAAGAAATCTGGGGAACGTCTTGGTGGACAATGGCGACCTTGACAATGAAAGATTCACCTATCTTGTATCTCTTTGTTTGGCTTATGTCTGCCCACAAATAAATGACCGTTTTTACATGGAGCCTTACAACCCTCAACGGTTCGGTAGACAATTTGGTTTCTGCCAAGATGTCTCTGACTCACTACACCGTGATTTGGGATTATGTTCGCGTCTAGAGGCCTTGAAATACTGGCAACTATTATTGTTTACAGGTAGTAGGTCCCGTGTTTTCCTTCCTAGTGCAACTTTGTCTTGGATCAACGACGTGACCAACAGCTTCAGCAAGTGGTGGAGGGAAACAGATATAAGATACTTAAGAAAAAATGTTGAAATTCTTTTTCATGGCAACGAGGCCGGTTCTTCTAAGGCCAGAAAGCCTAACAAGCAAGATGAGGCAGGATGTTCAATACCAACCCCTTTACGACCGGGAGACGTTATTCAAAGTAGAGACCGACAGAAGATAAGCCCAAATAACGATGCAGGCTCCGAGGTTGACCCAAAACATGAACGTCGTGGAAAACAGAAGGCATATGACTTTGATGCTGATCTCCTTCTCGGAGTTCCAAGCTCTTCTCATATTCCCTCACAAGCATTGGTAATATTTATATACTCTTGACGTATATACATACACGATAGTTTATACATGATACACATGTACTTTTATTTTTAACGACCCTCTCCTTTACTGCAACAGGAAGGTGATGTAGCCTTGGAACTCGGAGCATCTTTTCCCGAGCAAGATATCTTGGCTCGTCCATCGGGAGTAAACCATGGCAAGGGGAAAAACATTGAACTGCTCAGGCAAATTACTCCGTTGGACAAATTTGGAAAACTGACTTTAGAAGGTAGTCAGACTGCGAGTTCTCTGCACAGGATGCTGGTCAGGGCTCAATAAATGGTCCAGGGCTCAATAAATGGTCCAGATATTACTAGACGTGCTGCCCACTCATTATTGAAAAGAATAAGATTGTTCCTGATTTCATCACAAATGCAAAACCTGCCAGTGTTCTTGCTTGTTCCACGGTTTCATTTCGACCACCGACCTCGCATATTGATGTTTTCAATCAAGCACGGAAAGAGATAGGCTCGAGATTCTTGACAAAGCTGAAGAACGCGAGCTATTCCGAGGTTGCCGATATTGTTGCATCCGCTAATGAAACTTATCGGAGTATCCATCACCTTAAGGGTGATGTATCCCGATTACAAGAGCAGGTCGACTCTTACGTGAGTGCAGTAAATGCGTTCTTGGTAGTAGAAAGGCTCGCATCACAATGCCATCGTTCTGAAGCCTTCGAGAAGGATATGACTATTTGTCAGCATGAAGTTAACCACACTCAATCAATGTTGGATTCGGCCCTAGAAGAATACCAGGTACTGAATATGAAATGCACCTCTCTTAATGATGAAATTATCCGCCTTGAAGCTGAGCTGGGAAGAGCTAGAGAACAAGAGAAAGTTTTAAGCGAAGGCTTGGAAGCCAAGGGTGCTCTGTTGCCTGCCTTGGAGATACAACTTGAGAATGCGGTCAAGTCTTTAGGGGAGCTTGAAAAGACTCCAGTGATGCATATTGAAGAAGAAGCTTCATTCCAAGATCAAAAGGACCGGCTGGAAGAAATGAGGGCTTCCCTTTTTGCTGACTTATAATAAATTTATTTTTCTTGAATAACTCTTTGTTTACTGGCAAAATAATTACTCATCATGTTTTTTCCGAATAAAATTACTTTGACGCTCATTGCTTCGATTTCCTGGATAAGATTTTTTTATTGCATAATTTTTATTTTTATTTTTTGGTGTGGCTGCACTCAAACAAAGTATTTGCTCAAGTTGCCTACGTACCTCCGAAGTATCAAAATACTCTACAGATCAAGCCGACGTAGTTCAAGGGAAAGGATTTTTTTTGTTTGGAGGTGTGGCTGCACTCAGGCTACATATTCACCCGAGTTGCCTACGTACCTTCAAAGTATCAAAATACTCTACAAGATCAAGCCAACGTAGTTCAAGGAGGGATTTTTTTATTGGGTGGATTTTATTTATTTATTTTTTGTATGCAGTTTATACTCTTGCTTAGGAGCCTTGTTGCAGTTTATCCTCTTGCTTAGGAGCATTGTTGCAAAACGATTCAAGAGTAGTAGCGTTTTAGGAACTTTCCATTAATCGGTCCTATACGCACACCGTCTTCATCCACAATTTTGTAAGCACCATTGGAGTACACCTTTTGCACGACATATGGCCCATCCCACTTAGAAGTGAATTTACCCACTGGTTTGTGAGAGGTAATGATTGGCCTTCTTACGGCGAGCACCAAGTCTCCTACTTGAAAAGATCAAGGATTCACCTTTTTATCGAAAGCGCGTGCCATTCTTGCTTGATAACATTGAAGTGTTTGTTGTGCTAACAACCTTCTCATCAAGGGCTTCCAATTCCGCCAAACGCAGTCGATCGTTATCGTCACTTGAAAGTCCCTCCTGGATAGCAATACGCAATGATGGAATCTGAACCTCTAGTGGTAGCACAGCCTCAACTCCATATACCAATGCGTACGGGGTTGATTGAGTTGGTGTCTTGTATGTTGTACGATATGCCCGCAATGCTTCACCAATTCTTTCGTGCCAATCACGCTTCAACTTAGCAACCACTTTTCTTAACGAGTTGCAAAGTGTCACTACTACAATTCCCCTAGTTTTATGACGCTTTCCTACTGACGCTTTTATAAGCGTTGGCCTCATAGTCTTCCTTCTTTCCTGTTTTAACATATTTTTACCCTTTTTATTGTATTTTAGATCAGATGAGCGCGTATCATGAAAACTCAAAATTTTTGGTTTGGAAAAAGTGAAACTTTGTTTAGGCGGTATTCTCATTTCCCTAAAAAGTACTCCGTAAACCCACAAACCTAAATCTTATATTCATCGTTCATCCTCCTCCAACACGGACTGCAGGCTTGCAGCTCTCTCCATGCCAATAACCCCCGTTGCCAAATGCTTATGACGATGACAACAGTAATACCAATCAAGACCACAAAAAACGACACCATCCTAGACACCATCTCGGATGAATTTCATGTCCAACACTACTCTTATGTATGTTTTTCGATCTAATACCTTCCATTTTTCTGAAATTTGTTTAATTGGTTTAAGGTGGATTATAAATTTAGTGTTTTGCTTTTGCTTAATTTAATTTAGGGTTCATCAGGTCATTCATCGCTTGTTTTCAATCTCATTTCTAGGGGTTTTTGTTTTTTTTCCAGTCAAATAGGGGAAATCGAAAAGAGTTTCGGGATTAAAAAGTTGAACACATTGCTCTTTGGGATTTGGAGTATAGTTTTTCCTAAATTCTTAACCTATTTTTAATTCAATTAATATTCTTAACCTATGTTTTGGTTATACGATCATGATTATTGTTGAGACTCTTTTTTGTGACTCATTTGTTTGACATATATTGTTCTTATACTTGCGTTATTAGTAAGAAGTAGATTTCTGGATCTTTGTGAGTGCTGAAGTATTATATTGTTATGTCTGAATGAGTCCGTTTTTAAAATTGATGGGTCTTATTTATGGAAAAGTTGATGAACAATTATAAAGAGAGTCTGGTATAAGTGTCATGTATTAATAAGATCTTAAGAGTGCTCTTGAGAATAAAAAGATTATTACAACACAAGTACCATTGGATTGAGATTCGTATGTTCAATTGAATTCGTTGTATAACACACCTACTACTGAATGATTGTTCAGTATATGTGAATTGTTCTTGGCAATATCCTTGTAAGTTATAACCAACCGACCATTGTTGCCATTTTTTTAGTGTTCCCTGTGTGACTCTATGGCAGAGATTCTACTCCAAAATGTAGTTTAGAAATCCCAATGAATGTAATACATTTCTACAAAGGCACCTAATCATGTTTAAGGACTTAAAATGACTATTAATGGAATTCAAGAATTATTATGGAGTTTCTAACGCATATACCAAACCAAGATAAAGTAATTTTTTTACTTGTTTCATCATTGAATTGGCATCTTTTTCTATCAACAAGTAGTTATTAATTATTACTAACAAGACGGATGTACTTCATGAAACAAAATATGACTTTTGAGAATTTTCTCCTCAATTATATGTTTTTGTTTCACATTAATTAAATCATATTTAAGATTAATGAGATACTATTACGGAGTATAATCTTAATATACAATGAGATACTATTATAATCTTTAATATATTAACAATACTAGGGGATAATACTAGGAGAATTGATTCTATAATACCAAATTTCCAAAACATTAATGATCTCATGTAAGTTAGGTACACCACTCTTACTAGTCTTCCTTGCCACGTTTCCTTTTTTTCTTAAAGAGTGTTATTTGTAGTTTATGAGAAAATGCTTTGAATTGTTTGAATGTCTATCCCTAAAAAAATTAATTGCAAAACTTCTGAAATGTTATTGCGTTTGAAATAGATAAACAGAAGGCGAATTTTATCCCTCCTTTTAATAGAATTATCTATAGGGAAATTAATAATTGTGTATGAGGTTGAATAGATAGAAAGAGGAGATAGCAGACATACCCTACAAAATTACTACACAATCATCATTTCCTTACTTGAAAACTCTTTTTAAAAGCACTTTCATAGTTGACAATAGTCTTCAGATTTTCTAATTCCCTAAAAAAAGTTCTTTCTTGTAAAGATCTGGAACTGGACCTCCAGCACTAACCCATTCTGCCCTTTGTATTCATCTTGAGTATTACGGAGCATTCGAGGAGGGCTAAGCTATCCATAATCGAGCCCTTGACCCTCCATTAGCAGGATCTCTACTGTGATGCTTTGTAGTGTTTTGATTTTCCCACAAATCTTGGTGTTATCTGTTGCTTACTTATGTTTTTCATTCTATTCAGACTGCAAGTATCTTGAACATCTTGGATTGTGAACTGGTGGAGCATGTTGGGACTTACATCGCCAGGTTAGTTTATCCTTGCAAAGAGAGTTGCTTTGTTTCTACAGTGTGTGGTTTCACTGACTCATTTATTGTGTGACATTCATTTGAACTTCCAAAATTATCGTGCTTACCATATATTGTTCATATGTACTACAGTAGTTCTGAATGTTAAGTTATGTCTTTTAGTGTAATGTGCATGTTTGTCTAGTTGTCAGACCTATGAAGGGGCATTGTTGGTGAGCCTGGTTCTGAAGCTCATGGTAGGTATGCTACTACATAAATATATATAAGCATGCCAGAGAAGATCACCCAGGTAAACGTACTTAATTGTGGGGTTGTTTGTAATGCTACACTGTAGTGTAATTCACTGTTTGTATACGAGAAGCTATTTATGGGAACATTGGCCCGTGAACTGATGATATTTGTTGTCAACAGGTGGCTACTATTTCTGCTAATGGCGAGCGTGAAATAGGTGAACTTATCGCTAGGGCGATGGAGAAAGTTGGCAAGGAAGGTGGTATTATTGTTTCTGTAAGTTACTATATATTCGAATCTTTCAAATCTTTGGGAAAGTAACTAGTCCTGTCAGATTTCTTTGGGAAAGTTAATAAAAATTAATAAGCCGTTAATGATCAGGATGGTAACACGTTGGATAACGAGTTGGAATTGGTGGAAGGCATGAAGCTTGCAAGGGGTTATATATATTTCTCCTTATTTCATTACTGACGAGAAAACTCAGAAATGCGTAAGCAACCTTCAATAGAAATACGGAACTATTTTCTTCCATTTTTAACTGATATTTATATTTCTCGACTTACCCTTTAAGAATCGCCTTGACAGGAACTTGAAAATCCGTTTGTGCTAGTCCATGAAAAGAAAATTTCGAGTGCAGAATCACTCATCAGAGGAGTTGTCTATTCAGGTTATTTCTTCCCCATGTCGTTCGACTTAAATATTTGGAACAGTTTGTGGTCAATCTTCTCGTATACTTACACGTATGTTGAAATGGGTTCTCAACAGACAAGTTGGCCTTTATTGATAGTGCAACTATGGCGAAGACAATCTTGCATAGCATGGCTGATCCGCAGGCATTTTATTTCTCTAATATGCATTTATATTTCCCACCTATTTATGGTTCATTATATAGTCTATTCAGTATTCCTTACCATACTTTTTTACCATTGCAGGACATTCTATAACAATAAAAGGGAGATGATGGTGGAATTGATGGATGACAAAATCGGCTCACTATTTTGAACTTGGACATTTTAAATTGAATGTTTTTTCGGACGAAGACACGTACCTTTTTAAATAATAATTGTATAGAATTTTTTTATTGCCACTTTGGATTGCGAAATACTCGTATATGAATGGATATAGATTATTCTAGGTGTTCGTCTTATAAAACTATACTTGATTGAGAAATGTATGATTGGAGATTATTCTAATTAAGTGTTTGTTTTATGAACCTTTATTCATTTAATTTGTATGTAGTTATTGTATACGGAGTAATTATTAACAATAAGGTCAGCTCGATCTGGGATCGCAAGGAGTAGTCAGATGTTGGATCGAAATATATTATTAATATATTATTTATGAAAAGATTTTCGACGCTTTTACGATGTCAAAGTGTCGATAAGTGATTTTTTATTACTATTTCTCGACTCTTTTAACAGTAGAAAGTATTGCGCTTAAAAAAAATTTGGTCGGGAAAAAAATTGCGACATAGAAAAGCGTCAAGGTTGCATTTTTTATGGTACATGTGGTGACGCAAAAAGGCGTCATGAATAAAATATTCAACGTTTTAATGTGTTGAGAACAATGACACAAAAATGCGACGAGAATTCCTGACGCCCAAAATCTCCACGCTTTCTGAAAGCGTCGAGAATTAAATGTACGACACTTTAAACCGTCGAGAACCTACCTCTTAAGCGACGAGAAACCAAGGGACTTGTAGTAGTGTGACCCAAGAAGAAGATCTTCATCAGAGAATGTCAAGGCGGTGTTCCAGGATAGACATTTGGCCTCTTGTTCTACAGACTTGTCAACATCTTTTATCTCTTCTTCATACAACTCAGGGTTTTGAAGTGCTTGAGAAACTTGATGACGCATCTCCTCAGGTAGGTGAAAGATTTGCTTCCACTCCATGCGTGCGGGTAGAGAATCGAGCGTAGCCGACACTTTAGTGTCTCTGGGTAGATTTTCGTCCTCTTTAGTGGCCACTTTTAAAGTACCACCTTCTTCTTCATCTTCTTCATCCTCCACAATTACCTCAGCCGCTACTGTGTAAACATTGACTTCGTCGAGATAGCCCTCGGGGAAGAATTCTTTAAGAACAATTGGAGATGGAAGATCTTGCTCTAGCAAATCAATAGGCACGACTTTTGACTTGGTCACTTTCTTTGCTTTCTTCTTACTTTTAGGGCGGCGTGACCCCTTCTTCTTTGTTTGATTCCTTCTTCTTTGAACCGAATCTTAATTCTGAAGTTTCACTGGCTTCATTGGTTTCTTGCGAGTGACCAATGTCCATCCTTCATCATCACCATCATCATTTGGACTCTCTGCGATTGTTTTTTCATTCCAAGAAGTCGGTTTTGGTGATATCGGCCTTGGTACTTCCAACACTATAGGCTCAAGACTTCCAAATTGTATCAAACATACTTCATGCTCTTCACCTGAAACGTCCATGGGTGTGGCATCAAATTCACCAACTATTGAGGTATGATTTGTTGCCACAACGTCCTCCACGTCCAAGATGATCTTCCCTTCTCTGGATAGTTGCATGATTTTTTCCTTGAGGGTGATGCACTTCTCCAAAGGATGACTCACCAATCTATGGTAGCGACAATAATTTGGATCGTTTGTCTTGTTCGCTTGTTCTGGGCGCTTTGACTCAGGTAATTGGATGATTTTCTTCTCAAGTAAATCATCAAGCATGCCTGACAGATCTGAATCAGGGAACGGATACTGCTTGGACTGCAACTTTTTTAGCGTTGGCCTTTCACGCTTGAAGTCACTTGTGTATGTTTCCTTGCCTTTGTTTGCTTAGACTTTCCCAAAATTTTGACGGGTTCACTGGAGGTGGTTACATTCACTGTTTCATTGGAAGAGCTTTTGGAACCCTTATCATTTTTCTTAAATTCCTTCTTCTTTGATGTTGCATTAGAAGAAGATGATTGAGTCTTTCCACGTGTCCTGATTGTCAGCTCCATATCATGAGCATGAGTCACCAACTCTTGAAAGCTTCGAGGTTTGATACCGTTTAAGATGTAGAGCAGGTCCCACTTCATGCCATTGATGCACATTTCAACTGCAGAACCCTCGCTAAGGCGATCCTTGCACTCCAGACTTAGGGCACGCCATCGATTAATGTATTCTACAACGGGCTCCTCTTCCCACTGAGAAGTATTTGTCAACTCACTCATGCTCACAATGCGCCGTGTGCTGTAGAACCTATTCATGAACTCGGTCTCCAAGCGATCCCAACTGTCGATGGACTCAGAACCTAAATCTGTGTACCAATCAAAGGCGATGCCTTTGAGTGAGCGGACGAACTGTTTCACCAATAAGTCACCATCAGTCCCTGCGTTGTTGCAAGTCTCGATGAAGTGTGCAATATGTTGCTTGGGGTTGCATTTCCCGTCAAACTGCTGGAACTTGGGAGGTTGGTAGCTTGAAGGCATGCGCATGTCATCGATCCTCTTTGTATAAGGCTTTACATAGCGCAGTTTGTAGGAAGCTCCTTCATCTAACTGATTCTTGATGGTGTTGTTAATCAAGTTACGCAGTTGTTCTTGGGTGAGAGGTTTTTCACCACCCTTTACGCCATCATCTTTCTCACCGTCACTCCCAACTTCACTTGCGGTATCTCCATGGTAACTAGAGCCACCCTTGTTACGAAGATCCTCCATTTCTTTTTGAAGATCTTCAATCCTCTTATTCTTCTCTTCGTTTTCCTTCATCATTTGTTCAAGGATTTTGTTCATGTTTGCCACTTGTTCTTCTAGGGTAGAGCCACCAATGGTCATCATTGATGCAATAAAAGGGACTTGCACTCCCTTTTTCTTTGGGGAAGTTTTCTTCTCCTTACGAGGGGATGCACTGGAAGACTTCAACTCCTTCTGATTTCACTTTGAAGGTGAAGCAGCCTTGCGAGGGGATCCACTTTTGGGGGATGCACTTATGGAACTCAACATATTTTGCTCCTTGCTTGGAGATGAAGAGGCCTTGAGCAAAGCAGTAGCATCAGCAACAATGGACTGAATGGAGTATCTACGTGGCCTTTTGGGAACATTAGCAGCACGTAGGCTAGCAGCAGCGGCTTTGACAGCAGCCTTCTTTCGCCATTGCTCTAGTGGACGCACCAGCAGATTGCATGCCTGATGAGGAGATCGTGTTAAGAGGCTCCTTGAGGATTGATGCATAGGATTGCTTAGGTGTGCTTGGAGTGTTCTCTGGGAAAGACATCTTCTTGTTGAAGTAGCTTGCTTTTATAGGAGAGATGAGAGGTAGAGAGTTTCACGTAGGGTTCACCAAAAATTTGTAACAACAAATTTTGTATAGCGATATTATAAATATCTGTAATACAAAACCGGAGCAACAAATTATAATATCAGAAAAGTTCAAGTGTTCAGTTCTCTATTCTTCCTCTGATTCTACTACGTTGCTTTAGGCACACTTCAACGGTCTTCGTGAGCGTTCCTTGGTTGACTTTAGCTTCTTGGGAGGGTCGCGATGACTTGAGTCTCCTTTTGATGCTTGATGTCGATTTGACTTCCTTGAGTAGGCGGCACGATCTTGTAGTGCTTGTTGCTACTTGAAAGGGAGGATGCTTCGAGAATTTCAGAGCTTTTGTAGTCTTCTTTTCTCTTCACTTTTCGTTGTATATTTTTTTTGTTAAAAATGGTGGAGAAGCACTCTATTTATAGAATTTCTTCATCCATTCTTTTTGGACTTGGAATTGAGCCTTTTGAAACCTTGACTTCTCTTTGCGCCCAATTGACCGTTTCTTGATTTTTAGGTCAAATTTGGTCAGTGCTTGACATTCGGGTCAAGTTTGACAATTTCTCGAGATTTGGGTTAGATTGACGAGTGCTTGACTTTTTGGGTCAATCTTGAATTTTTTTGACTTTTGGGCCAATCTGACATTCGTTTGACTTTTGGGCCAGCTTGACATGCTCTTGACTTTTGGGCCAAGTATACATTCTTCTTGACTTTTGAGTAAATTTTACCAAGCTCAGAAATGAACCGAGCCGACTTTAACTTTTACGGGACAAATATAACTAAACCAAGTCAAAATTTGTTATTGACTTAGAATAATTAATTTTTGGCTTTTCGACACTTAAATAAATTTTCCGTGTCTATAGTGACATGAAAAAAAAGGAGACGACTCGAGCTACTGGAGGAAGAAGATAGGAATGTTCGGAACGTAGAAGAAAGGCGTCGAATAGTGAAGGAATTGACAGCCCTTATGCGTAGCGAGGAGCTCTTTTGGAAACAACGATATTGCGCTAACTGGTTAAAGGAGGGGGATCGTAACACAAAATTCTTTCACAGGAAAGCTTCTATCCGGAGAAGGAATAATCAGATATCACAAATTTGCGATGACGAGGGGGTCGAATGGCGTGGCCAAGAACAGATAGCGAGAGTTGCTCGCTCCTTTTTTCAGAAATTGTTCGACTCTTGTCAACCCACGGACTTTGAGGAGGTTTTGGATGGAGTGGCAAATAGAGTTACAGCCTCTATGAACTCTATACTGTGTCGCAATTTTGCTGAGGGTGAAGTACAGGATGCATTGGAACAAATGAACCCGACAAAAGCCCCCGACCTGGACGGTATGAACGCTCTATTCTATCAAACCTATTGGCACATAGTGGGTCCTTTTGTTACACGACAAGTCTTAGATGTTCTTAATGGTGCGCCTCTTCCAAGAGGATGTAATCGTACTTTTATAGTTTTGATTCCGAAAGTGAATAACCTGGGTCATATGGGTGAGTTTAGACCAATAAGCCTATGTAACGTGATTTATAAGCTAGTGTCAAAGGTTCTTGCAAATAGACTGAAACCTTGTCTCGGGAAGGTGATTTCAGAGAACCAGAGTGCCTTCACTCTAGGTCGACAAATAACTGACAATATTCTGGTAGCCTTTGAAGCTTTCCATCATATGAAGAATATGAGGTCAAGTGAAGGAATGATGGCTGTTAAGCTCAACATGGCAAAAGCCTACGACAGAGTGGAATGTGGAATGGTTTTTTTTTGGAGCGGGTTCTACGAGTTGGGGTTTAGGAAGAAGTGGATTAATCGGGTTATGCATTGTGTCTCGTCTGTCACTTTTGAGGTGTTGGTAAACGGGCAACCGTCTCATGAATTCCGACCGAGCCGTGGACTCCGACAGGGTGACCCCCTGTCACCGTATCTGTTTATTCTTTGTGCGGAGGTCTTGTCTAGCCAAATTCGAAGAGTTATTGAAAATCAGTCTTTACGCGGATTGAGGATTGCACATGATGGGCCGATAATTTCGCATCTGTCTTTGCGGATGACAGTCTTGTTTTTGTCGAGCGAGGAGTGATGAGGCTACGGTGCTGAAAGGTGTTTTGGGTCGGTATGAGAAGGCTTCGGGGCAAAAGGTAAACCTGGATAAAACAACGATATCATTTAGTAGTGGGGTAAGTCAGCAGCGACGGGAAGAGTTAGCCGAATAAATGGGGGTGCGTGCGGTTGCTCAGGCGGGACGGTATTTGGGGTTGCCATCTGCGGTTGGGAGATCGAAGGTTGAATTAACCAAAATCTTGAGGGATAAGATACAAAAGAAGCTGAAATGATGGAAGAGTATGCTTTTGTCGAAAGTGGGTAGGGAGGTGATGATAAAGGTTGTAGCCCAATCGATTTCTACCTACGTCATGAGTGTATTTAAACTCTCGATTTCTTTTTGTGAGGAATTACGAGCCATTATTTCAAGATTCTGGTGGGGGGAGGAAAATGGGAAGAGAAAAATTTCCTGGGTAGCGTGGAATAAATTATGTCGACCTAAGGAATTCGTGGGCTTGGATTTTTGTGATTTCCACAGGTTCAATATGGCACTCCTTGGAAAGCAAGCATGGCGGTTGATAACGGACCCAGGAAGCCTTGTGAGCCGGGTTTTGCAATCCAAGTACTATAGAAATGGTTCTTTTCTACAAGCAAGGTTGGGTCATAACTCGAGCTACACTTGGAAGGGTATTTGGGAGGCTAAGGAAGTGGTGAGACAGGGGATTCAGCGTCGGATTGGAAACGGTCTGAGCACGAGGGTATGGGGGTCCCGTGGCTACAAATTAAAATAGTAATTCTCGCATGGTCATTTCGCCGTGCCCATAAGGAGGAGAAGAGATGATGGTAGCTAATTTGTTCAGGGGGTCGGGGCAGTGGGATTTGGGGCGTGTAAGGGAGCTTTTTATTCCATTTGAACAACAGGCCATTAGTGAGATGAGACTTACCTCGAGACAGGTGGAAGATTCTTGGTGTTGGGACCTCGAAAAGGACGGGATTTACTTGGTAAAATCAGCTTATAAAATGCTCACTGGTGCGGTCTTAAATGATCAAGGTCCCTCGGATTATGCACGAGAGAAGAAGCTATGGACGTCGATTTGGAAAGCAAATGTGATCCCGCGTATTAAAGTTTTCTTCTGGCAACTTTGCTCGGAGGCCCTCCTAACTAAAGGAAACATTGCTCGACGGATTCTTGATATGAACTCTTTATGTCCTCTGTGTCTTTGTGAGGTGGAGACTTGTCTCCTCCTTGTAAAGGGGTGTGGGTGGGGGTTTGGGGTTGGAGATCAAAAAGGAGAATGGGCATGAGTGGGTGAGGGAGTGGGTGGAGGATTTGTGGAGGGAGACGGAGGAGGGTGAGAAAGAGTTGTTGATGATCGGGTGTTGGGCTATATGGGAAGCGAGGAATAAGGCTATTTTTGAGGGAAGAGGGTGGAGGGCTGATATGGTTGTTAGGCGAGTTATGGACCTGGTTGAGGAGATCGGGAACAAAGACGAAGTCAGTCGGGGAAATGGGGGAGATCATGGACAGCAGGGGAGGAGAAGTGCTACGGTGAGGGTGGGGTGGCAGGCGCCGGACAGGAGCTTCATCAAAATTAACTGTGACGGGGGTATGTATGGTGGAGGGCGGAGCTGGGGGGTGATAGCGAGGGCAGAGGATGGGAGGATGCGGTGGGGAGTTAGCGGGCGGGTGAGAGGGGGAAGTGAACCAAGTGAGGTAGAGGCGGAAGCTATTCTGAGAGGGATGGAGGAAGCTAGAAGACGAGGGGACCGTAATATTGTGGTGGAGAGCGATCGCAAGTCAATAATCGACATTCTCAAGCTTTCTAAAAGAGGTCGTAGTAATTTGTTCCTTATTGTTGAGGAGATTTTAGATTTATGTTGCTTTTTCGATGTTATTGTGTGGTCTTATGTGTCTCGGGGTTGTAACCAACTAGCTCATGCTCTTGCTCATTGTCTGCGAGATGGGTTTGGTCCAGCGACCTGGGATGACAAAGGTTCGGATTATGTTATGTCTTTGGTTGATTTGGACATTCAGTCAATGAGATAAGTCACAAGTTCGGGATTCAAAAAAAACACTCTAGTCTACAGATATCCTGCAAAAGCAGAACAGGGCGTTGATACATCCCATAATAGAATTACATAGCCATATTCATCCAAATTAAACATGGGATTTACGGGGGAAAATGCATTAGATGAAAATCTATCATTGAAAAATCAAGCCATGTGTCCACCTTGGAGATCATGCAAAGTATCCTTACACGAGTGACGATCATCCTTCATTTTCGTGTACGCACGTTTTGAAATAAATTCCTAAGTTTTTATAACGGAATACATAAAAATAAAACATTGTTATCCATGAAAATAATTTTTCTAGTGTTAAACTCGGTTTAAAATAAATCATTTCTAGTATTAAGCTCGAAAGACTTTCATTTTGATTTTGAAAAAGTCCTAACTTAAATATTTAATTCCGCTATAAGAATTATAGAGGCACTTATACATCATTAACCTTACCCCAACCCAATTCAATTAATTTTATAATCGTACTCGTCTCAACCCAATTATCTGAATGAGTTATATAGTCTCAATCGTGTTCGTTTTGAGTTATCGTGTCAATGATTGTCACCTCTAAGAATCTCTTTCCAAATAAACTTAACTTTAACTACACGAACCAAATTGACAGAGACAAAATGAAGTTAATGAGGATAAATTAACCGAACTAAGCTAAATCAAACCGATTTACACAAAGATGGAAGCCACTCAACTAGTCACCAAAGAAGTGTAGAGCACTATAGGAAGCACAAACTGTATTGAGTCCAAATAAAAAAAATGTTGTGAAAGTAAGAGAGAAGAGAAACCAGAGAGAGATAAGAGAATGAGAGAAATCGTAGAGGTGTTTATTCATCCCATCAAGGGACATATATATAGTACACGGTACATCTAGGGTTACATCATAATGGACTATAAGGCCCGATGGACATCCACATATTATGTTCCATAACACTCTCCCTTGGATGTACATCACTAAAGAAAATGACTCGTAAACCTCGACTGGAAAAACTCGGTGGGAAAACACTAGTGAAGGAAAAAGAGTACATAAATCTTCATACATGCATAACAGGCTGCCTCATTAAAATCTTTCCATGGAAAACCTAGTGGGACAAAACCATGGCTTGGGAAAAAGAGTACAGCGCGTGGTTACTCCCCCTGATAATTACACAACTTGATATTTAATGAAATAATTCATATCTTCATAGAACTTCACGACGACGTTGAAATAGATTGTAGTAACCGAGAAACTTGGTAGCTTCAATCAATAGGAATTCTCGGAACTCGCAATCTTGACATAGTCATTCATGACTCTTTGATGTATAACTCGTCATCAAAATTATGATGATCATATCTATAGCGTATTAACACGTCTATAGAGCTACCTCGTTAAAAACCTTGCTAGGAAAAAACCTTGGGACAAAAACCTAGTCGAAGGGAAGAGTGTAGCTAACATTATTTCTCAACTGATTATGGATCTTCAGGAGAATCAATCAATCTGATTTTATCTTAAATAATAATTAATCTTTCTTGTCATTCTTGCTATAGACGTGTTAATACGCTATAGATATGATCATCATAATTTATCGTAAAAGAAAAAAAATTAGGGACAAAGTCGGTTATCATATGAAATTATGATACCTTCCTTATAAAGGTAGAGACTTAAAAAAACTTGAAAAAAAATTAAGTTAGAGATCGTGCTGATAACGTGTTGGGAAAGTAAGAGAGAACAGAAACCAGAGAGATAGGAGAATGAGGGGAATCAGAGAGGTGTTTATTCATCCCATCAAGGAGTATGTATATAATACATGGTACGGATTACATCGTAATAAACTATAAGACTCGATGGACATTCACATGTTATGTTCCATAACCATAAAGAAATAAAGAAGCGGATTTGATTGATTCCCCTAGAGAATCTTTGATGTTGTTATGTCACACAAAACCCTTGTTACTACTGCAGCAACAAGAATGCGCCCTCTTTCGGAACCCCTTCACTTTCACAAATCGGATGGAAACCACCATGGTTAGAAGCAGCGGGAGTACATGCTGTTCAAGGTCAAGGTGGAGGTCTTCTTCTGCTCCTCCTCCCGAGAAACGAGGCCCAATTGATGGAGTTATCAGCTTAGAAGAATGGCAAGCATGGGGTACCACTTCACCTCTTCCTGCCATGCTCATCCACGCCATTCACTATCTCAAAGCTTTTGAGACAGATACTGATACCCTTTTGACTTTTGGGGGCAATGGCGGTCGACTTGTGGTAATTCTCTTCTATCTTTCCTGCTCCATTTTCTTCTCTCTCTCTCTCTCAACACCAACATTACCAACTCCATCTTTCTCCTAGCTTTTCAATCTACCAGTTTACCTTCAAAGTAGCTTTCTAAAAGTGAGCAAGAAAAGGGTTGTCTTTTCGCCAGGATTTGAAATGAAGAACCCCGATTTCAAATGGTAATTATATACGGAGTATTATTAAAATGGGAGTTTAAGTGTTACATGTGGACAAGTAACGCGATAATGCGCATTGGCAACCTGCCCTGCTTGTGTTAATTCTGTGAATGTCTCGTTTCTTAAGGAGCTGAATATAATTGGGATATCGATTGCGTGGAAGGTTTTGCAAGGATATCGTCCGTGCCATGTTTTTTTAGGACTATTATAAACGCAAGTGATGACAGCTGAAGGAGACATTGTACCTCTTTACTAGGTTAAATTTGCACTTCTCATGCCTGCAATACTAACTTACCACTATACTGTCGTTTGTGGACTACTCATGAACTTCCATCGTATTTCCTTTTGTGATACTCTCCTCTTGACTCCCTAGATAATGCAACACTCTTAGCCTCAAAGTTAACAATAACAACAACGAATTCATGATCCTAAAAGAATGCATGTATCTTAAGTAGTGGTCCATAGTTTTGTATGGAAGCATACATTGTTAGGACATGTAAGCTAATTGGTTGACTCGAGCTATTATGGGAGAGGTAAACTATTTGCAGGCACAGATGGTGTATTAAGCCAAATGATTGAGTTTTCAATTCTTTTTCCCTACAACTCTTCGAGATTAATTGTGCCACTTGCTGATTTTCTTGCCTTAGTTTTCAGGGTGATTTCAAAGTTCAGGAGGATAAGAAACATCGAGCAACCTATCAGACCTTATGCGGGTCTGACATGAAATTTCAGTTCTATTCGGCCCGACAAATTGCATGTCGCGTGCTTGGAAGTAGAGGCTACCTTTGTCAAAAGGTATTTGATTTCATATTCTTGTTATCGGTTTTGCGGAGGTAAAGTGTATCACACATTTGACAAACGCTGAAGAGGATGAACATCTGGAGTTTTCTATTCATTCTGTTTCCTCATTTTATCATATTATCATGATTCTTGAACTTCTTTCTTGGTATTCAGTGTTGGCTTCCTCATGAAGACTGTATGTGCTCGAAAATCAAACCTTGCCCTCTTTGGCGTGGCATAAGATTTTGGTTGTACATGCATCCTAAGGTTTGTGTACATGTCCTGGTTTATTAGGATCCATGGTCGTAACTTTAGTAATCAATAGACCAATTCTATTATCGTTAATAGTGGTTATTGATTATTTATGTAGGATTTCTTGAGACAAAACAACACTGGAAAACTGTTGTGGCAGGTGTTTGGGGTTCAAGCGGCAACGTTGTGCCTCTTTGGTGTTGTTGAACACGAAGACATCATGTGGAATGAATTCAAGAAATCTGGTAAGATGATCTACGTTTTGTAGTTTGATAAATTTTTCTAATTGTGCGTGGTCATCTGCAGCCTTGCTGACTACGCACACATTTTGACGAGAGTTGTGTTGTATGGATTATCAATCGTTATTGTTTTTTGTGTTTACGTTTACTGTAAACGCCTTGTTTTCGCCATTCCTTTTTGGTGCATTATTTGGACGTGTTAGGAGGATGGTTTGTAGAGGGACACTAGAGTCTGTATAATAGCTTGAGCACAAGCATTGAAGGCACCATATTCTCTAAAGTTTATATGGGGTGTATATAGCTCTTCAGTTTTTGACTACATTAATTGCTTCTGCTGTGCACTTTAATTACCATATACATATTAACTTGTTAACTGCCATTGTAATTCCCGATCTGGACTTTTAAACTCATTTCCAGGGAATAGCAAGGTGTGGTGCCTATATCCAAATAAAAGTGGAGGTCCCAAGACGGTTATGGATTATTTATCACATGTTGCCCCACTTGCTGGACATTGTGCATCAGAAATGGTATTGTGTGTATTCGTACTAACTCCAATATTTTATACTCCGTACCACTGTAGTACGAATGTGCCTGTATTCTTGATTGATGTTATGTAGTTATATTGTCATTAAAACCTCTTTTAAACTCTATTTTAAAAGGTTCTCCACTTTTTTTTGGCTTTCGCTTTTCTTCCATGCACACTACACCTCTTAGTTATTGAGACTAACTTACTCTTTTTTATAGTGTCTTCCTTTTTTCCTTTTTCAATTTTTAATCATTTACCTGATGTTAACAATTTATGTCATGTTTCATTTTAGCCAACTCAAAATGTTTTGGGACTAAGGATTTATTGTTGCTTGCCTGAATGGTGTGCCACCTGTCTGGCATTGTGCATCAAGAATGATATTGTGTGTACTTTCATTGTCATATTGCTGATATATCTTTAAATGTAGCGAAGCATATAGCTATATACAGATTAATAACTAATGTTAAACTCTATTATGGAACGATGAGATTGATGAGTGATATTCTTGCAGAAAAATGCCTATATTTTGCTTGTAGAAGTATTGTTGCTAATCAGTACATAGAAACATAACTCAAAGATAGATCCCCAAATGGCAACTATTACTCTTTGGCTGCACACTGCTACTCAGGTCACTGTAGACAAGTACGGAGTATATTGTATTAGTGTGTTTGACATGCATGTGTAGGAATAAATTTGGAAGTCTAGAATATCATTTACTTTTAGAAATTATGGAAAACTCAAAACTGTACATCTAAGAACTTAGATGTTATGAATCTTTGTTAATTGATGCCTCATTACAAAATTCCGCACATAGTTGAGTTAAAACATGATGTTTACAAAGAAGCGCTATGACCTTGAAAACCTTTTATTTATTTATTATTTTCACTGATGGACCAATCTCAATAAATTGTTTGTTGTTGGTGTTGTTTGGAATTTGGACAATATTGAGTTGTCAGCTCATGTAATGCAAAGTTAGCAATAATTTCTAATCGGTTGTTGTTAAGCAATGGACTCTGACCAATTCATGATTCACTAGGGGTTAATCGAATCCAGCAACCTAGATCGAGAGCCAAACAATATATGGAAGTTGATGGAACCCTCTCTTTCACATGCAAGCCATTACATAACATTTTTTAAATGATAATTAAATGGTCTTATATTGTTTACTTTTTTGATCAATTTTTATTTTATTCTATATTTTCTTATGTAAAGCGAGGTCTCACACTCACACCCCATGTAAGGGCGTATTCATAGCAATCCGGTAAACCATGCCCAGAACATGCCTAAAAGGACATGGCGGTACTCATTCTAACCCCAAACACTCACTCTAGATCCATTGATTATAGTAGTACCTAGAACACCCGTTTCCTAAATGTTATATCCCTACTTTTTGCCCCTTACTCTTATTTTTTGTATCAGAAATATGAAACATGTTCTTTGGGTAGGATTAGTGTAGTTGAAGATATTGTTTGGTGAATGCCTACTGCAATGCAAGTATAAAGTGTATTTTTTTCCATATATCAGCAAGGATATGGTAGCCTCTCATACCTAATAAAAAGTCTGCATCCACAAATTGAACCATTTTTAATAGATTAGCTTCTTTTGATTAATTGTTTGATGTCACAAGCTGGTAGTTAGCACCAAGTTAACATTGAGAAGGATTTTATAATTTGACACCTTTGTTTGTTTATAAACTATTTTGATAAACAGTTGGCGAAGAATTCGATCACTAATTTATTTAAAAATGACAAGTAAACATGTTCTTCATTATTGAATGTCTTGTAGTTTACGATTTGAAGAATGAAGCCCATTTGACCCTTTGTTTAGAACAGACTAAACTGCCGTCTTTTTCTATGGTTCCATTCTTTATCATTGAATGTATTCCCTGAATGACAACAAGCATTGTCTTTTTTATCTTTCAATTTCATTAATTTTCTTTTCCATGGTGCTTCACAGACACACAGTAATGAAACTCTACATTTTGTTCTGATTGATGGTACGTGGAGCAATTCTGGGGCAATGTTCAAGCGTTTAAAGGTAGCTTTCGCTCTGAATGTTTCTCAGAAAATTATCTTATCTTTGTCACTGTGTTGAGGTTACGCACTAGTTGAATGGCCACTTCTTCAAGAGGACCCCGTTCGTTGTTCATTTTTTTGTAGTAGGTTTCAGTTGCTCCTATTTACAGCTTCATTGTTTTCACTAAGATGGGTTGTTATTCTAAACTTGTAAATTTTGACGTGTTCTTGCTAAGCTAGGTTATTCTTTCACCCACGCTAAAGCCTCATATAGGCACAAAGGCAGTGCAAAAAGCGTTCTCACTAACTCAATGGTTTCTTGATGTTTTGCTACAATCATAGTACTCTTAACAAATAGCGGTCATCACATATGTAATGGCTTCTACCTGCGTAAAGATTTTCTGCTTGTATGATCCACGTAATTTGCAGTGTAAAACCTTGTGATAATAAAAGCTTGTTATCCTTACCAGGGCACTCTTGCACCTCAATAAAATTCTTGACTTGTGGTATTGCCTATACCAATGTCTATGCCGTCTTCTGTCAAGAACAAAGGCATTTGAGTATAATTTAATGATGCGTGAAGCCTTTTTCCATTACGGCAGGCACTGACCAAAACACCTTGGTGCGCCTGAAGTGGGGCTTGTAGATTATGAGCATCTAGTGTATTTCACTGCTATGCAATTTTCATTTTTTTGCTTCTAGTTCTCTTATCTTGGCCTTCTCTTTGCCACATCATCCCTAGCTTTTGCTCCTTTGCATGCTGGCCTATGTAAAATCCAAAGAAGGCCATTGTTGTACAAAAAAGCTGAAAAGAATTTCTTTGGGAAACACTGCGAGTAGAGTCTGTGAGGTACATGCCTTTACCTGGCATCTTGTGCCTGGTGCCTTGTCGTGCCTCACACCCTTTGAAAATTAAACTCTCTTGTTGGAGGAGCATTTAGAAATGAACTCCCACCATCCTTTTTTACTTTTTAGCACTTGCTTTCTTATGCTTTGAGCATCAAATAAATTTTGAATGTGTCCATTTGCAGCCAAGGCCATAACTTGTTGTGCCTGCTGCCTGCTGCCTGCTGCTAGCAGTTTGCCCTATGTCACAAATATTTGGTTTCCCTAGGTTACTGATGATACGCTTGGCCACTGATAGTACTCCCATATGTAGCCTTTTGTTTTCTTCCAAATGTATGTATTCTTCTTTTCTTCATACGGAATACATAAGTTGGTTTAACGAATGTTCTAGTCAATAGTTCACTACTCTTGTATCGGTTTTTTTTTGTGGTAAGCGTGTTCAAGTGAGATAGAGTCTTACGCCCTTTCTCCACCACCTCAAGTATGCCTCAAAACGACATGTAGTGCCAGTGACTGGGACTGGAATATGCAAATTATTGACAAGGACTGTGGGAGTGTATTTCTTTCTAATACCTACAAGACCAATTACTTCATTTATTTAAATTCTGATTGATAGAGGCTGTATTGAGTTTCGCATGTACAAGTTGCTTTATCAGCTGTATAATTATACAAAAATGGTACAGTTAAGTAGGTATTTTTTTCAGGACCGAGCAAAACTAGTTTGGGGAGAGGATGACCTTGCTTGTATATCAGTTGCAACGGGTGCTTCAGCCATGCACAAGCTCAGGTCAGACAGAATTTGGTCATTATTGTAACCCTTTCAATGATCCTTCTTATTTATTTTATATTTACCCTCGAAATTCCGTTCAATATCCCTTTTTCTGCATATGTTCATATTATTCGTAGCTAGGTTTCCCTTCTTTTCCCCTTTTTCTATCAATTTATTGTAGGTTCTTAAGGTCTTTGTCATTACCATATACCCTATACTCCTATAGTTATTTAAGTTCTTGTTTGGCATTTATCATTTTCTTAAATGCAGGCCTCAACCATCTTTGGATCGTACTTGCACAGCAGCAGCCGCAGCTGGTCTTCTTTCCGAATTGCAACAGCTTCCGCAGTTCTGTCCATATAGTCTTGATAAACAGGGTGATGCTTTAGAAGATGCTTTGGATGCTTTGCTAGAGGCGCTTACTAACCGACGGCTCAGAATGGGTAGGTCCATTACGCGTAAAATGAGAGTTAATACTCAAGTCAGTTGAGATTTGAGAACCTGCAAGGCTGTGAGTGGCAATTCCTTTGAAAGTTGCTCAAATTTGTCAAAGGTTGTTGAGGTTCAAAAATTTCTAGAAATATCTTACCTGGGCTAGGGCTAATGGATTTTAAGTATTGATATGGTTTTGTGAAAGACCACAACCTAGTTATGAATGGGATTGCGATACCCAAAAGCGTAAAACATATATCTGTTGTTTTTTTTTTGACCAACAGAACAAGCTACCTTAAACTCGTGCCCTCTTCGGTAGAGAGTTTGCACGTATGTTTAAGGTTCGGGGGATAAACCCTACATCGATGCAATGAAAGTAGCTAAAAACAACAAATAAAGCACCCAAAATATCGGAATCTTTGTGTGCTACCTCTTCAGCTCCATAAATTTGGCAACTAAGATGCACACAGTTGGATAGGATGTTAGCATGGAGCATGCCATTATCCCTGGCCCAAGACACAGGCCTAAGCATGCCCACAGCCTCAGCCTCAGCTTGGAGAGCCGATAATTGTAAGAAGGTACAGTAGAAGATTCCATAGTTTCCCTTTTATCGCGACAAGGATAAGAAGCGATCCATCCTGCAGATGCTCTTAAATCAGGAGACTAGCCAGCATCATCCACATTAATATTAACTTTCTCACATATAGCAACCAAATTTGGTGAACAAATGATACAAATAAGGTTGGATTCCTTAATCCGACTTTCGCCTCCTGAATAGGCGAGTAAATATCGCTTGTTCTTAACCCGAATGAACATGAAGCAAATCCTCCAAGGAACGAAAGTCGAGCTTGCGAGAACAAAAGGTAACCTCATTAGCGGACACGACACCAACAGGCCCAAAATAGGTGCTCGAGGGTTTCCAACTCCTCTTCTACAACTCTTCCCCTATTGGGACAGACTAGAGACCAGAGACTAGAGAGCAGGTCACAATTTGAAAAGGCGAAGTATACACAATGTCCATGTGCATGCCAAGTTGAAGTACTCCGTATCCACTTTGAAGAAATTTTTTCTCTCTACTTTCACTTTGATTCCATCGCTACAATTACACGGAAAATAGGATTATACAACCAGTTAGCTTAAACATTTATGTGATTTAACTCGACAACTTTACAATAAAACTCAGAAAGTTACAACAAAACTCGAAACCTTTGTGGTAAAGCTCAGAGTTATGTACAACTAGTTGTATAATCTTCTCATTGCTACAATCACACACCCCTTTGTTATTTTAGTTTTTCCAATACACTTTCGTATGTTTCAATCGTACACGGTTACGATCGGTAAACATTTAATATTTACAGTTTTTTTAGTACGTCTTTATTACGATTTAGATGATTCGAAAAAAAATGAAATTACTTAAGAGCGCATATGTTTTGCCAGTCTGTCTTATATTTACGATATTTTTTCACAACTACTTTATTACTCTCTCCGTTCAAGTCAAAATTTGTTTTTAACACAAGTTTTAAGAAATATATAAGGTTTAAAGTAATTGTTTAATATTAAGATAATGACTAAAATGGAAATGGAAAGCTTTGGAATTGAACGTCTCAAAAAGGAATAAGGGGATACGATATTGATAATAAAAATTTAATTTTTAATAATTGAACTTACATTAGTTATATTGTTCCTTCTTTACTTTTTGTTTATTTCGAGATGAGCCTAAAAGACTCTAGTATTATTCACACCTGCCAAATTTGTCATACTGTACATTTTTAAATTAGACGTAAGGAGGAAGGGGGAGCGGGAGAGAGAAGAGGGGAAAGGGTGGGGAAGTTAAAGGTAGAAATGTTAACAGAAAGAAGAAAGGAATTGTTTTGAATTGTGTTTGCGCGTGTTTCATTGATGTTAGGCTCTTAACTTTATACAAATTTACAACCACTAATTTAGGAAAAGATTGACCTGTTTCCCAAGAATGCTGAACTATATCCTAATATGAAGGAAACAAGATAAATACAATTATACACAAAATTATACACAAAATCATAATATTCGGGTAATATCCGAATATCATGCTAACACCCCCTCTCAAGTTGGAGCATGGAGGTTCGAAATGCCCAACTTGCCTAAGAGTTTAAAGAACTGAGCAGAGCCGAGGGTTTTAGTAAGTATATCCGCAAGTTGATTTATTGTGTTGACATAAGACGGTAAAATAGTTCCACGTAAAATCTCATCTCAAACAAAATGACAATCAATTTCTATATGCTTTGTTCGTTCGTGAAAGACGGGATTATTGGCAATATGTAATGCCGCTTGGCTATCATATTGCAAAGAAACTGCCGAAGGATGATCAATACCAAAACTCCGAAGCAAACTGTAACACCCCGTTACTTTTCAAGTCATTTACAAGGCGTTACTTTTCTATTTTATTTAAATTGGGTTTTAAGTTGGAAGAATATTTTCAATGTCGTTATAAAATTTTAAGTATTTTGGGTCTTTTTATAATAAATTGGTCTTTGACTATTTTTAAAAGTGGAACATTATTTATTAACCGACTTGATTTCGGGTTTGAGTTTGAACCAAATACAAAAAAAAGAAAACTAAATTATTTTTAAAGCCTACGTATGCCCCCACCCACTCCCTAATTCATTCATACATTCACTCCCTCTTTCACCTTTCCTCTGCCGCATCCCTCTTCCCCCTCTGTTTCCTGTTCCGATTCAACAATCTGACCACCGTCTTAAAATCGGTTCTTGATCCTTGCTTATACCAACACGTTTTTACATCATTCTTCAACTAAATTGTAAGTTTCTAAACCAATTGCCCTTTTGTTTTCTAATTAGTTGATCTATATGAAATAGGTCCAAATATTTTAAGTTTTGACTCTTTTCCTTTTGTTTTCTTGATTAAAATTGGTTTTCTCGACATAATTAATGATTATGTAAGTAATTAGCATTTGGGTCTATTTAAATTGTATGAACTCAACATCCTCCATTGTTGAGTTACCTCGAGCTTAGAGCAAAAATGAGAGAGAAAGGTTGTTAGAGATATGTGGTGTAGAATGAATGTGGAAATTATAATGTGATAAAGATTAATTACAGCCAAGTATACCTATATATATATACAGTTAACTTATAACTAACTATATGTAAGCATGACATCAGCAACTAATCTACTTCTATATTCTAATAGCCCCCTTCAAGCTGGATTGGATGGAATGGTGTACAATCCCAGCTTGGAGGTGAAGAATCGATGAGGCGAAACTCCTAAGGGTTTGGTCATTATATCAGCCAATTGCAAACCCGTTCTGATAAAAGTCGGATGTAGAAAGCCTTCTAGGTATTTGTCTCTAACGAAGTGGTAGTCTACATTCAGGTGTTTCGTTCTCTCATGAAACACCGGATTTTGGGTAATATGAATTGCTGCTTTATTATCACAGAAAAGAGGTAGCGGCAATTGAGTGTGTATTTGTAAATCTTTCAACATGGCTACTAGCCAAACCAACTCTGCAGACGTATAAGACATACTCCTGTACTCTCCTTCTGAACTGCTTCTAGTGACTGTATTCTGCTTCTTGGTTTTCCAAGATATCAGTGACGAGCCAAGGAAAATTGCATACCCACTGACACACCTGCAACTGAATGCACAATTGGCATAATCTGAATCGCTGTAAGCAGTAATATCCAAGGAATTTTCTGCAGGGTAGAACAAACCAGTGTTGATTGAGCCTTTTGAGTAGCGAACCACATGAACTGCTGCTTCCATATGAGGTTTTCTGGGTTCATGAATGAATTGACTCAGATGTTGAATAGAAAAAGAAATATCAGGTCTTGTCAGATTGAGATAAAGAAGGCGACCGATCAGTCTTCTATATTGCTCAGGATCATCCAATAACTCTCCTGAATCAGTAGACAGTTTAAGGTCTTTCATCATAGGAAATTTTGTAGTTGTTGCATCTAACATGTTCATATCTGTCAATATGTCGATGATGTACTTTCTCTGATTAAGCATTATCCCACTTTCGTTTCTAGCTACTTCTAAACCAAGGATGTAGCGCATCAAACCAGGATCTTTGATTGTAAATGCATCATCCAACCCTTGTTTGGCCTGTACAATGCCTGCTATATCATCCCCGGTGAGGAGGATATCATCAAGATATACCAAAGTGACCATAAAACCTTGAGTTGTCTGACGAGTAAACAAAGAATAGTCTTCTCTTGACTGCACAAAACCAAGCGATTTCAGAAACTTAGTTAACTCGATGTTCCATTGTCTAGATGCTTGTTTAAGACCATATATTGATTTCTTCAACTTACATTCCATACCCGAAGAACCTTTTGAATATCCTTCAGGTAAAGTCATGTATATCTCTTCCTCCACATATCCATGTAAAAAAGCATTGTTTATATCAAGTTGATATAAAGGCCAATGCTTTGCAGCAGCAACTGCCAGCAAACTTCTGACAGTAGTGAACTTGGCAACCGGAGAAAAAGTATGCTTATAGTCCTTATTTTTGATTTGGTTGTAACCCTTAGCTACCAATCGAGCTTTGTATCATTCAATAGACCCATCAGGATTATGTTTAACCTTAAACACCCACTTCGAACCAATGGCTTTATGTCCTTTTGGAAGAGGAACGAGTTCCCAAGTTTGATTAACTTCCAAAGCTGCAAGTTCTTTAGCCATAGCCTCTTCCCAATTAGGATCTCCTCGTGCCTGTTCATAAGTAGACGACTCAGGGACTTGTAATACTGCTACCAAAGATGCCATGTAATGAGGATCAAAGTCTCTGATTTCTTGAAGCACCTTGGTGTGAAAAGAAACAGACGAGGATTCTGCTAAAACTTCAGGTATAGCTTCCTTATTATGTTGAATAGGCAACTTGATAGGGCAATGAAACTCCTTTAATTTTGTGGAGATCTGTTTGACCCTTGTAGATCTTCTTATTTGAGGCTCCACAGGTGATTTAGGTATGGTTAATTTTGGTACAGTTGAGACTGATGGCGATGAAACAATTTGAGTATCAGACGAAGAAGAAGTATCAGTATTACTGAGGACTGTTATTGGCTGATTCTTGCGTGTTGGTATACTGAGATGAATCTGGTGAAGAAAGTACTTCTGTAGAACTATCACGTGGAAATTGAACATCAAGAAAGTGACCAAAATCAACCAAATCATTAATTTCAGAAGTAACTGGTGGTGAAACGGCAACTTTGAATGGGAATTCAGATTCTCTGAATATAACATCCCTATTCACAAATATTTTATGAGTATTAAGATCATATAACTTGTACCCCTTTTCACCATTCGGGTACTCAATGAAAATGCATTTTCTAGCTTTGGGTGCAAATTTATCCGAATGAGTAATAGGCATGGTAGCATAACAAAGGGATCCAAAAACCCTCAAGTCTTCAATGTTGAGAGACACACCAAATAGGACTTCATATGGAGATTTCCATTTAAGAATTGGTGTAGGCATCTTGTTAATAAGATGTGTGGCTGTTAAAATTGCATCACTCCAGAACTTTATCGGCAGATTAGCATGTAGCATTAATGCCCTTGCTGTTTCAAGTAAATGTCGATGTTTGCGTTCTACTCTTCCATTTTGTTGTGGTCGACCAACCACACTCTGCTGATATAAAATTCCCTCAAGTTGAAACATTTTACAGCAAGTTTGTTGATCAAATTCAGTCCCATGATCAGTGTGAATGACTTTAATTTTACTGCTAAATTGGTTAGACACCATTCGAATGAAACTGGAAATTATCTGAGGAACTTGGTCCTTGTGCTGTAGGAGATAAACCCAGGTACACCGTGATCTATCATCCAGAATAGTAAGGAAAAACCTTGCTCCACCCATACACGGAACTCTATAAGGACCCCAGAGGTCCATGTGTATGAGATCAAAACAAAAATCAGCATAAGAATTACTCCTGGTAAATGTTTAGAAAGGATGCAAGTTTCA
This sequence comes from Agrostemma githago, assembly GCA_958450325.1. NCBI lineage: Eukaryota > Viridiplantae > Streptophyta > Magnoliopsida > Caryophyllales > Caryophyllaceae > Agrostemma > Agrostemma githago. The sequence continues at coordinate 7,758,338 of OY288243.1, read as the reverse complement.
CAAAAGAAATCCCTTGTGTTCAAGTTCATAGAACTGCCAATTACATGCTGTAATTTCTCACAAGAAGTATGTCCAAGCCTAGCATGAAGCAACTCAATATCACTAAGTTTCACAGTAGAATTAGCTACATGAGTATTACACTTCAAATTATTTTTAAGTAATAGAACTATGGCGGACTGCAAGCTCTGCATAAAGCAAGTAGAGACCTTCAATCTTCTTTGCGAACGCTTTTGTGACCTTACTTGAAAGGTCCTGGAAGATACACAAATCTTTAGAGAATGTAACTTGAAGTGGAGAATGCTCTAACAAGCGACTTACTGACAGTAAATTTTGCTTAAAATCTTAAATCAAAAAAACATTCTGTAATATAATGTGAGTATTTATCCTTATTTTACCCACTTTAGCAGCAAACTTAATGGATCCATCAGGAAGTCCCACTCTTATGGGCTTATCCAACATACGAACATCATATAATAGCTCAAAATATGGGGTCATATGGTCAGATGCTCCAGTATCCACAACCCATTCATTAGTGGAAGGATGAACATAAGGATTAGTAAGATGTAGACAGGACACAGTATCTGCTGAGCTCAATGTCATGCCCTGATTATCAGAAAAGGATTTGAGGATTCGCTGATATATGGAATTAGCCATCTAAGAAATCATGTCATGATCCATACCAGCCGCTTGATTTCCTCCTGATGGACCAGCTTGATTACCTCCTGAGGGACCTGCAACACTAACATTCCGCTCATAATCAAGAGGAGTAAAATCATCACCCTCTTGTTCCTGCATAATATCCACGTTATACGCAGCCCTCCTGTAAGAATTCTGGCCTCCTGAGTCATAAGATTGTACTGCCTTTCCCTTAAGTCTCTTGCTGTTAGGGTTAGAAAAATAATAGTCATAGACATGGCCTTTCTTTCCACAATGAGTGCATGTTTTAAGCTTATGACACTCACCAATCTCATGACCCTTCTTTTTGCAATGTATGCAAAATTTCTCATCACAGTCAGAATCAAATTTAGCTCTTTTTCCCCTGTTACCCCCACCAGAATGTGCAGCATATGCACTAGTCTCAGCTAGGATGTCTACAGCATCGCTGATCTGCTTCTGTGTCTCAATTTTTTGTAGTAAAGAAAAAGCTTTGTTGAGTGGGGATAAGGGTTCCATGGTCAATACAGTAGTTTTGACACCTTCATAGCTTGAATTAAGGCCCATAAGAAACTGTATTAGCTTCGTACCAGACTCCCTATCCAAGGTTCTCTTAAGCAGTCTACATGAACAAGCATCCATTGCACCACAAGTACACAAAGGAATAGGATCTAGGCTTTCTAGAGTCTCCCAAGAACGTTTCAATTTGCTGTAATACTCTACTAAAGGTGCATTAAACTGAGTTGTGTCACTTAATTCCTTCTGAATCTGATAAATTTCAATGTTGTTCACCTGTCCATATCTCTCAGTTAACTCAGTCCACAAATCCTTCGCACTTCGTGCATATTCAATTGTCTCACGTATCTCTCTACACAAAGAATTCAAGATCCATTTCACAACCATATAATCACACCTAATCCATTGGTGATAAGTTTTATCAGTTTTGAGAGGTTGTTTGCATGTTCCATCAATAAAATCGTCTTTGTTCTTAGCAATTAAGGCAATGTAAACATCGCACTTCCAAGAAATGAAGCCAGTACCATTAAAGAGTATAGAAACAAGTTGAAGTGTGGGCTGATCAGATGAAGATAGGTACAGAGGATCATCGAAAACAGAATAATTGTTCGAGGTTTCAGAATTCGCAGAATCGATATTCATGATATGATACTTAATTTCAACAAAATCACAACAGAAATCAGAAATTCAATGGCAGAATTGCACGAATTGCAGCAAAGAGGAACACGAATACGAAGATTACGCAACAATGGAGAATTTGGCGAAAAAAATTGCGGAAGAATAGAATTGAAGAGATTATACCACACACTGATGAATGTGCTTTAGCTGAATAATCCTTCAGAAATAGAAAAAATCTCAGGAACTACCTGCTCTGATACCATATGAACTCAACGTCCTCCATTGTTGAGTTACCTCGAGCTTAGAGCAAAAATGAGAGACAAAGGTTGTTAGAGATATGTGGTGTAGAATGAATGTAGAAATTATAATGTGATAAGGATTAATTACAGCCAAGTATACCTATATATATATATACAGTTAACTTATAACTAACTATATGTAAGCATGACGTCAGTAACTAATCTACTTCTATATTCTAATCTAGCAACTATACCTAGCATGACGTTAGCATATTTGAGTTGAGTCAGTTTGCACGGTTATAACCGAAGTGGGGTGGTTGGTGGACTCGATGTACGGAGTTTAAGAGCGGATATGGGTTATAATATATTGTAAGAAATATATTGTGGGCGTTTGAATATCAGTATAGGTTGGGTTATGATGTAGGTAAGGTTGGGTGATAATTGTGTATTTTTGTGTTGTGTAACATTTAAGTTGAGGAATATTCAAAGTGTGGGATGATGACGGGACTAAGTGAATGATTTTGGAGGGAGTATATTAGATGGATTAATTTCGGAGGGATAGTTGAGACCAAATTTATACTATAATGAGTTAGTATCGTCTTGATATTGATTAGTTGGAGGAGTAACTTATTGATCAATTATATTATTTGTAGCTTGTGAGTTCAAGGGGAAGAAATTTTTGGAATAATAGTAGCTGATTTTTGACCGTCTCGAGAGGTAAGGACGTTGTAACCCTCTTCATATTTAAGTAAAGAGCATGTTCGGTTTAAATTACATTTTTAAAGCGGTTTTGTAAATTATTTTGTCACTGATGAATTTTATGATACTCGTAATATTTTGGATATTGAACTTGTGACACGAACCACATTGGTATTGTTTTGGTAAAAGATTTTGGAGGTTATAACAGACTTTGGGAGCTCTGTTGGTCTAGTTGGTTTAAGGTGCGTTTACGACGTTCCTGGGACTTCGTCCCGAAATTGAACTCTTGGCCCGAGTTATATTTGAGTGGGGTAACCGGCACTCACTTGCTAGGTAGTTAGACTTTCTCCTTCGGCAGCATCATCCTACTGACTGTCCAAATGCGAGAGGTGTGCACTATATAAGTTGAACTAAGCACAGTTGATACCTCTAGACTGTGCAAGGGTAGGACCTTGGCACACAGGTGGTGAAAAATATATTTTGGTTGGTTTTGATTTCGACTACGATGTTTTTAAAGTATTGTGGTTTGGTTTTGAGATGGTGACATTTAACTCTGATTTCAGTTTACTACAAATTATAATTATTGTGTACGTTTTCATTATATTATACTTTTACTCAGCTTTGCTGACGTCCTTTTGTTTTGGGTCGTTCCCCCGCTGGAACCTGTACCTATTTGTGTTTTGGGTATAGTTGATAGGTACACTTAATATGCCGCATTGGTGCATTTGGTTCGGAATGCTGAGCGAGGAAGGATTTTATTATTTAACATTTACCTCCAAACTATTTATATTTATGTTATATTTTGGGTTGAAGTTGTTTTAAATCGTTTTGGATTTTATGGGACTTAAGTCTTCCGCTGCAACGTTTTCATTTAATTATTTAGCGGAATTATATTTCTTTTAATTTTTATACTATTCTTTTGCCTTGCACTTGGCCTTGTGAGCTAAGTGCGGAGTAACGACTTTGAATTTTCCATTGTATTCTATTATTTTGGTCGCAAAAATTTAGGGCTGTTACAGTTGGTATCAGAGCAATAGGTTTCCGAAAATGTTTTGCAAAATTTGAAATGGCTTTTAAAAAAAACGTTTTTACTTTTATTCAAAAAAACAAAAAAAACTTTTACCTTTATATTTGACATGGTTTAAAAAAATCTTTTTCCTTTATATATAAAAGTAGAGTGTTGGGTGGATTGGGTGCATTGCATACGCATAAATATTATGTTTATATTTATATTTATATATTTGTTATGCATATAACTTTTACCTTTATATTTGCTTTAGTACTATTACCTCTACTTTATTGAACTGCGATCGAGGTGAGCTTTACTTACGTTATTATTTGGGATTGAACCATCTTATGCCCAATTGTAAAGGGATATCATTTATTGGAATTTGCGAAGCTTTATGTCATGAATAAAGAGGATCGGAAATTGAGAATATAGAGATTGTTTTGGGTAATTTTCTAGTGACTCTATTTCAGCCCATGTTTTGTTGATTGTGGTGCATCTCACTCTAGTGGACTATGTTTGTGGATGAAAGGAGCGTAGAACTTTGTGAAATTGTGGATATTTTGATTTTTGTCATGTCATTTGGGACTTAGTAAACCATAAATGGATGTATAAGGATGTGTGTGTTTATTGGTGATCATGATTTGGAAGTAGACTTGTTAGAATTCCTATTACATTACTTTGATGTGATTTTGAGGATGGATTGGCTAAAATTTCATCGGGCTAATATTGATTATGGACATAGGAAATTTTTCTTTAGAGGACCTAAAAATTTGAGAGTATCTTATCGGAAATAGTTTATTTAGCTAGAGGAACTTAGATGATTTTGTGTCATATAAGAGATTTGAGTGTTGAATATCTCGACTTTGAGGGTTGAATACCTTGACTTGAGTGAAGTTCATGTGGTGAGTGAGTTTGTTGATTTGTTTTCTTAGGAAATACTGGGAATGTCTCATGTTAGAGAAGTTGAGTTCAAAATCGATCTAGTGTCAAGAACGGGTCCAATTATTAAATCACCATACCGTATATCATTCTTAGAAATGCAATAACTTAAGAAACAATTAGATGAACTGATGGAGAAAGAATATATTTAGGCCTACTGTGTTGCCTTGGGGTGCCCTATTTCATTTGTGAAAAAGAATAATGATGGAACTATAAGAGTATGTATTGATGATTATCGGGAATTGAATCAAGTTACTATTAAGAATATATTTCCCTTACCTAGGAATCTAGGATTGAGTACTTATTTGACCAGTTAAAGGAAGCCTATGTTTTTCTGAAATTGTGATTTGGGAACCATCGATTGATGATAGTGTTTGAGGATATACCTAAGATTACATTTTTTTACTAGATATTATCATTATGAGTTTACTATGATGTCTTTTGGGTTGACTAGTGCACCTGATGTGTTTATGGATTTGATGAACCGAACTTTTAGGACGTGCTTAGATAATTTGTTGGGATTTTTCATTGATGACATAGTGATTTATTCATAGAATGAAGAAGAGCATGAGAAACATTTACGAATTGTCTTAGGCATCTTGAGAGAAAACTAGTATTTGTTAAATTTTCGAAGTGTCATTTTTGGTTGGTTAGAGTAATCTTTTGTTGGTTCGGGTAATTTTGGGGCATATTATTGGTAAGGATGGAGTATTCGTAAGTCTTGCTAAGGTTAAAACTGTTAAGGAGTGACCTAGAACGAAATCTTTGACTGAAATTCATAATTTTTTTTCTTCTTGGGTTTGGATGTTACTATAAGAAGATTAGTGAATGATTTTTTTTCCAAAATAGATAGATCAATGACCATATTGATGAAGATAGCCACAAAATTTTATTGGAACGAGGGGTGTGAGGAATCATTTTGAATTTAAAAAGAAAAGAAAAGTTGACCACTACTCTGGTATTGGCGTTACCAGATGAAAATGAAAGTTATGAGGTTTATACATATGTGTCTGAATGGATTAGGTTGTGTTCTTATGCAGGATTAGAGAGTGATTGTTTATGCGTTTAGGCAGTTGAACTTTATGGAAAAATTACCCTACTTATGATTTAGAGTTAGCAACCGTAGTCATTATCTTGAAAATTTGGAGACATTATCTGTTTGGTGTATCATTTAAGGTTTTTATGATCACAAAAGTTTAAAATATATATTTACCCATTAGGAGCTAATCGTGAGATAGAAGATGTGGTTGCATTTGATTAAGGATTATAAGATTGAGATTCGATATCATGTGAGAAATGCCAATGTGGTGGCCGATGCCTAGAGTATTTTTTTTCAATACAATACTGTTAGTGATGCATCGTGATAAGCTGAGGGAAAAGTTTCTGATATCTGGGATCAAAATGGCAAAATTAGGAACCCCGTCTAGTGTGTTATCTGTTGAGAGAGAATTGATGAGAGTTATTGGAGAGTTACAAGGTGGTGATAAATTTTTCTATGATAAGTTGGTTGGTGAATGAGTCTGCTTTGTCAAGCGCGATAAGAATGGATTAAGTGTCGAGATAGAATTTGTGTACCTAACCACAAGGAATGAAAGGAAAAGATGTATTATGTTTATTTGGGAGGTGATAAAATGTATGCGGATTTGGAATTAGGATTTTGATGGTCTAGTATTAAGAAACAAATTGTAGATTTTGTGGCTCGATACTTGATATGTTGGAAGTTTAATAGTGAATATAGGAGACCTCAAGGAAAGTTACAGTCTTTAGAAGTTCCCGAGTGGAAGTAGAGTTTAATCTTTATGGATTTTATAGTTGGATGGTCAAGGTCACAGAAAGGTAATAATATGATTTGGGGTTATAATTAATAGGCTAACTGAGAGTGCACATTTTATTCCAATGAAAGATACATGAGAGTAGAAGCAACTTGTGGATGCTTATAATATACATTATGTGGTAAGACTCCTTGGAGTTTCAAAGGATATTATATTAGATAGCAATATAGATGTGTTTTAATATTTTGGGAGAAACTTGAGCCGGCATTGGGAATCAATCTTAAGATGAATGCATCATTTTATTCTGTTATTGATGGTCAAACCGAAATGACAAACCAAATACTTGAGGACATGTTGCGAGCTTGTGCCTTACAATTTCAGGGGGTTAAGAGAATAAGTTGGATCTTAGTAAGTTCTCATATACTAATATTTACCAGACTACATTTCAGATGACAATATTTGAGGCATTTTACGGACATAAGTGTAGGAATCCAATGTGTTGGGCTGACATTAGCGAGTTTGTGGCTTTAGGGTCCGAGATGATCACTGGAATTGTTGAACATGTTAGGATTATACATGATAGGATAAAAGTGGCTCAAGATCGTTAAAAGAGATGTAAATAAAACTCATAGGCATGTGGAATGTGAGGGTGGTGACACAAGTTCTTTTGTTTGTTTCTCCTACTAAAGGAGTATTGAGGTTTGGTAAGGAGAGTAAATTGAGCCAAAGTTTATTGGACATGTGAAATTTTGGAGCGTATTGGTGTTGTGTGCTAAATTTAGACCGTTTTCCCCCTCATTTAGACCCGTTTTTCCCTCGTTTTGCGAGTTTAGAGTGCGATTATCGCTATATTTTGTGTACTTCTTGCATTAGCGTCCCTCTTGTGCGTTTTACGTGTTTTTGGTAGTTTTCTATCAATTTTGATAGGATTTTGCACCGAAATCACGATCGAGCTTCCACGAGTACAAGAGAAGGGAATACCGTCCTAAGAGTAAAGCACACAACTTAAAGTTTAAAGCCGTCCAATCAATTAACGAAGAATGAGACAAGAATTGAGGCCAGTTTAATGACGGGGCGAAATTTCGCCCGGTGAGACGCCACCGGGCGAAATTTCACCCGACGATAAAAACGCCTCCCCGAAGATTTTCCGAGACTCACCTTCGGGCGAAACTGACCGGGCGAAAGTTCGCCCACCGGGTGAAATTTCGCCCGATGGAAAGAAGAGCCAAAAACGCGAAAAAAGGAAGAAAATCTGACCGGGTGAAATTTCACCCGGTGGGAATTACCGTCAAGACCGCAGGGCAAAGTTTCACCCTATGAAGATGTTGAGGGAGATTGTCTCACTAATGAAGCAAAAGTTGGATTTGGGCTTTAGGTTAAATACTCATTAAGAGGATTACTATATATATGTAACCCTAGATTGTTGCCCAAGGCATCACCCATTAGTGTAGCATCCATCATTAGATTAACATTCATCTAGTATCCTCCATTAGTGTAGTGTAGTATCACCTCCATTAGTAGTAATCTAGTAGTAATTCTCTAGAAATCTAGTAGTTTACATAGTAATTAGTAGTAGATCTACTTAGTTTCCATCATCAATTCTCTAGATTTCAAGTTTGTAAGGAGATTATTCAAGTTTTATTTGAAGATTTGTGGGTTTGTTGAAGGATTAGTGACAAGTTCTTCATCTTCTCCATCAAAGCTTCAACCTTTATTCATGCAAACTTCTTATTTCTTGTAGATCTTCACAATTGGTACATTTGTTTCCACTCTCTTATCTCTAGTTTAGATTTAATTTAGTTTTCTCATCATTATCTAGCTTAGATTATCTTAGTGTAGTTAGTTTCTTTAGATCTTGTTCATGTTGTTCTAGATTATTCCCTAGATTAATTTGGTAGTCTCATAGTTTGGTGGGTAATTGTTAGATTGTAGTTTTCTCATCATATTGTTGTTAGTTTCCTTAGATCTAGTTAATATGCATGTTGTAGTTAGTTTTTCCATAGTTAATGTTTTGTTGTTCTCCATTATGATTAGTGAATAGATTTCTTGTTGGGGGGGTTTAGGGATGAAGACTTGGATTATTTGAATTTAGGGGTATTGGTGGGTTGCTTGCATGTTGGTTTACCTTGTTTGTGGTTGTTGTGTCTTTGTTGTTTTAGTCCGGCCAACTAAACCGACCTTGACTCATTTCTATCAATATGGGGAAACTCGGGGTAGAAATTACCATAACAAGAGACCTACCCTTCTTCGCCGCGAAAGCTGGTTTTTAGGTGGGTTGGGTGAAGAAACCGAAAGGTGGCATTCTCCCTTTATCAACGTTGCAATAAAAACTCGATCCCGACCTTCTTACATTCCATGTTCCGAATCCCGACTTATCCCCAATGCCTTTCCCTAGATTAATTACCCCTAGCCATTCTCGTAGTGTTCCTCTAGCATAGACTCGACCATAGATTCGACCATAGACTCGACCCTTAAAAACCCCCCTCTAGACATCAAACACATCGCTTTAAACTCGTTAATTCCTCTGTTCCCTGTGGATCGACCTCGACTTACCACGAATACTTGTTTGTTTTTGTGTGTCATCCCGAGTCTTATAAATATCGTTTGATCCCCCGTCCTTCGTTAACGACCGAACCGATTGAGAGGCGATCAAAAGTGGCGCCGTTGCCGGGGAACGGCGAGTAATTGTATTGCTTTTAGTTGTTGTGTTTGATTCTTTTCCCTTCTCTCTTTTCCCTAGTGCCTCAAGGTGCTAGGAGTCTTATCGTTTAAATTGAATTTTATGCCCAGGAACACGTCATCGCCCTTGTGGTTCGATCCGGAGCCGGAAAGGACTTTTAGAGCATTACGTTTTCGGGGAAATAACTCAACTACTATCATTCCACATCCTTCACTACCACCTCCTAACCTTAATCCCATCCTACCACATTCACCTTCTACACCTCCTACATCGCATAATAATCTCACTCCAAATAACCCTTCCATACCTTCCACTTCACAAAATTCACCACCATCACCACCATCACCGAAAACTTCACCACAAAATCAAAATCCATCTCCTCCAAATCATCCAAATTCAAATCCATCATCACCACCAATACATCAAATGGCAACCCTAGGCTCTCATTCCCAACTCACACATGAAGAAACACCTTCTCCCGTCGATTTCGGAGAGATTCCCGAGGACTATGAATTAAAAGCCTCTTTGACAAATGCAGTTCAACAAGATACTTTTCACAGTTTTTCTCAAGAAGATGCTCAAGAGCACATTGCTTCATTTAAAGAAAAATTAGTAGAAGCCTGTCTCAATGGATTAACTTCATGCCAATTGCACCGTTTATTATTTCCAAAGACCTTGAGAGATGGAGCTCGTAGATGGCTTCAAGGCCATCCCGCTAATACTTTTACAACATGGGCTCAATTATCTAATGCCTTCTTGGAGAAATATTTCCTGCCGTCAAAGACTAACCAATATCGCATGGAGATACAAACATTCAAACAAGATGAATTTGAAAGCCTAAGTGAGGCTTGGGAAAGATTTAGAGATTTGTTGCGCAAATGTCCACACCATGGAATACCCGATTGGCTAACTACCCAAACATTTTATAACACCCTTTCATCGAGAACCAAAGAAAACCTCAATTCGGCCGCCGGAGGAGACTTTTCTTCTCTCACCGATGAGACATCTAAAAGTCTTATTGAAAAGATGGCAAGGAGTGATTCAAGAATGGGTCAATCGAGGGATTCTAGAAAGAAAGTTGAAGTGAACTCATCTACGAGTTCTAATGAATTGAAGCTTCAAGCGGAACATGAAGAATTAAAAAAGAGAATGGATGCCATGAGTTTAAAGCCTACTCCTAGAGGTATGTACCAAGTTCAAGGGAGTGTTCCACCAAGGCAGCCATCTCCTCCAAAGCAATTAATATGGGAAGTTCAATGTTATCATTGTGGCAATTATGGCCATGATTCTAGCTCTTGCATTCCTAATGAAGAAGTTTATGTTGAAGAGCCAAATGAAGTCCAAGCTATGCAAGCATATGGGCAAATACCTCAATTTGATCCCTTTTCCAATACTTACAATGCCGGCACAAGATTTCATCCTAATTTTTCTTATGGCAATCAAAATGTCCAAAATCCGATGCCACGTGCCCAAGGGAGTCAATTGAGGCCATTCAATCAAAGTCAACAAAGGCCCTTTAACCAAGGTCCTCCAAGGATGCCCCAATTTATGCCTCCTCATCAAAGGAGTAACTTCAATCAACAAAGTAACAACTTCCATGTTCCTAACAATTACAACAATTACCAAAATCAACATGGTAATCATTTTAATCATGGATACAATCAAGGGTTCCAAGGTAATTTTCAAGGAAATCAAGGTTACAACCAACCACCATTTAATCAACCCTCTCAATCTTATGGCCAACCAAACAATTCTTAAATTGGTCAAGGAGGAGTCACATGGGAAAACTATAATGATTTGCAAAGAACCGTTGGGCAACTATGGAATGAACATCAAGACACCAAGGCAAGGCTAAAGGTTTAGGAATCTCAAGAAGCAACAAAAGCCTTAGCCGCCCCAATTCATCCACCCCGTGGTTTGTCCAGACAACCCTTAAACCCAAGAGACCCTTCGCACCAAGCAAATGCCGTTATTTTGAGAGGTGGCAAAGAACTTGAGGACCCATACAAGAATTTGAACTTGAACACCAAAAGCACTCCATCCAAAATCAATCAACCAAGTGCATCACAAGAATCATCTCCCACTTCCCCCAAACAAAACCAGGGAATACAAGCGGAGTTCGATATCCTTCAAAATGCGGAGAATGAACAAAGAAAACAAAGAAAGAAGAAAGAGCAAATGGAAGCGGAAGAAGCAAAAAGAAAAGAGGCGGAACGATTAGCCGAAGAAGAAGAAGAATCCAATGTTCCACCGCCTCCAACCTTTGTCCCTCCATTGCCTTTTCCCGAACGAGCTAAGCCATGCAAGAAGAATGCCCAATTTAGCCGTTTCGTGGATATGTTGAAAAATGTAGAGGTAACTTTACCCTTTGCCGAGGTAATTTCTCAAATGCCCCTCTACTCTAAGTTTTTGAAATATGTCTTGACTAAAAAGAGAACAATTGAGGATAAAGAATGTATTTCTCTCACGGAACAATGTAGTGCCATTCTTATGAACCAAATACCAAAGAAACTAGAGGATCCCGGTAGTTTTTCTATCCTTGTCGGGTTGGAAATGTTGTTGTTAATCAAGCTTTATGTGACCTAGGGGCTAGTGTTAGTTTGTTACCTTATTCTCTTGCCAAGAGACTTAGTGTGGGGGAGATAAGACCCACTAGCATGTCAATTCAACTTGCGGATAGGTCCGTCAAGTACCCACTTGGGATACTTGAGGATGTACCCGTTCAAGTTGGTAGATTCTTCATCCCCTCCGACTTTGTTGTCATGGATATGCCCGAAGACACTATTACCCCCATTATTTTAGGTCGACCTTTTATGGCTAACGGAGGTGCTATAGTTGATGTTAAGAATGGAAAGCTATCTTTTAACAGAGGGAACGAATCGGTAGAACTTTCCCTTTCTCAAGCTCTTAAACAACCAATGATTGAACAAATGAATTCCATTGAAGTTATTGACAGTTTGGTTGAGTATAGCTTGATAGATGATGATAAGCAAGAAGATGAACGATTTGACTCTCCACCCCTTGAAGAAGAATGTTTGCATGATGAAAAGGTAGAACCACTAGCGGTGGGTAAGAGTATGGTATCTTCTCCTCCTAATCTTGAACTTAAACCACTCCCCTCTTCCCTCAAATATGCTTTTCTTGAAGGAACTAATAATCCCGTTATCGTCAATGCTACCCTTGATGGACCTCAATTAGAAAAAAATTTGACCGTTTTGAGAAAACATAAAAAGGCCATCGGGTATAGCATTGCCGACCTCCAAGGCATAAGTCCAAACGTTTGTATGCATAGGATCATCCTTGATGATGACCACCATCCTTCGGTTGAGGGTCAACGTAGGTTGAACCCTACCATGAAAGAGGTTGTCATGAAGGAAGTCATCAAGTTGTATGAGGCTAACATTATATACCCAATAACCGGAAGTAAATGGGTTAGCCCCGTACAAGTTGTGCCAAAAAAAGGGGGAATGACGGTAGTTAAAGGAGAAAAGGGTGAGTCAATTTCTACTAGGACCATTACCGGTTGGCGTATGTGTATAGACTATCGAAAATTGAACACGGCCACCATAAAAGACCATTTCCCCCTTCCCTTTATTGATCAAATGCTTGAAAGATTGGCGCATCATTCTTATTTTTGATTCCTTGATGGTCATTCCGGATTTCTTCAAATTCTCATTCATCCCGATGACCAAGAGAAAACCACTTTTACATGTCCCTATGACACCTATGCTTATAGAAGGATGTCATTTGGACTATGCAATGCGCCTGGAACGTTTCAAAGATATATGATGGCTATTTTCTCCGATTTTATTGAAAAATCCATGAAAGTTTTTATGGATGATTTTAGTGTCCATGGTACATCTTTTGATTCTTGTCTTGAAAATCTTGATCAAGTGTTAGCTCGATGTGAAGAGTATAGACTTGTTTTAAATTGGGAAAAGTGTCATTTTATGGTTGAACAAGGTGTTGTACTAGGTCATATTGTTTCTAATAGAGTCGAAGTGGATAAGGCGAAAGTCTCCGTGATTGAAAACTTGCCACCACCTACAAATGTTAAAGGGGTGAGGAGTTTTCTAGGTCACGCCGGTTTTTATGGACAATTTATTAAAGACTTTTCCAAAATTGCTAAGCCTTTGACTTCTTTGCTTATGAAAGATGCACCTTTTGTTTTCGATGACTCGTGTCTTGAGGCCTTTTGTAGGATAAAGACCGCTCTCACTACCACTCCGATGATCAAAGCTCCTGATTGGATTCTTCCATTTGAGATCATGTGCGATGCTTCCGATTTTGCCGTTGGTGCCGTTCTAGGACAACGGGTTGACAAGAAGCTACATGTGATATACTACACAAGCAAGACATTAGATGAAGTCCAATCGAGGTACACCACAACCGAGAAAGAGATGCTTGTCGTTGTCTACGCTATGGAGAAATTCCGAAATTATGTTACCAGCTCCAAAGTCATAATTCACACCGATCATGCGGCGATTCGTTACATCATGTCCGAAAAGGAGACCAAGTCCCGACTATTTCGGTGGGTTCTTCTTTTACAAGAATTCGATATTGAGATTAAAGACAAAGCTGGATCGGAGAACTTGGTAGCGGATCATCTTAGTAGGCTAACGGTTAGTAAAGAGAACAATGAAGAAGATGGTATCCCCATCAATGAAGCTATGAGAGATGAGGCCTTGATGGCCATTGATACTATTACACCTTGGTATGCCGATATCGTCAATTTCCTAGTATCTCATTTTATTCCGGACGATTATCCCAAGCAAGAGAGGAAGAAACTACGTTATGAAGCCCGACGCTATTATTGGGACGAGCCATATTTATTCCGCCGTTGTGTAGATGGAATTTACCGACGATGTGTCACGGCCAATGAAGGATATAATATTGTGAAGCACCTTCACTCGACATCTTATGGTGGACACTTGGCCAACCAAAAGACAATTGCCAAGGTTCTTCAAAGCGGGTTTTGGTGGCCTTCCATGTTTAAGGACATCCGAGCTTTCATTCTCACGTGTGATGCTTGTCAAAGAAGTGGGAATATTACAAGAAGAAATGAGATGCCCCTTCAACCCATTTTAGAGATGGAATTGTTCGATGTTTGGGGCATTGATTTCATGGGTCCGCTCATATACTCTTTTGGTAACAAGTATATCTTAGTAGCGATTGATTATGTCTCAAAATGGATCGAGGCCGTAGCTTCCCCCACCAATGACTCCAAGGTTGTAATTAAGCTTTTCAAGAATGTAATTTTCCCGAGATTCGGTATGCCTAGAGCCATAATTAGTGATGGATGCTCTCATTTTAGGAAAGATACCTTTGAACACCTACTTAGGAAATATGGTATCACTCACAAGATGTCCCTAGCCTACCACCCTCAATCCAATGGGCAAGCCGAGATCTCCAACCGTCAAATCAAGGGAATTTTAGAAAAATTGTAAATACACACCAAAAGGATTGGTCATTAAAGTTAAATGACGCCCTTTAGGCATTAAGGACGGCTTACAAAGCGCCGATTGGAACCACTCCTTATCGTCTTGTGTATGGCAAAGTTTGTCATTTACCGGTGGAATTAGAACACAACTCCGAATGGGCAATCAAAGAGCTAAACTTCGATGAGAGTGTTGTAGGAGATAACCGCCTTCTCCAACTACAAGAATTGGAAGAACTAAGACTAGAAGCCTACAAAAATTCGAAGATTTACAAGGAACGAACTCGCCAATGGCACGATTCTCGAATACTTCGTAAGGACTTCTCCGTTGGTGATAAGGTATTTGTGGACATGACATAGGTCCACCCCGATGCGGCCACGCGCGGGTTTGGGGAGGCGAATGAATCTCCATATGAGAAAGGTTCGAATTGAAATTTAAATCTAAGTGGAGTCGCCACCGAACTTTGTGGGAGTTCGGGCCCGTTCGAACCCACTCTATGTCATAGTGGGCCGTGTACAAAATACGGCCCATTTCCGATGTCAGAGTTTTTTGGGCTCGTCCCTTTGCATTGCGATACCGATACCGTCACTACCGGTTATCGTGTATAGAATGACTCTCGTGCGCCAACGGTTTCGGGCATCCGGAAACCGAGGTTCTAAGTAAGGGGTGAGGGTACGTGTTGGGAAGCCCACAAAGGACACCCAACCCCGCCTGCACATTGGCGGCCTCTACTAAGATATCGAGTGACTTTCTAATACGCGTGTTAGTTGAACGGGAAAATGATATGCAAAGATTATTTTCCTTAAACATGTGAAAGAATTGAATGGGTTTCTATGTCGACTTAATGCAACTAAAATCTTAACGTCAAAGTTGTATTTTAGCATGCGGGCTCATTTTAGTACAATAAAACGAACAATAAATCAACAAGAAAAGTAACAAACGGTTAGCAACGGTATAACGGTATTAACGGTTTGCGTAAATATGGAATAATGTAAATATGATGATGTATGGTTTTGAAAAGATATTCCACGTGATTGATTAACACGTGTTGACCTAAGTCATGAAAAAGGTATCAACGCAACTCGAATGGCTTGTAGACCTCACGGTTTGGCGTGATAAAGGGCCACTCGATCGAGTCATTGCCAGACTCGACCGAGTGGACCTCTGAAAAAGTTTCTGTCCCGTGTTTTGGACCCTACTCGGTCGAGTTATTGGCGAACTCGATCGAGTACACTGCCACTCGACCGAGTCATTGCGAGACTCGACCGAGTGGAAGTCGGAAAAGCATTCTGTTCTGGTTTTGGGGTGCCACTCGATCGAGTGGGCTAGGCACTCGGTCGAGTGCCCCATGTACGAACTAAGGTTCGCTTGCAATTTTGTTAATGATTTCGAAATTGCTCATTGATTTTGATGATTCGAGGAATTGGGCATAAATATTGTATAATTTACACTCGGTTCGCGTATGTGATACTCGTCATACTCGACGTTTGATTATTGAATCGATGTTGAATATTTAGAGAGAAACTAGAGAAATTGCTATGAGTCATTTAAGTCAACCAAAGCGATATGAGTTTTCCTCCGCGTTTATAGAGTCATAATTCTAACGAATTAAATGACATCTATGTTAGCATCAACGGAAAATCGAATTGATTAAACTATTTGACTAGGTCGTTAGATTCGACGTTCAATTACGGAATTGGTATCCGATGGGGGTCGGTAGCCTGCAATGGGTCGCCCGCCATTTGGGTCCCAGGATGGCCCGACCCAGGAGCGAAGAGGGGCTGCCCGACAAGCCATTAAGCGAGGAGTCATCACTCCAAGGCACCCACCTGCCCGGCAGGGCATTACCGCCCGCCGAGCAGGGCAACCAGGACCCCCTGCCTTCTGGTCCTCGGGTGTTCGCATGCCCAGCAGGAGCAAGGGAGACCAGGGGCCCTCCCGTCATTTTGCCTAAGGTAAAGGGGAATGAGTGGATGAGGTGAAGCCACTTGTCACCCTCTCGTCCACCCATTCTCCCACTCTCTCTCTCTCCTTCCTCTCTCTTGTGGGAAGGTATAAATACTCTTCCA
Organism: Agrostemma githago; assembly: GCA_958450325.1. NCBI lineage: Eukaryota > Viridiplantae > Streptophyta > Magnoliopsida > Caryophyllales > Caryophyllaceae > Agrostemma > Agrostemma githago. The sequence continues at coordinate 7,741,705 of OY288243.1, read as the reverse complement.
TTTCCCACAAGAAAGGGGTTGGAATTTCTCTCTCTAGACTCTCACTCTATAACCGCCACCTAGTTCCTCACGAGCTAGGTTCCTAAAGGCTATTCACGAACTGACTTAGGCATCGGAGAGGGTTCCCCCGGACACCTCCGGGGCCCTGTGCGTTCATTGTGCAGGGACAGACCGTCTCCGCCGGGGAAGTTCGATCATCGGAGTGAGGAGAAGGGGAGATTAAAGGATGACTAGCATTGACCACTTTGAACATTAGTTACACTTGTTAAGATCCGAACTCAAAGTCGGGTTTAATTGTTTCCATACCGGAACAGTATCGAATCTAAAAGATCGATGCTTTGCTTGAATTGAAAGACATGATTCCCTCCGCATCCCGACATCATAATTAATTCTTGCGAAATGTTTGATGTCGGATCCGCATCAACGGGTCTCGACCCTTATTAAGAAATGCTCGATTTGAAAGATAGTTTTGTAATTGACGATATATGCGATTAGATAACAACGATGCGAACGAAAACAAGAAAATATTGTTTAAGTTGACTCGTTTCAATAATCAAGTGCTAGGGTGTCAGGATAAGCGACCGGCAACGCTGTGTGCAGTACACTTGTATATTCGGGTTTCCTTATTCCGACATCCTTCGCACTCGACACAAATCCGCGAGTATTTTAATGTTTTAATACTAGTGTGGACATGACATAGGTCCACCCCGACGCGGCCACGCGCGGGTTTGGGGAGGCGAATGAATCTCCATATGAAACGGATCGAATTGAAATTTAGGTCTATGTGGAGTCGCCACCGAATTTTATGGTTATTCGGAACCGTTCGAGCCCACTCTATGTCGTAGTGGTCCGTATACAAAATACGGCCCATTTCCGATGTCAGAGTTTATTGGGCTCGTCCCTTTGCATTTGATACCAATACCGACATTATCGGATATTGTGTATTGAATGACTCTCGTGCGCCAACGGTTTCGGGCATCCGGAAACCGAGGTTCTGAGTAAGGGGTGAGGGTACGTGTTGGGAAGCCCACAAAGGACACCCAACCCCGCCCGCACATTAGCGGCCTCTACTAAGAATTCGAATGACTTTCCAATACGCGCGTTAGTTGAACGGGAAAAAGATATGCAAAGAGTATTTTCCTAGGCATGTGAATTGAATTGAAAAGAGGTTTCTAAGTCAATTTAATGCAATTAATTCTACGTCAAAGTGGAATTTAGCATGCGGGTTCATTTAGTACAATAAACGAACAAGAATTAAATTGACAAAAGAAATAACAAACGCGTTAGTAACGGTGCAATGATATAACGAATAATAACGGTTTGGTGCAAATATAGAATTAAATTGAAAAGATGCAAGTATGAGGATGCATGGTTTGAAAAGATAGTATACACGTGATTAATTATGCACGTGTTGACCTAAGTCGTAAAATACTATCGAGTTTGAAAAATAGGGTAATGTACGACTCGTGTTTGAGTCGTTATGAGGCCACTCGATCGAGTGATCGATAGACTCGATCGAGTAGGCCCTGAAAAGAGGTTTCTGTTTCGTGTTATAGGCCGTACTCGGCCGAGTTATTGACCAACTCGGTCGAGTACGTGGCTACTCGACCGAGTCACTGTGAGACTCGACCGAGTGAGTACTTGAAAAGTATTCTGTCCAGATCTGGTGACCCTACCCGACCGAGTTATTGACCAACTCGACCGAGTAGGCCTCCACTCGATCGAGCCACTGGAAGACTCGACCGAGTAGAGGTCCTGCAGACCATTCTGTCTTGATTTTGTGATGTCACTCGATCGAGTGACGTAGGCACTCGACCGAGTGGCACCTGTTCGTAACCAGAAAACACTTGCAATTGATTTGAATCGTTTAAATTAACCGAGACAATATAAATATTCCTCCGTGTTTGTAGTGTTATAATTGGACAACATCTACGTTAACATCGACGGAAAGTTGAACCGGCTAAATTATTTGATTTGATTTATTAGACTCGACGTCCAATTACGGAATTGGCCTCGGGTCTAATATATCGATGCTTAGCTTAAAATACAGAAAGGGACTTGATTCCCTCGACTTCTCCGACATCGAAATAAATCCCTAAGGATTGTGATGTCGGATCCGTGTCAATGGGTTTCGACCCATATTGAAATATGATGTTTATTATTTGAGAAATCGATGCGAATAATAACGATGATACAAGCGATATGAAAATTATTGTCGAAATTGACCTATCTCAATAATCAAGTAACCGGGATATCGGAACGAGCGACCGTCAACGCTCTGTGCAGTACACTTGTATATTCGTGTTTCCTCATTCCGATATCACTTATACTCGACACAAATTGATAGGTATTTTAATGTTTTGGTACTAGTATTATTGATATTAATGATGCGATAATAACGATAAAAGTAAAAAAAATAAACGACCCATATGAAATAGACACGACGCGAGAAAAGGAAGAGAAGGGAAGAAACGGGGTTTTGACACCCTCAACCTACATGTTCTTGTCTCGGTGCGGACTCGTAAACGTGGCTATAACACAAGAGTCTTCGAGGTTTATGGAGGTCGAGTTATGGTGGCTCGGGTTTGATGAATCCTAAAGCTAGTTTAGGGTTTTCTTAGGGTGTGCTAGGGTTTGTAGAGGACGTAGTTTGTGTGTACGAGGTTGCTCTAGGGTTTCGATAATTGTGTAAAAGTTGTTCAAGAGGGGTGCATGAGGGTTGCTTATATAGGAGAAGCTAGGGCTTCGGTTTAGGGTTACTCGACCGAGTAGGTGGCTAACTCGGTCGAGTAGGCTTGTGCGTCAGCCGTCGGGCCTGAATAAGGGCCCACTCGATCGAGTGGCCCAGCTGGGTCGCGCGGGTCAGTCTCTTTGGACCGTGATCATGGATATTTGATGGGTTTGTGTTTGAATTGGGCTTTTGATGCTTGAGTGTTTGTTTTGCATGTTTTGGAAATGACTTTGACCGGGGTTGACCCAATCGTAAAAAAGTCGGTTTTATTTCCGGTGTCGGTTTTGGCCCAAATTAGTCTTGTTTGACTCGAAATGGTCCGCTGGGCCTGGATTTGAGGTTGATTTTGTGATATTTGTACTCTGTAAGTGCGTTAGCCAACGATTAATGGATTTGAGCCCGTATCCGAGCGCATAGAAGCATGTTAGCGTCCGATCATCATCGGGTGCTTTTTGGGAACTGCCATAGACACCTGGCAGTCAAAATGCGGGTGTCTACAGAGCCCCCACTCTGACTGAGGCTTGGACAAGGCGAAAGTCAGAGTAGCCACCAGGCCAATCGAGGATTGAAACCTGGCGGACTTCCGGTCGGGTCGTTTATAGTCCATTAGACTCGCGTGAAGGGCTCGCCAGCCGTAAGCTAGAACTCATACCTGAGCCGATAACTTCGTGGGGAATTGGACTTGTCGCATAAGTCCTGGGTGTGCCTGTATGTAGGCCCATCTCGTGAAATGTCGCCGTTGGCTTCCGCTGGGGAGATATCGTGGGTTGCACGTCCCTGTTTGAGTCGTACCTGTATAAGTCACATAAAATGCATGCAACACGTAGATAGTAAAATGACTCGCGCTGGGGAAAATGATTTTTTGAAATTTTGAAATTTGAAATCTTGAGATTTTTGAATTTTGGAAACTTTGAGATTTTTTTGACTCCTAACAAGGATTAGGAAAGTAATTTGCAGTTTAAATAGACCGAAATTTGACCTTGTCGAAAAGGATTTTTTTTCGAATGGCTAGATTTGCAAATTTCAAAGTGGAATTTGAAGAGAGAGGCCTACCGACAGACTCGACTCTGGACGTGACCGGACGAGTTGACTGACACGACTGGACTCTCGGGGGGTTGGACCGTGACTCGGTAGGGGTGTGGGCCGCCTAACAAGACTCTTAAGTTGCGCTATCCCATAGCCTAGGCGAGTGGCAACACGGTCGCACGTCGAAACGGGATAGATATGCTATGGGGGGGATTGCAGTAGCCTGTAATGAGACTGTTTTAGTCTGGTGCCCCTCTGGATTTCTGATTTTTGGGTACATTTCCAAAGTGGGTATTGCCTCGAGTCCTGACAGATTCTTGTCTTCGACTGAGCCGAGTACTAGGACACACTATAGAAAGGAGGCTAGATTTTGGAAGTATTTGGATTATGTGAGTGGAAGGAGAACTTCTGTCTAATAGAAGCCCCCAGGACGACAAAGCTAGCTACTGAGAACATGACAGTGTCGTGACCGGAGTGATGGCACTTTTTGAATGTGTGTCAATGTGAGTGGTTGTGCCTCTGTTGAAAGGCTGCCTACGTATTCACGTGTGGTGAAATCAAACCATGCCGTAGTTCAGTGGACTGGAAGATGTATTATGGCGCCTAGTTTATTAGGGCTTTGTGTGTAACTAGCCAGAGCGATGGTGAAGACTAGGTGCATTCCCAATGATGTCTTGATCAAAGGGCTAGAATTGTTAGGATGTTAATCCTGTGACTGTGAGCGTTCTCCGGGGTAGCCCCCAGAGGTGGTGTGAACTATTTGGGCATGTTCTATGCCGACTGCAAGTTGAGTTCCCGTGTTTGGAGTTGGTAACTGGTTTGGATGGGGTTTTAACGAGTTTTGTTCTCGGGATTTTTAACGAGTTCTGCTCTCGGGGAATTTTAACGAGTTTTGTTCTCGGGATTTTTAACGAGTTCTGCTCTCGGGAAATTTGATGTTTTTGGAAATGTGGTGTTAGGAAGTAAATGGCTTTGATGACTCGAAATCTGGAGCTCGGTTCTGTGGAGCTAAGGCTTCGAGGGCTGGTTTGATAATGTGGGATCTGGTTTTGATGACTCGAAATCTGGAGCTCGGTTCTGTGGAGCTAAGGCTTCGAGGGCTGGTTTGATAATGCGGGATCTGGTTTCCATGTCTGGCCCTAATTGTTAGGGGTATCCTATGGAGCTTGAATCCTCAAAATTCCGGGCTGTCTCTGGCCTGGGTCTCGGGAAGGTCTTGAGGGTTGTAATGTGGGAAGGCTGAGTGTGGTGTTAGCTGACCAGCTTGATTGTTACTCTCCTATTGGATGGCATGGATAATTTTGAATTTGACCGTACCGCGGTCAAAGGATTTTCACTTGAGTTGACCGTTGACCACGGTCATGGGTATTTGATTTTTGATTGACCTCTTAGCCGCGGTCATGGGTTTTGATAGTTTTGACCGTACCCTGGTCGTGGGGCTTTCCCTTGAATTGACCGTTGACCACGGTCATGGGTATTCTGAATTTTTTTTGATGATGACCTGCTTTTTTTTTGGCCTTTTGCTTTTTTCCTCATGGACTTTCGATTTTTTTTTTGTGTCCAGTTTTCTTTTTTTTTGATGGTCTTCTTTTTGTTTTGGCCCTTTCTTTTTTTTGATGGCCTTCTTTTGTTTTTTTTTTTACTTTTGATTTTTTTTTTGCCCAGTGTTTTTTTTTTGCCGGTCAGACTAACACCTAAGGTAGGGATTGGTCAGTCTTATTGGAGGGGTATTTTATGGTGGGAAATGGGTTTGCCTCCCGTCTTGAACCCAAACTAGGAGATTACCTAGATTTGTCATAGGATTCGGTACCGCTCCTGCTACGGGTAGTTATGTGGTTTTTCTATACCAGACACGGAATAGGTAAAAAAGAAAACACGGGCTCGGTTTCCTGCAGTCATTACAGATGTGCCTATAATAGTCACGTGCGTGTGCTCACAGTGTATGATGGTGTTCATCATGTTCTCGGAAACACATAAGGAAAATATATATGAGAAAGAATATTGAAAGCTGATTTTATTGAATTTTGAAAAGAGGACAGAATACAATTGACCCTGACTTTGACTCTGATTTTGACTTTGACTTCGACTTTGAAAGGAATAGTACATCCTAGACTCGGACTCAAATCGGATCCGGATTCTCGGATAATGTTGTCATTAGTCGTCGGCTTCTAAGGACTCGAGTTGATGTCCAGTATAGCCTTTAGTATCAACTTCACCCAGATCTTCATTATGTCGAAGATCGTCTTCAATCCTAATGCCCATTTCGGTAAGTACGGCAAAGTTTGAAATGCCGGCATACCTAAGATGGACGCGGTAAGAAGGTAGGAGGTTGTTGATGAAGGCCTCCACTAGTGTCTTCTCGTTGGGCTTGTTTACCAACTTTACACTCTCGGCCCTCCATCTTTGAAGATATTTAGTGAACCCTTCTTTGGGCTCTTGGGCCATGACTTCCAGAGTACGCATTGTAGTCTGGATCTCGATATTATCGGCGTAGTTCCGAGCGAACTTTGTTGCCACATCATCCCAAGTCGGGTATTTCTTGGAATCGAGCCTATAGTACCAGGCTTTGGGGTGCTTCTGGAGGGAGGAAGGGAATAAGTGCTTAAACATGGTGGACTTTACCCCTTTGACTGCCATGAAGTCTTTGAAGGCCCGGATATGATGGACCGGGTCTTCGGTACCCTCAAACATAGGAATTCCCGTCAAGTTGAGGTTGGCCGGTAGCTCGTTACTCAAAGGTGAATAAATGCGAGCATTTTCGGAGTGGATTGAGTTGCTTGTTGATAAGTGAACTTGCTCCTCGAGCCTGCGAACAACACTGACCAATTCGGCTATGGGCCCAGTGGACTCAGCTCCTTCAACTAGGACCGTTTTCTCTACAGTGCTCAGGCGAGTGTCCAAAGTTTCTTGGTTAGCAAGGATGGAGGTCAGTTGAGTCTCGATTTTGGTTAGGGCATCTTTCAATTCTTCCATCTTGCGTTGATGTCGGGTTGCGGGTGGCCTGTCTGTAAGAGCACCACGTAATCAGAGAGGTTGCTTCGGAACTCAAACTCACCAAGGCGTAGGAAATAGCGTAAGAGGAGGGACGACCCCAGTTTGACTCAGGTTAGACTCCCCTAAGACAAATGTGTAGGGTACGATTCTCGGAGTGACTGTGATTAGTCATTCCGTCGGAGAATAGCCCCCAAGTGAGGCTAGGGACTCAGATGGTGTGGCATCTGAGTGACTCGAAAGTGGGTTATGTGAGACACGTGTAAGACATGACCCTTAGAGCAACCGTGATTGATCGCCCTGCTAAGGGGTAATCCCCAAGTGGGATTGAAGATTTTGTTAAGACTCGAGTGTGGGACGAGTGACCCTTAGACGTAAGGACCGTGAACCTTTTGTTATAGGGCTATGCCTTGTAAAAGGTTGACTCGGAAAAGACACCTAGACGGGTGACTTGCGAAAGGTGGGCCTTCCTTAGGATTTGGCTATGTGGGCCGAGTCCCGTCCGAAGGAAGGTTCACGTGAGACATCCCCAAACTTTTAGACTCGAGTGTGTAGACGGGCCTTCCTTTGTAGGAGTATGTCCTACGTAGGTGGGCCTTGCCTTAGTCTAATAAGGCGGACTGGGATAGGGAAGAAACTCGTGATGTAAGATCGACGGAGTTTCGACGCTAAAGACCTTGACAACTTAAGACTCGACCCAACACTGCTAAATACGGGAAGTTCTAGAAGTGGAAGGTTTTGAAAATTGATGATTTTTGAAAAAGGACCGAGTGGACTCGGTGAATGGCCCAAATTTCCGAAAAAAGAGGACGAAAAGTCATTGGGCCACGAGTTTTGAAAGTTCGAGTTTTGATTCGGGCAGCATACCGGCTAGAAAATAGGCTATTTTGAGTAAAATCATAAGTCCTAAATTCAGCATGTCCCGGGTTTTGAAAATTGAATATCTTGAAAAGGAGGATGTAATTTTTGAAAAGGTGATATTTTTGAAAATGACTCGGAAACCAAGTAGCACGTAGTCACACAAGCATTATAACGACGCCATGTATGCTCTACACTAAGTCTCGGTCGGTCTGAAAGGGTCTATACCAGTGTACATAGTCTAGACGTTGATCGGGACGGACTCTCTAAGTCGAATTGAGCTTAGAACATGCCGCGAAACCCACTCGAATCGACTATGGACACCTTTTGACATATCCATATTGGAATACATCAATGGTATAGTGGGACGTCGGTCACCAGTACCGGCCCGGGAAAATATGGGTTATGCATGAACCGTAGAACTAACACGCGCATTGTATTTGTCAAACGATTTCTATTCGAGTCTCACCCTGAGGATGCCGATGGTAAGTCACGCATCAGTTAATCCCCAGCGGAGTCGCCAAATTGTGGACATGACATAGGTCCACCCCGACGCGGCCACGCGCGGGTTTGGGGAGGCGAATGAATCTCCATATGAAACGGATCGAATTGAAATTTAGGTCTATGTGGAGTCGCCACCGAATTTTATGGTTATTCGGAACCGTTCGAGCCCACTCTATGTCGTAGTGGTCCGTATACAAAATACGGCCCATTTCCGATGTCAGAGTTTATTGGGCTCGTCCCTTTGCATTTGATACCAATACCGACATTATCGGATATTGTGTATTGAATGACTCTCGTGCGCCAACGGTTTCGGGCATCCGGAAACCGAGGTTCTGAGTAAGGGGTGAGGGTACGTGTTGGGAAGCCCACAAAGGACACCCAACCCCGCCCGTACATTAGCGGCCTCTACTAAGAATTCGAATGACTTTCCAATACGCGCGTTAGTTGAACGGGAAAAAGATATGCAAAGAGTATTTTCCTAGGCATGTGAATTGAATTGAAAAGAGGTTTCTAAGTCAATTTAATGCAATTAATTCTACGTCAAAGTGGAATTTAGCATGCGGGTTCATTTAGTACAATAAACGAACAAGAATTAAATTGACAAAAGAAATAACAAACGCGTTAGTAACGGTGCAATGATATAACGAATAATAACGGTTTGGTGCAAATATAGAATTAAATTGAAAAGATGCAAGTATGAGGATGCATGGTTTGAAAAGATAGTATACACGTGATTAATTATGCACGTGTTGACCTAAGTCGTAAAATACTATCGAGTTTGAAAAATAGGGTAATGTACGACTCGTGTTTGAGTCGTTATGAGGCCACTCGATCGAGTGATCGATAGACTCGATCGAGTAGGCCCTGAAAAGAGGTTTCTGTTTCGTGTTATAGGCCGTACTCGGCCGAGTTATTGACCAACTCGGTCGAGTACGTGAATACTCGACCGAGTCACTGTGAGACTCGACCGAGTGAGTACTTGAAAAGTATTCTGTCCAGATCTGGTGACCCTACCCGACCGAGTTATTGACCAACTCGACCGAGTAGGCCTCCACTCGATCGAGCCACTGGAAGACTCGACCGAGTAGAGGTCCTGCAGACCATTCTGTCTTGATTTTGTGATGTCACTCGATCGAGTGACGTAGGCACTCGACCGAGTGGCACCTGTTCGTAACCAGAAAACGCTTGCAATTGATTTGAATCGTTTAAATTAACCGAGACAATATAAATATTCCTCCGTGTTTGTAGTGTTATAATTGGACAACATCTACGTTAACATCAACGGAAAGTTGAACCGGCTAAATTATTTGATTTGATTTATTAGACTCGACGTCCAATTACGGAATTGGCCTCGGGTCTAATATATCGATGCTTAGCTTAAAATACAGAAAGGGACTTGATTCCCTCGACTTCTCCGACATCGAAATAAATCCCTAAGGATTGTGATGTCGGATCCGTGTCAATGGGTTTCGACCCATATTGAAATATGATGTTTATTATTTGAGAAATCGATGCGAATAATAACGATGATACAAGCGATATGAAAATTATTGTCGAAATTGACCTATCTCAATAATCAAGTAACCGGGATATCGGAACGAGCGACCGTCAACGCTGTGTGCAGTACACTTGTATATTCGTGTTTCCTCATTCCGATATCACTTATACTCGACACAAATTGATAGGTATTTTAATGTTTTGGTACTAGTATTATTGATATTAATGATGCGATAATAACGATAAAAGTAAAAAAATAAACGACCCATATGAAATAGACACGACGCGAGAAAAGGAAGAGAAGGGAAGAAACGGGGTTTTGACACCCTCAACCTACATGTTCTTGTCTCGGTGCGGACTCGTAACCGTGGCTATAACACAAGAGTCTTCGAGGTTTATGGAGGTCGAGTTATGGTGGCTCGGGTTTGATGAATCCTAAAGCTAGTTTAGGGTTTTCTTAGGGTGTGCTAGGGTTTGTAGAGGACGTAGTTTGTGTGTACGAGGTTGCTCTAGGGTTTCGATAATTGTGTAAAAGTTGTTCAAGAGGGGTGCATGAGGGTTGCTTATATAGGAGAAGCTAGGGCTTCGGTTTAGGGTTACTCGACCGAGTAGGTGGCTAACTCGGTCGAGTAGGCTTGTGCGTCAGCCGTCGGGCCTGAATAAGGGCCCACTCGATCGAGTGGATGAGGCACTCGATCGAGTGGCCCAGCTGGGTCGCGCGGGTCAGTCTCTTTGGACCGTGATCATGGATATTTGATGGGTTTGTGTTTGAATTGGGCTTTTGATGCTTGAGTGTTTGTTTTGCATGTTTCGGAAATGACTTTGACCGGGGTTGACCCAATCGTAAAAAAGTCGGTTTTATTTCCGGTGTCGGTTTTGGCCCAAATTAGTCTTGTTTGACTCGAAATGGTCCGCTGGGCCTGGATTTGAGGTTGATTTTGTGATATTTGTACTCTGTAAGTGCGTTAGCCAACGATTAATGGATTTGAGCCCGTATCCGAGCGCATAGAAGCATGTTAGCGTCCGATCATCATCGGGTGCTTTTTGGGAACTGCCATAGACACCTGGCAGTCAAAATGCGGGTGTCTACAACTAGCGATATTAACGATATTATGATGCGATAAAAATAAAAAAACGACCCTTATGACGATATATGACGCGAGAAAGGAGGAAAAGAAAGAAAAGACGGGATTTTGCACCCTCAACCTACATGTTTCTTATGCTCGGACGGGACTCGTAATTGTGGCTTGCGTGGGAGTATCGAGTATGTAGGCTAAGTTGTGGTGGTTAAGGTTTTAAATTCCTAAAGCTAGGTTTAGGGTTTGCTAGTGTAGTATTAGGGTTTGATTAGGGTAGAATTAGGTTTGTAATTAGGTTTTTCAAAAGTGTAGGGTTTGTAAAGTTGTATCAAAAAAGTGTGTTTAGGGTTGTGTTTTGGACCGTGGATTGGACCGGGGATTGGATGTTTGATGGGTTTTGTTTTCGAGCTGGACTTTTTTGATGTTTGGTGACTGTTTTTATGTGCTTCGTAAACGGCTTTGACCGGGGTTGACCCAATCACAAAAAGTCGGTTTTATTTCCGGTGTCGGTTTTGGCCCAAATTAGTCTTGTTTGACTCGGAACGGTCTACTGGGCCTGGATTTCAGGTCCGCTTTGTGAGATTTGTACTCCATAAGTGCTTAAGCCAACAACTAATAGTTTTGAGCCCATATCCGAGCGCGTAGAAACACGTTAGCGTCCGATCATCATCGGGTGTTTTTTGGGAAACTGCTATAGACACCTGGCAGTCAAAATGCGGGTGTCTACAGAGCCCCCACTCTGACTGAGGCTTGGACAAGGCGAAAGCCAGAGTAGCTATCAGGCCAATCGCGGATTGAAACCTGGCAGACTTCCGATCGGGTCGTTTATAGTCCATTAGACTCGCGTGAAGGGCTCGCCAACCATATGCTAGAAATTATACCTGAGTTGATGAGGATAACTCCGTGGGGAATTGGACTTGTCGCATAAGTCCTGGGTGCGCCTGTATGTGGGCTCATCCCGTGTTATTCCGGGGAAAATGCCATCTAGGGCCTTCCGCTGGGGAGATGCAGTGGGTTGCCTTTTCCTATTTGAACCGTACCTGTATAAGTCACATAAATTTGTATGCAACACGTAGGTAATAAAATGACTCGCGCTGGGGAAAATGATTTTTTGAATTTTTGAAAGTTTCGAAATGCTTGAAATTTTGAAATTTGGAATTTTTGAAAATTTTGACTCCTAAAGAAAATTAGGAAAGTTCGGGATGATTATTTCCGTGCTAGTATCGAGACTAGGCTTGTGACTTGATTCCGTTCAGGATTAGGAAATTATTGTGATATGGAAAGAGGGCTATAGGATTAATACTATAAATACCCCTCCCTTGCCCTTGATTTTCTCATAATCTCTTCCACAATTCCTCTCTTCTCAAAAGAAAGTCTTCTTATTTCTCTCAAGAAAATAGCCATGGGAATCGACAGATTGACCGTTATGCTACAGGAATGGTCCCGACGCTTTAGGGATGCAGATAGGGTGGCTCTCAACCAGACGGGTATTACTCAGCTGTACCCGTTTCGTCAGATGCAGGTTGATCGCTACTTCCTGGATGCGTTCTTGTCTTATTGGGATGACATATACCATGTCTTTGCCTTTCCTCAAGGAGAAGTTTGCCCTTTACCCGAGGAGATTGCTGCTGTGGGAGGGTGGAACCCGATACTCCGAGCTGCCATACCTTATTCAGTTTATGACCCAAGGAGGAAGCTTCGAGAATTTTTGGGGCTTTCTCACAACGAGGTAACCCGTATGATGGAGGGTGATAATATTTCTCTGATCGACTTGGCTGAGAAATTTATGAATCCTCTCGATGTCCGGGTCAGACCGGCTCACAGCCGTAGGGCTTTTTCCTTTTGCATGCTCCATGTTTATGCCTTTGAGAGTCACGTGGATTTATTGTCTTGTATGGGTAACGCCCGCCTCCTAACGGTGGTTGATTTGATGGAGACGGAGTACAGCCCGGCTTGGCTGATCACGGGTGAAATTATCCAAGGTCTAGATAATCGCAAGAGGGATTCGTCGGTCCGTCTCACTGAAAGTACCCGTTTGCTGCAAGTATGTTACTTTGCATTTTATTTTTCCCAATTTCCTGATTGTTATTTTTTTTCCGCGACTTCTCTGCTGCAGTGGGCACTCGATCGAGTGCCCTCGTAAAAAGCCCCATGTTCGTATTCAGAGGTACCACTCGATCGAGTGTCCCTGGCACTCGATCGAGTGTCCCTGGCACTCGATCGAGTGTCCTTAGGCGGACGCCTGCTTCGCCCCAGGAACTCATGTTCTGTTTCCTCTTTCAGATTTGGCTATATGAGAGGCTATCAGTGATAGATCCTCCTCTTGATGCGTGCAACTACCGTCATAACCAGGTGATGACGAGGAGACGGGCCATCGATTTTTCTCGCCAGATTACCCAGAAGTATTGGGACGAGGTGTTATCCTTCCATGGTGGTCCGTTGATTCGATGGGTAGTGCCGTGGTGGCCCATCTACGTTTGGACTGGCTTGGACCCGAGAGATAAAGCTTGCTATCAGGTAATATTGTCCTTCAGGCAGACAGTTCACCTCTATCCGGACCGCATACTAAGGTAGTATGGGTGGACTCAGCGGATCCCCGAAGTTGAAGCAGTTGTGAGTGACCCTACCCAACTGACTGATGTGATGTGTGATACCTGGATGCAAAGATGGTATACCCGATATATTTGGCCTATTCCCACATCTCGCCACTCCATCTGGGTTTCTGATTCTTATGTGAAGTGGACCAAAGCGGGCGATGCCAAAGCCCGTGCTGCTCTGAAGGTTGATGAGGCTTTTGACCTGCTGCGAAGGAAGCAAGCTAAAGACAACAGGGGCTTCTTCGATGAAGGAGACACTCCGGCTACCCTGGTCCGCCTAATGTCCGGTCACAAAAAGAAGCCTAAGACTCAGGTTGAAGGGTCTAGTGCTAAAGGTGCGCGGGGGAAAGTGAGCTCCCAGACTGACCTGGAAAGGAGACTGGGCCCAAAACTAGCCGTGCAGGATCGACTTGGCCCACGAGATAGGCTACCCGAGCACGTACGAGCTCAACTTGGGCCAAAGACTGTGGCAGAAGACCCGCTGTCGAAGAAAAGGGTTCGAGCTAAGGAGGTTCCCCTTGTGATTTGGGAACGCTCGCCCCCGCCCCGTCGACCCCGGGCTCCACGCGACCCAAAGGACAAAGGAAAGGGCAAGATGCCGGGATATTAGCCTCATTTGTTTTATTTTTTGAGTATTATTATTATTTTTTGGGTGTGATTTTTTGTGGATGTTTTGCCGTTTTGGCGTTTTTTTTTGTAATTCCCGAGTTTATCGGTTTTTAATAAAGACGTATTAATGAATACCGTTCCCATCTTTTCGTTTATTGCAGTGGTTGTACCCTTTTGACGGGTTGCCTACGTATCCACAACTAGCGGAATCAAACCAAACGTAGTTCAGAATTGATTTGATTTTTTGCAATTTTCGAAATACATCAAGACTATTAGTGCGAGATGTGCGACAGTAGAATAATTAATTCTAACTTATCGACTTGTCTATGATTTTTTGAAAATTTATAAAAAGACAAATTTTTATAAATTTTTGCAAATGACATTGAGATTAGGTTTAAGGGTAGTAGCGCTTCAACTGGTCCAAGTTGGTCGGGTTGACGAATTCATTCCCGTCCAAGTCTGTCAGCATCACCGCTAATCCTGATAGGACGTTCTTAACTAAGTATGGCCCAGCCCAATTGAGTTTGAATTTCCCCCTTGGGTCAACCGGTAGTAAGGCACGAACCGATTTTAGGACCAGATCCCCCTCTTTGATGTTTCTGGGCCTAACTCTCTTGTTGAAAGCCCATTGGATCCTCTTTTGATATATTTGGATATTGTTGAGGGCCCGGGATCGCTGTTCGTCTAAAAGGACTAGCGAATCGTATCGGACTTGGACCCAATCTGCTTCCGGTACTTGGCTTTCAAGTAAAATTCTTAGGGATGGTACTTCCAACTCGACCGGTTGGACTGCCTCCATTCCATATGTCAAATAATATGGGGTTGCCCCGGTTGCGGTGCGAATTGAAGTTCGGTATCCCCAGAGAGCGAAAGGTATCTTGTCTGGCCAGTCCCGGTAATTCTCAACCATCTTTTTAAGTATGGTGACAATTGTTTTATTGGCCGCTTCTACCGCTCCATTTGTTTGGGGTCGGTAAGGTGAAGATGTATGCCTCTGAATTTTGTATTTTGCTAGCAACGCAGCGGTTTCAGCTTGGAAATGGGTCCCGTGATCACTGATGAACTCGTGTGGGATCCTGTATCGGCATATGATCTTATTCTGGATAAATTTGGCCACGTGCTTGGCGTTCAAGACACGGTATGACTCGGCTTCGACCCATTTGGTGAAGTAGTCGATGGCCACCAGAATGAAGCAATGACCTCCCGTCCCGGAAGGGTGCACCTTTCCAATTATATCAATACCCCATGTCGAAAACGACCATGGTTATGTCATGGTATATAATAGGGAACATGACATATGTTGTATATTAGCAAAGATCTGACAATTATGGCAGTGCTTGACGTATAATTGACAGTCTGTTTCCATGGTGTTCTCGTAATATCCGAGCCTCATGATTTTGCGGGCTAACATATGGGCGTTCATATGAGGGCCATTTTCACCATCGTGTACTTCGGCCATAACCTTTTCGGCCTTTGTTTTGTCCATACGCAAGAGAAGAGCTCCCTGTGCCGTCTTTTTGTATAACTGCCCGTCATCCGTGCGAACAAATTGGGTTGCCAATCTTCGTAGGGCTTTCTTGGCCCGGTTTTCGGTTTCCGGGGGATACTCTCCTGTTGCCAAGTAGGTTAGGACGGCTTGATACCAAGGTTCTGGGTCGGTTAGCTCGATGTTCTGGATGGCGTATACATACGCCGGCTCGGACCGTCTTTCAACGCAGATTGGCATGC